>OZ014530.1:10571823-12971823 GCA_963966105.1 Volucella zonaria
GTTAAACTTCAAATTTAAGCTTTATAAGGTTGGTACAGCCTACAACTGTCATTCTTTTTAAACAACAACCGCCATCTATACGTCAGGTTGGGTACTTCTGCGTCTGCCCTCGTACATATGTATAGGACTGTACAATGTAAAGCGTGTTATTTTTAGAGGTATACAAATTCAATATGAAAGAAAGCACTCGAATCTAATGTCAATGTCTATGATATAAGGTTTATTTAATAGACAATTTTATGCGTGTCATGGCTAGCTCGAGTGAAGCGCAATCGTGAAGGCCAATTTTCGACAACTTTATCGAGCAACTGGGGCCGTATATAAACAATAACATGGCGAATGTTGACTTCCAATTCGTTGAACGTCTCTGGTTTATCTAGCATAGACTAGTGACTTTACATACCTCCAAAGAAAGTAATCTGAAGATGTGAGGTCACAGGATCGTGGAGGCCAGTTCACAGGTCCATTCCGCGAAATTATGAGGTCAGCAAAAGTTTGCCGAAATAAATTGATAGTGTCATCTTGTTGAAACCAAAGCTCTGTCACGTCAATGCCATTCAACTGAGGAACGAAGAAGTCAGAAATCATGTTTCTGTTCTGGCCAGAATCGTCCTTAAAGAGATATGGGTCGATGATTCCACCTGCCCGTAAAGCACACAAAACTATGAGTTTTAATGGTTGTAAGGGCGTCTCGACATATCCATTCAACCAAAAATTGGCCTATCGAAGAACAAAATTTTGCGATGAAAATGAGGATCAAGCTGAATCAGGTTTTCGGCCCATTCACCGAACCTAAGACGCGTATAGTGGTCACGCGAATTCAACTCTTGCCCAAGCTGGATCTTATAATCTTTTAAGCCAAGAGCTTTCCGCAAAATCTTTCACAAAGTGGATGGACATAGCTCCAATTGCTGTGCACGATGGCGAATCGACTCATTCGGACCCTCTTCAACACTGCGCTTCACAACGGCAATAACTTCTTCTGTTCGCACTGTTTGTCGTCTTTGGGGATGCGTATTATCCACTAGAGTATATGTGGTGCAAAAACGATTCATCGAGTTCCGAACAACTTGCTCAGAAGGACGATTATGTCGACCGTAAAATGGACATACCACCTTGATCAAAAAGTTCTATTTTTTTTGTGAAGTTGGTAACTCTGTTGTTGACTTTTCCTCTAAATCTTTGTGTGTGTTGGCGATTTTTTAAAATTTTAGAACAAATGAATTTCAATTTGCAACAACGAACTTGTATTAAATTTTGCGTAAAAAACGGATTTAATGGTGCGCGAACGTTGGAAATGTTGGAAAAGTGTTTCGGCAACGATTCTCTAAAGAGAACGGTCGTTTACCAGTGGCACGAGCGGTTAAAAATGGTCGTGAGTCAATCGAAGATGATGAACGTAGTGGCAGACCATCGACATCGAAAACCGACGAAAAAATTGATGAAGTACTCGTAAAAGAAATGTTGGTCAATAATCGCAAATTAACCATTAGAGTGATAGCGGAGTACTTGAACATTGTCTATAGATCCGTCCAAGACATTTTGGTTAATGATTTGGGTTTGAGCAAAGTTGGTGCCAAAAGACCTTAATTTCATGCAAAAAAGAGACCGTCGCAAAAGAGATGATTTGCGAGGCTGAATCCGATCCCACATTCATTAAAAGGATCATTACTGGAGACGAGACGTGGGTTTATGAGTACGACACGCAATCCAGACATCAGGCAAGTGAATGGCGTTCACCAAATGAGCCGAGACCAAAAAAACCACATCGTTTTCAGTCAAAAAAGAAGGCAATGCTCACGGTTTTCATGGATTACAACGGTGTAGTGCATCATGAATTTTTGCCAGAAGGCCAGACAGTAAACAAAGAGTATTATTTGGGCGTTATGAGACGTTTTCGTGAAGCAATTCGCCGAAAGATACCAGAATTGTGGACAGATTTTGCCCCGCGCACAGTGCCATTTTTGAAGAAAAATGCGACAAATACCATCCAACAGCCACCGAATTCACCTGATTTGGCTCCCTGTGACTTCTTTCTGTTCAATCGAGTTAAAAGACCAGTACAGGGAACGCGTTTCAACAGCCGAGAGGAAGTACGAGTAATGGAAAAATCGCAGGAAGCACTGATGGACATACCGAAAACCGAATATAAAAAATGTTTCGAGGATTGGATCAAGCGCTGGCATAAATGTGTTGCAGTCGATGGGGACTACTTTGAAGGGGACAATATAGATTTAGATGAATAAACTTGTATTTTTAATTTTCTGAATAAATTCCGGAAAATTTTTGATCAAGGTGGTAGTGCACCGAAACAGGGTTTTCGAAATAAGTTTTCACAATTTGCACGCGTTGTTCTGGCCTTAATCCATTCATCGTAAAATGGCAAAGCGTACTAACCACAAATCAACGTTCAACTGTCAAATTAACAATCTGTAGAAACAGTGTTGCCAGTTTAAAATCTAAAACTCTAACAAAAACACCCTTTACATATGCCGCCAAAAGTTGCGTTGCCTCTCTAGGAGATAACTTAGCCATTATTACCTTCAAACGGTCAAAACTAACGTCATCAATATCTCTTATTCTTCCCTACCTGATTCTCCTTCGCTCGCGCTGAGTGCAAACATTTCAAAGATGTCCATACTCCCTTGAAGTAGTTCAATCTATCCAAGGCGGATAAACATACCCTTTCCACAAGGGTCAACAATTACGACCACATTCGACCGATGATTTCCAATTTGAAGAAACGAAATACAATCGTAAATCAGTTTTATGTTCTCGTATGTCAATTTTTCTATATTTCTCGATGTCACATCTAAAAATGTTTTAAACGAACACTCGGCTAAAAAGATCGCTGACAACTTTATAAATAGACAACGACCGACAAGACCCATCTACCTACTCAGCGTAATTATTTAATCAATGTCTCCCATCTCATATATCGGTAATTGAATTTCTCGATATAAATTGCATCTAGTACACTTATTAATAAACGCTAACGACAGCCAACATACTACGGATGGATGATAACAATGACATCATTGATGTAATTTAAAGAAATGTGTTTTATCTCTAGACCGACTCCCCAAGGTCTTCCATGGAAAAAAAAAAATTGAATTGATCAAAAGAAAGCGAAATATGGGCACCAAACACATTGATCTCTTTCATCGCAGATACAATTTATGAGCAATCCACATCCGCAGATACATATGGTATAGGAGTATGAGTATAAGTTCGACGATGTAATTATACGCACGTAACACACGTACAAGCATGCATAATTTAATCAACAAGTTACAGATACCACACGCCACTATTATTTATTTTGAGGAGTTCAGCTTAAATTGACAGAGAATAGGCAAAGCTGAAAAGCTTCACTGTGGTTATGAGATACTTGTCTACTCAAATTGCGTACATATGCACTCGTATCTACCGAACCTAGTGTAGATCACTTAATACGTAAGCTTTTATTTAGGTAACCTTTGTGTATAGCTACGCACTTTCACACTACACACCATCAAAGGTACCAGCTAAACTATAGTTTCCCACGGCAATACACGAGAAGAATTCGTACTCGTAAGGCTTACCAACTGGTTTCCGGCAATATAACTCTGGCTTGAAACGCATGCCGCCACACGAAATAGCCTTGGTTGTTTCAGGTTCATGACGTAATTTCCAACGAATACGAATCAAAAATACCTCATTAGCTGTATCGGAACGACTACGAATGTATCCGTATGCCCACAGATACAAGAAAGATCGGTTAAAACCCTTTCAGCCCTTATGGAGATGATGCCATAGTTTAGTTTAGACTGATTAGGAAGAAACACCTTCGTTCATACAAAGAATCCACGATCAGTTTGGATCCGCAATTTGCCAAAATTGGCGATCAGTTCGTATCCGAACTGGACTTGTGCACTAATGAGTAGAGATGTACAATAGACAGGAAACTCAGAGACTGGTTTCAAAATTATAGAGATGAGTAAGTCTTTCTAATTCAAGACTCTGTGGCCGATCTTGAACGAATGCTTAGGAATGTCACAGTAAAATCAGATTACAAAGGCTCTTTCAAATTTATGAAATGGTAAATTAGTAATTGGTATTCAAAACCAAAATCTTTTTTTTGTGTCGTGCTCATTTGCATAAGTGAATTATACAATACGAATTGTATTCGTATACCAGGAGTGTGTATATCCGTATCTTTGAGTTCTTTTTAACTTTTATTTTTAATACAATTATCTTTGTTACAAATAATACAAAGTATACCTACATCGTATGGTCTTTGGCCTTGCGGTGATCAGCTCAGCTACTCCAGATAGTGTCTGTCCAGCGTAGTATACACCAAGAGGATTGTTGTCAAACGTTACAGTGCATTTACTTGCCATTTTCACATATGTAACACAACTACAACACAAAATATCAATGGATAATGAACATAAATAATTTATATTACGAGTATAATGAAACAAAAACTCAAGGCTGTGTCAGGTCTATTTTTATGTGAAAATACAACAGACCATCTAAACTGAATGGAACAAACTGAAATCGCGTCGCACTAGAGTAGTAGCCCGGCAAAACTGATCCCAACAATATGAAGCCAGAAGTCGACGACGGGTACTTGTTCAGCGTTATTTTATCTTTTCCATGGTAGAATAGTGTGAGATACATTCGAGGGTTCGTCTGAATTCGAGAAATCAAGCGTGAATGTGTGTACCTATCTAGATACGAGCACATATTATATGCGCAGAGTGAATGAATTCAAAAAGCACGTTTCAAGTCGGTTAGCGGGTAATAAAAAAAAATTAAAGCAACTTTTATGAATAATTAAAATATTGACTCTTAATGCAAATGCGATAGTTTCAATTATACATAGGTACCGATAGTTATTTAAAAAAAAAAAAAGAAACTGGTCTATTCTTATTTTTCACAAGAGTGTGTGTGTGGTCCTATCTTGTTTGCTTTGTTATTCTCTTGATAGAGGATGCACTGCTATACTAAGCGTGGGCGAATAAAATGGCAGTGTCAGCTTCTGCTGTTGCCTGCTGAATAGCTTCCTGGATATTCAATCTCGTTCCTGCCGGGACACACCCATGTGAACTCCTGTATCATTTAACCAGCTTCATACGCTAACTAACTAATTTTTGAGACTGGCTCTCTGCTACCGGTGGGGAGAGCTGAGAGCTTCAAATCACGTAGAATCGAAACTAGTTATGAGGAGACACAAGCTTCTGTAAGTCCCTCTGCTAGTTGGATACCAACCTGGAGCAACAACGGACTACTAACTGAGAGGGAATTAGTATACGTACTACATACATACCTAGTACGTACGCGTACTACAATTTAGTCTTAAGAGGCACAATAAGCACTTCATCCTGGGCGGTTCCAACTTTGGATCGCTTTGTTATCGCGAAAAGTCAGAAATGAGACAGCAAACTAAACAGCAAAAGCTGGGCGTTAAACTATCAATGTGTCGATCTTATCATCCCATGGGTCTTCGATCTACGTACGCATACTACAATTCAGACTTACGAGGCACCATAAACACTTCAACCTGGGTGGTTCCAACTTTGGATCGCTTTGTTATCGCGAAAAGTCAGAAATGAGACAGCAAACTAAACAGCAAAAGCTGGGCGTTAAACTATCAATGTGTCGATCTTATCATCCCATGGGTCTTCGATCTACGTACGCATACTACAATACAGACCTGCGAGACACCATATACATTTCAACCCGGGTGGTTCCAACTTTTGATCCCTTTATCATCGCGAAAAGTCAGAAATGAGACATCAAACTAAACAGCAAAGGCTGGGCGTTACACTGTCAATGTGTCGATCTTATCATCCCATGGGTCCTCGGGCTACGTACGCATCCTACAATACAGACTTACGAGGCACCATAAACATTTCAACCTGGGCAGTTCCAACTTTTTGATCCCTTTATCATCGCGAAAAGTCAGAAATGAGACATCAAACTAAACAGCAAAGGCTGGGCGTTAGACTGTCAATGTGTCGATCTTATCATCCCATGGGTCTTCGGGCTACGTACGCATCCTACAATACAGACTTACGAGGCACCATAAACATTTCAACCTGGGCAGTTCCAACTTTTTGATCCCTTTATCATCGCGAAAAGTCAGAAATGAGACATCAAACTAAACAGCAAAGGCTGGGCGTTAAACTGTCAATGTGTCGGTCTTTTCTTCCCACGGGTCTTCGGGGTATCTAGTACGTAGGCATACTACAATACAGACTTACGAAGCACCATAAACATTTCAACCTGGGCGGTTCCTACTTTTGATCCCTTTATCATCGCGAAAAGTCAGAAATAAGACATCGTACTAAACAGCAAAGGCTGGACGTTAAACTGTTAATGTGTCGGTCTTCTCGTGCCACGCGTGCATACTATAATACAGACCTGCGAGGCACCATAAACATTCCAACCCGGACGGCTCCAACTTTGGTCGCTTTCTCATCGCGAAAAGTTAGAAATGAGACTTCAAACTAAACAGCATAGGCTGGGCGTTAGACTGTCAATGTGTCGATCTTATCATCCCATGGGTCTTCGGGCTACGTACGCATACTACAATTCAGACTTACGAGGCACCATAAACATTTCAACCTGGGCAGTTCCAACTTTTTGATCGCTTTGTTATCGCGAAAAATCAGAAATGAGACATCAAACTAAACAGCAAAGGCTGGACATTAGACTGTCAATGTGTCGGTCTTATCATCCAATGCGTCTTCGGGGTACATTGTACGTACGCGTACTACAATCTAGATTTACGAGGCACCATAAACATTTCAACCTGGGCGGTTCCTACTTTTGATCCCTTTATCATCGCGAAAAGTCAGAAATGAGACATCAAACTAAACAGCAAAGGCTGGGCGTTAAACTGTCAATGTGTCGGTCTTTTCTTGCCACGGGTCTTCGGGGTATCTAGTACGTAGGCATACTACAATACAGACTTACGAAGCACCATAAACATTTCAACCTGGGCGGTTCCTACTTTTGATCCCTTTATCATCGCGAAAAGTCAGAAATAAGACATCGTACTAAACAGCAAAGGCTGGACGTTAAACTGTTAATGTGTCGGTCTTCTCGTGCCACGCGTGCATACTACAATACAGACCTGCGAGGCACCATAAACATTCCAACCCGGACGGCTCCAACTTTGGTCGCTTTCTCATCGCGAAAAGTTAGAAATGAGACTTCAAACTAAACAGCATAGGCTGGGCGTTAGACTGTCAATGTGTCGATCTTATCATCCCATGGGTCTTCGGGCTACGTACGCATACTACAATTCAGACTTACGAGGCACCATAAACATTTCAACCTGGGCAGTTCCAACTTTTTGATCGCTTTGTTATCGCGAAAAATCAGAAATGAGACATCAAACTAAACAGCAAAGGCTGGACATTAGACTGTCAATGTGTCGGTCTTATCATCCAATGCGTCTTCGGGGTACATTGTACGTACGCGTACTACAATCTAGATTTACGAGGCACCATAAACATTCCAACCCGGACGGCTCCAACTTTGGTCGCTTTCTCATCGCGAAAAGTTAGAAATGAGACATCAAACTAAACAGCAAAGGCTGGACGTTAAACTGTCAATGTTTCGGTCTTCTTGTGCCACGCGCGCATACTACAATACAGACCTGCGAGGCACCATAAACATTCCAACCCGGACAGCTCCAACTTTGGTCGCTTTCTCATCGCGAAAAGTTAGAAATGAGACTTCAAACTAAACAGCATAGGCTGGACGTTTGATTGGCAATGTGTCGGTCTTTTCGTATCACAGGTCTTCGACTCTCCAACCGAGAAGTAGCCACAATTCCACTCCGATTTAGACGTTTACCCAAAAGTTGTTAGATCTTTCGATTCTGATGACTGCTGCAGCTTTTTCTACTTTTTTTAAAACGTAGACCTACGGCAGAAGAATTCGGGGTCTTATATGAGGTACTACAACGTTTTGGGAGCTGAGATCAGTAAAGATTTTTCAGGAATAGTTAGAGTGGTGAAATTAAGATGGTAGCGAGGGAATCCTTACTGTGTAAAGCGGGTTACTAGATCCGAAATATCTGGCCTTTTACCCCAAAAGATGTCACAAGAAAGACTTGACCTGGGGCTAACTACCTTGCCACGGAAAAGTGATACTGTTACGAAGCAACCAATTGCATCGGATACAGGTAAATTCACTGTTGACGACCTTGAAAAACGAAAAAGGGCTACAAAGTTCTGATCTGAACGTTGAGATCTTAAATACGCCACATGCAGCAGAACAACTAGCGAAAGCCCTAAATTCTTATAAAGCAGTTATCAACGCTATCGTGAAAGCGCGGTGGATGGGCCGGACGAAAATAAGAATAGAAACTGCTGTGAACTCTCCGTCCACTCTTATGAAAACTCTGAATTAATGAAGAATGCAATCAAGCACATGAAGCAAAACAACTTGCCCATAAAGCGGTACTCTACGAGCAAACGATGAGGAAACAATATTTGCTGTACGGAGAAATAAGAAAGACCATGAGAAGCGAGCTACCGAGAAAATGCAGATGTTCTACTCAAGGAACAGTATTTGTCATTTGTTCGATCCACAAATAGGAGATCCTATAAACTGTATCAACTATAACATCGTGTACAAAATCTTATCTGCGGTATTGCGTATATATCTAAAACAAGTTGTCAGCAATCTGACTAGCCCAAATCAGTCCGATTTTACTCTAGACAAGATCGATACCCGCCACCCTTATATATGTAGATTTCAAAGCCGCATATGACATTTAAAGAAACGAGCTACAAGTATACGGAATCAGGTCTAGTTTTGATCTACTTTAACAACGATGTAGAACGCTCTTACTTACTTAGGGCATCAGCTAACAAACCTTTCCAGCTAGCGCGGTTTTTTGCCAGTTGCGCACACGAAGTTGGCTGATGTCCCCTTCCAAATGTATACGCCACCTAAACTGAGATCATCCTCTACTGCATTGTCCCTCTGGGTTGGAGTCAAAAATTCTGAGCCGGAATGCTGGTGGCCGTGCCCTCAAGTTGACCTAGCCATCTAAGCTGGGTTATCTGAGCTTTTCTGGCGAAGTTGGTATCGCTTTATAGACCGTACAAGTTCGCTGTTGAAAAGTTTGCTCCATTCTCAATTGATGCAAATGGAACCGAAAATTACCCTTTTCTCTCGAATCGCCAAGTCTGTAAACTTCTGCCCCATAAAACTGAGATGACTGATAACATCGGTTACTCGAGAGAGAGGCCTTTACTACTCAATGCTTTCTAAGCCCGTAGAAGCAGCGATCAGCAAGAGTGATCCCAAGCATGATATTCGTGCAGCCGTAGTTGTCGGTGATGACAGCGGAGCCGCGGAAGATAAGATCCCTTACCATGACACCTCGTTTTGCTCTAGGTGTCAATGTTGTGGGTCCTTCTTTATCGACAGATAAAGTCTGCTTTTCCTTGAATTACCGCTAAACCCATATTTGCGTTTTCCGCTTCAATAGTCACAAACGCTCCATTTACAGCTCTTGCTATGTTCTACCTATTATTTCAATATCGTCTGCATATGCAAGTAATAGAACAGACATTTAAAAGATGATGCCTTTGAAGTTGACTTGTGGGTTTTCCACAATTCTTTCAGGAATGATGTCGAAAAAAGCACATGACAACGCATCGCCTTGTTTAAGTCCTTATCTGGCATGGAAGGTCTCGCTTTTGACAGAGCAGCGCTCATTCTCTATCTTCATCCTGAATAGTTGAATGAGCTTAGCAGGTATGCCAAAACTGGACATGGCTCTGTATAGTTCGTCTCCATTGATGCTCTCATATGCTTCTTTGAAATCGGTGAAGAGGTGGGATGTATCGATTTGGAACTCAGGTAAGATCTGCCGTGATGTGAAAATTTGATCCATGGTCGTTACTAGCCTAAGATCACACTAATAAGGTCTGGTGAGACTGTTTACGATGGGTCTTAGGGGTTCAGATAATACGGCAGACCGGATTTTATGTTGTGATCTCCCTTCTTTAGGATAGTACAAATAATGCTGAGGTCCGTCCACCCAGATTTTGGAGATGACTTGTTGTATACTTCGCATTCAATCGTCACTCGCTGTTTTAAACAGCTCGACAGTTAATCCATCGGATCCAGCAGCTTTGTTGAACTTAAGCGTGGAAATGGCTATCCTGAGATCATCTTGGTCGGGTGGATGGAAATGTTGTTTGTCTTCTTCCAGGTCGTTCATTCTGCTTGAGGGTGTGGAATCTTGTTCGTTTAGCAGTCTACAGAAATAATTTTTCCAGATTCCAAAACCGAATGTGGTTCTATAGTACTATGAGGCTTCCTTCTCCATCCCTGCAAATTTCTTTTCGGACTTTACAGCTTTGGCATGTTCACTTTATTTTTTGGTAAAACTTCCAAACTTCATTCTTCTTCCTATGCCTAAGTCTATGTTATTCCTGAGACCCTCTCGTTCTTTTCTGCAAGGTCGTTCTGTACCTCCTTTGTTTTCCTAAATTTGCCTCTCTGCATTCGTGATCGTGATTACACTGGTCTTCTACGTTTAGTACCGGCAGCATCGGACTTCTCGCGGTCTCTTGCGATTGTTACCGTTCGACGATGAACTTCCATACAATGGTTTGCTGGCTTTAGGCTGTTATAGATTTCTAAGTTCATCCCTATCTTGAGTACAAGAAAATAATGGTCAGAGTCAATATTTGCTCCTCGTGACGTTCGGACAACCGAAACACTAGAGGAATGTTTGCGTCGATCGCAATATGATCAAATGGTTGACGGTTTGTTGATGAGGAGTCACCCAGGTCCCTTTCTGAATATCAAAGCGTGGAAACCGTATGCTGGCTATAACTACGTTTCTAGAGATGATGGCGTGGTGGCTGTATTTCCCCACTGTATTCACAAAAAAGGGCCTTCTTACCTAGCTTGTCTTTAAAATCGGAGGAGCTCTCAGAAGTCGTCCTTCGCTTCTGTCAGGGCGTGTGTACTTACGAGGTTTAAGTTGTCGAATTATGCGAATCGTCGTCGTTAGGCGTTCTCTTAAATGTCTGAAGCTCAAGACTTGTTCCTTAGGTCTTCTTCTGGCACTCTATTCAAATCCACTTCATAGTTACGTATGCTTTGTAGTATTCGCGGTCTATTAAGGGTCCGAACATTCCATGTGCAGATCTGACGATCGTTGTCATTAATCGTCTACTAGGGTCGCCAACAGTGAATCTATTACTATTCGAGACTATTACTTAACCGTATTGGGCCATGAGCCCTGTAACGGCGTAGGCCAGTATTGTGCTACTGGTTGAGGACACATTTTCCATTTAACCTGCACGGAGATCACCGATAGGTGATAGACCAAGCACTGCACTACTATCTTGATTGTTGCGCTTACTTACAAACGAGCGTCCAGAGTTGTCAATGCAAGCAGCTTGTCTTGCGCTAGTTAGATTTATCGCCAAAACAAATGTTGGCAAATTACAAACGATTTCCAGATCTCCAAACTAAATCTCAATTGAAAGGATTTTAATAACTGTAAAAACCGCATTCACTCTGCCCGCAATCAAGTTCGCATGCCGTCCGTCTGAACGCATCCATTTTCAAATATGACAACTGTCACTTCTTTCGCTCTCTCTCTTTTTCCTTAGTCCAAATCAATTCACAATGCCAAAGCAAAAGATGGAATTCCTTCTTTGCCCATCAAACGAAATGTCAGTGCAAGAAATTTCCTTGTAAGCGAGAAGTGGGTTCTGTGTCGGTCGCGACCGTAATTTCACATTTTTAATTCTCAAATCCCTTTGTCCGAGTTCAAGACGACCACCTCAGCGTAAATGAATTTCACAAGGTGAACTGAAAAGCCACAAATCGGTTTCCAAACTAAACATGACAATAGAGTGAAAGCAGGAAATGGAAAAGGAAAAAGAAAAAGATCGAGTCGAAATCAAATTGAATAGCCCAACAAACACTTACTACAGTGGGCAAAGAATCAGCGGACAGATATGCTTCTTCCTGACAAAGAAAACCAAAATTCGCGGTATGTACTTGTGAACAGAGTGTTTTGTGATGAAAAAAAGAAAGAAGAACTTTACCCTCTAGATCTTTTAGAGTAGCATCTAAATGTAAGAGCATAGGATTTAAGCCTTTGGAATGCAAGACCTCTGGATTGAGGTTTTGTTTTCTTAATTCGTATTGTTTTGATTTTGTTGGCATTGTGAATGAATCATATTTCCTCTGCACCTACTGCCCACCTCCGACTAAGACTTCTAGTGGAACACAAAATTAAATAACAATTGTCCTAATTCTTGAGGTATTTGGCGTTGCACAATTGAAAAGCACTTTCGTCGACTGCGTTGGGGTTAATAGAATTTAATTAAGATGGTATTAAGGCCCAAGATTCAGTGATGTGTTGGTACGGCGTGTCGATTCAATTGGAGCGAACTCCATGCTTGGATCCGCTGGGTGTTTTTGGAGTCTATTTTCGAAATTAAATTGATCCTCATTGACTGGCCGACCCGATTTGGGTCGGGTGAAACTTTGCTTTGTTGCCGGAAACTTGTTCGCGATACTCGTTTTCTTTTTTGCCAAATCAAGCGGAGTGAAGTCATAGTTTGCATTTTTAATTCTCTCAGACGCTGCCTGTTTCCAATTTAAAGGTCGAGGCAGTGGACTCATCTCTCCCAGAGATCATGCACTCGTTTTTTTATCTTGTTAGTCATGGTTGAAAGTTAAATAGGAAAATATGATAATGGCAACAGTTGTTCATTTGCTCATTTGTTGGACAGGCATAGGCTTTGATGTGGAATTTGTCAATTGGCTTTTAATGTAATCATGTCTCTTATCAGTTGAATGTTGATTTAGATTTAGTTGAATCCCATTTGCATGGAATCCAATGTGCTTATCAGCACTACCGAGTGTTTGAAGTAAAGAGATAAGTGCTGTATTTGTAGGTAGTCGAATGAGGGGGGATATTGTTTGTAATATCTGCAGCAAAGATAAGAGACAACTTTCTAAATCAAGACATTACATGCGTCATACGATGGCGGTGATGCTTTTTCGTATTTTGGGACTCAGACATATAACTAGTCCATTGTACTCCTTGTATAATCCTTTTACTGAAATGTTTCAGTCCTTTGAAGAAAGATGAGTAAGCGCTTCAATAACAAGGTGCTTATAGTAACAGCACTATTAGCCACCCATGTCAGCGCCGAGTGCCTGCAGCTTGAGGCGAGCGTAGGTCGAACATTCACAGAGGCAGTGGTCCGCGGTGTCATCATCACTTTCACATCGATCTATACAGGATGTTGTATCACTTATGCCCAGCGTATTTAAGTGCTAAGCACGTGTAGTACTCCGTTACGATACCAGTATGCAGCCTGCAGTATTTCTTATTGAGAGACAGCAGGAATGCCACTAACCTCTTAGGGACATTCGGAAGCATTTCTGTCTGCCGGAAAATCATGTCATCTGCACTTGTGCTCATCAAATATGTTACAGATGCAAATGCTTCGCTCCCCTCCACCTATTCTTCGCAATATCTGTCGCTGCCATCAGGATTGCGTATATCTCCGCTTGGAAGCCAGACGCAAGTTTTCCTAATAAGCAGTGAAATCTAACTGTCGCCTTCCGGATACCAGCGCTGCGTCCTAAATCGGTTTTTGAGTCATCCGTCGAGACCCGGCTACATTCATTTCCTGTCCAGATTCTGGCTAAAACAGTTGCTAAGGTCGATTTCATAGTTTTTCCGAAGTAGGATTTCGTTGTTGCATCAGACGACAGACAGACGACAGCAGAATCAAAAGACAGTCGGCATGCGAGGTTGTCGAAACTCCAGTGCGTGTTGTACCAAACACCACTTCTCTTTAAACGGAAGATGGCTTTGAGAATGCAGCCCATGACATGAATATTAAAGGGAGAGAGATTCATCTAGAACTGAGTGCGGCGTGCTAGGAAAAGTCTCCATGCAGCTCCAACACAGCGTTGACCTATTTTCGGGAAATCGTGTTCCACCAGGCAACCGATGCATAAACTATAATTGATTTTATTATAGCCGCGTAGATCCAAAGGACCCTATTCACTGATAGGCCCCATGTTTTGCCGACAGCTCCTTTGTATTGGCAGAAGGCCAACGGTGCCTTAGAGGCTTTCAACGTAACGTGTTTAGGCCATAGAAGTTTGTTATCCAGGATGACCCGCAAATACTTAGCTTCTTTGGGGAATTGGATGGTGATGTCTTTAAGAAGTAGATGAGTCAGACCAGTCAGCTTCATCCTTCTCGTAAAGAGAACAACCTGAACCCATTTCTGGTTCACCTATCTTCGATCACTTCTAGGGCTGCCTTTGCTTTAAAGCAGACAGTCGCTAGACACGATCCAACAGACAATACATCATCCGCGTATGCTTGTGTATAGACGTCTGAACTGCACCATACCAGAGGAGACAAAACGACGCCTTGTATATTGGCTGCAGTCAGCATCCGGAATTCGTGTATTATTCACCAGCATTGCTTTGATCCACAAATCTAGTGATTCGTCTGCACCGTATTGTCTGGCCGAGTTACACATGCCGTCAGGAGTTGCATTGTCGAAAACACCCTCAATAGGGATGAAATCGTCCAGCGCGTATGTCGAGTGCCTCTTTAATTCTGCCCACCACATTTTGAAGCGCGCTCTCGCAAGTTTTTCCGCGTTGATAAACATTTTGCATCTCAAACAGAAGATGCGTTCGTAGTGGTAGTTTTGCGTACATGGATCTCGACCATTTTCTCTACCCTCTTTAAGACGAAGCAAGTCAAGTAGGTCTGAGGCTCTTGGCGAGAGTATAGTCCTCTTTTCCGATTTTCGATATAAAGACAACTCTTCACTGTCCACCAGGGTTTCGGCATGTATGCCATAACTGAGCATATGCCATCGGTGCCAGGCAACTTGAAGCCATCAAAGAAAGCAACAGCTTCTTGTTTAATAGCTTCATCCGTCACCACAACCATATACCAACTACGGCTGCTTTTGACTCAGTGTAGGTGCCATCAGATTTTCTTAGTGATTCCAGCCTGGTTGGTTTTCCACCTTTGAGGACCGACAGTTTCGATCTTTTCGCAAGAGTCTTTATAAGAGGTACTCTTCGAAATCCGAATTGGCTTCTTTTATTCTTTGTGCTGCGGTCTCTAAAGACTCCAGTCTTCTTCCAAATTAGTCTTAAGTGATCTATCTAGAAGTTTTCTGGTTTCTTTACGACGTCGCTGCAGATCTGCGTTTCACGAAGGAATGGGCAATCTGCAGGATTGCTTTCTAGCTCGGCATGCTAATTCAAAACACTTGATGAAGGTACCGTTCGGGTTCTGAACAGCTTTTGCTTTGCCTTCGCCAAGCTCCACCTTAAATCGTGTCCAGTTGGTTTCACGCGGATCTTTAGTGTTCAACTAGGTCAAGCACTCGCATCCAATTTTAAATGTGATGTACCTATGGTCTGACATGACGATCTCCGAAAGTGCTTTCCAGCCGCTTTCTTACTTTCGAGACAAATGTTGGCTGAGAGCTAATATTTTCAGGGCAGACTATAGTATGAAGTCCAGGAGATGATCGCCTTACGCGTTGTATTTGCCGCTGCCTGCATATGATAACTTCCATCTTCGTGGAATCACAATATTCAATGAGTTCGGCTATTGCCTTCGGTTGTGGTAGTAGCACCGAATCATGGGAAAAATAAACTGGTGCAAGGACGAATATCTGTCATTCTCAGTTCGTTTCATAGTGTACATCTGCAGCAACTAAAGCTTGGTTGCAAAATTGCCCAGATTTTTCATTCTCATTCAAGACGAAAAACCTCCTACATAAGGATGCAGTAGCAGGCTTGGAATGTTGAAGGTTGATGTGAGTACATGAAATAGATGAGTACTGGAGTGTTCATCTCTTATCTGCACTCATTTGGAAACGAAGCGGGAATGAACCCTTCCCAGATGCAGATAGGGGCGTGAGTCATACCTAGACTTAATGGCCTCGACAGAAGTTTTGTTTAAGGCCACAACAAGAGAATAGCCTTCCTTGTTTCCCGATTCTTTTTCTACTTCCACTTTTCAGTGGAAGTAGCATTTCCTCCCTCGTTTCCCTGAGTTGCCCCGGAACCCAAAAGATGGCGCGTGCCAGTTTCGGTTGTCTGAAAACCAGGGGTGGGATTTTCGGTACAGACTTGTTCAACCATTCAAGAGTTTGCTGCGTGAAGCACTTCGCTAATGTCAAATTCAAACATTCTCTGCTTTAGCTACTCGTAGCTCTCACAGTTGGTCAACACAGTGTTTGCACTTACCGACGTTTAGATTGTTATCATTGTGCAGCTTCATTCGATTTTCGTTCGCTGGAACTGCAGCACCGGTTTCATCAGTCAAAGTTGTTTTTTAGGGTTGATTTGACCGCATTAACCGACTTCTGACGACTTCCGACTTCCTTACTGGCTTTATCCAGACATCGTGCGCAGGTAGAACTACCGCTAGATTTGTTTTTGTCGATAGGTTAAGCCGATTCTTTCGCTTTCCGTCGACTGGAACTGCAGCCTTTGTGGATTGCAGCATCGGCTTCATTCGGGTGTGGTACGCGGAGAGATCCATTGACAAAGGGAGTGCCAGAAACTCTCTTCCTCGTGGCCCTATTGGCCACGATTGGCTTTCGTTCGGGTCTTATTTTCCACCAGTTTTTCGAGATTGCGGAATGGTAGTAGACCCTTTTGCTGTCATTACGTTAACCATCTTGTTGTCGGTTAAGGCCTTTCGTCCAGGGACTCGACAGATTCGAATTATTAGAAATTTGAGCTCTCCGCAACACAGGAATTTTATTTTAATATCAGAAACTGTTTTTATGGCCGCTTGACTGCCTATGAAAATGAGAATGCCATGGTGGAGCCATCATTGAAATTATGCATACGGATTCCGTAGTTGTCAGAGCCTCTAATTAAGACTACCTTATGTGACGTCTGTATCATAGGCGAGGTGGAATATTAAGAACATCGCTAACTTGTCCTGTATCAGGCCTTTACTATCAAAATAGAGGAACGCTTCTGAAGAAAGAAATCCCTTAAAGCGGTTACTTTCGTGATACATTTAGTTGGGGTAGTGAGGCCCGGAAATCATCGAACAACCTGATCCTTGCTCTTGAAATGTCCCTTCGGATTAGCTTAATAATGACATTTTTCGCCATTATTATGTTTGCTCTATTGAACAGGATATTATTTAATGGAATTCCATGTACTCAGACTCTGTTCCTCTATACAAGCAAAGACAACACTTAAAACCTTTCCAATAAGCTTACTCTCACCTTGAGCCAGATCAGGGCCGGATGAGCTACAGGTAAGTGATTAATTTCACCCTCACATAGAGTTGGCTAATACAAAACATTCTCTTTGTACGGACAGTAACATTTCAAGGAGTAAGTGGCTCCGTTATCTAACGATCAAATGGACCGAAGTCACATTGTAAGAATTTGTTAATGAACTCAAATTTTGCACCTGATCTGTACACGTTTAAGTCGCCTGCGTGAGCTATGGTCCGACATTAATAAAAATGTTCCATCAGAAGTCACATTTCCATTCTATACGAAGAAATGTTTCCTGGTGAGCATATTATTGGGTTGTACCACATGAAGTGTCCGATTTTATAGTAAACATTTAAAAGCCAATATTATTTTTCCGTAAATTTATATTCAATCAAAATAGGATCCGTTGGTATCTATGACATTCTTCCAACGTGATACAAGGTCAAATATTCCTTTTTCGTAGAAGTGCTGACTTTTTGAGGCAATGAAATCTTCAAACGTTTTTATGACCTCTGCTCGATTCCGGAAGACCTTCTGCCGGCAAAATGAATCTAGATTGCGGAAACGATGGTAATCCGTTGGGGAAATATCAGTAGAGCACGGTGGAAGCGGAATTTCAAATCCCAATTGCAACCGTTACTTGTGAGTTATTGTCATGTAAATGGATCGGACCGTGCCTATTGACTAACGCAGGTTGCTTTTCAGCCAATTTGGCATGCAATATGTCGATTTCCTCACGATATTTGATAGCGTTTATCGTTTCCTCTGATTGAAGAAATGAAAAGTGGATTGGTACTTTCGATGTCCACCAAATTGTCACCATATCCTCTTTTGGGTGAAGATCGGGCTTGGGGGTGTGTTTTGGGTTTTCATCTGCATCCGACCACTGCCTAGATCTCTTACGATTATCATACAGTATCCACTTTTCATCACAGGTGACTATCCGGAGCAAAAACGGTTCAGTTTGGTTTCTTAATGTAAGCAATGCGCAGATTTCCAGGCGCCGTAGTTTTTGGGATTCGTCCAGTTCATGGGGTACGCACTTATCGAGTTTCTTTACCTTTCCTATGAGAGAACGATGTTGACTTATTGTTATATTGGAGATACTCCCATGCTTTGTGCAATCTTCCGCACCGATTTGGGTCCGCATCCACCGTTGCTCTTCTAATATCGTCGTCAACTAACGCTTCCGGCTTGGTTCTTTTTCGAGGCTGAAATCTCCCGAACGAAACTTTCCAAACCAACATCCTCAAATGCGCCATTAATGTTTTTGATTGCCAATGACGCATTATGTCCCATTTTAAATTCGTAAACGGAGATTATTCGAATTTGAACTGTCGATGCCGACAACATGGAAATAATTCCTAGAAAAAAGATAACGGTACTTGTAACGAACCCTAAAATTTTCACACGGCAAGCACACATACCACTTTATTTTATAAAAAAAGAAAATTTAACGTTCTGGCACAGATGTTCACTCGAGAACTTCTGAGCATAAATCGGACATTTCATGTGGTACAACCCAATGAAGAGAGTATACAGCAGTAATTTATTTATGCCTAGCTTGTTCGACTGGTAGAAGAGAGCACTGTAACCGTGAAGGGCTTACCCAAGTCAATCAGGCAGGACCCCATGCACTGATTTTTCGTTTTGTTGATTGGATATGAGATACCTGTTTACACGCGGCTCGTAAGATCTCATGCTGCGAAACTGAATTGATTATCCAGACCAACTACTTAGTCAGAACGTTTTACATACTTTTTCGAATTCATTGCTAATGTGCGGAAGGAGACTTATTGGCCGACCATTCGCTGGACAGCACGTGTGCTTATCATTTTTGAGGATGCATCAACCCTATGTTCCAACGGGGGTAATGGGCATTATTCATTTCATTATTATACAGAGCTATTGACAGATGCTTCTTTGTTTGTTGACAATATGTAATTGGGTTTGTCCTCTTTTACTTGTACTTCACGGCCAACTCGTTTGGCCTGCTCTTCAATTGCTCTAAAATCCTCTATGACGGCGTTTTTTTAAGCAACCGATGATGTTGATGTCATCCACGTTACCCAGCAGCTGGACAGATTTGTTGAAGACAATGCTTTCCGCGTTAACACCTGCCCTACGCACTATTTGTTCCAAATCCAATACAATCTTGGGATAGTTCGGAGGAACTGTTTCCAAATTGTAAAATGGACCAGCTTTTCCGAGATCCCCAATTCTTCCGAAACCTCTTTTTGTAGTTGGACGTGTGTCGATTACAGTCCAAAAGAAATTTCCCAATAAATTATGTCTGAGACATTGGGCCACATTTAGGCCACAATGGCTGGGTTACCCAAATCGCTGCCAATACACCACCATCTCCGCTTCTCGCAATAAGGCCCTCATAATCTGCAAATTGACCCGCGAAGAGGAGCTTTTGTAGGGACACTCGCTCTTTGTCAGCGACGTTGGCCTCTCATCCGCTGGTAACTATGCACTGTCTGGATCCTGGGATAAGACTCTTCGGCTCTGGAATTTGCCCTCTGCCGAGACCACCTGTCGCTTTGAAAACCACATCAAGGATGTCTTCTTAGTCGCCTTATCTGCTGACAATCGTCAAATCGTCTGTGGCTCCCGAGACAATAGCATCAAGTTATGGAACAAGTCAAGTGCAAGTACACCATCCAAGAAGATGGATACATGCGTTCCATTCTTACCAAACAACTCGCATCCTACCACCGTCTCGTGCGGTTGAACTAAGGTCTGGAACCTGGCCAATTGCAAGTTATCTTCACAACTGATCCCATCAACTCCTCGGTATCGTGTTGTCCCATACCTCTTTCAATTATTGATAACTTTCATCCTTCACTTCTTTTCTCATTCTTTCACAACTTTCCCCTCCAGTAGCCTCCCTCCGCAGTTCTTACAATTTTCACAAAGCTAATTTCCGTAAAATCAACACCTATCTCCATTTTTTACAGAGAAATATTCAAATCCATCTCCCTTTATGTGCCTTATTCCCGCCATAAAACTTCTTCTACATCTCCTCCTTGGTGTAATCGTAGACTCAGGTCTCTAAGAAACAAAAGAAACAAGTTATGGGCGGTATTCCTTCGCACCCACTCTTCTTCCGACTATTCAAATTATTTAGGTATATATCTTCATTTCATTGAACCCTATAACTCTCTCTATCAACGCTACCTGAATAGTGCGCAAACCTTTTTTCAATTTGTCAATTTCAAAAGTAAGACTGATAGTTATCCTTCCTCCCTCGCTTTTGAAACCAAATCTTCAAATGATCCTCCTACCATCGCCAACTTTTTTTCTACATTTTTCAAACAATCATTTGCCAACAACTCCTTCGTACCAGATCCATCTTACTTCAATGATCTACCAAATTTCTCCATTGGTCCCTTTCTTAATCAAAATTTCGATCCTGCAGTTATTGAAGAAAAGTTACTAAAGATGAATTTGTACCTGGACCTGATGGACTCCCCGCCGTGTTTCTAAAAAAATGCTCTTCCAACCTGTCTTTACACATTTCCTACCTTTTTCGTCTATCCCTTACAATCCCGATACACAAAAAGCGATCTTTGAAAGCATTTTATACGAAGCCTTAAGCTTCAAATGCAAGCCTTTTATTTCACCCCGACAACATGGTTTTCTAAAAGGTAGAACAACTACCACAAACCTAGTTGAATTCGTGTCTTTTGCTCTCTCAGCCATAGAAAATGGCAAAGAAATCGATGTTATCGCAACTGATTTCACTAAAGCGTTTGATAAAATATCTCATCAATTGATCCTCTTCAAACTGTCTGCTCTCGGCTTTGAGCCTGTTTTATTAAAATGGATTTCTTCTTACCTGTTAAACCATAGTGTTCTTTCATTCCTGGCCTCATCTGGACTTCCACAAAGCAGTCATCTTGGCCCTCTTCTCTACATTCTTACTATTAACGATGTTGAGAGGGTCATTAATCACTCCTCCCTCTCAGTTTACGCTGACGACACAAAATTTTTTAAAACTATTTCCTCTCCCCATGACTCTGCCCTTCTTCTAGAAGACCTTGATCGGTTTTCAATCTGGTGCATCAAAAACTGCCTAGAACTTAATGTAGCCCAATGTCAATCTATAACCTTCTCACGTAAATGCAACCCGTCTCCTCACCGACTTTATTTTCTCTATGGTCAACCAATTCCCCTGGTTCAGTCTTTTCAAGACCTCGGCATATTATTCGACTGTGAGCTTAATTTCCGTTCGCATACCGATAAGATGATCCTCAAAGCCAACTCATCACTTGGCTTTATTAAACGTTGGTCCAAGGAATTTTTCAACCCGTATGTAACCAGATCTCTCTATGTTACCTTTGTTCGCCCCCTGCTTAAGTATGCCAGTCAAGCTTGGTTCCCCTTTCTCCGGGTTCATGTTTCCCGAATCGAGGGTATTCAATGTCGATTCCTCCGATTTGCTCTCCGTGGTCTGCCGTGGAACGACCCTTTAATCTTACCTCCCTATCAGGACCGCCTCAAACTTCTCAATATGAATTCGTTAGAAGAACGTGGGAATACTGCTGACATTCTTATCATTCATCGACTTCTCTGAGGTTCCATCGACTGCGCATCCATTTTGCACTCCATTTCCTTCAATATCAACCCCCGTAATCTACGTTGTCCTCGTCTCTTCTATCTACCGGTCCACCGCATCTCTTATGGCTCCAACGAACCAATCTCCCGAATGCTCAGAAAGGTCATTTCAAACATCTCCCTTTTTGATTTCCACCTCTTTGTCTCAAACAAGATCTCCTCCATCACTCTCTTAGTCCCTAGCTCTTTCTGTTAGTTTTTAAGTTAGATTAGGCTTGTATTAAGCCAATAAATGGGGGCCTCAGCCCCCACCAAAATTAAATTAAATTTAAGATCAACCACCATTGCACTATGCCCGAGACAAGGACGCCAAGGCTGTCTTGTGGCATCATAATGACGGCAAGAACTTGTACACTTTGGAACATAACGACATCAATGCTTTGTGTATCTCGCCAAACGACTACTGGTTGTGTGTCGCTTATGATCCATCCATCAAAACTTGGGATTTACTCGTAGTATGCAAAAGACCGTCGAGGAACTTTGCCCAGGGGTTGTTCCACAGAAATCAAAGGCCGCAGTGCTTGTCACTCACCTGGTCCACCGATCGACAGAGTTTGTTCACTCGCTACTCTGACAACACCATACGTGTATGGCAAGTGCCGGCCTCTGCTCACTAAGTAGGACAAGATTCCTTTTTTGATTTGTATTACGCCGTTTATTTATCAAATAAAAAAGATGAACGGAAAATTTACCATCGTCTTGAAGAGCTAAAGACGATGAAGGCTATGATATACAGCCTGAACAAATGGTGAGTCTCGACTTAAAAATCGTTGGTATTTTCCAAGATTTGCATTATTGTGAAAAATTGATTAATTGACGATCTACCGGAAGCCGCACGGGTACGTACCGATTAGTTTGTTGCATAAGATCGCCTTTTTTCAATATGGAGCACATAGGTTTAATAACAAGTGATCGGGCATGCCTTCATCCACCCCTACCTGATTGATGACCTAACGCATGTACCCTACCAAAATTGATTGTTGAACCAACCTCTTCTATACTGAGAGAGGGGATGGCTTCTGATGCCCTCCCTACCTGATGCGCATTAAGGAGCTGCTGGAAATTCTGCTTAAACACACCTAATACCACTATTTCGATGAGCTTGCGTTCTTGTAAGTTGTTTAGTTTTCTTGAAAAACATGCAGATATTGTTCCTATCGCGAGCTCTTCAATATCCTTGAGCGGGGAGGCTGCAGAGCCGGTTTCTTTTTACTCAGGTTCTTTGCTTTCCTTCTTCTAGCTTGATATTCTTAAGTCGCTGCCCTTGTTTTGCGCTATAGGTGTGCATTTCCTGTCATCTTTTATCGTGGTCCTCACTCATCATCATACCAAGAGCTCTTTTGTTGGCCGGTAGACCACGATGGTCTCGCCAATCTTCTTGATGAGCGAAGTAGGTTTTTCTTTTTGGATAGTCGAACTCTGAAGTTGGCTACAATAAGGAATTGGTTAAAGTGGACGTTTGCCCCCATATTCACAAAGCTGAATGCGTGTCTCGTATCTATAAGCACGTGGTCAATTTGGTTGGCGATTCCACATCATTCTTCTCGTAAGATAGACTGTAATAGTCACGCAATAGTCGCGTATAGTAACTGCAATGGCTATAAAAGGTATCTGATTTGACTGACAGTTCGAAGTAAAGTGTGATGTAATTTTTCTGTTGATTGTTGTCGTGGCTCTTTCCAGTTTCATATATGAAACGTCCTTTCCTTCTCTTTGGTTGATGGTGCCAATTGGCAATAGTGTCGTAGACAATCCAAAAATCGAATTGCCGTAGTTCTAGCCAGATAAAATCTCTATAAGTGTTTGCAATGAGTTTACTAACACTTCGCTTAGAGTTGGTAAGAGTTTCCATCGTAATTATTTTAACTCGTCTGTCTTTCGAGTCTCATTAATGACGAGGGCCCACAGTAAGGGGGAAATGACCCCTCCTTGTAGTGTGCCTCTGGGGGAAGTCAACACGTAAGTTGACGGCCCAAAATTTCATAATACTTCCTGTGTGTTACTATGTTTATTTAAATTTCGCAGAAAACATTTTAAATTAGTATTCCAAGTAGCAACAAATATAAAAATAATTTTCTTGTCTCGTATTTTTCTTTGTTTTTATTATAATTTTAGCAATTCACCTGCAAGTGTGCGCAAAAGGAAAATGCAAATGGATGGATATGTTTCACAAGGACATCTATGGCAACAGAAACCCGCGACACGTTTTCTACACTGGCAAAGAAGAATTTCTTAATGACACAGTTAATGTTCCATATGTTCCTGCGCGAGGTATCGAACTATCACCAGGCGAATTAAGTATGGACTTTACTTATGATCTCCCTAAGCATCTGCCTTCATCTTTCAAAGGAAACTATGGTTCCATTAAATATAAACTTAAAGTTTTCATTCGAAAGCCATGGGCATTCGATGAGAGATATACGATCCCCTTGAAAGTCGTAAGATATGTGAATAGCCCACCAATTAGACCCCAACCTCAGATATGCCAAACAACACGTAATATCAGCGTTTTTGCCAGTGGTCCCATATCTCTAGTCGCTGAGCTTCCCAGTGGTTTTGTCATACAAAATAAAAGTGTAACACTTCATGTATCAGTTGATAATCGAAGTGGCGTCCATGTCGATAAACTTCGATTTACTATTGTGCAGAGAATTTGCTATCACAGTATGAAACCATTACCGAATTTAAAAGTCGACGATATGATCGTATTTACGAAAGAGACAGGCGGAGTAGAAAAGAAATCCGAACGTTCATTTGCACATGATCTGCTAATACCGGCTTGTCCGCCTACAGACGCAACTGCGATATTAGACTTTGTATACATACTTAACGTTGAAGCTATACTGCCGGCTTTCTATAAGAACATCTCTGTTTCACTACCAATTGAAGTGTACACGGGAGATGGCAATCATGCACCTTGTATTCCTGGGGAAGCTTTTCCCGTTTGCAATTTGAGTACGTTTGAGGGTAACACAAGTACCAGTAGTCCGTCACACTCGCAAATGCATAATGAGAGTGAAAGTAGTTCATTATATTCAACAACATCTGAATCATCAACAACGACACTAAGCCCAGCACCGAGATCGAGTGAACATGGAACCCTAAATAGAGGAGCATCTAGAAGTAGTTTTCGCGATTCCATAGCATATCCAGCCGTGCCCGGACAAATGTCGGAAATTCATTGTGAAATCCCACCAGAAACGTATCCCATGTTAGCTGAATTAGTTAATGAGATTCACGCACCGCCGCCAATGAATAATTCTTACCCACCACCGAATATACGCACATTACCGCACTACTTGCAATCGTCTGTTCGTTACGAAGTACAGGCCAGATATCCAATTCATGAATTACGTAAGCTTCCAAGGATTGCCAAGTGCCTAATTGAGTTATTTAAATTTCTGTTTTTTTTTTCTCTTTTCGATTTTCTTTCATTTTAGCACCATCGTACGAAGAATTATTTGGCACAGCACCTTCGAGCCCACCATCAGCGCCAACTCCTGAAGCATCTGTTTAATGGTTCCTCTGAAGAATGCTGACATTTCTCTTGATTATAATCCATGACTATGTAGTTACAAATTTATTTTATAATTAATCGGCTTAAGCAATTGTAAAATAATTTCTATTGACTCAAAAGCAATTTATTTAACAAATTCGAATTCATAAAGTGACAACACAAATCTAAGGCAAATGTCTCATAATTATATTTGCAATGTTAATCGAAATTTTTTTTGTAATTAATTATTATTTATTTTGCGTCCACAACTCAGTAACTAATATTTTTTGTAACTTTTTTTAGTTTTTTTTGTTTTTTTGTTTCGTTCGATATCGTAGAGCACAATGTAGTTACGTATTGTTGTAAGAAAACAGTTAATTTTCTTAAAATAGGATATACATATATATGATTTTTTTTATAAATTAAATTAAATATACCCACATTGTTATATGTTATTCACATAACACAAAAACAACTGTTTTAATTTGTACTTAACTCATCTAACAATCGAATTTTGTTTTGTAAGTGTGTTGTAGGCACCGACTACTGTGTCTCTCTCATCACAACGTTGACCTTCAAAATATAAATGAGGAAAGACAAAGAACTGTTGATTATATTGGGTCTACAAGTAAGTTTCCAGCGTTTTTTTCCAAAATTTGAAGTTTTATTATGAAAACATAGTTACAATGCTTTATTCAAAGTATCGTCCATCGGAAGCTACAACTTTCCCCCATCTTTCTGGCAATTTATGAATTCCGGACCAAAAAAATTTCTCGTTTTTCGAGCCCAAGAACGTATCGAGTCAATTTTTGATTTCCTCTAATGAGCTGAAGCGTATTCCTGTAAGAGCGTTCTGCATCGAACGAAACAAGTGGTAGTCAGATGGTGCCAAGTCTGAACTGTAAGGCGGGTGAGGCAGAATTTCCCATCCACTATTTCGCAAATTGTTTTTTAACGAAACCGCAACATGTGCCCGAGCGGTGTCGTGATAAAAAATGACGGACTCATGCCTGGTCTCATATTCTGGCCGCTTTTCCTTTAATGCCCGCTTCAAACGAATTAGTTGGGTTCGATATAATGGTCCTTTGATGGTTTCACCACTCGGAAGCAGTTCGTAGTATACGACACTCTTTTGATCCCACCATATGCAGAGCATGACCTTATTTATTAATATTTCGTTTCGGCGTCGATTGGGCGGGCTCGCCGGGCTTTGTATACGATTTTCTGCATTTAGGATTATCATAATAAATCCATTTCTCACCACCAGTGACAATACGAT
This sequence comes from Volucella zonaria, assembly GCA_963966105.1. NCBI lineage: Eukaryota > Metazoa > Arthropoda > Insecta > Diptera > Syrphidae > Volucella > Volucella zonaria. The sequence continues at coordinate 10,598,519 of OZ014530.1, forward strand.
GCAAAAATGATTTATTTTTATACCGCTGCAGTAACATTTCGGACATGCAAAATAGCCGTTCGACGTCTCTTGGCTTCAATTCGTACGGCACCCAGTTTCCAACCTTTTGAATGGATACCAGTTCTTTTAGGCGCAGGGAAACGGCTTGTTGCGTGACGCCCAATGATGCAGCAAGTTCTTCTTGAATCTGACACGGATCCTCATCCAGTAAAGCGTCCAATTCCTCGTCTTCAAAACTTTTCGGCTTTCCGGGGCGATCTTTGTCTTCAACTCCAAAATCACCACTTTTGAACCGTTTGAACTACTCGCGGCACGTCGATTCACCAATTAATTCCGCCCCATAAGTTTCCGAAAGCAAACGATAGGCCTCAGCCGCACTTTTCTTCATATTAAAGAATAAAAGCAGCGCTTCCCGCAAATGACGTTTATTTGGCTGGAAACTTGCCATGATTTTGCTCGATAAAATGTACGACACCGATAGAACTGCTCAAATATAACGCTGCAAAGTTGTTGACAGATACAAAACCTACAAATAAAACACATGGGGTCTGACATTTCTGCCCGGGATCCACTGGTGGCGACATCTCTGACAAACGCTGGAAACTTACTTGTAGACCCAATATAAAAAAAAAAAAAGTCTTTTTAACCCTAATCCGCCAACCCGGTGACTTTGAGTCATTGTTTCAGTTTCGAGAGTAATTTTCACAATTTTTTGAAAAGCAATTCCTGTCGCACTCATTGACTTTGTTTCCCTAAGGAAACACTACCTGGAAATAAAAAAAAAAAGTTAAGAATGTATTACTGTATACCGCCATCATTATTTACCCAGGTGGTGTCTCACAGTCATCTGGATTGCAACAATAATACAACAGAATACACGGAAAAGCATGGCTTGTGTGCAAAGTGTATTCTTTTATGCTGGCTGGCTTTGAATTGTCATGGTTACTAATGGAAAACTTTATTTAGAGTCCGGTGTCATCAGAACACAAGTAATTATTGCAGAATGCAGTTCAGATATTTTGTGCTCCAGTAAGTTGTTCCTAATTGCAGTGCGTGTTCATACATTTTAGTGAATATTGGTGGGTTTTTTTTCATGGATTATTTTGTAGAAGATGTGTATATGGTATAAAACAATTATTTTGTTGTAGGTATACAGATTGACATTGAAGCCGTAATGGCTCAAAGAAAAAATCTTACACATGTGGATATAAGATGGGCGACTTAAGCTGACTCGAACAATGATAGGAATGGTTTTCAAGTAAATGGCGAAAGTAACTTTGATTATTCAGTCATCCTCTGACCACGGTATTGACTAAACGTTTATTGCTGCGAGTCTCTATAAAGCGCGCGAGTTACAAAAAGTTGCGTTACCTCTTTGTCACACTCATCTACCGTCCTTTTTTTCTCGTAAAATTACATACTACTTTGATCAAAAAGTTCCCGGGGGACACCACCGTGTGGCGCTCCCATTGTTCCGATTTGAGTTCTGTTTTCTTTCCTAAGTTGGCAAATCTATTGTTGGCATTTCCTCTAAATCTTAGCATTATAGCTTGACATTTGCAAGAGTTACGTAGCCAAGAATACATCTATCTATGTGTGTGTTGGCGATTTTTTGAATTTTAAAAATGGATTTAAATTTGCAACAACGATTTTGTATTAAATTTTGCGTAAAAAACGGATTTAATGGTGCGAGAACGTTGGATATGTTTGAAAAGTGTTTCGGTAACCATTTTCTAAAGAAAACGGTCGTTTACCAGTGGCACGAGTGGTTCAAAAGTGGTCATGGGTCAATCGAAGATAATGAACGCATCGAAAACCGACGAAAACATTGATGAAGTAAAAGAAATGTTGATCAATAACCAACATTTGGGTTTCCGTCGTGTAGCAGCAAAGTTGGTGAAAAAAAACCTCAATTTCATGCAAAAAAGAGACCGTGTTGACGTCGCAAAAGAGATGATTTGTGAGGCTGAATCCGATCCCACATTCATCAAAAGGATCATTGCTGGAGACGAAACGTGGGTTTATGAGTACGACACGCAATGCAGACATCAAACAAGTGAATCGCGTTCACCAAATGAGCCGAGACCAAAAAAAAACACGTCGTTTTCAGTTAAAAAAGAAGACAATGCTCACGGTTTTCATGGATTACAACGGTGTAGTGCATCATGAATTTTTGCCAGAAGGCCAGACAATAAACAAATAGTATTACGAGTATTTGGGCGTTATGAGACGTTTGCGTGAAGTAATTCGCCGAAAGAGACCAGAATTGTGGGCAGAAAACTCGTGGATTTTGCAACATGATAACGCACGGTCGCACAGTGCCATCATTATTCGTAATTTTTTGACGAAAAATGCAACAAATACCATCCAACAGCCACCGAATTCACCTGATTTGGCTCCCTGTGACTTCTTTCTGTTCAATCGAGTTAAAAAATCACTACGGGGAACGCGTTTCAGCAGCCGAGAAGAAGTTATGGAAAAATCACAGGAAATCACTAATGGACATACCGAAAACCGAATATAAAAAATGTTTCGAGGTTTGGATCAAGCGCTGGCATAAGTGGGTTGCAGTCGATAGGGATTACTCTGAAGGGGACATAGTTTTAGATGAATAACCTTGTATTTCCAATTTTCTGGATACAATCCGGGAACTTTTTGATCAATGTAGTATACATATGTACGCTTAGTGTTTCTACGAGTTATTAAAACTTTATAATGTCTCTCTGAATCCATGTGCCTCCGGAAAACCGGTTCAATATCCTCGATATTGAGTCGCTATCTGAAACGTTTTCTAAAAGAAAAAAAAAACAAAATAATGCTCCTATGGACTTTTTCAATCATCAACCTACCACATCTAATTCAACCGATCCGAAGTTCATTACCGTAAGTGCGAGTGATGAGAAGAAGCCACTCATTTCATATAGTGTATTTTGCCTAAAAAAAGAAATCGACAGCATCAGTACGACTTATGAATTAATTTCCCAACTTCGAGGCGGAAGTCTCCTTATCCTTTGACGTAATCAAAAGGTTGCTGACTTATTTAAATCAAAAAAAATTCTGTCAAATATCTGCCACATTAACGTCAGTTTTCACAACACATTAAACTGCTCCAAAGGTACTGTCTATGCACCTTGCTTGATCCAGGTTCCGGAAGAGGAAATTATCAAGGAAATGAACACTCAGGGCGTCTCTGAAGTGTTCAAATCCATTAGAAACCACGAAGGAGTTCAGCGTCCCACTCTAGTCATACTGCTTTCTTTTAATCGTTTTCGTCCACCACCTACAGTAAATATTGGCTGGTATAACTTCAAACACACCACAAAAAGATGCAACAATCCTTCTCGATGTGTTAGCTGCAACCTTCCTCCTCACAACCTGGCGACCTGTACCTTAATCTGCTTTGCTAGTTGCTCCAAGGAACACCCAGCTTCTTCGAGACAATGCAAAGCCTATCTCAAGCAAAAAAAAATTAAAAATAAAAACCATGCACTAATGTAATTCTGTCGGAGGCAAAGAAAATATTTAAAGCCCAACCCCTATGCTTCCTAACACTTTTGCAACAACATTAAAAGCCTTCGACAATTCCCGTCCCGTCCTTACATCATCAACCTCCTCTAAAACTCAGCCCCAACAAGCTTCTTCTCCTGGCTTATCAAATAAAGTCCAAATCATTAGTGACAACGAACAAAAAGACAGTTCGACCTCCTCTAATATTCAAACTACGCAAAAGTATTCATCTAAACCTAATAGACATTCCACTTCAACTTCCAAAAATACCACAGATGACCAACAAAAATTAACTGTACAGGAAACCAATTCCCCCAAATTACCAATCACAAATTTAACACAAAAGCTGTACTATACCCCAATCGATCCACCGCAATCTTCTTCAAGTCATCAGTCAAGCATCAACACAAAACGTATGCGTAACAAGTGCCTTCTCTGTGAACATACTCATACGGATAACTATGATTCGTCCTAAACAAACTACAATCTCTAACGCTATTGACCCGCCATAGTTAGTCCGTCCTGTTTGGGCTCAACCCTGGGCAACCAACAGCTTAATCAAGGACAACGGAGTCTCACCAATATCAACATCAGCTCACCAACCACAAATTACTCACTACACATAAACCCTGCATTAAAAATAATTCAATGGACCATCAAAGGCAGTTTAAATAATTTTAATGATTTATTAATACTTATTAAATCAATCACTCCCGAAATTATTACCCTTCAGGAAAACAACTTGGCATCCAATATTCCCCATCATTTCATCCCTCAAAACCATTCCCTAAATCCCTATGGCGGAGTTGCTTTCTTGATTCATTCTTCAGTTCAATTTAACCCATTTATCCTTAACAATGACTTTGAAGCCCTTGGCGTTACAATCACATCCAAATTTTCAATCATTAATGTCTACATTCCACCTATTCAACCTTTTAAAGTTCTCTAGTACGTGGTGACTTTAGCTCGCCCAAAAAGCAACCATGGTGGTAACAGTCTTTCCAATTATACATATTACTAAGTCTGATTACTAACTCCTTAATGATGGATCTACCCCACATTCTAGCACCCATTCAACCCTAACCCATATTGACCTTTCTTTCTGTTCCCCAATTCTAACTGTTGATACCAAATGGACTGTTTTTAATGACCTCTGTGGAAGTGACCACTCCCCTATTATAATTTCTATGTTCCATTCTCCCCCTCCTTCCGCGAAAAGAAGACCTAAATTCAAAACTGACGAAGCCAATGGGATTTTTTACCAACGACTTCTAACATAGATAGACATCTCTGTTCACCCTTTCAGTGATAATATTAACAAAGAAGCTGCTAACATCCACAAAATCATTCTCCAAAGCGCTAACCAATCTATTCCTCAAACTACTTTCTCAGCAGGGAACGCAAGAGTACTCTGGTGGAATTTGCGCGCTCTCAAGGAATTTAAGTACCCTTAAAATTTTTGCAAGGAAAGTCAGGGAGTATAGAAAGAGAGGTGCCGGTGAACGTTGGTTTTAAATGTTTGAAGGTTATAATGACTAGGAAATAAGGAGCTAGGCAGGGAATTCCATAAGCGAGTTGTACGGCTTAGGAACGAATCATGATGATATTTTAGAGTCCGTCCGAAAGTGGGCTTGAGGGTATACTGATGAGCATTCATAGCGAGAAGGGTGTTACGGTTAAAGGTTTGAAGGGGCGGAATGCTACTGACGATTTCAATGGAGCACTGGTGGTGGAAATAGTGATATCACTATCACTAGTGAGATAGTGAGACAGGAGACATTACGTCGGTGTTCGGGGGTGTCAATTAATTTACTGATATTAGTATAACCTATGAGTTTTATTCGCATTAGAGAAGCGCAGGATCCCTGAATCCCCTGCTGAGCGCAGTAAAAAAGTATTGGAGCGCACACGACATACAGCGACTATTTCTTAAAGAATGGGGTGTTACTCGTATACAAGAACCCTGCCAAGGAGTTGGTCGCTATACCAGCCGCCATGGAGAAAGACGTGATCGAGATAGTACACCGGCAGGGACACTTAGGAGCGAAGAAAACGGAGGACCTCATTTCCGAAAGTTATTCCATTCAGGATGTAGCGAGGAAGGGTAAGCCGATCGTTAGAAACTGCATAGAATCATTCTAGCAGAGAAGAAGGCTGACAGGCAAGAAGGGTTCCTAACGCCGATCGACAAAGAAGATCGTCCGTTCCAGACATACCACGTCGATCACGTAGGACCAATGCAAGAAACGAAAAAGCTGTACAATCACATCCTGGTAGCCGTACATGCTTTTGCAAAATTCGCTTGGCTTTAGCCCATTAAGGGTACGACCAGCGAGGAGGTTATCGACCGCTTAAAAAAACAAGCAAAGACTGTTGGGAACCCAAAGCGAATTATTTCCGATCAAGGCACGGCATTTACGTCCAACGCATTGCAAGAGTATTGTGGAAACGAAGAAATTATCCATCTGGTGATAACAACGGGGGTACCTCGTGGAAATGGTCAGGCTGAACGGATCAACAGGCTGCTAATACCAATTCTAACCAGGAAGTCGCTGGAGAAGCCCTAGAGCTGGTACAAGAACGTGGGACGTGTCCAGCACATTATCAATTCCACCCCTCCTCGAAGTACAAAATACTCACCCTTTCGAATACCTTCGGCACTTAAGATGAAAGCAAGATAGCATGACCAACTGCTAGAGATGCTCCACCAAGAGCTGACCTAGGAGCTGGACACCGAACGTGAAGAATCTCGACGAGAGACAAGGGACAACATTATGGAATTGCAGCTAAAAAACATTTCCGAATATAATTGGAAGAGGAAGGCGGCGCGAGCTAATAAAATCGGAGAGTTAGTGGCTGTGAGGAGGATTCAATTTGGCTCTGGCCTCAAACTCAACCCGAAGTTCCTTGGCCCATACAAGGTGTCGCAACATGGGGTTGAAAAGTTGGGAGACCACGACGGGCCGAAGAAGACGACCGTAGCAGCAGACGGCATGGCACCGTGGAGCCAGACATCCGGGGCGGATGTCGAGTCAGGACGGCCGAATATGGGATCGGAGAGATGGTTGCGTTCTAAGTCTAACCGACCATAATCCCATTTTCTTTTGTTCTCTCATTCTTCATCTCTCTGGTGGTCGCAATTTTCACCACAGTGGTAGATAAATAGAAATCGTAAGAGTCAGTCGATGACGAACCAGCACACAGCGCGGTACTCAACATTAAAATATTTTTATTCTCATAAGTTCAAATAAATCAATAAAATGAATTACCCACAGCAGTAATGTCTATTCTTTACACCAAACTGCTCAATTGAAGACTTTCACGTAAAACTGAATAATGTCGAAGATGCAGCACGAGAGATCGGAGGAAATCTAATTATTGCCGGCAACGTTAATGCAAAGGCAACTGATTGGAGAATGACTACTACAAACTCCAGAGGCAGACGAATTCTAGATATGTCTGCAAGACTGAGTCTGGTAGTCGCAAACAGCGGAACGTCTCCCACTTTTAGAAGACCCGGAAGCGAGGGGACCATACCCGATATTACCTTGGTCTCGGAGAAGATAGCCAACAGGCAGCGATCACCAATACCTAACATACTGTATGCAAGCAAGTATATACAAACTTCGAAGCCGGATATAGGAAAAGAGGCACACACAAATGGAATACGGCGAAACTTATATCTACTGTACTTTTAGCACGAATTGATGGGATCTCCCATAGACAATAAGAAGCAAGCAGCGTTTACAGTAAGGTAGAAATGACGATATCCTGCATCGTACAACCCTGTGATGCATCAATGCCCAGAACTGGCAGAGTAAAACGCAGGATAGGAGCTTACTGGTGGGCGCAGGAAATTGGTCAGCTCAGACAAATCTGTCACCACTGCCGAAGACGATACACTAGAGCCAGGCGAACCGGACCAACTACGACCGAAGCCGAAGAACTCAGCCAAGCAAGAAAGAGACTAAAGAAAGCTATAACATATTAGAAAATAAAAAAGCGGAATGGGTAGAATTACGGACAAATATTAACAACCCATGCCAGAAGAAAAGATGCAAAGAATTGTAAATGAACTATTCTCAACTCATGAAATCAGGAACTCTGTCAACACTACACCATTAGAAAATGAGCACCCCCCCACGGTTCTCGAAAGATGAATTGATAAAAGCTATACACAGCATGAAAATTCGGAAAGCAACTGGTCCAGACGGAATACCTTCCGAAGTTCTTAAAATAATTGCAAATGAACGACCTCAGTTACTCCTGGAAATATACAACGCCTGCTTGTCAAGGGGAGTTTTCCCGGAAGTATGGAGGGTGAAGAAACAAATGCTAATAAGCAAAGGTAAAGGAGATCCCGGAGTACCGTCTTCATATCGGCCTCTGTGTTTACTGGATACAGGAAGATCGACATTAGGAGCCTTAGAAGAAGTAGCGAAAACAGTGCAGACGGCTCAGAGTGGTAATCATCACTCTAGACAAATAGTTCTATTAGTTACTTTAGATGTGAAAAATGCTTTTAATAGCGCCAGATGGAGCGATATAATCGACACACTGGGGAGGCGGTTTCATATCCCAGCCTATCTTTTAAAGCTAATTAACAGCTACTTACAAAACAGGGCACTGATTTACGAAACGAACAATGGACCCTGTTCTAAGCAGATAACTTCGGGTGTGGCTCAAGGTTCTATTCTAGGCCCCGAGATTTGAAATGCAAATTACGACGAGATACTGTGTATGGACATGCCAGAAGATAGGTTTCTCACTGGATATGCTGAGGCAGCGGTAATCACAGCCCGCAACACTCATGAAGCACAGAAAAAGCTTAATCAGGTTATGATAAGGACACAAACCTGGATGTCTGATCACGGTCTAAACATATACCTGTCGAAATTCCAATGAGCACGCAGTTCGATAACGGTCCATTAAGTACTTAAGAATCGGACTGGAATCTAAACTAAAGTGGGTGCAGCTTCGAGAGCAGCTCAAGCCACGACATCACACGCAAGGATTATGACAAACACTGGGGACCCAACTGCATACAAGAGAAAATTGTTAATGGCAACAACAGAATAGATTTTACTGTATGAATGTGAAATATGGGCAGACGCAATACAAGCTAAACATCAACAAAAAGTGCTAAGCACCGTTCAAAGAATAGCGCCCTTACACGTGGCATCAGCTTATCGCAGCGTCTCCCCAGCCGCGGTGATGGTTATCAGCGCAACCATAGCAATTGATCTGCTGGCAACAAAGAGACCCAAAAGAAGATCAGCTGTCCACACAGGAAATCCGGGAGGAAACCATGCAAACTTGGCAACAAAGGTGGCAAAACGAACCATACGAATGATGGATGGCACAACTAATCCCAAACTTGGACATCTGGCTGCAAAGACGTTTCGGAGAGGTCAATTACTATATGACACAATTTCTATTTGGCCGCGAGTACTTCCGGAAATATTTACATAAGATGATACCAACAACGCAGAACACACGTTTTCCAACTGCGCAAAATGGCACTGAAAAAAGGCAGAAATAGAGCAACACCTATAAGCCTCTCCTTGTTTTTCCTAAAAACAATATGCCTATCGACCAGGAAAGTTGACAACGCATGCTCTGCAGGAACTCAACACAAAGATTGAGAAATCCCTGAGAGAGGCAAAGGAAGTGTGGTGGGCTGGTTCCTTTACACCGAACACGCCCAGATATACACATGCATCTAAAACACAGGAGTAGATATTACTGCATATAACGGGATAAAGCACATGCTTAACGGTAGAACTATCAATGCTACATTAAGCAGTGACAGAATCAGCGTCATGGCTGCGAAAGGTTGCCCCCAGGGTGGTGTTTTCTCCCCCTGCTATAGACCATCGTAGTAAATGAATTGCTAAATATACTCAACAACAACGGTTTCTATGTCAAATAATGTGCTGATGACATCGCGATCCTTATCAGAATCAAATTCGAAGAAACTCTCAGAACTTCTGCAGAGGGCTCTCAACCTTGCTGCTGATTGATGCAAGAAATTTTGCTTAAACGTCAACATCAAAACGGGCACCATAGTTGCGTTCAGCAAAAGAAGAAAATTGGACAATCTTAGAGACCCAACATTTTTTGGTGAAACCATAAAGTTCTCAAGTGAAGTGAAATTCCTAGGGTAATCCCTGGATCAAAAACCTAGAAAAGCCAGGATCTCAGACCAGCAAAAGTCTGTAGAGTAAAAACTGGGGCCATAACCCAAAAATAAGTCTGTTGATGTACACAGCAATTGCCAGGCCTATAGCTGGACTAAACAAACGTTAAAGACTTGCCTATGTGTGTGCTACGAGTGCAATAGCAACATCACACACCGCAGCATTAGAGGTTCTGTTGAACCTCGCACCTCTTCATCTTAACATACAGAAAGAAGCTTTGGTTTATGCCTACATGCTTATTTTAGTGGATAAGACCAACTCCAAAATATGGAGTTCACCCCGAGCTTTTACTGAAACTCAGGAGTAATAAACTATTAGCAATTACTCTGACAGAAAACTGTCTGAAAGAGTGCACCTTTAAAGCTACATTCCATCATCAATAGAACTGAAGACAGAATAAACCCCTGTTTAAAAGAGATTCACTGGTGTTGCACACTGGCGGATTCAAAACAGACAAAGCAGCTGGAGCAAGCATATATGGAGAAACTGCTAATATCTCATTGTACACAAGAATGGGCAGTAGCATCCCTGTATTTTAAGGTGAGATAAGCGCAATAGAGCTCTGCATTACGGTGAACTTAAACAGATCTCCCACCACTACTTGTTATCGACGCTTTTAATGGCAATGAAAGATCAGACGGATTGGCCAGAAAAGATTGGGCCTCAACATTCATGTTGCCATGACAATTCTGCGGGTTACCAACTAGCTTCATAAAACGCTAGACTGGCTAAAAGCAAAGGGACTCCATTACTGTACGAAAACTTAAGTTAACAGATAAGTCAACAACTTTTTACCAACTCCTTCCCTTAGACAAAACAAAACCTACAGCTTTCTAGGGATCAGATGCACGCAGTAACAGGATTCATAACGTTAAAAATATCTTATGAATATGGGAATAGTGCAAGCCAACAACAGTCGCAAGTGCAACGAGAACGGGAAAACAGCAGAGCATATCTTTTGCCACTGTAACCACTTAAGCTGAGCACGTCTATGTCTTTTAGTAAACCATCATGGGTGAGCTCTAACTTGAGGAAATCACAATAGGCCTAACCTGACTATAGTGATAAGGCTACATAATCCTACGAGACTCTCACACATTACGTAAGAAACCATTTTGTATGCGATATATGGTATCCTAATCAGTGAATTTAGATTCAACCCAAAGATCATTAGGATTCGCTCTAACAAGTTCGTACCCATTACGACTAGATGTGGGTTAAGTCAGGCAACACTCAGGATGGTTTGGGTCACACACGTAGCCTGTTCCATCATTTGACATTGCAGCTGAATCATCTGCCCTTGGCGCTGGTACCGAAAAAGGTAACTTCCTTTATTGTACCGTTCCGCTTCCACTTGTCGCCATTTGGGGGTAGGGGACTAAGTGACGACACGTGCTTAAATATGCACGGGTGATGGCAATACAGTCGGGAATGGAATTAGCTAACATGCCTCTCCAGCTAGCACGCTCTTTTGCTAATTGTCTCCAGTTGAGCACACAACGTAGGCTGAGAACCCTTTCACTTGTGTGTGCACCACTTAAGATGAGGTCGTCCTCTACCGCGTCGTCCTTCTGGGTTGTAGTCGAAAACTTTCTGCCCTGAGACGCTCGTGTCCATTTGCTCAAGGGCACCTAGCCGGGTTATCTGTGCTTTTCTGACGAGGTCGGCATCGCTGTACAGCGCGTATAGTTTGCTGTTGAAACGTCGTCTCCATTCTCCATTGATGCAAACGAGACCGAAAATTACCGGAAGAACTTTTATTTCGAAGCGCCCGGGAGCATTTTCATTCGCTTTCGTCAATGTCTACGCCTCTATGTCGTAAAGCAGGACTGGAAAGTTAGCAAGAGTGATTCTTGGCATGATTTCTGCTTAGTCGAGAAAGATAAAGTCCCTTGCTACCTCAAAGTTGTAGTTGGCTACCATAATGGTTTGTCCTAGGTGTCGTTGCTGTGTCTCACTCTTTTTTGACAGCATACGAGTACACTTTGTTTTTTCTTCAACTACCGCTAAAATCATTTTTATCGCTCCAGCTCTCGCTATGTTCTTCTTATTATGTCAGTGTCGTCTGCATATACGAGTACGAGTATCTGAACAGACTTCTGAGAAATGGTGCCTCTGGAGTTTGGAAGCAATTCGGGTAAATCATGGACCTAATTTTGAAAATTGTGTTTCGGATACCGTGTTTTAATTTTTTTTTTTGTTTAGCTACAGAATGTAGGAATAAATGGAAGGCACTTCGAGAAAGGTTTTCACGGGAGCTGAGGAAGCAGGATATGCCATTCGGCAGTGGAGAATCAGCTGAAGTTGTCTGGGATTGGTTCGAGGAGTCGAGCTTTCTACGGTTCAATGAAGCCTTGTCGGTGAGCTACTCTTGTTTCTTATGTTATAAAAGGATGTTATTGTTTTTTTTATTTCAGAACTCGAACTGAAGACACATCCAGTTCAGCAAATGATAGCAGTGCCCCATTTTTTGAAGATACAGTTGAACATTGTCCTGCATCGTCAATTCTCGTGAAAAGACGAAAATTTGAGCTTTATAGACTAACAGATCAGTTTGGCAATGTCATCCAAAAGTTGGAAAGCTGGCTAGAATCTTCCAAACGAATGGCGATGATATGCTGTTCCTTTAGACTGCTCTCTGGTTAATGATCCATCATGTATTTGACCATCAGAGTCCTCCCAATTCCTGTATTTACATTTCTAAACCGATATTTCGCATCACATACTGCGAAAGTGAAGTGTTTTTTATAAGAAAAATACTGGCTGCCGCTATTGGGTGGTCATCTGATTTGTGATATGTTTGCCATCAGTTAAGAAAACGCTGTTAGGCATATTCCACAGTTTCCAAAAATCATGACGAATCTCCTTCTACATAGTCTTGTGCTCAATTGCATAGATGGAATGTAAGGCTCTCCAGAGTTCGTCTCCGAGTCTCCAAAACTATTTACCGAAAAGTTTCCTTTCCTAATTTGAAAGACCAAGCCAAAAACTGTATAGAACATCTACCCTGGCAAATACGTTGCCTATGTAAACGTCTTTCATTCAGCGCTTCCTATCTTTAAATTTCCATGACTCTGGCGCATAAATCAGGCTGAATTTGATCGATGGCATGGGTTATGTTGGCTTTGAGTGCCGCTGTGGTTTGTGGCTTATTCGCATAGACCTGCGACTTCAGTCTAACGAGTCAAATCGCACGATCTCGGTGGGTAGTTCACATCACCTCTACGTGAGATGACAATGCCCTCGAATCGCTCGTTCAGAATTTCCAATGTGGCGTGAGCTGTGTGGCACGTAGCGCCGTCCTGTTGAAACCACATGCCGTTGGTATCTATATCATCCAATTCAGGCCAAAAGAAGTTGGTAATCATCGTTGACGGTGATGGCCTGGCCAACGTCGTTCTCAAAGAAATATGGACCGATGACGCCGCCAGCCCAAAATCCACACCAGTGACTTTTTCGGGATGTATTGGACGCTCTTGGATCTCATGTTGATTGGTATCGTCCGAAATTCGACAATTTCGTTTGTTGACGTACCCATTCATACAGAAGTGGGCCTCATCGCTGAAGATGATTTTTCGGTGAAAATTAGGGTCAGTTTCCAACTGCTCCAGAGCCCATTCAGCAGATTCACGTTGTTGTCTATGGTCGTTTACCTTCAGCTTAGTTGAATTTTGTACGGGTGCAGGCCCAAGTCATGACGCAAAATTCGCCAAAATTGGTTTATCGTTTACTGAACCATTGGACTCAAATTTATCCACCACACTGCGAATAGTCCTCTCGGTAGGACGATTATGGCGTCCGTAAAATGGGTGAAGCGCGGGGAACGTTGCCTGAACAGAACACTCATTTTGAAAATGATAAAAAAATTTTATCATTTGCATGTGTTGTTGGACCCCATGTCTGTGCTTGGTGATTTGGCAAAACAGACTGAATAAATGGCAGCCAATTTGACAGATGTAGCTTCAAAAATATGGCATCAACTGTCAAAGTTAGGAAGTCCCTATTGGAAGACCCTGTATAAAGAAATTGAAGTCATTCATTATGAAATGTTTCTTTGATTAAACTTGCAGTAAGAGCACCGCTAGACGTAATTCCGGATCGAATGGCTCTCTCTTGGAATATTTAACCAAGTCCTATCTAACTGCTCTTTTTGTTTTCTTCTGAAAAGCCTATTTTCTTCCCTTATCTTCTGCTCGTAGAGTTCGCGAGCCGCTCTCGTTCTTTTCTGCAGCGCCGATTTATTCATCGTTGTTTTTCCAGATTTTTTCCTCATTGTTGAGGCGGATTGAAATCCACAGCAGAGGCTCTGATTACTCTTTGGGAGTGATGTTCTTGTAAGTTTGATGCTGGCGGCATCGGACTCCTCGAGATGTGGGAAATTCGATCGGAAAACGTCCTGGCGGTTTTTTACGATTTTAGCCGTTCGACGTTAAACTTCCTCTCAATGGTTCGATGGCTCTGGGCTGCTATGGATATCCGCATCCATATCTTAGCTACAAGATTTGGTTAACGGTTTGTTTATCAGGAGTCAGCCAGGTCCCTTTATGGATATCAAGGTATGAAAACCGTGTACTGGAACTGCAAAATCAATAAGCGTGTGTCCGTTTGCGGAATTAATGCCGTGGTATTACTAACAGTGCTCTCCTTTACTAGCTTGACATTAAAATCGCCAAGGACGATTTGCGTTTTATATTTAGGCCATTGTTGTTAGGTTTTGTCGACGTGTTCATAGAAGCAGTCTTTGGTAGGTCATCTTTACCTCTGTCGAGTCGTGGGCGTTTATGAGGATTATGTTGGCGAATCGTTTTCTTGGCCGGTCCATTCGATTGCACTTCTTGGATGGCGATTATGACAGCTTTGTAGCAGTCAATGATCTCCGCTAGTTGTTAGGCTGCTCGTAGTCTGTAAAGGATTCGAACATTCCAAGTGCAGATCAGAAAGTCGTTATCCTTTAATCGTTTGCAGGGTGAGGCACTACGCTACGATTTTGGTTGGTGCAGTTTCCCTATCAATCGCCACGCAGATCCCAAGGTGGACGTCTAGCCCTCACTTTTTGCTGCCGATTCAGAGATTGCCGGTTCACTCTTTACGCGTTGGAACTTAGGACAACTTCGATAGTCTGGGGTGTGTCTCGAGTTCTTGCATAAAGCACACGGGAGTTGACTTCTTTTTGTTCACAAATATTCTGCTAATGATAGGGTGCAAACATGATCGTCGTTTTTGTGAAGCTCTGCTATTGACATATTTACATATTTATACTTTCATTTTGTTCTGCAAGTCAAATAAATAAAATCCACACATATCTAGCATTACATTTATTTAACAGATAATATTAAAGGACGTCGTTTTATTTATCAAGTGCTACATATATAAATTACTATTTATAATTTTATACTACTTCGACATATATATAAAAATATGCAGGTCTGTTATTTGTTGTTTAGTTCACGCAGAGATCATCGTTTGTATCTTTTTTGTCTGGTGTGTAAATTCAGTCAATTACATACGCGTACCTTGAACGTTATGGATTTACATTAACAAATCTATCTGCGCAGTGCGACTAGTGGAAGGTAAATTATCATCAAACGCTTTCGAACTACATCCTGCAGATAAATCGATACCGAAAAGGCCCAGTTCTTTAATCAAATCATCTTCAGGATTATTCGCAGCCGCTTGTGATTCATTTGTTTTAGAAGCTTGATCGGATATGCTTGATTGATCTAATGTTTCTTGGTCACTATTACAAAGGAAGTCAATTATACTACTGGGTTTTTCAACAGCTTCTTCGGCAGCTGCTACTTCGTTTGATTCATGGGCATCGTCTTCTTCTGTTTGTGGAGTTAGCACATTTGATTGATACTCGAAAGCAGATGATTTGAAATCAACTTCAATTGGAAACAGATTCGGAGTGTCTTCTAATCGTGTGAGTGATAATTTATGAACTTCTGCAAAACAGTCCATTATTCCACGAAGCTGTCTGGATAAATCATTTACATGTTTACACTCTAACAGTTCCATTTTCTCAAGAACATCGTTTCGTAATTGTGCAAATTTCGAGCGTGCTTCCTGTCGACATTTAAGAATTAAACGATACTCGTAGTTTCCAGTCTCCACACGATACAGAGACTCTTGGAGGGCAGCAAAACTATGCTCTTCGTCGTCCATTTCTTTTACTTTTAAACAGTAAGATAAGTAAGTGAACTTTGCATCGGCGTATTTCTTAACAGTAAGTTTTGTATCGGGAATGGCTTTATTTAAATACGTTCCAATGTCAGCTAAGATCGGTTTAATGGACTTTAGCATGGCCAGACCATCTTTTTCAAAGTTTCTATGCAGCTCCCCGAAGATGCGAAAGGCTTCAGAAGCCCTTAACTGTGGTTCTTTTACACTAATTTCGGCAAATATATCACCAAATTGTTTGTATGTGATTAATAAATCGTAATAAGCTTTAAGCATTCGTTTTGCATGTTCAACTAAACCTTTGTACATATATTCAGTGCCTTCTAGTTCTTCTAGACGCTTGACTAATGAATCATTGCACAGAATGGCTCTCGATAGACCCAATGAATCTGCTGTGCTACTAGACATAGATTCTACAAAACGATGTTTGATCTTCTTTATAAGTATATCAAAAGACTTGCCCTGCTCCAGGTCAGCGTGTAGTTTATTGTAGTTAATAGAAACCTCTGTGGTGGCTATCTGGATCATTTTAGCAACTTCTACTTTCGTCTTACCCTTAACACTGACACCATTAACTGAAACAATTTCGTCTCCACTCTGCAGAGAACCTTCTTTAGCAGCAGGCGTTCCATCGAAAACCTTTAAAGAACCAAATTAAATTACAATGTTATAACAAATTCAGCAATTTACCTGCACTATGTAAAGGCAGGGACATAATGGAGCTCCCCCACCGATGCTTATGCCTATAAGGTTTGTTTGGTCTTTGGTTATTACAACTGTTCCAGTTGTAACCGTCATTCCCCTTTATTCAAAGAAAACGTACGACAAATTCGTTATTACAAACAGATAGTCGTATGTGTGTTGGGAACTAAGCACGACTTATTCTTACCTCTGTGCAACAAAATAAAAATCTACTTCTTTCGATAGTGTAAACGAAAATAAGGTATAAACTTAAATAAACATCAGCGTACAACATCAAAGAGCTACAAAAAAAAGTGTCAAAAAGCTTTTTAAATTTAGCAAATTAAAAAATAAATTAACAATGTCACAGGAAAGTGTATGATTCCCGACATAGACAGGCAAGTTTATGTATTTAAATCAAGTAAAATTATGCGCCTTTGGAGCAAGAGAACAAAACTGAAGAACTTCGCTACTAGACTAGAACTTACAGCTGCTTTACAGTCAAAATTGATGGACCGATAATACCGGTGATTATCGAGATGTTTTCGCTAATAGTGAAACATAAAATAAATAATCTATTCGAGCGCCTACATAAAGAACAAAGAACACTCCTTGTGTGTTCATTTTACAGATATTTCTGTCTTCCGTAGAAAGATGAGTAAGCGCTTCAGTGATAAAGTGCTTACGGGAAAACCGCTGACCTTTTAGAGACGTCGAGAAGTATTCATCTGCAGTTGTGCTGAAAGGAAACCTAACTGTCAATGGAAGCCCTAACAGAGGATGCAGTCAGTCTGAAAAACTCTCCCCTGAGCCCTTTCTACGAAGTTCTTCGGCAATTGCATTTCCAGAGGTCCTATGTGAACTTGGACCCGAACTTGACTCAGTGAATTCAGCCTTTCAGAAAAGTCTTGCATTCTCGAACTAGCTTGAAAGTCGTGAGAGGGTTCTTTAAGATTTTATGCGCAGCTTGGCTGTGACTACAGATGCAAATGCTTCGCCTCTTTCGCCGATTCTTCACAATATAGTGCGTTGCCATCAAAATTACGTATATCTTCGCTTGGAAGACAGAGGCAAGTTTTCCTAACGATCCAATATTGTGGTCCTCTAGAAAGATACCAGCGTAACATTCTAAATCGGTTATGTAGTCATTCGTGAAGACACGACTACATTTCTTTCCTGGTTCAGATTCTGGCCGAAGCTATTCCTTGGCACAGGGAATGTGATTTCGTATTTTTTCCGCAATAACAGTTCTGGTGTTGCATCAGTCAATAACACCAGAGTTAAAAGACAGTAGGCGCACATTCATCAGAGCTCCAGTGCGTGTTGTACCAAGAACCACTTCTCTTAACACGAAAGACGGCTTTGAGAGTAAAACATATGCTATGATTATTAAGAGGATGAAATTCCCATCAGTGGGTGTGAAGCAAAGCCAGGAATGCTACTGACACCTTCTGGCTTCGGCGGCGGCTGTAGTACAGAATCATGTGGAAAATAAGCCGACCCATTCTCCGTTCGTTTCATAGCTTATGTCTGCAGTAATGAAGTCTTGGTTTAAGACTCGCCAAGAGTGAGTCCGACACATAAAGACCAGTTCTCTGTCTTTCTGATCGCTTGTCGTAAAGTGGTGTGAAACCCTTTAAACATTCGAAACCACAACGCATTTATTCCACACCCACACCCATGGTTCCTGGATTAATGTTACATATGTGAATCTGACTCAACCCGGATTCTTACTTAAATTTAAAAACGAAAGCGCATCAAGATGTTTGAAAGATGTCTTATATTTGAGCGGACATATCGGAAAATCAAACTACAAATACGACGCACAAAAATGTGTCTCAACTCATCACTAAACTACAAATCGCATGGTTTAATTATTCCTACCACGCTCCTTACTAAGCGTGTGGCATTTAATAATGTTTTGCAACGACTGACGGTTACAAAACCCAGATCGATTACTAGAGTAATATGACGCGAAATATGTTGGAGAATAAGGATTGTCAGGTGATATTGAGCGAATGAGTATTCCGAGAAATGAGGTTTTAATTTGCATACGAAAGACGACATTGATGACATCCTCTGGCTAAACAGGCGACAAAACCGAAAGAAAGTAAAACTTCGAAGCCCAAGTAAACCGGATTATTTTTGAATATACCAACTCAACGAAAAAAAAACGGGAAGGGATTTAAGCATTTAATCCGAGCCGGTGAATTCTAGATCCTCTGATATGGTCAATGTCGCACAGTTGGTTGCTTCTTCTCTAATTTCATTACGCAGGCGATTCAGAAAATCACTGAAAGAATATTTCTGTCGGAGCAATCAATTGACACTCTCGTACACTGACGTAATGTGTCCTATCTCACTTTGTTTTATCGCTATTTCCACCACCAGTGCTCTATAGAAATCGCCAGTAGCATTCCGCCTATTCAAACTTTCAACCGTAACACCCGTCTCGCTATGAATGCTCATCAGTATACCCTCAAGCCCATTTTCGGACGTACTCTAAAATATCGTGATTATTTTCTAAGCCGTACAACTCGCTTATGGAATGCCCTGCCGATCTCTGTGTTTCCTGGTCGTTACAACTTACAAATATTTAAAAACAGTATACATCGGTACATGTCCTTTCTTCCTTCCTAAATTTTCTTCGCCCGCGCTGTGTACTAACATTTTAAGGGTACACAAACCTGTTGAGCGCGCGCTCATTATAAAAAAAAAATGCTCTTTCGTCCGCACTTCATGCTTCTGTGTGGTCCCAGTAGGGCTGGGACAATAAACGATTTATACAGTGCTTTTTTCGTTGACCGTAAAAAGGGCTTACGAGTATTTCTCAGTTGATTTCCTTGTCAAAACAAACCGCAATTGGCAAAAGTGGTTCTTCGCTTGATCAATACGGTTATGTTTTCGTTTGCATTTATGTACAAGCAAGCCAAGGCTGGTTTCTATATGGTTTACAGGGTGCCGCTTCTTAAGGAGCGGGCAAACAGTGCTTAGATACCATTCATCGAGCATACTTTCATGTAGCCATTTTATCGATTAGTTGATGTACGAGTATGCTCCTTACGAACTCAACACATTCAGCCTTAATGGTCTTTAATTTGGAAATCGCTATCGACCTTCTTGATCGGGTGGATGAAGTTCTGGTCGATCATCATCCACATGCATGGTTCATTCTACCTGACAGCTATGTAGGTCGTATTCGCTGCTAAGCAGTTTGCAGACGTACTCCTTCACCATCGACTGTTGCATTTCCATCCTTATCTGTGTATATTGCTGTTCGGTACTTGTGTCCTTGGTAGACTCTCTTCACATGGCCTTGATATTGTTGAGCTCCTTTGCTTCTTCTTTTTTCTTTCTGACAACCCGATGTAACTTCTTGTCTCATAAAATTTCTGAGCAGCTCTCGTCCTTCTTAGCAACGCCGTCTTGTATGCTTTTTGTTTCGCTTTTTGTTTTAGACAAAGCAGAGTTTTATTGTCGCCACTGGTGTTCAGCGCTTTCTGCGCATTGGACTTCTGGAAATGTTTTTGGAGACTTGTACAAAAAAGGCTTTAGCAGTGTCTTACGATTGTAACCGTTCGATATCAAATTTCTGCATAGTGGGGTCTGAGTCGGTTTTGGCGATTTCGATTTCGAAATTGAACTGAATTGCTATTGACAAAGAAGTGAGGCGATGGGAATGGAGAAGGTTGGACAAGCACTCTGTGCGTTTAAGCAATGTTCAAAGCTTTAAAAATAAATAATTTTGTTCCCCTAGGTTTAAGGTTGTTTCCTCTTGAACCACACAATTGCCAAGCACATGGTATTAATATCATTAACAATTTTATGGAAAGGTCAACAATAAAATAAAATGAATATTTTTAACTTTGCTGGATGTTTGTACCACCTTCCAGGCTATGGTAAATTCGATATATATTTCAAGTACAGCCAGCCATGTGAGCAGTATGCGACATCTCTCAACAAGCGTCCTCTTCTAAAAGGATTACCAGTTTTAGAGGCTTTCCGTTTCCCTGGATATTATATCACCGCAACCCCCAATTCACCCCCTATGCGAGCCCTTCTATGATATGGTTTCTTGTGCTAACTTTTCACCGCAAAAGGTTGAGTTTCGATATAGGCTGAGGACTGCAGTTAGGGCCACAAATAGTGAAACACACCCGCAGTTACCCTCGGATTACTAATGTCTAAAAACAAACGTCGACACCTATTAAAATTTAACATTCGCGGTGGCGTTACATGTTATATTCAATTTAGAAAACTCTATAAAAGAAATAAAACCAAGAATAATTTATCACAAAAACAATTTTCTGAATGGACACCGTATTGTCATTAAATAACAACGAATGAGAAAACGTAATGAACACCCTTTTTACGATTATGAAGGTTTTATGCATCACCTTAGTCCAATTTTTCTGGAGGATCCTGCAAAATCTCACAATAATCTCCAAACAAAAATTATTTACTATTACGCATATAGCACCACATACATAAAAAAAATTTAAACTGCAAACCACGCCAAAACTAGCATACTATCGCTTACTATGTAAATGTTACTTACAATCTTTCTAATTCGATACTCTGCGAGTAAACGAACTTCTTTTGGCTGACGCATTGGTCTTCCAGGCATACCACTTCGATTTTATCAGTTTGCTCACACGAATCTTGTGATTTGGGTGCGGTTTCTGTGTTGCTTTGCAAGATATTTATGTCAACACCGTCTTGACTTGATCTTGATCGATAAGAAATTGTGTGTTAGTGTTTTGCTTTTAGTCTTAAGCTAATATTGTGGATTAACTTCTTCCATACAAACTAGCAATCTAGACTTTTGTCGGTCTAAGACTATTGAAAAAGCCATATATCATTTTGTTTAAAGTTTTAAATGTCTCTAAATGTTTGGGCATGAAAGTTTGGTATTAGCATAAAGTGAATTGTTAATTTTAGGGAATGAGGGATGTTGTTGTTCTAGTAGAAAACTTAGGGAAGTAATGAGACAATTAGATGAAGTCCTTTGAGGATACTCTCATACACTAAATTTATACACGTAATATGCAACAAATATACCATGCACTCAAACAGAAAATCAAAATATAGGAATGTAGTAAAGCAAGTGTTGAAAGGAAGGTAAGATGAAGTACCAATTTACGTTTGTTCTGAATGTGTTTCATTAGATGCGCCCCTTTCCAATAGAGATTCTCTGAACTCACGGTCCGTCTCTTGACTGAAGTCATACTTGTATTTCAGACTGTCTACAATTATATCATGGAAATATAAAAGCTTCAACAACTTTTACAAATCAGTATCAGTAGTTGTACGTTATAAACGTCTCGATAAGGGAAGATTTGATCGTTTAGACGGCTTTTACACAGCGCATGTTTAGTGAGATTCAAATAAGTGCAAAAGAGAGGGATGAGAGGGAAAATGAAATAAAAAAAAAAATCCGATACACGGCGGGCAGGATTTGCTTTGCATGTTTTTGACATTTCCTTTTCTCCTTCTTCTTTTTTTTTGTATTTGCTTTATTATTTCTTTGGCTGTTGTTACGAGCACAACATTTCATTATAGCGGATGAATTTAAATGGACCAACGAATTAACAAACGAGCTCATTTTCAATTATGAAATGTACCCGAGCGAACTGTAGTCGGTATCTATGCAATGAATAATCATTTCCGCAGAGTCCAATAAATTGTTTAGTTCTGCAAATGCCAATTTTGCTTTTATAATTTATTTTGCTTTCAACATTCAACATTGGGCACCAAAGATGAAATGAAAGAGAGCTGTCAAATAACATGAAAAATCAAAGAAAGAGAAAAAGGCTTCGTGTAAAAATGCGCGCATCACAGAATGACAGTTCAAAAGAAAATAACCAAAACATGCGCATCAAATTCATGCGCTGCGTAAAAGCCGTCTTAGTGAATCGACTTATTCATTCCATAACGCCCGTGTGAGCGAGACAGCAAAACGTTAGAAATGAAGAGAATATTGCAGTTGCACAAGGTCTATTTGGGTGCGGATTTGTTGTAAATGGTAGTGTTAGTCTTGAATTTTCGATACGGAAGCGAATGCCTTATAACAATACGCATCAAACTTCTATTCGCCAACATCAGCCTAATATGGCATCACGCCCCCAAAGTCGAAAAAGACAACGCTACCAAAAAATGCTTCTATGAGCTCGTCGACTAAATTCGAGGAAGGGAGGGCATTGTGGGCTGTGCAGTCGGGAAACATACCCTGCACGTATGGGCTTAGGCTAATTGACATTTCTGCGGAGCGGAACCCTCATACAGTATTATAGATCTCTAAACTTTCCGAGCGGCGAGCATAGACTTGGACCATCGGATATCTCAAAAACCACAACAACGAAGAAATAGAGGGTCATCCAACAAGCGATGAAATTTTAAATTTCGCGCCATTGTTGAACTGTCAACATTCAACTTTCATTACTATGACTTTTGATAGGTTATTAGATATGGATCGACACACACTCTCACAACGTGTTGAAATAATGAAAATTCACAACAGAGCGGTGGAAATATTGCAGAAACGTTTCATAAAGTTCGTACTGCT
Organism: Volucella zonaria; assembly: GCA_963966105.1. Lineage (NCBI taxonomy): Eukaryota > Metazoa > Arthropoda > Insecta > Diptera > Syrphidae > Volucella > Volucella zonaria. The sequence goes on from OZ014530.1 coordinate 10,621,652, forward strand.
TTTAGCCATCATCAAACGCCATCTCGCACAGCAATGGTGAATTTAATCGATAAATTTAAACGTCTCAGACAGGTTATTAATAGAAGACTTCAAGTCGTATTCGTCCTGTAAGGTCAGCTGAAAACATCACCGCTTCATTTGAGATTGTGACTGGAAAGCCAGGTGTATCCATTTCGAGACGATCACACGGATTGAGCCTATCCGTGGCCACCTTGTACCGCCTTTTGTATAAAGAGCTTGGCCTACATACTTATAAAGTTCAGTTGACACAAGAATTGAAGCCAGCAAATCACGCACAATGCCGTACTTTCGCGGAAATGAATGTACAAGATCTTGATTTTTTAAACAAAACAAAATTATTCTGAGACATTCTCATATGTGCGAACCAGAAGGAAAAAGTAAATTCAGAGAATACATGGAAGCATAACCCACACTCTCCTGGATCGTATTCCATTCCGAAGAAAACAGGAATAAACATAAAGATCGGACGTATCAAGACTCACTCAGGAATCAATACAGTTTAGAAGGCTATTTCAAAATAGACCAAACCGAAAAGGTTTGGACAAAGAGAAACTTCAACATCCCACGTCTTTTTACTCTTCATTCGAATGACACTTGTAGACACTTGATACTTTATAAATTAGTTAGGCTGTAAATGAAATTTACTTTATCCGTATTTCGGTACGGCTCAGCCGGTTGTGTTTCTAAGTGTATACCCCTATTTATCAAGTAAAAAGTGTGCGTAATGTGTAACTACCTTACTCCTACATGTATCCGTGGACAAAATAATGGGTGATCAGATAGCAATAACAGTTTTTCCAAATATTATGTTTCAGCAGCTGTCCAAGTTACTAATAACATCTAGCTGTCAAAATATTCAGTGAGGTTTACCATTTCATCATGCATTGTTTTACGTTTGCCGAACGCGCGGAAGTTATTAAAAAATATTCAGTGTGCAGGCAATTCGTCGCACCATGGAAAAGTTTGAGCGTAAGTAAGCCACCAACCAGAAATTGGTGCGAAGTGAAGAAAACATAGCCGCCAGTATCAAAGAAGACCCGGAAATGTCGATTCGGCACCGATCAGCTGAATTGGGTATCGGCAGAGAGTCAACCCCGGTTATTTTGCAGTTGGATTCGGGCCTACATCCGTATAAGATTGTGCTGAGGCAAGAATTGAAGCCGGACGACCATAGACAACGTCGTGAGTTCGCTAATTGGGCGTTGGATTTGGCCAGAAAATCGTCTTCTCAGACTTGGCCCATTTTTAGCTCAGCGGCTGTCAAAATTGTCGTTATTGGAGCGAACACAATCCACAAGGGCTCGGCCGAGCATCAATGCATCCACAAAGATTGACTGTTGGATGCGGTTTATGGCATGGCGGCATCATCGGACCTTATTTCTTCAGAAATGAGGAACCGTTATCGTCAATGGTTTCAGGTATAGAGCGATGTTAACTGACTTTCTGCTGTCAGAGCTCGACAACATCGATATATCCGAGCTGTGGTTCCAACAAGACGGCGCTACATGCCATACAAGTGACGAAACACTCAAAGTTGTGAAGGAGAAATTTGGCGTCTGGGTCATTTCACAGCCGCCGCGATCATGCGATTTGAAACCACTCGATTATTTTCTCTAGAGCTACGTCAAGTTCTTAGTCTGCGCTAATAAGCCAACCACTTTGGACGAGCTTGAGGGCAACATTCGACACGCTATTGCCAGAATAACGGCGCACAAAATTGGACCGACCGATTGAAGCACTGCCACTGAAGCCCAGGTGGCCATTTGAATGATGAGCTATTCCATACATAATGGCATGAACCTAGCTTCAAAATGTAGACAGAATCAATTTTATATCTCACACCATTGTTGCTTTATTTAAATTTTTTTCCTATCGTTCTTATCTGATCACCCTTTATTTAGAAACAAAATAGAAAAATGGTTATATCAGACTTACTTATGCTTACTCTAGCATAGGATCATGGGTCTCCATGAAATGGCAATAAGAGTGGAGAGAGAAGATGAAATCCTTTGGCTAAAGATCAATACGGCAAAAACAAAACGGATCAGCCTTGGAACTTCCTCATCTAACCAAGTAGGACATTTGGTATGCACAGGACTCATTTTTGAAATGGTATGAAAGTCGCTTATATAGTCTTATTGGTTTCTTTTTACACTAGGAAGCTGAGATGTGTATTATTTGAGAACTCCATTATTTTTTCAGATAGGCTAAAAAAAGCTTTAGGGTCAATCAATGGAAATTGATCAGCCGCTGTGTCAAGTTCGGAATCAACTTCTTTGACGAGATGTTTCTGGGTCAAAAGGCCCACATTTGTGCGCAAGCCGTAAGAAGTTTCAATCCCATCAGGCGTAAAATGAAAAGACTTCAAAGCTTTGGGAGCTTTTTAGTTATCTGACAGCATATTGATGTGTAATCTTCGGAGGTGTATTCTGATGCAATCCTTGGCACAGAACTGGATAGCGTATACTTATGTTGAAGTATAGGATTAGAGTGGCCTAATGATGAAGACAATTGGAAGTGAAAACCCTGGCTAATAGCCTTATTTCACATTTTCAAATCATCGTTGTACCAGTTGAATTAAGACACTGTTTGAGGAATTTACGGATGATACCAATAACTGCGATTTAGGAAGACAAAATGGAAACTTACAAACGCTGATAATATTGACTTTACATAAAATAATCACGTGGTTTCATTAAACCGTTTGCGGTCACAGAAGCAGAAGGGACGAAGATGGGTTTAGTGGAAAATGGGGATAAAAAAACGTATTTGCAGTCGACAAAAAGAACACCGTACTCGGAGTGCATGCCACGGCGACAATCTATAATTTCGAAATGGTAAAACACTTTATCTATCATAGCTCCGATGAAATTTCATACAACGACACCATCATAAAGATCAAACGAAGAATCGCCTTTGTCAATCGCAGTTTATTTGGACAAAAAACACTTCTCACGAACAACGAAGAGAGCGCCGAAGCGTGGTCTTTATCAAAAGCAGACGGAAAAACTTCTTCTTCTTCGAGTTGTTTACGGTCCCGTCTATAAAGCTGCAAAAACCCACTTTGTTCGGTGAAGCTATAGAGTTTTGAAAAGAAGTCAAATACTTGCCTAACTCTGGACGAAACTCACTTAGAACTCTTACTTCACGAAAACCATAGACAAAGCCAAGATCTCCGGGACACAAACCCCAAAATTATGCTGTAGCTTGGCACATTAATACCTAGACCAATTGTCACATATGATCATATCTACAAATAACGACAACTCCAGGTTAGTCCATCCACTACCATGGTATTAGGCACAGATCAACTACTTGGAATAACCATAACGGACAACTGTCTACCAAAATTTAACTTCAAACAAAACTTCAAGGTTCCAATTCAAGACTGCCATAACTGGGTGTTCCCACACCCATATTTGCCAGAGATTCTCATGTATGGTACACAGATGAAGAAGTCGGTGCTGGATTATATAGAGTTAACACAAAAATATTCATCTACATCAGCGTGGACAAGTGTAACTCCGTATTTCAAGTGAAAATCGTTGCTATAGAACTATGTGTCAGAGAAAATATGAACAGATCTATAATATACATATGAGAACATTTATATTCTCTATAACAGCAAAGCTACGCTTCTAGCCATTAAGGGCTATGAAATAACATCAAAACTGGGATGCGACTGCCTTCAACTACTCACATCATTACCCACCACAAATAGAGTTCAACTTATTTAGGTGCCAGGACACAGCGGACATATAGGCAATTAAATGGCAGATATATTAGTCGGAAAAGGATCTGTATCGAACTTCGTGATGCCAAGACCATTCTGTGGATTACTCATCATCACTGCCAAATGCTGTAGTAAAAACTGGCTGAAAGACAAAACTCACCATTACTGGATGAAAACTGAATGCAACCGGCAAACCAAAATGTTCATACCAAACATCTCCCATACAAGATAGAAACCACTCCTAAATCTAACGAGAAGTCAGATTCATATAGTCACAGGATTCCTCACTGGTCACTGCCAATTCAAAAAACAACACTCTTGACGACGCGGACGAAGAATCAGCACACACATTTTTTGTCACTGTAACTGTTTACTCAGAATACGTCATCGTCACATAGGTAAAATCTTCCTTGAGGCTAGCTAGATCCCACAAAGATTTAGTTGTTTTATCACTAATTCAGGTACCATGAGCGATTCAAATCGCAATAGGCCCATTTGGGGCTGCAGTGACATAGTGACATGCTCCCTTTTCCCTCATATAATCTATAATCTATAATCTACGGTCCCGTTTACAAAAGTGGAATTTGGAAAAGAAAATATAACAATGAGCTGTGTGAGCTAAACAGCAACATTGACTTGGTCAGAAGAGCTAGAATTCTAAACACCACGTCTCCGGCCAGAAATGCCATCGAATATGCTAACAGGGAACGCGACAAGGGAATACCTCGTCTAATGTGACCAACTCAAGTGGAAACGGACCTCAGTCAGCTTCGTGTTTGCAACTAGATCGCTTCTGAGATTTCCCTAAATGAAGAGAGCTATAAATTGTAGCTCAGGCCGATCCTGAAAGTGTAGTATATTCGTTTTGGACCTCGGTTGCACCAACAAATAAATGCAGACTTGATTGAACTGATCTTTCGTAATGGTAATTACTTCCTTTCTTTTCATAACTATGTGTATTTACAGAGATTCATGGAGGTACCTAATTATTGAGTCAGAAAGTCTTCCAAGCTTTCTTCACATTTGGATTATAGTTAAACTCTAATCGTGGCATGTAGTTATTTCGATATATTTCTACAATTTTGTACTAAAAGGTTCTTACTGTAATTAAATCGTTCCCTACGCCACACCTTATGTATATCCATTATTTCAGTTAAAATGAAATGACATCAACTGCCTGTAAGTTGCAAGTCAGCCTTTCAAACTAAGAAGCCATATGACTGTCACCTAGATAAAAGGACACGTCTACAGTCTCAACATCGTGAATTTATCTCAAAAAAAAAAGCCAAATCCAGGAAGACAAATCGAATATAGTTTGGAATGACGCAAGATTTGTCTATCGAAATGAATGCTTCATAGGTTGTGGTGGCCCATTTGGTATTTCTGTCCTATATACAATATATATTTGTTGTCGCTTCCTTTAAAAAGAGGATTCAGTAGAATTTATTTATAATGATCAATGAAATGAGGATCCTATCGCACTGCTCTGTGTAGGAATTTATTCCTTTTGAATCTAAATTATGAGAGATGTGCAATGCATACGTAGACGATAGCGTATTATACTATCCCCGAAAAAGAATGAACAAGGAGAGGAGAGGACTGGTGTTTTTTAATGCAAGGGATTAAGCACGTTTTTTTTTTTTAAATAAAGACAAAATAAACTGAAAAGACTAAACTATAAACCAGTAAATAAGACAAACGATTTACAAACTTTTCAAAAAACAAGAACATACTGTTAGAAATGAAACAAATAAGCTTTTAAACAACAAGACACACTATAAATTGCTTCAATATTTACATCTTGTCTTCTTCAAAGAAGAAATCCTCATCCGTGTCCGTCAGCATGGCTGCAACTTCCTCTAAATCAGATCGACTAGAAAACTTGAATTTTTTTTTATTAATTACGAAAAATTTAATGAATGCATATGTTGCAAATTGAAAGATAAATTTTCTGCACTATAATCAATTCATATCTTCATCCACTTCCTCTATTTAATTTGCACTATCGCCTGATTGATGATGCGATTATAGATTTTCCAAGAATCCGGTCAACGTTTTTGTTTCAACAACAGAACAATGCGACCCAGAAAGTAATTGCGGAATGTGGTTGACTTTTTTTTTATGTAGTTTTTTTCTTAAAGTGGGCATGTAGAAATAATAAGAGTTACTTTTATTTTTTCATTTAATTGTTTTATTGTGATTTTTTGTATTTATTTCTGAGATATGTAGCAGTTGTCAACGTAAATCGGACAGGTGTAATTCATGATTGGACGTGTTCGATAACGGGGAGTTTATCTTAACTGTAACGTCTCTGTGACTTGACGGTTCAAGTAACCGTTTTCGTTCAATAATTTGAATTTTGGGGAAATCGCAGAGTTGTGGATAGTGACGGTATTGTGGCTATACGGTGTAATCCTAGAGTTTTGCCAATATGACGGCTCCGCAAAGTTCCAGCCGTGGAAGAGTTACGGTGTAAAGCCTGGCTACATAATGCTTTTACTGAAGCATCGCTAAATCCATTAATTTCACTCTCCTTCCGGGTATTGCTCCAACGTGGAAGCCGGATGAACTCAATGTTAGGTACCTCCTCACAGAATTGTTGCTCAAGTTCTAGTGGAACAACTTGGTCCCATAACAGTCCTCGCCACCATAACTGCTGCATCATTATTTTAGCCCTGATAATACAGGGCGACCATCCTAGAGAAAAAGTGGTGCATGAAGGGAGAGATGTTATGCTAAATGTTTTTATATGTTCTACCGATCCGGAACAACCTGATTAACGAGCTTTGCAAGCAAAACCTTATATATGCTTATTTCGATTGAACTACAGACCGCTGTGAACCTGGACCTGAACCAATAGGCTCTTGGTTGCTCCACTTTCGCGTGCCATCAAAGGCGAAATCATCCTCTACAGCGTTGTAGCTCTGGGTTGGAATCGTAAACTCTTTAGGCTAAAACGTTACTGTTCCTTCGCTCTATATGCCCTAGGCATCTGAGGCGACTAATGTGCACTTTTCTGACCAGACCATTGTACAAAGTCTCTAGGTTTTTAACGTAAACACCTGTCATGTAGACTTAAGTTTACGGGATGCCCATACATCCATGGGAACAAGGATACGCCTTGCCATCGCCCTGCCACCTACCTGAGATACCAAAGCAGAACTTGTGTTGGAAGCACAAGTTCCACCCTTGGTATGGGTCGAGGCCGATCTAAAACCTCTTGTTGCTCTTAGGGTCATCGCACACAGTACTTATTGCTACTTTGCATTGAGTCAAGCCAACAGGAAGACCCTTCCCGCGACTTTGGGTTAAAACCACAGCCACCATGACGCTCCCCCAAGGGGGCCTACCTCAACAAATCAGGCCCGGACCGAAATCTGGGGGGCTCCTGACTCCCATCGTACCGTGATTTAAGTCCTGGTAAGGACTATCGGTGGCCCTGCCGCCAACAACACCTATGACCGGCAACTTGTAACTGATCAAAGCATAGCAACCTTCGGTGGCGTCATGTGAAGGTGTTTACGATAAGACAAGTAAAAAGCTCTGCCCCGCTTTTTATTAGACAACGTCATTTATGGGCGAAGGCTTGATAATTGGGAGGGGGCCGTGTCACTGTACAGCTCGTAGAGTTCGTCGTTAAACCTCCTCCTCCAAACCCCGTCACACAAAGAATTTTGCGTTTGAATTGACCAATTATATCTTCCGCCGCCTTCGCTAACGTCTGTGCTTTTGCACCATAAAGCAGGATTGGGATGGTGAGGGTCTTATATAACGTCTTCTTAGTGTTTATTGAGAAAGCCTTATTACTAATTTATCTTCTTTGGCCGTAGAAACAGCATTGGCAAGGTTAACACTTCATTTGATTTTTGATAAGTTGTCATTATCAGATTTAATAGCGGAGCAGAGGCATGCGAAGTCCTTGACTAGCTCAAAACTAGGGCTACCATTAAGATGTCCTGTCCGATCTGTCGAAATCATGTTCTTGCTGACATCATATATTGTACTTAGTTTTGCACTTATTCATGACTGAACATATTTTCTGCTGCTTCTATTCTAATACTTGCGAACGCGCCAGCCATCATCTACTGAAATACACCCAGAATTATTAATTTTATGGAAGAGACGTAATATAATTAAAGCCAGCACATAGTTTCCACAACTTGATATCCAGGCTGATCGCTGATCAGTTCCAAACGTTCCGAGCAGCCAACAGCGACTCGGATTATTGCCTTTTTGTAGCCAAGATACGAATCCGGGTATTCGTAACATCCCTAAGTCAGAAAACCACTGTGAGAATGCTCAACGTTGAAAGACTACAATCGCAAGAGACCACCAGGGGTCTTTCCGATCGAGTTTCCCTTAACCTCTCGAGGTGTTTTTTTTTTTTTTTTTAAAGAACTTAACACTCAAGTGGGGGTATGAATACACTTATAATGCCGCACAGCATGTGTTAAGTTTTTTGGAAAATAGGATAGAGAAAGAAAGAAAGATGTTTGGGCTCAGTGGTTATTTCGCTCTATGGGTGGCATCCAACATTTAATGGGGAGACTAAATTCTTAGTGGAAGTTGGCTTGATGTTGATTTCTAGTCAATTACTCGTCTTACTTGATTTCCGTTAACTGAAAAATGTCTTTCGGACGAGGTAGTGGCAGTCCACTACCACTTGAGCCACGGCCACCCACCCACGGCCGCCAGCATCGAAAGTACAACACCAGACTGCTTTGGTATTACTGCCAAAGAAAAATCAAGGGGCCACCTGTGATGTACTGGGTTTCAACCCGCCCCTACAAAGAAACCCTAGTTCAATGACATAACATATGCAGACAGACAAATCTAGAACACTCCTTCATCGATTTCAAAACCGCATATGATAGCATCTATATCTTCTAGAGCCATGTCAGTTTTAGGCATCTGTGCCAAGCTCATTCGACTGTACAGGGTGATGATAGAGAATGCACACTACGTCGTCAAGGTAGGTAATGACAAAAGGTGATTTTTCCAACATTGTTCTTGAAGGAATAATGCGAGACTTGCCAGCTAGCCCCACCGGTATCATCTGTCAGAAGTCTGTTCGGTTTCTTCTATATACACATGACATTGGCATCATGGTAAGAACACAGAGACCTGTCAATGGAGCGTTTGCGTCTGGGTTTTGCGGTCAACGAAGGAAAAACAAAGTTATGCTGTCAACAAAGAGGAACACACACCATTGACGTGAGACAAAACATCACGATAGGCAGCTATAACTTTGAGGTAGTAAGGGACTTGATGTTCCGGTTTCGACTCCGACAAGAACACCAACACAAAACCTGCGCAAAGAATCACTCCTGTTAATCGGTGTTTCTTTCTTAGAAGGCAATTGAGTAGTAAAGCCCTCTCTCGAGCAACCAAAAACACATTATTCAAGACGCTGATCATCTCAGTCTTATTTTACAGAGCAGACTCGTGTACACTGAAGAAAGCGAATGAAAGTGCTCTCTGACACTTCGAGAGAAAAGATCTTTGGGTAGTTTTTGGTCCCGTTTGCATCAATGGAGAGGGCGTCTTAACAACGAACTTTACGGGCTTCATCAGAAAAGCTCGGATCACTCGGCTTAAATGGCGTCCCAAGCCTGAAAGTTTTCGACTCCAATCCAGAGGACAACGCAATGGAAGACGACTTCATCTTAGTGAGAGGGGACCTCAGCCAACTTCGTGTGCGCAACTGAAGGTAACTGTGAAAATATCGTGCTAGTTGGACAGGCTTGTAAACTGGGGCTTCTTCCACCCCTGGCTATAGGGCCATCTAAGTAAGTAAGTTGCTCTTCAGTGGTGTTATATTTAAAATTAATAATAAAATGTTACACGAGTACCTATAAACTAATATTGTAAATGTACGTGATATAGAACCACACGATTTAAGAAACGCCAATAGATGTAACAGCAAAAGAGCTCAGTATTCCAGCGGATTAAACAAGTCTAGCAAAGGAAAATCAATCTTAATCAAGATATATTGCGTTCAAAATTAAGCTATCATAGTTCCGTAAGTCAAAACGGATTATTAATTTGTTATTGTTGTTATTTTAACCTGGCTAGAACCTGATATTAGCCCCCACAGAGCCTAACCTCTTGGTCCCATATGTGTTAAATTAAGTAAATCTACAACTACTACTACTTCCCTTAGGACAACATCAATTGTTTGAGGTGCATTCCGTCTTCTTATATAAAATGCAGCAAAGCTAGCTTTTGTTTGACGCTTCATCCCTATCTATAGCGCATTCCTCGGACTTGTAATTTTTCCTACACCGGGCGAATCTGCGTAGCATTTCGCAATTCGACGCAGCGTGCCTGACTCTTTGGTAGCAAACACATTATAAAACCATTTCGTTCTTTAATTTTAGTACAGTAACACTCTGTCTTTACACTCTAACTGCAGTGAATATGTACTGTTCAACGCTGTCATCAAAAACATTTGTATCCGCCATTCGAAGATTGCAAAAACTTAACGAAACTCAGAAACATCTGACTGCCACCCCGAAGCTCTCGTATTTGAACGATTCCAAAATCCAATTACAACTGTCATCGCCCTGAAGACTGCATTAAAAGACAAACGTCAATAACTACCCATCGTAGTGTCTCCACAAAAAAAAAAAAAGAGAAGAAAAAAATAATAAATTTCTACTGGGTGTGTTGTATATTTGTGTATGCTGTGTAGTGCGTGTTTTTCATTTTTCATTTTTCATTATTCGTCGTATCCCCACTCTCAGAGCAGCGACAACAGGAAATTCTTTCGCCCAGAAAGAAAGTCTATAATTTTCGTTTATTCGAATTAAATTATTTTCAAACCCAGAACAGTTATTAAAAAGGCTGCAAATCACCACAAAAAATGGGTCTTAAAGGATGTCAAATTCAATTGGACAATCCATGGAATACGTACTATGCTGGCCAGACCATCAATGGACAGGTTACTCTAACATTTGATTCACCGAAGAAAGTCCGAGGTAAGATCCAAATCCAAATCCAAATCCAAATCCAAAATTGTTCTATGGGGGCCTATATAGTGATGTGCTAAGAGTAGTAATGCGACAGAGATAGCTTCTCGATTGCGGGTGGAATTTACTGGGCGACTGAAGAGGATGCAAGAAATGGGTGGCGGCATCATCGCTCGGATGGGAAAAATAGTTTTTTTTTACTTCGTTTTTTTTTTTTTTTTTTTAATATAGACGCATTCAAGCCGAAAAGAATCTGCTGTGAAATCATCTCTTCATCTGGGACGAGATAACACCGCTAACAACAACGACAACGACAACAACAACGGTGACGACGACGGCAATGAAAAGAATTTCTCAGAAGCTCTGAAAATATTTTTAGCTGACTCAATTATGATAAGCACTATGTGGGAGGGGAGTCGGTATGCGGTTTGCGGTTTGCTAGAATGCATTCTCATCCTTGAATCAAGTAGTCGACTTCGAAAATACCTCGACCAAAAGGTTGTCGCACTTTGTACTCACGTATTCTGTCCGTCTAATAATCTAGCACAACCTTAATATATGCGCCACGGAATGTATCCGTGAATTAGTTTTTGTTTTTTTTTTGTTTTTACTTCTTATGCACAGTAACCAAACTTGAACTCGAATTTTCTCTTATTCTAGAGTCTGTGGCTCTGTAGGCGCATTCTTAATCAATTATTGAAACCTTTGAACTAAACTTAGATGGGCGAGGAAGTGCTCGTACATACAGACATAAGTATGAATGTACCGTGCATCAGTAGAAGAGGCTGAGAGTTAGCTACACGATCAATGACGTCATGTGTATTTTTGCCTAGAATATTAAGTAACGCAAATGGCTGAGATACTCGTAGTTGTTTTTGTTTTTTTTTTTATTTCATTTTTAGTATGCATATCTAGAAAGGTATTTTTTTTTTGAATGTGTGTTTGGATATGTTGGTCAATATAATTAACTGGATTTTATGATTCACAGTATCACCTCAAAATTTCTAATTAGTTTTGATTATCTTTTTCGGAAAGTTATTTGCATGTGCCTGTATCGTCGCAGCGAGGTCGGAGTATATGTTTTCATCGAGAAATCATGTCGGGGACTTTGGTTTCAATTTGATTGTACTAATGTGATGCTTAAACAAAACGTGTTTCAGCATGGTATTCTATGATACATGCTTCTATAAATAAATTGCCAATACCATCAGTCGAATATTCATAAATCACACGGTTGTTTAAGAACTTAGACGGGAGAACAAAATTTCCTTACATTTTATGCTCCGTGAAGGGTTCTACACACACTTGGTATTAATACCATGCTGAGCGTACACACAGTCATACCATCTTCAACCGATTGTCCGCATAAATGTTTAATTAACATTTTTTTTCTCACCCCACAATCCACAATCAAAACTGGATACACACAGATGACAAATAGTTTACTAAATTTCTCACGCTGATAAATAATTCAGAAGCCATTCACTTCGCCCCGTTTGGTATGAATTAAATCGAATCAGACCAAATATCTATGTCTCGGTTCGAAAGTCATTTGTTATACCTTTCCTATTTCCTTGTTTTGGAAGCCGCTGGGATTCTGAAAGAATTATCAGTCGCATTATCATAAAGCCTCTTCGTCTTGTAATTTTCTTCTTAAGGTTCCCCTTTGCTTCGGATGTTGGAAATCATCGTTTTAATTTTTTGTGTTGTCTTTCACGTCTCTTAGCCATTCCCGCAGAAATGTCAGCCGTGGAGTAGATGGTATTTGTTATTCGTCAATACGTGGTGCAATATCTTCTCCTAAAAAGCCCGTCAATACATATGGTCATTCCATTCCATTCCATATGGTCAACCATTCGAAGAATCGTACATTCAAAACAGGAAAAAATATCTTCAGCCGTCTTTGCTAAACTTCGCCATAGAGCAGGACTGGGATGATTAGGGTCTGACAGAGTCTCAAGGTTTTAGAGCACGACCTGTCATTAGGTTTATTTTTTTTTTTAGAAATGCCATCCTCAATGAAGTGGGACTTACGTGTGATACAAGAACAACAACCAACTGCCGTAAGAATCGCTTCTGTTGCCGATGGTATCTGAAACAGAATCCATCTTTGCATAGCATTTCAACTTTGATTGCGAGTATCGAATTTGTATTTGATTGTTTCTTTTCTAGAAGTTGGTACACTTGCGCTTTCTTTCAGTGCAACTTGGGGTTTTTCGTAGAGTAATGATTTTTTGAATAAATTAAATGAAACACAGTGAAGTCTGGGTAGCGTGAACCCCTGATGTCGTGAACACCCACTTTTTTATACAGAATACTCTGTAGCGCGAACAGCGAAAAACTCGATAAAGAGAACAAAAAATGTAGAAGATATGCCTTGCACAAACAGGATACAATTTTATGTTGTAACTATGATTTTCCTTTACTGTATCTGTGAACTGTAACTGTGCAAATAATATGTTTGACAGTGTACGCAAACGTATGCAACAGGCTTGTCTTTTATAAGGTTGGCCAATAAGTTCCCTCTGTTTATCGTTAGTGTTCCAGTTAATTTGGAATGACACCATTTGTACATGTTGCTTCCAGGAGCTTGCAGTTTTTATGTGAAAGAAAGTTAATTGCGATCGTTTGTGTTTTACGCATTTGGTGTACTTTTGAAAATGGAGACAAATAAGGAGTATTTTCGGAAAGGAAAATAACGCTGCTCAGACACGTAGGAAGATTTGTGCTGTGCATGAGGATAACTCTGTCAGCGCCTGAACTGTTCGTGAGTGAATCCGGCGTTTTCGTGTTGGTGATTTCATTTGCTCTGACTTGTCCCATTTTGGATAACTGGTTGTGTATTATGAGCTTCTTTCGCATAACCAAACTATTGATTCCGATAAGCACTGCTCTCAATTGTATAGACTGAAAGATGCAATCGGCCAAAAACGCCCGGAATTGGTTAATCGGAAGGGCGTTATGTTCCATCAAGACAACGCTAGACTTGATGGCTCTTTGCAGAATCGTCAGAAGTTCATGCAGTTTGAATAGGATATTTTACCTCACTCGCTGTATTCACCTGATCTTGAACCTTCCGATTACCGTTTACTTCGGCCCCTGCAGATTTCACTTAATGGAAATGATTTCGTCTCGCTGGGAGCTTGTAATATCGAGCAATTCTTCGTCCAGAAAAATCAAACGTTCTACGAAAAGGGTATTATGAAATTGCCTGAAAGGTGCAATATGGTTAGCAAATAATAGTGCATACCAGGTTGTTTACTAAGTTTTATCGTTCGATTAGAAAAACTCGATTTTATGGTTTGAAATACTTTTTATCATTCAATATAATCTTCCTGAACTTCAATGCACTTGTTCCAGTGATCATCTAATTTCTGGATTCCACCCCTGACGTGAGAATCCGGAAGAAAACGATTTCTTGGAGTTAACTTTAGTTTGCTTAATTCAGGTGGATATGCCACCTTCAGGAGAATCGCACTTGTTGTGTTTATTAGTATTCATAGGAAGCAAAATGGATAAGACGAAATACTTTATCTTTTTTTATTTAATTGCAGAAAATCTTAAGTTTAATGAAGTAGTTTTTGTAAGATAGTAATCATAAATCAGAGTCAGTTCAGTGGGTGGGCATGCTTCAAGCGACAGTGTACTGGCTTCCCAATCGAACTATTTGGCATTCAAATTTCGGCCGAGTTCGAAACACATTAATTTTTGAAACGAACTAGAACACAACAGTCAGTCTATTAAATGTTTAATGCCACCCATTGAGCGTTATAACCACTGAGCTCAAGTATCTTCCTTTCTCTCTCAAATATTCCATCGTTTGACAGTGGTTTCTTTGCTATCTACCAAGATCTCTGGCTTTGTTGGAATTAAGCATGTTAGCTGCATCAATTGCATCTTCAATATTTCGGAGATTCTCTTCTGTTTTTCATTTGTAGTACTTCCCTAATTCCCTTAACATAAATTTGTTTCCTCAAATACCTTTTACCTTGGCTATACTTTATTTGAAAACTACACATTTGACATTTATTTTCCCCATTTATAATAATATCAAACATTTAAGACTATAACACACGCTATTTATGCACGAAATCCCTTGTGTGTAATTACAATTTAAAGCTGCTGCATGGATTTTTATGGAAATTTTAACGATTAACAACAGTTCGCACCACCATCGTCCCTATAAACACCTGTAGTACCACCTAAAGAATAGTAAATGAATATTTTAGCAACCAGTTGCAATTAGTAAAAAATAAACTTGCTAAAGTACTGTGTTTTCTGTCATGTTTAATCCGATTATAAATTCAGGCAGACCTTAATTCAGATAAAAACTTTTACGAGCTAATTGATTAGGCAAATCGGTAATTGAATGAACTCCGAGGATTGTAAGTTGTAAATGCTTCGCAATGACGCCGAAAATTCAACGCTGTCATCGTTATTGCACATGGGCTTGTCAAACATTCTAAACTACACTTTGTGAGAAACCAATACAGAAATTGAACTGAATCTAATTTTTTAAGAGATTTTTACTCGACTAGATCATCCTTTCTAAGGCCTTCGTTTGCCTAGAACATACATACATCTATGGTCAATGAAATAGGTGCAACTCATGCATTTCTTTATTTTTCCCTACCACATCACATCTGCCCTTATCTAACAATCTTTTTCATACCGTTAACTACATTTTACCGTTTACAAAACGCAAATGCATTTCATGATATTAAACAGAGATTTGTCACTTTTAAGTGGGCTTTAAAACGAGTTGGACATTGAAATAAGTGCGCTGCTTGTTTCAAGTAACAGCAATTTAGTTAAGTTATAAAAAAAAGATTTTTTTTTTTTGTCAAAATAAGTGAGTACGATTCATATCCTAAATGGATATTCATGTTTACAATATATCGTTGGATAATTTGCAGTAAAAATGGGACGTGGACTACATTGCTCCAAAGACGAGAGAAGACGGATTCTGCAGTTAAGAAATGAAAATAAAATATACAGGGAAATTGCAAAATTAATGACATGCTCTCAGAATATGATAACAAATGCATTGAAGTCGGAAAAAGTTGAGGATAAATGAGGCAAAGTTCGAAAAACGTCTACAAGAACTGACCGACGAATTGTTAAAATTTCTAAGGCTGACCCTTTTAAGTCTTCAAAAGATATTGTGAATGAAATCGAAGACAATATCAGCGTTAGAACTGTTCGGAGAAGGCTAAATGAAGCAAATTTGTTTGGGAGAACCGTGAGGAAAGTTCCCTTTTTAAGACCCAGGCATATCAAACACAGGCTCGACTTTGCTAAAAGCCACGCAGGATGGACTGGAACGCTGGGCATTAACCAATGGAGAAACATCCTATGGACGGATGAAACTAAAATTAATTTAAAAGGTCCCGATGGTAAAACATTTGTTAGACGGCCACCCAATCCAGAATTACTCTCTCGGCACACAAGAAAAGCCGTCAAACATAGCGGGGGTAGTCTGATGATATGGGGATATTTTTCATGGCACGGTGTAGGGCCTTTGTGTCGCATAGAGGGTTCCAAGATAATGGTATTTCGGTTATGCCGTGGCCACCGGACCTTAACCCAATAGAAAATTTATGGAATGAAGTTAAGGGCATCATCGCAAGCAAAAGAATATGAAATCTGGAGGAACTATAGAAAGAGGTGCAAGAAACTTGCAAGAACCTTCCAGTCGAGAAATGCCGAAAACTTGTCGACTCAATACCACGTCGGTGTGACTTAGTAATAAAGAATAAGAGCCAGACGACTAAGTATTGAGCAAAAAATATGAATTTAATAAAATATGCAGTTTTTTTTTAATTTTATTTAATTTTTTTCTGTTTTCTGAATTTGTACTTATTTCTTTGACCAACATTATTTTTTGTAAACCCTTGATTTTTCTTAATAATTTTTCTTTTTCCCTTTGTACAATTTTTCTACAATTAAGTTCGGAGTGCTAAATTAAAAATTTATTTGAAGAAACTAATTATTTACGCTTTGAATTATTATTTTGTGCCATTTTTGCTAAAATTAACCATGCACCTATTTCATTGGCCGTAGCTGTACCATAGTTTGTAAGACGGAGTATAAATGCAATGTGCGATAGTACCAATAGTTTTGGTATAAGGAAAGGTTATAGGGATGCTATGTATGGTATCGGTATTCTTAGCATTTTTACTGCGATAAATTGTTTGACGATGAACGCTAGCAGAAAAACAAAATTCATATGGAACGTGCTGCAAGGATAGACTGAAGCGTCTTCTAAGCTTTATGACCAAAAACGAATGGCGAGTACTGGTTTTTTAGAAGAAAGAAAACAGAACACGATAAGCACGAGATTGATGGAATTTGAGAGATTTTATGGTAGGAAAGGTAAAAAGAACACGTCAAGGCAACAAAATATAAACGGTAACCTGACAGGATAAACAAGGCAATTTTGTGAAAGAATTGAATTCAGTGCTGAGGATATAAGAGACACATTTCTAGCTGCCAAACTGTTCAAGACGCACGGCAGATGATATTGTAAAGGGCATGCACTAAATCATTTTTAGAATATGATCGAACAAAACCATGCCAGGTTAGTCCCAGAAGTACCCGATCTAACAAAGAAAACGCAAAAAAATTTAAGAAAAATATGTTTATTTCTCTACGTAGAAAAATTTCTCTAAACTGAAAATACACT
Organism: Volucella zonaria; assembly: GCA_963966105.1. NCBI lineage: Eukaryota > Metazoa > Arthropoda > Insecta > Diptera > Syrphidae > Volucella > Volucella zonaria. The sequence continues at coordinate 10,639,062 of OZ014530.1, forward strand.
TTTCCAGCGATGTTCGATAGCTACGATACCCTGTTTAAAGTCTCAGAATCGTCGAGCTCCTTAAAATAGCCATCAACCGCATACTCCATCTGTTTACGGTTGGCAAATCTTTTACCACCGCGCCATTTTTTCAAATTCGGAAATAGAAAATAAACCGAGGGGGGTTAAATCTGGCGAATAGGGTGCATGAGGAAGCAATTCGAACTTTAACTCGTTGATTTTGGCCATCGCGATGACGGATAAGTGAATCGGTGCATTGTCTTGATGAAACAAAACTTTTTTCTTCGTCGAATGCGGCCGTTTTTTTTTTTCTATTTCATCTTTGAAACGCTGCAATAATATGCAATTTGAAGATAATCAATGAAAATTATCCTACGCGGACTCCAAAAAACTAACGCCATGACCTTGCCTGCAGATGGAACTGTCTTCGCCTTCTGTTTTGACTGTTCATTCGTGTCTTGAAGTGGTGGAGCCATGGTTCGTCCATGGTTATGAATCGACGCGAAAACTTGGCTATATTTTTTATTTTTTTTTTATAATTGGCGCGCGCACAAGGGATTTTGCGTACCCTTAAGATGTTTGCACATAGCGTGGGCGAGGTCAAGTTACGTGCGATGTACAACGCTTTTTGGAATGCCTTCCATATCTGCTAGTTCACGCACTTGCAATCGACTGTCATCCAATACCATTTTGTGGATTTTTTCAACATTTCTGGTGAACTCACCTCATTCGGTCGACCTCTGCGATGTTCGTCTTGGCAACTCGTACGGCCTCGCTTAAACTCTGCCACCCAACACATTTTGTTGTTGTAAACGAAAGCGCAGACTCCTCCAGAGTAGAATCCAGTTCCGTTGTGATGTTGGTTGGATTGAGGCCTTTCAAATGGAAATATTGTATCACATAACGAAGATCAATTTTTTCCATATTTAAGAATTCATTGAGAGCGTTCACTATGAATTGATAGCTGCCGAACAAATACTAAACAACATAGCGTCGTCAAACATCGAATTTAAGCTTTTTAAGGTTGGTACTTTCCACAATCGTCATTCTTTTAAACAACAGTCGCCATCTATTTGTCAGGTCGGGTACTTCTAGGACTACCCTCGTATCAGACTAGTTAAACCTCAGCTTTGTATGTCCAATCTTGAAGAAGGGAGGCCCTCTTGTCTGCACCAAGTACAGAGGCATAAGCCTCTTCAATTTTGCCTATAATCCCATTGTCATCCAATTGATTGGTCCTTATCAGTGTCGTTTCAGCCCTAGAAGATCCATCATCGACTGTTTTACATTACGGCAGATTTCAGAAAAAAATCCTTGAATCCCAAATTTATATTCAAGATCTATTTGTCAATTTTAAAAAATAAAGGAAACCATCTCGGGTTTTGCCATCCCTGTTAGACTTAAAAACAGAACACTGAGAAAGCTCTCTGCCCCGTGAGCATCAGTTTTGATTTAACCGAGCCCTTTAATGATAACAAAGGCTTCCTATAAGACGGTCCATTGTTATACACCCACCCAATGTGGGTGGCCGTGGCTCAAATGGTAGTGTATTGGCTTCACAATCGGACGGTCCAGGGTTCAACACCAGCCGTGCCCGAAAGACATTCTTTTTTTCAGACAACTAAAATCTCGTGAGATGAATAAATCTCTCCTTCAAATGTTGGATATGCCACCCATGCAGCGAAATAACCACTGAGCCCAAAGATCTTTCTCTTTTTCTTTATCCAATTTTCCGAAAAACTTCACACTTGCTCCGGCATTTTAAGAGTAATTATACCCTAAAAAAAACAGTACAGCTAACATTAGAGGCACAGTCTTTAATAAGCTTATACAACTACATTTACCTATGTTGCAGAACAAAGATTGATCTAGCGTTAAACGAAGGAAAAACACTATTGAAGACTCGGTCAAAACAGCACAACAGACAGGTATAACTTTGAGGTAGTTAAGGAATTTGTCTACCTAGGCTCAGAATATAAAATCGTTTACCTCCTAACACAGATCCCATCATAGAACCGATTGCTGGTTTTTTGAGCTTAGAAGTCAATTGAGTAGTAGAGGCCTCACTCTTTATGGCCTTGTCTATGAAGATTGGAGGAGCAGGCTGTACATGGGCTTAGTTAAAAGTGTCAGTATTGGTTAAGATGGTTGGCGATACATGTCTTCGAATACATCGTATGGATTTGGAGACATTCCGGGCCGAAGCAGTAGTATTGCATGTCCTAACTATTAAAGCCGGTGAAGTTAATCCTTTCTGGCAAGGTCAATGTCGCTGTATAGCCCATATAGTTCACTGCTGTATATTCTTCTCTAAATTTCCTTCATGTAGATGTGACCGTAACTCACTCGGAGAACTTTTCTCTCGAAACAATGAAGGACCTTCCTGAGATAAAAAGTCTATGATTCCGGGCCATGCAGTAGAATTGCGCCGATTAGGTAACACCAGCGCTTAGGTTAGGTTAAACAAGGGTATGATGGATATGCCATCACACAGACACCAGGCACCAAAACGGGCCCATCGCGATCTCTGTGGAACCACTTGAATTTGTCTTCAAATAGCAAAAACTTAAAAAATCGTCCTGGTGGAATACCCACCAAAAGCCAAGAAGGCCTTTAAAGTTCGTGCCGTCTATTTTCTCTAGGTTTTCGAAAAAGTATTTCCCTAAAAAATTTATTCGACTACGCGCTATTGCCTCGCATTCACACAGTATGTGTTTTATGTCCACCACAGCTTGCAGATCACCGCAGAAGGCAGTGCTACTATTGTCCTACGTTTACCCTGTTTAATTTTATTAGCTTCCTAGATCTTTTGCCGTCAATAAGCGACCAAAGAGCCTGTGTCCTTCAAGACTTGCCCACCTTAAGTTGGCAATCTTTGTGATTTTTTCCTCGATAGTGCCCCTCACTATGCAAAGGTGATTTATTGTTGCTAACCTCACGAGTAGCCCTCCTTTTCTTACAAGCTCGTCTGCTTACTTCATTGTTTTTGAAAGATTTCTCAGTTGCCTTTTTAACCGAAGGAAAGCCAGACTGTGTTGTGTTCAGTTTTGCAATACTCTCTACTCTTGAAATTTGGAAAAGAACAACCTTGATTCACCAATGCAACGGTCATTATAAAATAGAACGCCGATTCATACTACAAAGATCATTATGTCTAGACATCTTTTCTTAAGAAGAACAGCCTAATCAGATTTTAAACTATACTGACTATAAAGTAAGTGAAATAATTGAAAGCGGTGCTAGAAGGTAGAAGTGTCTGTCGGAATAAACCATATATGTATAGGGTCGATTGTGTTACCATGTGAGTTTTCTCTCTACTCATCGAATCATTTGGAATTTTTGCTTAAGTCTAATGAACTCCTATTGTCTGTATTTTTAAAACATTTAGATTAGATTGCCATTATTGAAAGCAGGGCATGCACAAAGAAGATCTCCCACTCCTTCTCGCCTATATTGCTATCAGAAAAAATGGTACCTAAAAGATTTTGTCTTCAAAGTACAACTCGCTTTATCTCTCATAAAGTGCGACTTATTTCCAGTTGTTACTTTTGAGGGAATTGATATGAATTACCCTACAGAAGATAAAAGTACCGGCTTACGTTTTGTGTTCTCAAGTGAGGTGTGTATTCTTGCGCCCGATAACAGGGTTCACCTTTCACTATTTACTCGGCTGAATTGAATAAACTCATGCTATGGAAAAAAAAGTACTCTTAACTGATTCATTATTTGCAGTGTCGGTGTCCTATTTTTAACTCTTTATTCTCACTTTCAATTGTATTTGTTTATTTTGCACTTAGTCATTGAATTGTAATAGTAAACAAAATATTTTCCACCCCTACGATTTATTTATTGTTTGAAGGGGATAGTCATATTGCAAACTTAACCTTAACTTAAAAGTAAGAAATAAGGATGATCTAGGGCGAGTTTAATCCCAAAAATAAGGTTGATCGTCTTTTAAAAAAATCGTAAAGGCAAAACGTTTCAACTTGAGTTGAGTTCACCTAGAAAAGTCTCAAATCAACAATGAAAATAGGGCATGAAACCAAACACTGAAAGTTGAATTACAGAATGAGAATATGCCCTTTTTGTTTAAAACATGAGAAAAGGCTTTCAGAAATAAAGGTTATGAAGAACTGTTTAACGAGATTAAATACGAGGGCTTGTGTTTTTTTTTGAATGAAAATAGTTTTTTCGGCAGAAATCGTTTTATTTCTCAACATACCAGGAGCGTTTCAAATTAACCAGGACTTTTTAAAAATAGTTTTTTTTTTGTGGCAAAACCGATTTATTCTATTTAAAATAGTCACCTTCCGACTCAAAATACCGATTTGCACGGTCAAAAAGCATGTCAAATGAATGTTTCGGAAAAAGTAAAAGTCGCACGGTGCCAAATCAGGCGAATACGGGAAATGGTTGACGTGCAACAAACGCCAAGTTTCTTCTGCGCGATATTCTGGCCGAATATGACGTATACTATGAACCAAACGCTTCAAAACACTAATATACTAGATGGAGTGAAAAGTGACCTCCCTGGGAATTAAAAAAATATTTTTTTTTTAAATGTTTTTTTTTTATATTATTCAATATAGTCCTCTTTTAGTTTGATACACTTATTCCAGCGATTTTCCAACTAATCCCGTCCGAAAAGTAATTTTCCGGAAGGTCTGCAAAATACTCCTCCGTGGCATCGATGATTTCCTCGCGTGAGCTGAATTTTTTTATTGATGAGCCATCTCTTGAGGTTTGGGAAGAGATAATAGTCCGAGGGATCCAAATCCAGTTACCAATCGACGCCAAAAGTCCGCCCGATTTCGCATCAGCAAGTCCAAACACTCTTTCGAAGTGCTCTCGCGTTCGTGTTTTTGGTCAAAAGTGAGCATTCGCGGCACCCAGCGGCAGGACAACTTTATCATATGCAGAATATTGCGCAAAATATGGCGTGTGTGCTCAGTACTAATCTTTGTGGTATCTGCTAGCTGGCGTATCTTCACTTTCCGGTCATCCAACACCATTTCATGTATATTTGTATCGGAGGGCCTGCCGCTGCGGACTTGATTGGTAGTGGAGTTGCGGCCACCACGAAACCCTCGAAATCAATATTTGACAGTGTAATCTGACGGAGTATTAGCCGCATAATATTTATCCAACTTTTCTTTTGTTTCCTTCGCCGTTTTGCTTCTCAAAAAATAATGTTTTATGAGAGAAAGAAAATCGTTTTTGTCCATACTCAACATGATGCCAAACACGTCAACAACAATCAGCTGTCAAAACAAAACTAAAAACAGTATCGCACTGAAATTTGGCATGTCTTCAAGGCACCATAACCTTTTTTGCAGTAGCAACGCATTCTGGCGGTCAAGGAGGTCACTTTTCACTCCATCTAGTATGTTAGAATTGTGCGTTAACTGTTTGGCCCGGTGGAACGAACTCTTACTTGACAATGCCCTTGGAATCGTACAAGCAAACCATCGTTCACTTTTGACTTCACCAAACGAGATTTCTTGGATTTTTACACGCCTGTCGCCTTCGACTCGGCGCTTAAGTTCTGGATCATATTGAAAACACAACATTTCATTACCAGTCACAATTTTATAATGGAAGTTTTTGTCCTCCCTGATGATGTCCTTCGAATCGAGAATTTTGAGCAATTTCTGCTCGATGCTCATGTTTGTACCGATGACACAAACAAACTGTCACCTCAGACACAATAACTCCGCTTCTATTCGTCCAAATGTAATGAAATTTTGACAGACCATCAGTGAAGGGTCTACCTTTCCGACGCATGTTGTCATTGCCAACAAATTCCTGTTTACTTAAGAACGGACTTTGTAGTTTTCTTTGAGTTCAATACGCTTTAACCAACGTTACTCCAATTCTCGCAGAGAAACTCATTGTCTCGACTGCTGCTTGGTCTTCGGTGTGTTGTGGTAGATCTATGAAACAGCGCAAAAAATCGTCCGGATTGCCATGTAACATCGGCAAATTGTCACACGAAATTGACTTTTTTTTTCATTTTCGCCAAAATCCACTTTGTTGTATACTTTAAATGCCCGTCAAAGTGAAAGCTGGTCTATTTACAGATGGTAGTTAACGGAAGAGTGTTACTTTTCTAATTAATATGCGGAAAATTCAAAGTAACGAATTTTAAAAGGCATAGCCTAGTTCTAGATTCAATCCTCCTTTGGAATTGACTCTAGACTTTGTTATTAAGCAAGCCCCGATAATTATGAAACAATTAGGTACTCCTTTAGGTTTAATATTGATGGTATTCTATGTTACAATTAGTTCTGGTCTTAAATTTGCTCTTAGCGCTGGTACAGAAATCAATAGCTCTTAGTACTTTCAAATCCAGGCTTCGAATTGACACGTCTTGCTCTAAATGGTGTTGCTTTAGACGTGTTTTGTTTGTTTGTTTAGCTAATCTGAGAGCTGGCACATACAAATCGCCATGCGAAGGCTTACGCTCAGCAACGTTTACAAGTTGTGGAAATTCATTTCCAAAATCAGTGTTCAGTAAAAAATGTTCATAGAGCGCTACACAAATTTTATGATCAATATAACCAACCAAGTGAGTCGGCTATTGGCAACAATCGAACAATTGCGCACTAAATTTACTCAATTGTACTCAAGCCACCGAAAAGGATGTATAGAATGCGCACCGATGAAAATATCGGTGAAAAGACAGGAACCGATGTACATTGTTTTTAAATGTCTGTGAGTTATAACGACCAGGAAATACAGAGATTGGCAAGGCATTCCATAAGTGAGCTGTAGGCTTAGGAACGAATCATGACATTTTAGAGTACGTCCGAAAATGGGTTTGAGGATATACCGATGAGCATTCATAGCGGATGAATGCCTTATGTATTAGGCCAGATCAGAGAGCGTAAAATATTTCTTACATCGCTTGAGGAAACCTAGACGTTTCGCAGAATTTTTGACGAAATCGAATATGTGGTCATTCCAACGTAAGTTGTCATTGACACACATACCGAGAATGGAAAGATTATCTGTTTCGACGATGCAAGTGCCATTCATGGATAATGGCTGGGTATTTAAATTTCGCGTTAATGACAGCAGACAGCATTGAGTTTCGGAAGCATTAAATTCTGCTGGTAGTTCCCCAATTGGTTATGCTGCTAATATCGGAATTTAATGAGCTTGACATACGCTGCCGTTCCCGTTCTACAGCCGAAGAGCAGGGACGTGAGTTCGGAAGCGAATATGAAAAGCAGAGAGTACTGTCGTCAGCAAAGGAATATATTGGATTATACGATAAGTAGCAGACAAGAGATCGTTGATGAAAATTAAAAAAAGTGTCGGAGACAGAATATAGGGCACACCAGCATTTATTTTGATCAGACTTGAGACCATTCAAGAAAACTTGAATTGAACGTTCCGAAAGGTAATTTCTAATCCATTGAAGAAGAGAGTCATCGATCCCAAAAGCACGCATTTCCGACAAAAGGGCCTGATGCCCAACTCTGTCAAATGCCTTAGAAATATCAAGTGCGACTATCTTGCTTTCACCAGATTGATGTACGCTTTGGTTCCACTTTTCGGTGAGACATGCCATCAAATCACCAGTGGACCTGTTGCTACGAAAACTGTACTGGCGGTCATTAAAAAGTTTTCGTGTTTCTAGATATTTCATTAGCTGACGGTTTATCAGCGTTTCCATGACTTTGGAGAAAAGGGACGTAAGGGCAATGGGTCTGTAGGAGGAGAGCGAAGAAGATTCGCGTGTTTTAGGGACGGGCTGGACAAATGCTGTTTTCCATCTGCTCGGAAAAAATCCTAAAGGGTAGGATTGATGAAAAAGCTTACACAGTAGTTTTGGCAGCGAATGTCACTGTAAATGAGCGTTGGGACGGGGGTGAGGCAGAATTTCTGATGTTTCTAACAAATGACCAAAAGCTTTTACTACCTTTGGGACATTGTAGTATTTTTTGCCTCAACTTTTGGTCGCATTGAAATTTCATACGCTTGAGAAAAACTTTGCAGTCATTCCAGGCTCGTTTAAACTTTTTCCGGTTTTCGTCTGTCGGATTGGTCTTGAAGGACCGAAACCTGACAGCCTCTTTACAGCTCGAGTCGTAAAATGCCTTTTCTTTTGGTCTGATACTCTTCATCCGATGAGGGATAAAGGATCTCATTCCGAAGAGAATAGTGTCAGTGATCATAGCAGCAGCGGCACCCACGTCGTTATCGAGGAAGCATAACGACCAGTTGAAATTCCTAAAGAAGCTGTTAAGACCGCTCCAGTTGGCTTTCTCGTATTGCCATACGGTTCTTTTGGGAATTTTTTCTCTAACTCTGTGGTCGTGTACGTGAAGTTAGCTGATATAACGCAATGGTCCGGTGAGCCTAGAGGGGAGAGCACTTCAACGATGCACTTATCAGGGTGAGAAGTTAGAAACAAGTCCAGGGTGTTGGCGGTATGACTATCAACGTCTGGTATTCGTGTATTCTCATTTACAAGCTGCGTTAAGTTGTTTTCTGCAGCGAAGATCTCAACACAGCGTCCTTCGGGTGTTGTCTGTCCAGAATGTCGAAGCCACCTAGAATTGTGTACTATATATTGAACGGTATAATAACGTTTTCAGTATGAGGATACAGGGATACAATTCTTTGTATGGAGTCAGAAGGCGCATCAAACTCGTTAAAGGAATTGCTGTCAAGTTTGGGGCTTCTGTAAATAAAGGAGTAGTGGACAATTTGCTTACGCAGATGGGATTTTAACCACATGAAATTGAGTTCCGGACTGGAGCAGTGACTACATTGTAGTGGAATTTGGTAAGCTACATCACTGCGCACGTAAATGTGCGAGACCGCGGTGAGAGAACAATAATGACACTAGTTCGTAGCCAGGTAGCTTCAGATCTGTGTTTCACTAAGTGCCAAAACAGATGGTCCGTACTTGCAGACATGGACGTACGCAGAAAAGTGATTACTTTTTAGCCCGCGTATATTGGCTATGTCTACCCTGAATTCCCTAGTCATAATCACAAACAAACACAGAAAACACAAACATCGACGATACTAAGCAAGGCTGCGAAGTGAAAATTCTGACGTATGTTTACCGAATCAAATTGCTGTAGGTGTTATGCCCTTACAACAATATGAAACAGTGCACCAACAAAATTTTCACTTACAACCCGCTATCCATCAGTCGTTGAGGAAGATCCTAATCCATCGATTCGTCATCGTGTGCAAGAAAGAACTTGGTGGAAGATTTTGGCAAGGATCTGTTTTTACACGCTTACGAGATTCAATTGCTCCAAGTCCGTTGTGACTTGGCTAATTGTGCTCTTAGACAGTTGAAATTCGTTCCACTTTTTTACCGTCAAAGTTTGTTCAGTTATGAAGATCACTTGGGACTTTGTTTATAGTAAGAGTTCCGGATTTCTAAAGATGATCCATTAGCTACCAATGGACCCCGAAAAATACATTGTTTGGTGTAGTTTTTGGGCTGGTGTCATATTCGGGTCGTACTTCTTCAAAAATTAAGAGAATCAAAATGTTGCTTTCATTGGCGCCCGATGCAGAGCCTTGATCAGCGATTCTTTGTTTCTTTGTTGGATGGCGCCACATGCTACCGGCAAAACCATCGAGTATTCGATGACAACATTATCTCCAAAAATGAAGCAGTGGCTTGGCCTCCAAAATCGTGTGATTTGACGCCGCTGGACTATTTTTTGTGGAGGTATATGAAGTCGTTAATGTAATCAGCCTTGAAGCCAATACTAAGCAAATCTTACACGACATGCGGCCTCAAATGCTCGAAAAAGTGGTCGAAAATTGTAGCCTTAGGATGCAGTTCCTGAGACGTGTTGGCCATATGCCCGAAATAATTTTTCATCATTAACGCCATAAAATTATCAATGGAATTAAAAAAAATTGATATTACCGATAGCCTGGCGATGAATTAATTTTCGGTCAACCCCGAGAAGAATCTACATACTCGTTAGTTCACACGAACCCAAAGATGATAGACGGAAAAAAAAATACTACGAGGGCGGGTCAATAAGTCAGTGACTTTTGGATTAAAACAGATTTTTTGATAAAAAAATAATTTTATTTTTCAACGTAGTCTCCCTTGAGCTCTATACACTTTGTCCAACGCTTCTCCAATTTTTTTATCCCTTCCAAAAAAAATGATTTGTCGAGGTCCTCAAAATGACGAGATGACTTCATCATTGGAGTCAAATCTTTTTCCACCAAACCATTTCTTCAGGTTTGGGAACAAGAAGTAGTCGCTCGGAGCCAAATCTGGAGAATAGGGTGGATGAGGGAGCAATTCATAGCCCAATTCATGGATTTTTGCCATGGCAACTGCACATGTGTGCACCCTTGCATTGTCTTGGTGGAAAAGAACTTTTTTCTTGGTCAAATGAGGTCGTTTTTTTTTCAAATCGTCATTGAATCGGTCCAATAAGTTGGCATAATATTCCCCATTGATTGTTCTTCCCTTTTGAAGGTAGTCAATGTGGATTATCCCGCGTGCATCCCAAAAAACAGTCGCCATAACTTTATTGGCTGACAAACCCACCTTGGCCTTCTTTGGCGCCGATTCACCCTTAGAAACCCACTGTTTTGACTGTTGTTTGTTCTCTGGTGTGTTGTGATGGATCCATGTTTCGTCCATGGTTACAAAACGGCGCAAAAACTCCTCCATATTGCGATTAAACAACGCCAAACCTTCCTGTGAAGTTGTTACACGATTGCGTTTGTGGTCGACTGTGAGCAAACGCGGCACCCATCTTGCGGAAAGCTTTCTCATGCCCAAGTGATCATTCAAAATTGAAACCACTGAGCCATGCGAGATCCCTACGGCTTCCACAATCTCTCGCACTTTCAATCTTTGGTCGGCCAACACCATATCGTGAATTTTTTCGATTGTTTCGGGTGTAGAGACCTCAACTGGGCGTCCAGGACGTTCGGCATCTTCAGTGCTTGTACGGCCACAACGAAATTCAGTAAACCACTTTTTTACCATTGAAATCGATGGTGCAGAGTCCCCATAGTATTTATCAAGCTTAGCCTTGGTCTCGGTAATGGTTTTTTTTCGCAAGAAATAATGCTTAATAAGCACACGAAATTCACTTTTTTCCATTTTCTCCTCAAATTAGTGAGTAGTCTGATAAAAATAGCTGTCAAACACAAACTAACTGACGCAGCAAGTTTAAATTTTGACAGGAGTCAACTGACAAATGCCTGTTGACAGGAGCAGTGTTGCTGTTTCAGTAAAGAGGTCAGAAATTCAAAAAGTCACAGAATTATTGACCCGCCCTCGTATTATCTCCAAAAATGAAGCAGTGGCCTGGCCTCCAAAATCGTGCGGTTTGACGCCGCTGGACTATTTTTTGTGGAGGTATTTGAAGTCGTTAATGTAATCAGCCTTGAAGCCAATAATAAGCACATCATACGCGACATACGGCCTCAAATGCTCGAAAAAGTGGTCGAAAATTGTAACCTTAGGATGCAGTTCCTGAGACGTGTTGGCCATATGCCCGAAATAATTTTTCATCATTAACGCCATAAAATTATCGATGGAATTAAAAAAAATTGATATTACCGATAGTCTGGCGATGAATTAATTTTCGGTCAACCCCGAGAAGAATCTACATACTCGTTAGTTCACACGAACCCAAAGATGATAGACGGAAAAAAATACTATTTCTATTTATCCAACATAAAAGGGCTGTATGGCTTCAGAGTTTAAAGAAAGCACTGATAGACGAGTGCATAAGTGAACCTCCCAAAATCATCGCATTTTCCGATGCGTTTGTTTGCCTCTTACTGTTTAATAGCTTCCCTTTATTTTTTTGTATAAATCCACTTTTAATCTTTCTTGATGTTCTTTCAGGCAGTCTTTTCCTTAATCTCGTACGAGGTATGTTATCTACTAATATTCAATTTATCGTTATCTCGATCTGTCGGCACTCGGTCATTGTACTCTTACGTTGTTTATCTCGCCACTGCTCTTTGTTATATTTTGACTTTCCCAATAGTATGTCCCGAGTAATAAGTTATAAATGGTAGAACTACTCGTAAGTAATCGAGGTTTTCCAAGAGCGTAGGATTTTAAGAATACGACTTCACAATATGTTTGGACTACTTATTTTATAAACCTTTGAAATATGTAACATGCAGATTTGTATCCAATGTATGTAGTATACATGTTTCTTCAACGAATCTGCATTGCTACCGCTCGGCTTGTGGCGTTAGTTAAATTTGTGGACCAAATTACTATTCTACAGGTCGCTCCACTCTGTTATGGATAACCGGCCAAGACCTCACTGATGTTTTTGCATTGTATTTGGAACTTGATACTCTATCGCCTTTTGGATCATATTTTCCGAAACCCAGTTCGAAACGTATGCTGAAGAAAACTTTAAATTTATCCAGTAGTGGAGTTTTCGTGCCATTTAAAATATCCCACGTTAACTCCATGTTCTGCATGTGATGGCAATTGCCTTGAAGGAAGAAGCCTTAGTACTTAAATATTTCACACTTCGGGGCAAGTTAAATAGCTGTCAGGCGTTTGGTTTTCAACCTTAATACGTCTGATTCCTAATCCGTACTTTCAAGCCCTTGATTAAATTATCAAGAATTTCTGAAGGGCTGTCATTTTGTTAGTCATGACAACGCCATCATTAGTGAAAAGAAGTGAAGTTGTTTCGGCAGCAAGCCTTGACGTTCTTCAATTTTAAATTTGAATTCTTCGGCCATATATGTACGTTGTGGATTTAACTTTTGTTTTAAAGGTAACCGCGTGACCATTATGCGCGTTGTAGGTTCGGTGAATGAGCCGAAAGCATGATTCAGCTTGATCCTCATTTTCAACGCAAAATTTTGTTCTCCGATGAGGCCCATTTTTGGTTAAATGGATATGTAAACAAACAAAATTGCCGAATTTGGGGTGGAGAATACCCAGAAGCCTTTGTCGAGACGTCCTTACAACCACTAAAACTCACTGTTTGGTGTGCTTTATGGGCTGGTGTAATCACCGGCCCATATTTCTTTAAGGACGATGCCGGCCAGAATGTTACCGTCATGATTTCTGACTTCTTCGTTCCTCAGTTGAATGGTATTAACGTGACAGAGCTTTGGTTTCAACAAGGTGGCGCAACATGCCACACGGAACGCGACACCATCAATTTATTGCGGCAAACATTTGTTGAGCGCATAATTTCGCGTAATGGACTTGTGAACTGGCCTCCACGATCTTGTGATCTCACACCTTTAGATTAATTTCTTTGGAGGTATGTGAAGCCACTAGTCTATGCCGATAAACCAGAGACGTTGGATGATTTGGAAGTCAACATTCGCCGTGTTATTGCTGATATACGGCGCCAGTTGCTCGATAAAGTTGTCGAAAATTGGATTTCATGATTGCGCTTAATTCAAGTCAGCCGTGGCGCGCCTATGCCCTATTCAAACACTAATGGCATAAAATTACGAGGGCGGGTCAATAATTCCGTGCATTTTTGAATTTCTGACCTCTTTACTGAAACAGCAACACTGCTCCTGTCAACAGGCATTTGTCAGTTGACTCCTGTCAAAATTTAAACTTGCTGCATCAGTTAGTTTGTGTTTGACAGCTATTTTTATCAGACTACTCACTAATTTGAGGAGAAAATGGAAAAAAGTGAATTTCGTGTGCTTATTAAGCATTATTTCTTGCGAAAAAAAACCATTACCGAGACCAAGGCTAAGCTTGATAAATACTATGGGGACTCTGCACCATCGATTTCAATGGTAAAAAAGTGGTTTACTGAATTTCGTTGTGGCCGTACAAGCACTGAAGATGCCGAACGTCCTGGACGCCCAGTTGAGGTCTCTACACCCGAAACAATCGAAAAAATTCACGATATGGTGTTGGCCGACCGAAGATTGAAAGTGCGAGAGATTGTGGAAGCCGTAGGGATCTCGCATGGCTCAGTGGTTTCAATTTTGAATGATCACTTGGGCATGAGAAAGCTTTCCGCAAGATGGGTGCCGCATTTGCTCACAGTCGACCACAAACGCAATCGTGTAACAATTTCACAGGAAGGTTTGGCGTTGTTTAATCGCAATATGGAGGAGTTTTTGCGCCGTTTTGTAACCGTGGACGAAACATGGATCCATCACAACACACCAGAGAACAAACAACAGTCAAAACAGTGGGTTTCTAAGGGTGAATCGGCGCCAAAGAAGGCCAAGGTGGGTTTGTCAGCCAATAAAGTTATGGCGACTGTTTTTTGGGATGCACGCGGGATAATCCACATTGACTACCTTCAAAAGGGAAGAACAATCAATGGGGAATATTATGCCAACTTATTGGACCGATTCAATGACGATTTGAAAAAAAAACGACCTCATTTGGCCAAGAAAAAAGTTCTTTTCCACCAAGACAATGCAAGGGTGCACACATGTGCAGTTGCCATGGCAAAAATCCATGAATTGGGCTATGAATTGCTCCCTCATCCACCCTATTCTCCAGATTTGGTTCCGAGCGACTACTTCTTGTTCCCAAACCTGAAGAAATGGCTTGGTGGAAAAAGATTTGACGCCAATGATGAAGTCATCTCGCAAACAAAGGCCTATTTTGAGGACCTCGACAAATCATTTTTTTTGGAAGGGATAAAAAAATTGGAGAAGCGTTGGACAAAGTGTATAGAGCTCAACTGAGACCGCGTTGAAAAATAAAATTATTTTTTTATCAAAAAATCTGTTTTAATCCAAAAGTCACGGACTTATTGACCCGCCCTCGTGCATTCCACGAAACTTTATTGACCGCCATAAATTTAATAATACTAGGCTCGCCCGTCGTTGAAATTCAACGATTACCCAATTAAACAATTTAGAAATGGATTTTTGGTGGAAATAACCCTTCTTCCCGCTTCAATAAAAAGCGTTCCCTCTCTTTCGGACAATCGTCCTGCTAATGTGAACAGGTACTAACAAACACACAACATGATTTATTCGACTGCTATGTGAACGCTCTTTCTCCTTTACACAGCTTTCCTACTAATATATATAATGTTGTTGAACCAATACAAAAGCAACAGTTGTCGTGTACATAACAGAAGTGCCGTCATTTGTCACTATGTTCCTCTTTTTTTCATTTTGTTTAGTCTCTATCCCACTTAGTTAAGAAACTCTTTTGCAATGCTGTACTGACGTTCGCAGTCACACACTTACATAAAAAACAAAACAATACATTTTATGAGTTAAAGCAGTCAAGCAAATTCCTTATGAACCACATGCACAAAAAGGATTCGACTATACGCTTATACCTAGCATCTTTCCTTTTCTTGACCATTGACTTTCAAAGACTTTCAAAGACTTGAAAATATATTATTTTTTCTGTCATGTTGTAAAATAACCTAATTTTTTAAATGTGTTTACCAAGGTTCTACTCAACCGTTTGGCAAATCTGCACATCTACGCGAAATTACCTTTCCAATGGTGTAAGTATCATGCCATTCGGTTGACTAGAACGGTGTATAAGCGTAGGACAAAAATGGGCAGCACGTATTTATATATAGATTCTTTGTCGACTGTTTAGAACTTTCCTGTATATTTTATAGTTTGCGTTCCATAGTTGCACCGATAGATAGTTGCAACTTCTCATGCCGCCTTTGCCTTTGTAAAGGGTGAGCCAACAGATGGTTTGGTTGTTGGCTGTCATTTACTGAATTCAATGTGGTTGATCATTTTGACAGATGTCATACAAACTTTGGCAATTTTAGTCATGGAGTCGTTTTTTATTCAATCTTATTACGAAAATGGGCGATCTGTAAAAGTAACATTGCGTAAAATTCGTGAATTTTTCGGTCAACATAATCGCCCTATTGAGTCCGGAATTCGTACAATGGTGAAGCGTTTTAAAGAGACTGGTCCGGTATCGAGTTAAACTCCATATCAGCATGCTCGGCCAGCACGTACACGCCAAAACATCACCACTGTGTTCAAAGCCATCCAGGTACCTCAGTTCGTCGCCGAAGTGTATGGAGAACGTTACTGCAACGTGTTGACTTTTTAGGACTTTTTCCGAGCAGATGGAAAACAGCATTTGTTCAGCCCGTCCCTAAAAAAGACTAATCTTCCTCTCTCTCCTCCTATTGCACTTACGTCCCTTCTTTCTAAGGTCATGGAAACGCTGATAAACCATCAGCTCATGAAATATCTTGAAACACGAAAACTTCTCAATGACCGGCAGTACAGTTTTCGTTGCAACAGGTCCACTGGTGATTTGATGGCATATCTCACCGAAAAGTGAAACCAAAGTCTACACCAATCTGGAGAAAGCAAGACAGTTGCACTTGATATTTCTAAGGCATGTGACAGAGTTCGATGACTCTCTTCTTCAATGGATTAGAAATTACTTTTGGGAACGTTCAATTCAAGTTTTCTTGGATGGTCTCAAGTCTGATCAAAATAAATGCTGGTGTGCCCTATGTTCTGTCTCCGACACTTTTTTTAATTTTCATCAACGATCTCTTGTCTGCTACTTCTAATCCAATATATTCCTTTGCTGACGACAGTACTCTCTGCTTTTCATATTCGTTTCTATACTCACGTCCCTTGCTCTTCGGCTGTAGAACGGGAACGGCAGCGTATGTTAAGCTCATTTCATTCCGATATCAACAGCATAACCAATTGGGGAAATATCAACAGAGTGGAATTTAATGCTTCCAAAACACAATGCTGTCTGCTGTCGTTAAAGCGAAATTTAAACACCCAGCCATTATCCATGAATGGCACTTGCATCGTTGAAACGGAAAAACTTTCCGTTCTCGGTATGTGTGTCAATTACGTTGGAATGACCACATATTCGATGTCGCCAAAAATGCAGCGAAATATCTAGGCTTCCTCAAGCGATGTAAGAAATATTTTACCCCCTCTGATATGGCCTCAATATATAAGGCATTCATCCGCCTAAAATTGGAGCGCAATGCCCACATCTGGTCAGGTGCTCCTCAAACATCTCTGCACCTGCTAGATAGGATCCAAAACCGTGTGGTAAAACTCATATGCGATAACAATATCACATAGTCATTCAGCACCCTCGAACACAGACGTAATCTCTCCTGTCTCACCTTGTTGTATTGCTATTTTCACCACCAGTGCTCCTCCAAAATTGCGAGTAGCATTCCACCCCTTCTAACTTTTAAGCGTAACACCCGCCTCGCTATGAATGCTAATAAATATACCCTCAAGTTCACCTTCGAACGTACTCTGAATTATTGTGATTCGTTCCTAAGCCGTACAACTCGCTTATGGAATGCCCTGCCGAGCTCTTTATTCCCTAGTCACTATAGCTTGCAAACATTGAAGACCAACGCACATCGGTCTCTCTCTTTTCCCTCCCTAACTTCCCCTCGCCCGCGCTATGTGCAAACATCTTAAGGGTACACAAAATCTCTCCTGCGCGCCTGTTTCAATCAATAGTTCCAAGTGGTTGTTGTTAATGACCAAGGAAACAATGAAACTTTCGAAGTTGCCATTGCTGTTTTTGAATATATTGCTCTGAATGAATTCTTGAATTCATATCTCCCTAGATCTTTTCTAAGGCTCCTTCGAGTCTACAAGTCAGATAAAATTTACTTTCTATGGGACTGGAAGTGATCTTTCCGGCTGATGGGCCTCATGGGGCATAAAACTGATCTCTGTACTCATCCTCCTTCTTCTTCTTACTTCACTAACTTTGAACAAAGGATTTAAGCATGTCAAGGCGGCATTCTCTCTGCACTTATCTCTATAAGCACCTTCCTTTTTTATATTTGGCGATTTATTTTCTTTTTTCAATTGTTTTTTTTTTTAGGAATCATTGTTCGCTTCCTTGGAGAAGCCAATACCGAATGGTCTGAGTCAAAACGCGTAACAAACAGCCAAGGTAAAGATGAAGAAGAAACCGAATATCTGACCGGGCACGAAGAATACTTTCAAATCCAGTATTATCTGTTAGGAGGCAAAAATAGTAAGTACACGTTTTTATATGTAAAATAACAGAAAGTTGGAATACAATATAATTTGTTGAATCTTCAGGTGCAGAGACTGATCTTCCAGCTGGAACTCACAATTATCCTTTCACCTGTGCTTTGCCTCCAACATTACCATCATCATTTGAAGGTGAATTCGGTCGTGTCCGCTATACAATCAAAGTTACTCTTGATCGCCCATGGAAATTCGATCAAGACATGAAGATGGCATTTACTGTAATCTCTCCAATCGATTTAAATCTCAATCCCAGAGTTAAGGTAATTAAATCATTTCAAATCAAATAAATTCGAAAATGAATTTGAAACAAACTTCTTTCACAGGAGCCTTTTAAACTAGAATTAGAAAAATCATTTTGCTGTTTCTGTTGCCGTTCTGGGCCACTTTCAGTAGTTGTTAATCTTCCAGTGACTGGTTTCGTATCAGGTCAGATAATACCCATTACTTGTGAATGCGATAATGCTAGTAATGTGACCATAAATTTGGTCAAGTTTATACTTCGCAAAGTTGTTGCGTTCCATACAACTCAACCACGTCGCGAGACGAAGAAGGATAAAATTACAATATCCGAGCTGAGTGTGGGACCAGTAAGTGCTTCAGAATCTAGGACATGGACTCAGCAATTGGAAATTCCACCATTGCCACCATCGAGCTTATTAAATTGTGGCATTATCGATTTGGACTATCAGTTGCATGTAATTTGATTTTATTAAAATATGAAGTAGAATTTCTGCTCCTACGACGTAATGGAATATATTTTAATTGCAGGTAGAGGTAGAAGTTAGTGGACCTCATAGAAATCTAACTGGCAATATACCAATAACATTGGGAACAATTCCATTGGCTTCATTTAAATCACCAGCACCTTATACTGATGTTCCACCACCGGAGGATCCATCAATGGCTCCAACTCAACCAGTTAGCCCAGCTAGTCCACCAAATGGTGCTGGCGGTGCATTGGGATGGAATGTTGCCGATAGTGCTGGAGGACAACTTTATCCTAATATTCGTAAGTACAAAAGAACACTTTTTAAAATATTAAATCAAATTAAATAGACAAATAAAGCGCAATGTGTCATCAGCAAAATTATTCATTTGCTCAATGAGATAATGACTGTGAAATAGAGATTGCGGCATGAAGTACCATATTAAATATTTAATACAAGTACAGTGGCAGTATGTATGTAGAAACGGTGCATGCTAAATTGTTCACTTTTTATCTCTTTATTGGCGATGGCTTTGAAATCATGACCTCATCAGTCAAAAATTACAACGAAGCAGTATTTTACATCTACTCTAGTGTGGAACAAAGTAATTAAGTTCAGCTGTATTAGCTGTGGTGATGTGAGGTATAGTTTAGATTGTTCTATTCTTGACTTCCGATTCATTGGGGCGCTAAATCATATTATATACGCTGTGAGACGAATCAGCATTGTTGTGACGTGAATCAGTTGAGTTTTTGATGCTAATAAGACTGTGAAATAATTATGTACTTAACCCTTACAAGGTCAAACATGAGTAAATAAGGTTTGGAGATTGCAATCAACAGCACCCACTAACAGAAAGAATTTAAATTTTTCAATTTAAGCTATAATCCTCCGTGAATAAGAGTACCGAGTCACAATCGAAAAGCAGTTGTCGAAATCAATTCAGGAATAGCATTCTATGTATTTCTGGTGATACTTATTCAAAACAACTTGATTTGTATTACTTTGCTCCATAATTCTGCAAGGGCTAACATTCTTTCAGCGCCAAAGACTCAAATACTTCGACTACAATAGGATCTTTGCTATTGATGAACTTAATTGATCAGGCTCATCTCAAATTGCTTATACGAGTTGTGATCAGAATATAACGGGAATTTTCGTTTTTTGAAAAAAATATTTATTCATCTACAATACATTAATGTTGTCGCCTTCAAAATAGTCCCCATTAGATATTATGCGCTTGTGCCAGCGCTTCTTCCAATTCTCTAAACGCTTCTCAAACTCGATCTTTGGGATAGTCTTTAGCTCTTTCAGCGATGCGCTTTTAATGTCATCTTTGGTTGTAAAACAACGGAGCCATGTCTGGCAAATATGAAGGCTGTGGCATCGTTACAGTCATTTAGTGACTCCTGAGTAACTTCCATTCGCCGCTGTTTTTTTTTTTTCAAAGTTCAACAATTTTGGAACAAATTTTGCTGCCACGCGTTTTATACCCAAAACATTCCAAAAAAAATTCTTGGCATGAGACAATCGATATGGCAACATCATCAACGACTTCTCTGAATTGTGATTCGGCTATCGTTCATAACCATATCTATCATTTTTTCCATGTTTTCATCCGTTGTTGATGTGCGGTTGGTCATGGAAAATAGCTAGAGTCCTTCCAGTAGCAAAGAAAACAAACAGCGATGCCCCTTCTGACTTTAGACCGATTAGCATAGACACAATCAGGATTCAGGGCACATCACAGCTGCTCTACCCCTACGATAAATTTACTAGATGAAATAAGGCAAGATTATGACAAGGGTAATATAAGTCTTCTTTGCCTACCTGACTTCTAGAAGGCTTTCAATAGGGTAGATCACAACATTCTAAGCTGGAAGCTCAAAAAGTTGTCTGGTTTTAGCCGTAGGACTACCCATCTTGATAGCAGCTATCTCTCCGATAGATTCCAGAAAGTCACCTCTGGCGGCAAATTCTTCCTACTTAAGGCCTTAGTTCAAGGAGTTCCACAAGGTTCCATTCTGGATTCTATTCTTTTCTGTATGTTTATTAACGATCTTCCATCAGTTCTATCCACCTTTATGCAGATGACGTAAAACTTAATTTAGCAAAACCATATAACAAGCTTGATGAAGTTGCTGACCACATCACTGAAGATCTAACCCAAATTTCTATCTAGTCCGCAGCGAATGGGCTAACCCAAAAAAATCTCAAGTAATGCCGATCTCTAAAAGGCGTTAACAACTGAGTATTGTAGCCGTCAAATAACAGCTCTTGAACACTGTACTAGCCTTGGCTTTATAATTAGCCGTAACCTCTCATGTTATAATCATACTAATGCAGTTATTGGTTGGATCTACGGCTGTCTACGCAAATTGTGGCCAACTTCGTATTTTACCCCTGTTAAAATCAGACGTAAGTTGGTATTCATCTTAATAGCACCTCTCATTACATATTCTGAAGTTGTCTATAGCGTTCCCGATTCACTGTCCCTAAACAAATTAAAGGTGGCATTCAACGATACGGTTCGCTATGTATATGGACTTCAAACATCCGAACACATCACAGAACATACCAAAAAGATACTAGGTTGCACTCTACAACAGTACATCAATGTGAGAAACTACATATGGTATTTCTACATAAAATAATTCATAATAAATCCCCGCCCTCTTTATATAATAAACTTGTCTTAACTGTTCTGCAAGAAATTTAAGTATCGTCCTTCATCGTCGCTAATATTTAAATTCGTCACGCTTATTTTTCATCCACACTGTCAAACTTTGAAATCTTCTCCCACCGCGTATCAAAATGATATCTAACCGTGCAAACTTTAAATGTCCAGGCCTCCTTTACCTCTCATCCTTAACAACCCAACCCTGAGTCCAGGTTCTATTCCACCTCTTTTATATTATTATTATTATTATAATTGTATTAATCTTAAGCTATTAAAGTTATGTTAGCTAATCTATAATATCTAAGTACTAGAAAAGATGTTAATCTTATTGTATATACCAAGTAAATAAATGAAATGAAATGCGGGACGTCCATTCGTCATCTTCAACGTCTTCACGGTCATCTTGGAAACGCTTATACCTCTCGTAAACTCTTGTTTTACTCATAGCAGACTCACCATAGGCCTTTGTTAACATTTCACACACTTTATTTCATTTTTAACGCAAAATTTGATACAAATTCTTTGATCCATTTCTTTTAACAAACGAAAATCGGCGAGCTCATAAAAACACGTCTAACCTTAGCGGCTGTAAACAATGAATACAGCTGAAAATTGTATCATACTTCAGGGGCATGTATACCAACATAATAAATAAAAATTTTGACAATTGAGCTCTTCACACTCGCGAAATTGAAAAATTCCCGTTATTTTCTGAGCACACCTCGTACTATGGATGATTTACTTCATCTTGTTTCAGGAGTTTAAATATTTTTAATTGAATTTCGAATACATTTGATTTAAGCACATAAGCCTTTTAGCCGTATGTTCGTCGTCAAGCCTATTGAACTTTGGAAAGACATCGTGCAGTGAAGTGAACGGTGCGCAACGAGTTGACCAACAATTTCGGAACAACTGGTTGCACATTATCCATAGAACGCTTTTTAAATTTTTCGTTGGTATGGATTTGGTTTACCGCGACAAAATGTATGTATTCGTCGAGAATAGCAACACTGTGTTGATACAAATCCACTCATTTCTGTCTATTTGACATTTCTCTTCAGTTCTTTCCCTCTTTTCCCATCTGAAATGAAATATTTTCACATCACTTCACCAGAGTGGACTTGGGCCTCAACCAACAGCTCTCTCTATTTAGCGTGATCTTGCGATAATTGCCTCCCGTTGCACACACCAAGTTGGTTGAGGTCCTTCCGGGATGCATTCAGAAACATTCCTAGCCGCAGCGGTGGTATTTATTTGCTCAACATAACCTAGCCCAGCTCTTCTGAACAGGTCAATGTTGCTGTACAGCCCATATAATTGTAACTTCTTAGCATTCCCGTTTATGCAGTCGGGACTGTAAATATGTAACTCGAATAACTTTTATCTCTAGATAAAATCCACGCCATGCAGTAGAAATGGAACGATAAGGGTCATATTCATATTGGGTATATAATTTATTTCGTGCGGTTTTTTTTTCAAAATTTGAACGTTTATTGCTCATCTGAAGCTATGACTGTTTCCCATCTTTCTGGAAATTTGTGGACCCCATCCCAAAAGAACTGCGCCGGCTTGGCAGCCAACAATGAATCAAGCCAATTTTTGATATTCTGCTCTGATGTGAACCGCATTTCAGTGAGGGCGTTCTGCATCGACCGGAACAAATGGTAGTCAGAAGGGACAAAATCTGGGCTATAAGGCGGGTGGGGTAAGACTTCCCATCCACTGTTTTCCAAATAGTTCTTAAACGGAATAGCAAGGTGGGGCCGAGCGTTGTCATGATGGAAAATTATTGCCTCATGTCTGGTCGCATATTCCGGGCGTTTTTCGGCCACAGCTCATAATACAGCACACCCATCTGATCCCACCAAATACAGAGCATTACCTTCGCGCCATGGATATTCAGCTTTGCCGTTGATTTGGCTGGTTGGCCGGGTTTCACATATGATTTTTTGCGCTTGGGGTTGTCGTAATGGATCCATTTTTCATCACCAGTAACAATCCGATGCAAAAATGACTTCGTTTTGTGGCGTTCCAGCAGCATTTCGGACATGTAAAACCGCCTTTCGACGTCTCTCGGCTTGAGTTCATGTGGAACCCAATTTCCTTGCTTTTGAATATATCCAGCTGCTTTTAAACGTTTTGAAATGGCTGCTTGAGTGACACCCAAAGATTCTGCGAGCTCTTCATGTGTTTGGCAACAATCTTCATAGAGTAATGCTTCCAGTTCTTCATCTTCAAACTTTTTTGGCTGCCCAGGACGTTCATCGTCTTCCAAGCCAAAATCACCACTTTTAAATCGTGCAAACCACTTTTGGCACGTTCGCTCAGCTAGCGCATGTTCACCATAAATTTCCACCAAAATACGATGACTTTCGGCAGCAGTTTTATTCATATTAAAATAATGAAGAAGAACTCCCCGCAAAAACACTTTTTCAGGCACAAAGTTCGACATATTTGAGTGAAAAAAAATTATTGTTGTTTACGCTTTAAATGAATAACATATACTGAAATGACATACAATGACAGTAGCTTTCCAACGCATGTTGTAGCACAAAATGTTTTACCAAATCAAAGTTATAATGTGCGGCTGTGCTCGTCCAAGCCGTTGGTGTGGCGAGTCCTCTTTTACCCTCATTTACCACTAAACCTGCCATTCTGCTTGGCATGGGAATGTTGGTCGTCTTTGCCGCTGAGTAGTCTGCATAATTAATCCTTCCAAATTCTCAGCACCGACCTCGAGTCTAGTATTACGTTCCAATTCTTAACTTTGTTTGGTATTTGCGTCCTTGGCAAGTTCTTTTTATATTTTGGTAGAATTTCCAAACATTATTTCTGCAGGAGCACCACTTTATGGCCTCGATCGAGTTCTTCATTGTTTTTTTTTTTTTCTTTTTTCTTTTTCTTTCGGAAAAGCCGATGTACCTTTCATTTTCTAGTACGCCTGCATTTGGCCGCATGCGCTTGCCGACACTCTTCATCAAAGTAGCTTTGTGGTAGTCCGGTGAAACTTGGCATATCATATGCGACGTCTCTAATAACTTGCTGATTATTTCACCTCTAGTCTCCTGCTGGCAACATAAGACTTCCCGAAAGGTTTTGAAGAACCCGATCAGGAAAGGCCCTAGTATTCTCTGGCGATTCTCGGGGATCGATGTCGAATTTCTTCATGGTACTTGTACTTCTTTGGTGTTCTGTTCGCGATATTTACTTTTGCACCTCTAAAGCAAGGCTCCTCGAAATACTAGAATACTGGATCTTGTCGATGTTTAAGTGTAGGAAATTTGTGATAGCCATAATGATATTTACCCTAAGTCCTTTTTTGGGGCTGGTGTCGCCGCTTATTTTTTTCTAATTGTTCCGCCAAATATGCTTCTCATTCTGGTGGAATCACCAAGGATGATCCTAACTCCGTGCTTGGTACATTGCTCATAAGGCGAGGTCACGTAGAAGCGATATATGAAAAAGTTATCCTTTTTCTCCGTAGTGGGCGCATATCAAGCTTATGCTGATGGAATAAGGCTTGAAGCAGATTGTAATCAACTGTTCGGTTAAATGCCAATCCCATCGTACTTCTCGTATAAGGATGTGATGTCCGTTCTGTAACGGTTTAGGGCCCCCACTAATTTTGCGGCTGCATCTGGACTGCTAAAGTTTCAAATATTCTATGCACATAACTCAAAGTCATTGTAAAGGGTGTCCCTGAAAACACACCGGATCAGGCGAAAGGTTTTTTTTTTCGATACACAATGTAACAAAACAAAGCATTTTGTTTATCTGTTTCGTTTGGTGTGCGTTAAGAAAAGACACAACTAAGTTTGTGACTTATTTATTGTGAAGTTCATCACACATTCTCAATGAAAACTCTCAAATAAATAAACGCCAGTGCAACAACAACGAAATTTTGTTTCTGAAAAACAACTTTTCAGCTATCGACAACGAGACATGTTTTTCTATTTCGTTTTATCGCATGCGGTGTGTGCAATAATCGGCAGCGACGTTGCTTTGAAACATATTTGTTGTATTCATTCTGTTTGTTTTGGTCGCATTTTCGACAACCAGTCATGAAACACATCGGGTCAAAAACGTGTTTTTTTTCGGTGTGTTTTGGCTTATAAAAATCGGTAGATTAGTCAAAAGCGTTTTGTCTGGTCCAGTGTGCTTTCAGCCTTAAGGTCTATTCATGGACAATTGCGCCAACGCAAAACGCATAGAAACTTTGAGAATAAACTACCAAGATGGTGAGATTTTTGTGGAAACGGTTCGAAAATGACGTGGCGCCACCATAATGCACCTTCTCATCGTAAAGTGGTCGGATTAATCGAGCAATTTCAGGGGATTGAGTCAGTTCAAACCCCGAAGAGACCTGTCCTTCGTTCGTTCAGCTCGGTCTAATGAAAACATTGCAGAAGTTAGTGAAAGTGTTGACTGGAATCCTTCCACCTCGTTTCGACATCGTTCTTAGCAGTTAGAACTTTCACAAAGCAGTTTACAGCGAATTTTGAGTAAAGATCTACATTTACAAGCTTATAAGATTCGGTTGAGACAACCTTTGAAGCCAGTAGACCACGCGCAACGCCGGACGTTCGTAGAATGGATCTTAGAGCAACAGCAAGTAAATGGTGATTTTTCGAAGAAAATTATCTTCTCCGATGAGGCGCATTTCGAACTTGATGGCTATGTCAACAAACAGAATTGTCGCATTTGGGCAGCTGCATCCACCACGAGCTATTGTTCGGTGCGGATTTTGGCCTGGCGGAGTGATGGACCGTTCTTCTTCGAGAATGCGGCTGGCACTGCGGTCACCGTCAACGGCGTTCGTTGCCTGATATGATAAGCAACTTCTTCTGCCCTAAAATTTCTGAAATGGAACCACATGAAGACATGTGGTTTGAACAGGATGGTGTCTTGGCACTCAGCGATCGAAACAAGGGAATTGCTGGAGATGAAATTTGAAGGGAGAGTTATCTCGCGCCGCGGTGATGTGAATTGGCCACCAAGATCATGCGGTTTGACGCCATTGGATCTCTTTCTTTGGGGTATGCCAATAGCCCAGGAACAATTCCCGAACTGAAACACATGGATGAAATTGAGCCGACACTATGTCAAAATGTCATCGAAAATTCCAACAAAAAGACAAACGTGTGCCATCAGATATTGTGATCCATACATAGCCTCCATGTCTACACTCTTTATTAATATAAAAACAGCAGAACCTTTCAAATAAAGACTGGCATTTGTTAAAATTTCAAAATAGGCGGTCATATTGGGACACCCTTTACATTACATGAGCTCCGAATAGGTCGAAGAACTTCAAATAAGCTTATCGCTTGATCTGGCTCTTGCGTCGCCTTTGACTCTAAATGATCGTATGGTGATTTGCATTTAACATGCGAAATTCACCCAACTGTGGTTGCATACGTCCGAGTTTATAGTTGCATTTGCGTAGTCAGAGTCGGCAGAATGTTAATGGTGGCTACCCTCAGCGATTCCTCTGCTCCTTTCTCAACCTGGTCTTGGGGGCGATTATGGCAGAGCATTGCTCAACGTTCAATATTTCATGTACATAAATACCTTGCTCAAACAAACCACAAACTCAGTTCGTCAACTCAAGCAACTGATTTTTTTTTGTTGCCAATATCACAGAGGTATAATTAATTAGGTGCTGGACTAGGCCACCATGTTCGGTTTTCAGTCAATGACATTGCGTTGCAACGTGAGTTTATGCAAAAGTGATAGAGGCTATCATCTACTTCATATGTCATCTGCGGGGGGTTGTTTGGCTTAAACCTATCGAACACGTGGAAAATATTTCAACTGAAAAAACTGCGTTATTCGTGTTCATAAATAACGAAAGATTTACTATGGAAAAATCAAGGTCTACAAAAGGAGACCTAAACAAAAAACAATATGACACGTCTCTACCAAAAAAGTGTACAATCCCTTAATCCATAATAAATAATTACAAAACCCGCACGCTAGTGTAGAGAGATATTAATTGGGAAGTGCAGTAGAGTGTGACAAATTACAACTGTGTGTTGACTCTTCGTTTGCCGGCCCATTTTACTATCTGACCTAATGGTCATTGCTAATGCCTTTCATTTGTACATTTTTATTTGTGTCAGGCTGAATACTAAGTGCATTTAACAACTGATGTATCGAATTGAGTGGAAATACTCCGATTAGAAAGTTTAATGTTCTATGACGGTCCATTTTATGGACTCGGTAATCAATTTATTATCAGAAAGATGTAACTTAGTTAGGTCAGTTATATTTCCCTGTAAACCCTTCCACGGATCTGTGTTATTTTTACACATCGTTCTCTTGAGGAGTTGCCAAGCAAACTCGTTTTGAATAGTAAATCGGATGTAAGTAAGTCTTGACTTTGCTAGAGAAGAATTGGGGGTTCTGAAAGGAATAATTCGGCAAGTTTCCCAACACTGCACTTAAACTCAGAAGAAGACAGAAGGAAGACGAAGCCGTTCAAAACCGGAATGGTGTCCAAACCAATTGAACTAGGGTATTTTGTTGTGAAAGCCACTTACAGATCGCCTGCTGGGCGTGGGAAACCAAAGAAGTGATAAACAGAAATCGAATTTGAAAAGAACTAAAATCTTTCTAGATTCTTATAGATAGGTCAGTCGATATGGCTGTCGCTATGAAAGTCGACACAGTTACTCCATGATACTACGTGAATTTAGAAGAAAATGTTCCGTATACTTGTTGAAGTAATTTGAGCTTCGAAGATTTAAAAAACTTCTAATGTGTACTGAAACCATTGGGGTTATGAATGTTGTAAGTTCCCAGATGGGGTTTTCTTTTTCTCTTAATGAGGACATGTACAAAAAAAGATGGAGGATAGTGTTTGAATTTACAACAAGCCTCATATCTGATGGGTTTCTTGATCGAACAGAATTTTAAAAACCATCTTTCGCATGTTCTAGCTGTTATTGCGGCCTGTCCAAACACTCGGAAGAAATTTGTTTCTGCCCGCATCGCGTTTTCAAGAAGCCAGGTCGGGCGAGTACGTGGACGCGGAAGCAATTCGTACCGTAATTCACGCAATTTGTTACGGCGATCCCTTATAAGTGATCTATTGCGTTGTGGTGCTGGGACACCACATCTTTGCCAAATTGGGTCGTAGCTCTATCAATTTCTTATCAAATCAGTCGAATAATTCACTGTAGTGCTGCCCTGTGATTGTGCTTTCTTTCTTCAAAAATTCCATGAGGATGATTCCATTCGAGACCCAAAAGATTCGCCTCTTCGCTTGGTCTCTGGCGTGCAGTAATAGATCCAGGTTTTAAACCAAATTTCCTGCGGATTTTGTTTAAAAAGCTCCAAAGGCGACTTCGAGGCTGACAGCCGTACCCGGCTGTTGTCCATCTGACACCCATCGGGCCAACATTTTTTTTTTTTTTTTCTGTCGGGACGACTAAGAGCTAGTCCATTATACTCCCGGTAAGCAGCCTATAATCTGAGAGCTGACTGAGGGAAGGGTGCTAACCTCTTAGAGACGTCGTTTTAAGATGTTTGATCAGCCGGAAATTCGGAGAGTTTGCTATCTGCTGCTATGCTCATATGAAACCCAACTGACAATGGTCGCCCGAACCGAAGACACAGGCAGACTTAACATAGGTCCAGGTCAAGTTCATAGGCGATTTCATTTCCTGTGATCCCATTTCGATTGCATTTAGTGAAGCCTTGGATTCCCGAATTAGTTTGGAAGTCCTAAGAGGGTTTAGTACAGGCTTAAGGGCAGCTTTACCATCGCTACAGATGCAAACGCCTTGCCGCCTCCACCAATTCTTCACAATATATTTCGTTGCTATCTGAATTTCGTATATCTCCGCTTGGAAGACAGACGCAGCTCTTTCTTACGCGGAGGGAAATCTGGCATTGTCGCCCTCCAGAAAGAAATCAGCGCCGGGCCTTACATCGGTTTTGGGGAAAGTACCTTACGCGCCGGATGGTCATCAAAGTTTCAGTGCGTGTTATACGAAAAGCAACTTCTCTTTAAATGGAAGATTGCTTTGGGGGTGCACTCCATGATATGAATATAAAGGGGAGGGCGAGATTGATTAGTGCGTCTAGAGCAGAGTCAGTCTGGCTAGGAAAAGCCCCAATGCAGCCGAGACAGACCGTTCTTTTAAGTGGTAAAAGCAGCATTGACGTATTTTGGTAAAAGTTTGTTCCACAAGATAACGCGTCGGATAAAAAGGGTGGTCCACAAACAAGTTTCTTTTTGATTCATATATTTTGACACTGACAGCTTTTTCCCACTTGAATCCGCGAAATGAAATAAATCGCTTTTCACTTGAACAACGTTGGGAAATATTGCAAACTTATTTCAAAAGTGAGTGCTGTATTGCGCAAACAGTAGGTTTATTGAAAATAAGTTTGGACTGAAATGAAGCAACCACCGGCTGCTGTACGCAAATTTGTGCAATAAGTTCGTGAGACTGGCTTACTTGTGGACAACACTCACGGTCCCCGTTGTCGTACGGTACGTACCGACGAGAATGTGGCTGGTGTGGACGAGAGTGTTCCACTCAATCCAGCAACATCGATCTCAAATTTCATGGACCAGCTTCCCTTACAAAGTTCAATTGACTCAGCAATTGAAGCCAAACGAATATCCGCTTCGTTATCACTTTTCCGTTTGGACGTCGAATTTGGCCGAAAAATCACTTTTTCTGACTAGGGGCATCTTGGCGGCTATGTTAACAAACAAAATTTCTACATCTAGGGATCGGAAAGTCCGCACGTGATTGTCGAGAAACCAGTGCATTCGCAGAGAGTGACAGTTTGATGCCGATTTTTGGAGTGGTGACATCATTGGCCCATTTTATTTCGATAATACTGCTGAAAACCCCATTTCGGTCAATTGTGATCATTATAGAGCCATAATTACCGATTTTTTGCGGGTTGGAATTGAAGCATGTACTTGGACGATCTTTGCTTTCAGTTTTGCGCGCTAAGTTCGTTAATCGTGTTATCAGCCGCCTTGGCGATGTTAATTGGCCGCCTCGGACCTGCGATTTGACCCCGTTAGACTATTTTTCTGGGGTGTCCTTAAAGATCGGTGTTATACAGACAATCTAGAAACGATTCAAGCCCTTAAACCGAATATCGTCCTGGCCATTCGTAAGATAGAGCCAGAAGCAGCCAAGAAACTCTTGGGAAATTCGCGCTTCGCGGTAGCGCGTAGTTTCATCCACATGAGTGAACTCATATTCCACATGGGAATGTTCGCTCTTTCTAATAAAGCTATAACATATCGAAAACAATTAATTTTTGTTAATTTTATTTTATTTTTGAAAAGAAACTTGTATTTGGACCACCCTGTATGTAATTGGCCTTATCATAGCCGTGTAGATCCAAAGTCTTCTGGAAAGGTCATCTACCATGCCAGAAGCCCGACGGCTCCTTGGAGGCTTTCAGTGTAATATATCGTATACAAAACAAAAATGCATTAGTTGTGTCAGACCAGTCTGCTTCTTTCTTCTTGTAAAGAGAACAACCTCAGTTTTGAGAGGATCGCCTGAAAGCCCGTTTCTAGCGCACCAATCGTCGATCACGTCTAGAACAGACCGTCGCTTGGCAGATAGTACATCTACATCATCTGCACAAGCCTGAGCATAGACGGACTAAGAGCGTTAAGCAGTGAGTCGGCAAACATGCACCCTAACAGTGGAGATAGGACGCCGCCTTGCGGCAACCCCTGTTTACTTCCGCCATTACGCATTGGCCGCAGTCAGCTTCCGCAGTCAGCGTCCTATGCACCAGCATTGCTTTTATCCACAAAATTAGTAATTCACCTACGCCGTGTTGTCTGTCTGAGTTATACATGCGTTGTCGAAAGGGCCCTCAACGTCGATGAAATTGCCCAGCGCGTACTCGTTGTTTTTGTAATGCCTGAAACTCTTGACGAGCGTGTAGTCATCTTTTCCGATTTCCGGTATAAAGGCCACTATCACTGTTCGCTAGGGTTTCGGAATGTATGCCATTGCCATGCACACGAGTCTGACATGGCACTTTCCAAGCAGGAGATGTTGGACAGCGTTAAGTCGATTACTTGTCGTCTTGCTTTCGTAACAAATGTTGGCTGGGAACCAATATTGTTAACAACCAGGCCAGACGATAGTATGAAATCCAGGAGATGATTGCCTCTCATGTTGCATGTGCTAATACGCCAAAAGGTTCCTGAGCCTTAGCACCGCAGCATATGACAAGTCCTTTATTCCTGAAATCACAATGTTCAATGAGTTCGGTTACCGTCTTTGGTGGTCGATTCGAATCATTTTGATAATAAGCACACGCAACGACGAATTTGTGCCATTCTCCGTTCGTTTCGTAGCTTATGTCTGCAGCAACTAAATTTTGGTTGTAAAATTGCCAAAGTTTAGATCGTAAGAGTGAGTTTGGCACATGAAGACAAGTTCTCGAACTTTCTGACCGCAGATGTGTTTATTCCACACACATGGTTCCTGTATGGATGTTATGCGACCTTTTGTATTCAACACGGGCCGACAGTTTTCTCATACTTAACTTATTATATAAAATGTTGTTTGCCGTTCCGTATGATACGCCTACGGCCTCTTCTACTTCACGCACTTTCGTTCGGCGATAAACAAGAATTATGTCACGGAACTTTTCAATGATTTTCTCAGGAATTGCGTCTGTTGAGCGGCCTGTTGGCTCCTCATCAGCAACAGATGTACTGCCCTGCTAGGTTGTCATAGATGGTGAAGAGTTCCCACAGACACCGTCCAACTTCACTTTCATTTCTTCGCACGTGTTTCCATCCGAAAATAAAAACTGAATTACGAATCGACATTGCTCTTTTTCCAGCAAAAAAACACTAAACACTCTTAATACAAATGTCTGCCAAACCGAACTAACCGATACAGTCGACGCTCGATAATTCAAAATTCTTGATAATTCGAACTGATTGTGAGGTCCCTTGAAAAAACCTTGATAAATGGAACAAAACCTATGTGTTTTGATATGCTTGTTAATTCGAAGTGATTGTCGAGTCGGTCCGCCAGCAAACACGCTGTAATTCGAAATCAGTAGCTAGTTACCTCTCAGTAATTCGAATTTTTTTTTTTCATTTTTGTTTTTTGTTCTCTGTTCTTTGCCCAGCTTGCATTGATCCGGTTAAGTACAAAACTGTTCGCTCCCTTTGGCAACGCGATTTACATACGTTTATATTTCAGCAATAATCCGTCGTAATTATGAGTGCAAAAAAATTCAAGTGTTTGTCAATCGGTGAAAAAATATTTATTAAAGCCGTGGAAAGTGGAGTAAAACAAAAGGATGTAGCAAACACTTTCAAAATTCCGTTCTCCATATTGTCAACCATTTTAAAGCAAGAAGATAACATAGCTGGAAGTTTATTACAGTGAGGGAGGAAGCGGAACCGGCACGGTGAGATCCCCGGTCTTGAAGAATGCTTATTGAAATGGTTTAGTCAATGCAGAGGACAAAACGTATCTCTCGGAGATTGCATGCTGAAGGAGAAAGCTAAGTCAATCGTTGTTAGTTTGGATATTGAAGGATTCACCGCCAGTGAAGGATGGCTCTCCAATGACATAACATCGTTTTCAAAAAAAATATGTGGAGAAAGCGCGAGTGTTGATGTTACTGTTTGTTCTACATGGAAAAATGACTTAGGCGGGCTGCTGGCAAATTACGATCCACGCAATATGTTCAATGCGAATGAGACTGCTCTTCTTTTTAAGTGTCTTCCTGATAGAACGATGACATTGAAAAACGAAAAATGCCATGGGGGAAAAACATAGCAAGGAAAAGTTGACATTATAACTCACAGTAAACATGGACGGGTCTCAAAAAATAAAGCCTCTTATGATAGGGAAAGCTGCTAACCCTAGATGTTTCAAGGGTATCAAATCCTTTCCTTTATCGCTCCAATAAAAAAGCGTGGATGACAACAAATTGTTCAATAAGTGGCTGTTGAAACTAAACATCGACATGAAACAGCAGAAACGGAAAATTGTACTTTTCCTGAATAATGTGAATCTTAAATTTTTCCCTGCTAACATCACCCCTAATTTGCAACTCCTTTACCAGGAAATGTTGAATAACATTGAAAATGGACAGAGAGCCAACATAAATATTTTAACAGCGATGGCCATGGTTGACAAAGTATAGAAAAACGTTAAATCGTCAACGATTTCAAACTGTTTCAAGAAATGCGGATTTATTACAGAGTCAGTTAATCAATTGCAACAGGGGGGAGAAGAACTGGATCATTCTACCTCGCATGTAGGATGGATGGAGCCTTCTTCCTAACTTTGATGAATCTGTGACTTTCGATGATTTTGTACATATTGACGACGATGTAGAAGTCTGCGGTGCTCTGTGTGACGACGAAATTCTGGCAGCTTCAAATTCAAGCAACAACCATGAAAGAGAAGGTGAAGAAGAATTGGAAGCAACACCAATTCCGCCCGTCACATCAAAGGAGGCTAAATCATTGTTGTATACATTGTGTCATTATTTACTAAGAACGGAAGTGGCCAATACTCTTGACCAAAGACGCGGGAAATTATTGAAGCAAAAAAAAAATCAACTCAATAATTTTTCGTTTATTCGAACTCTCGTTAATTCGAATTTTTTGTAAGGTCCTTGCGTTTCGAATTATCGAGAGTCGACTGTATATCAATCTGGCATGTTGTACTATATGGCATCGTTTTAAAGATGATAGTATTCAATGGTAATGCCAGCTGTCTTTAAAAACGGTTATCTAGCGATGCCCCCTCGTATTAATCTACAATATTTTTTATTAAAAGACAGATCTATAGATTTAAACACATTTTAGCTTCTAAAATATTATTTTTTTAATCCTCAACTCTATCTTTTGTTTAATTTGAAACAGCTCCACCTCAGTTTTCGGAGAGTCAGTTCAAGGCATCTACACTTCAGACCAAGGAGGACAACGAGCACACTCAGCTTCTTGATACCAACTTTGCTCCGCGGTATCCGACGTTCCAGTTTAATCCAAGTGCTCCACCCACAAATTTCTAAAGTGCTATTAACGGTCTTATTAAAATTAGTCTTTTATAACAATCACTACTTATATGTATGAAAGACAAGTGCAAATCTCAAAACGAAACAAAACACAAAAAACAAAATCAAAGTGAAAAGTAAAAACGCACAAAAAAAACAAAAACAAAAACAAAACACTTTTCCTTTCATCTGTAGCTATGTTATGTATATATTTTTATATATATGCATATAAGGAAAATTAAAAAAACAAAAACAAAAACAAAAACATTATAAGCAAAAAGACTATTGCAGATATTATTTTTTCTTGTTAGTTGCTATTTTCTTTGGGATAAAAATCAAATCAATTAGAGAATGGGTGCTGTGATTGGAATTGTCATCACATTTTGTTACACACATACGTATACATTTACTAAAATATTATAAACTATTTTTTCATCGAAATATGCAAACCTATTCTTTTTTTGCTAATTAATAATATTTTCTTTATGCATTTTATGAGATTTTTTTTTGTATTTTTATGTATTTTTGTAAACAGCGATTGAAAGAACGAAAGCAAGAAGAGAAGAGAAGAGAAGACGAGTTAATTTATTTGGCTTTTTCCGTCCAAGTGAATTTTTTTATTTTATTTTAATTTGCTCTTATAGAATATTTCAGCAGCTGA
This sequence comes from Volucella zonaria, assembly GCA_963966105.1. Lineage (NCBI taxonomy): Eukaryota > Metazoa > Arthropoda > Insecta > Diptera > Syrphidae > Volucella > Volucella zonaria. Next base: position 10,674,133 of record OZ014530.1, read on the forward strand.
GTATCTTTTAAAATACGAGTACATACAATATAATGAATCAAATTAATCTTAAATATACCTACAATATATATATATATATATTTGAACATCTATTGAGGGAGGATATAAATCTATAAAATATATTCGGTTCGGCTACCAGTCGACACTTAAACTAATTTAAAAACATTTGAAAAGGAAAATACAGAATATGAGTGCCTAAAATTCATACTTTTTTAAAACGTTTTTTAATAGTTGTAGTAAACTAAAAAAAGATTAAAGAAACAAACAATTTTAACAAAACACAAATAAATTGGAAATCAATTGAAGTACATAATAACTATTTTAAAAATTTCTTTATTTCGCTAGTCAATTTATTGGAAACGCCCGGCGTCGACACACATTTCGTGAGAGGAATCTCTTTAGAAAAAAACAAATCAAAAACGAGAAAAAAAAAAACAAAAGAAACAAAATCAAACGTAAAAAGAACTTTATCAGCTTTTTAGAAATTAACAAAAAATAAAAAAATATATATATATACAATACATATATATGTACCTAATTAATCGACGTGTAAAATTAAAATTTATACAAAATATTAGAAAGAACTTTTTAAATATTTCGATATTGCTTTAGAACTTGTCAAACCGGCATCAAATGCTCTGTACGCAAAATTTCTTATTTATAATTTTGTACGGATTATATACAAATAAAGAGGAGAATTGAAACAAAAAGTTGATTTGTTCTTTTTCTTTATTTCATTCACAGCTGTTAAAACCACAGAACCTCGACTCCAGTCCTCTCCTTTTCTCTTACAACTTCCATAAAATAAATTCACCAGGTTGGGCGGTCCTATGCCAACTGCCTTCAATTGCGCACACGAATTTGGCTGAGGTCCCCTTCCGCTTGTGTGTGAGGTCGTTCTCCGCGTTGGATTGCTCGAATGAGAGCTTTACTTCCCTTCAGAGCCCAAAGAATCAGCGATTAGCAAGAGTGATTCTTCGCATGATCTCCGCACGGGTGTCGTTGTCGGTGTTGTTAGCGGAGGCGAAGTAGGTATAGCCCCTTACTATTTCAAAGTTGTAGCTGCCTATGGTGAGGTTTTGGGTGAGTTCATAAACGTGAGCATTTTGTGTGTAATTTGTTTTGCGCTCAAAAACGTCATGTCAATGCAAAAAAAAGTAATACCTAGACAAATCTTACATTTGCTTTTTTCAAAAAAAAAAAACACGGTTATTAATTTTTATTACATATTTAAATTCCGAACAAAAATCTTAGAAAGAGAGATACCGGTGAACGTTGATTCTAAATGTTTGAAGGTTATAATGACTAGAAAATAAAGAGATAGGCAGGGCATTCCACAAGCGAGTTGTACGGCTTAGGAACGAATCACAATATTTCAGAGTACGGCCGAAAGTGGGCTTGAGGGTATACTGATGAGTACTCATAGCGAGGCGGGTGTTACGGTTTAAAGTTTAAAGGGGCGGAATACTACTGGCGGTTTCTATATAGCGCTGGTGGTCGAAATAGCGATAACACAAAGTGTTCGAGGGTGTCAATTGATTAACCGACATTAGTATCACCTATGAGTTTTATTGCACCGTTTTGAATCTAAACTAGCAGGTGCAGAGATGTTTTAGGAGCACCTGACCAGATGTGCGCATTGTACCCCAATTTTGGGTGGATGAATCCCTTATATATTGTGGCCAGATCAGAGAGGGTAAAATATTTCTTACATCGCTTGAGGAAACCTAGACATTGCGCAGCATTTTTGGTAATTGCAGCGTAAGTTGTCATTGACACACATACCGAGAATGGAAAGTTTTTCGGTTTCAACGATTCAAGTGCCATTTATGGATAATGGCTGGATATTTAAATTTCGCTTTAACGACAGCAGACAGCATTGTGTTTTGGAAGCATTAAATTCCACTCTATTGATAGTTTCCCAATTGGTTATGCTGTTGATATCGGAATTTAATGAGCTTAACATATGCTGCCGTTCCCGTTCTACAGCCGAAGAGCAGGGAGGTGAGTCCGGAAACGAATATGAAAAGCAGAGAGTACTGTCGTCAGCAAATGAATACATTGGATTAGAAGTGGCAGACAAGAGATCATTGTTAAAAATTAAAAAGAGTGTCGGAGACAGAACATAGGGCACACCAGCATTTATTTTGATCAGACTTAACACCATCCAAGAAAACTTGAATTGAACGTTCCGAAAGGTAATTTCTAATCCATTGAAGAAGAGAGTCATCGATCCCAAAAGCACGCATTTCCGACAAAAGGGCCTGATGCCCAACTCTGTCAAATGCCTTAGAAATATCAAGTGCAACTATCTTGCTTCCGAAAGATTGGTGTAAACTTTGTTTCCACTTTTCAGTGAGACATGCCATCAAATCACCAGTGGACCTGTTGCTACGAAAACCTCTTGCTACCATTGAAGATTCGATGCAATCAAGTGTAGGCGGAGACAAAGCACAATCTGGGAGTGTTGAGCTGGCCGCAAAGTATCCAGCAAGCAGATTGGCCTTGTCCAAAGAGTTGACAGCTGGAAAGGCATTATAAATAGGGCGTTGAGATGCTGAATGAGGCAGAATTTCTAATATTTTTGACGAACGACCAGAAACTGTTACTACCTTTGGGACATTGTAGTATTTTTTGCCTCAGTTTTTGGTCGTATTGGAATTGTATACTTCTCTTTTTAAAATGGATTTCTTCTTACCTGGTAAACCGATATTATAGTGTTCGGTTTAGATCCGCCCTTTCTGTTCCATTCCTGGCCTCATCTGGAGTTCCACAAGGCAGTCATCTTGGCCCTCTTCTCTTCATTCTTACTATCAACGATGTTGAGAGTGTCATTAAGCACTCCTCCCTCTCCCTTTACGCTGACGACACAACATTTTTTAAATCTATTTCCTCTCCCCAGGACTCTGCCCTTCTTCAAGAAGACCTTGATCGGTTTTCAATCTGGTGCCTCAAAAACTGCCTAGAACTTAATATAGCCAAATGTCAATTTATAACCTTCTCACGTAAATGCAACCCGTCTCCCCCCCCGACTTTATTTTCTCCATGGTCAACCAATTCCCCTGTTTCAGTCTTTTCAAGACCTTGGCATATTATTCGACAGTGAGCTTAATTTCCGTTCGCATATCGATAAGATGATCCTCAAAGCCAACTCATCACTTGGCTTTATTAAACGGTGGTCCAAGAAATTTTCCAACCCGTATGTAACCAGATCTATCTATATTACCTTTGTTCGCCCCCTGCTTGAGTATGCCAGTCAAGCTTGGTCCCCCTTTCACCGGGTTCATGTTTCCCGAATCGAGGGTATTCAACGTCGATTCCTCCGATTTACCTCCCTATCAAGACCGCCTCAAACTTCTAAATATGAATTCGTTAGAAGAACGTAGGAATATTGCTGACGTTCTTTTCATTCATCGTCTTCTCTCAGGTTCCATCGACTGTGCATCCATTTTGAACTCCATTTCCTTCAATACCAACCCCCGCAATCTACGTTGTCCTCGCCTCTTCTATCTACCGGTCCACCGCACCTCTTATGGCTCCAACGAACCTATCTCCCGTCAACTCAAACCTCTCCCTTTTTCATTTCCACCTGAGCACTCCTCGTCTCAAACAAGATCTCCTCCATCACTTCCTTGGTCACTAGCTCTTAAGTCTTTCTGTTAGTTTTTAAGTTAGATTAAGCTTGTATTAAGCCAATAAATGGGGGCCTCAGCCCCCACCAAAATTAAGAAATACGTTGCAGTCATTCCTGGCTCGTTTCAACTTTTTTCGGTTTTTCTCCGGTTGATTTTGAATGACCAAAAAAACATTTCTCTAACCCTAACAGCCTCTATACAGCTCGAGTCGTATCATGCCTTTTCTTTTGGTCTGATACTCTTCTTCCGATGAGGGATAAAGTTTCTCATTCTAAGGAGAATGGTGTCTGTGATCATATCAGCAGCGGCCTCCACGTCGTTATCGAGAAAACATGACGACCACTTGAAATTCCTAAAGAAACTGCAGTTGGCTTTCTCGTATTGCCATATGGTTCTTTTGCTAATCTTTTCTCTAACTCTATGGTCGGTATACGTGAAATTAGTGATATAACACAATGGTCCCGCTTGCGTAGAGGGACGTCAACGATGTACTTATCAGGATGAGAAGTTAAAATAAGTCCAGGGTGTTGGCGGTATGACTATCAACGTCGCGTCGGCTCATTTACAAGTTGCGTTAAGTTGTTTTCTGCAGCGAAGATCTCAAAATACCGTTCTTCGGGTGTTATCTGTCCAGAATGTCGAAGCCACCAAGAATTGCGTATATTGAAATCGCCCGTAATAACGATTTCAGTATGGGGATACAGGGATACAATTTTTTGAATGGAGTCAGACAGCGCATCAAACACGTTAAAGGTCGAGTTGCTGTCCAGTTTGGGGCTTCTGTAAATAAAGCAGTAGTGAATAATTTGCTTACGGGGATGGAATTTTAACCACATGAAATTGAATTCCAGATTGGAACAGGAACTGCACTGTGGCGGAATTTGGTAAGCTACATCACTACGCACATAAATGGTGAGATCTCGATGAGGAAAGAATAATGGCACTAGTTCGTTGCCAGGTAGCTTCAGATCAGAATGATCTGAGGGGTGTGGGCGGGGATCTACCTGTATTTCACTAAGTGCCAAAACATCTGGTCTATATTTTCAGACGTGGACTTACGCAGAAAAGTGATTGCTTTTTAACCCGCATATATTGGCAATATCCACCCTAAATTCCCGAGTCATTATAAACAAAAACAAAAAAAAGCACTAACACCGACATGTTTGTAATAGAGTTTGACTAAGTTAGTTCTGCAGAAAATCAGCATTACTAAATGCAAGTAATGCAAATGTTAAGGTTCCATTCATCGGGCACACTTTCGTCGACCCAGATTTTGAAGATAGGATGATGTATGCTCCGTATCAAATCATCACCTGCTGCTTTAAACATCTCGGCAGTTAAGCCATCCAGCAACTTTGTTGGACTTAAGCTTGGAAATAGATGTCCTAACTTCATCTTGGTCGGGTGGAGGGAAAGGTTGTTTGTCATCATCCGTTCTGCCGGACTGTGGAATGTTGTTCGTTAATAGCGCTTCACAGTCTGCAGAAATAATCTTTCCAGGTTCTCAGCACTAATTATGGTTCTACTATGGGGCTCCCTTCTCCATCCTTGCATATTTCTGCTCGTGCTTTACAGCTTTGGCTTGTTCGTTTTATTTTTTGGTAAAACTTCCAAACTTCATTCTTCAGGTAGAACCTCTCTAAGTCCTTGATCGAGCGTTTCTCATGCTCTTCCTTTTTCTTTTTGAGGAGCCTATGTTCTTCCCTTCTTTTCTGCTTGTAGAGCTCGCGAGCCCATCGTTCTTTTCAACAGGGCCGCTGTGTACGTCCGTCATTTTTCTAGATCTGTCTATCTGCATGTGTCATCGAACCACGGGTTTCTTTGTTGGAGCGGGTTGACATCCAGCATAAAAATATCATGGATTCGATTGTCGGCTTTTCTACATCTGATCTGTATACTCGTATGTCAATATATATAAGAAATTCTTAAAGCCGAAATTTAAATACAATGCCCTGGCCAAGCCTACCAAGAAGCTCTCCGCATTTGCTAGATAGGATTCAAGCAGGATTCAATATTGCCCAGTCTACTGACACTCTCTAACAGAGACGTAACATCTGTGTGTCTGTTGCGATACCTCCTTGAAATATCGTGATCCTTTTTTAAGGCGTAAAACTCGTTTATGGAATACCCTGCCAAACTCTGTATTTCCTAGTCATTATAAACGCCAACATTCAAGACCAACATACATCGGAAGCTCTCTTACTCTCTCCGTTTGCGCTGCGTGCAAACATTTTAAGGGTGTTCCTAATTCGTTCAGCCTGACGTTTTTCCACTATGGGTTTCTTAACATGGGCACTTCCGCGAATGCGCGTACTTTTTTGTTCACGTTTTATTACACACGCAAACTTCTCGTACACCATCCAATTCTGCGATGCATATGTTAAATGCGGACGCGCAACTGTCGTTCATAGTATATGTTTAAGTAAGTGGGTTTTTATAACATGCATACATATAATAATACTGCGCAGTTTTCATTAAGGCATCCCACGCTGAATGCGACGGTCTCATAGAATCCGTTGAATCGGTTGCGTCGACGTATTCAATTCACAGCTGGATAGAAAATACGCGTTCTTATGGAAGGAGGTCCATAAACAACGGATATGACGGATACGACAGATAAAGTAGGTTAACTTTCTACTTTTTTTGTCTGTTGACAGTTCACACATTCACATATTGAAGTTCACGCATTCACAAATTGAGAGCAAGCGTTTTTATTGGTGAAAGCATTGAGAGAGTGTAGAGAAGCTGTCATAGCTTCAAAAGACAACACTACCAGTAATAAAAAACTGCCAACTTAAGTGGCGGATTCTATGGGACTGTCATTCCCGTTAAATACGTCAACGTCAATCGATTTTCCTCCAAGACTAAAAAAGCAGCCTTCCTTCACTTCACATACATGATTTCAGCAAGATGCTAAAGACAATATGGCCTTTCTGCGCGACTTCTTTTCCAAACAAATTGTTAGCCGCCTTGAAGACATTTTTATGGCCACCAAGATCGCCAGATCTCACCCCAATTGACTTTCTTCTGTTCAAGTACCTCAAAGTAAGGTTTATTTATCAAATCCAGCAAACATTCCTGAACTGCCATCCTGCCATCGCTTCTCCAGCGCGTTGAGTGGTACACGGTCGACAAATTACAAAAGTATATACGACACGACGGTCAACATTTGGGTGGAATACTCGTAATTTAAAAATAAAATAAAACCCACATGAATAAATTGATATTCCCTGCCGTTTTTTTATTATATAAAGGGTTTTTCAATAGGGACATAACAATTTTGTATTTTAATACAAACGTACCCATAAACTTTTTTAAAGATCTGTCAATGCCAAAACGTCAGTCAAGGTTTACAGTCTGAGGTGTTCGCAGCTTTAAGAATTAAGAGCTCTTACTCCAATATTCGGTCGTAATAATCGTTTCACCAGACAGGCTGTGCGTGCTATAGGGGATAAATTCGAGTCAACATATTCACTATTGAATGTTCCTGTGCCAGTGAGATAACGCACCGGTCAAAGAACCGAAAATATGGCAGGCCTAAGTGTTTCAGTTCAAAATGAGCCAAATCAGTCGATTCCACGCCGTTCACAGGAATTGGGAATCTCTCAGTCCACGTTGTGGCGAATTGTGCTTAAAGATCTTAGCCTCCGGCCTTATAAGATCAGATTAACTCAAGAACTGAGGCCTCTTAATCATTTGATCATTTTCATCGAAAAATCACCTTCAGCGATGAAGCTGTTTTGATTGGGCCGTATTTATTCGTCGATGAAAATGATCGCCATGTTACGGTCAGTGGAGTTTGCTATCGTGCCATGTTGGAAAACTATTTTTGGCCAGATTTGGATGGACTGGACATCAGTGATATGTGGTTCCAGCAAGATGGTGGCACATGCCCCCAGCTGGTCAAACAATTGATCTATTGAAGGGGAAGTTCAGTACTCGTATAATCTGGAGAAATGGTCCAGTCGAATGGTCACCTCACGCATGCGATTTAGGGCCATTGGATTTATTTTTATCGGGTTACATTAAGTCATTGGTTTATGCCAACAAGGAAACAACGTCAGAGGAGCCCAGGAGCAATATTCAACGCGAAATTGCCAATGTTCCGGCCGATATGTGTAGAAGAGTGGTGGAAAATTGGGTACAATCCAAAGAATCGATCGCTGTAAACATGCTTGCGGTGGTTATATAAACGAGACCGTTTACAGGACATCCTGTACATACATATGAACAACATAGTTAACGACAAGCTCTAAATATTTCTATTAGTTATAATGCGTTGGATTTGAGGGTTCGGAAGAACGACAACGTAGACCGCTATCGTCTATTGGGATGGCGGTCACGTTATTAGGTACTTCTGTATTATTATATTAGATCCTTATAAGACCTCAAATCGGCGAGGAAGATGTACAGACCTTTCGACCCTATGGTGAAAACACTGTCGGTGGAGTGAAAGTAATGCAGGAAGCTTATATAGAAAGGGGGTGGTCATGTCCTTACTGACCTTCACCGTGGATCTGCCACTGCTTGATATCTCCTTATTGGATTTTAGAGATTAGATTTTAATTTCATACTCTGTTATTATTTAACAATAAAATTGTTGGCAAATATGGTATTTTAAGCGAACTGTGAAACAGCAGTATATTTAACCTAAAACAGTATTGATACTCTTATCCGTAAGTGTATGAGTATACTAATGCAAATAGTACAAATTTTAAATGCGATAAAGCCCCTAATATAGCTTAAGTGTAAAATTCCTCCTGATAAAACAAGAAATACTGATCATATATCTCGGCTTTAGATAGTTAAGCCTGTGTAATTCGAATGCCCTTAATTGCAAACAATTAAAATACGTAATTGGTTTTTACAAAGCAAGACAACAATCAGCAGAGGGAAACAGCTTACAACAAATAAAATAAGTGATTAAGATTCCGACTTAACTGATAGAACGCAATCTACGTCAAAGCGACGTACATAGATAGAATTGTAAGTTTTCCATTTTAAGTTGCGATCACCTTATCTAGGTCGTGGCAGGCCGCTGTTTCATAACATTTCTATATTCATGTCTCGATTATAATATATATTTAGTACATACAATACTTATGTATATACGTATGTATTTGTGTGTCGAATCATACAAAAATATGTTTTCTTTTTTGCGAGAGTTGCGGAATAGACACATTTCTAAATTAAGATCTTTGAATGAAGCTAATGCACACGGCCTGTTTGCTTCCGCCTTAAATTCTAGACCGCATAGCATCTATCAACCGGTGTTGAGCGGGATTCAATGGGAAGCTGTCTAATATTTAAATAATTATGGACATACGACTATATCCTTGAATCATAAAAAAAAATTAATTGTAAGTGCCACAGTCACGGGAGGATCAAGTCTCTCCTACTCACTGTGTTGTTTGACTTGTCATTTTGCGCATAGTGAAGAATAATTAATTTTTCCTATTTTTTGGTATTCCGAGGTTTGAAACCTACTGGAGTATGGTGTCCATGCCATCCTAATCACTGTAGGAAAAGCCTCCTTCCCGAATCCAAATCACTGTTTAGCCGAATAGACCACATTTTGTTGCTGATCAGTTTCCCGCCAGTGTCCAGTGTTCTGCCTGACAGTATTCTTCTTTGTAGGCTTTTGTTCTCATTCGGGTTTTGTTGCCTCAGTATGTCCTTTCTACTTTCTACTCAAAATTTCCGAACTAGATTGCTGCGGTATCATTTTTCGATCGCCTCGACCTCATATTTTCTAATCCCCCTTCAGTGAAATTTATTAGGGGTTTCCATTAAGAATTATATTTATTTTTTTTTAAAGTGTGAACGCACCCTTAAACCCTTAATGTTTTTGTGTTTTTAATTGTCATTACTATTTTGCTTTTCAATGTATGCCATTTCATGGTTCAATACTCGGACAAGCAACGTTTACGAATTTTTAAAATTTATTACCAAAATAAAAATGTAGGTATGTCCTTAATGGAAAACCCGATATAAGTATGTCGACAGCAACACTCAACTCAGTCCTGGGTTCGCGTGCAATGCTGAACGATGCGCTAGCTGTTTGGCCGGCATCCATCTTCGATGGATTTCTTCTATGTGATCGCCTAAAAAAACTTAACACGTCAGACTCCGTATTTCTGATGGCTTCCTTCCTAAAGGGTTAGCCAACAGATGGTGTGGGTGTTGGCTGTCAATTACTGTGTTTCACTAAATTCAATGTGGTTGATCATTTTGACAGATGTCATACAAACTTTGGCAATTTTAGTCATGGAGTCGTTTTTTATTCAATCTTATTATGAAGATGGGCGATCTGTAAAAGTAACATTATGTAAAATTCGGTAATTTTTCAGTCAACATAATCGCCCTAGTGAGTCCGGAATTCGTGCAATGGTGAAGCGTTTTAAAGAAACTGGTTCGGTATCGGATCAAACTCCATATCAGCATGCTCGGCCAACACGTATACGCCAAAACATCACCACTGTGGGCGAAGGTGTTCAAAACCAGCCAGGTACCTCAATTCGTCGCCGAAGTGAATGAGAACGTTACCGCAACATGTTGACATGTTATTTTTTTCCAAAATTGAATGTATTGGGTCTGGACGATCTCTGGTTTCAACAGGATGATACTACCGCCAAACACATCAATCAATCAATTTATTGCGTACACAATTTGAAGTTCGCATTATTTCGATTAGAGGAGAAGTTGATTGGCCTCCATAGGTATGCGATTTGACCCTTTTAGACTTCTTTCTGTTGGGTTATTTGAAGAATAAGGTCTATGCCAATAACCCAGCGACAATTCATTATCTCAAACATAACATACAAACGAAAATTGCGTCCATTGATCAACTTATTCTTCAAAAAGTCATCGATAATTTTGACCTTCGGATTATCGCTTGGAAAAAAAGCCGTAAACGATGTTGTGTTCCATTCATAATTGCCATAGACCGAACTTTATTAATCAATAATTGATATCACAATAAGTGTGTGTTTAATTTAATGAAAACTTCCATTGCCAAGGTTCTGGTGATCTCTTGGGATTATTGTCACCTCACAGTATTTTGCTGGCGCTATGTTGGTTGGTATCCGCATTCATACAATACCTTGGCTACTGGTAGGCAGTGATCGAGTCAGTGTTGGCATCTCAGAAAATGCGGACGCCTGGAATACTCGTGTCTACCGTCTTACGTCTCTCGCAATTTGCTCTTGTTATCCATCCGTTAAAGTCACCGATTACTTTTTCACATCGCACTTGTGATACTGCTCATAGGTTCCTTCTAAAAGTTCGTTATTTCGCGTATTTCGTCCTGATACGAAATATGTCTGTTTTCCATGACAAATTTCGCAGTAAAAGCGTTTGGAAAGATGTCCGACTTCTGAACGCAGATCTTTAACTTTTAGACATCGCCATAGCTCTTAGTCTTATAATGATATCGGTCTTGGACCAGATCTGTACGCGGTAAAATCGTTTGCATACGCAATGGCAAAACTATGACAAGACTAGCCCTATTCTTAGTGAAAGAGCCTAGTCGCCTAAAAATAGCGTTTCCTTTGTCATAAAATATCAAATACATCTAAATTCACGGATCTATGTACAATTCTATAGGTCGCATTAGTTTGGATCACCTTATTAATGATGCAAAAAGTTTGTTGATGTTTTCGTACCACCACTTTCAACGACCCGTCAAAAGTCAATAACTTGTATTACATATATTGTATTAATATACATCATATGTGAATATTTTCAAGATTAGTCAGGGTACTCAGAACTCAGCGAGCGGTCACCGGTGCTTTCGCTAGTATTAAAACGAAATTCGCCAAAAAAGTAAAGGATGTTTTTTTAGGGGTTTTGGTTTTTAAGCTGGCAACACTGTTCCTACAGATTGCCAATTTGATAGTTGAAAGTTAATTTGTGGTTAGTACGTTTTGCCATTTTACGATGAATACGAGTAGATTAATGCCAGAACAACGTGTGCAAATTGTGCAAACTTATTTTGAAAACCATGGTTCAGCTCGCCAAACTTATCGATCGCTACGTCCATTTTACGGTCGACATAATCGTCCATCTGGGCAAGTTATTCGGAACACGATGAATCATTTTCACACCACGTACACTCTAATGGATAGTACGCATCCCCAACGACGATAAACAGTGCGAACTTAAAAAGCTATTGTCGTTTTGGAGCGCAATGTTGAGGAGAATTCGAAAAAGTTGTTTCGCCATGGTGCACAAAAATTGGAGCTATGCCCATCCACTTTGTGGAAGATTTTACGGAAAGATCTTGGCTTAAAAGCTTATAAGATCCAGCTTGTGCAAGAGTTAAAACCGCGTGACCATTATACGCGTCGTAGGTTCGGTGAACGGGCCGAAAACATGATTCAGCTTGATCTTCAAAATTTTGTTCTCCGATGAGGCCCATTTTTGGTTAAATGGATATGTAAACAAGCAAAATTGCCGGATTTGGAGGGGAGAAAACCCAGAAGCCTTTGTCGAGACGCCCTTACAACTATTAAAACACACTGTTTGGAGTGTTTTATGTTTGGAGTGGAATCATTGGCCCATATTTCTTTAAAGACGACTCCGGCCAGAATGTTACCGTCAATGGAGAGCGCTATAGAAACATGATTTCTGACTTCTTCTTTGCTCAGCTGAATGTCATTGGCGTGAGCTTTGGTCCCAATAAAGTGGCGCAACATGCCACTCCGCGCGCTACACCATCAATTTATTGCGGGAAACATTTGCTGAGCGCATAATTTCGCGTACTGTACCAGTGAACTGGCCCCCACGATCCTGTGGTCACACACCTTTTGATTACTTTCTTTGGAGGTATGTGAGTCACTAGTCTATGCCAATAAGCCAGAGACGTTGGACGATTTGGAAGTCCACATTCGCCGTGTTATTGCTGATATACGGCCCCAGTTGCTCGATAAACTTGTCGAAAATTGGACTTCACGATTACGTTTTATTCGAGCTAGCCGTGGCAGGCATATACCCGATATCATATTTGCACACTAATGACATAAAATTATCTATTAAAATAATATCATAGACATTAACATTAGGTTCAAGTATTTTTTTTCATATTAAATTTTTATTCCTCTAAAAAAAACACCACCCTGGGTGGCCGTGGCTCAAGTGGTAGTGTGTTGGCTTCCCAATCGGACGGTTCGGGGTTCAATACCAGCCGTGACCGAAAGACTTTTTTTCAGGCAACTAAAATCTTGTGAGATGAATGGTTGCCTAAATATAACATCAAGTCCAATTTACACCAGTAATTTAGTCTCCCCATTAAATGTTGGATGCCACCCATGGAGCGAAATAACCACTGAGCCCAAAAATCTTTCTCTCTCTCTCTATCCAATTTTCCGAAAAACTTAACACGTGCTCCGGCATTTTAAGAGTAGTAATACCCTCTTGAGTGTTAAGTTCTTTTTTTAAAAAAAAAAAACCCTTTACATGTAACAACAAGAAGAGACACACAAGATCGGACAGAATTGGACAGAGCATCACAGTCGACAGCTATATTTTCGAGATAGTAAGGGACTTTGTCTACGTCAGCTCAGCTATAAATTCAACCAAAAACACCTTAGTAGATATACAACAAAAACTAACTCATGCCAATCGCCGTTTCTTCGGTTTAAGAAGGCAATTGAGTAGTAAGGCCCTATCCCGAAAAACTAAGGGGACTCTATAGAAGACCTTGATTATCCGAGTGCTGCTTTAAGCTGCTGAAGCATGGGCTCTATCAAAAACGGATAAAGTTGTTCTCAGTCGTTTCGAGAGAAAAATAGTTCGACAAATATTCAGCCCCGTTTTTGTTGATGGACTTTGAAGGAGAAGATTCAACGACGAACTATACGGCGTCATCAACGTAGTTAAAAACTGCGCATCAGTCGCCTGAGATGGCTCGGACATGTAGAGTGAATGTCGACTATTTCTCCGGCCAGCAGAGTCTTCGAATCAAACCCAGAGGGAGACTTCAACTTAGGTGCCTTGTGCAAGTAGAAGGGGACCTTAATCGACTTAGCGGACACAAATGGAGGCGGCTAGCTAAAGACCGGGCTAACTAGAGAGACTTGTTAGTTGAAGCCCCGGTTCACTCCGGATTGTAGCGCCACCTAAACAAGAAAGTAGTCACGGGTCTGAAATAAGTATGGTGGGAGATGAACCCTAAATGGGCCACAAGTAGCTCTCATACCCCTGAAGTGGTATACGGACTCAGGCCCCAAGATGTCATAAAAGATGGATGAAAAACTGTGACATACATACGACCGTGATTACGACAGAGAAAAGAAAGAACATCTACGAGCGTTCAATATATTCTCGGTATCGATATGAAGGAAAATGCGAATTCAATTTAAATTGTTTTTATTTTTCAATATAATCTCCCCTAACATCAATGCATTTATAAGCTTTTTTAAACCCTCAAAAAAATAAATTTTCTCTTTCTCTGCAAAATACCCATTTATTGCCGACTTGAGTTCTTCATCATCCGAAAATCTTTTTCCACGAAGACATTTTTTCAAATCCGGAAACAGGAAATAATCACTAGGGGCAAGGTCTGGACTATAGGGTGGGTGTTGGATTTCTTCGAAACCACAATCTCGAGCAGCTGCCTTGGAAACTCGCGCCGTGTGAACAGGAGCGTTGTCATGAAGAAGCAACACACCCGCTGCGAGTTTACCCCGTCTTTTCTTTTTAATTTCCTCCCGCAAATTATGCAAAGTGGAAGCGTAGGATGTGGCGTTGATGGTTTCACCTTTTTTTTTGTACTCAATGAGCAAGATTCCCTTTGAGTCCCAAAAAACTGTGGCCATGAGCTTCCCGGCAGACGGAGTGACTTTGAACTTCTTCGGGGGGTCTGTTCCTTTTTTATGCCACTGCATGGACTCTTGTTTGCTTTCAGGGTCATAGTGGTGGACCCATGTTTCGTCCCCAGTAACAATTCGATCCATAACACCGTCCGCGTTCTCACCACACATCTCCAAAAGCTCTCTACAGCATGCGATTCTCACTTTTTTCTGAGGCGCTGTGAGCATTCGTGGCACCCACCTTGCACTGACCTTTGAAAGGTTAAGATGGTCATGAAGAATGGTGTGAATGGTACCAATTGAAAGCTTGGTGATCTCTGCCATCATTTTCACCTTTATTCGGGCATCCTCAAGAACAAGTTTTTCGACTTCTTTGATGCTTTCTCCCGTACAAGCAGTAGGCGGGGCGCCGGAGCGGGGGTCGTCTTCAATGCTCTCTCTGCCTCTCTTGAACTCACTTGACCACTTTTGCACAGTTGATAATGAAGGTGCGGAACCCTGGTAAACAGCCACCATCTCTTCATGAATAGTTTTTTGACTTTTTCCTTGCTTAGTGAGAAATTTAATTACAGCGCGATGCTCAATTTTCACCATCATCGTCTCAGTTGCCATTATGATTAATAATCACATTTATATGAAATATAGTATTACTTGATAAATAAGTCAATTTATATATACAACCACAGCTTCACCCCGATACCGAGAATATGTTGAACGCCCCTCGTATTTGAGTGCGGATTTGTTATAAGTGACAGGCTTAAAAAAGAAATCATTAGCTTTCCATACGAAAGCGAATGGAGAACATAGACTCGCTCGGATCACCGCCTCGTTGCAACACCTCGTTGCCGAGCTGACCATCGACAAGTGCCCTTGTAAAATTCGCTCCTCGCGTGAAAAAATTAAAAAAAGAACCAAAACAAAAGCGTGCGCGAGTGAAAAAGAAAAAAAAAATAAAAAATAACAACAGCGCGCGAGTGCAGTGAAATCGTCATCCACAGTGCGGGCATTCCAATCTTCCTGCCCCTGGTCATACTGTTGCTTGCACTTGGTCACTGACGTTGCTGTATTTCATTGCCATACAGCGCATGCAATGACTGAGTGTATGTAACAACCGATGGATAGCAGGTCGTGGGTTTGAATTTTGATGGTGTGCTGGTTCCTATTGTTGTAAAGGCATAACACCTACAACAATTTGATTCGATAAACCACCTCTGAATTTTTATTTCACAGCTGTGCTTAGTAACATAACGTCGGTGTTTGTGTTTTTTGTGTTTGTCTTTCTTAATGACACGGGAATTTAGAGTGGATATTGCTAATATACGCGGGCTAAAAAGTAATAACTTTTCTGCGTACGTCTACGTCTATTTGGCACTTAGTGAAACACAGGTAAATCCCCGCCCACACCTCTCAGATCCCTATGATCTGGCTACGAACTAGTGCCATTATTCTTCTTTCACCGCGGTCTCGCCATTTACGTGCGTAGTGATTTAGCTTACCAAATTCCACCACAATGCAGTCCCTGTTCCAATCCGGAATTCAATTTCATGTGGTTAAAATTCCATCCCCGTAAGCAAATTATTCACTACTGCTTTATTTACATAAGCCCCAAACTGGACAGCAACTCGACCTTTAACGAGTTTGATACGCTTTCTGACTCCATACAAAGAATTGTATCCCTGTATCCCCATACTGAAATCGTTATTACGGGCGATTTCAATATACACAATTCTGGGTGGCTTTGACATTCTGGACGGACAACACCCGAAGGACGGTGTGTTAAGATCTTCGCTGCAGAAAACAATTGAACGCAGTTTGTAAATGAGCCGACGCGACGTTGATAGTAATACCGCCAACACCTTGGAAAAAAAAAAACGCCAAGAAATACTGTGAGGAGATTTATCGTTGAATGGCTGAAATCGCAACAGCTTTTCGACATGTCCTTTGCAACCAAGTGCTGAAAAGCAGTGGTATCGATGTCAAGAAGTCATCAGAAACTTCCCAACTGATGTGCTAAGTTTCTTCTGACCATCTCGACAAAACCTATGGCTTGATGAAGAACGCAGGCAAGCACATGCAGAGTAGTAGGACTAGAGCGGCCCGTGAGTTCTACTAGAAAAAGAGGAGGGAAGAACATCGGCTTCTCCGGAGTTTTACCAAAAAGTAACAGGAAAGCAAAATTTGTGGCGATCTTTTTCCCCGTCGACGCCAAAGACAGTGAAAAACGACATACTATATAGATCGCACCTACACAATGAACACCGGTCTGGATAATTACGTGCAGACCTCTACCCATGCAATCCGTCTATGACGTTCCGTTGACCTTTGACGTTGACGTTCACGCATTGCCAGAAAGAACCGTCCCTACGCATATCTGCGTTGACAGAAGACAGCCGATGACATTTTGTTTTTGCGGAGAGTATTTCCTCTTCAAGCGATGACAGCTTCTTTATATTCTCTCAATGCGTCCACTAATTAATGTGAATCCGTGAACTTCAATGTGTTAATATGTGAACTGCCAACGAACTGAAAAAGTAGAAAGTTCGTCGAAGTTCATTTATCCGTTGGTTATGGGCCACTTTCTATAAGAATGCGTCTATTATATCTAGCTGTCAGTTAAAAACAACGGATCGGCGAATTTTGTGGATCGGGACCTAAGTGTTCTTCGACCAACGCGTCGGGTGTAACAGCAAGCAACTAGCTTTCCATCGGACTGGATAGTGGGGCACAGGTCCACTTTGGACTGTAACGCCATCTAACGTTAAGCAAAGTAAAAAGAAAAATATTTTAGAAGGTACAAATGATTGGACAATTAAAATATTAATTTACTTTAATCCGTTGAAATGTATAATAACAATAAAATGAAACTAGTAAACAGTAAATGTGATATGCTTATGTTTTTCGCATACACACATGTTAACAATTTTTTATTCAAAACAAAATAAAATTAAGTTTATATATTGTATTATACAAAATATACATTTTATACCAACCTAATTTAGATAAGAAAACGTTTCTATAAATACTCGTATGTAAGTGTATGTCAGGGTTAGAAAAAGATAAGCAACGAGTGGATGTTGCATGCAATCAGCGACAGTTGGAAATCGCCAGCTGACTTAACAACACACGTGAGTTTGCGTACGGAGTTAAAAATAATCACCGAGTTGACAAGATAAACAGATCTGTATTGTGACAAAAATAAATTGCTCTCGAATTAATAAATTGTTAGTAATTTATAAAATTTGAACATTAAGTAGAAGAACGATGGCAAAGGACAATCTTACAGCAGTTTTACATGGAATCGAAGATTTACGTCTGGTAAGTACCTTTTGAGAATCAGATTGCATGAGAGCATCACTTTGGCGTACTTGGACGAACATGGATGAAGTTAAAATAGAAACAAAAAATCTTTAAAATTGTTGCGCATATTTAGATTTGAGTGGGCGATAACTTGGCAGGTAGAATTGTGAAGGTCATTACATTTGATGACCGGTTTCTCTACTGTAGTAAACTCGATTTTAGATCAAAACTTCTTTTTTTTTTTTTCCTAGGAACAACGTCCGATTCCGGAAATCGCCGCCAATGGTAAGGAGACAAATTACACATTTCCAAAACAGTTCTCAACTCTACATTGATTTTTTTTATTTGTTTTATTTATTTTCTTTCTCAGAGGTACTCTTGCAAATGGATTGCGTTGGGATTTGTGGTTCCGATGTGCATTACCTGACCCACGGCCGTATTGGAGATTTCGTTTTGACGAAACCAATGATAATTGGCCATGAAGCGTCTGGAATCGTAGCCAAAGTTGGAAAAGATGTGAAGCATCTAGTTGTAGGTGATAGAGTTGCCATTGAACCTGGTGTGCCATGTAGACTTTGTAAATTTTGTAAAACTGGAAAGTATAACCTGTGTCCTGAAATGGTTTTCTGTGCAACTCCACCGTATGATGGAAATCTAACGAAATTCTATCGACATGCAGCTGATTTTTGTTTCAAGCTACCACCGCATGTGAGCATGGAAGAGGGAGCCTTATTGGAGCCACTTTCAGTGGGGGTTCATTCCTGTCGTAGAGCTGAAGTAGGTCTGGGCTCAGAGGTACTCATATTAGGTGCTGGTCCTATAGGATTAGTTAGTATGTTGGTTGCACGATCGATGGGAGCATCGAAAATTGTCATGACTGATTTGAATCAACAAAGATTGGATATTGCAAAGTCTTTGGGAGCCGATCATACGGTTTTAATTCCAAAGGACCAAACTGCAGAGGAAACGGCTAAAGAAATTCAGAAATACTTGCCAGACGGTCCTGATAAGTCGATTGATTGCTGTGGAGCCGAGGCCACCATTAGGTTGGCTCTTTTGGTAGGTGGACCATTAAAAAAAAATAAATAGTAATTATTTATGTATGTATATATTTTGTAAATTACAGAGTACCCGGTCTGGAGGGTGTGTAGTGATTACAGGTCATGGTAATCCCGAAATCACAATACCGTTGGTGACCGCTTGCATTCGAGAGATTGATATTCGTGGAGTTTTCCGCTACTGCAATGAGTGAGTTCTGCACATGATCTAGATAAAAATTCAGCAGTATATTCAATTGAAATTTGTTTACTTAGTTATCCGGCAGCTTTGGCTCTGGTTGCATCTGGTACAATAGATGCTAAGAAATTGATTACACATCACTTTGATATAACAGAAACTGCAAAGGCATTCGAAACTGCCCGATACGGGTATGGAGGTGCCATCAAAGTGATGATTCATTGTCAGGCCAGGGACCAAAACAACCAGAAATCATAATAGATGTGATCCCCAATTTCGGTCTCCCAAAAAAAAGATACAACAACATCCAATCAAATACAAATCAACAGAAATGATGATAGATGACAAGGAAAAAGAAAATAAAAACAACGCTTGACGTAATACACAAGTTCAATTATTCGCTTTAGAATGCTGGACAACAAAGGTTAATTAGTTGATATGGTGCGGAAACATAATAAAAGCTTTATCAGGTTTTTTAAATTTATATTTTTGTAATCTCGGTGAATGGTAAATTGCTTTCTCTACGATTTGAAAAAAAAAAAATAAATCTTGAGTTTTAAAAATAAACTGGCGTATCCTATTTTTATTTTCGTTTTGAACAAGAATTGAATGGAGGAATTAGTGCGGGCAAATGGGGAAATTTCATATTCAGGCGTTTGGTGTTGAAATATAAGGGGAACCTCAGAGGGAATTAAGTCTATTAATACTTCATAGTTTGCCTATAGTTGGAGGCAACTGAAATGGTATGTTTGAAGTTTCCTTCTACTTTCGTTCGAAAATATCTTAAGCTTTTGCGCCAAGGAGGAGGACTGGATCAGGTCTAAAAGACAAGGCTTAATTACTTTAATCAAGTTCAAAAAACAGCAGTTGCCAGTTGATTTCTGATGAAGTGTCATTATCAAAATTAATAGCGAGGTCGAGGTGGGCAGAACCCCTAACTGACTCAAAGTTACTTCGTTGGAGCTACAGTTCGGTGTGAACCTGAAGAATCACAATACATATTCCAGAATACGTCCAAAAGTGAGCTTTTTTTCTTTCGGAACAAAGCACTCAGACAAATAAACTAGTCCATTGTAGTCCTTGTAAGTTCCTTTTAATGGAATTTTTCGTCTTTCGAAGAGATGAGTAAGCAGTGATAAAGTGCCTACAGTCCTAACACCCACCAAGTACCTGCAGCCTGATGCGACCTTAAGCCGGACATTCACAGTGTAGTGCTTTCACAATAACGCAGGATATTGTATCACTTATGTCCAGCACATTTAAGTGCTTGGCAAAAGTGTAGTGCCCCGTCACGACGCCAGTAGGCAACCTGCAGACCGCTGACTTCCTAGAGACGTCTGGAAGTATATATTTGGTTTGCATGGAACCTGGCGAGTCATGCCATCTGTAGTTGTGCTCATATGAAACCCAACTGTTAATGAAACCCCTAAACAAGGACGCAGGCAGACCTAACGTAGGTTCGAGTCCTGAAAAACTCACCTCTGAGCTTTGCCTACCAAGTTCATAGGCGATTTAACTTCACACTATGAATTGACACCCAGACAAAACACATTGAATTTAGCCTTCCGACTACGGTCAGTGATGTTTTGCATTCTCGAACTAGCTTGGAAGTTAGAAGAGGGTTCAGCAAGGCTCTAAGCGCAGCTTGGCTATCGCTACAGATGCAAACGCTTCGCTCTTCTAACGGTTCTTCACAATGTATTTTGTTATCATCGGGTTTGCGAATATCTCCGCTTGGAAGACGGACGCAAGTTTTCCCAACGAGGATCTAACGTGGTGGTCTTTCAGAAAGACATCAGCGCCCCATCCAAAATCAGTTGTGAAACCGTCACATTTTTAGGCAAAGGTGTTACTCCATAAGACAGCATTTCCATGAGACCAGAGTCAAAGCTGCAGTGCGTGTTGTACCAAATACCACTTCTTTTTAACCGGAAGATGGCTTTGAAAGTGCAACCCATGATATGAATATCAAGGGGAAGGAGATTCATCAATGGGTCTAGAGCAGAGCCAGGTGTGTGAAGGCCTCATAAGTCTAAGACAGATGATTCTTTTGAGCTTGGTAAAATCAGCAATCCCGTGTAGATTCAGAGCAGCCTTTTCTGTGACAGGCCCCATGTCTTGCCGATAGCGATTTTGCACTGACAAAAAGCCCACAGCACCTTAGAGGCTTTCGATATAACATGTTTGGTCCAGAGTAGTTTGTTATCCAGGATAACATCCAAATATTTAGTTTCTTCGGAGAATTGGATGGTGAAGCCTTTAAGCACCAGACGAGTCAGACCAGACAGCTTTCTCCTTTTCGTAAACAGAACAACATCGGTTTTGAGGGGATTGACTGTTTCTAGTGCACCAATCGTCGATCATGTCTATGACTGGCTGCGCTTTAGAGATCCAAAGTATTGTACAGCTATATCATGGTGGCGGTAGTAACGAATCATATGGAAAATAAGTAGACTGGGATCATTAAGGTTTTATATAGAGTCACTTTTGTTGTTCGAGAGAGAGCTTTGCTCGTCAATTGCCTTTTTAGCCCAAAGATCTTTGATCTCAACGCTGGTGTTGTTGTCTGAATTGATAGCGGAGCCTAGGTAAACGAAATTCTTAATAACGTCAAAGTGATATCTGTCGAGGGTGACGTTCTGCCCGGTTGGGTGTCCTCTCTTGTTGACAGCATATATTGGTCTTACCCCCATTGACCATATTCATATTTCCGTAGCAATACTTACGAAAGCGCCACTAACATCATGCTGCTTTCTTCCGATTATATCAGTATCATTGGCGTATGCGAGTAATTGAGCGGACTTTTGAAAGATTGTGCCTCTTGTGTTGGCGCGTGAGTTTTGAGCTATTCTTTCAAGAATGATGTTAGCGAAATCGCTTAATAGAGCATCGCCTTGTCTAAATTCTTTTTTGACATCAAAGGTCTCGGTGAGTTCTTTACCGACCTTGATGGAGCAGCTTGCATTCTCGATCGTCATCCTGCAGGAATGCCAAAGCTAGACATTGCTCTGTATAGCTCGTCTCTACAGATGCTGAAAGCATCCTTAAAATCGATGAATACGTGTGTGTATCGATTTGGAGCTCATGGGTTTTTTCCAAGTTTTACCATACTGTGAATATCTGGCCGATGGTGGTCTTTCCTGGCCTAAAGCCTCAGTGATATGGACCAATCAGGTTGTTGACGAACGGTCATTCATTCATCGAGCATACTTTCTTCTGACCATATTTTATAGATGAGTTGGTGTATGCTCCTTAAAAAGTTATCCCCTGCCGCTTTGAAAAGCTCGGCAGTCAGTCCTTCCGCTCCAGCAGCTTTGTTGTTGTTGTTGTTTAGATATGACTATCTTCACTTCATCCAAGTTGGGTGGACGGAATTGTTGGGCTACAACGTCCAGGTTAAAAAACCCATTCTGCCTGACAACGGTATTTGGTTTGTCATCACAGTTATACAGTCTACAGAAATGCTTTCTCCAAATCCTCAGCATAGACTGCGACTCTACTACTATGTTCCCTTGTTTATCTCCACAAGGTTCGGTTCGGGGTTTGTGTCCGTGATATATTTATTTACCTTTTGGTAAAATTTCCGAATCTCTTTCCTGGAGTAGCATTTGTCAAATTCCTCGACCGCGCGCTTCTCATGCTTCTTCTTTTTTCTGAAAAGCCGGTGTTCGCCTCTCCTCTTCTGCTTGTTGAGCTCAAGAGCAGTTTCAGTGCTTATATGCAGCGCAGCTTTAAGTGCCTCTTACTTAGCTGCATGTGTTTACCGGCACCCATCGTCAAACTAGGGATTTCGTTGGGGTGACCGAGTGAAACCTAGCACTATGCCTAGAAGCGGCATAGAACCTCTTAAGTAATTAACGGAGACGCAATTATAACTTGGCGATCTATTGCGATTGTTGCCGTCCGACCTCAAACTTCCTCAGAGTATTACTCGGGGTTTTTATTTGACGTCCTGTGGATTCACATTTACATAAAAGGCAAATACAATACAATTCAGTGAATTGCAAGCAGGCCCGACTGTATTCTATGAGGACAATCGAAGTGCAATTAAGATGATGAACAGTGAAGAGTTAAGAAACAGAACTAGACATGTGGACTTGAAATGTCATTTTAAGACGGATCTACAATAGTTAAGAAGAAGCCTGTAAGAAGTCCAGTTGAAAAAATAATAGCAGACATGATGACTAAGCCATTGGGAACCACGAAATTACATAGCTTTCGAAGGAAGTGCCAACTAATGGAATTAGAAGAGCCAAATCGTTAAGGAGAATGTTGGTATATTTCAACGTATTTGGCAGCACATAGTTATTTACGAAAACAAATTCATTTTTCTTCTTATTTCAATGTCTTTTCTTTCTCTTGTGTCAATTACCAAAATTCTTGTTAACTTGTTAAGAAGCAATAGATACCAATCGGTGGAACTAATGTATCCTAGTCTCTAGCGAGTTCCAGACAGTTGATAATGGAATATTATTAAACTCATGGTAGTTAGTGCGGCTTTGTGGGACTCAGGTCGACATACCATATGACGCGATTCAAAATTAACGAATAATTGATTCAGCCCCCAGATTTAGTTGTCTATGTACAATCTGAACGTATTAGGTACGCAACTAAGTTGTCGCTGTTTTTTTTTTTTTTTAAGAAATTCAAGTGTATTATAAAAAAATGGTTTACAAATGAATCATTCAAAGTATTGCCCATCGCTAGCTACAACTTTTTCCCAGTTTTCTGGCTGAGCTCGAATACCGTTATGGTAAAATTGTTCATCTTTTAAGGCTATCCGCGAATCAAGCCATTTTTTGATGTCTTTATATGAGCGGAATTGCTGATCAGCCAGACCATGTGCCATTGAATGGAACAAGTAATAATCGGACGGCGGAATATCTGAAGAATATTGCGGGTGGGGTAGGTTTTAGCGGGTTTGGCAACGTGAGGCCGAGCGGAGTCATGCTGTAGAATCACTTTTTAGTGCCTCTGCTCCTGTTATGGCCGTTTTTCGCATGCAATCGCTTGAAAATGGCTTAGCGGGTAACTCCTAATGCTAAAGCAAGCTTTTCTTGTGTTTGGCATGGATTCTCATTTAACAATGCCTCCAATACAGCGTCTTCGAAGGATTATGGCCTTCCTTTACGCAACATCTCAGTAAACTTTTTGGAGTTCTCAATGCGCTTCAATCGCCGTTTTCTTCGAATGAAAGAAGCCACTCAACACTTCGCGCATGTTACGATTATTTGGCACAAAATCACGTTTTCACACGCCAAAACAAAATCACTAATGTGTCAAAACGGGTTGTTTGCCATATGTATATGTTATAGTAAGCTTGGTTTTGGACGACGACACACAGGGGAGTCACAAATGCAAACAAATTCAAAACCAATCTTTTTAAACACTTGGCCAGTGATACGTGGGTAGTCGCAGAAGTACCCGACCTAACAAAGAAAACACAAAAAAAAACTGGGGAAAAATATGTTTATTTCTCTACGTAGTCTCTTTTTAGTTCAATACACTTTTTCCAGCGATGTTCAATAGCTTAGATACCATATTTAAGTGAGAATCGTCGAGCTCCTTAAAATAGCCTTCAATCGCAGACTCCACTTCTTTACTGTTGGCAAATCTTTTACCTCCGGGCCATTTTTTCAAATTCGGAAATAGAAAATAATCCGAGGGGGCTAAATCTGGCGAATAGGGTGGGTGCATTAGGAAGCAATTCGAACTTTAACTCATTAATTTTGGCCATCGCGATGAGAAAGAGTGAACTGGTGCATTGTCTTGATGAAACAAAATATTTTTCTTCGCCAAATGATGCCGTTTTTTCCTGATTTCATCTTTCGAACGCTGCAATAAGTTCGCATAATACACACCATTAATTGTTTTTCCTTTCTAAAGATAATCGATGAAAATTATCCTACGGAGATCCCAAAAAACTGACTCCATGACCTTACCTGCAGATGGAACTGTCTTCGCCTTTTTTGCAGCCGATTCTCCCCTTTGAGTCCATTGTTTTGACTGTGCCTTCGTCGCGCATGAGAAGTGATGGAAACACTCGATTGAAACATCCCCAAGACACTGTTTTTATTCCATCTTCCGCACAGCTTGCTCACATTTTTCTCATGTCCAATTTTTCATTCAACATGCGACGTACAGCGCTTTTTGAAATGGCTATCATATCTGCTAGTTCACGCAATTCAATCGACAGTCATCAGTTTCAGTTTTCAGTTTTTTATGCATTTTTATTTATATTACTTAATTTACTCTTAAATGCTATACAAAAAAATGCTTAAAAATTAGCTTAATTAACTTAAAATTATGTTATTCTAACTTACTGGCCCCATGCGGGCACTCTAAGTTAAACCTAGCACTTAAACTATGTCTTTCGACGTATCTTACAGTCTATATTTATTTTTACATTCATTGAAACTAAAACTAAGAAAATACATTTTAAGCAAAAACTTAGTAAATGGACATTTTTTTTTTTAATAGTATAAAAACTTAAAACTAAAATCTTACAGACTACCTAAAAATAAATCTTAATCTACTTAACCTACTTACATCTAATACATTATATATACATACATGATATATATATACCTAATATATAGATATATGCATGCATATATATGTTTTTTTTTTATAATTTTTTATTTTTATTAATTTTTTTGTTTTTGTTTATATATATATTTTTTTTCTTAAGTCTATCTTACTCCTACTTAAAACTTAAAACTATGTAAGCCGGCCATGGCTAAAAAAAAAAAAATTAGGCGACCCACTTTGCTTCACTTGAAGCTACCAAGTATTGGAGGAATTCGACGACAAAGCATCCTCTCCTTCAAAAAGCCACCAAAATTGTTGGTGCTGCTGAGCAACATCCCTCATGTCGCGACTCCCTATCGCTCTACTGAACCGGAGACGCTCCGCGCTACCGTGCGCGACGTCTCTGTCGTAGTTGAGTCGCCTGTCCGCAGCTGTTTGAGCGACGTGGAAGATTAGCGGCACCGCCAATCTGTCCTGGATCAGACCTTTCATATCGAGGTAGAGGAACGCTTCTGGAGGAATAAAACCGTCAAAGCGAACTCTCTCATGATACATATAATTAGGGTAGTAAGCCCCAGAGATCAGGTTGTTCGACGATGTCATTGCTCTTGCAATGTGCCTTCGAGTCAACTTAATGACGAAATTGTCCACTCTTATCAGGTTCGCTCTATTGTACAAGACCTCATTACGATAGAATTTAATGTACTCAGATTCTGGTGTTCTGTATAAGCGAAGACAAGCCCTAAGGCAAGCCCTCTCAAACACCCGAATCTTTTCCAATAAACTTGCTCTCACGTTGAACCACACGGGACATCCAAATACAAGCATGGGCCTGATAAGGGCCATATAGCAGATTACCTTCACCCTCGCATCGAGTTGGCTGTTATAAAACAGTCTCCTTGTAAAGCACCTCTGGCCCTGGCCAGAGCAACATCTATATGTTTGTTAAAAGACAGATCTGACTACATTTCGACAAGCAAGTGGCTGTCCATGTTGTCCGACGATCGAGAACTTTCGCCAATTCTTTCTGGTACCCAGACAAAGGCGTCCTAAACAGAATGGTTTCCGACTTCTGAAAGTTGATTTTCAATTTCCAGTTGTCGCAATATCTCTTAATTTTGTCGAAGTCACATTGCAAAAGTGTATTAATGACCTCAATCTTTGGACCTGATCTGTACGCGATTAAGTCGTCTGCGTACGGTATGGCATGGTGAAGTGAACCTATCAGATCACTTGTGTAAATGTTGAATAGGATCGGCGAATTTACCGCACCTTGTTGCAGACCGTTTTTAATGTTAAATATTCCAGCGGAAGTCACATCGCCATTCTTCACGATGAACTGTCTACTGGAGAGCATATCAAAAAGAATATACAGCAGTGGTTTACTAATGCCCAACCGGTCCAGCTTGAAGAAGAGTCCCTCTAACCAGATGGTATCGAAGGCCTTTTCCAAGTCAATCAGGCAGGCACCAGTGCACTGTTTCTTGCTTTTGTTCCATTGGATATCAGAAACCAGTTAAACCCAGCATGATTGGTATCATGCCCCGCCTTGAAACCGAATTGATTATCCGGAACTATATGTTTGTCCTCAACCCACTTAGTCAGGACTCTATTGATCACCTTCTCGAAAACCTTACTGATGTTTGGAAGAAGACTGATCGAGCGGAGATTCGCCGGATTGGAAGTATCTTTATCTTTTTTAGATATGGGATGTACCACCGCAGTTTTCCAATGCGCTGGATAATGTGCATTATTAAACAGGGTGGTATAAATGTTCACCGCTTCTAGTGGGAGATGTCGAAGCACAATGTTCGGTATTTCATCGGTTCCCACTGATTTCTTACTTCTAAGTGATTCGAAGATCGTTTGGAGCTCTTCCTTCGAAATGAACGGTGGTAATACCCTTTCGTTGGTGATGACATTATTTGCCATATTCTCGTCACTGAACTGGGTGAAACCCGAGCTCTCGAATCGCCAATTCGCAATTTCATTTCGAAGGCAGGTGCACAAGGACTCGACTCTCCAGGTTGTGGTTCGGGCCAATGATGTCATTCGCCTTGTACACTTCCCGGAAAGTCGCTCCTATAGCCTCTGCCTTCTCCTGCGGATCCTCGATCACAAAGAAGTTGTCATCATCAACTGCCTCATTTGGATCGATACCTGCTGCTACAAGTATTTGTTCGTTGGTCGTCGTTCGAGCGATTTTGAGACATGGAAGGTCGTTTTGATTATTTCTCCGAAATATTTTATTTATTTGCGGGAACATATTCGGGTTGGTGGTGTTCACAGCCCGAATTTTATTGTTCCAATACAAACTTATAGAACTTCTGTAATTTTCCTTTATTAATATTTGGAGGTTTTTAATCGACGACTTCAATGTCATGATCTCCGGGTTATGTCTGTCAGTAAACTGTCTGTACAAGGTTTTTAAACTTGACAGCAGTTTACTTTTATGTCGGTGCAGTGCGTCAATAGGTACGTTGCGGAATAAGTCTTCGTAGTTAGTGTGTTGATACCGAGGTATCGTTTTGTCCATTGTTCGTTTAATTGTCTTGTCCAATAGTCTAAGATACCTGTCAATCTCCTCGTTTGACAGATTTCTGTTGGACGGTGGGTAGAGCGAATTCGAGGAGAGTGCTCTAGTCAGTGTTCTGGTGAAGTGTGTCCAACGCACCCTACTATAATTGTAGGAATGCCTTTGCACAAACTCATCCAATTCCGCAATTTCGTTGGGAACAGTTATTTCGGTGCTGAGACCGCAATGGTCACTGTCATACACTAAAGTGCGTAGACAGTTTGTAGTTTGTTGGTTAGTGCACGTCAGTTGTATTCGTGAATCGAACAGCAGGAGATCCAGATAGGACCCGTGTCTGGGAAACGACGGACTATCCGTGGCTTTGAGGCCGAGTCTATACATCACACTGTGCTGACTCCACCAATTGAATAGTAGATTCCCTCTAGTATTTGGTGTATTATTTCCCCAATCACTACGTTTGGCGTTAAAATCTCCGCCGATAATAAAATAGTTCTCCTCCAATTCCAGCCTTAGGAATCAAAAAAGTGTCTCGAGCTCTGAGATGAATAAGGTGGATTGAGTAGCCTTAGATGCATAAACGGACACCATGTATAACCGCTTTCCACTACGGAGAGGGATGTACACGATGCATGCCTCCAACACCTGAAATCTACGTATTACACGGCTGTATACTCTTTTGAAACGCTAACAAAGATTGCAACACCTCCTCCTTGAATGGAGTTGGGTCGGTTTCTTCGTAATATTTTATATCTTTTGTGCCTCATTTTGTGTCTTTTGGTAAGCTTAGTTTCGCTAACCAAAAGCACACCAGGGGCTTGGTCTTTAAGCAACTTAAACAGTGGGGCTCTTCGTTCGAACCTAATCAGTGAATTGATATTCACTGCAAGGACCTTCAAGGTTTGCTCCGCCGCGTACGTACCCATTACGACTGGAGATGCGTTAGGCTCGGCAGCAGTGCGAATATTTGATCTACCCGCGTTACCTGTTCCTGTATTTGACGTTGAAGCTGAGCCATCTGCCCCTGAATAGAGAGCAAGATAGCCAGCATGTCAGGTATAGGTTCCGGTGCTCTAGGCGCTGGGGTCTGAGATGCAACCTTCGCTTGCTGTACCGTATATCCCCTACCTGCCGCCATTTGGGCGTAGGTAACTTGGGGAGTAACGGCTGGTGGTTGTATTTGAATCGGTGGACGTTTAACTTCTACTTTCTGCTGCCGAGCCAAATTTGCTCTTTTTATGTATTGGAATTTGGGACAACCCCGATAATTTGCGGTGTGTCCCGTGTTCCTACATAAGGCACAAGAGAGTTGGCTTTTTTCTGTCGCTCCGTCCTTGCCTAGAGCGCATTCCTCTGACTTGTGTTCTTTCCGCACTTCACACATCGAGGCTGCATTTCGCAGTTCGACGCGGCGTGCCCGAACCTTTGGCAGCGAACACATTGTAAAATGTTGTCGCTCCGCTTTACTCTTTCCCATGACACAATCTGGTAGTCTAGGACTTTTATACTCCTTAGACCATCCAGTTTGCTTTTGGGAGTCAGCTGAACCAGGAAGAAAGGCAGTTTGCGCTTCTTCCTTTTGGCTCTAGCCGTAACAAATGGCTTTACTCCCACGAATTTGAGATCTTCGCACTGCTTCTCTTTCAGCAGTGCAAGGAGGTCCTCCGGATCAGTCGACGGTTCTAACCCCCTCAGCAGCATTGTTTGCAGCTTTTCACCCTTAGGGGTGTAGGAGAAGAACTCCGTCGTCGAATCCTTTAAAAGGTTTTTAATTTTATGGTAGCGCTCCACTGTGTTACAGTGGATCGCGTGCCTATCTAAACCTAATCTTTTTATAAAAAAATTACAGTCTATGGCCGACTTACACAGTTCGATTGTGTCCTTTAATTCCACTTTGAAAGTATTAATTGGAGGTACTTTCTGTCTGTTGACTTTCTGCTCTTGTCGTTGTTTCTGGTGCTGCTGCTGTTGTTGTTGCTGATTTTGCTGCTTCTGCTGCTGTTGTTTCTGGGATTTGTGCTGTTGTTGCTGCTGCGATTGTGATTTTTGTTGTTGCATATTTTGCTTTAGTTGTGTCTGTACTTGTTTTTTCATTGCCACTTGTGCTGGTTTTTGTTGTTGTAGCGGATTCTGTTTATCCTCGATATTTGTTGGCTGAGAGTTCAGGAGCTGTTGTTGTTGCTCTAACTGTCTTCTCGCCACTTGTTTGGCTTTAATACCCAGTACTTTTTGTTGCAGCTCTTTAATGCTGCTAGTAAGTGCATATACTTCTTCCTCCTCATCATCTGACTCTGTGGCCGCCAGAGATTGGAAGGTATTCTCATCCCCACCGTCAGACACATATGGAAGATATTCCTCCTTGTCTGAATCAGCTGCTGCCTTTCTTGACGTTGTTGGCGCCTCTTCCCTTACTCCACCGGGCAGCTTTTCAGTAGAAGCTGTTAGGGAGGGGCGCTTTACACGATTCTGAGTTGGCTTCAGCCTCCTCATTCTCTTCTTTGCAATGTTATCAGATGACAACATGCCATCTGTTGGTCCCGCTATTGGAATAGCGGGCCGCTTGTTTGCACGCATTGTCTGCACACACTTTCATATTCAATAGTTTGATTCAATTATTGTAAATATTCACTAAAACTATACGGGAATCGAACCCACGCCCCTGTTTTATCAACCGGACACCACTACAAATGCGCCACTGGAGCACTTACCCAAACTGCCGCTAATTTTCTTTTTGATAATTTTTTTGTTTTTTTTTTTGCACTCACTTTAAAGAGAAGCCGAATCACGATTGTTCTCCTCGGAGGTCTGTGAACGACTGAATCGACAGTCATCGAATACCATTTTGTGTTTTTTTTTTCAACATTTCTGGTGTACTCACCTCATTTGGTCGACCACTCCGATGTTCTTCTTGACAACTTGGCCTCGCTTAAATTCTGCCACCCATTTTATTGTTGCTAACGAAGGAGCAGACTCTCCCAGAGTAGAATCCAGTTCCGTTTTGATGTTGGTTGGATTGAGACCTTTCAAATGAAAGTATTGCATCACATAAGGATGATCAATTTTTTCCATATTTAAAAATTCATTGGGGGCGTTTACTATTCATGGCTGCCGAACAAATACTAAAAAACATAGCGTCGTCAAACTTCAAATTTAAGCTTTATAAGGTTGGTATTTTCTACAATTGTCGTTCTTTTTAAACAACAACCGCCATCTATACGTCACGTTACACGCATACCAGACGTCCATAGTCATACCGCCAACAACTTCTGAACCTGATAACTACACCACTGATATGCTCACCCCTCTAATTTTTCGTATACTGACCACTCAGTTAGAGAAAAGATTCCCAAAAGAACCATATGGCAATATGGGAAAGCCTTCTTTAGGAATTTTAACTGGTCGTTATGTTTCCTCGATAATGAGGTGGATGCCGTAACTGATATGATCACAGACACTTTTCTCCTTGGAATGAGAATCCCTCATCGGATAAAGAGTATCAAATTAATAGGAAAGGCGTGGTACGACTCGAGTTGTAAAGAGACTGAAAAAGGTTTTTTCGGTCCCACAAGACCAACCCGACAGAGGAAAACGGGAAAAAGTTTAAACGAGTCAGCCATGACTGCAACGTCTTTCTTAAACGTGTGAAACTTCAATACGACCAGAAACTGAGGCAAAAATACTGCAATGTCCCAAAGGTGGTAAAAATTTTTAGTCATTCGTCAAAAACATTAGAAATTCTGATTCATCCTCCATCCCAACGCTCATTTATAATGACATTCCAGCTGTTAGCTCTTTGGTCAAGGCCAATCTGCTTCCTGCACACTTTGCGGCTAGTTCAACACTTCCAGATTAAGCTTTTTATGACTATTAGGACCCTTTAGGACTCTTTCCGAGCAGATGGAAAACAGAATTTGCCCAGCACGCCCCAGCACGGGGAGGGGGGAGGGGGGTGCCATCTCACTAAAGCACTTTCTCCTGTTTCCGGGCGGTAGCGGACGAATTCTTGCATCCTCTGTCGGCAATGCAAGACGCCTACCAAGGTGGAAGATCCTGCGATAGTGGGCTTCAGAATCTGGTAGGCAGGATTGAAGTCGCACTCGACAAGGAGGATACGCTTTAGGAATTTGCATCGACGTTAAGGGTGCTTTCGATAACGCAACTTTCGACGGCATGTGTAACTCGGCCAGACAACACGGCGTAGACGAATCACTAATTTTGTGGTTAAAAGCAATGCTGGTGAATAGGACATTAATTGCGGATGCTGGCTGTGGCCAATATGTGGTGGCGGGTGTAAACAGGAGTTGCCCGCAAGGCGGTGCTCTGTCTCTATTGTTATGGTGAATACTCATCGACTCACTGCTCAACACGCTCAATACTCGTAGTTCTAACGTACAAGCACACGCGGATGATGCAGCTGTACTGACTGTTGGATCGTTTCTATCGACTGTCTGCTGCAAAGCGCAGGCAGCCGTAGACGTAATGCACTAGTAACGGGCTTTCAGTCAATCCTCTCAAAACTGAGGTTGTTCTCTTTACGAGAAGGAGGAAGCTGTCTGGTCTGGCTCATCTAATGCTTAAAGGCATTACCATCCAATTCGCCAAAGAAACTAAGTATTTGGATGTTATCCTGGATAACAAACTTCTCTGGACTAAGCATGTTACGTCGAAACCATCTAAGGCGCTGTCGGCCTGGCAGGAGAAGAGTTATCGGCAAGACATGGGGCCTGTCACCGAGAAGGGTCCTTTGTCTGGTGGAATAAGCTTTCGCGAAAATACGTGAACGCTGCATTTATCAGACTCCAAAGAACTTTGCGCGCCGGTTATCTTATGACTCTAGTCTTATAGACATGCCGTCCGAAGCAATGACACCAGAACTCCTTTTGCGGAAAAAATGCAAAATCGACTTTCCTTGTGCTCAGGACTGGGTTTGGACAGAATCTGAGCCAGGAAAGGAATACAATCGGGTCTCCACGGACGGCTCCAAAACCAATATAGGATGTGGCGTTGATGTCTTTCTGGAGGACGACAACGTTAGATTTCACTTTACGTTAGGAAAGCTTACATCTGCCTTCCGAGCGGAGACATCCGCAATCCTATATTCCGGAGAACCGGTAGAGGAGGCGAAGCATTTGTATCTGTCGCGACAGCCAAGCTGCGCTTAGAGTCTTGCTGAGCCCTCTTATGACTTCCAAGCTAGTTCAAGAATGCAAGAGAGCACTGAACGCAGTCGGAAAGCTAAATTCAGTGACCATTGTCTGGGTCCTAGGTCACAATGGATCACGGGAAACGAAATCGCTTATGAACTTGCCAGGCAAGGTTCAGAGCAGAGTTTTTCAGTACCCGAACCTACGTTGGTTCTGCCTGCGTCCTCGGTTAATGCTTCCGTTGACAGTTGGGTCTCATTTGAGCACAACTGTAGATGGCACAGATCTCTGGGATGCAAGCAGACCAAGAAACGAATGCTTCTCGACGTCTCTAGGAGGTCAGCAGCCTTTCTGCTATCCCTCAGCAGGAAACACTGCAGATTGCTTACTAGCGTCGTGACAAGGCACTACACTTTTGCAAAGCACTTAAATGGGCCGGGCATAAGTGACACAACATCTGGCGTTGTTTGCTGTGAAAGTGGTGACTTCACCGCGGAGCACTATCTCTGTGAATGTCCGGCTTACGCTCGCATCAGGCTGCAGGTACTCGGCGCTGACGTGGTGGGTGCTAATACTGTAGGCATCTCATCACTGCCGCGCTTACCCTTAGTTCATTAAAAGGATCTTTACAAAGAGTACAATGGACTAGTTCTTTTCCAACAGAAAAAAACCCACTTTCGGACATATGAGTACTCTAAAATATCGTGATCGTGATCCGTTGCTACGTCATACAATTCGCTTATGGAGTGCCCTGCCGAACTCTCTATTTCCTAGTCGTTATAACTTAAAAACATTTAAGACCAATGTACATTTTAAGGGTATAATAACCCCTTGAGAGCACACTAATTATAAATAGAAAGACGAGGTATGCGAAGTGCGGAAAATTTAAAACCTTAATTAATTACCAGGAAATCTGTGAGGACGATGTCGCACTGAGTAGTTTTAATTGAATGGCGCGAAAACTCTGTTGTATTTTGTGACAGAAAAATGGCGTCTTAAGAGTCTGCTATATACGGCAGTCGTTCGACTAGCTTTAATATACTCATCGCAATGTTGGACGATGTCTGAGAAATATAAATGGAAACTGACAGCTATGTATATGAAAATGTTGCAAATGTCACCGGATGTGACAAAACGTGATCTTATAAGAAGTACGCGCATTCGCGGAAGTCTCCATATTAAGAAACGTCGGTAACGTAGGCAAACTTCAGCCTGAGAAAATCAACTGGTTGGTTTTGCATGTACAACGAAGGTCGTCACAATATCCGGCCTAAGAAGCAACAGAGACGGAAATGCCAACCGAGATTCCAAGAAGAGGCCTAAGGAAAAATAATTAGATAACTGAAATGGAAAAACATCAGCAAATTCTTGGCCTTGCTAACTGAAACGGAAATGAAACGGATAAGAGAAAAATTTGTCGTGCGATGGTTAAAATGATAACTACCTACTCACAAAGTCCAACAGATATTTACCATTATCAATCCAGCCCATTGATACCCAATAAGAATTAGAGTCTTAATACCAATCAAATGACAATACGAGTAAATACGAGTTATCTTCAAGTATGCAAAGATAACTTCCCTTAATGCTGCACGTCATAACGATTTCCCCTTTTCAACTATCACAAATGGATCTTCACTTCAGTCTTCGACAAAACACTAATCAAGGCTACAAATACATATATTCTAGTATTTAATCGTATTCCTAGTAACTGCTACGATAACTTATCAAAGCAAAGCAAAGGATTTCCTAATCAAAAAGCCCGACCGACAGCAGATAACCTTGTGTCATGACTTGGCATAAAGCTGTCTTAAAATATGCATGTGTACACACCATATAAGCCCTATTAAGATTCCACGGTCAGATTTACAGATCTTTTACCCTTCTACGTCTCACTCTCTAATGTCGATTTATAAATATTTACAAATAGTGTAGTGCCTAATAGTAACTACTCGTAATTTCTTTTCATTTTTTGCGGTCACTACCCCCGTTTAAGTCTGATATCCATCCAGGTGTGTAAAAAATGGTAAATAGATAGAAAAAAAAATACGTGAAATGCCTTACAAGTATCTCAAGATAGCATGTAAAGGTGAAAGTAAAAAATAAAACCAACAAAAAAAAAAAAACCCATACTCTATAATCCAGTAGCACAATTGCAATCTATTAAATTATTTCTGTATCTTTTCAAAACTATCTCACATTATCGAATGCGTAACATATCTTTTAGGGGCAAGCCATTAGAAGAAGACTCCTTATCGTTTCATTGCAACACTCACACTTCAATCTAACGAGAGTAGAATTGTTCAATACTCAAAAGCAAAAAGTTATAATTCCATTGTGGTAGATAACAACGAAAAAAAAAACTACAACGACAAAATGTATCTACGACAAGTGTTACTGATATCGACTAGTATAAAAAGAATCAATTGAAATGGTTTGGTTTTATTTGAAGTTCCTTGTTTAAAAAAAATGGTCCGGTTAATAAGATTAGCTGCGGTAGCTATTGTGTGCCTCTTCCTTGCAACTGGTAAGTACTATTGTACAACTAATTTAACAAGGTGAACGTATAGTAATTGACGTAGCACGCGAATGTGATTGCAATCGTATGGAATTTTGATAAAAATTGTGCTAAAAATATTTTTTTAGAAAAATAGGGAATGAGATCAAGATTCCCAGTGAAATTTTTGGCCGTAAAACCAGTTGAGATGTGACAAATTTTAGACCGATTATAAAGTATTTTTACAAATTTTAATTATGTTAAAAAGAGTTGTTCTGTTTTCTTTTGATATGTGATTTGCTTCCAGAACTCTATTACAGACCATATATTGCCTCATATTCTGCTAAAAAACGCTCAGGTGTTGCCTGAAAGTCGTAGCAGATCTTGAACCTGGCGCTTTCTTTTAGCCGATTTTCTGAAGGTATCTCATGAGCTCGGTTTTAATAGCCGGTGAAACATAGTTACATAACATAATTGGTTTGATAATTTTTTACGGCGAAGCAACGCTTTCGACGGCCAACAGAGAGCCTCCGACAGTAAAAATGCCTGGTTTTGACAAACTTTGTAATTCTTTTACTCATTTACTCACTTAGGTGCCATTACAGTTCGGAGAGAACCTGGGCTTCAACTGGCAAGCCGATCCAGCTAACGCCCTTAATTGAGGTCCCCTTCTATTTGAGCAAGCCACTTAATGCATGGTTTGCCTCATCTAATGCGTTGTCCCTCCACGTTGGATTCGAAGACCTTGCGGACCAGAGCATAGGTGTCTAGCGCAGTTTCGTCGCTGAATCTTCTCCTACTAAGCCCCTCAACCCACACGGGACCGAGTATCTTACGAAGAGTCTTGCTCTTGAAATGATCGAGATTATCTTCATCCGCTTTCGATAGAGTAAGTGCTTCAGCGCCATAAAGTAGGACTGCATTGATCAAGGTCATATGTAGAGTCTCCTTAGTTGTCCAGGATAGGACCTTACTATTGAATTGGCTATTTAGCCCAAAGAAGCAGCGATTGACAAGAATGATTCTTTGTTTTATTTCCACTGAGGTGTTGTTGGCAAAATAGAAAAAGTCCCTTACTACCTAGAAGTTAAAGCTGTCGACTGTGGCGTTCTGTCCAATTCGTCAATGCTGTGAGTCCCTTTTTGTTGATAGCATATATTTGGTTTTGTCCTCATTCAGGGCTAAACCTATTTTGGTCGCTTCCGAACGCACCTATGACAGCCCACTAAGTTTTGCTAATTATGTCAATATTATCGGCGTACGCCAGTTGTTCTACAGACTTTTAAAAGATTGTGTGACTTCAAGGCGTGCTATTAAAGAGGTCAGATGGCAGCGAGTAACATTGTCTGAAACTTCTTTTGATATCAAAGCCCTCAGTTAGACCGCTACCGATCTTGGCGGAAGCAGCGAGCTTCTCAGTTTCAGCAGCTTTGAATACCTTGCCCAGTAAACCGTCAGCTCCACCAGTTTCTTTGGATTTAAGCTTAGATTTTGTTATTCTTACTTTTGATGACGATCATTCTGTCTGAATGGACAGAATGGACCTTTACAATTGTTTTTGTTAAGTGGAAAAGATGATATCCGCCAAGTACCTGGCGTCAGTGTTAATACGCATTTCTCCCCATTTTATCGTATCTTCCATGACTTTCCGGAAGATTTCCGGTGATAACTGTTCGCATTCCTGTCGAATATTCTCCTTAAGGGCTGCGATTGTCTGAGGCTTGTTGGCATAAACCCGTGACTTGAAGTAGCCCCAAAGGAAGAAGTCTGGGATGGTTAAATCGGGCGATCTTGCTGGCCATGCCAAATCGCCAAAATGGGAGATTACGTGACCAGGAAACGCTTCTTCAAATATCCATTGTGGCTCGTGCTGTGAGCGCGGTTGAAGCGTTGTTGAAGCCCCGCTCATCCAATTCTGGCAGTAAGAAGTCGTTTATCATGGCCTTGTAGTGTTCGCCAGTAACAGTGACCGTATTGCCGATGGCGTCCTCAAAAAAATACGGCCCAATCACTCCTCCCGCGTGAACGCCGCACCACACAATGGCTTTGAGTGGATGTAATGGCTCTTCGTGAATCACCCGCGGATTTTCAGTGCCCCAGAAGCTAAGTGTTATTTTAGGCCGAACGACCAGTTCGGTGGCGGCCACGCCCTGCATGGTCTCCTGTCGTTCCACTCTGTTTGAGCCAAGTAGCTAAGCACCGGAATGTTTGCCCAGTTGGCGCGACACGATTAGAAAATCGACGTCGAAATTCACGCTGCGCTAACACCACCGACCGATTATTGGTCAAAAACATCAACACACGTTCTTGCTGAGTATAGCGCTCCACTGTTTATCTGTTTGTATAGTGCAGCTGTCTATTTCACAAATGTCAAATATGATTGACGTATGAAGCCAATTGCAAAAATTATACAATCTTCCGATAGTTTGATTAATTTTGCGCCACCTTGTACAAGGTTTCCTTCATCATCTCTACAGGTTCTTGTTTAAGTGCATCTCGACGTCTCCGATGTCACATTGGCAGCGTTGTAACTGGCAACATAGGATTTGCTAAGAGATATCGGGATAAGCATCCGGCAAAGATCTCTTACGATTGCAGCTTTGCTACGTTATGTCTTCTCACAGTAGTTCTTCTTTTTTGTGGCGCTGCTATAGTGACATTTTGTTTGGGCGCAAAGTGAAAAAGCTTAAGTTCATTGCGAGACGTGTGGTGGTGTCTTGTAGGCTATGCTTACCAGCTATTCTACCAAAGATTTCTTCCTTTCCTATTTTGGATTAGGACATTGTTCATATGTCTTTTCGAGGAGCGCGTGAAAATACTCGGTGGTGTCGTCATCTTTGTCTTCCGCGGGAGCAGGAGCGCATATTAGCCTTAATGCATACTCTCAAAGACGACGGCGCCATACGTCTGCCGTGTATGACAAATACGGCGCTGTTTCTGTTTCTTACAGCAATCACCATAGAAGATGTCACAGTTCGGCCCAGCCGGTCACCTTATGTTCGGCCCATCCAATCCCACGTCCTGGAGGGGGTGATATTTCTGTGATGGCAGTCAAAAGCCGCTGCTAATGAATCGAATGTACGTGGCCTTTTAAGGGTGCATATATTTCATGTGCAGATTTGAGGTTTGTTGTCCTTTAATCGTTTGACAGGGTCGCCAACAGTGGATCCGTTGTTATCCGAGGCTATTAGCTGGTTTATAACTTTTTTAATCTCTTTCTTATAGGGTTATGAGCCTGACGATGCCGTTGGCCAGTATTATGCCTGGAGGCTAAGTTATTCAGTACGCTAGGAACTTGATTGCTGCGCTCCTGGCGCAATCCAAAATATAAGATAGTCAATAGTTTACCTGCGCAGATCCCCGCTAAAAGTTTCTAGTCTTAGTTTTATATTTGGCCGTTCTTTTCTCCTCCCTTTTCTATTGTTGTTCGTTTTATTCTTCTCTCCTCGTCACTCTCTGATACCCAACGTATAGGCTGGATACTAGGTACACTAAGAATATAGCCATGCGGACGTATTACTTGAGAGAAGGCGCGGTCGAAAAGGCTTTGGCAAGCCATTGCAATTGCAGCCATTTGGCGTCAAATTACGAGCACCTTCCATTCTTTTTCAGGGTTTTTTGCCTTATCATATCCGCATTCCTACCTCATACATAAGACGTCAGAGGTCCCGTGTCCTACGTCGATCATCGTATGGTTTGTTAATAGGTCATTATCTGGTGATCGGTATGTCTGTTTGCGTATTTTGAGGTGTGCGAAACGCCTGCAAACTTGGATAACTCTTCGAAGATAGCGTGCATGCGTGCGTGCTATTTTTCCTATTTTGACATTAAAACCATCAAGGGCGATATTGGCGATCATTTCTCGTAAATTTTCTCAAGTATTGTAGCTTATTGGCAAAATAATGCTTCTCCTCTGTGGAAATATCAGGGTACATGCGGCCTGAGTTGATAAATCAAGTTTTGATGTAGTGCAGCCCAGGCGTCAGCGTCTTCAGCATATTTTATAAAAGCGTTCACCGAATTGTCTGCCTCAGAAGGCTACAAATTTATTTGGCAGTCTTTGCGAGCTTGTTCTGGTGGCATGATTCAGAGGTAGGTAAATTGATATGCGTATCAACAGAACGTCTCATGTGTTTTTCGTGAACACCTGTTCAGAACCTGTGTTGGATCTTAGGGTCAAGTCACCCAGTACTTATTGGAACTCTACATCGAGCCAACCAGCTTAGAAAAGACCTTTCCTGCGATTTTAGATTTAAACCGCAGCCACCATGACGCTCCCACAATAAGGCCTACCTCTTCCGAATCAGGCCTGGACCGAAGTCCGGCGACCCTGACTCCCATGGCACCAGGGTTTAAGTCCTGGTAGGGACTACCGGCAGTCCTGCCACCCAAAAACATCTCATGACCGGCCGCTAGTAACTGGTCACATGGTAATAATCTTCACTGGCGTCCGTCAGAAAGCGCTTACGACAAGACCAGTACTGTTCTACTCGTGTTTACTGGGTGGAGGCCCATGCGGATCAACAGAAGGATTTGAGCTTAGCTGGCCCCGTCAACAATGTCGTAGGCTGAAAAAGCCGGCAGCTTATTTTCAATTTTGGCAATAAACATAATTACCAGATGTGCATCACGTCCTTTACTATACGTAGAAACCTTTATTAATAGGAAAGTTAATAATAGGCGTGTTTTGCTTTCATTCAAAAGTGCTTAGCCACTTTTCCAAAAAAAGGCTCCAACTCACTTTTATGCTCACTTTTGACGTTTCAGAAAATCGCGCGGCTACGTTCGCAGCGTTTTTTTTCAAAGTCGCTTTGAGGCTTCGAATTGGACAAATTCAGTCGCACTTTAAATTGCATTTAGTGCGTTTGCTTCAGTTTTATATGAAGATTTTAGTTTTAAAGATTAAATTTCAAGCCATAAGGAAAATTAATTAAATTAAATTAACTCAACCCAGTTAACCCAATAAAAATCAAAAGCAAAAGCATTTAGTCGCTTTTTCACAAACATTTGTTGATTTTTTCTGGAGATTTGGTGGCATTTTGAAATCAAATAAGCACCTTTCCACACACTAATTTAAAAAAAAGGTGCAAGTTTCTTTTTGGGTAGAAGAAAAATAACAATTTTTTCCAAGTGTAAACAGCCCAAAAGAACGTTCATTATTGACTTGCTCTTTCAAAACATAAGTTGATCCACGAACACATCCCAGAATAGAGAGAAACGGGATGCTGCCAAGCGTCAGGTAACGAATAAATGCCCTCTAGTTGTATGTTGCGACATCTATAATTCAAATCTTTCGTAAATCTATCCTCACTTTTGGAAGTGAACTAAATTATTCCCACTTTTGATTTTGTTTTTATTTCGCGTGGAAAAGTGGCTAAGCACTTTTGAATAAAACACGACTAATAATAATATTTCTTGAATATTCCTAACAGCATCTGCCAAGGAAGGTTTCGGCCCTGGAGACCAAGATTATGGCTATGTTGACGTTCGCAGAGGAGCCCATATGTTCTATTGGCTATATTACACAACAGCAAATGTAAGTGCCTATACTGACCGACCATTAGCAATATGGCTGCAAGGTGGACCAGGTGCCTCCTCCACTGGATACGGTAATTTCGAAGAACTAGGACCCTTAACCCTTGACTTGAAGCCTCGCAATCACACATGGGTAAAGGACATGAACGTTCTATTCATCGACAACCCAGTTGGAAGTGGATTCAGTTACGTTGACAATATTATTTATCTAACTAAATCCAACAAACGAATCGCTTTGGACTTGGTTGAGTTCATGAGAGGATTCTACAATCTACATCCAGAATTTAAGACGGTTCCTTTGCATATTTTCTGTGAAAGCTATGGAGGAAAAATGGCTCCAGAATTTGCTTTAGAGTTATACTTGGCTATACAAAACAAAACGATTGAGAGTAATTTAAAGTCAGTTGCTTTGGGAGATCCTTGGGTGTCGCCAGTGGATTCAGTTAATGCCTGGGCTCCTCTTCTCTTGAATATGGTAAGGGTTCTGAGTACTTCTTTACTTTTTGTAAGAACTTATCTTATTTTAATTTTTAAGGGAGTTGTTGACTATGATGGTTACGCTAAAATTATGGAATCAGCAAATAGGACAGAAGAAGCTTTCAACGAAGGCAAATACACCCAATCTACGATGCTTTGGGGCAACACTCAGCAAGTGCTATTGCAAGAGTCAAAAGGAGTTGACTTCTACAATATCCTGATGCCCACAAATGGAAATGATTACTCCAGATCATCAGTTAACAATGAAGGTATGATAACAACTACCTGCTCGGATAAACAATTGGTCATCAATCTATACAAATTCATGTTATTTACGCAGATCGCATGTTCAGAACTCTAGTCAAGTTCGATGTGGATGAGAATCGTGACAAGATTTTGGAGGATTTAATGCGAGGACCAGTCAGCAAAGCATTGGGTATTCCCTCAAAGGTTGTTTGGGGATATCAAAGTGGATCGACTTTCAGTGTCTTGATGGATGACTTTATGAAACCTGCTGTAGATATTGGTGAGAACTTTCTTTCAGATCTAAATCTTTGAAATGTTTCAAAAATGTTTACATTTCAGTTGAGACTCTTCTTAATACAACAACGTTAGAGGTTGCTGTGTTCTCTGGACAGTTGGATCTAATTTGTGCTACACCTGGTACAGTCAATTGGATCAATAACATGAATTGGATTAACAAGACCGAATATCAAGCTGCTCCACGAAAGGGAATTGAAGTTAACCGCATTCTAGAAGGCTACCAAAAGGGGGCTGGCAATTTCTCCATGTTCTGGGTGGATCGCGCTGGTCATATGGTACCAAGTGATAATCCTCGTGCAATGGACTATATTCTCAAGAAGTATACCAAATATAATAAATTATAAAAAGGAATAATGCCACCGACTAATAAATAATTGCTTTGAGACTTGTAATTTTATTGGCGTTAACTTTAATCATGGTCGGTTCAGGAAATCACCAGGGACACGGCTGGCCCGCCAGCAAACATCTCCAATATTAAGTTCATGCCATACAACATACAAAGTCCCTTCCCACGTCCATAGAGTGCTCAAAAATGAATTTCTTTGAAGCATTTCAGCCCCCTCTAGATGATCCGTAATGAGTCGGTTATGCACATCCGCTGTTCCGTGCCAAGTGTGTATAAAGCGTCCCAGTTTTCTACCCGATTTCAATGAATGCATTTTTTTAAATGTGCTCGTTTAAATCTGTGCAATTTTGCTGCAGACAAAGCTACGAATCGAACGGAGAATGATACAAATCCGTCGTTGCGTCTGCTTATTTTCCCTACGATTCGTTATTACCACCACCACCGAAGGCGACAGCCGAACGCA
Organism: Volucella zonaria; assembly: GCA_963966105.1. Lineage (NCBI taxonomy): Eukaryota > Metazoa > Arthropoda > Insecta > Diptera > Syrphidae > Volucella > Volucella zonaria. The sequence goes on from OZ014530.1 coordinate 10,717,181, forward strand.
TTGAAAATACTGTAATTCCAGAAAGATGGGACTTATAAAATGCTCCTCAGAACACTTTTGGAGTAGTAGCAAAGGCAACGTGAGAGGCAATCGTCTCTTACTATTGTCTGACCTGGATGTCAACAATATTGGCTCTCAGCCAAAACTCGTCCCGAAAGTAAGAAAGCGGCTGGAAAGTACGAGTACTTTCGCAGGTCTCCATGTCAGACCAGAGGTACATCGAATTTAGAATCGGATACGAGGTCTCCACCTTCTTGAATAAGAGAAATCCGTGGAAAACCAACTGGACACGTTTTAAGGAGGAGCTTGTCAAGTTCGACAATGCTCCCCTTAGGCTCAGGGCAAAATAAAAGCTAGAGGAAGCTGTTCAGAACCCGAACAGTACCCTCATCAAGTGTTTTGAATTAGCAAGTTTAGCCAGAAAGCAATCCTGCAGATCGCCCATTCCTTGCTGAAACGCTGATCTTCAGCGACTTTGTAAAGTAACCAGAAAACTTCTAGACCGATCACTTAAGACTAATTTGGAGGAAGACTGGAGTCTTCACGAATCGACGCAAAAAGAATATAAAAAGCTTATTCGGATGTCGAAGAATGATTCTTAGAAAGACTTTCGCGAATAGATCGAAACTGTCGCTGATACCAGTAAGCTGGTCTAGTTCCGCAAAAGAAGAAGATCTACCAGGCTGGAATCGTGCAGAAAATTCTCAGGTAACCTAATCAGAACCAGCTCCCAACCATCTAATGAGCTAAATAACTCAACACGCTATAGCTGGTATATCTTATCGGTTGTGCCGACGTATGAGGCCATTAAACATGCTGTTGCTTCCGTTGATGGCTTAAAGTCGCCTGGCACCGATGGCATATATTCAGTTATGCTACAAAAATGCATAGACCAGCTGCTGGTAACTCTAAACTCGACAACGCAACTTCTGACGACATGATTAACTCGGCGAGACAACACGGAGTAGGTGAATCGCTAGTATTGTGAATCAAAGCATTGCTGGTGAATAGGACACTGATTGTGGATGCTGGCACGTAGATAACTAGGTAGGTAAGAGTGGCTGTTGGAAACACCAACTCACTTAAGCCTATTGGCCCGTTGTGATGCCACGTGGATCTATGATCCTCTTACTAATGGAACCAGTTTGAGCTTACGATGAAGCGTGGGAGATTGTTTACTTCTATATTTTTTAGATCGTTTAGGTCATTGTGGAAAAAGCTCCTAAGTAAAGTTTTCTTTTCTGGAAGAGAGCTGGACATATACAGCGATGGTGGAGGATTGTCTCCTCTTCCTCCTCGTCCATACAGCTTCTACAGAAATCATTTGTAAAGGCGCCAAGCCGTCTTGTGTGCTTACTTATGAGGCAGTGTCGAGCGATGACACCTAAGATGGCAATGAGAGCGATTCGGATCTAGCTTTTGGCTAGATCTGTTTAGTTTAGTCGCTAGACATGTCGATCCAACAGTCCACCTAAGGTCAGTTCTTTTATTGGCATCCAGCTTTAGTATAATTCTGCACGTAGCGCACCTATGCTACCCTTTCCGGTAGAATAGGTAGAGTGGTTCCAATTTTGGCGAGTTCATCGGCCTTACAATTGCCTGGAATGTCTCTGTGGCCCAGAACCCAACAAAGATGAAGGTTGAACTGCTCTGCCATCTCCATAAGAGATGATCAGAATTTAGTAAGACTGACTCCAGGGACTTAATAGCGGCCTAACTATCCTAAAAGTTGCGGATATCCTTTGCAGATATCACGTTTTTCTTCAGCCAGGACAGAGCTTCTATAATCGCTAAAAACTTCTGCCTGGAACACGCTACAGTGATTTGGAAGACGGAAAGAGAGGCTTAGATTTAGTTTATCTGAGAAAACACCGCCACTAACCCCGCTATCGGTGTTAGATCCATCTGTGTAGAAGTGGATTGACTTGTCCTTCATGAAGGGATCTAGAGGGGTAGCTTACATGGAAGTCTTTGTCCAACCAAAGTTCAGATATGGTGGAATCGATGTTCCCTGTGGCCAAATGAATTATTTGTCCACTGTGTAGTAAAATGCCGCTTCTAGGTATACCAGCAGTTCATTACCACTAAGTTCCAGAGAAAGGTAGAGAAGACACCGCCTTGCGGCGTACCTCTGCCGACACGTCTTTTAGCAGAAGCCCCACCCAGTTTGGAGTGGATTATCCTGCTGTTTAGCATTACAAAGACTGATCAACTCCCCAAGTGAGTCGTCTACCTGCAGAGATAACAGCGCCGCCGTGATTGCGGATGTATTGCCGTTATTAAAGGCGCCCTCTATGTCCAGGAAAGCAACCATTGTGTACTCTCTATATTGTAGGAGTCGTTCGATGTGGCTAGTCGATGAATGCATAGCCGTTTCCACCGACTTTCCTTTACAGTAGGCATGTTGAGCCGTTGACAGAAGTCTTAGATCAATTTTAGCCCGTATATGGATATCAATCAGTCGTTCTAGAGTTTTCAGAAGGAAAGATGATAGACTTATAGGTCTGAGATCTTTTGGGACAACATGAAAACATTTTCCGGCTTTTTGAATGAAAGCTACATTGACTTCTCTTCATGACAGTGGAATGTGGATCAGTTCTACACAGCTCCTTGTGATATTTTGTAGCGTAGGCAGGATAATATCTGAGGATCTTTGTAGCTCGGCAGGTATTATACCGTCCGGACCAGCAGATTTGTATGGTTTGAAGCTGTGCAGCTTCCAGAGCAGTTTGTCTCTTGCAATGAGGCCATGAGTTTTGGTCATGGTTGCGGTAGTCCTGTTTGGGTTGCTCGGAAATTGGGAGTGGGTGTCCAGTAGCAGTTTGAGTGATTCATCGCTTGAGGTTGTCCAAGAGCCATTGGATTTTTTCAAACAGCTAGGTGTCATAGGATTTGTAGAGAGGATTTTTCTTAGCCGCGTTGCCTCAGAGGTTTCTTTGATTTTGTCTCAGAATGATCTCCAAGATTGTCGCTTTGCCTTTTTTTGTATATTTTGAAAGATTCTTTGTATGAGTCCCAGTCAGTCACTTTCTGTGTGCTTTTTACTAGGTTGAAAAGTATTCTGCAAGTGTTTCTAAGCAGTCCCAGTGCTGATGTCCACCAGTGCGGTTTTTTCTTGCCTCTAGGTTGAATAAGAGGGCAGGACGCCGCCATGGCCTAATTGAGAGCCAGGGTGAATTCCCTGGCTTTCATGTCAAGCTCATTGGTGTCACGCGGGGGACTTGAGAGCTCAGAGGTTATTGTTTTTGACAGTATTCCTCTGTATTTTGGCCTATCAGTTTTCCGGTCGACTGAATTGGATGTACATATCTGTGGTCTCAAAATGAGTGTTCAGACGATACCATCCAGCTCATTAGCATTTGACTGATGTTGTTGGAGACAATAGTGAAATCTAGCACTTCCTGTCGGTTTCTTGTTATAAAAGTAAGCTCATTGCCAATGTTGCAAACAATAAGGTTAGTACTTATCATATAATCAAAAAGTGACTCACCTCTATCGTTGGTGTCGGTACTGCCCCATACCGTGTAATGAGCGTTAGCGTCGTATCCGATGATGAGGCCAGTTTTTTGCCTTCCAGTACCACCCTTTCTAGATTATCACCAGGAAGAGGGCCCAGATGATCGTGGCCAAGGTATGCCGATGCCAGCCAGTAGGAGCGTTTGGCAGTCTCTAGTCTGGCAAAGGTTAAGTCAGGGTCGCGGAGATTAGGAAGTAAAAATGCATTAAGGCTACGTTTCACTAATATACAAGTTCTAATCTCACCTTTGACCCTTGTATAGAGCGGAGCATATACAGTTGTCTTAAGTCCACGCACCACGCCTTCTACAATCCATGGTTCCTGGATTAGGATAATGTCTTCTGCGTTTTTGGAGAGACGCAGAATGAGTGCGGCCGAAGCCTTTTTTGAGTGATGGAGGTTAATCTGGAGGAACCGTTTCATTGCTACAGTTTCCCAGAGTGGCCTCCACCACGGTGTTGTTGAAGTTCTCCGATTCAAAAAATGTACTCAAGAGCCCATCTTCTTCCTCTGATCGTATAGATCGTATAGACCGTTGTCATCGGTTTCCATTTGTTACCGACGGCTTAATTGTCACCTTAGATAGATTGGAGTCGTCGCTATCCATTTCTGGAAAGGATATCGAGACTCCAAGATCTAAGGTTGTATTTGCAGGTGTCTCCGTTAAAGCAGGAGGGAGTTGCTTATAAGCACCCAGCTCATCTTTTTTATAGACCCTTAGGTGTATTGTCTCGAAGTCGAACCGAATCATACCTTTTGTCTGCGCTAAAGGGTTAAGGGATCCCTAATTGAACACCATCACTGTTAAGGCTTCCATTGACAGTTGGGTTGAAGCTACATCTGTCAAATTGGCTGTCATTTATTCAGTCTGTTTTGCCAAATCACCATGGATGGATATATGTACATAGCGTTCAACAACACGTGCAAATGATAACATTGTTTTATAAAAATAGGTGTTCTGTTCGCGCGCACATCGCCCATTTCACGGTCGCCATAATCGTCACCGACTATTCGAAGTATGGTAGATAAATTTGAGTCCACTGGTTCAGTAAACGATAAACCAACACCCGTACATCGACGAAACGCAAAATCTGCTGAAAATATCGCCGCTGTCCACTCTCACGAACAGGAGAATCCGAGGTTGGCCTTTCGCAGACTACAACTTGGCGAATTTTGCATCGTGACTTGGGCCTGCGCCCGTACAAAATTCAACTGACCCATGAACTGAAGGTAAACGACCATAAACAACGACTTCTGTTCGCTGAATGGGCTCTGGAGCAGTTGGAAAATGGCCCTAATTTTCATCGAAAAATCATCTTCAGCAATGAGGCCCATTTTTGAATGAATGTGTACGTCACCAAACAAAATTGTCGAATTTGGGACGATAACAATCCACATGAGATCCAAGAGCGTAGAATGCATCCCGAAAAAGTCAATGGCTGGCGGCGTCATCGGTCCATATTTCTTTGAGTTGGCCAGGCCATCACCATAGGCGAGCGCTATAGATCGATGATTACCAATATATTTTGGCCTGAATTGGATGATATGGACACCAACGACATGTCGTTTCAATAGGTCGGCGATACGTGCCACACAGCTCACGCCACATTGGAAATTCTACACGAGCGATTCGAGGGCATGGTCCTTTCACGTGGAGGTGATATGAACTGGCCACCGAGAACGTGTAATTTGACCCCGTTGGACTTTTTCTTTTGGGGGATTTTCTGAAGTCGCAAGCCTATGCGAATAAGCCACAAACCACAGCGGCCCTTTAAGCCAACATAACCCATTCCATCGGTCAAATTCAGCCTGATTTATGCACCAGAGTCATGGAAAATTGGGCATTTCGGATGTGCGTCATTTGAACGGTGTTATATTCCATACATACTCGTAATGGCATCGATAGGCCTTTCAAACAAACAAAAAATTTTGATGATATCTCACACACACTAAATATCCCAATTTCATTAGTTCCCATAATATGAATCCCTCATCTGAAAATATGTCTAATGCCCCTTCAATAACCATGCTTCGCCCTCAACATCTTCGTCCACTAGCTCCATTTTTGACCCCGTTCTGCCTCCCACAGTTAAAATAACCAAACAAACTTTTGACACAGCAGAATGTCGCTATGCACCTTCTAGGCTTAGAGAAAAAAAAGACGTACGAGAATATACGAGTACGTCTCCTTGTAGCGTATCTGCATGGCAAATCCGACTCAGTTTGTTATGAGGGAAAAACTAAAACAAGCGTTTCTCCATGCAGCAGGAAGGTCACCCTACTGACCTTACAGGTCTGAAGAACTATGTGCACTCAAAAAGGATCTCACACCTTCAACGGAGCAGAGCGGACAACTACACATTTTTTCGTCCCTAACGTGCTATCAATGTTCCAACCATCCATTCCTATGCCCTCTCGAAAGAACATTCCTCTTACCTTCTACTATCAAAACGTAAGAGGACTGCGATCTAAAAACCGTACTGTCTTGCGCTAATCTCACGCTCTCCCATTTGAGGTCTACACTCTGACTGGAATTAATCTAATTCCCGATATAAAGAATCAGGGATTATTCCCTCCTAGTTGCAATATTTTTCGAGACGACGAACTTACCTGTCCAAATGATGATTCTCGTTTGCGTGGTGTCCTATTGGCCGTCCACAATGACCTAACCTCTTCTCCAATCGCTGTTTCGACTTCTTCTAAGCTTGACTACGTATCACTCCCCTACAGGTCCCTCTACGCTATGTGTTTTTATATCCTACCGGCTGCCCAACCTATCGAATGCTATCAACTCGCTATCGATGCAATCAATTAAATAATTAACTTATCTGATCCTCTCGATGATATCATCGTATTCGGCAATTTCAATCTACCTCAACTGCACTGGACTCAACCAGATGATGAATCTTTTTTTATCGGAAACCCTAACTCGAGTAAAGAAGGCCTCTTCTTGGATGAGCTCACAGACTCTAGCTAATGCCAAGTTAGTGGGGTCTCCAAATACATAAGTAAGCAATTTCCTTCGATCCAATTCTTTTGCTGACTATTCCAACTATCTTATATACGATCCTAAGTCTTTCCACCAATTCGTTAACTACAAAAAAAAATCAGACGGTTTTCCTCCATCCCTCTCATACAAAAACATATTATTAACCGATTCGCAAACCATAGCCAACTTTTTTGCTACTTCTTTTAAGCAGTCTTTTGCCGATAATTCCTTCGTACCGGATGCTCTTATTTCAAATACCTACTTAACTTCCCCATCGGCCCCTCTATTTTTCAAAGTATTGATCATACAATAATAGAAAATAATTTACAACAACTTAAAGATGAATACTTACCCGGCCCAGATGGCCTTCCATCCATATTTCTTAAAAAGTGTTCCTGCACACTTTCCCGGCCCCTTACAAATCTCTTCCGATTATCTCTCTCTCAAGGAGAATTTTATCAGATATGGAAGTCTTCTTCCATAACACCGATACCCGAAAAAGGATTACAGAGCGAAGTCACTAATTACCTCCCATAGCTAAACATTCACATACAGTACTGTGCAAAACCTAAGCAACCACCCGGAGTCAACACTCCATAGTAAATCTTTTCAACTTTCTACCCCACCAATTAAAAAGAAATGGAAATGTAATGATGTGTAATAGAGTGTATTGTGAAATTCACAACTTTTTATAAAAGTAATAATACTTTAGATATAAAAAAAAATAACAAAGTAGTCAAATTGGGCTGTGCAACACCTAAGCAACTTTGTAACACACTGTACAAAAAAAAATAGCTAACAGTACTTTTCCAGTCCGGTTACACATGAAATGTTGCAAGCTCTTTATCTTTGATCTTGAGTGATTGTCTTTAATCAGTTTTCTTTTAAGTTAGTCGCATAATTGATATTTTTGAATAATGTCGCGACAAAGTTATTCTTCCTCTCTTAAACTAAAGATTATTGATAAATTTAAGTTTGGAGATACTCAGGCAACATTAGCTAAATGTTATAATATTGATAAATCGATTATTCCACGTTTAATAAAAAAACATAATGCAACAGGAGTCGTTGAAAGTCAAAATGTCGGTGGTAGGCCGCGTAAGACAGTATGTCAAAAAGATAGAAACATTTGTGGTGTAATTAAAAAACAACCGAATGAAGTCGTAAAATTATTTGATTTAAACATTGATGCTAGCACGATGCGAAGACGTGCAATTGAAAATAATCTTCGAAGTTACAGGCCGTGTAAAAAACCAGTGCTCACAAAAAGACATTTAAGGAACAGGTAGTGCAATTAAATTCTTTAAACATAATTCAAACTAAAATCTTTTTCCATATTAGGCCAAATTTTGCAAGAAAATACCAACACTAGTCTCCTAAAAAATGGAAAACAGTTGTTTTCAGCGACAAGTCAAAATTTAATTTAATTCATTCTGTGAGACGTCGTAAAGGGCAGCGACTCAATCCTAGATTCTGCACACCCACTGTAACGCATGGTGGGGGTAGTGTGATGGTGTGGACCTGTTTTTCGGCAGGAGGTGCAGGACTATTCTACGAAACAGACGCAATCATGGACCGATTCAAATATAAATCAATTCTAGAATCAGTAATGCTACCACATGCGGAGTGGGAAATGCCACTTCGTTGGGTATTTCAACAGGGTAACGATCCGAAACACACATCGAAGTTGGTAAAGGAGTGGTTAGCGGATAGTAGGATTCCTTGAATGGCTTTTGGTATCCTTAAAAGCCGTGTCGCTGGACAACACTTTTCCAACAGGTCTCACCTATTCAATGCTTTGAAAGAGAGAGTGGGAAAATATATCCCAGGATACACTTTCAAAGTTAATTACTTCTATGGCTCGTCGTTGCGCCTCTGTTATTCAAAATAAAGGATTTAACACAAAATATTAAAAAAGTTGCTTAGGTATTGCACAGCTCAATTTGGCTACTTTTTTGGTTTTTTCGTTTTTTTTTTTAAATCTGAAATATTATTACTTTTACAAAAAGTTGTGATATTTCAAAATACACTCTATTACACATCATTACATATCCATTTGTTTTTATTTGGTGGATTAGAAAGTTGAAAATACGAGGGCGGGTCACTAAGTCCATGACTTTTTGATTCAAACACAGATTTTTTGATAAAAAAATAATTTTATTTTTCAACGTAGTCTCCCTTGAGCTCTATACACTTTGTCCAACGCTTCTCCAATTTTTTTATCCCTTCCAAAAAAAATGATTTGTCGAGGTCCTCAAAATAGGCCTTTGTTTGCGAGATGACTTCATCATTGGAGTCAAATCTTTTTCCACCAAGCCATTTCTTCAGGTTTGGGAACAAGAAGTAGTCGCTCGGAGCCAAATCTGGAGAATAGGGTGGATGAGGGAGCAATTCATAGCCCAATTCATGGATTTTTGCCATGGCAACTGCACATGTGTGCACCCTTGCATTGTCTTGGTGGGAAAGAACTTTTTTCTTGGCCAAATGAGGTCGTTTTTTTTTCAAATCGTCATTGAATCGGTCCAATAAGTTGGCATAATATTCCCCATTGATTGTTCTTCCCTTTTGAAGGTAGTCAATGTGGATTATCCCGCGTGCATCCCAAAAAACAGTCGCCATAACTTTATTGGCTGACAAACCCACCTTGGCCTTCTTTGGCGCCGATTCACCCTTAGAAACCCACTGTTTTGACTGTTGTTTGTTCTCTGGTGTGTTGCGACGGCGTAAAAACTCCTCCATATTGCGATTAAACAACGCCAAACCTTCCTGTGAAGTTGTTACACGATTGCGTTTGTGGTCGACTGTGAGCAAACGCGGCACCCATCTTGCGGAAAGCTTTCTCATGCCCAAGTGATCATTCAAAATTGAAACCACTGAGCCATGCGAGATCCCTACGGCTTCCACAATCTCTCGCACTTTCAATCTTCGGTCGGCCAACACCATATCGTGAATTTTTTCGATTGTTTCGGGTGTAGAGACCTCAACTGGGCGTCCAGGACGTTCAGCATCTTCAGTGCTTGTACGGCCACAACGAAATTCAGTAAACCACTTTTTTACCATTGAAATCGATGGTGCAGAGTCCCCATAGTATTTATCAAGCTTAGCCTTGGTCTCGGTAATGGTTTTTTCTCGCAAGAAATAATGCTTAATAAGCACACGAAATTCACTTTTTTCCATTTTCTCCTCAAATTAGTGAGTAGTCTGATAAAAATAGCTGTCAAACACAAACTAACTGACGCAGCAAGTTTAAATTTTGACAGGAGTCAACTGACAGATGCCTGTTGACAGGAGCAGTGTTGCTGTTTCAGTAAAGAGGTCAGAAATTCAAAAACGGACTTATTGACCCGCCCTCGTATTTACTATGAAATGCTTACTCCAGATGGTTTCTTAGATTTTGCACAATATTGTATAACCAAATTCCTCGAAAGCCTTTTGCATTAAGCCTTAAGCTTCAGTGCAAATCACTTATTTCCCCTAATCAACACGGCTTTCTGAAAAGTTGGATCAACTTCCACTAACCTCATCGAATTCGTGTACTCTGTTCTCTACCTTAAAGAAGAAGTTAACGTTATAATAACTGATTTCAGTAAGACTTTTGACAAGATGTCTCATAAATTAATCCTGATCAAATTGTCCGTCCTGAGCTTTGAACCCATTTTGCTAAAATGGATATCTTCATACCTGGATAATCGTTTTTATAGTGTTCGTTGCAGGTCTGCCCTATCGACCTCTTTCTTGGCTACTTCAGGTGTTCCTCAAGGTAGTCACCTAGGACCACTCCTCTTCATCCTAACCATTAACGACTTTGAAATGGTCATTCAACACTCAGCACTTTCTCTCTATGCTGACGCGATGATATCTCACACATACTTTGTTTTATTTAAATTTAAAGATAGGAAGCTCTTAATGAAAGACTCTTTAGTTGTAAAAATAATATACAAACAACTTACTCTGAAATTCTAATAATATTTTATTTAAAAATTAAAAAAAAAAATATATTCATAAAAAAATTGTACGCTAAAGTTAATATATAAATTTTAATTGTAATATAAATGCCGTTGTCACATATTTATAATAAAAAAATATGAAAACCCATATGGATATCATTAAAAAAAAAAAAATGTATAAACCCAATCACAAGCTTAATTGAATTTGTAATCAATTTTAACAGTTTTTCTGTTTTTTTCTTTTTTTCTTTTTTTCTTTTTCATACTAGAACATTTTACAAAGATGATTTGTTTCTTAAATATAAATTGTTTGTTTTGTTTTTGTTTTTGTTTTTTTTATAAATATTTCTTCACATAGTAATTCGAATTTGGCCATTTATTCAAAGTCGATTTAAACAATTTTGATTTTTTTTTCTTTTTTTTTTTTCTTGATATATATATTTGAGATATTTCAACATTGAAAAATAATGTTTCTGCGTTTATTCGATATGAAAAATATATATGACATACTAGTACATTACATTTAGATACATATGTGTACATATGCATTTATTGTAGTACACTGATTTATTTTTATTAAAAAAATTGTCCATTTTTACAATTAGGTTTACAATTATAATTGGGTTTTGTTTTTTTTGGTTTTTTTTTTGTTTTTTTGAAGCAAAAAATAGGATATACAATATATGTTATTTGGAAAGACGCGTTTTTTTTTTGTAAAAGAAGAACTCTGTAAGCGTTTCTGTCGCACTCAATATTCTATATACATTTCGTATTTTTAATTGTGGTCTGACTAACCATAAGATTTTCTCATACTCATACTCATACTTATACTCATGTATGTACTCGTATGTATCTACTAATGCGTGTCAATAAAAATGCTAAACTATTTTAATATACTCGTAAACAAAGGTCCGCATTTTATCACCATTTAAAAGAAATGAAACCGCCAGTCTTCTAAAAATCTTCGTTCTAAAACAATTTCCACACACAATAGCTCCGCAATTTGGCTTCATTTTTATAGTGAGAGTTCTTCAGTTGAAGTATTCGCATGTGGAGGCTCCTCGGGAGCTCGAATATCGGTTAATATAACAACCTCATAGGGGCTACAATCGGAAAGACGTAAAAAGGCGCACAACCATCCGTAAAAACCCTTTTCAATATCGCAAATTTCATTCAACCAACTGTTGAGTTGTAAACTAATTTGAACAAGGCCAGCATAAAGGCCAAGGCCAATAGTACAGATTATAATCCCAACAGGATAAGTGAGCACTAATATGGGTGACACTAAAAACCTGTAGAAATAACCCTTCTCTTCGTTGAAATAGTTGAACATATTGTACCAAGTTAGGGTACCAATATAAAATGAGTACACTCCAGAAATCAGGATCACAAATGGAAGGCATATCAATGACAGCAAAAGGATGTGTAGGCCTGTTTTTGAGGAGCATGTACACCAAAGAAGACCTTTCTTCTTAGTTTCGGTGGCTATGGCAGCTGCATTTATCTGTTCTAGTTCCTCGCGACTTATATTGATCTGGAGGTCTACACATTGGCCCTTCTTTCGTCCTCTTTTGATGGTGCCTTCAAAGAAAAACATATTATCTACCATGAAATGTCAATCACAAAAACAAAAAACTCACCAGTCATTGTTAGATAGTTACTATCCATAGATCGCCTGGTATTGTATCTATCCAAACTATGATCATCGGCATGAAGAACGCTGGTCTCACCTGATTCCAAATCTTCATAATTGGCTATCTCTGGAGAATTTTGATTACTTTGCACATGCAATATATCTGTTCGTATATTCACTCGTTTTTTGGATGAACGAGTACTAAGACAATCTTGAGATTTACTCAATTTAGCATCTAAACTACTTTCGGAATAGCTACTAGGTGTTACGGTGGAACTTTCTCGGCGAGTTGATGACAATTGGCTGGAAGGGAGATTCTCGAAATGCTGCAATTCATTGTCTTCACCTTCGTAAATATTATCCGAGCTGGCAGTTAGTATTTTGGCTTGTATTTGAATTGGTGATGTATCTTTTTCGTCCAGTGGTATTTGTGGCAGTGGTTGTTTATTCTTAAGAATTAACGATGTTTTGAGTAAGTCATCTTCAAGACCAGGGGAAGACGGTGATAACTTTTGTCGATTCTATAAATAAATAAAACAAAATTAATCATTAAATAGATGTTGATCTTTTTTGGTCCTGGCTTCCTTGTAGATTCTTGAGATAGACTTTGCATGTCAACCTACTCATACAATTAAAATCCATAAAATTATACAGCTGCCCACCCTAAAAGGATCCAAGATCATACAGTGCGACAATATATCCACCCTGGAATGGCTGAGAAAGTTCATCGGAAGCTCCATGGCCAAAAGCTAAACTGCGTATTGTCGAAAAGAAAGAACTCATGGATCTTACCAGACCTAAAGGACGGTTGACGGGTTCCTACATACCGACGGACAGGATAGAACGCAACCTCTGATACCACAATCCAGAGTTTAGCAGCAAGAAGTGAGAGGTAATTGAAATGGGAAACCACACCACAGTTGGCATGTAAGTTGTGGTTAAACCAAGCAACAAATCTATGCCACTCCTACACATAGCCAACTACAAGGTCCAGGTCGGGATATCCCGATGCAAGATCAAACCTTTCAACGTCGCCTTGTGTAGAAAATCTAAGAGAGAGAGCGAACCGCCATGCTGAAGATAATAACGGGTGACCTGATAGCAATGATAGTTTTCCAATTGTTATGTTTCAGCAGCTGTTAAAGTTACCAATGTCACGCAGCTGTCAAAATATTCAGTTAGACTTGCCATTTCATCATGCATCGTTTTACGCTTGGCAAACGTGCGGAAATTATTCAAAAATATTATCGAAACTCCGGCTCAGTTGTAAATACGGAACGTGAATTTCGTCGTGAGGTCGGGCGCCATCATGGCTTCAAGGTGCAGCCAATTCGTCGCACGGTGGAAAAGTGCGAGCATAAGAACACTCTCTCTCGGATCTTAAGCCACCAACCAGACAGAGATTGGTGCGAAATGAAGAAAACATAGCCGCCGCGACGGCCAGTATCGAAGAAAATCCAGAAATGTCGATTCGGCGAAGATCAGCTGAATTAAGCTAGATTTCCACTTGTCGTTTTAAAATTTACAAATGACCTATTTTTACGTCAATTAGAAAATTGGCAAGTGGAAATAATCGCCAGAGAGTCAACCCTGTTTATTTTGCGTTGGACTTGGGCCTACATCCGTATAAAATTTTGTTGACGTAAAAATTGAAGCCGGACGACCATAGACAACGCCGTGAGTTCGCTAAATGAGCGCTGGAAATGTTGGCCGGAGATCCGGATTTTTGCCAAAATATCATCTTCTCGGGCGAGGCCCATTTTTGACTCAGCGGCTTCAACAAGCGAAATTGGCGTTATTGGAGCGAACACAATCATCAAGTGTTTGGTCAATCATCAATGCATCCACAAAGATTGACTCTTTGGTGCGGTTCATGGCATGGCGGCATCATCGGACCTTATTTCTTTCAAAATGAACAAAAAGCCACAGTTACCGTCAATGGTCTCAGGTATAAAGCGATGTTAACCGACTTTCTGTGGTCAGAGGTCGACAACATCGGTATATTTGAGCTGTGGTTCCAGAAAGACGGCGCTACATGCCTTACAAGTGACGCAACGCTCGTGAAGGAGAAATTTGGTGATTGGGTCAACTGACGGCGAGCATTCATCAATTGGCCGCCGCAATCATGCGATTTGACACCACCCGATTATTTTCTCTGGGGCTACGTCAAATCATTAGTCTACGCTAACAAACAAACCACTTTGGACGAGCTCGAGGCCAACATTCGACACGCTATTGCCGGAATAACGCCGTACATATTGGACCAAGTCATCAAAAATTGGGCCGACCGCTTGAAGCAGCTAAGCAGAGGCGGCCATTTGAATGATATGCTATTCCACACATAATGGCTTCAAGATAAAGCCAGAATCAATCTTCTATCTCACGCCGTTGTTGCTTTATTTAAATTTTTTTTCTATCGTGCTTATCTCGTCACCCTATACAAAGACTTGTCTACCTTATGACTAATGAAGGCATCGACATCGTATTCACCCAGAAACCATGGATAACCCGAGGCAAAATAAAAGGGCTGAAATTACCCGAAGTGGTCACCTACAAGGCCGAAAAGGGGTAGCACAATGGGATAGCACGGACATAAACCCTCGAGGTTAGTCCCATCCCAATACATAATTCGCCACAATGTATTGATCGCTAACCGCGGAAATGAACCAACGTTTGTAGTGAAAAATAGACGGCAGGTGTTAGATACCAACCCACTCAGTAGCTCTGATACCCTTTCCGTAAAAAAAACTGGATGATATCTTCGGCCATATCGTTCTCTGACCACAGAATGATCAGGCTCCGTGTTAAAGACATACCCATACCCCTACTAATATACAAAAATCCCAAAAATACTAAATGGGAAAACTTTACAGCAGGGATACTATATGTAGATCAAAAACTTAAAATGGAAACCCCCGCTTAAATAGACTATGCAGCGGAAAAACTGTGGATGATCTTCACCTAGGCTTTTAACCAAGCATACCCTACGAAGATCAAGAAATCCAACAACTCCCCACATCGATGGACTAAAGAACTACAATGCAAGCGGAAAGAGGCTAGAAAACTTTTCAATGCAGCCAAAAGCTCAGATTTGTGCTCTTGTGACTGGGACAAATAGATATAAGGCCAGTCTGAGAAATGCAAGAGCGCAATCTGCAGAGCTAAAAGAAAATCATGGACAACAGTGGGTGCGAGGTTAAAGAACCTACAGTAGTTGGGGATCTAAAACTACCAAATGGTAGCTACACGAAATCCAACACTGAAGCTTTGGGATTCGTGTTAAAAACGCACTTCCGTGGATGCACTCCTACTCCAACACCAATAGCAAATACAGACTCAGTTTTCCCTAGCCAATATGAAATCCCAGAGGATAGAAGAAAAGAAAATAAGCTGGGTTATAAACTCATTCTCCGCTAACAAATCCCCTGAACTGAACGGAATCATTCCAATCATGCTTCTAAAAACCAAGCAGGTTGTTATACTGTTCCTAAAAAGAATATTCAGCGGTAACATCAAGTATGGATATGTGCCGAAACGCTGGAGGGAAGTAAATGTAGTATTCATTCCCAAAGCAGGTAAGCCTAGCCATACCCAACCAAAAGACCTCAGGACCATAAGCCTAACATACATTTCAAAAACTTTAAGAAAAACTGCTTGACACTCATATTCGAAGTAATCCGCACCCAGAAGACTTAGTTTCAATTCAGCATGCGTATACAAAAGGGGACGGAAACGGCCCTAAATGAAGATTTCAACACGATTGAAAAAAGTCTTTAGGACAAAGAACAAACGTTAGCAATCTTCCCTGACATCGAAGGAGCCTCCAGCAATGTCAACGTTCCCGCTATAAGTAGGAAATACTAGAGCTCACCCTGCACCAACAAACCTGATAACCTGTATGCTCCGCAACAGGAACATCAATGCAACATTAGGTAATACGGTATTGAGCGTCACCCTGTGGACCATAGAGTGGTTGATGAAATACTTCTGAATATAAAATGGGAGCGAATAAAAGCCACTGCATACACTTATGGCCACTGACGAGTTCGTGTCCACTATCAATGAAATCCTAAACTACTATATACCCTTAAAATCCCAGGGGGCTGGACCAAGCTCTGTGGGCTGGCAATCAACTCGCAAAAACAGAGCTTCTTCTATTCATACATAAAAGTATAATGCCATAATTTAACCTTCCTTCCATAGATGGGCCAACCCTCCGGCTATCGAACAGTGCTAAATATATAGGTATCATACTTAGTTGGAAGCTCAATGTCGAAGGACGAGTAAAGAAAGCAACATGGGGACCTAACACCAAAACTATACTATGAATCTACCTACGAGGGGCGATCAATATATTCTCGGTATCGATATGAAGGAAAATGCGAATTCAATTTAAATTGTTTTTATTTTTCAATATAATCTCCCCTAACATCAATGCATTTGTTACATTTTGAGATAAGCTTTTTTAAACCCTCAAAAAAATAAATTTCCTCTTTCTCTGCAAAATACCGACTTGAGTTCTTCATCATCCGAAAATCTTTTTCCACGAAGACATTTCCTCCCGCAAATTATGCAAAGTGGAAGCGTAGGATGCGGCGTTGATGGTTTCACCTTTTTTTTTGTACTCAATGAGCAAGATTCCCTTTGAGTCCCAAAAAACTGTGGCCATGAACTTCTCGGCAGACGGAGTGACTTTGAACTTCTTCGGGGGGTCTGTTCCTTTTTTATGCCACTGCATGGACTCTTGTTTGCTTTCAGGGTCATAGTGGTGGACCCATGTTTCGTCCCCAGTAACAATTCGATCCATAACACCGTCCGCGTTCTCACTACACATCTCCAAAAGCTCTCTACAGCATGCGATTCTCACTTTTTTCTGAGGCGCTGTAAGCATTCGTGGCACCCACCTTGCACTGACCTTTGAAAGGTTAAGATGGTCATGAAGAATGGTGTGAATGGTACCAATTGAAAGCTTGATGATCTCTGCCATCATTTTCATCTTTATTCGGGCATCCTCAAGAACAAGTTTTTCGACTTCTTTGATGCTTTCTCCCGTACAAGCAGTAGCCGGAGCGCCGGAGCGGGGGTCGTCTTCAATGCTCTCTCTGCCTCTCTTGAACTCACTTGACCACTTTTGCACAGTTGATAAACAGCCACCATCTCTTCATGAATAGTTTTTTGACTTTTTCCTTGCTTAGTGAGAAATTTAATTACAGCGCGATGCTCAATTTTCACCATCATCGTCTCAGTTGCCATTATGATTCTGTTTAACTAGAGATAAAACGCGAATTAATAATCACATTTATATGAAATTTCACACGAATAACAGTATTATTTGATAAATAAGTCAATTTATATATACAACCACAGATTCACCCCGATACCGAGAATAGTTTGAACGCCCCTCGTATCTATATTTTAACTTACTGCATGCATAGTACAAAGGATTGCATGCATAGGCACAACTCACGCCATGAGAACGACGCTAATGGCGGGACCCGAAAATGTACTTGGCCTCCTGTCCCTAGATTTACACATGCAAGATCTACAGCGAAAAGCGCTTCAAGATTGAGTCACCTAAATTTGTGGAAACCAAACCCGAAGGCCACGCCTCGATCCTTACACATATAACATATACCGATAATACCTCATCACAACTTTGAAATACCATTCGCTTGCATTTTCCTAAGCATATTGGAATGGGACAGGAGCTAAATGGTACAAGACTCGATATCAATTTTCAAAGATGGATAAAAGACGAAGACAAGAACCGGTGCCGGGATCTTCTCCGATCACTTGAATTTACGATGCTCTCGACGTCTGCCAGACTACAGCAGTGTCTTCTAGGCTAAGATGTTGGCTGTGGCAGAAGCGACCAAACTTTCTGCAACAAAGGCAATCTTCCACGAGGATATTACTAAATTTATTGACATCCAGGCTGTAATCAAGGCCATCGCTGCAGTCGAAATCAAATCGAGGCTTGTGAAGGGCATAAGCTTATGCTATTCTGGGTACCTGGCCACAAAGGAGTGACAGGCAATAAGCACGCAGACGAGCTTGTTCTAAAAGAATCCTCCCAGATCAAAGTATCAAACCTCCACTCTTCACTCTGAGAATACATGTGAAGCAAACGATATAAATAAGAGCTAGTGAAAGGTGGGAAAACCTTGCAATCTACGAAACCTCAAGATAGTCTTGAAAAGGAGAGCTGAGCTATTTACTCTTGATGGATTGATGGGAGGATACCCTCCACTTTTTGTGCAACTGCCCCTACCTCAGCAATTTGCGGCACCTTGTCCTTGCACCACACATGTTTCCTCTTCTGCAACACAAAATGCAATGGAGTATTAATTAGATCAATCCAATCCTTACGCACATCAATCAGCATGATCCTCATCATGCAAAATCAAACATGTTTTAATATTCGTCACTCAGGCTTCATCAAATGTGTGTGGCGCACACAGATGCATTTTCACAAATGCATGTAAGTGATTGACGTCAATCCATTGATCATGTAAGGGCCGCTTAACAGATGGTTAATCCTAACATGTAAAAACAAAATAAATTGTCTGGCAAAATTCGACTTTAATCATCAATATAGTCTTCTTCTAGAGTAATACAATCATTCCAGCGCCGCTCTAATATTTCGATGCCTTTCTTATATTGTAGAACGATTTGTTAAACCCTTCAAAATACGCTTCAGTTTCGGCGATCACCTCTTTCCGGCGAGCATTTTCTTGAGGTTTGCGACAAGGTAATAGGATCCATATATCATCCATTGTCACATATCGCATGAAAAGATTCTTTTTATTTTGCTTAAACAGCTCCGAACAGCGTTCTGAATCAACATCTTGTTGCTTTTGGTCCTAATGCGGTATTCACTTCGAACAGAGCTTTTGCATACCCAAACGCTCATGCAATATACATAGTTAAACTAACCCAGATGTCAAGTTTTCCAGATATTGGAAAATCAAAACCGGTCTTCTACTGATCGCCCCTATCGTGTGAATTGTCATCAATGGGAATTTCCCTCTCATTTTATACAAACCACGTCCACTTTAATTCAAAAAAGGTCATCCACATTACACACACTCGTGCAAATCGCTCTCATTCTAGCAATTTTACTTGTAAATTACTCTCATTCTAACAAATTTTGACAAAGTTTAGAGAATGTAAAAGTGTTGGAAATCACTTACAGTGTGTCTGTGCAAAAGTTAAGGGTTTGCAATTAGTAGAGTTTGACATCTAGGTTAGTTTATCTATTCCCAGAGCGTTCTGCATCATTTGTGCACGATCGCGCTTGAATTCAGCAAACGAGCGACAAATGGTTGCTTTTGACAAAGTAGATTCCTTATAATACTTTCCAAGCCGCTCTTGAGTTTTAAGGGTATTGTTCTCATCAAATAACAGTGTTTTATCAATTTACAAAACATGTTTTTTTCCATGGGTTTGAAAATATTAAAAGACGCGTCACTTAAACTTCAATATCTCGATGACTAATGGCCAAAAAGTCATCAAATGTTTACACGTGTCATTTGATTGGCACTAACTAGATAGAAATCTAGTACTGTGCGACCAACTATTGTTTGATGTTTCTGATCATGACCTACTTTTCTGTACACATGATGTAAATTTGTCCAAAACTGCTATCTCTTTTGCATTTAACGATTTCAACTCCATAAATTTAACAGACTGTACCAGCTTACCACAGTGTACGTTGATTTTCCAATCACACTGTATTGTTTTGCTAATTTTGTGGCAGAAAAGAAAGAAGAATTAGGTACGAGTAGTAAGAAGAAAGGAAGAATGTGCCAAAATATAATCAAAATCCTCAATCACAGTTTAATTGTCTGCAAAGTATATTTGGGTGGCGGTTATAATAACGGGGGCCGAATTACCGCAATCGATAACGAGTAACTCGTCATCAAAATGTGAGGATTGGTGATCGAGCATTCACTATCGAAATTTAAGATGACAGCACTCGTTATAGTGCATCATTTCATTCGAACACTATTGTGCTGTCGAGTCGTCGACTGAAACAACATATGTTAGATGTGATTATTTTTGGTTTATTTTTTTTTTTTTTGTAATAATTTACTAACGCAATGTCTATTTTTTTTTTTTTATTAAGATCCCAGTCTCAGCTAAATCTATTTTTCATAAAAAAAATGCCCAAACATCCCGATTTGGCAAAGAATATTTTGCAGTTGACATATTGGGTCTACAAGTAAGTTTCCAGCGTTTGTCAGAGATGTCGCCACCAGTGGATCCCGGGTAGAACTGTCAGACCCCATGTGTTTTATTTGTAGGTTTTGTATCTATCAACAACTTTGCAGCGTTATATTTGAGCAGCTCTATCGGTGTCGTACATTTTATCGAGCAAAATCATGGCAAGTTTCCAGCCAAATAAACGTCATTCGCGGGAAGCGCTGCTTTTATTCTTTAATATGAAGAAAAGTGCGGCTGAGGCCTATCGTTTGCTTTCGGAAATTTATAGGGCGGAATGTATTGGTGAATCGACGTGCGGCGAGTGGTTCAAACGGTTCAAAGATGGTGATTTTGGAGTTGAAGACAAAGATCGCTCCGGAAAGCCGAAAAGTTTTGAAGACGAGGAATTGGACGCTTTACTGGATGAGGATCCGTATCAGATTCAAGAAGAACGTGCTGCATCATTTGGCGTCACGTAACAAGCCGTTTCCCTGCGCCTAAAAGCACTGGGATTCATCCAAAAGGTTGGAAACTGGGTGCCGTACGTTTTGAAGCCAAGAGACGTCGAACGGCGATTTTGCATGTCCGAAATGTTACTGCAGCGATATAAAAATAAATCATTTTTGCATCGTATTGTCACTGGTGATGAGAAATGGATTTATTATGATAATCCTAAATGCAGAAAATCGTATACAAAGCCCGGCGAGCCCGCCCAATCGACGCCGAAACGAAATATTCACGTGAATAAGGTCATGCTCTGCATATGGTGGGATCAAAAGGGTGTCGTATACTACGAACTACTTCCGAGTGGTGAAACCATCAAAGGACCATTATATCGAACCCAACTAATTCGTTTGAAGCGGGCGTTAAAAGAAAAACGGCCAGAATATGAGACCAGGCATGAGTCCGTCATTTTTCATCACGACAACGCTTGACGGTTTCGGTGAAAAACTATTTGGAAAATAGTGGATGGGAAATTCTGCCTCACCCGCCTTACAGTCCAGACTTGGCACCATCTGACTACCACTTGTTTCGTTCGATGCAGAACGCTCTTACGGGAATACGCTTCAGCTCAGTAGAGGAAATCAAAAATTGCCTCGATACGTTCTTGGGCTCGAAAGACGAGAAATTTTTTTTGTCCGGAATTCATAAATTGCCAGAAAGATGGGGAAAAGTTGTAGCTTCCGATGGATGATACTTTGAATAAAGCATTGTAACTATGTTTTCATAATAAAACTTCAAATTTTGGAAAAAATAACGCTGGAAACTTACTTGTAGACCCAATACATGTGTCCTTTAAATTCAAGACTTTGCGAAATGTGGTTGAACGCATCTTTATTAACCCTAAATCTTTTGATAAATCTGCAAAATTAAAATGTTATTTGCGTTTTAATTCGTGTAGGCTTAGATATACGAGTACTTACGTAGCATCTGGCAATGAGAACAGATTGCTCATATCCCTTGATCGTCGGGGTTCAACGCCTTCGCGATATTGTCCGTCGGAGTCCGAGGACAAATAAAAAAAATAGACCTTCAATTTCACCGCAAATAATATTTTTCTATTTTTTATATCAACTGGAGAAACGTCACTTTGTGGGTTGTAGTAGAATTTTATTTTCATTCGATACGTGAGCTCTCGAGTGCCATCATCCCAATAAGGTTAATCTATCATTCGATCACGAGTCCTACTTACTCACTCGATATCGATTGCGGTAATTCGACCCCAGTTTAGAAAAGAATAACATAAGTTACAGAAAGTGCGCTTGACTGTAAGCTGATGAGCATTCATAGCGTTGCTGGTGAAAAGAAATTATTTATGAAAATTACAAAGAGTGCCGGAGAGAGAATGAAGCCCTGGGGCATACCAACATTTGTTATGTGAATATCAGACTCGAAACCTTCCAATTGAACATTCTGAAAGGATATTTCTTATCCATCTAAGAAGAAATGCATCTTTCTTAAATACACGCATTTTCAACGGATGGCCGGATGGCAAACTCCGTCGAACGCCTTTCAAATAACAAGTCCAACTGTCTTGCGTTCACCAGACCGGTGTACAATTTGGTGTCACTTTTTGATGAGACCAAACCACCTATGAACCTGTTGTCACGAAAACCGTATTTCCAGTTTTTATATTTCAAAATATTTTAAGAGCTGACGCTTTATCAGCGTTTCATGACCTTGAAAACAGTGACAGTGCGTGCAATTCATCTGTATGGCCTTCTTAGGGAAAAGCTGGATAAATGCTATTTTCCATCTGCTCGGAGAGATTCCTTAAAAGTAGGATTGCTGAAAACGTTGGCAAAAGGGTCTTGCCAGCGTTGAAAATTAATTCTCCAGAATAAGGGAGACCAAATTTAAGTACTCTTACACCTACACGAGTAGGAAAGTCGATTCAATTCAATTTATAACAAACGGTAAGTACAAGTAAGATCAAAGTCTCAAAGTCTTTTATAGTACAATGAATTTTAAGACAAAATGAATTCAAATAATAAAGAACTAAGTTTAAAAAATACATTTCAATTTACAAAAAAATTAGGTAAAAAAAAGAAAAACAAATTAGGGACTGGATTAAAAAAGAAAGATCACGAGGAGAGGAAATAGAGATGGATGCGAAAAAGTAAGAAAGAAATAAAAGAGATAAGAAAATTAGAAAAGATTTACGTACTTAGAATTATTTATTTTCGAAATGTGCTAATATTGCAGTTTTAAATTGGTCGGCTACCATTATTTGCTTGACGATGACAGATGATGGGTTCCAAAGTCTGGCAGTGTGGATAAGAGGCGAGATGTAATTAAATAATTACAAGTAGGCGTTATAAGGTTAAAGGTTCAGGTTGACTGGACAAATTGCAGTTTCTGATAAAGATATGATGGAGAACGAGTCTGAATTATTTTGTGCATGAGAACACAGCATCTTATTTCCCAGAAACTCTGGAATGAGCAACCAAGAAGAAGTCTGTGGTAGCCGGATACATGATCGAATCTCCTTATTCCAGAGACATATCTCACCATGTCATTAAAGACAACAAGTAACTTGTGTTGAGATTGTGAATCTAGCTTCAGTCAAATTTAGCAGTAGCGTAGTCATGACTGTAGCGGTATCTATTATATTTGCCAACACATTTCAGTATGTGAGCTATATATAAGATGTTCCTCCATATCTTTCTAAATGGAGGTCCGCGTCAGTTTTCTTATCCTTAAGGCGAATTCCTTTCGGAAGTGGAACTATCTGTTTGGATGGTATGTCTTCTTGTGAAGGGGGAATTGGTGGTGGAGGTGGTTTTACTGGAGTGTGTTTAATGGGGCAAGATGTGGATGCTTTTGTGGTGGTGAATTGGGTTGTGGTTGGTTTGGGGTCCAATAAAGTACGGACTCCATAGTGTAAGTATACTTTCTCTTCATCAACTGCAAAATGATTAATTTTAGCAGTCGGGATTTCCCGGACACACTTGATCATTTGGTTAATCAGGCATATTACCTTAGTTATCTCTTGTTTATCGATATCTCCAAAATTACGAGTGATACGATTTCATCGGACTCCCAAAGCTCCTCTTCAGCCGTTGAGACAAGTGTATTCTCTAACTCAGGTGATTGCTCATGACTTGAGTCTGATGTGCTATCCAAACCTTGATAATATACGGGTATCTGTTCCAGATCATGTATAACTCTTGATGGAGGTTTAATACCTATCCTGGTAACTTGTTTCAGTGATTATCAAGATCTGGTAAATTAAGAGAGAAGTCCGCTCCTTGAATTTCAGGATTAATTCCTAAACTACTCATCATTGTATCCAAACCAGATCGAGTAATTGCACCATCACGTTTGAGTATATTGTTTAGTTCAGTCTTTTGTAAAGGGCGTTCCTTGCTCAGTTGTCTTCTTTGCGAGTAAGGCAATCCACACTGCCATGTGCGACGTCTCTGCTGTAGTTAAGTCGCCTGTCCCCAGCTGTCCGAGCGACATGGAAGATTAATGGGACCGCTGATCTATCCTGGATCAACCCTATCTGATCTAGGTAGAGGAATGCTTCCGGTGGAGCTTCCGAGAGCGCACACTCTCGTGGTAAAGGTAATTGGGGTAGTAAGCCCCAGATATCAGGTTATTCGTCGAGGCCATTACTCTTGCAATGTGCCTTCGAGTCAGCCTAATTACGAAGTTGTTCGCTCTGTTGTAAAAGACCTCAATAGGATACAATTTTTTATACTCCGACTCTGGTGTTCTGTATAAGTGAAGGCAAGCCCTCTGAAATACCCAAATCTTTTCCATTAAGCCTGCTCGCACATTGAACCACACGGGACTCCCAAATACCAGCATGGGCTTAATAAGGGCCATGTACCAGATTACCTTTACCCTCGCATCGAGTTGGCTACTATAAAACAGTCTCTTTGTAAGAGCAAAAGCGCCTTTAGCTCTGGCCAGAGCAGCATCTACATTTCTGTCAAAATACAGAAACTGATCAAGCCAGATCCCAAGGTATCTGACAACATTTCGACAGGCAAGAGGCTGTCCATGTTGTCCAATGATCGAGAACTTTCGCCAATTTTTTCTGGTATCCCTAGAGGCTCCAGACAACGGCGTCCTAAAGAGAATGGTTTCCGACTTTTGAAAGTTGATTTTCAATTTCCAGTCCTCGCAAAATCGTCTTATCTTATCGAAGTCACGCTGAAAGAGAGTATTAATGACCTCGATTTTTGGACCTGTTCTGTACGCTTTCAAATCGTCTGCGTACGCAATAGTATGGGGAAGTGAACCTATCAAGTCGCTTATATAAATGTTGAATAGGATCGGCGAATTGACCGCGCCTTGCTGAAGACAATTTTTAATTTGAAATATTCCAGCAGGAGTCACATCACCATTTTTCACGATGAACTGTCTGTTGGTTAGCATATTATAAAGAATGTACAAGAGTGGTTTACTGATCCCCAGCCTAGTCAGCTTATAGAAAAGACCCTCTAACCATATGGTGTCGAAGGCCTTCTCCAAGTCAACAAGGCAGGCACCAGTACATTGGTTTTTGCCTTTATTCCATTGGATATCGGACACCAATTTAGACGCGGCATGTGAGATATCATGTCCCGCCTCAAAACCGAATTGATTATCCGGAATTACTCATATATGTTTATCCTCAACACACCTAGACAGAGCTCTTACTTACTTACTTTTTCAAATACCTTACTGATAGTCGGAAGGAGACTTATCGACCGGAGATTCGCCGGATTGGATATATCCTTTCCCTTTTTGGGGATAGATTGAACCACCGCCGTTCTCCAATGTGCTGGATAATGTGCATTATTCATTGCATTATTAAACAGGGTGGTGTAAATGTCGACCGCTTCTAGAGGAAGATGTCGAAGCACGATGTTCGGAATACCATCGGTCCCCACTGATTTCTTAGCCCTGATTGTGTCTAAGATTTCATGGAGCTCTTCCTTCGAAATGAACGGGGGTAGGTCACCCTCTCTGGTAATCACATTATTTGTCATATTTTCGTCGCTGAACTGAGCCCTCGGATCGCCAGTTCTCTAATTCATTTCGAATGCAGAAGTCGTGCACCAAGACGCGATTGTTCAGGTCATAATTAGGGCCAATGGTATCAGTGGCCTTGTTTATTTCCTGGAAAGTCGCCCCTATGGCCTCAACCTTCTCCTGTGGATCCTCGATCACAAAGAAATCGTCGTCATCAGCGGCCTCATTTGGATGAATACCTGCTATTGTCAGCAACCGTTCGTTGTCTGTTGTCCGGGCTATTTTAAGACACTGAAGGTCGTTTTGATTTTTCCTCCGAAATAGTTTATTTATTTGCGGGAACATATTCGGGTTGCTAGTGTTTACAGCTCGAACCCTGTTGTTCCAATACAAACTTACAGAAATTCTGTAATTCTCTTTTATTAACGTTTGAAGATTTTTAATCAACGACTTCAGTATCCTAATCACCGGGTCTTGTCTGTCAGTTAACTATCTGTACAAGTTTTTGAGTCTTGACAGAAGTCTACTTTTCTGTCGGTGCAGGGCGTCAATAGTAGGATTGCGGAACAGGACTTCGTTAGTCGTACGTCGATATAAGGTCTCTAAATTGCAATTGAGCACAAGAAAAGTCAATATTGTAGTTGCAAAAGAGAAGATCATGGTCTGATATACCCTCAAGGGATAGATAGTCAAAGAGTAAAACATTAGAAAGGTCAGAAACTATTGCCAAATCAAGAAGACCCGGCCGAGAGTCAGGCCTAAAACATGTAGCATACTAGCTGATAACCACCTAGCCCGTGGAAGCAATATTGTCTAATAACTGGCTTGATCTACTGTCAGATTTATACATATCCGCATTAAAATCACCACAGAGAATAATATGGTCTCAGAGAATACCACCTTGATCACCATGTGGCGCTCCCATTGTTCCGATTTGAGTTCTGTTTTGTTTGTTAAGTTGGTAAATCTGTTGTCGACAGTCCCTCTAGATCTTAGCGTCATAGCTTGACACTTGCAAAAGTTACGTAGCCAAGAGTACATTTATCTCTGCGTGTGTTGGCGATTTTTTACAATTTTAGAAATGGATTTAAATTTGCAACAACGAACGGATTTAATGGTGCGTGAACGTTGGAAATGTTGGATAAGTGTTTCGGAAACGATTCTCTAAAGAAAACGGTCGTTTACCTTTGGCACGAGCGGTTCAAAAGTGGTTGTGAGTCAATCGAAGATGATGAACGCAGTAGCAGACCATCGACATCGAAAACCGACGAAAACATTGAAATTAACCATCAGAGAGACAGCGGAGGACTTGAACATTGCCTATGGATCAGTCCATGTTAATGATTTGGGTTTCCGTCGTTTGGCAAAAGACCTCACTTTCATGCAAAAAAGAGACCGTGTTGACGTCGCAAAAGAGATGATTTGCGAGGCTGAATCCGATCCCACATTCATCAAAAGGATCATTACTGGAGACGAGACGTGGGTTTATGAGTACGCCATGCAATCCAGACATCAGGCAAGTGAATGGCGTTCACCAAATAAGCCGAGACCAACCACGTCGTGTTCAGTCAAAAAAGAAGGCAATGCTCACGGTTTTCATGGATTACAACGGTGCAGTGCATCATGAATTTTTGCCAGAAGACTAGACAGTAAACAAAGAGTACTCGTATTATTTGGGCGTCATGAGACGTTTGCGTGAAGCAATTCGCCGAAAGAGACCAGAATTGTGGGCAGAAAACTCGTGAATTTTGCACCATAATAACGCACCGTCGCACAGTGCTATCATTATTCGTAATTTTTTGACGGAAAATGCAACAAATACCATCCAAGAGCCACCGAATTCACCTGATTTGGCTTCCTGTGACTTCTTTCTGTTCAATCGAGTTAAAAAAAAACAGTACGGGGAACGCGTTTCAGCAGCCTAGAGGAAGTAATGGAAAAATCGCAGGACATACCGAAAACCGAATATAAAAAATGTTTCGGGGATTGGATCAAGCGCTGACATAAGTGTGTTGCAGTCGGTGGGGATTACTTTGAAGGCGACAATATAGATTTAGATGAATAAACTTGTATTTTTAATCTTCTGAATAAATTCCGGGAATTCCGAGGTGGTATTGCTGGCGCTCTGCTGTAGGAGGGAACATGACACAATCTATAAGCATTGATTTGCCTGAGAAGTGCGTATTTTGTTGAAGGAATAAAATTATACAATATTAAAAATGAGCAAGTTTTCCTATATATTTTCCTTTCTTCTAAAGATACCTTATTTTCTGGGTGAAAAACCTTCACCGCCATTCTCAATCTTTACCGAAATAAATACCGTGAGTGTCTCTTATCTAATGAAACATACAATTGTCCGGCTTTAAGTCCACCATTAAGTTACTCTTATATCCAACGAAATGCTATAAAAGATTTTTCAATTTACATCATCAAGGAGCCGCAAGAACGAAAACAAAGAACGCCAATGTATTTACAGGAAGAAGTGGAGAGCCCCACCCTTCCTACGAGAAACACAATGGACTTATTTAGGTTTAATTACCTCCATTCTTCATGACCACCACCCATTCAACATAACCTAAACATGTCGGTTTTTACGAGTATATGGTATTATTCTTTGTTTTCAATTTTCAAATCATTCGTGATACAATACAGGCTCAGTATCTATAGGTACGACTAGTTAACTAAACAATTTCAAAAATTTATCTAAACAAATCAAAAGGAGAAGAAAACACGTAACGCACCTGTACAGCAACGATGTGATCCACGTAATTTTGAGTTCCATTTGCTTTTTTAGATGTCTGCCTCTTCCGTGGTGGTATGAAAACAGGGCGTTCTTTCAACATGTTTACCTCAGTCGTTAACAGAGTTTTTCCAACCATTTTATTGCACTCAAGTCCTTATTTAATTTATTTTTCAATATTTTATTTTATTGCAACCAAATGAATTATCATTTATTTATAAAATACACTATAAACATTTATTATATTTAAATTCGAATAAAAACAAAATAACAAATTGAATAAACACAGAAGGACATCGGCGACTGATTTTATTTGTATTCTAACTATTTCTTATCCATTAAAATTATTCGTTATATTTAATTTAAAATTAAGTAAATAGGAACATATATGTATTTGAAAAAGAAACACAAAAGAAAAATCAACACCCACTAAATTGAAATAAAGATGCACAATCGAGTCGGATTTTAGCTTTATGCACTCTTGTCTCGTTGCAATGTTTTTGTTTTATTGATTTTTCGTGCGGTGTCCTTGTTCCTGTTTGACATTCTATTATAACACGTTTTCTCTGTAGCCTCTGTTGTGATGGATGAAAGCTTTATTTGCTTGCTTTAAGGACTCCAAAGTTCACCACTTTATTCAATTCCCGCCAAATAAAGTTTCTAACTTTTGAGTGCACTTCAGCAAAGTGTCCTTTTTAGAAATTGTTTATTAGTACGTAGTTTACTTTGAGAATGCTTAGTGCCTAGTTTTGATTTGAATTTATTGACGCGATTTATAAACTTATTTCATATGAAGGCACTACAGTCTAGGTTAATGTAGACCTTAATCAAAAACCCTCTTTAATTAGTCCGCTTATCTATGTAACTGGTTCTAGTTTCATACTCTTGCTCACTTGCCTTTTCTTCTACTACCGTTGTTGAAATAAAACTTTGGAATATTCGAAAAAATCTTCTTCAGATTGACTTTTGACTTTCCCCTTGTTTACCTTCATATTATGGGTTGCACTCTAAGAGCCATCCTGTTTATAGAGAAGTGATCTTTGGTACACCATGCACTGGAGTTTTGATGAGTTTTCGCCGAATGTCTCTTGACTCTAGTCTTCTAACACCAGAACTCATTCGTACCCAGGAATAGTTTCGCTCAGAATCTGAGGCAGAAAAGTCATGTAGTAGATCTAGGATGAGACGCTGGAGTCATTCTGGAGGGCGCCAGGGGACGAGGACATTTATCACTCCTTGTTTGGAAAACTGTCTTCCAAGCGTGTATATGCGCAGTCCTGATAGCAATGAACTAAAGAGTCGATCGTGGGGTAAAACATCTGCATCTGTAGTGATAGTCCAGTTACGCTTAAATCCTTGTTGAACCCTATTACGACTTCCGGAAGACCGCTATTCCATACTTCCAAGTGTGACATTTTCACTACACAGACCCTCGGGGATGTTTCCGAGGTCTGGAAATTTCTTTGGACGGAGTGAACATTTCTCCTAAATTATCTTGGGTTCAAACAACTGCTTTTAGTAACCAAATTGATCTCTGTAATAAGTCAAAGTGACAGTGAATGTTCATTTTGGTTTTGGAAGATGGGACCAAGTTAGGATCTAGGGGTTTTAAGTTGACACTTTTTAACGAGGGAAACAGGAGTCATTTTTCTCAAATTTAGGTACAAACAGATTTCGAAGTGAGGAATGACGATTGTTTACACTGACGATGTTTTTTTTATACATTTTGTGTTTTTTTTTTTGGCTGCTGTTTATTTTTTTTTTATTGTGTTTTATTTCCGTTTGTATTTTTGTGGTTCTGTTCCAGAGTGTTGCAGATTGTATGTGCTCTATCGCGTATAATCCAAATCTTATGACTGTCTGTCATATATTCAGAGTGTTTCAGGTGGTACGGCTGACTCTGCCTTTCCCGTGAGCCTACTGGTTGTCATCTCTGAGAAGCGTAAAGGCAGAAGTACAGGGTGAATCCACAAGTCAGTCCCGCTAATACGTTTCTCCAAAGCCAAATCGGACATAACAGACAAGACCGAGTCGAAAAAATGAAATAGTTAGCAGCTGGATGGTGAAGCGGAATGATCTAGCCCTACTCAGGCCTGGAGATTACCAAAAGGGGCAGACAGACTAACACATTGATTAATCGTCGGCTGTTTCGCTCTGGAAGAAAAGAGACCGATCCAGCGTGTTCCTCAGGCTTTTCGTAGTGTAGCAAGCTCTCCGCCTGCTCTACTGATGTGTATCATCATGCATTTGACCGTTTGTCCTACGCGTTTATATAATAAATATTTCCACGATACTGAAAAAGTTGAGGTAAAAAAGGTTTCGAAGGAGTGAAAGCGATAGTTACCTGGGAAAGCGAGTCCAGATTGTTGTGGTAAATTCCAATTAAAATTTCAACGCTCGAAGCATTGTTTTGAGTCGCCCGAACAGAGAAAAGTCGCACGCTGCGAATTCAGGTGAATTTTGTGGCTATTAGATGGTTGTAATGATGTTTTTGTGGAAAAATTCTCGTATCATCAATGCACTGTGAAATGAAACGTTATCGTAATGCAAATTCCACGAATTGCTTTTCCGTGATTGAGGTCTTTTTTTACAAATTGGACCATTTGTGTACTGCCGAAAACTACGAGGTTTTTGTCAGTATTAGTTAGCTTTACACCAGTGACAGCTCGATCAATGTCATCGGCGCATGCAAGTAGTTATACAGAATCACCCTGCCTATATCCTGTTTTGAAATCAAAGATCTCGGAGAGAATATTTCTGACCCTTACAGAGCGGCGAGTTTTCACCTTCGCCGTTCTGTAAACTCCAACCACATCACAAAACTTGAAATAACTCATCACTATACTTAGATGCTGTGATATGTGGCTTTAAAATCGTAAAAGATGTCGTGAGCATTGATCTGGAGTTCTGGCGTTTTCTCTAGGATTTGAAATTATGAATATTTCGTCAATTAATGACTTACCTGTGGGCAGAAATCTTGGCTTCCATCGCATGAGTTGAATGGTTCGTGTATCCTCAAAGCGAAATTTGGGTCGGACTACGTTCATCGCGTTGACTTGATACGTTGTTCTAAACTTTTGGTAAAGCTTCCGAATGTTGTTTCTGAAGTAGAACTTCTCCATTTTCTCTATCGGTCATGTTCTTTTTTCTCCCTCCACCTTTGCTCGTTGTTGCTAACTATTCATAAGAAATATTTATTGATCTTAGCTTCGAAAAGCTACATTCATTCGTCTAAGCAAGTAATGCGTACAACCATGGATCGTTTTCGCACTACACAACTATAATTCATCACACGCTGTCGCTGCTGAGGTGTGTAGTATTAAGGAGCACCCGAATGAGTCAATTTGTCATCATGCACCGAAACTAGAGTTGTGTCCATTGGCTTTATGGAAATTAAGCGAAAAGGTCTTTGTTTATAAGGTTACAAGATCTAGCTACGCATATTCTTTTCACCAGAAAATTTTGTCCAGCGATGAGGCTCATTTTTAGTATATGGCTACGTCGACAAGAAAAATTTAGACATTCGAAGAAAATCCACAAGCCATAAAGAATAAAGAATTTTGTTCGTGCACTGTTTTCTATTGTTGTAAGGGCATAACTCCTACAACAATTGGATTCGGTAAACCAACTCTGAATTTTTACTTCACAGCTGTGCTTAGTAACGTCGTTGTTTGTATTTTTTTGTGTTTGCGTTTCTTAATAATGGCTCTGGAATTTAGAGTGGATATTGCCAATATACGCTGGCTAAAAGGTAATTACTATTCTGCGTACGTCCACGTCTGTACCCCGCCCACACCTCTCAGAACACTCTGATCTGAAGCTACCTGGCTACGAACTAGTGCCATTATTCTTCTCCCACCGCGGTCTCGCCATTTACATGATGTAGCCTACCAAATTCTACCACAATGTAGTCCCTGTTCCAACCCAGAATTCAATTTCACATGGTTAAAATTCAATATCCGTAAGCAAAATTATCCACTACTGCTTTATGTACAGAAGCTCCAAACTGGACAGCAATTCAACTTTTAACGAGTTTGATGCTCTGTCTGACTCTATTCCTGTATCCTCGTACTGAAATTATTATTACGGGCGATTTCAATATACACAATCCTGGGTGGCTTCGACGACATTCTGGACAGACAGCACCCGAAGGACGGTTGAGATCTTCACTGCGGAGAACAACTTAACGCAGCGAATACCAGACGTTGATAGTCATACCGCCAACACCCTGGATTTGTTTTTACCTTCACACCCTAATAAGTACTCCGTTGATGTGCTCTCCACTCTAGGCTCGTCGGACCATTGTGTCATATCAGCCAATTTCTCGTACTTTGAGAAAAAATTCCTAAACGAACCGTATGGCAATTCGAAAAAGCCAATGGAAGCGGACTTAACACCTTCTTTAGGAAATTTAACTGGTCGTTATGTTTCCTCGATAACGACGTGGATGCCGCTGCTGATATGATCACTGACACTATTCTCTTTAGAATGAGATCCTTTATCCCTCATCGGATGAAGAGTATCAGACCAAAAGAAAAGGCATGATATGACTCGAACTGTAAAGAAGCTGTCAGGGTTAGAGAAGTGTTTTTTCGGTCCTTCAATACCAATCCGTCCGAGGAAAACCGAAAAAAGTTTAAACGAGACAGGAATCACTGCAACGTCTTTCTCAAGGGTGTGAAATTTCAATACAACCAAAAGTTGAGACAAAAAATACTACAATGTCCCAAAGGTAGTAAAAACTTTTGGTCATTTGTCAAAAACATCAGAAATCGTGCTTCATCCCCCATCCAAACGCTCATTTACAATGACATTCCAGTCGTCAGCTCTTTGGACAAGGCCAATCTACTAGCTGCACACTTTGCTCCTCAACACTCCCGGATTGTGCTTTCTCTCCGCCTCCACTTGAGTGCGTCGAATCTTCAATGGGACGAATCCACTTTCAGACTCGCTGGTCCAGATGGTATATCTCCCCTCCTCGCTCTCAAAACTACAACGTAAGCTTTTTTATCAATTCTACTCTTTAGGACTCTTGCCAAGCAGGTGGAAAACAGCATTTATCCAGCCCGTAACAAAAAAGGCGAATCTTCTTCTCTCTCCACCTACAGACCCATTGCCCTTACGACCCTTCTTCTCAAGGTCATGGTCTCACCGAAAAATGGAACCACAGCATACATCAATCTGGCGAAAGCAAGATAGTTGCACTTGATATTTCTAAGGCATTTAACAGAGTTTGGCATCAGACTCTTTTGCCGAAAATGTGTCCTTTTGGGATCGATGACTCTCTTCTTCAATGGATTAGAAATTACCTTTCGGAACGCTCAATTCAGTTGTCTTGGATGGTTTCAAGTCTGATATTCACAAAATAAATCGTGGTTTGCCCCAGAGCTCCGTTCTGTCTCCGACACTCTTTTTAATTTTTATCAATGATCTCTTGTCTGCCACTTCTAATCCAAAATATTCCTTTGCTGACGACAGTACTCTCTGCTTTTCATATTCGTTTCCGGACTCACGTCCCTGCTCTTCGGCTGTAGAACGGGAACGGCAGCGTATGTTAAGCTCATTAAATTACGATATTAGCAGCATAACCAATTGGGGAGCTACAAACAGAGTTGAATTAAATGCGTCCAAAACACAATGCCGTCTGCTGTCATTAAAGCGAAATTTAAATACCCATCCGTTATCCGTGAATGGCGCTTGCATCGTTGAAACCGAAAAACTTTTCATTCTCGGTATGTGTGACAATGACAACTTACGTTGGAATGACCACATATTCTATGTCGCCAAAAATTCTGCGAAATGTCTAGACTTCCTCAAACGATGTAAGAAATACTTTTCCCCTTCTGATCTGGCCTCAATATATAAGGCATTCATCCGCCCAAAATTGGAGTACAATGCCCACATCTGGTCAGGTGCGCCTAAAACATCTCTGCATCTGGTAGAAGGGATTCAAAACCGTTGATAGTTGATACCAATATCACTCAGGCAATGGACACCCTCGAACACCGACGAAACGTCTCGTGCCTCACTTTGTTTTATCGCTGTTTCCACCACCAATGCTCCATAGAAATCGCCATTAGCATTCCGCCCCTTCAAACCTTTAACACACGTCTCGCTATGAATGCTCAGTATACCCTCAAGCCCACTTTCGGACGTACTCTGAAATATCGTGATTCGTTCCTAAGCCGAACAACTCGCTTGTGGAATGCCCTGCCGAGCTCTCTATTTCCTAGTCATTATAACA
This sequence comes from Volucella zonaria, assembly GCA_963966105.1. Classification (NCBI taxonomy): domain Eukaryota; kingdom Metazoa; phylum Arthropoda; class Insecta; order Diptera; family Syrphidae; genus Volucella; species Volucella zonaria. The sequence goes on from OZ014530.1 coordinate 10,751,925, forward strand.
TTCAGACATATAAAACCAACGTACATCAGTACCTATCCTTCTTTCCTCCCTAAATTTCCCTAGCCCACGCTGTGTGCAAACATTTTAAGGGTGTCTTAACCCCTTGAGCGCGCGCTAGTTTATAAAAAAAAAAATGTTCTGGGTGAATGATTGGTTCATATTTCTTCAAAAATGATGTGGGCAGAATGTAACAGTCAATAGTTACTGACCTTTTCGATTTTTAATTGAATGGCATATATATGAAACACAATTAATTTATATAAGCAAGCGTACGAGAAGGTCACAGTTTTGTACAATGGTCGCGTGTATTGCACTCTAATATCGTATGATTTAAAGCCTTTGGATTATTTTCTGTCAGGATGTGTAAAGTGGCAAGCTTGCGCCGATAAACCGGAGATCATGGACGACTTTGAAGCCCACCATTGATCGCATTATTTCCGATATACGACCTCAGCTGTTCGAAAAATCGATCCCAAATTTGACATCCAGATTTTGTTTTATTTGAGCCTGCCGCGACGCTCATATGCCCAAAATCACATTAGCACTGATGGCTACAAGTGAACTATGCTAGGTGGCACACTATACTAATCCTTTTACAGTCACTTGTGCCGCCTTTGCATTTTTGCACTGTAAAGAAAACCGCGCATACTACCGCAAAAATATGCTCTGCTCAAATTCAACCTATGACAATCTATGACAACGACCGTGGATTGATGTTGTTGACAATTCACACATGTTCATACATTTCAAAACAATATGGAGATCATTTTTGGAAGAGCCTGAATCTAGTGCCATAATCTTTTTATTCCATTAAAGCCAATAATATGACCATTATCCTTTACAAGGAATCTTCCATGCTGATTGCTGACTGTTGACGCAACCGTTGATTCAGTCACGCGAGCTCATCCGTCTTATGCCCATGTTCAGAAATTCAATCCTTTCAGACAGGAAATTACAGCACTGCTGTTTTATTTTGTCAACAGTCAACACTTACGCTAGTTACTTTAACTATAATATATATTTAAGTCCAATTCGGCGAGATCAGTACTCCGGGTGGAATGAAGTTAATCACAATTTATGCGCAGTTATAATGAATCACAATTTAATTATCTCATTGCAACCGACAGTTTCTTCCACAAACTTTCCCTTTAACTGGTTAAACGCTCCATGCGCGAAACTTAATGGAATTTGTAATCCTTCTTTGTCCGTATAAGCCTCCAACAGTGGTCACCGCAGTAATCGGCAGAGGCTTGAGACTATTTACGATTTAGCCCGACTCTCAGCCAAAGGATATAGGTTCAATATGTCGTTGCAACCAATTGCTTCAATGGTATATTTAAATCGTCGCTCACGTCTTATTAAAAGAAAACCGTCGAAGCTACTGCTTTTCAAATAATAAAAAAGCTTTCTACAGTCCATCGCTGAACGATGTTTTTTTACAGTTAGCACTGGACGCATTATCCACGGAATGCACTTATTTTCTGTTTACGATTTGGGTGAGGAGACAATTAAAAACAAAACAAAATTACACAAAAAAACCCACCGTCGAGTTTGGTCGCAACACTGCTTCAAAGTTTATCTGAAAAAGAATCCACACAACTTTGCTTTCAATAAAGATACGTACAACCTGGTGACCTTACATTTCCTAAATGAAGAAGAACCAACTCTCAGCATCCGACATCCAAAAGGAACAACTGTTCCTGGTGCAACTAGAACATGAGCTTACAAACGTCTTAGGAAAAATTAACGAAAACCTCAATACCCTTAAGGTATTCACAACTTTATTTATACCTTTTACATACAACCACTTCATTTCCCATTTAAGGTCGAAGAGCTTCAGCTGCGAACTAATGCGGTCAACAACATAATTCCCCACGAAGTTGCACAACCTTCCAAAGTCGAAGTACCCATCCTCAAGTCAGAGAACCAACCAATTTTTAACGATAACCCAGAAATGGTCAACCAACAGAAACTAGATCTAGATGTTTACCTATCCCACTTGAACGACGAGGAGGACGATGATTAAATAAAGATTTTAAAACGACCCTTATTGACGAAATTTATTCACTCTTAACTAAATTAACCTAAACGACAGCATTTTGCAATTTCAACTTGTTTAGCGAAGGTTGTACATAAAAGTACAAAACAAAAAATATGGGGGAGAAAAACGAATTACACTCTGTAGATAGATAGATGTAGAGTTCGGTTAGTCCTCCTCTTCAGATGCAGAGGACGAACTACTACTGCTATCGGATTTCTTTCGGTTCTTTGATCCCTCATCTGATGACGACGACGATGATGATGTGCCCGATGAGCCACTTGATGACGAGGAATCTGATGAATCCGACGACGAACTATCATCTTCACTGTCAGAAGAGTCCGAATCGCCACTCGATTCTGAACCAGAATCCGAACTTGAACTGGATGAAGTAGAGTTGCCTTTGGATCGTTTTGCTTTTGGTTCTTTCACTACTGCCCCACTAGCGACTTGCTTCTCCTTCTCAGCCAGGTTATTGTTCAATTGTTTGGTTCTCGATGTCCGATGAACATACTTTCGTTTGGTTTCTTTGCATTCATAACTCCAATGACCGAATTGAAGGCATTTTTGGCAACGAACACCATTCGGAAAGGCAGCTGCTAGTTTGGCTTTCCTAAAATGAAATATTTCGACATTCATTGGAATACAAATAAAGGGAACTGCACATACCTTTTCTTTATGGACAGCTTCCTAGCTGCCAGGCCGACTAGTGTCATTTTGCAAAAATTTAAGAACCTTGTGGACACAATCTTTAACAGTAAACGTTTAGCTAATTCAGTGAAAAATCGTGGAGAACAGGGCTCCGGCGTTGAAATGTTTCTCACAAATCGTTTGCTATTTTTCGATTCAGATGAGGAGTATTTAGAAAATAGAGCCACAAACTTTTACTCTTTAAAACAATTGTGATTAAATGCGTATAAGCGTGCGGAAGTAAATATATTTTTTGCTTATTGAATGGGAGAATGTTTTTCTTGTATTGTTTTGCTGTCAAAAACAGCGTTGTCGTTGCCGTGCAACAGAGTGTGCTGACACTATTTGATGGTCGCTTTTAGTCAATTACTGTTCAAAACCATGGCATTTTGTAACGGTGCCTTGCAACAACGGGTTGTAGATAGATCGTAGATGTAAATTATTCATAGAACTCAATCGGAAAAATTCATGTTCAGGCAGGCATATTGCCTAAAATAAGCACGGGGCGCATTAACACCTCATGAGACTTTCCAACGTCTGTATGCGTGATCGGGCTCTCACGTCTGGTGGCTACCGGTGGGGCAAAACAAAAGTCGGCTATACATTCATACATTTACGCAGCCCAGCGCCACATGGATGAAAGGAAAATAGTTCGAAAGTACGGCATCATAGAAGTGAAGGCATATTAATACATCACCCCGCTGGGCACCCCTGAACAGTGAACGAGTCATCCTGGGGCGAATAGAAATGTTCGTGTAGTACTATGATGCTTTTCAGAAATAAACCACTACAAGCTGGGTCGTCGAAACAATGACGGGCAAATATTTCAATCTTGAAAACGCATTACGGCAGCGTACAATCGATATTACATGCATTCAATAAACCAAGTGCCAAAATGTCTGCTATTTTAACTTTCCAGCGAAACCATACAACATATATGCAACTTGTGGCAATAGAACTGTTAATGCACACGAAACGTGTAATATGTAACAATCAATACTACTATGATTAATAAAAGAAAAAGAAGAAGTCTTTTCAAGAAAATGTAGCGGATGTAAACTTCAAATTCAAACAGTGACAGTCGTTAGTAATTCGCAGGAAATAAAAGATCATGTGATAAATTCACACTTATTACACAAATTATCACACTTCCGATATTTAGAATTGCATTTGTTCTATTAACTTTTTAAAAATAGGTAAACTGTCACATTAGCGCTGCTTTTATCCTTAGACCCCAAATCAATTTCTACGTCCGGATGGCTTTCAAACATTCCCAATCGTGTGCAGTAATACCAACCTCGTTTTTCTCTATGACTATCATTTGTGCTGAAATTTGATCCCAGGTTGAGAAAGGAGGTAGGAGGTCACTGAGGACAACTATCACTGATATTTTGCAGAATGCTGAATCTAACTATGAGAATTCATATATCAGGAAACTCAGACCTGCGCATGCGTAGCTAGTTGAACTTCAGTGCATATGCATTTTAGGTAAAGCATAATATTAATATTTTGGAGAACGAACTCCAAAGTCAACGGTGACATCTGAGACAGATCCAGATCCAGAAGTAATTCATTTGAATTACTTCGACACATACGGGGCTCATGTTTTATAAGGATTTTTCGGTTTCGAAGTATACATAAGTAAATGGTGACAGAAGAGTTTTAAGGGAACTAACAGCAGCACCTAAGCCCGCAATTTCTACTGGCACTATACTTGAAGGATGTGGCCATCGAGGTTGGGGTCAACTACTCGGTCACGTAAAAAAACATTATGCTACAATGCAACAATCGAGTGCGCAGTAATAACCCCAGCATACTAGAAACGGATGTCTTTCGGTAATACGCTTGAGATGCTAGGACCTTAACAGCTCATATGCAGCTGGAAGCTCTAAACTTCTGGAAAGCGGATATCACTGTCCAGGTCCCCACAAATGAAAAGGACGACCTCGATAAAGATTGCTTCTACGAGCTCTTCAAAAATTAATGATGTCCTAAGCACGCCGTTTAAGTCGTGATTTTAAAGCCAATTAAGAAGAGGAGGGAATGATTCACGGCAAAGTTGAAAATCTTAATCCACACGACACAAGTTTCGAAAATGGACTCAGGCCAATCGACTTCGCTACGGAGCGAAATGTCATCATAGCTACCACACGTTTCCCTTACCACACTTACCAAGGGATTTGGTAGTCATCTGTTAAAAAAACCGGATTAATCACATTGAGATCGACTCAAGTATCCTAACATTGCGAGGAGCCATCGGCTTCCCATAAAAAGGAAGAAAGAAGCACTAGATTGAGATCATGGAGAAATGCTTCCGAAGAAATGACGTTTGAAAGTTCTAACCAAAATATGAAAAAAACTTGCCACAGACACAAATACTGACCAGAGGGTGCTGAAAATTTGGAAAGATTACTTCTGTAAGCCGGGAAAAACACAGTGAGCTCCTAATGGAGCGTTTGCGAAGCAGAAGCAGCAAAGATCGGTTTAGCAGTCAACGAAAGAAAAAGAAAGTATATGATGTCAACAAAGAGGACGCCAAATACCGAAGCCTAGGACAAAACGTTACGATAGGTAGCTACAACTTTGAAGTAGTAAGTAAGCTCCCGTTTGCATCAATGGAGAATGGAGGGTACGTTCAACAATGATCTGTACGGGCTATACCGCGATGCCGACCTCGTCAGAAAAGTTAGGATAATCGGGCTAAGATGGCTTGGTCACTTTGAGCGCATGAACCCAAGTTTTCGGAAAGTTTTCGACTTCAACCCGGAGGGTCTTAAGCCAACTTCGTGTACGCAACTAGGGCCAGCTGACAAAAGACCGCGCTAGTTGGAGAGATATGTTAGCTATGACCCTGGTCCATCCCGGAAAGTAGCGTTATATAAGGAAATAAGTTCTAGACAAACAACTAAATAATAAAATTACTTAAGTTACCAAACGCAGGTGAGATCGTAGACGTATGTTTTGGTAGAGCATGGGATATATGCCCGAAAGTCACCTAGTCGATCTAACCAATGATTGTCAGACCAATTACCGCATACACGTCCGTAATATGGTCCTGAGGATCGGGATAAATAAAAAAATTAGTTCTTTGGCGCCTGGTGCTCACTTTTCTGACTAGGACATAGCAGATGTACAGGTCGTGAAGTTAAATTTCTTTTTTTATATCCCCCGGCACGTTGACGCGAACGAAGCCAAATATTACTCGAAACGATATGCTCTCCCCACTAGACTCGTCGGACCATTGTGTTATATCAGCTAATTTCTCGTACACCGACCACACAGTTAGAGAAAGATTCCCAAAAGAACCGTTTGCCAATACGAGAAAGCCGATAACAGTGGATGCCGCTACTGATATGATCACAGGCACCATTCTCTTTGGAATGAGAAACTTTATCCCTCATCGGATGAAGTGTATCAAACCAGAAAAAAAGGCATGGTACGACTCGAGCTGTAAAGGGGCTAGAAAGGTTTTTTCGGTCCTCCAAGACCAACCCAACAGAGGAAAATTGAAAAAAAGTTTAAACGAGCCAAGAATGACTGCAGCGTCTTTCTTAAGGGTGTAAAACTCCGATACGACCAAAAACTGAGACAGAATATAAAAATGTTTGGTCATACATCAAAAATACTAGAAATTCTGCCTCATCCCCCATCCCAACGCCCATTTATAATGAGCTCTCCCCTCCAGATGGTATATCTCCCCTCCTTCTGAAGAGGTGTTCTTCCTCGCTGGCAAAACTACTGCGTAAGCTTTTTCATCAATCTTACTCTTTAGGACTCTTTCCGAGCGGAAGGAAAACAGCATTTGTCCAGCCCGTCCCTGAAACAGGCGAATCTTCCTCTCTCTCCTCCTACAGACCCATTGCACTTACGTCCCTTCTTCCCAAGGTCATGGAAACGCTGATAAACCGTCTCCTCATGAAATATCTCGAAACACGAAAACTTCCTATTGACCGGCAGTACGGTTTTCGTAGTAAGAGTCTCACCGAAAATTGGAACCAAAGCGTACATTAATTTGGCGAAAGCAAGATACGAGTAGTTGCACTTGATATTTCTAAGGCATTTGACAGAGTTTGGCATCAGGCTCTTTTGTCGAAAATACGTGCTTTTGGGATCGATAACTCTCTTCTTCAACGGATGAGAAACTACCATTCGGAGCATTCAATTCAAGTTGTCTTGGATGGTGTCAAGTCTGATATTCACAAAATAAATGCTGGTGTGCCCCAGGGCTCCGTTCTCTTTTTAATTTGCATCAACGATCATTTGTCTGCTACTTCTAATTCAATATATTCCTTTGTTGACGACAGTACTCTTTGCCTTTCATATTCGTTCGCAGACTCACGTCCCAGCTCTTCGGTTGTAAAACGGGAACGGCAGCGTATGTTAAACCCATTAAATTCCGAAATAAACAGCATAACTAATTGGGGAAACACTAACAGAGTACAATTCAATGCTTCCAAAACACAATGCTGCCTGATGTCGTTAAAGCGAAATTTGAACACCCAGCCATTATCCATGAATGGCACTTGCATCGTCGAAACCGATAAACTTTCCATTCTCAGTATGAGTGCCAATGAAAACTTACGTTGGAATGACCACATATTGGGTGTCGTTAAAAATGCTGCAAAATATCTAGGTTTCCTCAAGCAATGTTAGAAATATTTCACCTCCTCCGATCAGGCCTCAATATATAAGACGTTTATCCGCCCGAAATTGGAGTACAATGCCCATATCTGGTCGGGTGTGCCCAAAACATCTCTGCACATACTAGATAGGATCCAAAACCGTGCGATAAAACTCATAGCTGATACCAATATCAGTCAGTCAATGGACACCCTCGAACACCGACGTAATGTCTCCTGTCTCGCTTTGTGTTATCGTTATTTCCACCACCAGTGCTACATAGAAATCGCCAGTAGCATTCCGCCCCTTCAAACCTTCAACCGTAACACCCGTCTTGGTATGTATGCTCATCAGTGTACCCCCAAATCCACTTTCGGACGCAGTCTATAATATAGTGATCCGTTCCTAAGCCGTACAACTCGCTTATGGAATACCCTGCCCAGCTCTTTATTTCCAAGCCATTATAATCTTCAAACATTTAAAACCAACGTTCACCGGTACGTCTCTTTCTATCCTCCCTGATTTTCCTTTGCCCGCGCTGTATGCAAGCGCGCAAGTTATAAAAAAAAAACAACAAAAAAAAAACACGCCTCTGCCTGCAATATCGCAGTCATCAGCGAAAAGTAGAGCTGTTCCGGACTTGTTATCTTGCTTCAATGGAAAATCTTGCACGATAGTACTCCGCCTTAGTGTACTCCATTTAACTTGGAATGCTCTGTATCTACGTATCATTTTCTCACATGTCTCGGGTACATCTTGAGACATTAGCTCCACCCAAATAAGATCTCTGTTGACACTTTTTACAAATCGATTCTGACGCTATGCAAACTTGAACCTTCGGTATGTTTTCTACCATTATGTGTCGACTTTGAATCCTGCCTCCCACAAAACTGCATTGACGTACATTGAGCTTATGATCCGCTGTCGACTGTCTATGTAGAACTCATTATAAAAACAATTAAATTTAGGACAAAAATCTGTGATTCAGTTAAATGTATGCGCACGGCAACACTAGGAGTTAAACTCTTTAACTATTAGACCCAATTCTACATATTTAAGTTAACTCTATAAATATAATTTGAATACAATTGGGTCTAAAGCTAAACCTTTATGAAAATATATTTTTCTTTTAAAACAATTTATCAGAAGTTAACAAAAATTTTATGAGAAAGTTTAATGTACAAATTCCATTTGAAATGTTAAGTGCTCCTGACAGATTCTAAACAAGATACAAAATTTAAACCAAAATATCGCTTCTTACTGTACACGGTGTGGCTGTCATAATTTATCTCAAAATACGCAGCCCTAGAGCCAACAATAGAAAGAAAATAATAATAAATAAAAATAATAAAACAATAGAAGTTCCTCCTGCGCGACGTCGCAATGATTTAACTCAACAAAACTCATCCAAAAATTCCGATGCATGCGCAAAAATATTCTACTGGAGGCTTGCATTAGTACGAAATCGCATATACAACACCCCCAAGACGATTTTCCAGTATTCCTCTGGAGTCAACGTCGACATAGTTTTTCCATTCCAACAGTTTTCAGAGGACCTTGCTTCGCACAGGACAAAACCAATAGATTCCTCGAAAGACCACTACCAGTAGCAGTGTGCTTGAGCTTAGAAGAACAAAAAGAAAAAAAAAAACAAGACCAGCTCATTCAATTCTTTTTTTCCTGCCCTCAAAGCATTGGAAATCTAATTAGGCTTTACTTATCCATCTACCTTCTTGGAGCTTGAGTGTGTACTTATTTTCCTTGAGGAAAATTTGTTTCTTTAGTTGTTAACTTCCTCTTGGAAACATTGGCCCTTGAGTAAAAGGGTTTATACTCATTAAAAAGTTACATAAAATCGGAAAATACTATAATTGAAGTGAAGTGCGTTTGAAGTGGTCGATCCAGATATAAAGTAGAAAAAACAAGGGAAGGAGAATTTGAATAAAAATGTTTTCTGGCTTAACAAATCAAGTAACATCTTGGATTGGGGCTGCTAAGGGCGAACCACAAGACGAAGATGTCCCAGTACCACCGCCAAACTCTAATCCAACAGAACAGGCTGAGCCCGTTGCAGCAGCAATTCCTGCTGTTGAACAGGATCAAACTGGTGTACTTGAACAGCCTCTAGACGAAGAAGCTGCTCAAAAAAGGTAAGTTTTGTTATTTTCCAAGCTAATTCCGTTTTTGATGAAGAAAATTCCGATGGGAAAAGTACAATATATATTCTGTATTCGCCCTTCGACATTGCAGAAAAAAAAATCGATTTTTTCCTCTGCCTCGTGGACGTATGGCAAAAAAATTTGTATATGGCATTCCAGTATGATTCTCTCCGTTTCAAAAAATTCTCTCTTAGGCCTATTTGGCTTGGCCCTTCAACGTACGAGTATAAATTGCCACTCTCACGTGACACGGTAAGAAATGGGAAATCACTTTGCGGATCACCAACGGATGGATGAATTCGAATTCAAAAGAATTTCTTTGAAATTGTCCCCGTTTCTGAGGAATTTTCATAATCCTGTCATAAGACTTGAGATTTATTGTTTTCACTGCAATTCTCTCTTTCTGGTTATCTACTAGGAGAGGAAAATTACAAAAAACAAAAGAGAGAAGGCAAACTGTGCGCACGTCATTTCAGAAATTGAGTCTTCCTGGAAAAAATTTTCCTTGAACCAGTGAAGGTTCTGTGAATGATACAATTCCAAAAAGAGTTTGACCTCCACAGTTCTATTTGAAAGAATTTTTTTTTTCTTCTCTTTTTTTTCCTTCATTTTGCGACTTGATATTTGCGCGTTTACCGTTAGGCTTATAAGCTTTTCCTACGATTTCAAGGAAGAAATTTCCTTTTTGCCGAAAAGAAGCGACCTTACGTGTGAGTTTATTCTTCTTTTTCTGTTGCTCCTTTTTTTCTGATGAATTTTGAATTGATGGGGTTTTGATCCCATAACCGTTAGGAATTGATTAAGTCATTTAGGAAGCACTCGTGTTTATTCAAACAATTTATAGGAGAATACGAAAGGAAAGAAAAAAAAACGGAAAAACATGTATACATTCCAAAACTGGAATTTTCTCTGGTATAAGGTTAACAGATTTCTCTTCTCCATTTTCCCGTTCTAATCGATAGACAAACGTCACACGTAAAAGTTCTGCTCAACCCCATGTGGGGTGCAGCGTGTGTAAGCAATGAAACAGCATATTGCTAGCTATACTCAAACTCGTATGCTTTTAGCTACCTTTCCAACGAATATTAGTTGCTAACCTTTGTTTAGGTCTTTGCGGGAATCAAGTTAATGATTTTAATGAGCAGAGATTTTACCTCAACACTTTGTGTAACCTTTCTTCGTTTGCGAAACGTGAGTAAGTCATTCGAGCTGCTTGAGGAAAATCAATTTTCTAGTTCCTCTTTGTTTTTTTCTTTTCTTTTTCAAAAAGTCATGGAGTAGGCAATAGTGGAATACTTCTGCTAATTTACCTAACCTTCAGAGAGAAATTTATAAAACAAATCAGATAATCTTACATAATCAGTCGTTTGGTAGGTCAGGTCAAAGCCTGGCCTTAAAAACGTAGAAAAAATAATGTACAAAGGGCGTACACAACACAAGGCTGTATACCTAAATTTGTTTTAGCAACCATGTTGCTTGGGATGTATTAAATAATTCACCAGCACATGTTTGCGAGAGTTTCCGTTCTTCGTTTTTCGTTTTTGTTTTTGTTTTATTTATTTGTTTTTTCTTAAAATAATTTTTGACAGAGTTCGATATTGCTGGTGGGGGTGGTGGATTAACGTAAATGTATCGGGGTATCCTACCATTCAACTTATGCAAATGGGACATTACAAATTGGCACGTTTCACTCGTGAACAACTGGGTGTAGAATCGTGTTGAAAAATTCTGTGAATACACCTGATACTGTAGAATTAGTTCTGATCCTGATGCAGGATTAAACTGCTTTTAAAGTTTCGCCTCTCACCTACTTATCAATAGGAATATAACAACGAAGGTAATAAATTTGTTTAAAAGACGAAATAAACTCTACAACAAATGGAAACATAATTCAACTCCTTCGAACTGGGAATATTAGAGTTATTCGAAAGAACGTTATTCGTATTGCCAAAGCAAACTATCTTGCTTCCAGATTAAACCCATGCTGTCACGTAAAAAGTTTTGGAGCAATTTACGTAAGCTGCGAGTTAATGAAATTGAAAACAGCGTTGAATGCGAATTCCGAATCTGATGTAATCAATGACCCATGATTACAGTTATAGATTGCTGTAAATGAAATGTTCATTTTTAACGTTTGTCGTAACTTTGCGAATTATTTTTAATTTAAGTAGCTTCCGTTGGAATCTATACTTTTTTGCCAACGTGTTGCAAGTACTTTTATCTCCCATAAAAGAACTCGGCATTTTTGCCAGCAATAAACCTCTCAATCCCAATTTTGGCACCTTCCTCAGAATTTGACATTTTCTCAACGAGAAATCATCCTGTTGTTAATGAGAGATCTAGAGAATATAGTGGGTGAGGAAGATAAAGTTCTCCTGGTGTAGTTTTTGCATCGTACTCGCTGCAGTGTGTGGTGTGTTTACTAATGCTGGCTGTTTTTGCAGGAACTTACTGTGCATTCGACGACCGATTGGTATCCATATACGATCTAGAATTGATCAATGACTTCCGTTAACGGCTCAACCTGCCTACTGTAAAGGAAAGTCGGTGGAAACGGTTCTGCACACATTGGCTAGCGACATCGAACAATTCCTACAGTAAGAAAGTACACAATGTTCGCGTTTCTGGACATACAAAGTGCCTTTAAGACACTCGCTATCATAACTGCACTATCTACTCTGAAGATAGATGACTCACTTTGAAAGTTGATCAGTCTTATGATTATCAACTCTAAACTGGGTGGGGCTTTTGCTAAAAGATGAGTCAGCAGAGCTACGACGCAAGGCCATATCCTTTTACCCCTTCTCTGGAACTTAGTGGTCAATGAACTGCTCATATACGTACCTGGAAGCGGGTGGTAGCAGGGTGATGGCATATGCGGATGACGTTGCTATCAGCATCTCAGGAAACCCTCTGAATACAATTAAAAAACTCTTACTGCAAAATCTTAACAGATTAACCCGTTGGGCGGATTGCTGTGGATTGGGAGTAAGCCCTCATAAAATTAATCTTGTCCTCTTTTTCAGGAAATATAAAATTCCAATCATAGACCCTCCATCAACAAACGGCACCAACTTAGTCCTTTACGATACAGCAAAATATCTGGGTCTTACGTTTGCCAGGAAACTAAGCTGGAAACCTAATCAAGAAAGAGTTAGGAAAGCTACAGTAGCTGTATTCTCTTGCAAAAAATTGATTGGGAACAAATGGAGCCTTCAACCTCGCATTATCCACTGGCTATACGTCTCGGTTATAATACCGATATTCACTTACGGGGTGGTTATCTGGTGGACAGTCTAATCAGAACAAAGTCCTAAGGAGAGCATGTCTGTATATAAGTGGAGCCTCACGTACTACTTCCTCCGCGGCACCAGATATTCTGTTGCACTTGACACCCTTAGATATTTTCGACAGGCAAGTGACTGCTAACGCAGCTGTTCGCCTTAAAGTGACTACACAGTGGACAAATAAACTATTTGGCACGCTAATATTGTTAATACATTATGAAACACTTCCAGAGAACATCGACTACATTATGCTCCAACATTTGTTTGACAAAGACTTTTATGCAAGCATCTCCTCTAGATCAATGTCAATCCATTTATAGACAGATGTATCCAAGACAGATAGTAGGGTTGGTGGCGGTGATTTGGTGATTTCTCAGATAAGCTTAACCTAAGCCCATCCTTAGATAGAAGAAAAATGTGATATCTACTAAGGATATCCGCATTTTTTCGGATAATCAGGTTGTTTTCAAATCCCTGAACTCAGTCTCACAAAACTCTAAAACCGACCTTGACTCCCGACATCTCTTAGCGACGGAGCAGATCAACATCCACCTTTGTTGGATGCTGGGCAACAGAGATATTTCAAGGAATTGTAGGACCCACAAAGTCACCAAAATTGGAACCACTCTACTTATCCTATCTGAAAAAGGTATCACCGGTATGCCAATTGCTACGTACAAACTAGAAATAAAGCTGATTGCTCTTAGAAGAACAAACCTTATGTGGAGGGCAGAAGCAACATGTCCAGCGTCCAAACAAATGTGGCCAAAACTGTATCTGAATCGCTCTAAGAGTTTGATCTATCCAAATAGGAAGCATCTCATCGCTATCATAGGTGTCATCACTGGACACTGTCTTATAGGCAAGCATGCAAAAAGTCTTGGTTTTACAAACGACTTCTGCAGAAGCCGTAAGTACGAGGAGGAGGAGACAATCCACCATCTACTCTGCAAATGTCTAGCTCTCTTGAAAACTCCACTTAGGAGCTTTTTTCTGCAATGGCTTAAGCGACCTAAATAATAGATCGCTTCGTTAGAAGCTCGAATTGGTTCCAAGAGTAGGAGGACTACAGATCCACTGTTACTTAACCTTACATTTGTTGCAACTCTGAACATGTATAGCTCCGCAGTGAGCAAGGATAATGGATTATAAACTTTGTAAACCACCAAACAGTCCTTTCTTCGAGTGAGTTGTGGTTTTGGTATATGTCGTTTAGCCCCATCATCGTCTAGTCACCGTGCAGATCGACGTTGATTGTCGTATAGCATCGCTCTTTTAGGAGAAAACTGGTGGCACTTCTCGTGAGACGAAGTTATTGTTGCATTAGTTATCATAGTACGACAGTGTTCACAGCACATTACTGGCAGCATTTAAAAAAAAAATCAGTCCAATAATTACCCCAGGCCAAAAAACACAGGCATCAGTGTCTGAGGATACATCGGTTTCTTGACAAAATGTCTTGGGTTTTCATCGACCCAAATGTGACAATTTTCCTTTATAAACGCAACGCTGAAATGGAAATGGGCTTCGTCACTGAAGATGATTTTCTATGAAAGGTCTTCAACAAATTGGGTTTGTGCGTGCATCCAATCGGCAAACGTACGGCGCTGGAAATGGGCTGGGGGCTTCTATTCCGTGGTTAACTGAACTTTGTATATTCATATCCTTTGCTGAAATTTCGACGTAATGTGGTTCTTAAGAGGTTTAGCTCCTGCGGACGATGACGAGCAGATGTGCTTGGGTTCTCTACTACATTGTACGAACATACACTGATTTCACATCTACTACTAACCCAGTTTTTGAATTTGTGCACCACATTCAAAATTGTACCCTCACAACATGTGGCCACATAGTACGAGGGCTGTTTGATAAATACTTGACTTAGGCCAGTGGTAGCGCTGCTAGTTATTAAAAAGTGATATCTCTCGTATATATCACTTTTCAAAACAATACTGTCAAACTGTTAGGTCGCTGCGTGATTTAGTTTGTGAATAGCAGAAATTTAAATGGAATAATTTTGTGATTTTGCAAAAATCGAATGTCGAACAGTGAATGTTTGGCGATGTTAAAACGCAATCGGAATGACTTTTAGCGTTGGTTCATAACTGTTGACGAAATATGGATTCATCACAGCACACCAAATAGCAGTCCAAACAATGGGTTTTCCGAGGTGAAACTATCTAAGAAGACTTTGTTGGAGAACAAAGTTTTGGAATGTGCGTAGCATAATTCACGTCAATTATGAAAAACTTTGGACAAAACATATCGAACTGAAAGGCGATTGCGTTAAAAAATAAAATACATTTAACAAATAAAAAAGGTTTTTTTCTTGTCAAGGTCAGGTACTCATCAATCAACCCTCGTAATATCCATGACTGAAAATGTTATTGACTGTAGATGACAGATGTCGATATGAAACAATTTTTTTTGACATTTAGATTTTATTCGCCACTCTCATGGTGAAATACCCATCGGCCCACGCTTTACTTCCATTTGTCATAACTCATTTGACGCATATAATCAAACATTACGTCATAACAACTTGAACTTTTTCGGAATCTTGGAAAATATTACGTTGGCAAGAAAGTAATTTTCGCACTGGCCAAGTGCGATTCCAGATCATAATCATTGCCCATTGGTGAATGTGAGCGGAGTTGGATTTTTTTATGATATTAGGTATATGTGGAAACGAAAATTTTGTTCCGTATCACAGATTACACCTAAATCACGCAAATCAGCTACCAAGGGAACGGGTTGATTTAAGATTGAATAATTGGACTAACG
Organism: Volucella zonaria; assembly: GCA_963966105.1. NCBI lineage: Eukaryota > Metazoa > Arthropoda > Insecta > Diptera > Syrphidae > Volucella > Volucella zonaria. The sequence goes on from OZ014530.1 coordinate 10,767,503, forward strand.
AATGTACTATGTTATTAAGTCTCTTTGTAATAACAAACTGAATGTAGGTCAATTGGCTTTATAACTAATTATCTTGCTATACCATGTCAATGTTATACAATTGATCAAACCTACGGATGTCTCCGAAAACTTTGACTTACGACAAAATTTATAACCAGTCTATGCTATGTTCTCTTGTGAATGTTGAGGTGAGGAAAGCCTGTGCTTCAAAGTCAAGCAGCCTAAATCTGTTTCCAGACGTGGTGGATTGTGTTGGCGAGCTCGTACAAATATTCATTGGTAGAATTGTCTATTTCTTCTGTGTAGATGTGCACTCAATTCAGTCTTATATTGGCGAATTTATCCTTGATGTTAACTGTCACAATGCCTTCGCTCGTGTACTTAAAGCTGAATACTTCCTGGATGGAGGGAGTATCTCCTTCAAAGCAGTCTGACGCCTTTGCTTGTTATTACGTGGCCTATCTTCGCCGATTATACGGGATTAGTGTACGCTGGCTAACACGAGGTGTTAGAATAAAAACAATTGACGTACACTACAGGGTATCGCCAAACTAATAAATGAACTCTTCATCGAATTCACATTGCAGAAACGTCACTTTTTGATCAGTGTCATTGTTTATCCTCCTCCTAGATTTTGTTTGAAATCCATTAATACACATTCAATCGAAAAAAGGAAAATGAGTTTAGTAGATTTCGCCCATATTTAAGGTCTAACTTGAATCCTTTCACTGTACCCAGCAATTCATTTTTATCGAATTGAAAACTATCTGCTCCTCTTGTCTCAATTTCAGTTGTTGGATAACTAACTGGAGTATCAGGAGGTAGTGTACCGCAGTTATTCAATTCATAAACTATTACGCCCGAATGTCTAGGTTAAAGTTACACGCTAACACCGAAAAACAGAAAAGGCAATGACATCACCCCTCTTTCGGCAGGCAATGTCAAATGGTCCTTCAGTTTGCGGTTGGTATCTATGCAAGAAATGAGGAAATGAACATGACAAACAATGCAACGAACAATTTTCGTCGCTTCACTAGATCCGACGAACAATACGAGCATCTTCTGACCGTCGCATTCCACTCTGATGTTTCTTTTTTAAGGCATTTCCCCTAAAAAATCTCAAATGGTTCAGAAAATTTATCCCAAGCGGTTAACTCATACAACAAAAAAATACTACGATCTTCCAAATGTAGGATCAATTTTTGATCGTTCGCCAAAAACATCAGAAATTATGCCTCATCCTCCATCCAAACGTTTATTTATATTGACATTCCAGTCATTATCTATTTGGGCAAGACTAATCTGCTTGCTGCACTTTTTGCGGCCAGCTGCACACTCCCAGATTGTGCTTTGTCGAATTTTCAATGGGATGAATACACTTTCGCACTATTTAAAGATCTTATTATACAAAAATCGGCTGGTCCAGACGGTATATTTCCCTTTCTTCAGAAGAGGTGTTCTTCCACGCTGGCAAAACAACTGCGTAAGCTTTTTCATCACTCCCACTCTTTAGAAGTCTTTCCGAGCAAATGGAAAACAGCATTTGTCCAGCCCGTCTCTAAAAAAAGGCGAATCTTCCTCTCTCTCCTCCTACAGACCCATTGAACTTACGTCCCAAGGTCACGGAACCGCTTACAAACCATCAGCACAGGAAATATCTCAATGACAGGCAGTTCGGTTTTCGTAGCAACAGGTCCACTGGTGATTTGATGGCATGTCTCACCGAAAAATGGAACCAAACCGTACATCAATCTGACGAAAGCAAGATAGTTGCACTTGATATTTCTAAGGCATTTGACAGAATTTGGCATCAGGCTCTTTTGTCGAAAATGCGTGCTCTTGGGATCGACGACCCTGTTCTTCAATGGATTAGAAACTACTTTTCGAAACATTCAATTCAAGTTGTCTTGGATGATTTCAAGTCTGATATTCACAAGATAAATGCTGGTGTGCCGCAGTGCTCCGTTCTGTCTCCGACACTCTTTTTTTAACTTTTATTAATGATCCCTTGTCTGCCGCTTCTAATCCAATATATTCTTTTGCTGACGTCAGTACTCTCTGCTTTTCGTATTTGTTTCCTGACTTACGTCCCTGCTCTTCGGCTATAGAACGGGAACGGCAGCTTATGTTAAGCTCATTAAATTCCGATATCAACAACATAACTAATTGGGGAACCACTAAGAGAACAGAATTGAATGCTTCCAAAATACAATGCCGTCTGCCAAATTTAAACACCTAGCCGTTACCCATAGATGGCGCCTGCATCGTCGAAACCGAAAAACTTTCCATTCTCGGCATGAGTGTTAATGACAGCATACGTTGTAGTATGCGATGTCGTGAGAAATGCTGCGAAATGTTTAGGTATCCTCAAGCGATATATTTTCTAAGGCGTTTATCTGTCCAAAATTGCTAGATGGGATTCAAAACCGTGCGATAAAACTTGTAGGTGATGCTAATATTACTTAATCAATTCAACATGAACACTGACGTAATGTCTCCTACCTTACATTTTTCTATCTCTATTCTCACCTACGTTGGTCCAATGAAATTGCCAGTAGTATTCCGCCCCTTCAAACCCTCAACCGTCTCACTATGAATGCTCATCAGTTTACCTTCAGGCCTACTTTCGGACTTATTCTAAAATACCGTGATTTATTCCTAAGCCGTACAACTGGCAACCTAAGGGCTTGGTATGTAAGCCAGTGACAAGCTTTTCGTGAAGATTCTCTTAAAAACCGGTGTAACTGAACCGTCGACTAATGGGTCTCATGTGGTTCACTTGTCATGGTAAAGAAGACTTAATTCCAATATGTTTTTTCTACTCTACATTCCACAGGCCATTTATGGTGACTTTTGATAAAACTTTCGAGGAAGTGATGAAACAGGAATACCACTTGACCAATATCAACTGCTGTCCATCTCGAAGTAACAAAGTAACAACTAATATTTTTGAAAGGAAGATCAGAGAATGGAATAAAATCAAGCAGAGTTCCTTCCCGCATGTTGCATTTTCCGCTGCTCAGGTTTTACAATGCAGCATGAGCTAATAATTGGCATTGGTAAAGCACCTAAGGGCTTGGTATGTAAGCCAGTGACAAGCTTTTCGTGAAGATTCTCTTAAAAACCGGTATAACTGAACCGTCGACTAATGGGTCTCATGTGGTTCACTTGTCATGGTAAAGAAGACTTAATTCCAATATGTTTTTTCTACTCTACATTCCACAGGCCAGTTATGGTGACTTTTGATAAAACTTTCGAGGAAGTGATGAAACAGGAATACCACTTGACCAATATCAACTGCTGTCCATCTCGAAGTAACAAAGTAACAACTAATATTTTTGAAAGGAAGATCAGAGAATGGAATAAAATCAAGCAGAGTTCCTTCCCGCATGTTGCATTTTCCGCTGCTCAGGTTTTACAATGCAGCATGAGCTAATAATTGGCATTGGTAAAGCACCTAAGGGCTTGGTATGTAAGCCAGTGACAAGCTTTTCGTGAAGATTCTCTTAAAAACCGGTGTAACTGAACCGTCGACTAATGGGTCTCATGTGGTTCACTTGTCATGGTAAAGAAGACTTAATTCCAATATGTTTTTTCTACTCTACATTCCACAGGCCATTTATGGTGACTTTTGATAAAACTTTCGAGGAAGTGATGAAACAGGAATACCACTTGACCAATATCAACTGCTGTCCATCTCGAAGTAACAAAGTAACAACTAATATTTTTGAAAGGAAGATCAGAGAATGGAATAAAATCAAGCAGAGTTCCTTCCCGCATGTTGCATTTTCCGCTGCTCAGGTTTTACAATGCAGCATGAGCTAATAATTGGCATTGGTAAAGCAGATAGTATCAATTCGCTAGAGTAATAAGGCTTTCGAAAAGACAGGTGTTATCCATTTGTCATTTATTGTGTCGATTACTGCTGTAACAACTTAGGGTAAACAACAGAAACTTTCGGTTAAGGAGGATTTCGGTGCGATAATGCTGAGGCTACAGGAGTCACCATCGTAACCATTATCCGTAATGGTTTCGAACTTGCCCCGTGACTTCTATTTAATAAGGAAGTGGCCGCTTTGGAGTGTTTTCATTTCACGGATTCATTTGTTTGGGGATCTATGTTAGCTACCACCCCTATTGCGACTGTCAATTATCAACCAATTTACGATTGACAAATTTATCAATCAAAACAATTTTCGGTACTGTGTTAAAATTTGTGGCTATTGTGAATAAATTGACTATTGTGAATGAGACATGATATTTGTTGAGAAACTAACATCAGAAAATTCCATTTGTTTGTTGTTTCACTTTGGCCCCATTCAAAATGGAAATTTGTTACAAATTGACGATAGTCAATCACTCTTTGATAATTGACAATCGCAATACCAACTACTCACATATTTTGGCATTTATTGTTTATCATTTATTTTTTGACAATAGGGGTGTACGTTTTTAATTTTCAACCATTGGCATAGAAGCGGAAATGAATCTTACCAACGTGTAATGGAGGTCGTACCTAGTCCTGATGGCCTGAATGGAAACTTTGTCCGAGCCTGTTACCCCATTGAAACGTTTTAACATACATATACTCTGCGTGTGGGAATAGATAACCCATATCTCTGTGTCGAGATTCGGATTTTGAGTACGGAAACCCGTACAACACCCGCACGCTTTCAAAAAATGCTCTGGAATCCAGCAATATTCATCTCAAAAGTAGAATGGAAGAGTTTTTTGAGTATCATTCTGTTTACGCCATAAGAGATTTAGTGCGAGAAGCATTTCACTAAAAAAGTTTTTTAATTGGTAGCCCTCTTATGTTTCTTTCCGCTTCTTTCCTTGTCCGGCTTTTCCGTTAGAACTGCCAGGGAGAAGTCAGAATTGGTTTTTAAAGGCAGTCTGTCTACAAAGCCCTCTTCGTAATTTTTGTCGCGATATTAAGTTGTCCTACAAATTATTTGTTGATTTTCAAAATACTTTATTCGGAAGGTACGAGTATGTATGCGCATCGCTATTGCAAAAAAAAAACTTTTATTGTACTGGTATCATCGAACTTATTCGTGACTACAAAATTCAGTCCACTGATGGTAGCACCATTGGTCTTTTTAGGACCCTCTTTATCCGGATTTATTTTCGCCCATTCGGAGACTCTGTTTTATTTTGGATTTTCTTTGATATTTCTAGAGAGCTCTGCTATTTATGGGCTAGCATAGATGAGATGCCGTCGGTTCTGATACTTTAGTTGCTTTCGCTAAGGGTAACCTCTGTTGACCAGTTCTTTTTTCTATCTTTCTTCGTTGTAGTTTTCATATTCTTTTGACTTTCGGTTAGAGGCCTTTCAGAATGGATCATTTCAGTTTTCCTGGTGAAAACTTCAGCAGTCGCACCCTGAATAGAAACTTGTTTCACTGCCATTCACATTATTTCAGTGAAACCTTAGGAATGTGTTTTGTATTCTTAAGTGGAAAGTGGTTTTATATGACGGTAGGGGCCCTCTAAAATCTTAATTTTGAATATAATTGAAAAATCACTGAAGGTTTTGCTGCGTTTCGGTGGGTTCTACTTTGGGTATTAAATTTCTTTCCTTTTCCTGTATATTCGGTCGACCGTTGCCTCAACTCCTCATTTTTTAAACAAGCTTGAGACTGGTTCGGAGTTCAAATTATGAATCGTATGCATTTTTTCTAGTGTTTGAATCACTTGTTCTTCCATTCTGTTGCTGTATGCATTTTACTTGTTTTTGTTTGGGAAAGGTTTCATGCTTTTTGTAGGAGGCCAGCGTCGTCTTCACTCAGCTGCTCACCAGCTTAAAAAAAATACGTCGCACCGCCAATTGAAGTATTTTCTAGGAAACCAAATACATTTTCATGTTTTTACATATAAGAATCAATGGAAGCTTAGGCCGTATTTCTGGGCCCCTAAACAGATATACTTCAAGTTTCATTCATTCCGTCCATTTGTTTCGTTTAAAAACAGAGCTATTTTTCTGGTTGAGCACAACCAAGTTTTGTCCCAAATAGGGCAGATTCGGAATGTTTTTTGTGCTATCGTCTGAATTGTTTGCTCTAAAACATGAAGTCTTTAAATCTGTAACCACATTCGACTATTTTCCGTAGTGATTATCTTTTTAATTGGGGAAAACATCACTTTTGATGAACAGCTTATGCTTGTTGTCGTATGACGACCCAAAAACCTATCGGCATTCAGTTATGAAAAAATGGAAACGATTCCAATTTATTTCCTCATATCCTTGACAAGCTCTATATCAAATGTTTCTCCATAGAATAATCACAATTGAAGCCAAGAAATAAAATAAAAAACAAACTTTATCCTGCGAATGGCATATTTTCCTATTAAAGTGTCAAAATTAAATATTTACGATTAAGTACTTTGGAAAACTATAACAATTGCGCCAGGCAGTTTACCTAAAAAGCTTAATGCTATTCGATGGGAAAGTGCCAAAAATATTGAAATTTCTTTCATTACTCCCAGTGGAAAAGGATTTTATCAGATGAAAGAAGAAAAAAGAAAAGGTCAAAGCTGTTTGTTTTTTTTTTTCTATACTTCCAGAGCCCAGAGCAATATATTTGCCATGGTATCGGCTCTGATTAGATGGTATGCATACTTTTCGGGTTTTTTTTTTCTTTTTGGATTCATTAAAAGTTTCTTGTTTGTTTGCATGGTGGGTGGGCGGAGAAAAGGGTTACAAGTTAAGGCTTGGCAAAGTATTCATGTGGAGGAGTTCATGTGATTATGTTCTTATTTCACAAGGGGAAATAGAAAGAAGGGAATTAATTAATGGATTGTCTTCGGAGTTTTGAATAAGATGAAGAGAAGTGTTGTTCGTTTTGTATGTAAGGGTGTCATTATCTTCTTGTAATACAATCAGGCATCTTACACTATAGAAAGGCTTATGCAACATGTTTGCTTGACAACACGATTTGATTACAATTTCAAAAATATACTCGTAAGGGTGGAACTAACTAAATGGAATTGACTCCTTGATATTGTATACAATGTGAGTGACAATAAGGTGTCCACATAGTTCTGCGATTTATTGTATAATCTAATTTTAGCAATTAGTCATAAAGTTTTTAATATGTACGAGTATGCATCATCTTGATTTGACTTCTTTGGACAGAATCCATTACTAAACTTTGTCGTTGTAGACAGTTTTTGAACAGCCACATCTGTTAGAATACAACAAGGAATTGGATTTTCCGATACTCCCTACTCTTAGGGCAGATCTTAAATGAATTATCGGCAAGCGCAGTAGAGCCAAATAATTGACCTTCAAACGTCAGTGACTTAATAGTCATCCACTTTCTCTGCTCTCCTATGGTCGGTAAAAAATGTTTTTATGTGTTTTAAACTCGCATACATTTCCATAATATGGCAAGAGGCGCCACACTCTTGTTTGGAGGTTCAATCTGGAAGGTTTCTGTCATTTCTCTTTCGAATTTGTAAAATATAGGCAGGTTGCGCGCAATAGTTACATAAAAAGGATTCAGCATTGAAAGAAAAACTAGCGAAAACAATTTATGAGCACTTCTTTTGATTTTTAATTAATTAATATGAAATTAAAGCTATATGTAGTTCGGTGCCCAGTGTGAAAAGTTTTGAAGCTTAGAGAGAAATATTAAAATATGTTAAAGCAAGCCGCTTCGAAGACTGGGTTTCAGGATGTTGAAATCGAATTCATAAGTATGCTATTCGTAGTTCGTATGTATTCTGGTCGAAGGTTTGTTGCGGTGAGAATTGAGATGGAAGTGGAACTCATTTCTAAGATTGCGTGGGTTGGCGTTCATGAAGATCATTTGACAGTCAATACAGCGATTTAGCATCTGATGAACAAAGAGTACGTCAGGAATTTCTCGGGATCTAAGATTTTTAAGCAATACTGCGCAATACAAAACAACTTTTATTCGCGCGGAATAGATACTGTAATGGGGAGACCAAACACGACTTGCATATTTGAGAATAAGCAATTTGTTTTTGTTGATTAATGAGAATCACTCTGGTCGGGATACTTTGCAATTTCTCAGTTAATAAAATTTCTGTGAGAAAGTAATGCCTTTTTACTCATATAGCGCACTGAGCCACGCATTCACATAATATGTGTTCTGTTTTGGAAGGTTTTTATAGCTCTTTTGGCTTGTCGAAGACCCGGTATATTCTCCAAACAGAATATGTACTCGTATACATTGTTATCTCAACTTTTGATCTTTGAATTTATTGCTGAATACAGAAAGGCTTTGAGCCATTTCCGAATTTTTTGTAGCCAGTTCATCAGCTTTCTTATTGATAAGTTCCGTTTTGATGCACTATAGTACCGATTTAGAGCCAAACAGATTTGGCTGTACCGATTCCTTGTTGCACGCAACTATTGTATCGTGTGCATTCGATCAATTGACGATTGTACCGATTTTGTATGGTCGTATGTTATTGAGGGTTCAAGTTCTATTGCATGCAACATTTTGTATAGTAATCGTTGTGTATTCGCGCAAACAACAGTTGCACCGAGTTTGGTTGTGTTTCGGGTGTTCTATCAGGAAAGTCGCAGAGACAAGTACATATATAAGAAATCAAAAAATGTCAATCAACTGCTGAAGAACGACTAAATAAGAATTCTGATTGTAAGTGTGTATTTCCCACTTAATGCGTTCAATGCTGCTTGAATGTCTGTAAGTACATGGTTGGGGGCGCTTTTTGTTCCTGTACCAAGAATAGTGCTGGAACATTCTTGGATGGCATGAAGCTCTGCTTAAAAGCCGCTGGGACTTTCTCCCATTAGCCTTGCACCGTTTGTTTTTGGACTGTGAATAGTTTTATCAACTACGGTGTCCATTTGGAATCCATTCGAATACCACTTCTTGCCCTTAAGGTTTAATGTTGGGTTTCTGAAGTCTCATGCTTCTTGATGCTTCTTGATGCTTCTTATGCAGTTATTTACCGTGCAGATCATTTCGAATTCAGGAAGCTCCGAGATGAAGTTTGCGAAGTCCGATTGAACTACGAATTTCATCTCTCCTCTTTGTAATAACCCGACTGTACTGCGATTTGCCACTTCTTTAACATATATATGAAGTGGACTAAGGCCAATGAAAGCTTCAATGCCAGGTGTGAATAAGGCTCACATAGCACCGGGGAAACATATTCATGCGAGTCTCTGAAGACGATGCAGCTTCGATATGGTGGTTTTTTTCTTTTGTCTTACTCCATCATATTGCTGATGATCGGTCTGACCATAATTGCATACTCGTATATCCAATGGGTGACTTTTGAGGATAACTCCCATGTCTTACCAAACATACGTCTACTACCCCATATGGCTTTGGTAGCTTTGATGATTTTGTAATTTATTTACATCTAGTAATCTTCGGTATCTCTTTTTATCTTTTATCTGTGACACTACGAGCAGATTTAAAAGGTCGTCTTCCATTTATCTAAGAATTCTCTGATATCAACAACTTTTAGCCTTTCCATTGTTTTAAGAAGAAACGATGGTACCATCTGATTTGAGTAAAACACCTATGCTGGTGGAACGGTCTTTAGAGAGAACATTTTGGAGACATGCGATAGTCGCCTACCAGCCTTTCGCGATCCCAGGTTTTTCTCTTTGTTTGTTTCAATTCTGTGTTGAAATTGGTCAAAGTTTAACCTGTCAGTGTTCCATGCGTGGCTGTTCATTCCACCATGGCAAGTACCTTGTAACTCCAGTTTGGCTTTCTGAGGGATGGTATAGATTTATTAAGCTAAAAACATATCTCATCTATACCCCCATTGGACTGTAGTGATGGGTATAAGCCTAACGAAGGTAAGGTATCTGGGTGCAATATTAAAGTTCCTTATCGTATATAATAGCCAAGTCGCGTAATAAAGTTGAAGAGGTGGGAAACGTTTTTTTTGGATATGTTGTAGCTTGGTCAACGAAAGTGTAAATATCTAAACTGAGTATATGAAAGCATTTCAAAACCAAGGTTTCTGAAGCTAATGGGACAATCTCCGCAGTTTGGATAAGATGTATTTGGAATAAATATGTAAGCTACATAATTCTCAAAGCAAATAAATAATGCCGTTTAACAGCCACCTCTACCTTTCATCTGAAGTTTTTGAGAAATGCCTTCTTAATAGGAAATTCCGATTCCCATAGAGAGTGTTTTTTTTTTAGAGGTTTGGTTTTTAAGCTGGCAATACAGTTTCTACAGATTGCCAATTTGACAGTTGAAAGTTGATTTCTGGTTAGTACGTTTTGCCATTTTACATTTTACGAATAGATTAACGCCAGAACAATGCGTGCAAATTGTGCAAACTTGTTTTGAAAACCATGGTTTGGCTTATCGTGCGCATCCCCAAAGAAGACAAACAGTGCGAACAGAAGAAGTTATTGTCGTTGTAGAGCTCAGTGTTGAAGAGAATCCGAATGAGTCGATTCGCCATCGTGCACAGCAATTGGAGCTATGCCCATCCACTTTGTGGAAGATTTTACGGAAAGATCTTAGCTTAAAAGAATCGTCGTTGATTCAGTGAATGGGCCGAAAAAATGATTCAGCTTGATCCTCATTTTCAACGCAAAATTTTGTTCTCCGATGAGGCCCATTTTTGGTTAAATGGATATGTAAACAAACAAAATTGCCGAATTTGGGGTGGAGAATACCCAGAAGCCTTTGTCGAGACGTCCTTACAACCACTAAAACTCACTGTTTGGTGTACTTTATGGGCTGGTGTAATCATCGGCCCATATTTCTTTAAGGACGATGCCGGCCAGAATGTTACCGTCATGATTTCTGACTTCTTCGTTCCTCAGTTGAATGGTATTGACGTGACAGAGCTTTGGTTTCAACAATATGGCGTAACATGCCACACGGTGCGGGACACCATCAACATTTGCTGAGCGCAGAATTTCGCGTAATGGACCTGTGATCGTATCTTGTGATCTCACACCTTTAGATTACTTTCTTTGGGGGTATGTGAAGTCACCAGTCTATGCCGATAAACCAGAGACGTTGGACGATTTGGAAGTCAATATTCGCCGTGTTATTGCTGATATACGGCCCCAGTTGCTCGATAGATTGCGCGTCACTCGAGCTACCCGTGGCACAAATAAAATTATCTACTAAATAAAGCTAATACCATAGACATTAACATTAGCTTCAAGTGATTTATTTCATATTGAATTTGTACACCTCTAAAAAAACACCATTTACATGTAACTACACATGTTCACTGTTCACATGTTTTTGGATACCCCAAAATGTATTATGTATATGATAAATGTAATGACACTGAAAGACGAATGACTACGCAAACTGGTACTTTTTTATATTCTGCCAACAAGGAGAAAATTTGTCCACGAATGGGAGAAGTTAACATTGCAATATGGAGTTGAATAACACTTCACGTCTCAGTAGGGACGAGTTTCAATTTGAAACAGGGTTTAACATTTCACATTATAATCGAGAAAATAGAGCAAAAGCATTCAAAGTCTATATGAAAAGCTTCTACGAGCAGAATAAACTACAACAGATGTCTTAATTATTTTTTTTTTAGCATTAAGTTGGAAAACAAAACAATTTATCTTATCGAGGGTCAGAGGACCTCGAGATGTGCACAGAAATGTGAGATGCTTTAACAATAAATTCTGCATTTATCACTAACTGTTAGAGTGAAGGCTAGAGGACTAAAGTGCGTTCCTTGAGGTACTCCATATGCAGCTGAAATTTGACTCAATGTGGACTATTTAGCGCTTGCTTTTTAATAAACAACTTTTCATCCACGTTATAAATCCCTATTGGAAATCTAGCTTAAAATTTACTGAACTTGGTAACAGTTACATCGGTTTCTTTTCCACCCTCCAAAGCCCAAAACATATTAGAAGCAAATTGCATTAAGCTAGTAGTTGTTGAACTGACCTTAAGAAAACTATGCTGATTAGGAGAGAAGATAGGTTTGCTGATGTTTTACAATTGCAAGTTCGCCTTCTTAAAATTGTGAACATAGAAAGAAAAAGAGATGCCGATGCAAGTTAGATTTAAATCTTTGTAGGTTATAAAAAAATAGGGGTACAGCAGAGCATTCCATAAGTATGGCCTCGGAAATAGTCACGGCATTTTAGGGTTCCTCTGAAGACGGGATTAAAACGTTGATTGTCAGGTAAAACTGAAAGATCATTACCGGTGGCTGTTTTTCTTACTGAGCTTTTAAACTTGACGGCGAGAATACGCACTGGTAAGTGGTCGGCACTGCGCATCTCTCCCACTCCAAACACTGGTGAGTGGTCGGCAGTCAACGTGTTTAGAACATAAGGACTGAAACGAATAAAATCTGTAAATTTTAATACGGGCTATACTTCCAAAAATTGCAATCCCTTTTTGTATCCAAATTAGCCTATATATTCTCTAGTTTAAGTTTGTTATTGATTTTAGTTCGGTGCGGTTTAAAATATTCATAAAATATGAGTCAAGAGGAACGCCGTAAAAAGATCATCGACAAATGGCTCGAAAATACTTCGTGTCCAAACCATTTCATCGGAATAAATTTAAACATAGCACGCAGTACAGTGGATTCTGTTATTAAACGATATTTGGAGACGTTGACAGTTAAGTGAAAACAGAAAAGTGGAGCTAAAAGTGGAACACACGATACGACTTTGGACAGGAAAATCGTGGGTACCATCGTAAAAAACCGGACTATGTCATCCAGAGATGTTGCTCGGAAATGCAATACCAACCAAACAATGGTACAAAGATCTAAAAAAGTACCAAAGTTACTGAAAAGCAAAAAAACACGAGCCCGAATGCTATACGAGTTGATCGGCAACAAGAAAACGTGCTTGGTTTTGGATGACGAAACTTATGTCAAAGCCGACTTTACTACTCTTCCAGGTGCGCAGTTTTACAACTCGTTTGAAGCTGAGATTCTTCCGCAATCAACAACATCGATTGGGATGGAAAAATTCGGGTCAAAATATCTCGTTTTGCAGGCCATTTGACAATGTGGACACAGAAGCTCATCGTTTATTAAAACGGGAACAATTAACGGAGAAATGTACATTAACGAGCGCCTAAAAAACGGTTGATTGCTTTCTTAAACAAACACGAGGGTTCAACATTATTTTGGCCAGATTTAGCTTCAGCTCACTATGCTCATGCGACGTTGAGCTTTCTTGTTGCTAAAAATGTCGACTTTGTCCCAAAAGACATGAATCCACCCAGTGTTCCACAGTGTCATCCCATTGAAAGGTATTGGGCTTTGGTCAAAGCTAAATTGAGGAAAAGTGAGCAGTGTGCAAAGGACGTAAACTATTTTAGTGCTAAATAGAAAAGAGCGTCCAAAAAGATTACGGATGTAACTGTCACCAACCTTATGGTTAAGAAGTTGAGGAAAGATGGGAACCTAAACAATTTTTTTTATTTTTTGTAATTGTGAATGAATTTAATAAAAACAGAGTTTTAAAGCAAATAAAAAAAAATTTACATGAATTATGAACATATTTTTTTTTTTACTTTGAACTTTCCAAATTTTATTCGTTTCAGTCCTTCACATGGTTCTCCTCTGTCCGGAAAACAGTTCTCTAACTTTTGACAGCCTCTTTAAAGTTCTAGTTTTCTTTGCACGCTTTTTCATTTAGTTTAATACTCTCCATCCGATGAGGTATACATGATCTCCTTTCAAAAAGAATATTGTTTGTGATCATATCAGCGGCGGCATCCACATTATCGAGGAAACATGAATGCCAGTTAAATTACGAAATAAAATATTGAGTGCGCTACGGTTGGTTTGCTCATATTGCCGTACGGTTCTTTTAGAAATCCTTTTCCCAGTGGTTTATGTGTAAGAAATTAGCTGATATGCTACAGCGACAAGGGGAAATCGCGTCAATAGTGTATCAGGTGAAAAAATAATAACAGGTCCTTAATGTAGGCAGCACGGTTCAAGTATATACGTGGGCTCATTTGCATCAAACGTGGGTGACGTTTTGATTTAATTTATTGTTAACTTACTTTCCAAATATTGAAGTTTGCTAACTGAGCCCAATTGACTTCCAGCCTTGTCAACTCCGCATACGTCTTTTCCAGCTTTCACAATATTCTTAGCTAGACCGTTATGCAACATTCGCGCGATGTGACTGCACCAATGTCGTTGTTGATGTTAGTTTTTGAAGTACACGCACATTTTTTTTTTCCAAAACCCCAATATTTGCTGGATCTTTCTGTTTACTGTACAACACTTGGAGCAGTAGGGTAGAACTTTGGATCCAATTGTTCACCAAATCAATAAATTATTAAAATCATTTTATCCTCATGCAGTCTGTATAGCATCACTCAATTTGTGTCGGCTACTTCCTTAATACAAGATGAGCCATAGTCTATGACCCTATTTTCCTAGGTCCAATTACCTTGAGTGGATGTAATGCCTTTTCGTGCAATACTCGCGGATTTAAAGTGCCCCAGAATCGTAAATTTTGTTTGTTCACGTATCCACATAACATTCGACGTCATCGATGGCACTTTCCGATAGGGTCATTTATTATGGCGCACGTAGTAGTTGTAGGACACTAAATCGTGTTCATTGGTGTTTGTTGAGGGTACTTACATACCGAAGGGTTTCGAGTTCAGACGATACCGTATGTTCTAGATATTATAGTCATACTCAAGTGTTAAATATTAAGTTTCTTATTTTGTCAAGCTTAATCCAATAGCGTACACATAGCATATTGGAGATAGTTGGTCGATTTAGGTATGAGTTCGACAATCTGGAGCTAGGCGGGTCACTAAGTGATCCTATTGCGGAGGAGCATTGTGCTACTACTTAAAAGAAAATATTTTGATATTTTAGTTGCTTCCAATTGACCATTCACTTTTAATGGGAGATGAGGAGATAAGATTGCAACTTCTCTTATGACAGGCAGGCCAAACTTTCTAACAATAGATAAAGCTGTAACACAGCATAACAAATCCTGACTCAGGAAAAGAGGATTTTTTAAATCGTCTATAAGCTTCTAACATACTTAGTGTCAATAAGGCTATAGTTATACAGCAGGTGTTAATAAATACGATCACGTGCTTTCAGGTTAATTGCATTTTGTCAGCCAGCGGAACCTTATTAGCACGCACTGAGTTGAAGTTATAAGCGCGAGCGTAGACGAAAACTGGTAAAATCCGGAGAAAAATGAATAAGTAAAGTGCAGAAGCGACTTGTCTCTAGAGCATGCGAAGAAATTCTATTAAAGTGGTTTCCGTTTTCTATCTTCCTTAACAGTTCAATGCAAATTTGATGCCTTCGAGTACGAGCCTTTTTACTATTTAAAAATTTACCTCATCAACGCGAGTTTCTGTTTATAGAAGTTATTTTCACCAAAAAAACCGACATGTTGTGCACCTCACTAGAACAAATCAAAAACTGAAGTCATATCACGAGGCCACCCTGCACATGGCAAACTGAAGTTGCCATAACTTGCCTGCTACATAACCAAAGCCTAAAGCATTACCACAAACAGCTAAAAATGTGCCTAAAAGCTGTCTCACACTGCCTTTACTCCAATAGAAATCAGGTCAAGAATAATGTTTGTGAGTATGAACGTGCGGTAATGCAATTTGTGTCATGCACTTCCAGATATGGATACTCTCTCGGAAATTCAAAGAAGAAACTAAATTCACTCTGAAGTCCTTTATCTCAGGAAATGATGGTCAATGTTTGTACTGACATGAAAAGTTGCCCATGTATCTAAAGCTATTGAGATCAAATAAACTTAATAACAACTGCTTTACAGGATGCGATAGCCTCTATAAGTGAACCCTGTGTGTATGCTTAATTCGAAAGGAAGATAGAGGGAATGTAATTAAGAATTTAATAATAAATAATCATCTTCGGTTATTAACTGACTTAATGTAGTTATAACCCTGTATATTTGTTATGATTTCGTGGTCAGTTGCTAGATCGAGCTGAAGAGGAAAAATATATTTTTTTTCTCCAGACTGAAGAAAGTGTAAATATGAGCGTATGGTGGAGACTGTAGGAGTCAAATCGGGCAACAGGGTTATTGTGGAGAAAATTTAGGTCAAAATTCTTGTGGTTTCCCTATATGACGCTCTGTTCTTATTGTAACTTGTTGTAATGGATTATGATGTGTTGAGTTGCTTTAAAGAGTTGTAGTCACTTTCAGGGGTGAAAATATCGAAATTTTTTTATTGCATATTCGTTAATAATAAACCTTCAAGAATATCCTCACAAAATTATATAATGATCGGAGTTTTAGAACCGGATGCTTATAAAGCATTCATAGTGCAACGCCTCGCGCTAGGTCGCGCAGCTGCACGGTTTCGTCGGTGCGGAGCTGCCGCTCTGTGTTATAACACTAGGCGACTTTCACTGCTGTACTGCATTGGTTGAATTCTGTGGCCTCGAAATCTTTACAGCTGTTGTAGGTATATACACCCTGAATAACTCGAACTGCAACCAACTTCAGACTGCTATAATTTCTAAACCGATCATGACAGTGAGCTCAAATTTTGACACATTTACAAACCTTTTAAACGATTTGCGTCTCAGTTGTTTAGAAAAATTTTTATCCGCGATGGAATTCAAACGTGATAGTGTGATTGCTTTATATTTGGCTGGAAAACGACAAGTAGCTATCGTTTGAGCCCTACAGCACCCAACGTGAATACTGGCAGTGTTGCAAAACGCCATCCGCGTCGAAGTAGAAGAAAAATGGCTCGTAAGCTCAACATATCGTTGGAAAGGATGCAACACATACTGAAAAATGAGCTTGGGCTCAAGCCATTGAAGTTCCAAAAAACACACAGTCTTATACCGCAACAGAAAAAAGTTAGAGTCGAAAGAGCAAAGGAGTTGCTACGCTTGCACGAAAGTAGTGAGCTGCCGAATTTGGTTTTTTCCGATGAGTCGCCATTTGTTATCGAGCAATATGTTAACAAACAAAATGACCGAGCTTACTTGTCAGAGAGATCCTTCGAAAATTTACACCTTCGGACGGCCACCAGAAAGCAGGCAGCACCGATGGTGATGGTTTGGGACGCCATAACCGCCGATGGTCGCTCTCCGCTCGTATCTTTGACCGTAGCCGTGGCGTCAAAATTAATGCGATCGTATACCGTGAAACTGTCTTAGAGGCAGTATTGAAGCCTTGGACAAACAATCATTTCGGTCGGAGATCGTGGACATTTCAACAAGACTCGGCACCGTCTCACAAAGCGCGCGTCAACCAAGACTGGTTAAAAAACAATGTTCCACACTTCATTTCTTCGACACAATGGATTGCAAATTCTCCGGATGCAAATCCGTTGGATTTCTCTGTCTGGGGTATTTTGAAGGCGAAGGTTGGCACTAAAAAATACCAAAATTTGGACAACCTCAAACAAGCACTTTGCCGGGAATGGGCCAAAATACCGCAGAGCCACTTGCGTGCAGCGTGCGATGCTTTCTTCGACCGTCTCAAGGCCATTATTCGCGCCAAAGGTGGACATATTGAAAACTACTGATACCATTTGAAAATTGATGTATTTTGCAACATTTTTTGCTTTGGCACAATAAAATTAATCAAAAAATAAAAAAATTATACAATAGCATTTTAAAAAGTTGGAGTTAGAGTCATTCACCCTGTATATATAGTAGAAAGAACAGCAAATTTTGTTGAGAACTCGATCTCAAAAGCATGCGTCAAAATATTAGAGTTAACAAGAACTTTTTTATGTGGTACGAGTATGTTGTTTTTTATTAGGAATCCTATACCTTGCTTTGAAGAAGTGTTTTGGACATGGTTGTGAAAGTATCCTGTGAATTCTTGAGGTGTATGTACGCTTGGGTTGTGCTCTTTAATTAGGAGTCGTAATTCGTCATAGTTGTTGACGTAGCCTTCCATGTTCCATTGAAGGATTTTAAACTTTTTATCAGTGAAAGTTGGCCTTGTGGATGGTTGAGAAAAGGTGCGCGTTCTAGAATGGTCAGGAGGAGGACGAGTTCGCCTGGAGACAGGCAATCCCGACCCACCCGCAACCTGTGTAGACTGGGATCCGTTAGCTGTAGAATTAACAGTAGTGTTATATGTTATTATCCGCATGGGATTTGGGAATAAAGTAGTTGTTGTTATCTAAAAGATTTTTGGTAATAGAACTTAGAGGAGGGTTAATAGAAGGTTCGTTTATTGTGGTTGGTATTGATGGAAGAGGGCGGCTTTTAATTGGTGAGTTGGGAAGTTTGGCTGTTGGTAACTGAGAAGATAGTGTTCGTAGGATTGATACCTGAAGCTAACGAAGTGTAATTTTCATTGTTGATTGTAAGATGGGATGAAGTTGATGGTAAAGTTGAAGTTGAGGTGGAACTTGCAGTAGCAGCAACCGCAGGGCTGTTAGAACTAGCAATTATTTGTTTTTTTCTTTTTGTTTTTATTTTTAGAATCTCTTTATTTTGTGGGTATTTAGGACAAGTGTTGGAGGAGGAAGGGTGAGCCTGTGAGCAATTAGCGCACTTAGTGCGATTGCATTCAGTAGGTTCATGCGGGGTGGAAGTTTGCAAGTAACGCACGTTTTAGGTCTGTTGCACCTATTGAAAGTGTGGCCGAGTAGCTGGCAATTGCGGCAGCGCATAGGGTTGGGAATATATTCCTGAACTTTTACTTTGTACCATCCGATATCAACGGTTTTTGGAGCTTGGTAGAGGTCGAAAGTTAGTAGGACTAAACCTGAAGGGAGTCGTTTTCTATCAACAGATTTT
Organism: Volucella zonaria; assembly: GCA_963966105.1. Taxonomy (NCBI): domain Eukaryota; kingdom Metazoa; phylum Arthropoda; class Insecta; order Diptera; family Syrphidae; genus Volucella; species Volucella zonaria. The sequence continues at coordinate 10,786,235 of OZ014530.1, forward strand.
GTAAATTTATACACGTCAGTTACACCTTGGGACTTCATCTCGACAATAATTTCCTTTTCACGGACATTTATCAATTCCCTTGGAAGAGTTCAGGTTTGCGTGCAATTTTACAATGTGATTTGGCCAATATTAGTATACTACCGTCTCTTAACTGAGATATGCTCTAGTACTCGGTGCTTATATTTTCGATGGCTTTATTTAGAATAAAGATGCTAACCGAAGTTAGAGGTCTGCTTGCGTCTGCAATTTTTGATGTGGCTGTGGTGTAGTGGTACTAGCTATCGCTTCTCACTCGGAAGGTCAAGGTTCGATTTGTGTAATTGGAACTCAGTCAGAAAAATCTGCGTGTGAAGGCATAACACTGACATGTAGATTTGGCTGTTGTAGGGTTTTCAAGCACAAAACAACCGTTAAAATTCACAACCTCACATTCCGAGAGAAGAAAAATCTCTCCGTCCTATTCGGACTCCCACCCCTGGAGAGTCAATATCGAAACCAAACACACCTGAGTTTCAAACCACTACATCACAAACTTTCCTTTCTCCTCCTTCTAACTTTCCGCCCACGCTCTGGCAACAGTATAAGGGTATTCATAACCCCTTAGGCGTGCGCAAATTATAAAAAAAAAAAAGTGTTCAAGGGGAGAGAGGGGAAATCCGTGTCAGTATTTAATTTGTTCTTTTTTGAATAAGGTTCAAAAGTTAGCGAGTCGTCTTCAGCCAACTCCCTAAATCTATACCCGGGTTTGGTTTTATTTGGCCCCGGGGCCATGATTCTGTTTAAGACGAACAAGTGACACTTGTTTCTGAATTCAGACAACGTGGTATGGGAGAGGGAAAATGTAAAAACAGGTCAACACTAGAGAGCGAGATAAGAACACTTAAGTAAGTGTAAGAAAACGATATCCGAGAAAAAAAAAAAGATGAAATAATCGACAATCGACAATCGACAAAGAAGTCACACCACGTTGACGCTACGAGAGCTAGGCGGAGACTGTTTCGGTTTTTAAGAACCATAATAATGGTACGTAACGGTTTTAAACACGAACAATTATAAAACAAACGAACACATGCTGGCAATAAGATCACACAATATGACTGACAACCGACTCGGCCGCAGAAAGAATTATACTTACAGAGAGAGAGAGTACACGTCGCAGGTTTGTTTACATTTTTAATGAATTGCTTAGCTGCCATATTTTAAAATTGCTTGGAGGAGTTGCAAACGAACTTGCTTTGTGTAATAGCGAAGCATATTTTTGTGCAGAGTTTTCAGTATACTTGCAAGCAGTATTTCATTTCGTGCATCAAATGAAAGCATCGATACTCCGTTAAACATCAGTGCATCGGATTGACACACATATATTATGTAATTGAATTGAATAGATAGTCGGCATATTTAAAAATATTTGATGATCCAAGCGGTCCGCCTGTTGCTAGCCAAATATAAGATATTGTATCTTAAAGTGTATAAGCATTACAAACAAAGAAATAAAAAAATACTAGATGGAGTGAAAAGTGACCTCCTTGACCGCCAGAATGCACTGCTACTGCAAAAAAGGTTATGGTGCCTTGAAGTCCTTTCATATTTAGGCAGACATGCCGAATGAGAGGCAAAACGGCGAAGGAAACAAAAGAAAAGTTGGATAAATATTATGGGGCTAATGCTCCGTCAGATTACAACGTCAAATATTGGTTTCGAGAGTTTCGTGGTGGCCGCAACTCCACTACCGATTAAGGTGGCAGCGGCAGGCCCTCCGATGCGGTTACATAGGACAATGTCAAAAAAACTGGATTTGGATCCCTCGGACTATTATCTCTTCCCAAACCTCAAAAGATGGCTCATTAATAAAAAATTCAGCTCACGCGAGGAAATCATCGACGCCACGGAGGAGTATTTTGCAGACCTTCCGAAAAATTACTTTTCGGGCGGGATCTAGAATTTGGAAAATCGCTGGAATAAGTGTAAACTAAAAGAGGACTATATTGAGTAATATAAAAAAACATTTAAAAAAAAAATTTTTTTTAACTCCCAAGGAGGTCACTTTTCACTCCATCTAGTAAATAAAATAAAGCACCGCATTAATGAGTCAGGCAGCTCTTAATAATTTGATAAAGTTGTCCGAAGAAAACGAGTTAAGAATAAGTCGTACTAAGGCCAACTATTTGCGTTGCCGGTTTTCCTAGCTAACATCTATTTAGAAGGAGTCACTGTGCTGAAGTGCGAAAAATGTAAAAATTTGGCTTTGTCGAAAATCATCAAATAAGTTGCGATGACAGCGTCGTGCAAAGTTTTGAGTGGCTTAAATAGCCCGAAGACTCGACAGTGTTTTGTGAGAGAATATGCCGCGGTTTGTTATCCGCGACAGTTGTTGCTGCCCTTAAAATAAGCGATGGGAATAAAAACGATGTGATAAATTGTGATCTACAATAATTAGAAGTATGCGCAATACCCGGAAGTTTCGACACTAAGAAACCGCTAGTAGAAAAACTTCAGGCTGAGAAAATCTGCTAATTTTGCCATGTTTAACAAAGGTCATTGGAAAATCCGGTTCAAGCTCAGCCGAGGTTCGAAGAGGAGGCCGAAAGAAATAGAATTGGTTTACTACAATTCAAAAACGTCAGCAAATTCTTGGTTTCACAAACCAAAATGAAGCGGCTTGTAGAATGGCTGTAGCATTAAATGTGATAACACACGTTACATATTTCAACAGTTAATAGCTGAAGAAGAAAATGAAGTTAATAACAGCAAGCAGTCTGGAGTAACCACAAGAAATTCTTTCTTTAATTATTCATTTAAGTTTGTACATTGATTAACATCATGCGAATGTCACTCTTCCTGGCGTATGTAGGTATCTCATACCATTACTTTTGAAATGATCGATAGTTTTTCCTTCAAGACACAATGGTTATCTACATACATATGACATCATAAAAATAACAACACTCTTCAACAACTAAATCAAACGTCTGAAAGCGAACTTGAACTTTCCTGGACTTTAATTTAATTTACTTTTCTACCAGTTCGTCCTACCCTACTTCCACTACTTAATCTTTTTCAATCAATATTGTGAATCCAATTGTTGCTTCAATACATACTTGCCCACAAACGAAGTATACGACGAGTATGTCCATATGTGAATCCAATATTGTTTTCTTCATAAAAACATCGATCGAACTGCATGTCATCAATGGCCTTTATTTAAAACGGATTGTAACATTGCGGGTGGAGGCCTTTCCTTCGTGTATCAACAACGTTAAGTAGTGATTGAACTGGGAAATGGCAAACGACGATAGGCAATCAACAACAAAAAAATTGTAGTTAATTGGTATTTAAAATCATTTCAATTTGATCAGACACGAGAACGTTAAAATTGTGTGCCAGGCAATTATATTTAAGCTTTGGTTGTTCGTATGTACAGTGTACATATTAGAATTTGTATAATTTGTTGTTGTTTTTTTTTGCAAGGTTATAAAATAAATCTTTTGTAAGTATGAGGTGTTTACTTGAATTAATATGTTAGCTCATTAATGTCTAGGGCGGTCGGCTTTTCTTCCACCTTTGGTAATTGGAGAAATTTTCACGTATTTGGCCGATCCACATTGTGATATCCGCCAAGGTCTCATAAGCTGGTACCCGGATATCTGTTAACTTGGAACTGCAACCTGGGGTAATACTGACTCAATACTGTACTGCAAATATTGATATGAAGCTCGTGCATCATGGAAAACAGCCTTTGTCCAGCCCGTCCCTAAAAAAGGCGAATCTTCTCTCTCCTCCGACAGACCCATAACACTTATGTCCCTTCTATCCAAGGTCATGGAAACGCTGATAAACCATCAGCTCAGGAAATATCTCGAAACACGGAAACTTCGTAGCAACAGGTCCACTGGTGATTTGATGGCATGTCTCACCGAAAAGTGGAAACAAAGTCTACATCAATCATCTTGCGAAAGCAAGATATTTCTGAGACATGTGACAGAGTTTGGCATCAGGCTCTTTTGTCGAAAATGTGTGCTTTTGGGTTCGATGACTCTCTTCTTCAATCCTAGTGTGCCCCATTGCTCTGTTCTGTCTCCTACATTCTTTTTAATTTTCATCAATGACCTCTTGTCTGCCACTTCTAATCCAATATATTCCTTTGCTGACGACAGTACTCTCTGCTTTTCATACTCGTTTCCGAACTCACGCCTCTGCTCTTCGGTTGTAGAACGGTAAAGGCAGCGTATGTAACGCTCATTAAATTCCGATATTAACAGCATAACCAACGCTGTCTGCCGTCGTTAAAGCGAAATTTAAACACCCAGCCATTATCCATGAATGGCTCTTGCGTCGTTGAAACCGAAAAACTTTTCATTCTCGGTATGTGTGCCAATGACAACTTACGCTGGAATGTTCACATATTCGAAGTCGCCAAAAACTTTGCGAAATGTTCAGGTTTCATCAAGCGATCTAAGATATGTATATTTCATTCCTCTGATCTGACCTCAATATATAATGCGTTTATCCTCCTGAAACTGGAGTACAATGCTCACATCTGATCAGGTGCTCCTCTTTGCACTTGCTAGATAGGATCCAAAACTGCGATAAAACTCATAGGTGATGACAATATTGCACAGTCATTCGACACCCTCGAACACAGACGTAATGTCTCCTGTCTCACCTTGTTGTATTGTCATATTGACCACCAGTTCTCCACAGAAATTGCCAGTAGCATTCCACTCCTTCTAACTTTTAATCGTAACAACCGTCTCGCTATGAATGCTCATCAGTATATCCTCAAGCCCACTTTCGAACGTACTCTGAAATATCGTGATTCGTTACTAAGCTGTATAACTCGCTTATGGAATGCCCTGCCGAGCTCTTTATTCCCTAGTCACTATAGCTTGCAAACATTTAAGACCAAGGCACATCGGTCTCTCTCTTTTCCCTCCCTACCTTCTCCTCTCCCGCGCTATGTTCAAACATCTTGAGGGTACACAAAATCTATTGTGAGAGTGCCAATTATACAATATAAAAAAAAAAGGCGCAGTTTTTCATCCACTTTTTATCAAGCTCATTCAACTGAATTTCCTGAATGGAGATAAAATCTCCTTTATGTCGTCTCCGCTCTTTATTTAGCTGCATGTGGCTTGCTCAGGGCCCAAACATTTGCAAATTCGTACATCTTTTCTTATTTTGCATATTACTTGTCCCAGGCTATTTGTTGCTTAGCAACAGAAGGGCTTTGCGTGGCCGGTTTGTTAACCCTGCGTAGAACCCTCAATTATGGAACCGGCTTCGGAAGGCTGAATTCACTGTGGAAAATCATGAGGAACATTTTTAAGGACCCAAACTTACGTTGGAACTGTCTGGGTCCGACAATTGGGTTTCATGTGAAGATGCGAGTAATGGCATGACTCTTCAATTTGCTTGCAGACCATAACAGATGAAGATTCCGGTGATGACGACAATGTGACCGTTAATAATTTACCAAGACAACACCTTGAGGCCCCGGCGCTATTTGTACAGATGAGAGATGATGACAGTGAGAGTGAATGAGAATCCGAAGATGAAGTCATCCTAGCTATTCTCAAGACGTCCATTCCAAGAATCTAGAAGCCCTATCAGATGCAAACTACAAATGGAATACATAAATTGACTTGAAGAGTGCAGTAAGCATTCATGATGCAGATATGTCTTTGGCAAAAAATCAACTACTTCCAATTGACGAATTTTCGCAATTTTTTGACACGGAAGAATGACACCTGATAACTCATCATACCAATGTTTACTTTACGTAGAAGAATTTAATTGGAAATGTAACTCTTACGGAAATGAAGAGCTTTGTTGAGATTCTTTTGCGGTAACAATGGTTTGGATACTTACTCAAAAGGACCTTCAGAATCTTTGTCCCGTGATCAATTTTACTTTACCATGTCAGCATTATATGTTTGCGACAACAATAATCTTGAAAGCAGTGATAAGTTCGCCAAAGTAAGACCTTTATTTGATGTACTGAATAATAAGATCCTTAAGTTTGCCCTACTAAAAACTGCATATATGGTAGTGTCAACGAAGCCATGGCGCCTTACTTTGGTCGCCATAGCACAAAACAGTTTATGCAGAAGAAACCGATAATATGGGAATACAAATTTTGGGTAGGTGCAACTGTGAATGGCTATATATATTGGGTCTACAAGTAAGTTTCCAGCGTTTTTTTCCCAAAATTTGAAGTTTTATTATGAAAACATAGTTACAATGCTTTATTCAAAGTATCGTCCATCGGAAGCTACAACATTCTCCCATCTTTCTGGCAATTTATGAATTCCGGAACAAAAAAATTTCTCGTCTTTCGAGCCCAAGAACGTATCGAGCCAATTTTTCATTTCCTCTACTGAGCTGAAGCGTATTCCCGTAAGAGCGTTCTGCATCGAACGAAACAAGTGGTAGTCAGATGGTGCCAAGTCTGGACTGTAAGGCGGGTGAGGCAGAATTTCCCATCCACTATTTTTCAAATAGTTTTTCACCGAAACCGCAACATGTGGCCGAGCGTTGTCGTGATGAAAAATGACGGACTCATGCCTGGTCTCATATTCTGGCCGTTTTTCTTTTAATACCCGCTTCAAACGAATTAGTTGGGTTCGATATAATGGTCCTTTGATGGTTTCACTACTCGGAAGCAGTTCGTAGTATACGACACCCTTTTGATCCCACCATATGCAGAGCATGACCTTATTCACGTGAATATTTCGTTTCGGCGTCGATTGGGCGGGCTCGCCGGGCTTTGTATACGATTTTCTGCATTTAGGATTATCATAATAAATCCATTTCACATCACCAGTGACAATACGATGCAAAAATGATTTATTTTTATACTGCTGCAGTAACATTTCGGACATGCAAAATCGCCGTTCGACGTCACTTGGCTTCAATTCGTACGGCACCCAGTTTCCAACCTTTTGAATGAATCCCAGTGCTTTTAGGCGCAGGGAAACGGCTTGTTGCGTGACGCCCAATGATGCAGCAAGTTCTTCTTGAATCTAACACAGATCCTCATCCAGTAAAGCGTCCAATTCCTCGTCTTCAAAACTTTTCGGCTTTCCGTGGCGATCTTTGTCTTCAACTCCAAAATCACCACTTTTGAACCGTTTGAACCACTCGCGGCACGTTGATTCACCAATACATTCCGCCCCATAAGTTTCCGAAAGCAAACGATAGGCCTCAGCCGCATTTTTCTTCATATTAAAGAATAAAAGCAGCGCTTCCCGTAAATGACGTTTATTTGGCTGGAAACTTGCCATGATTTTGCTCGATAAAATGTACGGCACCGATAGAACTGCTCAAATATAACGCTGCAAAGTTGTTGACAGATACAAAACCTACAAATAAAACACATGGGGTCTGACATTTCTACCCGGGATCCACTGGTGGCGCCATCTCTGACAAACGCTGGAAACTTACTTGTAGACCCAATAGTAGTTTGGTTTGATCCCTATCAAGAAAAGCAGTCCATTATGAATGATTTTTACAATCGTTACCCACTTGGCTCGAAGGTAGTTCTGGATTTTTTGTGACCGCCTGTGGAAGGATAGAACATTGAATCTTGACTGTCGAATTTCTTTCGACAACTTTTTTACGTCTATCGAACGTTTGGATGAATTAAATCGAGAAATATTGGGGCCATTGGAATCATAAGAAAGAATAGGGTTACAAATTATTCCTTCAAAAAAATTAATCCAATAGCATATGATTATGCTACAATCGAAAATGGAACAGTTGTACTCATGCAATGGAATGATAACAGTGAAGCCGGCTCTACCCACACAAATGGCCAAACGATTCAGCAAATCGGATAAAAAATACATTAGCATAGAACAGCCGAAAGCTATACAAGGGTTGTCTGAAAAGTTTCCAACCGAACAATGATACAAGACATTTTTTCTCAAATTTTTTTCTTATTTTTCTACATGGCCTGGTTGTAACTCTACACACTTCTCCCAGAGATGCTCCCATCTCTCTAACCCGTCCAAATAGTATTTGGCGTTTTTCTCTGCAAAATAATTGTAAACGAAGGTGATTGCCTCCTCATTTGACGAAAATCTCTGTCCTCCGAGCGCAGTTTTTAGATGAGGGAACAAAAAGAAGCCGCTTGGGGCTACATCTGGTGAATAAGGCAGATGGTCAAGCAGTTCAAACCGTAATCCATGGATTTTCGCCATGGCACCCGCTGAGGTGTAAGATGGCGCGCAGTCTTGGAGAAACAGGATTTTCTTTTTCTGCAAATGTGGCCGTTTTTCCGCAATTTCTGCCTTCAGCTTGGCAAGTAATGATGCGTAGTATACTCCTGTAATGGTTTTTCTTTTTGAAGATAATCGATTAAGATAACTCCTTTACTATCCCAAAAAACAGTCGCCATCACTTTCCCAGCCTAAAAAACAGTTTTTGCTTTTTTTGGAGCCGGCTCGCCCTTTGGAGTCCACTGTTTTGACTGAATTTTTGTTTCGGGCGTATAATGGTGTATCCAAGTTTCATCTACAGTAATTAATCGACGCCAAAACTCGGATTTATTGCGCCTAGACTGCGCCAACAGAGCGTTGGAAATGTCATTCGAACACGTTTTTGGTTTAACGTAAGCAAACGCGGCACCCAACGCGCGGACAGCTTTCTCATGCCTAAATCTTGATTTAATATGTAACAAACACGTTCTTTGGACATTTTCATAACCTCTACTATCTCTATCGCTTTAATTCGGCGGCCGTTTAACACCATTTGGTGAACTTTAGCAATGTTATCGGCTTTAGCAATGTTACGGCCACGTTTAAGTTCATCTGTCCAAAATTTCACTGTAATGATGGTGCAGAGTCCCCATACACAGAGTCCAACTCATTTTTGAGTTGCGTAGGCGTATTGCCTTTCAAAAACAAGAATTTAATAATAGCTCGATACTCAATTTTTTTCATTTTCACAAAAAACACTCGCATCGACTCACTCAAACGACTAAAACTGCGCATCCAAAATGACAGAAACTTTGGTAAGTAACTATCAAAAGATGTACAACTAGCACTCACTAGGTTTTATTGACCGGTGCCGCTATCTTCGATCGGAAACTTTTCCGACACCCCTCGTAAGTACTTACAATAAGGAAATGGGGGGTGTAGATCAATCAGTTCAAGGCATAAGCCTTTACAGGTGTGAACTCGAGGAAAGAAGTGGTATTTCCTTTTAATAATCCATTGCATAGAAATGGCAGCTGCTAATGCATGACAACTACACACGTCTAATGGAGGAAAACTTGAACAGCTAGATTTCCGACGTTGCATTGTTCTAAGGCTTATAGAAGAAAATCGTAACCATTTCAAGAAGATGTCATCTCGCTCATCTGCTGTAGAAAATCTTGCTGGTAGATACGACAAAATGAATCACATCATTATAAAGCAATATAAACGGACAAGATACCGAATATGCCATCAAAGTATAATAAATGCGATGTTGCATTGCACTATTGTTGCTTTTATATTGGGTATATAATTTATTTCGTGCGGTTTCTTTTTCAAAATTTGAACGTTTATTTAAGAAAAACATGTACAACAGTATTATTCAAGGTACTGTCCATCTGAAGCTATGACTTTTTCCCATCTTTCTGGCAATTTGTGGATCCCATCCCAAAAGAACTGCGACGCCTTGGCAGCCAAGAATGAATCAAGCCAATTTTTGATATTCTGCTCTGATGTGAACCGTATTTCAGTGAGGGCGTTCTGCATCGACCGGAACAAATGGTAGTCAGAAGGGGCAAGGTCTGGGCTATAAGGCGGGTGGGGTAAGACTTCCCATCCACTGTTTTCCAAATAGTTCTTAACCGGAATAGCGAGGTGGGGCCGAGCGTTGTCATGATGGAAAATTATTGCCTCGTGTCTGGTCGCATATTCCGGGCGTTTTTCGGCCACTGCTCTCTTCAAACGGATTAATTGTGTTCGGTAGCCTTGTCCATTGATGGTTTCACCCGGTTTTAGCAACTCATAATACAGCACACCCATCTGATCCCACCAAATGCAGAGCATTACCTTCGCGCCATGGATATTCGGCTTTGCCGTTGATTTGGCTGGTTGACCGGGTTTCACGTATGATTTTTTGCGCTTGGGTTTGTCGTAATGGATCCATTTTTCATCACCAGTAACAATCCGATGCAAAAATGACTTCCTTTTGTGGCGTTCCACCAGCATTTCGGACATGCAAAACCGCCTTTCGACGTCTCTCGGCTTGAGTTCATGTGGAACCCAATTTCCTTGCTTTTGAATATATCCAGCTGCTTTTAAACGTTTTGAAGTGGCTGCTTGAGTGACACCCAAAGATTCTGCGAGCTCTTCATGTGTTTGGCAACAATCTTCATAGAGTAATGCTTCCAGTTCTTCATCTTCAAACTTTTTTGGCTGCCCAGGACGTTCATCGTCTTCCAAGCCAAAATCACCACTTTTAAATCGTGCAAACCACTTTCGGCACGTTCGCTCAGCTAGCGCATGTTCACCATTAATTTCCACCAAAATACGATGACTTTCGGCAGCAGTTTTCTTCATATTAAAGTAATGAAGAAGAACTCCCCGCAAAAACAATTTTTCAGCCACAAAGTTCGACATATTTGAGTGAAAAAAAATTATTGTCGTTTACGCTTTAAATGAATGACATATACTGAAATGACGTACAATGACAGTAGCTTTCCAATGCAGGTTCCAATGGAATAATACAAGTTACGCCATCTTTAAGTTATAGACCCAATATATTTCATACAAAAGAATAATCTATTTTCAAATATAAAATGTATTTAAATCTTTTTGACTTCTTTAATTGGTTTTGGGGGAAAAAAAATATTTTTAGACCTATTACGAGGGGCGTTCAAGATATTCTCGGTATCGGGGTGAAGCTGTGGTTGCATATATAAATTGACTTATTTGTCAAGTAACACTATTATTTTAGTGCATTCTTGTAAAATTTCATATAAATGTGATTATTAATTCGCGTTTTATCTCTAGTTAAACAGAATCATAATGGCAACTGAGACGATGATGGTGAAAATTGAGCATCGCGCTGTAATTAAATTTCTCACTAAGCAAGGAAAAAGTCAAAAAACTATTCATGAAGAGATGGTGGCTATTTACCAGGGTTACGCACCTTCATTATCAACTGTGCAAAAGTGGTCAAGTGAGTTCAAGAGAGGCAGAGAGAGCATTGAAGACGACCCCCGCTCCGGCGCCCCGGCTACTGCTTGTACGGGAGAAAGCATCAAAGAAGTCGAAAAACTTGTTCTTGAGGATGCCCGAATAAAGGTGAAAATGATGGCAGAGATCACCAAGCTTTCAATTGGTACCATTCACACCATTTTTCATGACCATCTTAACCTTTCAAAGGTCAGTGCAAGGTGGGTGCCACGAATGCTCACAGCGCCTCAGATAAAAAGTGAGAATCGCATGCTGTAGAGAGCTGTTGGAGATGTGTAGTGAGAACGCGGACGGTGTTATGGATCGAATTGTTACTGGGGACGAAACATGGGTCCACCACTATGACCCTGAAAGCAAACAAGAGTCCATGCAGTGGCATAAAAAAGGAACAGATCCCCCGAAGAAGTTCAAAGTCACTCCGTCTGCCCGAAAGCTCATGGCCACAGTTTTTTGGGACTCAAAGGGAATCTTGCTCATTGAGTACAAAAAAAAAGGTGAAACCATCAACGCCACATCCTACGCTTCCACTTTGCATAATTTGCGGGAGGAAATTAAAAAGAAAAGACGGGGTAAACTCGCAGCGGGTGTGTTGCTTCTTCATGACAACGCTCCTGTTCACACGGCGCGAGTTTCCAAGGCTGCTGCGTGAGATTGTGGTTTCGAAGAAATCCAACACCCACCCTATAGTCCAGACCTTGCCCCTAGTGATTATTTCCTGTTTCCGGATTTGAAAAAATGTCTTCGTGGAAAAAGATTTTCGGATGATGAAGAACTCAAGTCGGTATTTTGCAGAGAAAGAGGAAATTTATTATTTTGAGGGTTTAAAAAAGCTTATCTCAAGATGTAACAAATGCATTGATGTTAGGGGAGATCATATTGAAAAATAAAAACAATTTAAATTGAATTCGCATTTTCCTTCATATCGATACCGAGAATATATTGAACGCCCCTCGTAGCACATAATATTCCTACTGTGACATAATGTCACATCTTAAAATTTCACTTTCCAGGATAGTGTTTGCTAAATTTAATAGAAAATAAAATATCCACTGAGTAGATCAAGTAAATGGGGCAAATATGTTATTAAGAAAAAGAAAAAAAAATATTACCCGGAGTATGTGGGTAATAGGAATGCCTGGAGACTACTGTGTGCTGAGTATAAGTGAGACAACATCCGCTTGCTTGCTGTGAGATTAATGACGATACCGTGGAGCACTATCCCTGTGAGCATCCGGAATAGGCTCGCATATGGCGACAGTTACTCAGTGTTGCTGTGATGCTGGTCTTTCTTCGAAAGACTGAGAAATTTCAGCAAAACAAATGTACAAGAAGTACAGTGGACTCGTTCTTTTTCTGAGTGCTCTGTGCCGACAAAAAAAATAAAAAAGCCCTACGAAAGCTGCTGTTGACCCTTTAAGGGCTTATTCGTCAGTATCTTAATTTCAACTTTATTATTATTCCTGAAAAATCTTTATTAACCTCAGTTCAAAATACGTTGAAGTACCTCTTGTAAGGAATCTGTCATGGTGACTATTAACGCCACTATTGATTCAGTCACCCGTCTGATGTTCAGTGATGTCTCACAGGACATTACAGTACCAATGGGCTCGCAACAGTAACCGACTTTGTAGTTCGTGACCAACTTATGGATATTTACATCAAACATACAAATTTAAATTATGTAAATTTATTCACAACAATAAAAAAAAAGCTACTTCGCCACATGAATCCCAAAACGACAATTTCCATTCATTTTCAATTAAAAACTTCGATTTCGATTTGTTTGCTGTATTTACTGATGTCCCTAATTAAAATGTTTATTTTTGATTTATATGCTTTTTTAATTGTTTTTGTATTGTAACTTATATCATTTAATTTATGTTTTTTAATCCTTTTCTCTTTTTTTTGTTTAATTTTCATTTAGCAAATTATTTTCATCATCGTTTTTTGATAGGTAAGATTATTATTCTTGTTTGTGTTGTCGTTTTAGTTTTATTTTTATTTTTATTTCTATTTTTCTGTTTTGCCACATTAATTTACTTAACTCTTAATATAAAAATAATCTTATTTTATTTTCCATTATCCACTTGATATGTACTTGCTATAAAATGTGAGTAAAGTACAACCTTAATAAATTTGTGCAAATAATTTTAATAAAATTCAATAAAACATGGAATTAAATAAACAGAAAATACAATTTCCTTCTTATGATATACTCTAAACATTCTCTACATTGTAATAAAAGCAAATGTACTAATATTAATTGAATTTTTAATTATACCATTTCAGTGGAATGTTTTCAAATGTAAAGGGTTGGTTGGGTAGTGCATCAATTCCATCAATGCCAACTATGCCATCAATGCCGGCAATGCCATCAATGCCTGCAATGCCAGCAATGCCATCCATACCATCAATTCCTGGTTTAAGAAAAGGTGCTGGCGAAGAAGGTAACGTAGAGGGGCTTGCGGAACAAAGTAACGAAGCTGCTGGTGCAGTTAGTGGTGATGATGAAGACAAGTCGAGGTATATTAGGTATGGGCCAAACATTTAATGACGGAATACTGGTATTTAAAAGTTACACTCTTTTTTTGTTAAAACCTATTTCCGTTTGTTCTAATATTATCTTTATTTTATGAAAAAAAAAAAAAAAAAACAAAATTAATATACAACAACAATATAATATTTAAACATTCCGCTTTTAAACCATAGCTTAAATTAAACATTTTTTTAAAATTTTAAATTTTAAAGTTAAAGTTAAAGTTAACGTACAATATATATAAATTATTTTTGTTTAAATTCACAGAGAATAGTTTTCAATGACAGTTTTGTGTTATAATTCTTTTTTTTTTTTTTTTTTTTTTTGTAATAATATCAAGCTAACTTCGACCAAAAATGTTAAAGAAAAGCTTGATTAGTTTGAAGAGAAATTCCATTTTATTCTGCGACATTCAGCTTTTGTTAATGTTAAAAATTTTGTAACGTTTTTCTAATATAAATCTCATTTCATTCGTTTCATTCACTAAAATATTTATACTCGTACTTCGCTAGTTCGTTATATGCAATATATACATAGCCAGCTCGTGCATAGAAACATATAGTTTAGCGTAAAAGAAAAAAATTCATCGCCGTATATTCGCATAGTTTAAGAATGCTGTTTTCCGAGAAAATGTAAACAAGCAGTTAGTAGTAAATTTCTTTCTTTTAGGATGGAATACTTAGATCAACAAATAGTGCATTATACATCTTAGTTTGCATAACTCCTCTATTTTGTGGCTTGTACCCAGTGTTACAGAAGGTTTTAAATGGCCTGTGGCTTGGATAAAAAGAAAATCTCATATCATGTAGTAGTATAGATATTTATTGTGGCAGAAATATTTACAATTAACAAAATACAATCTTCGTTTTACAGAGATTTGGTTTGCATTACCTTACATCTAGAATATTTATATAATTTCTAAATAATTTATCACAGAAATATTACCAGTTCGAAGGAAAGCCACTAAAAACCTTCTTGACAAATAAAGTGCCTTATTTCGTTGGACGGAAGAGAGAAAACCTCATATCTTTGGTCCTTAAAAATAGTGATAAGATAATAATAATAACAGAGCACACTGTGTGTATTACATTTACCCTTCCATAACCTTCCTCGCAATTTATATCTTCGGGCAATTATATTGAGGACTCTATGTCAGTTTTATCACTGATATCCGCCATATAGCACATCTTACGGGCCAGTTTCTTTAATGAATTTAAGAATAGGTTGTATCTTGGTTCTTTTAATATTCACCCAAATATTCAGTCCTCTTATAGATCAGTGCGCTGCCAGATCTGCAGAAATCTTCATCTACAATATGATACATTTTTCCCTGAGCCCACATTTCCCAGTTAGAAAACCAATTAAGACTCATAGGATACTGTTACTGAGACTGATGCGTTTGTATCGTTCAAATCGTTAGTTACTATATATTGCAAAAGAGTTCACTGACTGGTTATACCTAGTGCCTACTCGTACTTGGGCAGAGTGAGTTGTGCTTGCCAAATTAGTAAAGTGTGTCTAGATATTCTCACACTAGCCTCGACATGAAGACGCAGGCGTCAAGTGTCTTGATGACCACTTGACTCTCTGACATTGTTACTTTATTGAAATTTTCCTAGTTTTATTGAAGATTGAACATATGGCATATACGACATATACATATGGCAAATATGTATTTCACTCCTTCACAAGTTCTTGAAGAATTTGCAAGCCACTTTGTCGTGTAGTTGGCCATTCTATAGACTTTATATTAGTCGTTCCAATCTATCCTGAAATATATTCGACTTAAGAAAGTAAATGAAAGGCTATCATACCCCGGATATTAGATTTACAAAAACAACTCTTTTGAAAATTATTCTAAAGTTTAACCTGCTCTCTAATTGTTTCCGATGAGTGCAGTTTAATTTTGCTGTACAAAGGTAATATTGGGTTGGTCAATAAGTTCCCTCTGTTTTTTTAGTTGCAACTAAGAGTTAAACATTTATTGTTGGGAAAAACTGCACCATTATTTTTTACCACATTCTGCCACTCATAATGAGGCTTTCGCTGAGCGTTTGATTTTTTTGCGCGAAGAATTGCTCCAGGTGGATTAAATGAGTTCTGCAGGGACCGGAATAAATGCTAATCTGAACGAGTAGTAATTACCTGATCGCATACGGCTGTTCACGTAAAATATCCCATCCAACTTCTGCCGAGTTTGCAAAGAGACGTTGACTTGATTGAACACGAAACACCTTCGATTAACCATTTGTGAGCGTTTTTCGCTGATTGCATCCTTGGGTCTATCATATTGAGAGAAGTACGTATCGGGAGCATAACCAGTTTTTGGAATGGCTAAAAATGGCACTGTTGATTTGCTCCGCTCCACGTTGTTGTAAATAATCCACTTTTCATGGCCCCTTATCCTCGGTTTTGAAAACGGTTCACTTTCCTTGCATTTCTGCAGGGAATCGCTGATGGAGACACGATCGAATAAATTTTTGCGGCAGCCAAATATCGTATCGATTTACGTTTGCAGTTTGCGCAAGTAATTTTCTACTCTTGATTTCGATATGTCTAGCATTTCTAATACATATATGCCTACTTGTGTAGCTTGTATTATTTTCAATTAGAGCTTTAATTTAGTCCGCATCAATTTCAACCGGTCGTCCAGAACGGCGCAAGTCAGAGCATGTGAAATCACTACAGATACTTGAAAAATTCATCTTTGCTTCGACTTTTGGTGATGAAACACCATCCCGGGTCTCCGTGTTTCGTTGGTTTTGCGAATTCAATCGTGGCCGTCGGTCGCTCTAGGACGAATTTAATTGCTATGTCAGAAAATAATTATGCTGTGCGGGAACTGATATTGCAAGAATGTCATGTGACTTATCGTAAAATTGAGGCATGTGTGGGCTCGTGTCGATGTTGAGAAATTCGATCGCTGTGCTTTTAAACCAAGCAGCAGCCGACTATATGGATCTATCCAGACGACCCAAATCCAATAAAAGTTGTTCACGCACGAAGCGCTTCAAAGCAAATGGTCGGCTGACATGTAGTCATCGTGCTGCTAGAGCAACATAGAAAGGTCAATTTGGAATAGTACGTGGTGTACTATTTGCTTGCCAGAAATCTTTGGAGAAAAGAAGAAAAGCAATCGCCGAGCACGGATCATTCTCCATCACGATAAAACATCACAACAGGTCGGCTCAAACACTCGACTTTTTCAGCACTCAATACATCGAATTGATGGGTTATCCGCCGTACAGCCTTCATTCGCCACCCAATGACTTCTTTTTATTCCCGTACTCAAAAATAAATTGTGTGGTCAATGTTTTTCGATGCCTGAAGAAGAAGCGGTTGATGCGTTTAAAACACATGTTTTGGACTTACGTGGTTCGGAGTGGAAAAAGCGCTTCGAAAATTGGTTCAAACTCATGCAAAAGTGTATTGATCTTCATGACTTTACCTGTTTTTCTGATAATTTAAGTAGCAACCTATGTAAGTCTCTTAATTGAAGCCTGTAATGAATGGTTGGACAAAATAGTTGCAAACAGAACATTTTACACAAAATAATATCGACGACCTCATTTCCAGGATGCCAGAACTAAGAATTTTCATCTTGATGCAATGAAGCAAATAAAATGACACCTTACTAAATAACCTCTTTTTTTTTTTGTATGTGTGTAATTTTACTGTGCTAATGGCGAAACCTCTTACCGACATGGACAGTCGTTACGTAAGCTCAGTTCCTGCAGAGTCCTTTTCTATCCATTTTCTTTGATCCCAGTGAACCATTTTAATATTCGATATATTTTATCTTCCCACTTACGAGTAAGCCAATAGATTCATTATTCTTGGAAACATTTTGAAAATTGTTAAAAAAACTTAGCTAAGCTTCAAGCTGTTATAAGGTTTGTGGATTTGTGCAGGCGTACTTTGAAGTTTAATGAAAGAATATTATAATCCCGTCCAAGCATGGCCGGGGAAACACATTCTTGGAATGGTAAGAATAACAAAAGTACTAGCTAGATATGTTTGAACCAAGTAAGTCGCATATATTTATTGGCGTATCAGCCAATAACTAACAGCAAATTGCTAACAGACACCCAGCAAGCAGAAAGCTCAACAAATTACTGCGTAGGGGTTGTCTTCATCAATGACATTCCAGCTGTCAGCTCTTAGGACAAGGCCAATCTGCTTGCTACACAGTTTGCGGCCAGCTCAACACTTCCAGATTCTGTTTTGTCTCCGCCTGCACCTCAACATACTTAAATCCTCTGGCCCAGATGATAGATCTCCCCTTCTTCTGAAGGGATGTTTTCCTACGCTGGCAGAAACACTGCGTAAACCTTTTCATCAATCCGACACTTTAGGATTCTTTCCGAGCAGATGGAAAATAGCATTTGTCCAGTCCGTCCGTAAAAAAAGGTGAATCTTCTTCCATTTCCTCCTACAGACTCATTACACTTACGTCCCTTCTGTCCAAGGTCATGGAAACGCTGATAAATCGTCAGCTCATGAAACATCTCGAAACACGAAAACTTCTCAATGACCGGTAATATGTTGATACTGGTGATTTGATGGCATGTCCCACCGAAAAATGGAACCAAACCGTACATGAATCTGGCGAAAGCAGAGACAGAGTTTGGCATCAGGCCGTTTTGTGGAAAATGTGTGCATTTCGAATCGACGAGTCTCTTTTTCGGTGGATTAGAAACTACTTTTCGAAACATTCAATTTAAGTTGTCTTGGATGGTTTCAAGTCTGATGTTCACAAAATAAATCCCGGTGTGCCCCAGGACTCCGGTCTGTCTCCGACACTCTTTTTAATTTTTATTAATGATCTCTTGTCTGCCACTTCCAATCAAATATATTCTTTTGCTGACGTCAATACTCTCTGCTTTTCATATTTGTTTCCGGACTTACGTCCCTGCTCTTCGGCTGTAGAACGGGAACGGCAGTGTATGTTAAGCACATTACATTTCGATATCAACAGCATAACCAATTGGGGAACTATTAACAGAGTGGAATTTAGTGCTTCCAAAACACAATGTTGTCTGCTGTCGTTAAAGCGAAATTTAAACACCCAGCCATTACCCATGAATAGCACTTACATCGTCGAAACCGAAAAACTTTCCATTCACGGTATGCGTGTCAATGACAACTTAAGTTGGAATGACCACATATTCAATGTCGCCAAAAATGCTGCGAAATGTCTGGGTTTCCTCAAGTGATATAAGAAATATTTTACCCCTTCTGATCTGGCCTCAATTTATAAGGCATTCATCCGCCCAAAATTGGAGTATAATGCTCACATCTGGTCAAGTGTGCCTAAAACATCTCTCCACCTGCTAGATAGGATTCAAACTCATAGCTGATACCAATATCAGTCAGTCAATGGACACCCTCGAACACCGACGTAATGTCTCCTGTCTCGCTTTATGTTATCGCTATTTCCACCACCAGTGCTACATAGAAATCGCCAGTAGCATTCCGCCCCTTCAAGCCTTCAACCGTAACACCCGTCTTGGTATGAATGCTCATCAGTATACCCTCAAGTCCACTTTCGGACGCAGTCTAAAATATCATGCTTCGTTCCTAAGCCGTACAACTCGCTTATGGAATGCCCCGCCTAGCTCTTTATTTCCAAGCCATTATAATCTTCAAACATTTAAAACCAACGTTCACCGGTACTTCTCTTTCTATCCTCCCTGATTTTCCTTCGCCCGCGCTGTGTGCAAGCACTCCCTTGAGCGCACGTAAATTACAAAAAAAAAGACGTTAGTTTTATGCCCCTCTAATACCAAGAATCATTAGTTTAAGCTCTCCTCTTGCCACACAATTGGCTGGGCTTTTCCAAATTTCATTTGTCATCATAGATCTTTGGGCAGAAGAGTCCCCCTTACGTTCCATAACTCGTAGAGGTGAAAAAATAGACAGGTCATATTGCTTAACTCCAAATTCATTACCTTCCGTACACAAATTCCGAGTATAAACAATGTTCCATAAACTGCTCTTCTACAGCAGCTATCTTTTTCGATTAAAATGCATGGACAGCCGGTCGGGTAGGCAATGAATTTTGATTAACCTAATAACACCTTGCATACTTAAGTGTTGCTACTATGTTATACGAGTAGGTGTGTACAATCACCTTTCCTAAAGGACAATATTGTTGGGTACATCTCCACTGTTTCAGTGTAAATGTATTAGAACGCTGTTTACACAACATACGTTGTTGTAAACAAAATTTCACGTGTCATACAGTGTCCCTGAAACAATTTGGTTGATTGGAAGAGCTATTCCTCGAACTTCGAAACCACACTACGAGTACGTTTGTGAAATTGAATTTGTAATCATATCCCCACAAACAACTGAGGGCATTTTTTTTTGCCTCGCAAACGTCTGCGATATGCTGTTGCTTTTGCACATGCATATATTCCATGTATTTTTGGCTTTCTTAAATAAAATTTTGATTTATAAACTGATATATGTATTATGTACATCTGAAAGGATTTAGAATTGGTGATTTGAAGTTGACGGTAGATTTTAATCGCTTGATGTTCAGAGGTAGAGAATTTCGTAGTCTTATTGCGTGAGAATGAGAAATAATCGGATGGAATTAAGGTATTTGACGAACTTATAAACTGGGTAATTTCGAGATTACTCTAAATTTTAATATAAATACGGCGGAGATTTTGATATAAGAACTTTGTGTAGAAAGAGAGAATTTCTGTGATTAATGTATTGACTCAGTGTACATAGAAAAAAGTTTTTCTGAAATCCTGTCGTACCTGCATCATTAAAAGCCACTTGAAGCTTATCTAGAGAGAGCGAATCGGGATTAGTGTAATTAATTTCAGTATATGTCATTATGGGTATGATTAGGGTTTGGACGAAATTTTTCTCAGTTTCAAATGGTGGGAGAGCAGCAATAAATCATAGTTAGCGTAAGTATCCACGAAGTTGATATGGTTGTACTACGTTAGGGGCTGGCCTTCATGCTTTTCATATTAAAATTTGAGAGACAAATATCAGCATATGGGCTTAGATGAAAGGATTTATTTAAAATCGGTATAAATTGACATTGACCTCTCGTTGAATGAAAACAAGTCCCCATTTATTGGTGACACAAGATAATCAAGTGTGTATTGAATACGATATACAAACTTGAGCAGTGTTTGAGAATGAATAAATACAAGAATTTTTGCATACTGAAGATACACCCTGAATGACTCGAACTGCAACCAACTTCAGACTGCTATAATTTCCAAACCGTTCATGACAGTGAGCTCAAATTTTGACACATTTACAACAAACCTTTCAAACGATTTGCGTGTCAGTTGTGTTGAAAAATTTTTATCCGCGATGGAATTCAAACGTGATAGTGTGATTGTTTATATTTGGCTGGAAAACCACAGGTAGCTATCGTTAGAGCCCTCCAGCACCTCTACGTGAATAAATCATTTGTGTCTTGTAATACTGGCAGCGTTGCAAAACGCCATAGAGGTGGTCATAAAAAAACAGCAACATCGGCAGGCAGAAATGGTTCGGAAAGTGAAGGCTCGAATTGAGCGAAATCCGCGTCGAAGTGGAACGGATGCAACACATACTGAAAAATGAGCCATTAAAGTTCCAAAAAGCACACGATCTTACACCGCAACAGAAAAAAGTTAGAGTCGAAAGAGCGAAGGAGTTGCTATGCTTGCACGAAAGTGGATGTGTCGCCGTTTGTTATCGAGCAATATGTCACCAAACAAAATGACCGGGTTTACTTGCCAGAGAGGTCCTTCGAAAATTTACACCTTCGGACGGCTACCAGAAAGCAGACAGCATCGATGGTGATGGTTTGGGCTGCCATAACCGCCGATGGTCGCTCTCCGCTCGTATTTTTGGACCGTGGCCGTGGCGTCAAAATTAATGCGATCGTATACCGTGAAACTGTCTTAGAGGCAGTATTGAAGCCTTGGGCAAACAATCATTTCAACCAAGATTGGTTAAAAAGCAATGTTCCACACTTCATTTCTTCGGCACAATGGATTGCAAATTCTCCGGATGCAAATCCGTTGGATTTCTCTGACAGGGGTATTTTGAAGGCGAAGGTTGGCACTAAAAAATACCAAAGTTTGGACCACCTCAAACGAGCACTTCGCCGAGAATGAGCCAAAATACCGCAGAGCCACTTGCGTGCAGCGTGCGATGCTTTTTTCGGCCATCTCAAGGCCATTATTCGCACCAAAGGTGGACATATTGAAAACTACTGATACAATTTGAAAATTGATGTATTTTCCAACATTTTTTGCTTTGGCACAATAAAATTTCCAAAAAAAAAAAAATTATAGCATTTTAAAAAGTTGGAATTCGAGTCATTCACCCTGTAGATTTATTACAAAAATACAAAACAAAAGAGGCCACAAAATTGATCAATAAGGTACTACCAGTTTGGGAGACTCAAAATTTGGTCTGGCACGAAATCACACAGAAGTATAATGGTATGGAGGTGATGAGTATTTCATTCATTAATATAAAATCAATCTGGGACTGATAATTTGCAAACCTCTTCCGACTATCGCTCTCTCAAAGGTGAATTTCCTCAGATATGGAAGTCTTCTTTCATAACACCGATACATAAAAAGGGATTAAAGAGCGAAGTCACTAATTACCGCCACCATTCATTCACCACCCAGCACTTTCTCTCTATGCTGACGATACCAAGTTTTTTAAACCCATTTCCTCACAACACGACTACTGCCTCCTTCAAATAGATCTAAACAGTTTTTCCACCTGGTGCATCAAGAACTGCTTAGAACTCAATGTCACCAAATGTCAATCGATTACCTCTTCACGTAAGTGCAACAAGTCTACTCCCCGAACTTACGTTCTCCACGGCCAACCTATGTATATCCCTTGTTAAGACTATCCGCGACTTTGGCATTTTATGCGACAGGGAGCTTAATTTCCGCTCGCATATCGATGAGATAATTACTAAAGCAAACTCATCTCTTGGCTTCGTTAAAAGATGGTCCAAGGAATTTTATAACCCGTACGTGACCAGATCACTATACATCACTTACGTTCGCCCCATTCTCGAGTACGCTAGCCAAGCGTGGTGTCCCTTTCAACGAGTTCATGTAACCCGAATTGAGAGGATCCAGCGTTGTTTTCTTCGATTCGCTCTTCGAGGTCTACCTTGGAACTACGACAGTTTGTAGAGAACACACAAGGAATTAAGGAAATGAAAGATATAGAAGCTAAGATTGGAGGGAAAAGTGTAAGAGGATTGCATTTTTAAAGTTTATGGCATTTTTAATACCCCTAATGTGTTGGGGAAGGGAATTCTATAGTCTTATAGCGTGAACAAATAACAGACGTGACGAATTTAAATAATTATAGATAGGTTGTATAAGGTTTTTATATTTTATTATATAGGTACGGTGGGGATATAATACTAATGTCCTGATGTAGGTAAATGCAGTTTCGTGCAGTGAGATATTGGTTCAAGGTACAGTTAAGTAACCTTTTTGAATGTGCAAAAATATGGTCATGTTTACGAAGCCCATGTATATATCGCATTGAGTAATTGAAAGCTACTTGAAGTTTTCGCTGAGATAAAGAATAAAGGTCGCTATATACCACCTCAGAATAGCTTATTAAAGTCCTTACCAATTTCTGTCGAGTCGCCATTGGGGTGAAGCTAGCTGTTAGCCAGAGCTTTTGTAGACATCCGTAAATGCCACCTATGACTAGGTTTGTATGATAATACCCGTATAAGTTTCTACTTAAGACAAAACGGAGACTTGTTGCTGATCCTACACATTTAATCCCAGAGTTAGACAGCTATAAGTCTGGTACGATGTTTATGTCAAATTTCCGATTAGATATCGGGAGAACTTTTGATTTCCCTGGGCTCAGCAACAATCCGTTAGCCACCGACCAATCGTATATTTTTAATAAGTCTTCATTTAATTTTAACGCAAGTTCATCGACCAAATTCATGGGACGAGACAGATATAGCTGAACATTCAACGCATAAGTGGACCGTTGCAAGCTGGCACGCTGATAGCAACTCGTTAATGAATGCACAGAATAAGATAGGACCGAGAATTGATCTATGCGGTACACCTTGTGTAATTATTTTCAAGGCTGAGGATTTGCCGCCAATGACAAGTTTTTGCGATCTATTGGAAAGATAACTTCTAAGAAGCTGAACAATTTGTTCACTGAAGTCAAACAAGTCATGTAATTTCCGGCATAGAATGTCGTGATTTACCTTATCAAAGGCTTTTGAGAAATCAATTAAGGAAAGAAGCCTTACGTATCCCTTATCAAAGTCATCTAATATCATCTAAGACATTAATCACAGCCGAGGAACAACTATGATTACTTCTAAACCCAGATTGGAAAGAGTTACGGGGATTATTAGAAGAAAGATCTGCTTCGATATAAGTTTCTCAAAAATCTTTGATAGACACGGTAAAATGCTAATGGGCCTAAAGTCACTGGCGGAGGTTGCATTCGTTTTTTTTGGCAATCGGTATAACCTTTGCAATTTTCCAGGGCTGTGGAAATGTGGATGTCATTATACAGTCGTTAAGAATATGAGTCAGGTAGGTTATATGTAGTTTCGGGTAATAAAAGCTAAATGAAGCGAATGGGTACACAGTCCACGCCAGTCCAGCTAGATTTAATAGCCATAACACAGGCAACAACTTCACCTTCGATAACTACTTTAAAATCACCCGACATATGAGCAAGTGGACCAGAAATTTCATTTAGATGAAATTAAGGCGTTTCGGGGTTACTTCCTAGGAAAAAGTCATTAAGGACATCGGGATCTAAGTTACTCTTTGCGCTGTTCATACTACTAGGGACATAAATTCGACGCAAGTTAGTCCAGAGTTGTTTAGATGGTAGTGATGGGCTCAACTTAGAAGCATACAAATTTTGCTTGGTAGTCCGGATGACTAAGGTTGCATTGTTACGAGCTCTTTTATATGCAGCCAATTTAGAATGGGAGGTGTTGTGCTTCCATTTGCTATAAAGTTTGTTCCGATTTTTAATTTGGGCAACAACTTCACTCGTAAACCAAGGACAGCTTTTATTACGAACAATTGCAGATTTATCGCGTACACATGCGTCATAAAGTAATTGAGCTTCTCGTTAGGATTAGCACTTAGCCTGCAGCCATACTAAGGAGCTGAACGGGTTGCGGTTAGTAAAGCTGGGATGTTGACAGCGTTAAAATCTTTGAATGTAAAGGGCAGAGGTAAAGGGGAGTAAGAAAAGTCAATATTGTAGGTGCAGAAAAGGAGATCATGGTCAGAAATGTAGTCCAGAGAAAGTATTTATAAATGATGGATCCGAAACAATAATTAGGTCAAGCAAGGGAGTTGAGTTGGCAGAAAATTGCTTACGGTTGCAGTCATTAACGATTTGGAGTCCAAAATAAGATACCATATCTTTGATTTGGAAGGCACGAGAGTCATTTTTGAATAAATCAGCATTGAAGCCGACACTTATAATGACATGCTGAAATAGCTCAGGAAACTCAGAAAGAGCTTCTGTTGGGGTTATAAGCGCTGGATGCTAAACATTTAGAAAAGCCATCATGTAGATTTACAATCAGATATTCAATAGCTGTCGAATTAGATGCACTAAGAATGTCTCATTTTAGCGTAGAATTAACATATATTGCCGCTCCTCCTCCTATCGTGTCTGTTATTCTGTCGTTTCTAAATAGTTTGTAATTGGGCAAGGAGTAAAAAATGTCTAGGATATCCATGTCTAGGATAAACCAAGTTTCACTAATACGAGGGTTGCCTGAAAAATCCGAACAATGATACAAGACATTTTTTATCAAAATTTTTTCTAATTTTTCTACATGGCCTCCTTGTAACTCCACACACTTCTCCCAGAGATGCTTCCATCTCTCTAACCCTTCCAAATAGTACTTGGCGTTTTTCTCTGCAAAATAATTGTAAACGAAGGTGATTGCCTCCTCATTTGACGAAAATCTCTGTCCTCCGAGCGCAGTTTTTAGATGAGGGAACAAAAAGAAGTCGCTTGAGGCTAGATCTGGTGAATAAGGCAGATGGTCAAGCAGTTCAAACCGTAATTCATGGATTTTCGCCATGGCAACCGCTGAGGTGTGAGACGGTGCGTTGTCTTGGTGAAACAGGATTTTCTTTTTCAGCAAATGTGGCCGTTTTTCCGCAATTTCTGCCTTCAGCTTGGCAAGTAATGATGCGTAGTATGCTCATGTAATGGTTTTTCTTTTTGAAGATAATCGATTAAGATAACTCCTTTACTATCCCAAAAAACAGTCGCCATCACTTTCCCAGCCTAAAAAACAGTTTTTGCTTTTTTTGGAGCCGGCTCGCCCTTTGCAGTCCACTGTTTTGACTGAATTTTTGTTTCGGGCGTATAATGGTGTATCCAAGTTTCATCTACAGTAATTAATCGACGCCAAAACTCGGATTTATTGCGCCTAGACTGCGCCAACAGAGCGTTGGAAATGTTCATTCGAACACGTTTTTGGTTTAACGTAAGCAAACGCGACACCCAACGCGCGGACAGCTTTCTCATGCCTAAATATTGATTTAATATGTAAGAAACACTTTCTTTAGACATTTTCATGACCTCTACTATCTCTCTCACTTTGATTCGGCGGTCGTCTAACACCATTTGGTGAACTTTAGCAATGTTATCGTCAGTGGTTGCAGTTTTTGAACATCCCGAGCGTTCGTCATCTTACGGCCACGTTTAAATTCAGCTGCCCAAAATTTCACTGTGGTAAATGATGGTGCAGGGTCCCCATACACAGAGTCCAGCTCATTTTTATTTGCGTAGGCGTATTGCCTTTCAAAAACAAGAATTTAATAATAGCTCGGTACTCAATTTTTTGCATTTTCACAAAAAACACTCACATCGACTCACTCAAACGACTGTCAACTAAAAACTGCGCGTCCAAAATGACGAAAATAGAAACAAAACGCTAATGGACTTAGGATAACAGAAATTCTTTGATAAGCTTTATTCTATTTTTAAAATTTACAATATTTTTTAAGTCTTGCGGAAGTTCATTGAAAATTGACGGAACATTATGTTCAAGTTTTCTTCTGCCATATAGGTTGTACGGTATTGGTGTTCTAAGCATACCCTGAGCTCGTCTTCTTGTGTTATGGTCGTTGTCATAGTATTCCAGTAATACTGTCATCTTGAAAATTGCTTGGACATTAAGTACTTTAAAAGGTCTTCCTTGACGTACGGTGCCCATTTGTTTAAGCGCAGCATTTTGCAGTCTTTGTAGTTTCTGTGTTTATGTCGTTCATGCACTGCCCCATGTGAGTATTCCATACCTCAGTTTTGACTCAACCAGGATATAGTAAACTTGTTTTAGAACCTGAGAAGTAGAATAATTTTTTTAAGTAATTAAGCCCGAAGAGTGCTCCCTTTAGATTCGAACGTAAGTTATCAATATGTTCATTCCAAAGAAAGTGACTGTCGATGGTTACTCCCAGATATTTATAACTTTTGACAACAAATTCTATTGTTGGATTAGCCGATGCACTTGGACAAGCATTATTCTGCATTTGTATCATCGGCTGTGTTCTTGTTATATGTGGTCCACGAATATGCATCAATTTGGTCTTGATTACGTTGATTATAAGTCCATTGTCGTGGCACCACTTCACTGCTTCATTAAATTCGTTTTGCATGATTGTCGCAGCCATGTCCAGGGATCTATGACGGACGACTATGGCTGTATCATCTGCATAGGCAAATGGGCTGCTGTATTTGAACAGTCGAAGCAGGACAATATGTGGAAATGTATGAGCCTTTCTGCAGCAGCCTTCTCTTCGAACAGATAGTCGGTAAATAAAAAAAAAAAAAATAAAATACATATCAAAAGATTATAATAATTTAAGTAATGAGTCATTACAGATTAGATTCGTAATTATGCCTACCTATAAAATAAAATAGAAAAATAAATTCCGAAATATATTAGCTAATACAGCAGTCTAAATAAAGATCCCTTAAAACCAAAAAAAAAAAACAAAAAAACAAAAAGAAAGAGGAAACATTGAGTAAAGTTTTATTTTAAAAATGGATATAATTTTGTTGAACGAAGAGTATTAATTTATCTTTTTTATATTTTGTATTTTCTTTATTATTTTCTCATTCCTTTAGTTTATTGAAGCAACACAGCAAAATTTATATCTGAAGATGATAACGCATAAAGCACATAATATCAAATTCCATCATTTGTGTACGGCCCATTAAAAATTCACCATTAGAATTATTGTTAGTAGTATTTATTAGAATTGTGTGATCTTTTTTTTTTTTTGCTGTAATGTGCGTTCTATATTGCTTTGATTATCATCTACAATATTTCTTTTCATTGCTTCTTGCTAATAAGATATTTACTTTATTAAGGAATCATCTGTTTATTTAGGAAGTTATGTCATTATTTGCATCAAGTTTTCCTATTTTCTTTTTATTAAAAATCTGCACTTCACATCGAGTGTTTATGGATATGTGTATACATATGTGTATAGCTTGTGAGCATGGCTTTTGCGGAAAGATTTTATTTTTTTTTTTTAAATTAAAACTTACAAAATGATATACATTCCAAAATTATAATGTTACATGCAGAATTTCATAGAACATACATGCTCGTACATGACTCATAGATGTACTATATAACTCTTTTTTCGTGACTTTTTTGGATACATATTTCCTTTATTTTTGCGATTCTTTAGATAGTGTCTACAAGCTTAAACATCAACAATGTGTTTTCATATAATAACTGTGTCCGACCTCAATAAATTTCCGGATTTATGTATTTATATTCTTTCTAAATGGATTACACAAACAGTATACACAGAAAACAAATCTTTAATAGTGTTGTTGATACCATCTTAATAACAATTGGAACAGATATCATTTCGCAAAAAAAAAAAAAAAAAAACTAATTGCACGATTAAATACTATACAGTCGATGTACATAATGTAGATACTTGTAAATTCCCATTGATAATTTCTTCTGGTAGTAAAAACATTCTTTTTTACAATTTTGATTTTTTTTTTGTTTTTCCAATATAGTGCTACAGAAGGAGCTGATTCTCATCCAGCTTCAGGTGGTGGTACTCCAACAGACGAAGGCCAAATTGGACAGGGTAAGGGAGAGAATAAAAGTATGTGTCGAGAAAATCCAAATTTATCCAATTGGTAAAATTATTGCATAAACATATTTACAAATCAAAAATTCAAATAAGTGTTTTTATTAGAAATTTATTTCTCGCTTAAACTTTTTCCTAAATCTTTACTTTTTGTCATAATTTTTCACTTATGATTTTTTGTTCTGTTTGTAGTAACAACAAAGGTTACCCAAGGTGCCAAACATTTCGGTTCGTTTTTGTATTCAGCTGTTAATAAAGCTGGAGCTAAAATAAAGGAAACTGTTAAGGATAATGTAAGTATAAACAGTTGAGACTGTCTTTCGTTCTCTTACAAAAACAAAGTAAATCCTAGATAATAGAAAGAAGCACTAATTTTTCATTATTTCACTGAATTGTACGTAAGTCAAGAGTGGTTGAGAAAAAAAAAGGGGGGAAGGTATGGCTTCCAAGAATGGAAATCAAGTGGTAGAGGAGGCAGTAGTTAATTTGATCAGTTTGAAAAGCTGATAGTTGGACAGAATTTCTTGTGTCCAACGATCCAGTATTGTTGCGAAACCTCGCTATTTTCTTCAATGGTACCCCTTCTAGCTCCGCCAGATCTGAAAAGCAGTATTTTATATTTATTTTTATTTATGTTAGGGAAAAAATTAAAAGCACGGCTCTCGACTTGTTACAAAGGAATAAGATTTATTTCAATTAACTTTAACTTTATACAGGGTGTCCAAAAATCAACGTCAAACCGGAAACGGGTGATAGGTCCAGTGGTTTCGGTTATCACAAAATTATAAAAAAAAATCTAAATCATGTACTTTTAAAATTATTGCCATTCAAACAAAATCGAGAAATCTGACATACTATGACAATCTTTCAAGTACTGTTGCCGCAAATCTTTGCTTTTCTTCGATTTTTTTTTTTTGGTCATGAGTACCCTGAGTAACTCTTCTGTAAATTACGGTTCAAAATTGAAACATAACTATATCGGTTTTAACTGAAGTATTGCTTTTTTTGTCCATCCATGTATCTGAAAATCATTAATCACCTAACTTGAACTGACTGTACTGACAAAAACATGTACTATGCAATTTTGGCAAGTAACTTTAAAAGATGGCGTATTTAGTCTGGATTCTAAAATCGTATGACACTTGCTAGACTAATGCTTAATTGAGGACAAACAAAATATTTTGTTAAAGAAACCCGATTGATAGTTAATTCTTTTTAATAAATTAAAGCGAGAACCAAGTGTGAGCGAGACAAACAGTGACGCTGTTATTGAGACGGATAAACACGCCATTTCGACTAGTGTGAGTGAAACAGATATAGATGCCACCCTTGTCATTTCATTTAATTTTTTTCGCGTCACAGAGCACACAGAACACTACGTTCTCTTAGTGTATACTCCCAGGATCGCTTTACACAACTGTTGTTTGTTGCGACTCGACTAAACGCCATCTACCGATCTTGTATCTTACAACGAATGTTCAAACTGTTTGCCTTCAGCGGCAATGCAAGCTCTGCATCTTCTTACAAATGATCTGGTAATAAGACGGGCATATCCTCTGGACTTGATGTCTTCAACGGCTTCTGCATTTTTTTTGGCGCACCTCGTTTAAATTTCCTATCGGCTTAGAATAAATTTTTTCTTTTATTACTCCCCATTAAAAAGTGGATTTCTCTTGAGGTTTGGGAAGAGATAATAGTCCGAGGGATCCAAATCCAGTTACCAATCGACGCCAAAAGTCCGCCCGATTCCGCATCAGCAAGTCCAAACATTCTCTCGAAGTGCTCTCGCGTTCGTGTTTTTGGTCAAAAGTGAGCATTCGCGGCACCCCGCGGGAGGATAACTTTTTCATATGCAGAATATTGCCCAAAATATGGCGTGTGCGCTCAGTACTAATCTTTGTGGTATCTGCTAGCTGGCGCACCTTCATTTTTCGGTCAGCCAATCACATTTCATGTATTTTTTTGACATTGTCCTCTGTAACCGCATCGGAAGGCCTGCCGCTGCGGACTTGATCGGTAGTGGAGTTGCGGCCACCAAGAAACTCTAGAAACCAATATTTGACAGTGTCATCTGACTGAGCATTAGCCCCATAATATTTATCCAACTTTTCTTTTGTTTCCTTCGCCTTTTTGCCTCTCAAAAAATAATGTTTTATGAGAGAACGAAAATCGTTTTTGTCCATACTCAACATGATGCCAAACACGTCAACAACAATCAGCTGTCAAAACAAAACTAAAGACAGTATCGCACTGAAATTTGGCATGTCTGCCTAAATATGAACGGACTTCAAGGCACCATAACCTTTTTTGCAGTAGCAGCGCATTCTGGCGGTCAAGGAGATCACTTTTCACTCCATCTAGTAAATCAGGTGAACGGACTGGCCACGAAATTATACCAGACCGCCCTATCCACCTGTTGGAGTATTCCCAATCAAGGAACTCTCGTACTGTGCGAGCATAATGCGCTGGGCAGCCATCTTGTTGATACCACATGCATGAATAAATATTTAGTAGCACGTCTTCCAATAAATTTGGCAAGTGGTTCTCCAAAAAATCTAAATAAACCTTGGCATTCAAATTCTGCGGCAGCTCGAATGTGCCAATAATTCTACCATTCAAAATTCCCGTCCACCTGTTTCCTTTAAAACGGTACTGTGATCTATCTTCTCGCATCAAATGTGGATTTTCCAAGTGCCCCCCCTGCAAATTGTGGAGGTTCATGTAACCGTCCCTTTGAAAAGTTGATTGGTCCGACCATAGAATTTTTTCGATGAGTCTCGGATCTTCTCTGAACCTCTGCAACATCGTTTGACAAAATTGCACTCTGTCTGGATAATCTCGGGGTAGCAGACTTTGGACTCGTTGTACATGGTACGGATGGAGCTGGTTTTTCCTTAGAATTCGGTGTGCTGTACTTTTGGGCATTCCTATGCTTTCTTCAATTGCACGTACTCAGGTACTAGGGTCTTGTGCGACTGCTTGTAAGACTTCGTCTTCGTAGGGCATGACGGGTCTTCCCTTACTAACCGTTAGATTTGGAAATCGACTCTCTGAGAATGATCGGTGCACATTTACAAACACTCGATGGTCCGATGACGCTGAGCATTTGGGTATCTCTCATGATAAAGTCTAGCTGCAGCACTAGCATTACACCTGCAATCCCCATAAAGGAGATGCATGTTAGCATATTTCTGATCAGTGTATCGAGATGGCATGATGGCATTCACACTACATAGCCCAGAAGCAATCCAGGTTCGACAGAAACGGTCAGATAGCAAATCAAAGTCGCAATGCAATGAAGTCCAATAAAGAAAGCCAAAGTTGTAAGCACGAAATCAACACGAATATAGAATAATGCGCTGTAAGCGAAGGAGCGTAACGTACTGCAGTATTGCACGATGTGCCTATTCGTCACTGCTTGACAAGGGTAGCATCTCTATCTGTTTCACACACACACTAGTCGAAATGGCGTGTTTATCTCGCTCACACCTTTTTAATTGCCATAGTGATCACTGTTCCCAGGCACCTAAAAAATTCGAACTGCCAACAGCCATTAGTTCTGAGCGAAAGAGTCCCACTGTTTTTGAAGTGACTTTCGTACTTTCAGTTTAACTGTCAACGTAGATATATCCTCATGTGATAGATTCAGTATTCTCGCTTGTCTGGCGGCTTTGTATGTAGCAGAAAATGGTGCAGTAACTTGGCATTTATAAGGATATTGCAATATTGGATTTCTTTGAGTATATTCATATTCATATTTATCACCATTATTCAATTTCGAGCCATCATTTTAGAAGATTTAGGCATTTATAGATTTTGATCTTATAATTGCCCTCAAAGACTATTTTTTGGGTAATACAGGGTTTCTGTTTTTCTGTCTAGTAATCTGTTTCATAAGATGCAGGACCATATGTATGTGCCATTTCACCAGTAATTTAGACGCACAGTATATTTTTCTGCTGTTTATTGTATGTACAAGTAAATTGGAAAGATGCGCAGCATTACATCAAATCCAGCCATGGGCTAGACGTGAGAGCTCCCGTAATTAAAAGACAAGTTGGTTGTTGCATCTTAGTTTACAATTTTATGCTCTTAGATTTTTTTGAAGCTGTCCACTTAACGTTGCAACCATATGTAAATTTGATTGTAACAACAGAAGTGTAGATCCAATGATCTTTGAAGATGCTTCCCATTTCTTTGACACGTGTATTAAGCTTCACGTTCCAGGCAAGATTATTTTTAAGGATTAGACTAAGGCAGCCGTCAGTGCGCCTAACAATTTTTCCATTATCCACTCGGTTGTTCAAATAGGTTCCCCGAAGCGGTAATTTAGTCGGCCGAACAGGGAAAAGTAACACGGTGCCAGATCAGGTAAATGTGGTGGCTGTTGGATGGTAGGTGTTTTGTTTTTGGCAAGAAATATACATGTGATCAATGCATTGTGAGAAGGAGCGTTATAGTGATGCAAAATCCACGAATCGTCAATCCACAATTGAAGCCTTTTTACTCCCTTATTGACAGTCTGAGCTTCAGGAAGTAATTCATGATGCACAATGCCATTACAATCGATGAAAACTGCGTATTTTGTTTTTTTCTGTAAGCCCGCTCTACACATCCGTAGTTTTTCTAGGTTTGCCTGTCTGGAGCCGGGGCGGGTTGATGATGCCCAGTACATAAAAGGCGACCTCTATGATTGCTTGGCAGTGATATGCCACTGGCTTTCTTCGTTCGATGCTGGCGTCATCGGACTCCTCGAGAAGTAAACGGAAACACGACCGTAAAAGACCCAAGCGGCCCCTTTCGATTGTACGACGTTGAACTTCTTCGCAATTGTTCGGTAACTTTGGGCTGTTACGGATATTTGCATCCGTATCTTGGCTACAAATCGAGTCTATGTTACTGCTCAAAGTGCCTTGTGTCGATCAGGAGTGGCTAGGTCCCTTTATGGATATCAATGTGTAGAAACCGTCTATAAGCTATAATTAGATTATATCCCGCCGCAAAATCAATAAGCCTGTATGCATAATGTCGTCGAGGAAAATGCTTCCCCACTGTATTACCAAAGATGCCCTTCTTGCCTAGCTTGGCATTAAAATCGGTAAAGACGATTTTCACGTCATATTTAGGGTCTTGCTCGTAGGTTTTGTCGAGGAGTTCTTAGGAGCAATCTTTGGTAAGGCTGTCCTTTCGGGGGGTAAGCGTTTATATGGCTTATGTTGGCGAATTTATCCTTTATGCGAATCGCAATCAGTTGTTAACTTACATGTCTGGAGCTAAAGGCAAGACTTACGGCGAATCCGCATATGGATAAACGCTGCGACTGCTGTCCTTGGCGCACCGGTTGTCTGTATCATTCTCCATAGCAGGCATCACAATTTGTTATCATCTTTTTGTCCGGTTCACATTACGGATGCCAGTTTATGTATGCCTTGTATTAGTCGAGGATATCCGCTAGTTGTTCGCCTACATACGGTCTGTTAGCAGTTCGAACATTGCACGTGCAGATCCGAAGATCGTTGTCCTTTAATCGTTTGCCATGGTCGTCAACAGTGAGTCCATTTTGATCCGAGGTTATTATTAGCTGGTTCGTCACATTGTTGTGAGTATTATACTAGTTCGAGCACGAACATATATTTTTTAGATCGTTTATGTCATTGTGGAAGAAAGCTCCTAAGTGAAGTTTTCTTTTCTGGAAGAGAGCTGGACATATACAGCAAAGGTGGAGGATTGCCTCCTCTTCCTCCTCGTCCATGCAGCTTCTACAGAAATCATTTGTAAAGGCTCCAAGCCGGCTTGCGTGCTTACCTATGAAGCAGTGTCCAGTGATGACATCTATGATGGCGCTGAGATTCTTCCTCTAAGAGCGATTCGGATCTAGCTTTGGCCAGATCTGTTTAGGCGCTAGACATGTTGGTCCAACAGGCCACCTACGGTCTGATCTTTTATTTAATATTAATTTGCACGTAGCGATCTACCGGAAAAGGGTAGATAGGTAGAGTGGTTCCAATTTTGGCGAGTTCATCGGCCCTACAGTTTCCTAGAATGTCTCTGTGACGCGGCACCCAGCAAAGGTAAAGGTTGAACTGCTCTGCCATCTCCATAAAAGATGATCGGCATTCAAGGGCGGTTTTAGAATTTAATGAGACTGAGTCCAGGGACTTGCGGTCTGATTATCCGAAAAGATGCGGATATCCTTTGCAGATATCACGTTTTTCTTCAGCCAGGACAGAGCGTCTTTAATCGCTAAAATAGCTGCAGTCGCAGCTACTTGCCTGCTGAAGATATCGAGGGGTGTCAAGTGAAACAGAATGCCGCAGAGGGAGTAGACGGTAAGGCTCCGCTTATGCATAGACATGCTGTTCCTTAGAATCTGCTTAGTTTAATGCAGTTGACTACACTTTCTAAGGCCGTCCATCAGACGACCACCCCGTAAGTGAGTATCGGTCTTATGACCAAGATGTATAGCCAGTGGGTTATGCGAGGTTGAAAGCCCCATTTATTCCCAATGGCTTTTTTGCAAGAGAATAACCTCTTGTAGCTTTATTTACTCTTTCTTGAATTTTAGGTTTCCAGTTTAGTTTTCTGACCCAGATATTTTGTTGTATCGGAGAAGACTAAACTGGCACCGTTTATTGAGGGAGGTTTCTATAATTGGAATTTTATATTTCCTGGAAAAGAGGACAAGACCAGTTTTATGGGGGTTTAATCCCAATCCACAGCGATCTGCCCAGGTTAATCTGTTAAGATTTAGTTGAAGGAGTTCTTTAATGGTATTAAGATGCTTTTCTGAGACGGCTATATCACGTCATCGGCATAGGCAATCACCTTGATACCACCCGCTTCCAGGTATATCAGCAGTTCATTAACCACTAAATTCTAGAGAAGGGGGAGAGGACACTGCCTTGCGGCGTACCTCTGCTGACACATCTTTTAGCAGAAGCCCCACCCAGTTTGGAGTTGATTATCCTGCCATTTAGCATAAGACTCCTCAAGTGAGTCGTCTACGTGCAGAGTTGACAGCGCAATCGTAATTGCAGATGTGTTGACGTTGTTAAAGGCACCCTCTATGTCCAGGAAAGCAACCATTGTGTACTCTCTATATTGTAGGGATCGTTCAATGTGGCTAGTCAGTGAATGCAGAGCCGTTTCCACCGACTTTCCTTTATAGCAGGCATGTTGAGTCGTTGACAGAAGTCGTATATGGATATCAATCAGTCGTTCTAGAGTTTTCAGAAGGAAAGATGATAGACTTATAGGTCTGAGCTCCTTTGGGACAACATGAGAACATTTTCCGACTTTGGGAGTGAAAGCTACATTGACTTCTCTCCATAACAGTGGAATGTGGATTAATTCTACACAGCTCCTTATGATATTCTGTAGCATAGGCAGGATAATATCTGAGGACGTTTGTAGCTCGGCAGGTATTATACCGTCCGGACCAGCAGACTTGTATGGTTTGAAGCTGTGCAGCGTCCAGAGCAGTTTGTCTCTTGCAATCAGGCCATGAGTTTTGGTCATGGTTTGGGTTGCTCGCAAATTGGGAGCTACCTGAAAAGTAGGTTTCCAGTAGCAGGTTGAGTGATTCATTGCTTGAGGTTGTCCAAGAGCCATTGGTTTTTTTCAAACAGCTAGGCGTTATAGGATTTGTAGAGAGGATTTTTCTTAGCCGCGATGCCTCAGAGGTTTCTTTGATTTTGTCTCAGAATGATCTCCAGGATTGTCGCTTTGCCTTCCTCACTTCTTCTTTGTATATTTTGAGGGACTCTCAGTCAGTCACATTTGTAGGTTGAAAAGTTCTCTGCAAGTGTTTCTAAGCAGACCCAGTGCTGATGTCCACCAGTGCGTCTTTTTCTTGCCTCTAGGTTGAATAAGAGGGTAGGAAGCGGTCATATCCTGATTTAGAGCCAGGGTGAATTCCTTGACCTTCATGTCAAGGTCGTCGGTGTCACGCGGGGTACTTGAGAGTTCAGAGGATAGCGACAGTATTCCTCTGTATTTTGGCCAATCCGTTTTCCGATAATTCCGGAATGCTGGTTGGCTGGGAAGAAAAAAAAAACAAAAACTAATTTAAACCGGCCAAATGAGACCGCCATACGCTAGGTATTCCGGGAACTTATTGATATTTATATTTGCTTACATCTGCATATAAAGTATCGAAATGCAACTAAGTCGAACTTTCGTAAACACTGACTCGGTTTAACACCTAAAGCAGTGAACGAACATACGAAATTTTCCTCGATTGATCAGACAACCTGCTATTCCGAAGTTGAAGCAAAACTATCACGTCAGGAGTATCACTCATAAGTAAACGTAATTGTCCAGGTTAAAGCAAATTGAGGTTACTAGACTGACGACTTACGTAATAAGATTATATTTTATAATTCAATCGAATGTAGAAATTTAATATTTTAACTTGTGAAAAAATATACCTTTCATTGAATTTTTAACAAATCCATAATTTCAGACTATTCTTGGTGAATTTAACAAGGAACAAGAAGCTTTCATAAAGGGACAAGGTTCATCTGAACCCGGACAAGCTCCATGGTCTGGACATAGTAACGAGGGCAAGATTAAGGAAGAAATCCTAGGACTATCACAAGATCGTCGAAACTTTGTTCGCGCACCACCAGCTGGTGTTGATTTCCAATTTGATTACGATACAGCATATCCCACAGCCATTGCTATAATGGCCGAAGATCAAGCACTTGAAAAAATGCGATTCGAACTTGTACCTAAAATGTACATATTATAAATTATTTTCTTTCATTAACTTGCAATATTTATAAATGCCTTTTCAATTTGTTGAAAATCTAATTTTTATATAACAGAATCACAGAGGAGAACTTCTGGAGAAATTACTTTTATCGTGTTTCGCTAATTATTCAAGCAGCCGAATTGGGAACATTGGGAGCCGATGGCGTTGGTCAGGCTTCCAGCGAAGACGGTAAGTTTTAATCCAACACTTTTTTTATTTTGTTTTTTTCCTAAAAAAAAAAAAAAAACTTTTTAGTTTATTTTTAATTTTTACAAAATTAATTCAGTGTATATATTTATATGGGATAACTATATATATAAGTAAACTACGTATATATGTATATATCCTTGTATATGTATATATGGAAAATGAATCTTTTTTTTTAAAGGAAAATGAGGAAATGTTTAAGTTATTCTTTGTTTTTTTTTTTTGTCTTTGTATTTGAATTTGGTTTTGGTTTTGGCCTTCTAAAAATTAATAAAATATCGTTTTTTTTTTGACGAACTCTTACTTTTGCATTTGTGTACATATCTTGAAGAAATTTTGATTCGCTTTTCTCCTTTCCATTTAAAAAGAAAATATATATTAATAATTTTTCTTATCTATAACTAGAAGTAGATGATTTAGCATTTTTGCTCGCAAGTTTTCTTTTTTTTTTAATTTATTTCAAATTCATAGTCTTTGGTTTTGATATTGTTTTTTTTTTAATTAAATACATATACAAATTTACATATGTGGGTAGTGTTGAAATTGTAAAGCTTCTGTCTCGCATATGCAAATAAAAACGCTTTCAGAGCAGTAATTTATGTCTGCAGTATTAAAAAAAAAAGTTATTAAACTACAAACGTTTAATATATAAAAAAAACAAGCTATGCAATGTAGATATTTTGATTAAATAAATCATATCGAATGTAAATAAGTTTTCTACTCTCAAGTGGGCAGCTTAAGTGACGTCGATTAATTCACAAAAGAAAATTGTTTATTAATTAATAAGCTGCTCGATTTTTTTATACGTTCTATTAAAAATATATTAAAACCGTGAAACATAAGTTTTGGTACTTACTCGTAAGCCAAAGCCTATTTTGCATGTGCGATTTTGTTTATAAAAATGTTACTATCATATATAAAAAGTTGTTTCCAAATAAATGCTAAAATTATTTTTGATGCGTATCTTAAACATAAAAAAGAAACAGAAAAAAAAGTAAAATAATATAACTATAGCCCCTACGAATAAACATCTTTCCACCATATATACTGCTCTAAATGAGTTAAATGTTTCTATCAATTTCATAACAAAAAAATGTTTAGACTTCAGAGGAAGGAAATCAACAGCATTACACTGTTCGTTGGCATATTGTTTTCTTTTCATTTTTAAAACCTTTGTTGCATTTTCTTTAGATTTTCTTTATTTAATTTTTGTTTTTCATTTATTTTTCTTTTAAACACACACACACATACACAAATCACACTTATACTACATACACTGTAATCCAAAACCGATAACATTATTACAAAAAAAAAACAAAAACAAAAAATCGTTAAAACGAAAGTTAAAGCGCAAATTTCCGAAACAAATTCATCAACAAGTTTGAATAAATCTGCCCCAGCAATGGGGCAAAGTGATATGAAAACCATTAAAGACAATTCAAACATTGAACATGTACATACAAAATCTGAGAAACCAAATCAAGAAATCAATGAGAATTCAAGTCAAAAAGCAAAAGCAAAAGCTAAACAACTTTCTGAATCGGAATTTGTTTCGGATACTTTTCAAACTACAGAAACTGATTTAGAAGAAATAAAGGATGGAATGCGTAGACTCGGTATCGACAGTATGACGCAGCAAGCTCTAGAAAATAACGGTAAGATTTTATTTAGTTTTATGATTTTAATTTTTGTTTTCTCTTGATTTTATTTTTCTTTTCTGTTTTAGTTTTGAATTATTTTTAATTATTGAAAAAAGAAAAACAGAAAATAAATAAACTTCGGTTTTGGGTAACTCATTATAGTTCTAATATTATTTTGTTTTATCATCAAAACTGGATTGAATTACTAATACTATGAGTAAACCTTCTAACATTATTCATTTGCATATATCATATCATAATGATTGATAGGTGTTTTTGTTGCTTAAATGTTAACGTTTACATTATTACTAAAAGGCAAAAAAGTGTATAAATTCGTATAAGTAGGCAGGTAGGAGTAGATACCAGTGTTTTTAATAGAAATTCGTCTATTCTAGCGGCCATACATACAGATGTATGTCTGTTTTCCTTTATGGATTCCAAGTCCACTTTTACGCCTATGCCACAAAGTGTGCGGTTTCTTGCCATGTGTCTCTCTTTCTTAGCCGACGTAATTCCTTTACGACTATTCTATACCATGTATTTCCTGGTCGACCTGCTATTTTTTCGTGTTTAATGCGTTAGCAAATTCCATTGCATTGCACGTGGTCAATACATTCCCATATCCGTTGGTGGATAGTTGTGTTTATCGGTACCTAGACTTCCCTCTAGTAGAGCTGTTCATTAAATATATGCTCGGGCCTAACGAACGTTTGCAGCTTTCTGATGATAGTGGAAGCCACTTTCCAGGCTCTTTATTCATATAGTATGAGTATAATAGCACGGATCCAACGTTAGAGCGGAATTTAATTTCATACAAACTACGTATTGTACAATAGGGACTCTCGAACTTTGACAGTTGATAGCGACCATATTGTTGAAGCTATATCTGTCAAATTGGCTGTCATTTATTCAGTCTGTTTTGCCAAATCGCCATAGACTGACATGGCTTCTAACAACACGTGCAAATGACAAA
The DNA here is from genome assembly GCA_963966105.1 of Volucella zonaria. NCBI lineage: Eukaryota > Metazoa > Arthropoda > Insecta > Diptera > Syrphidae > Volucella > Volucella zonaria. The sequence continues at coordinate 10,826,699 of OZ014530.1, forward strand.
ATAGTTTTATCAAAATGGGTGTTCTGTTCGGGGCAATGTTCCGCGCGGTTTCGCAGGCCACAACTTAGCGAATTTTGCGTCGTGACTTGGGCCAGCACCCGAACAAAATTCAACTGACCCAGAAGGTGAAGGTAAACGACCATAGACAACGACATGTGTTCGTTGAATGGGCTCTGGAGCAGTTGGAAATTGACCCTAAATTTCATCGAAAGATCATCTTCAGCGAAGAGGCCCATTTCTGGATAAATGGGTACGTCAACTAAATTGTCGAATTTCGGACGATACCAATCCACATAAGATCCAAGAGCGTCTAATGCATCCCGAAAAAGTCACTGGCGGCGTCATCGGTCCATATTTCTTTGATAACAACGTTGGCCAGACCATCACCATCAACGGCGATCGCTTTCGGTCGATAATTACCAACTTCCTTTGGCCTGAATTGGAATACAACATGAGCGATTCGAGGGCATGGTCATCTCATGTGGAGGTGATGTGAACTGGCCACCGAGATCGTTTTATTTGACCCCGTTAGACTTTTTCTTGTGGATTTTTCTGAAATCGCAGGTCTATACGAATAAGCCACAACCCAAAGCGGCCCTCAAAGCCAACATAACTCATGTAATCGGTGGAATTCGGCTTGATTTATGCGCCAGAGACATGGAAAATTGGACATTACCAATGTGCGCCACCCAGAGAAGCCCCGGCGGACATTTGAACGATGTTATATTCCATACATAATAGCATCGATAGACCTTTCAAACGAATAAAAAATTTCGATGATACTCACACAGATATTGTTTTATTTAAATTTAAAGATAGCGCTTAATGAAAGACCCTTTACTTGAACCTATGCCTTAAAAAAATCAAAACTTAGGATTATGGAAAATTATGAAGGACATTTAGTTTAAGGAGGGTCGAAATCGAAAACAAGTTCGAGTCGACCCAACTCAGCATATGGGGGGATTGGAATTGGAATCATAAAATGTGCAATGGGTTAGTAAATAGAAGAGCTTGGTGTTTAAACTTGCTTCTTCACATTTTTGGCAACATTCTTTGGTTTCCCTTAACAACTGAAAATATCAGACGAGACAGTACTTCCAAGATATTGCAAGTTCTCTACCATCTGCACTGGTTATTAGGCAATACAAACTCGAACTGATAAGGAATTACTGAGGTTGAAAATTTTTAATTTGATTTCCAGCCCCGCAACCGCTGTATCTCTTCCTTGATGCCATTTCATGGAGGTCTAAAATTTTGGGAGAGAATAATAATAATAAGTACTGCAACGAATAAAATTTGGAAACTTCAAAGTAAAAAAAAAAAATATTTTCATAATTCATTTAAATTTTTTTTATTTGCTTTAAAACTCTGTTTTTATTAAATTCATTCAAAATTACAAAAAATAAAAAAAATTATTTGGGTTCCCATTCTTTCCTCAACTTTTTCGAATGTCTTCCATAAGGTTGGTGACAATTACATCAGTGATCTTTTTGGACGCTCTTTTCCATTTAACACTAAAATAGTTTACGTCCTTTGCACACTGCTCACTTTTCCTCAATTTAGCTTTGACCAAAGCCCAATACCTTTCAATGGGATGGCACTGTGGAACACTGGGTGGATTCTTGTCTTTTGGGACAAAGTCGACATTTTTAGCAACAAGAAAGCTCAACGTCGCATGAGCATAGTGAGCTGAAGCTAAATCTGGCCAAAATAATGTTGAACCCTCGTGTTTGTTTAAGAAAGGAATCAACCGTTTTTTTAGGCACTCGTTAATGTACACTCCTCCGTTAATTGTTCCCGTTTTAATAAACGATGAGCTTCTGTGTCCACATTGGCAAATGGCCTGCCAAACGTGATATTTTGACCCGAATTTTTCCATCCCAATCGATGTTGTTGATTGCGGAAGAATCTCAGCTTCAAACGAGTTGTAAAACTGGGCACCTGGAAGAGTAGTAAAGTCGGCTTTGATATAAGTTTCGTCATCCAAAACCAAGCACGTTTTCTTGTTGCCGATCAACTCGTATAGCATTCGGGCTCGTGTTTTTTTGCTTTTCAGTAACTTTGGTACTTTTTTAGATCTTTGTACCATTGTTTGGTTGGTATTGCATTTCCGAGCAACATCTCTGGATGACATAGTCCGGTTTTTTACGATGGTACCCACGATTTTCCTGTCCAAATTCGTAACATGTGCTCCACTTTTAGCTCCACTTTTCTGTTTTCACTTAACTGTCAACGTCTCCAAATATCGTTTAATAACAGAATCTACTGTACTGCGTGCTATGTTTAAATTTTTTGCGATGAAATGGTTTAGACGCGAAGTATTTTCGAGCCATTTGTCGATGGTCTTTTTACAGCGTTCCTCTTGACTCATATTTTATAAATATTTTAAACCGCACCGAACTAAAATCAATAACAAGCTGAAACTGGAGAATATACAAGCTAATTTGGGTACAAAATGGGATTACAATTTTTACGCATTGGAAGTATAGCCCGTATTAAAATTTACAGATTTTATTCGTTTCAGTCCTTAATACATCATCAGTGTTGTCCTGATGTTTCAGGTTATTTATTAGAGTCCATCGAATGCCTCAATTTCTCGTCGTCAAAACAACACGTAAAGTAGCCACTATTACTAATAAAACAATATTGGTGACACTATGCCACATTGTCTTACCCGATTTTGCATCTCGAATTCATCTTTATGCAGTACGTGGCAATTTAACCTGCCATTTGTGGCATTAATAATATCTATTAATTTATCTAGGATACTCCTCCTGCTCAAGGCATGCTACATAACTTCTCTGTTTACACTGAACAACAGGCAAAGTGGCAATCGATATTTAAGACACTGCTCAATGATAATCCAGCAATGATTTGCCAGTAAAACTCTGTCTTCCAAGCTCACGCCATAAGTTGATGAAAAAGCTGTGCTGCTGTTGTTGACGTTACTCGCAATAGTTACGCAGAAATATCACCAAGTCCTATTCCTTGTTGATTTTTCTAGTGCTTTGAATGTGATCTCATCTTTATTGGGTATTCTACGACAAATTCGGTAGATTTGCATAGCAATCTGATTTGGGTGCATAGCGCTTGCAAATACGTGATTAAGAGGCACACCTAGTGTGACCGCCAAAAAAAAGGTGATTTTTGGGAATTTCTTTAAAGCAAACTACTGCATCAAATGTTTTCAAATTTGGAGGATATATTTATACATAAATAAACAATATATAGTGAAATTTTCAAAGGAACAAATTCAATTTTCAGCGAGTTATTCGCTATCTCCCGTCACAAAAAAAAAAAGATCCTCCACTGCAGCAGTGTTTGCGGCCTTCACCGTGGCTGAAATCAAAAAAATAAAAAAGGTTGTTAAACTAGAAGGTATTGCCTATACAATGACCCACGATTGTGAAAAAAAAGTTAAATTTCACGAAATGGCAGGGTTTAAAAAAAAAGGGTAAAATTTTTCCCGGAAATTTGATGATTTTTGGCCCGCCAAAACTACATTTTTCATACAATCAAAAAACTGGAGGGTCATTGTGTAGAGAAATACAAATCAAGCAAAAAAAATCAAAGCGATAGTCTTCGAGTTACAACTGCAGCAAATTTGAAAATGGTAGTTTCGGGAAAAACACGTTTAAAGATGAAATGATTGATTTCGAACTCAAATGATGAAATATAGCCCAGATTGCTTAAGTTTATTAATTAAGTTGACAGTTATTTTTAGCGTGGTTTTACAACATGTAGATAGCACTCTAGTTTTTGTACAGGAATACCAAAGGATTCAAATCTAATAACACTTTATATGTGGTACTATTACCATCACCAATATACCGTGAATATTTCACCTCGTATTTACTAACCGAGCGACCAAACATATCTTTTACACTGCCGACTTCTATTTTTGAAGCCGATCCTTTATGATTTATGTCGCAATCATCTTCGTGTTGTAAGAGCCATTCATCGTAAGCTTCAGGATCGTTGTCTTTTTTATTTTCCCGAAAGACACAATTCTTACTGTCAGAGTCAGAGTACACTTTACACACGAATCAACGATTTTTTTTACAATATTTTCCTGCCTGAGTTAGTACACCAAAACGTGGTCACGTTTTTTCCACGTGCCATCTCCCCAAACTGTTAAATTTGTCTCTGAATTTTCTTTCTCTAATGTCTGCTTCTTCAACAGCTCTTTCGATACTAAATTTGCAAACTGATGCTGCTGCTATCCATAAAATCGTGAAATATCCAGTGAAAGTTTGATGATAAAATTTACTTGCTAAATCCATCAAACCACAAAAAGGATTAATTCCGTGTATTCCGATACCCAAAAGACGCATCACAGCCACTAAATTTTATTTTAAATTCATTTTTAATCATAGGCCCGGAATTGATGTACGAAACACCGCATTCACACATGACAGTAATCTTGATTCCTAAACCTCGCGGACTTGCTTGATTAAAAGTCACATTTTTTTTACAAGTTTGACATCTTACTTTCGTTTTCTTGAAACTGATCTATGCCTAGGAATGTCGTGAGTACCTTTTTGGTTTGAATACAGGGGTTGATCACTCATTTTTACTAAAATAACTTATGAAGTGCTCAGTATAATGATTACAGGAAAACTAAAAGTGTCTGGTTCCAAAAACATGTGACGTAGTTATAAACGAAAAATCCCTAAAGAGTAGACCTGTTCATGCATTTCTGTATACTAGGCTCGCCCGTCGTCGAAATTCAACGATTATCCAATTTAGCAATTTAGAAATGGATTTTCGGTGGAAATAACCCTTCTTTTTCCCACTTCAATAAAAAGCGTTCTCTTTCTGACAATCTTCCTGCCCACGCCAATGTAAATAGGTACTAACAAACACACAATATGATTTATTCCCCTGCTTTGTGAACGCTCTTTGCCAAGGTTCTACTCAACACATTGTGCATATCTACGCGAAGTTACCTGGTGTAAGTATCATGCCATTCGGTTGAGTAGAACGGTGTATAAGCGTACGACAAAAATGGGCAGCACGTATTTATATATAGATCTGGAGGTCAACAATAGAAACCGGAATTGTATTATAATGGCTGTAACTTAAAAATTTCTATTCTTATGGTATCAGATATAAATCTTATGTCAGTGCCAGTCGATGTTGTTGGTGTGTGGACTTTTAAGCCTACTGGGATTTTATATATTGTACATATATTATATATAAGTAACTGTGGTTGCTCTCAAATCCATGTTACACATTTATGCAGTTTATACATAGTAGTCATAGTTTATTGTCATCTTCGTTGGGTGCCGTGCAATTAATATTTTAATGCAGAAGCCAGATTACATGACTTATTATAATGGGCTGTGGCCAATTGAGCAATAACTAAGCTGATATTATTCACTAGTAGAGGAATTCCCGCAGAATTTAAAATACCATTGATAGAAGGAAGGAAACTGGAGCTTTCAAAGAGCACAAGATACTTCGGTCTAATCCTTGGCAATAAATTTACCTGGAACAGGAATATTAAAAAGAGAGTCCAGAAAGCATCCATACCTTTATACACATGTTAAAAACTTTGTGGTAAGAAATGAGGACCATTCCTAAATATAATATATATATTCCAAAAATGTCAATGTCAGCCCCACAGCTGATCTTGAGGTTATGTTTCACACCCTTATCATTTCTTGTACAAACAGAAAATCAGAGAAAAGAACGCTGTGCACCTAAGGGACACAGCACCTACCACAGATAGTCACTGCGCTTCTTTACCCAAGAATAGTCATTAAGTGCAAATAATAGATCAAAATACCGAAACGATAATAGTGGGCATGTTGTACGTGGCTGAAATAGTCTCCAAGAATGATGGGAAATGGGATAAGGTGTAGGAATAGGTATACCATAGGCTGACCAGATAAGAACTATAGAAAAAAAAATTTTAACAAAACAACTACGGTATGAGATATAAAATTGATTCTGGTTTTATTTTGAAGCTACGTTCATGCCATTATGTATGGAATAGCACATCATTCAAATAGCCATATCGGCTTCGCTGGCAGTGCTTCAAGCGGTCGGCCCAATTTTTGATGAGTCGGTCCAATATGTGCGGCGTTATTCCGGCAATAGCGTGTCGAATGTTGGCCTGGAGCTCGTCCAAAGTGGTTGGCTTGTTAGCATAAACTAAGGTCTTGACGTAGTCCCAGAGAAAATAATCGGGTGGTGTCAAATCACATAATCGCGGCTTCCAATTGATGAACGCTTGTAACGCTGTCGCCAATTTTCTCCTTCACAACTTCGAGCGTTGCGTCCCTTGTATGGCATGTTGCGTCGTCTTGTTGGAACCACAGCTCGGATATATCGATGTTGTCGAGCTCTGACCGCAGAAAATCGCTCTATACCTGAGACGATTGACGGTAACGGTGTCTATTTCCTCATTTCGAAAGAAGCAAGGTGCGATGATGCGGCTATGCCATAAGCCGCACCAAACCATCAATCTTTGTGGATGCATTGTTGCTTGACCGAACACTTGTGGATTGTGTTCGCGCCAAAAACGGCAATCCAAACGCTTCTAAAGTTTATGGTCGTCCGGCTTCAATTCTTGCGTCAGCACAATCTTATACAGATGTAGGCCCAAATCCAACCGCAAAATAAACCGGGTTGACTCTCTGGCGATGCCCAATTCAGCTGATCCGCGCCGAATCAACATTTCTGGGTCTTCGTTGATACTGGCCACTACGGCGGCTATGTTCTCTTTTCATTTCACACCAATCTCTTTCCACGGTCGAACGAATTGCCTGCACACTGAAGCCATGATGACGACCGACTTCACGACGAAATTTACGTTGCGTATTTACACTGGAAGACATGATGACACTATTATATGTATTTATATTCATAACAGAGCGCACACTGAGCAAGCAAGCAGCTGGCACAACGTCCATAACTGTGTGAATTCTAAAGCGATACGCCCTAAGATTAACAAACACTACTCGACAGATTTTGTCGCCCTGAAAAGGAGGTACATAATGTTAGCTGCAAGTGTACGATTATAAAAGGTTACAGCCTGTTGGGAGACTTACGAATTTGCAGCATCCAGACGTAGAGGATTATACCACACATTTCCTCTGCCACAGTTTAAACGGACAGTCCATCAGTACTATTGGTACAGATGCCACTGTAGCAATTTTTTTTTTATATAATGAGCGTGCGCTCAAGGGGTTTGTGTGTGTGCCCTTAAAATGTTTGTACACACCGAGGGCGAAGGAAACTTAGGGAGGAAGAAAAGTCAGGTACCGATATACATTGTTTTTAAATGTTTATAAGTTACAACGACAAGGAAATACAGATATCGGCAGGGCATTCCAAAAGCGCGTTGTTCGGCTTAGGAACGAATCACGATATTTCAGAGTACGTCTGAAAGTGGGCTTGAGGGTATATTGATGACTGATGAGCATTCATAGCGAGACGGGTGTTACGGCTGAAAATTTGAATGGGCGGAATGCTGCTGGCGATTTTAATGGAGCACTGGTGGTGAGACAGGAGACATTAAGTCTGTGTTCGAGAGTGTCAATTGATTGACTGATATTAGTATCAGCTATGAGTTTTATCGCACGGTTTTGAGTCCTAGTTATCAGGTGCAGAGATGTTTTAGGAACACCTGACCAGATGTGGGCATTGCACTCCAAATATCAAATAGTGAGGTTTTGCAGCAACACTAGATGGGGAAATTTTCGCACTAAATTTTCGAAAGACAGTCCGTTAAATAAGCAATTTTATTTTTCTATTAAATATACAGGACTCCAAATAGTGATAGGTGTCATTTACCATGTATAACATACATTACAACTCTCAGTACTCATCACATTGATTTTTCTCAAGCAATCATAACTTATCATCAAAAGTTCAATGAAAACAAATCAAAGTGTTTCATATTAAAGCAAACAAATTTTTTTTTTTTTTGTAATTGTCGCACAACTTATATATGTATGTTGCGTCTAAATTGTATGTTATTGTCACTGGGGCTTTAAGACTAATGGTATCTTAAAATCTGTTAATTAGTTGTGTAATTGTTGTATGTGTATATGCCCGCTTACAAGTTACTAATTTTTATTTTCTCTGACTACATATTTAAATCACTCAGACTCTAATGGCCATGCTTTTCTTATTATAAACATTTGTACGCTTGTAATATTTACTTGTCTTACACAATTCTACCATTAGCAAAGCTTGCAGAAATCTATAAATTAATGCATTAAATTAATTTTAAAACATTTAATGATAACTTCATATTTATATTGAGTGAATAAATATAACCTTAGAGATAGCATAGAGAAATAAAATATAAAAAAAAAAAGTAAACTAAGTTTTGCCTTTCACCCTATCCTTACTTGATGCCTGTATATGTATACAAAGAAAATTTCCACCGCAACCTGATGGGTTTAAGAATCGATTGTTAATCTTTTTAATATGACATGATATGATATCCAATATAAATTTCTGCAAACAAAGATAACTCTTTTTTTATTATACTTTTTTATTTAAACCTAAAAAAAAAATCTGTTTTTGTTGATCTGTTTTGTATTAGTTTAAAAAAGTCAATTGACGAGAATTGTGTAGCTTCTTACATTAAGACAGAAGTAAATAGTCTTACATTAAGACTATCTAAATTTGGAAAAGGATTCTATCTGAACTTTTAAGCTGGTTTTGTAGTGTAAACGTAAAGTCTGTGCAATGCTAAATGACTGTTTTACTACCTCACTTTGGAGTGATGAGTAACAATAGTGTTTTCTACTCAGATTGAAACCTTTGCCAGTATCAAGTATGATTTTTTATCTTACTCGTACAATGTATTCAAAGCCACCATTCTCGTTTCTATGCACTTTAACCAAATGTCTTATGTATATTTTAAATGGAACCTGCTGAGTCGTGCTTAGTTCATAATGAACCTTGTACATAAATTTATGATTTCTTTTTCTTTTTTTCTTTTTTCTTCTCTCAACAGCTTAAGATTAATTACAAACAGTATTCAAATATTAATAAAAAAATATATATATATCTTACAACAAAAAACAAAAAGTATTTGTATAACTTATAATCACACCCAAAATACAAAATAAAAAAAACTAAATATAGTAAATATGGTTCTTAAAGATATATATTTACCGAATATGTGTACTTAAACTTAAAATAAGTTACAATATTATCAAAATAAAAAGAAAATTACAGCAAGAAAGAAATGATATTAAAGACACTTTTGAAAGTAGACTAGAGAACAACAACGTAATACATTCAATTAAAGAGAATCTAATAATTTAGAGGAAAACGTAAGGCAATTAATTGCATTTAAGAAAATCCTTATTACTACTTCACTGATACTACACCTCATTCGAACCCTAACTAAACAAATACTGTCATACTCGTAAACTGCATTTCTAGAGTAATTATAAAATATAGGTATAAGACAATTCCAGTATGGTAAATTTCTTATAAATTTTTAATTTTCAAAACAGATATAATACTACATTTCCGCTAAAGACACGAACATGTTTATCGTTTTTATCGTTTACTTTTATTAGTCTTTACGTGTATTCTTTTGTTATTGTATAATTGTTTATTAATTAAATAAGCTTTTTCTTTCATAAGTTTTGTTTATAGAAAAAGAGAAACACTATCATTTTGAATTTGATTAAACAAATGTGGTTAAAAATATTAGAATCAGGGAGTAATAATTATCGACTTCGTACAATACCCTACCCAGAAACTAGGAGTGAAATATGCAAAACAAAGTGAAAGGGATTTAATCAAATTTAACGCTATTAACAAACAAACCACATATACTTAAACCTAACAATCAAACGGACTAAATTCGATACAAGAAAAGACTAGGCTCTCAACATATCTAATATTGCTAACAGTTTCCAAAACATTTACAAAACGTTTGGATTCCCGCTACTGGGCTGCTCAGTGAAAATACAATATATAAACTCAACATTGTGTTCATTTAAAATGCTTTCTCACAGGACCTTAACAACATGCCCATCCAGCCATCTGGATCTCTAGTTACCTGCCTGTTGTTAGAGGTCTTCTTCCAACTGTATGCGTCGCCTTAGGTAAAGTCTTCCTATACTGCGTTCTATTCCACTGTCTGAATTGAAGTTCCTTCGAGCTGTATTACTACTGTTCATGCGCTCTACATGACCTAACAATTTTAATCGTTGTAGCCGAAGTCTTCTAAACCGATGTTGTTCTTCGTGGTGTCTCCTCCTTTACACTCCGTTAACGCAAACGACGCCAAAAATCACATCTAGCATTTTCCGCTCAAAACAATTTATCGAATTGAATGGAAGCATAGGCCAACCCCGGACACCCTTACTGTGTTTACTACAAGCAAGAACTTAAACACCAAAGTCAAAAAAAAAAAACTAGCACATTTAGCTACGTGCCATGAGGATGAGAGCTGAGGAGTCAGTGGAATGCAGTTAATTTCGCGTAGTATTCTGAATATGTATGGGTTCATAATATCCAAAACTCGTTCGATGAGGATTAATACGGAGAAAATGGCCGTATAACACAACGGAGATGATGAGGGTCTTGTATAGCATCTTCTTCATTGCTGAGATAAGGCGTTGATGCTCAATTGGCTCTTTATTTCTTAGACACCGCAGTTAGCAAGGCTATTCTATTCTTCGCTTGATCTCCGTGCTTATGTCATTATTAGAGTTTACTAGAAAGATGAATTCCTTTGCCACTTCGAAAAGTTGTACATTGTTACTTTCTACCTAAGTCATAATTAGGGTTGTTGACTCCCCTTTTTTTATGACAACATAAAGGCACAAATGCCCCACTGATATTCCATTTGTTTCCTCCCAATTATGCCAATTTCATCGGCTTATGCGAAAAGTTCGAAAGATTTTTAAATATTATGTCTCTGGTTTTGGCCTTAAAAGTTTGGCACAATTCTATCAAACGCAAAGCTCTGCTAAAAACCCTTTTTAAGATTGGTGACTTTGATAGGGCAGCTGTAGTTCTCTACATAGTTTTCCTGTGCAACTGAGCCGAAGACTAAACATGATTATTTACAGTTCGCTCTATAGACGCTACCATAAGCAACTCTAAAAACCATAAAGAGGTTGTGAATATCGATTAGACATTCTTGGGTCTTTTACAAGACTGGTTGATAGTGAGCCTACCTGATTTAACCCTAATAGGTTGTTGATGACCAGATTTAAATATTCAAATAATACGGCAGCAACGTTCTTGTGTGCGACGTTTAGTATGCGAATGTCTTCCTCCTTTGTTCAGAAGCAGCAAGACGATGCTAAAATTCCATTTATCGAGCATGCGTTCCTCTGATCAAATTTCAGATATGAGCCGGTGCAAGCTCCTCATCAGATCAATTTCTTCAGCCTTGAAAAGCTCGGCCATTACATCGTCGGTTCCGGTGGGTTTATTGCATTTGAGTTTGGATATTGCTATCCTCACTTCGTTTTGGTTAGATTGATGAATTGAATGGTATTTTCGTCGCCTTCGCCGTTTAAAAAGCTACAGAAGTGATTTTTTCACTTTTTATAATAAATTGCATCTCTACTACGACGTTCCTGTATTCGCCTTGCATGTTTCGGTTTGGTTTTTGGCACTGACACGTACTTTTTACCTCCTGGTAAAACGTTCTACCTCATTCCTGCCGTCGAATTCTTTGATCTCCTCGACCGCTGCGAGTTCCGAACACCCTCTCATTACAACGGCGAACTTTATGTTCCTTTTTTCACCTCAGCTGATACGTGCCATCATCGCATCCCAACTCAGCCCTCGTCTTCGTTGCTTTTCCTCGGTTACAATTAAATAAAGTGTGTAAACCTTTTCGTTTTCCTTAATTTCAATTTTGTACAAGGCTCTACTGAGACTTTGCAGTAGGTGTATATTTAAATTTCTGTTATATCACTTGGCTTGGCACCACTTTCATTGACGTTTTTGTCGAAAAAAATGTCCACTCTTTACTGTCAGTGTGAGGTGTTTATGGATTGACAAAAAGAAGATGCTTAACCGATTTTCTTTTTCCGGCGCCAATTACATATATTGTTATATCATTAGTGCAACTTTCAGCATTGGTTTTGTGAAAGTCTACATTTTCGATCGAAAAACTGTGGATGATAACGTCATTGATCGTCCCTGAGTTTGAGAATCGGAAGTTTTATTTCTGCAATATCTAGAAATCTCCATAAACCAGCTTTAGCAATTTATCAGTCGCCCACGTAGATGGTCAAATTGTGGAGCTTGAGACATCTTACCTTTTTACTTTCGAACATCTGCATCGTTCTCCGCTCTTTATATAGTATTTCATCGGTCTACTCAATGTCGTATTCATGAGGAAAATCTATGGAATCATGATCAACCTCTTTGAGGTTGCAAGTTTATCCTGCAATCAGATCTGGTGCTGGTGTATACTTTACAACTTCAAAATTATAAAGTCTGGGAATCAGTATGTCAGCTGTCATGGATTCATATTCGACAATATCGTCAAAAAAGGCCCTGCGTAATATAAAAAAAAATTCAAAATTTTAATCAAGTGATAAGTGATCCCCATTATTGGTAAATAAGACGATAACATTCATAATAAGTTTAATAAGATGTGTACAAAATTTAAAATAAAAATGGCTAGCGAAAATTTTAACAGAGGGTTGTAATAAAATAATAATCAGATTGAGATCCAGAGGGGTCAATAAATGAATACCTGGGAATGTCAAAAGTAACATTATTTAATTCCGATGAAACAGAAAGAATGTAAAACCAAAAAAATAAAGAAGGGACATGTAGAGTTATATAAGTTCTATATGTAGATGACATATTTCGTATTCTTGGTCTTCACATACCATTCAATAACAATAACAATTCAATAGCATTAACTTTACGAGAACGATCATTATCATCATCTATCATAGGATCCACAAAATAAGAAGCGAAATAAGTTAAAGACCGTTTAACTGTAAATTCCCATACCCTGTCTAAAAGAAAATTTAAAAAAAAAAATCGACAAAAAAATGGAAACCAGTTCGTCCACGAAAAATTGTAAACAAAATTGTCATAATGAACTAACATTTCTAAAGAGCAGACAGAACAGACAGAACGGACAGATTTCTGAAGATAGGAAGTTCTTATCATTCAGAAAAGTCAACAAAAAGAAAAAGAGCAAATTTGTAAAAGAAAACCATTTAAATGTTAAAGGAAAAGCAACACCAGACGTGCGAAAATCAGATAATTCTAAAAACTTGTCAAGAGGACGTGAAAACTCCATATTTCAGCATTTTAAGGTTTCAATCTTAATCACATTTATGCAATTTTGAGTGCTAGTGTTAATTTTTCCTTCTTCAGGTAAACAAATAAAGTTTTATCTTGAATTAATGTATAAATAGAAAAAAAAGTTCAACAACTGTTTAAGTCACAATTGGATATAGTGAATTATTTTGATGGAGTTTAAAGCAATATATTCATAATTACGAATATATTTTCGTCCGAGTTTAATCAGATCCAGAAATCGTACCCAATAAAATTGTTGGACAAACGTAACGTTTTACTCACCAAATTGAAGATTTATGAAAACGTGTTAGCCCGAAACCTATTGATGGTATTTCAAAAAGTACCACTATCATCTTCAGACGCTAAAATCAAAGCTATGGTATCACTATCGTAAAGTTTCCTTCTCATTAGTAGTTATTTTAGCTAGATTTAAATTATGTGAGTGTTTTTTCCACAACCGGGAGCACCATTAACAAATTCAATGCCAATAGGTAATCTTGCCTTATCTATTACAGTAGAATCCCGATTGCATAATCTAAAATCCGATTATCCGGAAAAAATATTTAAATTTTAATCAATTTTTATTATGTAATGGGTTTTACATACGTCGTTTAGACAATGCAAAAAAAATACGAGCTATAATGATAATGTAATTTATGTAATTTAAATTTTTGATTGGAAATAACTTGTTATTGATCTTTAACGTAATGAATTACATCTTTTCATTGCCCCTAAGTCCCTGATGCGCTTCAGTTGTAACAACTGTATGGGATCCGATTCATTCTGTCCTTCAAACCACTTAAAAGCAACATCTAAAGCTTCAAAGGCTTCTGTGTGAGATGGTACTTGACATACATTCCCAGTTTCAGTCTCTTCTTCATCTTCTCTGTCGTTACTGTTCAAATCGTCAATGATTTTTTCATCAATTAATATTTGGAATCGAAGGTCTTCATTATCGCAGTTCAGCCACTCATTGATATTCTATTCATCGCACCCTTCACCAATGCTAAGAATTGTCATTGCTTCTGTTATTTCTTTGGAATCGTCATGCGGTTTAATTAAAGAATTAGATGGAGTTAATTTTAATAATTTATTCCATGCCCTTTTTAATGTTTGCGACTCCACAGAGTTCCATGCTTCTACCAGTATATAACAACAATCTTTTAAATTAATTTCCTTAAAAAACTTTAACATCGTTTCTATTTCACTGTTGTCTGCTGATAAAAGACGACGCAGTAGTTGCTTTCTGTATAAACGATTTAAAGGTTCAATGAGACTTTGGTCCATAGGTTGCAATATCGATGTTACGTTAGGGGCAAAAACTTAACTGTGAGCTTCCCATTTTCTCGACTTAGTGTTTCAGCGGAAGGGTGCCGTGGCGCATTATCTAACAACAATAATACATCACCCTCTTTTCCCACGTCCTATTGAATAAATGTATTTTCATACCAAGTAAGAGGAATATCTATATTCATCCACGCTTTTTGTTGGTTAGCGTAAGTAAGGGGATTTTAACATTTTTAAACCATCGCGGATTTTTCGATTTACCAATAAGTATTGTACCAGTGGCAATCGATGTGTTCCTTTAGCGTTCCCGCATACCATAATTGCGACTCTATCCTTACGCACTTTGTGCCCCGGTGCTGCATTTTCACGACGCGATCCTAATGATCTGCTTGGTAGAGCTTTCCAATTAAGACCTGTTTCGTCCGCATTGTATACAAAATCTAAATCGTATTCTTTTTCATCTAGAAATGCTTTTAACTCGTCTACAAAAGGATCGGCTGAAGCAACTTTAGACAGTTTTTCTCCTTGAATTTCCAGTTCTCGAATTCCATGTCTAGATTTTAATCTTGCTAACCATCCACAGCTCGCCTTAAAAGAAATATCACCACCAAGCTTTTGATTAAAACCTAATGCTTTTTCACATAAAAGAGGTCCAGATATGAGCTGGCCGCATGCTCTCTTTTGTAAAAACCAAGTAAAAAGGCCGGTCTCTAGGATTTAATTTTTCGATTTTTTCATGACTTTACGTTGCATGCTTCCATCTTCTTTCTCATGCGCGCAGGTGAATTTCATTTTTGAATCAGAATTTTTTTTTAATGTCTGATATCGTAGAAGCTCCTACACCATATATTTGCGCCAACTTACTGCCAGATTTTTTATACTCTCAATTATCTTCACTTTGTCTTGAAGACTACTCTTTTTCGCTTGGACATTTTAGGTTTTCAACGCAAAACGTAAACAGAAATAAAAGACAACCTATCGGTTGAACGCTATCACAGAAAATGAAACAATAACAAACAGCGGCAGAAGTACACGGTCGGAGGGGGGAATAAACTTGTCGTAACATCTCCCGTTGCGCCGTAAAAACATTTTTAAATCGGCAATTAGAGCCGTGACGAATGAGTCCGGATAATCGATGTTCAGATAATCGGGATTCTACTGTATCTCATCATTCAGACCAGAGAATAATTCTTTATTGACTAATACGAGTATATAATCACTTCCGTTTCGTTCTCGGTGGTTGGAAATCATCGATTGAACTGCTTGTTTGCTACTCTTCTAAACATGTCTATCGTTGATACTGTTATTGTTTATTAAAACATAAATAAATTTATATCTTAATCTACAATATATGATACAGCCCTGGCTACCAGGGCTATCGGCTAGAATGAAAGAAATGTAATTTTCAAGTTTTTGTTTCTGTAATAGATTACGTCTTTGATATTTTGATATTTTGAGTAGAGGGGGTTAGTAATAGGTCTATGAATTTTTTGTTAAATAACCTGTTATTGTACAATGCTGATTAACTATTGTGCACTCAAGTGCGAATTGTTCAGTTGACAGGACAGCATCCGATTGACAAAGCTGGCACACAGGGCGGTTGTCTTTCTTGAGGAGATGCCTCATTTGTCATTTGTGTATGTCCAAGTCTCAGTCTTAAAAGGCTTCCGTTCATTTTGGAGGAGGTAGATGTTGGGTAAGAAGAAGATACGCCGCTTGGAGTAATCCTGGAGTAGTGGACTTCAAGAATTTTTTTTTTGTTGATGCCATATACATTCGTCGAGCCGTTTGGTAAAGCCTGTTTTGGATGGTGGGTGGGAAGACCTGGAATCCAGAGTATAAGTAGGTTCGGTGAATTTCGGATGATGTTGTCCCGAATTTGTATGATGATGGTGGTACGGTTATTGATGTTTCGGATTACATTAACCGTAGAGAGACTGTCGGTGCAAATTAGACTGTTTCTGCCAGAGGTTTTTGCAGCTTCCGTTCCTTTGAGGATCGCTAGAGCTTCTGCGGAGAATATTGAAAAGTAGTCTGGTAGTTTATCGGCAAAAAGATAGAACCATCCACTTAAGTTTGACAACCACGTCTATTTACGGAATGGTGCCCACGCTTGTTCGATTTTGCGTTGGATTTCTTTGGCGGTGTTTGCATTATTATTTATTATTGTTTCCAGATATTTAACTGTGACTGCCCTTGCAACATTATTTCGAAATTCCTCTATTTTGGCAAACACTGTGAATTTTGTTTTATTTGCATTTATTTTGATCCCAAACTTGTTACTTTCGGCTCTAAGCTTGTTCGTAATAATATTTAATTCGTTGACGCTGCTTGCCATTTGCTTTAATTTCTCCATCTGGGTTTACTAAAAGGTTCTCGAATATTTCTTCGGAATACAATAGTATTGGTGATAAAATGCAGCTTTGTCCAACGTCTCTGCGAATTTTTATTTCTTCTGGCTCTTCCCTTTCTATACAAATTTTTTCTATCAAATGATTCTCATATCATTCTTGTTTACCTGCTTGTTTCTCCGGATGTCCACCATTTAATTATGCTGTATTGTGTCGAAAGCTTTTTCATAATCGATGAAACACACAAAAACCGTTTTGTTATTTCTAGACTTCGTCGTATTAGTATATTGAATGCAAATAGTGCTTCCCGTGTTCTAAATCCATTCCTGAAACCAAATTGAGAGTTACTTATGTCTTCCTCGAGCGCATTGTACATCCTTTTATGTATAATTTTCAAGAATATCTTTAACTCATCGAGCTTATTGTTCTGTAATCAGAACAATTTGTAGCTCTGCTAATCACTAGCATCAAATCCAGATTGATATTTAGTCGTGGTCTTAATGAAATATTCACCGTCTTGGGCAATAAAGAGATTATGGCCTTTATTTCCAGAGCTGAAATTAAGTTGGAACCCAAATTTACGATTTAAAAATGTTAGCAGAATAAAAGACATTCAATTCGACTTCAAATAAATCATCCATTACCAGCCCCTTCACCGGGAATATACCATATTTGGGTGATCTATCAAAACCTACTTTTTCAGTAGGCAATTTTGGGAAAGTCATTGTCGGATCCTGATCCACTTCTTCCAAGTAATCATTAGTGGCCGAAGACTATTGTCGTTAGTTGAAATTTATAAACATGTATGAAAGCAGTTATAATGCTTATCTGTACACAGTGTAATTTTTTAATTAAACAGTGTAATAGAAGTGGATATTGTGGGTCGATGTCTCAATGAAAAAGTCAGGAAGAGATTCAACAAAAGATGCTTCATTTCCTAAATATCCAATACCTTCTTCAATAGCGCCATCACCTTGTAACTCTCCACCAACTCCCTCATAAGTAAGCAAAAATGTGAAATTATGAGATAAAGGGACAATTTGGTTCTCGTCCACGTGCAAGTAGTCTTGCAACGCTTTCCTAAAGAATCGTACATGCAAGTAGATAGTCGTCTTAGTAAAAACTAAAGAGAAAATCACTACGTCAAGAGCATATGGAAAATAAACGAATCAGATTATCGTCGTAAGGAAAATGATACGAATGAGCCCGTAAATACCAAAAGAAAGTCAAATAACATTGACCAAATTTAGGCTTTTGGTCCTCTTCGAACCACTCGCCGAATTCAACAACTGAGATCCGCTTATAAAATTTGGCTGAAAACAGTTAAATTTTGAATGTTTTAAATAAATACAAATATAAAAACGGTTTTCACAACCTGTGAAAATGTGACGGAGAATGATTGTCGCTTAGTTGTTCTGCTGACGGATTCTTTAATCTTTTGAGCTTTGTGTTGTCGTAAACGCTCCCAACTGTACAATGGACAGTAACTACAATATAATAAGATGTAGGAGTATTTTATAAGAAAATTGGAAACTATCACAAGCTACACCACATGATTTTGGCCCAAGCCAGAACCGCGTATGCCTCTAATTCCTGGCTTCACATGTCATCAGTGTTAATACTGTAAGTTCTTTCAGTGTAGCTTAATGGCCGATATTTATATTAAGATGTTCTTGCTTTTTTGTTGCAAAGATGACTGTCATATTATCATTTATTAGAACTAAACGAACCATAAGCCCCTGGGGAAGTTCTATAATTTTGAATTTCATTAAAGAAATTTTTTGAATCAAGGATTTGGTGTTTTAAGTCAAGTTGCTCACTATCTTGCGACTTTATAATCCAGAGAATCAGTAGGTTGAGTTGAATGCGTTTTTGACGTCGAATATCACGCGCAATATTGTAATATTGTGATTCTCTTTTTTCTATACCGAATTGTGGAATGGAAACCCCAGGTCTTACACTTTTTTTTATCACTTTCGCCACGACGGCATATTACTAGTCGTTGCCTTTTTCACTGCAGCGGAATGATACCTCCGTTAATTCGTCATGTAGGGCATTGTACCTGATCTTTGTTTTTTTTTTTTGGTTCCCTTAGGTACGAAGTTTGGGAGCATATTCATTTCTAGCGTCTTGTTCTTTACTACGAGTATTACTGTGGCTGTGACTGGTGGTACATACAATTGCAATGTTGATCTTCCTTTAATCTGAAAGCAATTGCATCCGCGTTTTGATCAAACAGATTTTGTAGCCAGCTGTCATGTTTCCATCTAAACTTGGACATCGATAACTCAATGGGACAAATCAAGGACACTCAAACATCTTCACATCCATATGACGTGTGTTCAGAAAATAGCGGGAATTTTCGTTTTTTGAAAAAAATATTTATTCGTCTACATTAATGTTGTCGCCTCCAAAATAGTCCCCATTAGATATTATGCACTTGTGCCAGCGGTTCTTCCAATCCACGAAATACTTCTCAAATTCGATCTTTGAGATAGCGTTTAGCTCTTTCAACGATGCGCTTTTAATGTCAGCTATGCTTGTACCGTTCGTTCTCTTTATTTTAGGAAATAGGAAAAAGTCACACGGAGGTATTTCTGGCGAATATGGAGGATGGGACTTCATTTAGTGATGCCAGAGCAACTTCCATTCGCCGCTGTTTTTGTTTAAAGTCCAAAAATTTGGAATAAATTTTGCCGCCACGCGTTTTATACCCAAAACATTCCAAAAAATTTCTTGGCATGAGACAATCGATATGCCAACATCATCAGCGACTTCTCTGATTGTGATTCGGTGATCGTTCATAACCATTTCTTTCACTTTTTCCACGTTTCCATCGGTTGCTGATGTGCTGGGGCGTTCGTCATCTTCAACGTCTTCACGGCGATCTTGGAAACGCTTATACCTCTCGTAAACTCTTGTTTTACTCATAGCAGACTCACCATAGGCCATTTTTAACACAAAATTTGATACAAATTCTTTGATCCACTTTTTTAACAAACGAAAATTGCCGAGCTCATAAAAACACGCCTAACCTTAGCAGCTGCCACAGACAAAGTAAACAACGAATACAGCTGAAAATTTTATCATACTTCAGGGACATGTATACCAACATAATAAATACAAATTTTGGCAAAATTCCCATTATTTTCTGAACACACCTCGTATATCCATTGTTGGTGGTGTTGTGTTTGATGTCAGCAAGTAGTTCGTCTACTATTGATGGTTCGTGTAAAATGGTCTTACTTCAAGTGCCCTTAAACCTTACCCAGTAAGGGTGATTCGCTAGCTACACCTGGAAGCTAAAAGATTTCTTGACAAATTTGTCAACGTCGATAATCTTCATGGAGCACAGATTATTTAAATCTCGGTAGTGGCAATCACTTAGAGGTTGCATTGACTTCCAATGAAACAGGGTCCTATGATTTTATTTTATTTTATTTGATCAGTTCTTTTGATCGCTTGAGAACGAGTATGGGCCATAAAGCCTAGATGTCTCACAGTAATTTTCATAGGTTCAGGCCAGTCACCCTTTGGTGGTTGTACTCAATCTGCCTACTCTTTGTTTCTAGAGATCCGAGTTTGGCAAGTTCCTCGACGACACAGTTTCCTAGGCGTCTGACTGTCTCGCAGTCGAACAGAGGTAAATCTGTTGCTGCTAAGCCATCTCCGAGATCCGAGTTTGGCAAGTTCCTCGACGATGCAGTTTCCTGGGAGTCCGACTGTCGCGCATCCGAACAGAGGTAAATCTATTGCTGCTAAGCCATCTTATTGAGATATGCCCAGTAGTCTCTAAACACTCAAGTTTATAGTGTTTAAAGTCTATGTACTCGTATATTGTTTAATCCGACGCAGGTATTGGATTCAGGCTGAGCCAAGGAGCGGCTTGATGAATAGTGTATGATTTAGTGTATGGATAGACTAATGGATCGGTGTATGAAGACGTCCTCTTGCCGTGCCAAGACAGTATCAGAATAGGCCGTTCAGCATTCGCTTAACGATCGGTCAATTTCAACACATTTTTTTTTCATATAGGTGTTCACACTACAAATAAAATCGGACACATGCGTGCAACATACAATGGAATGTAGATGACTATACTCTATTCAATGGCTGTACACCACATTGAACATATTTATCGAAAGCTGTGTTGTTTATTACCAGCTGGGTATTGGGGCGAATACGATTTGAGTAACGCTTATGCTTGTAACGACGTATCTTTCCTGTAAAACTGTATCAATAATTGATAAATAATTACACGAAAAATGCGAACGAGAAAGTAAGAAAGCCCAATGTGTAGTGTTAATTTCGCGAATTGATTTTTAATTTTTATTTCTTTCCTATTTAATTTGTTTATTCCCTCCATGGTTGGATGTTATTGTATTTACATATTTTACATGTTTTACCATTTCTAAATATACTATCAAATCAAATAAACTATTGGTATGCGTTGTAACTTATAAAGTCTTGCTAGTACATAAGTGTCTTGGTTACTTTAAAACGAACCTATCCTTATGAAATGTTTTCTCCTTTTCCACCACTTATGTATACTATCCTTCTACAAAGCCTACATACAATATAATTTAAGATTTAATCCCTTCACCAATGTATTGTAGATCAAAATTTAATTTCCTTCAATACAATTTAACTGTTATTTTACGTTTTACGTGTTGGTTACAATGATGTTTGTAGAGTAGTTATTTGCTTTTTTTTTTTTTTTTCATTTTCATTTTTGTTTTATTTATTTAGTTTTTCCCCATTTTCCAAAGTATTACATATTTTTAATTTCTTTTAAACTGCAAATAAAATAAGAAATATTAAGAAAACAAAAATCAAATCAAAATAGAAAATTATTTTTATTGACATCATATATATATTTGTTTCTTTTTTATTTCAATTCATCTTTCAGAAGATTGAATGGATTAACGATTAATTATAAAATAAAAAAAAAATAAATAAATCAAACAAAATTCAAAAAAACAAAAAAAAGCAAAAAACAAACAAAAAAATCATTAAAATACTGATATATATATATATAACAAAATTTTGTGTGGTAAGTTTACATTATACATTTATTTCGTTCGTTAGTAAGATAAATCAAAATTTTTTGAAATATTTGGAACAAAAAAAAATCAATTCAAATTATTGTTATTTAAAATTAAAACAAAAGAAAAGAAAAAACTACTTAATGTCTGTGTGTAATTTCCTGTTCACGTTCGTTCGTTTCAAAGAAATGTTTTTGTTTTTTTTTTCCAAATTTTCATTATAATCATTTCCCTTATATGATTGTTTCACTGTTTTTCCGTCTCTATCTAAATTAAATCAGAATATTTAAAAAAAAAAAAATAAATAAAAGGAAAATAGAAAAACAGTTTAGTTATACACTTTCGCTGATTTCATTGGCCTACTTATTTATGTTTTTGTGTATGTTTTTGTTTTGTTATAGCTTTGGTTATATGGTTAATAATTAAATTGGTGTTTTATGAAAGGAAGAGCAAAAAAATTCAAAAATTAATATATTCACGTATATTTTTTATGTTTTTTATTTTGTAATGTTGTTTGGCTCTGTGTTATGTATGTATGTCGTTTTGCTAAAATCTAAAATACTCGTATTCTTAGCAAACTCTAAAAAAGATTTTGAAAAGATAAATTGTCTTGAAATTTGAGTATTTATCTAGCGAGTGGGAGAAAGAGTTTTTTTTTTTGTTTTTACGTTTTGCTTCAGTTATCTGATAAAGATTCATACGCAGATATTAGACATATCAAATGCTTATTGTTGTAATTTATATATGAAAATATGTAAGTGTTACTTTTTTAGCTTCATAAAAGCTTTACGTTCAAATGTGGGTAGTTTTGGTTTAATTTATTTTATGTTTTTTTTTTGTAATATGTTTAAGCTGAAAGCGCTAAGAATATTCCAATAACCTTAGATTAAACTTTGTTTTCGACCCAATTCTCCAAACATTTTCGGACAACAATTGTAGGTTTTCCACTACATTAAATGGCTTGCTAAGGTGGTGCTTCACATGGAAATTTATTCTTGCAGGAAACATTTTATTTATTATGTTTTTTTGAATTGTTTTTATTTAAATACAGAGTGCGGCAAAAGCAACTATATGATTTGATTTTTACAAAATAAATCTTGAGTTGATTGAAAAAGGCGCAAAGCTTAAATGTTGAAATTTTAAGCTATTATCGCTTACAGCCTGTTATAAAAAATAAAATTTGTTAATTGAGAGCCAGAAGCTTTTTTTTATGGGCTTTTCCGTAACTTTGTGGAGTATTTTTTTCCGTATCTGATCAATTTCCTCAAGAATGTTTTACTTTAGTTGCTGCAAGGTTTGATGCTTATTTACATACAATTTTTCCTTGAGAAGGCCCACAAGAAAGAATTTGTGACCATCATGGTGGCCAACTCAAATCTATGTATTTGAAATCATCCGATTTGGAAATAGTTGCCTCAATAACCCCATTATTGTACGTGATTTATGGGCCGTTGCAGCATCTTACTGAATCCATATATTGGCGTTTGGTAAGAGGTGTGGGAATACAAATTGTTGGAGCATTGAACTAAAGGATATTTTTTTAGGATTTAAATTTGAATTAAAACACAAACCAGCTGCGCAAATGAGCCCAGTTCTTTTTTTTTTTATTCGATAGACAGTTCACCGACGGAGGACATCGTCTAGTGTCACGAAATCCAATAGATTTTGATCTTAGGCATCACGTTGAATGATGCCCGGCAATCTCAAGATACTCTCGACTCTACTGTGTTCGCAGTAAGGGATCAGATCGCTGTTTGACTACCTATGTATATTGCAATACGAGCAGAGGCTTGATGAACTTTTATGTCATGAATGATGGAAAATAATTTCGGGCATATGGCCAGCACGGAAGCGCCTCAGGAAATGCATACTGGAGCTCCAATTGTTGACCTCTTTTTCAAAATCACGAATAGTGTGCTCAATGTTGGCCTGCAAGGCTAAAATCGTTGTTGACCAACTTGGCTTATGGAGCAACGACTCACATTTCTCCACGGAAAATAGTCCATCGCCGTCAAGTCACATGATCGTGGAGGCCAGGCCGATCTAGACTTCCTTCCTTTAATAACTCGATGATTTCGCCCGCAGTAAACCATGTAACACCGTTCTGTTGAAACCAAATCTCTTACGCAATTTTGGAAAAAAAAAATCGTTGGTTTCAACTCTGTACCGGGCGCCACCCCATAAACTGCACCAAACAGTGCATTTTTCGGAACGCATTGATAGCTGATGCATCACCTTTAGACTTTCCTAGCTCTAAATTCCATAATCTACGTATTAACAAAGCCACTGATACAGAATTGAGAATTATAACTGAACAAAGTTTGACGGCAAAAAAAAAGTGGATTGCCTTCCAACTGTTCAAGCCCCTCGATGTCAATTAAGGTCACCTGGGTCCGATTCTTCCAGTAATTGAATCTTGTAAACGTGTAAATCAAGATCAGATCTTTGCGGAAAATTTTCCACAAAATCGATTGACATAGGCCAAGCTCTTGCGCACGATCTTAATTCGTGCCACTATTTTCATCTATGTGTGCTCTGCGCATTCCTGTCAGTGGCTTGGAGTCCAAAAGAGTAAATTTAAGGTGATATTTTTCAATTGTGTTACGGATAGCCGACGCACTTGGTTGATTATTTTGACCGTAAAATTGGCGTAGCCTTTTATAATGATTTTTTACTGAATACTGATTTTGGAAATAAATTTCCGCAATTTTTGAACTTTGCAGAGGTGTGAGGCTTTACAGGATTATTTGCCAAAGAAAACTGAATAAAAAGATTAACTTTCAGCTGTTTGAGTGTTGCCGTATTGAAAAAAATCCTCCTAAAAAAACACCCTTCTTTATTGTTAGACTTCCACCATCATTCGTCATAGATGATTTCCGCTGTAATGCCACACAAAACAGTTTCACGAATTGGATACAATGGTCTGTGAAGAAGATTTTGTGTATTTTGTGAACTCCATAATCTGCAGTTTTGTTTAATCACGAAACCGCTCTGTGGAAATGCATTTTGTTCGTCATCATTTAGTCTGGCAAAAAGTTCCTTCCTCTCTGTATTCTAAGCGAAATACGGAGTCTCCATGATTTCGTTTTTGCATTAGCTAGATTTTGATTTTCAAAATCCGCCTAAGAGTGCGCTCAGAAGGCTGCAACTGTGTAGATTGTATTCTAGTTGATTTCACCGCGATGCTCCTTCTCACAACATCAATATTTTTACCGATCTGGCAGTTGTCTTGAAATTCCAACACTTCTGAATTCACCAAAAGTATTCACAAGCGAACGAATGGTTTGAACCCGTTGAAACCCGTTTCAACGAAATAAAATCTCAAGGGTGCATCTCGTTCAGTAACGATTATTCTAAAGAATCTCGGTTTTTTACGCGGTTTGGTTGCGTTCAATTAGTCTATCTGTGAAATAGAAGAAAATTTGCAAATTTGTTTACATCATATAGTTACTTCTGCCGCACCCTGTATTTGTAGCAAGCTACAAGATTAATTTTTGGAAAGAAACTTCTACGAATATTTGAAAATTTTAGTTTAAAGAAAAATTTTAGCAACTTGACAAACATTATTCTCTTCAAACTTCTTACAAACATAAAAATGCAATCTTTGACACGGCTATTGGGCACAAACTTTATTTTCATCAAACAAAAGATTTTATTTATTTTTTTTATTTTTAATTTTAACTTGAAAAAAAAAATTCAAACGTTACTCTATTTAATTTGTTTTTAATTTTGTTTAAAAAATAAAAAATAAAAACTCACCACACAAAATGCCTATTGAGTGCTATCCTTATTTATCTGTTTAAACATAAATATTTAGTTTACTAATTTATGTTTATTTTATTTTTAAACTTTTATTTTTAATTCTGGTAACTAAGTTCAGTTCCCAACAAGACTTTCATGAACCCAATGACTTGTATAATACGTGTTTGTGATGAAATATATTTTAAAACTATTTCTTTTTTGTATTTACTTGTTCAAAAAGTCACACGATAAAACATGTAATATACAACAAAATTGACGGTAATAGCCATAATTTTTGTTATTTATTTAAAAGGAAATAAAAAAAAACACCGATCCGATCGATGAAAGTAATGGTTCTACAGTTTTCAAATGCATTTCTCTATGCTATCAAATGTTATGAATATGTTTTATGTTTTTTTTTTAATTTTGTTTTTCAAATTTAATTTTGTTATTTCATTTAAACGCTTATGTATGTAATTGTATAAACAAATGTACATACAAGTATATATACAAGTGCAAACCCTTTTAAATATGTTTATATACTGCTTTTGTTTTGGTTTTGTACTTTTTTTTTTATTTGTTTTACTAAACTATGCTCATTTTCACGCTCTATTTATTTTAGTTTATTTATTTAATGTCATGAATTTATTTAACTAAAATATCTAACTTTAAAACAAAAATCTAAGAGTCTATCTACCTCTATCAATCAGTGAAAGGAAACTTGGTTTGTGGAATTATTTTCGGGCATACTTTTAAAATTTTTAATACAATACTACACATTAAACTTCTAAATAATATCACTGATTTTCTTTTTGAAATTCCTTTGCAGTGCGTTCAAAAATAGATTACTGTTATATTTTTTGCCTCAATATTCCGTCGAGTAATAAGCAATCGCATAGGTATGAGTAATTTTCAATAAAGTATGCTTTCGAATAATAATTATGAAATTATATACGTATAACATTCTTAACCATTGGGGCACAGTCACATAGAAATGTTGCATCTATCCTTGGTTCTAAATCAGTGTTCTATTTTCGAAGTTTCTCACATGCTATCTGGAGCTGGTGATTTAAAATAAATATTTGTATATAAAATTTCCTTGTGAAAGTACGTTACTTCTTTATTAGCATCAGTGGCTCAGTAAATTAGTATAAGGATCAGATCCTCAGAAATATCTGTCAGTTTTTGGGACACAATTCAAAACCAACCAAGAAAACACTTTTGTCCAAATGATTTCCCTATAAAAAAAGCCTGACTTAATGCTGAAAGGAAAGCATCTACATAGATACGAATTGAATATCACCAATTGTTTGCCACACGAAATATATTTGCACCGGCCTACCAATGCCCCCAATATCTAAATATTATTCTTAGCGACTTTCAAAGGTTACATTTTTTGGGTGATTTACAATTTTCTCGATCATCAGCGATATCAGCAGTTGGTTCGTTGAGCTTTAGATTTACATGACTATCGTTCGGACGCAAATCATTGCAAAAAATCAGATATCACATTTTGAAAAATAATCTCTTCTAGCTAATGATATTTTGATTTCAGATTGTGTCTCGAAGTATTATTTAATAACTGATCCCACTCGTAGTTCTTAAGGAACCCCACAAGCTAAACTTATCATTAAACATCGCCCAAAATCTCTTTCCGCTTTCTTTAGTAGCAATGTCTTCGGAAATCAGAAATTGTACCAGAAACAAAGTATAATATAATTAAATAGTGCCTATGTTGTAACATGTTCATGTGTTTCCAAGAACTGATTACAAAAGCCAGCGTATGTACATTTCAGAGGCATAATCTACGTGCACAAATCGCTAAATGTTGCAATTTGTGAATAACTAGTCGTTATCAGAACTATGCATGTTGTCACGCCGTTATTGTTATCAGTTAACGCTAAATCGACCAGTTCTTTTTCACCACGTGTGCTTACTTACTCATGTTTATGATAAAAGTAATCTTGCAAACAAACAGATTTGTTTACTTTTGTTTCTGATCATTCCAAGGGTCAATTCACACAAAAAAAATTTACAAGATCTGTAATTGTAACTATTTTTAGTTTAAGCCTTGTTTCCGTTGGTTGGGAATGAAACAAATATGATTGACTAATCGTATGTTCATAATCAAGTATGGCAGAATTTATTTTGCAAAAACGATAATGGCATCTTATAGTGATCGCCTAAGTGCGCGTTTTTAATGAAACAAAAAAATTTCTCTGCGCCTATTGATCCCTAGATTACTGCACCCAGTATCACGTGTCGAGTTAGTTGAGATTTTCTCTCAATTAGACATTATTTTCCCCTCGTGCATCGTCCTTCTGGATTGGTGTTAAATACACTTCGTTTCTTTCGGTGCATGTATTCGATCCACTGAGAGCGCACTGCGTTTTTGGGTACTGTACTTATTTGGAAAAATTCCTTTCGCTTGTGATGACTAGCGAATTTCTTCCAATCTTTTGATTGTGAGGTCCAAGAACTCGAAAACGCATCGCATTTATATAAAACTATATACTTTCTTTACATCAAAAGGGTGTGTGTTTTGCCGAAAAGCTGGAAGTCTAACGATTCTTCTAAGATCTACCGCAAAGTGAAGATTTAGTCGAAGGAGGAAACCAAATTTCAATTATGAAACCTCCAAGTACTATTACACTTGAATTTGTGTAAGGCCCCACGCGAATGTGGTTACCACAATTTACTGGTTATGGCCAAATTGACCGTAAGTTGTGAGGTATTGGACCGCCAATGGAGGGATTTCTCATACTTGTACCGATAGCTGGTCGACAAAGAGTTTCACTGTTCCCATGGCAGAATCTTCTATACAAAGCTTAGAGACTGAAAACGCTATAGTTGGCGCAGTGGATTGACCAAATATTACTATGCACAATTTTTTGTATACCCCCAGTGTTAACCAACACGATTCTATTGCCGACTAGCAACTATTTGATTGATTTCTAGGTTATGGACTTATATACTGCATCCTCCTTTGAGATAAATTTATTGCATATGACGTTGTTATAACGACCGTACAATTCAATTTAAAATTTTTTTCTTAATCAGTTTTTGAGACAAATTTTACCAAGGAATCCTTATATGTCCAACATTCACTCAACTGTCTTATAACTACCTCAATCGAGTGTCTTTGACCAGCAGTTCAAATTGTTCATGCCATTCATATCACTATCTCTTTTGGACATTGTTTGAAGAAAAACTCGCATTTAGAGTTAAAAGCATCTTCGCTCCTTCTACCCTGTAGGCGTATTGGTAAGGTTTGTGGAAGTGAAAGTGACGACAAGAACATTTACAAGGTTTGAGAACGTTGTTGACGATTCAACAAAAATATCGCTCCTTAACGGATTCATTGCTCTTAGAGGGTCACAATGTTGACAGCCATTAGACTCAATTCATTAGGATTTGTAATGATATTTGTCGTTCCTAGGGCTCGATGGTGGCATACTATCAACTCGTACCCAGAGAGACTATTTGGAAAAACTCGCTTGAAAATTCACTAGCAAACTCCAATTTTGTTAAGTCGTTTCAAGTGCAGAGGCTTTCTATAGCTGGTCAGTACGATATACGAACGAGGACTGCCCCAAGATTGATGATAGCAGCTTTGAAATCACTAAATGTGTGCCACTGTTGACTTTTTTGTCTATTTTTTATTGCTTTTAATTTTTAAGCACATCACAGGCGACAGTTTTTTTTCTTCAAATTGACTTTGGCTAATTAACAAACTAGTCAGACTAGTCATTTCATAAAAGGAAAATAATTTTTGTAATTGAAATGGAAGAGACAAATGATTAAAATCCAACAGATCAGGAAACTAAACATTTTTGTATAAGCCCATCAAAAACAAGACAACATCAAAGGTGACGGCAAAGTTAGTGGCGATCTCGATGGGCTGCCTTTCCTCGTTCTAGATTATAATCAGAACTAGAATAGACCGTCACTAAAATTGGCAATTGGGAGTGTGTATGGATCGGAAATTCCAGACTGATCTATCTGCTCTGTGATAAATCTTACAGAGTCAAACAATTTCTGCTATGAACCAGACTATCGATTAAATAGGTTAGACCAGGTTGGATCAAATTAACTAATATGCTTCTCCGGTTATGCGGTCTTTTGCTAGCTGCCTCCAGTTGCGTACACGAAGTTGGCTAAGGTCTCCTTCCACTCATGAGTAGTATATTTCGTCCTCTACTGTGTTATCCCTCTGTATTGAAGTCGAAAACTTTCCTGGGCGGAACGGTAATAGGCCCGATGATCCGAGCTTTCCTGACGAGGTCGGCATCACTGTACAGTTCGCTGTTGATGCAAACGGAACTGAAAATTACCCGAAAAACTTTTCTCACGAAGCGCCCGAGAGCATTTCCATCAGCTTACAAGCATCAGCGCCGTAAGTAGGGTTGGTATAACCAGTGTTTTCTGTAATGTCTTTTTGGTTGCTCCAGAAAGGTTTTTCCTCTTCAATTGCCTTTTAAGAATAAAGAAGCAGCGATTAGTAACAGTGATTCTTCGCATGATTCCCGCGCTGATGCCGCTGTCAGAGTTGATAGCGGAGTCGAGGTAGATAAAGCCCCTTACTGTCTCAAAGTTGTAACCGTCGATGTTGCATCTCCCTCTTTGTTGACAGCATATACTTTGTTTTTGCTTCATTGACCGCTAAACACATCTTTGCCGTTTCTGCTTCAATATTGACACATTGTGGCAGTGTGGTCTGCATATGCGAGTATCTGAACAGACTTTTGAAAGATAGTGTCACTTGAGTTGACTTAAGAGTTTCACACATTTGTTTCAAGACCGATGTTGAAAAAAATCCTTCTCTGAGATTGGAGGGCTCAGTTTTGTCATTACGGAACTTGCCGGAACAGCGTGCATGATCCATCGTTATCCTACATAGTCGAATGAGCTTGGCAAGAATGCCCAAAATCAACTGACTCGTCGTCTCTTCAGATGCTGTCTTATGCGGCTTTGAAATCGATGAAGAGATAGTGTGCATCGATTTGGAATACCTGGGCTTTTTCCTAGATCTGCTATAATGTGAAAAGTTGATCTATGGTTGACTTTCCTTGTCTAAAACCACACTGATAGGGGGCGATCAGATTGGGTCTGAAGCATTCAGATAGTATTTTATATATGCGATGTTGATGAGACTTGTTTCCACTGTACTTGACGCAATTCAGACGATCTTGCTTCTATACGTTCTATAAATTGACAAATTATTTGGCAATTATACCTAGGGAAAAAGATGCTGATTTTGTAGTTTTTCATTCATCCAACCATATATTGGTTTGTCAGTAGTCCGATTATAGGAATAGAATATTATTCATCATACTCAGGGTTGAATGGTTCGTTTTTGCGTCGCTGTAAATTGTCATTTGCTCGTTAAAGTCGGTAGAGAAGTTGCTTCCTTGTTGTCAAAACGAACTGCTTGACAGCTCTATTTTGTTAGATGATTGTTATGTGAGAAAAAAGACTCCATCTCTCCTTTCCACATTTTCCTTTGTCAAAACTGTTTTCAAACGACGGAAGTGTCTTTATGTCTGTCTATTTTGGCATCATTTCAGTATGGTACTCTAAATCTAACTTCCATTGTAAGAGTTTGACTGTCAATGGGTGCATATTTCCATTGTGGAAGATGTCATCCAATTACTACCAAGGTCCGTATTTTTAATCACAACAAAAGAAAATAAACAAAACGATCGTTGACTTAATGATTTTTTGCATGATAACTATTTATTTTTATTTTTATTGATTTTATTTCATTAATTACATAACATGCTTCTTTAACGACATTCTTGGGGCTTAATTTAATTTATAATTAATTATTGTTTACATATATTGGAGTAAGCTTTGCAAATTTTATTTAGTCTTAACCAACCGATTTGCTGTAGTTCATTTTGTAAATCACCAATATTGACCTCTTTTCCTCACAGCACATTTTTGTTTTCTATACAAATATATCGTTCATTTTACTATTTGTGCATTTTACTAAGTTTCTGTATCATAAAAATCATTCTAAACCTTTCGTACAAGTAGAATACTACCATAAGTTTCCAACAAAACTTATTTACAAAATAACTTTATATATATACGAGTACTAAAATTGTGTTAAAAGTATACAAAAAAAAAAAAACAGTAACATAAAGACCTTCTAACAGGAACAATGATATATATATTTATGTTAGATTTACTAAAAATAAAAAAAAATAAAAAACAGATTTAAATAAAAAAATAAATATAATGCCAACCATAATTTAGAGGAACAGTGGGAAAAGGATCTGGAAGCTGAATTACAAGAATACGAAGTTGTTACAGACGGCAGTGCATCGGGGGGCGGCGGCGGCGGCGATTTGGGTGGAGGCGAAACATCAAAAACTATCATACGAAATCGTAGTCCATCTAACAACGATTGGGAACAATATGCTGATCTTATCGACGAAACCGATGATTTAAAGTAATTAAGAGCCTATATCGTAGTTTTTTCTAAGTTCTCTTGAGTTTTTCTCATTTTCGTCTATTTTTTGTGTCTTCTTTTTACTTTCATTCTTTCTTTTCTCGGGATAATATTACTTGTGAATATGAAACTTATAATTTCCCTCAACAATTCAAATCAATTCAACTTGATACGTTTAACATTACATAATTAATATTAATTTCTTTAAAATAAAAAAAACTAAAAAAAAAAACAAAAAACCGAACCGAAACCCAATAAATATAAAACAGAACATTGAAAAGTTTGAAAAGGGTTATGCTAGGCTACAAATGAGGTTAATGCACCGCCACTGAGACTCAAAATCCGTGTTGGTTAACACATTTAAGTTATCTTGTTACAAAGAAATAAATATAATTAATATATAAAATACTTGATAACATATTTTTCAAACATAGGAACTAATTTGGCACTTAGAAATAAAAATTTGTTAATAAGAACAAACAAACAAAGAAAAAAAAAGAAAGAATAATTAACATCTTTACGAGTACCCTTAAGTTCTATTCAATTGAATTTTATTTAACAAATGGTAAACTAAACAAGAGAATACATACTTTTCATTGTATATATGTATGCACACTCATGTACACCCTGTGTTTGTGCATACATATAAAGTGGTTCACAATTAAAATGCCCCACACCATTCTAAATTCTTTTTCTTCGAAATTTTACAGAAAATCCAGCAAAATGAAAAACGTCAATGTTCCTTTTTAACAGGCTATTACAATATATTATTATTTCAACAACAACAACAAAAAATAATACAATTTAATAATTACAAAAACAACAAAATAAAAACCTCATAGCTCAACAATACTTAAGTTAAAAACGTCTAACAAAAGCGTGTTTAGAATAATTTAATCTTTGATTGGGAATCCTTTTTGTCTTATAAACAATTAAAAACGGTCATAACTCATTGGTATAGTTGGGAACTAATTTTATACCATTCGTCCAATAGAACTCCATTTTAAATAATTTTTATTGGGAGTTTTGCTTTCCGAATTCCAATTTCAATTTTTGCCAAATATTTTCAATAATACTGGAACCCGGTGATTGGGCAGGCTTAATCACCTTTGGACAACGATACAACAACAGCCATTCTCAAACAATTCCATTCTAGTGCTTTGAATCATTGTTGAAAAGTCTCTCTTATTTTCAGTTTTTGGTTTAGATTGTTTTTCAAAATATCTAAATACTGATATTTATTCACATTTCCTTCAATAAAATGTAGGGTACAAACTCCAGACGCTGAGCACGCACTGCGGACCATCTGTGAGACGCAAATTCTTTGGATTCCTTGCTTCATTACGCTTTATCCAGACGTTGACTCTTTTGTCGGATCCAAAAATGTTTTTGCAGAACGAAGAATCCTTCATTGCGCAGTTGCGGTCGAATTGTAAACGAACTTTTTTCTTCTTCTGGCTAACGACTGGCTTCTCATGGCAATTCGATCTTTTCATTCAACTCTGCGTAGAGCTCTTCGAACTATTTCAGTATTGGAGTTTTTCTTCAGATGCTTGAAGACATGGTGAATGTCTCTTAATTTTGGTGCGCTCAGCCTTGGGTTTTTCATCGATTGGTTGCCAATCCAACGTTCAGAAACATCATCTTGGGGCTGATTTCTAGCTTGTTTATAACCTTTGAACAATATTCCTTATTGTTTCAGCAGCTAGTTTAACAATTTTAATAATTTTTGTTTGACCAATTCCACTTTTATACGAGTAGTGTTCTATAATTAGTTTTTGGAAGACGACTGCGATATGACGTCCCATCACACACATTCAAATGTGGACAAGAACAAACAAATTAACAAAGCAAACAATTTAAAAACAAAACACTTATTTGAGAAGCTTTTGGTATTTGGACCATTTTGATTGTGAGATGAGAGATGAGAGATTCGTTCCCTTCTCTTCTATTTGTTTTTATTTTGTAGTTTTTGTAATGGAATTTTTCTATTTATTGTTGTTGTTGAAGTAAGAATATAGTGGCCTGTTAAAAAGGCACATTTCCGTTTTTCACTTTGCTGGATTTCCTTGAATTTTCCTAAGAAAAAGAATTCGCATTTGTGTGGGCCATTTTCACTGTGAGTTACTGTATATAAATCTTAAATTCAACGTGTTTAAAGAAAAATTAAATTTAAAAAAAAACTTGGTTAATGTATGTATAAATTTGCAAAATATAAAAAAAAGATAATAAACTTAAATATATAAACAAGAGAAACAAAAAAAAAAAAAAAACTTTTAAGGCTCATTTTAGCTAAATTATGTTATAGAAATATACCTAAACAAAAAAAGAAAAGTATTCAAGTAATAATCAAATGTCTATTGCAAAAAAAAAACTTAATATATATATATAATATATAAAAAAAAACTATTTATAATTTTTATGATTATTATATATACAAATATGTTTAAAAACTGTAAATACAATTAAAAGAAATAAAGATGAAGAAAACTAAATGAAAATCGCAATAAATATTGTTTTATGTTTGTTTTACTTATCTAAATGAAATTGTTCTATTATTTACACATTTAAAATGAGAAGCAGTAATGCATATACATATTCTTAATAAATTGTTATTTTTGAGGGAAAACACGATTTACAAAAAAAAAAAAAAAAAAAACTATGAAGAAAACAAAAAAAAAAAGAAACCATCTGTATAAGAACTCCATTTTAATTTGAGACTGTTTTTCAGCGCAATTATAGTTTTATCATAGTAAATATAAATTGAAATAAATGCATACATATAATATATAGCATAAATATATAGATCTATATAAAAAAAAAACCATTGTTAAAAACAAACAGTTATCCCATAGATCTTTTAAAACAAAAAAAAAAAAAAACCGAAAAACAAAACACCTTAAGACCTATTTCTATATTTCTTATTGTTTTAAATATAATAAAATATTATTTCTTATCAGTTTTAATAAATAAAAAAAAAAAATAAAAATCATTTAAACAAATAAAAACAAACAAAAAAAAACTATTCTAATTCAAATACCTTCCTTAATTTGTTAAAGACAAAACAACAAAACAAAACAAAACAAAGAGAAAAATAAGTAAAGACAAAAAATATATATAATAATATTATATACCAATCTTTATATGTATCTATGTATATTGTAAAATTTTCAAATTTTAAATATTAGCAAATTATTAATAAAGACAAAACAACAATTTGGGAATTTACTTTAACATTAAAAAAAAACAAAACACAACTACAAAATACAAAATACAAAATACAAATACAAAAAATAGCAAAATGGTTTGTTTGTTTCTTTTTGAAGTAAAAATATATTGAGCAAAGTAAGCAATAAAAAAAGATAAAAGGATAATGAAAACTAAGGGAATGTATTGTACTTGGAAAAAAATACATATATAACAAAATAAAAGACAAACAGTCGATGAATCTAAATTTATGATTGTTAACAATTTTATTCTTTTCGAAACGAAGGAGTACCCGTTACCGGAGGTTAAATCAGCGTATATACAAATTAAAGTTATTTAAAAAAAAAAAAAACAAAACAAAATACATAAAAAAAACAGTAATAATGTAAAAGATCGACTTTAAGTTATAAAAAAAAATAAAGAAAACTGTACAACTATTCAAATACAAGGAATATGCATTTTTTTTATTTCATTCAGTCACCGACTAACCTCCAAGCGCGCAATATCGTGTTTATCCATTTGTATTCCGCCGCTCTTGTCGTTGGTGAATTTCTCCCGCTATTTTCATAATTGAATACCTCAGTCTTTCTCGCCTTCTTTATCCCTTAGTATGTGAAAAGAAATGTGCACATAGTGAAAGCAAGTGAAATGATAAATTATGGCCCCTGGGCCACGTGTCCCCTTGGGCAATCGATTAAGCGGGCTTGATACTGACCTGTTAATCGAACCCAAACACAAAAAAGGGAAAACCCTCTTCTATAGAACTAAGCGACGTTTTCTTCTGGACCCCAACACTTTCCTCTTTCGGTGTATTTATACTTAAAAAGGCAATCGACAGCATAAGCACAGCTTACGATTCCATAACACAAATGAGAGATGGTAACCTCTTAATATTGGTTAAATTCCAAAAATAGCCAACCTCTTTCTATCAAAAAAGATGCTCTCGAACCTATGCGCAATTAAAAAAAACCTTCACACGACACTTAAGTCATCCAAAGGCATAGTATATGCACCCTTCCTTATCAATGTCCCCGAAAAGAAATACCTGACGAAATGAAGTCACAAGGCATCACGGATGTCTTCAAATTCAATAAATCCAAAGACGGAACTCAACGCCTCAAAGGTCTCATACTTTTCTCGTTTGACCTCTTCAGACCTCCAAGCACCGTGAGTATTGGATGGTACAACGTCACAGTTGAGAAATATTTTACCAATCCGATGCGCTGTCGAAACTGCCAATTGTTGGGCCATGCCATCAAAAGATGCAATGGCAATACATCTTGTGAAACGTGTAACTTTCCACCCCATGCCCTCAACAAATGCTCTCGTGTTTCTTGTGCAAACTGTTTTGAAGAACACCCTTCATCCTCCAAATCATGTCCCCGTTATCAGCAAGCGAAAGAAGCGTTGAAAATAAAAACCATAAATAAATGCAGCATGGCAGAAACAAAAAAAATCTACAAAGAACAAAACTTAATGAACTCTACTGCTCTTTCATATTCCGCCGTCACAAAAAAGGCAACGCAAACACAATCAACAAATGAAACACTTGCTGAAAGTGATACAATCACCACTGCCACCACTGTAGAAATAACAAAAAAAAAAAACTGTACCAGATCTCCTTAAACCTAGTGAAAAAAAAACATAACTTCAGACCCCAATTCTAATCACACCACAAATTCACTCAATACGAGGGCAGGTCAATAAGTCCGTGACTTTTGGATTAAAACAGATTTTTTGATAAAAAATAATTTTATTTTTCAACGTAGTCTCCCTTGAGCTCTATACACTTTGTCCAACGCTTCTCCAATTTTTTTATCCCTTCCAAAAAAAATGATTTGTCGAGGTCCTCAAAATGACGAGATGACTTCATCATTGGAGTCAAATCTTTTTCCACCAAGCCATTTCTTCAGGTTTGGGAACAAGAAGTAGTCGCTCGGAGCCAAATCTGGAGAATAGGGTGGATGAGGGAGCAATTCATAGCCCAATTCATGGATTTTTGCCATGGCAACTGCACATGTGTGCACCCTTGCATTGTCTTGGTGGAAAAGAAATTTTTTCTTGGCCAAATGAGGTCGTTTTTTTTTCAAATCGTCATTGAATCGGTCCAATAAGTTGGCATAATATTCCCCATTGATTGTTCTTCCCTTTTGAAGGTAGTCAATGTGGATTATCCCGCATGCATCCCAAAAAACAGTCGCCATAACTTTATTGGCTGACAAACCCACCTTGGCCTTCTTTGGCGCCGATTCACCCTTAGAAACCCACTGTTTTTACTGTTGTTTGTTCTCTGGTGTGTTGTGATGGATCCATGTTTCGTCCACGGTTACAAAACGGCGCAAAAACTCCTCCATATTGCGATTAAACAACGCCAAACCTTCCTGTGAAGTTGTTACCCGATTGCGTTTGTGGTCGACTGTGAGCAAACGCGGCACCCATCTTGCGGAAAGCTTTCTCATGCCCAAGTGATCATTCAAAATTGAAACCACTGAGCCATGCGAGATCCCTACGGCTTCCACAATCTCTCGCACTTTCAATCTTCGGTCGGCCAACACCATATCGTGAATTTTTTCGATTGTTTCGGGTGTAGAGACCTCAACTGGGCGTCCAGGACGTTCGGCATCTTCAGTGCTTGTACGGCCACAGCAAAATTCAGTAAACCACTTTTTTACCATTGAAATCGATGGTGCAGAGTCCCCATAGTATTTATCAAGCTTAGCCTTGGTCTCGGTAATGGTTTTTTTTCGCAAGAAATAATGCTTAATAAGCACACGAAATTCACTTTTTTCCATTTTCTCCTCAAATTAGTGAGTAGTCTGATAAAAATAGCTGTCAAACACAAACTAACTGACGCAGCAAGTTAAAATTTTGACAGGAGTCAACTGACAAATGCCTGTTGACAGGAGCAGTGTTGCTGTTTCAGTAAAGAGGTCAGAAATTCAAAAATGCACGGAATTATTGACCCGCCCTCGTACATCAACTCATAAAACGCCAACCATTCACAATAAAATTTCTACCCATGTAACAAACGACAACACTAAAACCTCGCCACCAACTAATCTCCGTGCCATCACCTCTAAACAACCGGTAAACCATAAGCCATTGTACACGCAACCCATTAAAACCGACTCAAACTCATCTGTCACTCAACCCATTTCAATATTCTCACCACTTCCCACAGCAACAATATAACGGACTCGTTGGTAAACTCACCAATGAGAAACATTACCACGCACTTAACTTCAAACCTCTCACCCTTATCAACCGCAACCCAATCTTTTATTAACTCAAAACAATTTTACCTAAAACCGCCCGAAATGGACGACGAGAGCAACTAACAATAAAAGCCAAGGCTCATAGAGTCCGTTACGTCCGTTGCGTCGACGTTATCGACTGACAGCTGGATAGAATACACACTTTGCTATGGAAGCAGGCCCATAAACAAAGGATATGACGGAACGGACGGATAAAGTAGATTTACTTTCTACTTTTCAATCCGTTGGCAGTTCACACATTCACATATTGAGGTTCACACATTCACAAATTGAAAGTAAGCACTTACATTGGTAAATGAAGAGAAATTGTCATAGCTTGAAAAGAAAACATTGACATTGACATTTTTAAACTTCGCACAATTAAACAAAACAAATTTTTCGCAGAACAACTTGAAGAGAAAACACTCTCAGCAATAACAAAACGTCATCGGCTGTATTCTGCCAACGTATGCCACGGATTCTATGGGGCTGTCATTTCCGTCAAATACGTCAACGTCACCCTATCCGGCATCGTAACGGATGCAACGGATTCTATGGGCCGGAGCCTTAATAATCGGTTGGCTTTGGGCCCCAATCGGTGGCAGACGACTCGAGCTACGTTCCGTTTCTGCGGAGCCTTGGAGACTCAAGAGATCATTCTCATCTCACAATGCTTTGCTGGTGAAATGTGGCGCGGACTGTCAAGCTGCCGATGGGGGCACAAAGTTATTTATCATCTCCTACAGTTCAGCTCTTTGCCCAATATAATAAAATATATTGCTACCCTCGCCTTTATAATGATGATTAGGGTTTTGCAATGGAGCCTGAATGGTTATTATACTAACTGCCATGAGCTGCAGTTATTAATGAATGACCTTCCGTAATTTCCTTACAAGAAACACACAAACCCCACAAAGATTCTAATCCATACTCACGCAAGCAATACTTCCCTTTTTTCCACAATCTCCCAGCCAAATACGAAACTGGACTACTAGTTCATAGATCATTCCGCATAGGTATTTTAACATAAACTCTACAATATCAGCAATCGCCGTTGAAATCACATTACAACGTACATTTACAGTGATATCATTATACTCGTATGTATGTTACATCCCACCAGATCAAACATTTTGTGCTGCTGATATTGAAAACATACTATACGGCATAAACGCATTAGTTACGCGCGACTTCAATTCCTGGAGCCTTCTATTGGGCTCTCAGTCTACTAATATAAGACACAAAATTGTTGGAGATCTCTTAGCAAGATCTAACCTAATTATATTAAACCATGGTAGCCTCACGCATTTCTCCACCCATAAAACATTTACAGAAGTCGACTTATCCTTTATCTCTGCACAGATACTCCCAAACGCTAAATGGTCAGCCCTCCCTGACCTTCACGGAAGCGATCACTTCCCCTTAATTCCAACGCTGGAGTTTGGAAGGCAACCCAAAATTACGAAATGTTTGCCAAAGTTTCAAACAGTCAGGGCACATTGGCCCTCATTCGAAGCTACGGTCCTAGATGTCTTAACATCGTATATGGTATTCCATCAGAAAATATAAACAGAGAAGCAGCTGTAATAACAAAATCAATCCGACATGCAGCTAAAGTATCGATCCCTTAAACAAGTGGCGCTTCCAAAAAAACATATGTACCATGGTGGAACAGTGAAATTAAAAATCTAAGACAAATTTAGCAGAAAGCCTGGTACGACTTCAAAAACCACCCAAATGATACTAATCTGGTCGCCTACCGCAAATCCAATACAATGTTTCGTCGCGCGGCAAAGCTTGCTGCTAAGAAAGACTGTTTTGAAAGATTTACAGCTAGTATTAACCCAAAAGCATCATCCAAAAAACTCTGGGCTGATATAAAGTCACTTACAGGAAACTACACGCAAACTACACGTCTTGGGTAATACAATATTAATAAAGCGTTGATTCTATTAGAGATACTTTTTTCAAAAAATCAAAAATAAAAAACTAACTAAAAATTAAATTTTACCGAGTAATCTTCATTATCTTGCAAAAAAAAACGGTTCAACCATTCTTTACATTCATTTTTTGAAGATTATTTCTTTGAAATGTTGGCCGTAACTCCGGCTAACTTGGTCCATACTGAAGTTAAAATTTTCGATGACGCGTTCGAGCATTATGAGTGGTGTTCGACAAATGACTCGAGTAATGTTGGCCTCCTCAATCGTAGCCGACTTACCTCTGTAGACTTTGGATTTTACATAGCCGCAAAGGAAAAGATCTAGAGTTGTGATGTCACAAGATCTACCGGTAAAGCCATGGGGTTAAATCAGCTAAAGTGGTAAGTGATAGTGTGATTTGAGATAATTAAAAGTGATCAGAAAAAATATCTGCTGTGTTTCACTAAGACTGGCAGCACTTGCTTTTTTAAAATGTCAAAATGGTGTTATTGTTAAAAAAAAAACTACCACCAGGTATTTTGTATTTTTCGCAGAAAAATTGTTTTATTTATTCCAGTCGACAAGCCAAGCACACTCACAACATACAAAAATGCTTGTTTTGAAAGTCAAAATTGTTGTAAAAATTTAAAAAACATGATAAGAATGTACGAAGTGCTTGTTGCCTTATAAATTAGAAAATAATCGGGGTGAAAAGTAACCTCTTTGACCGCCAGAATGCGCTGCTACTGCAAAAAAGGTGATGGTGCCTTGAAGTCCGTTCATATTTAGGCAGACATGCCAAATTTTAGTGCGATACTGTCTTTAGTTTTGTTTTTAAAGCTGATTGTTGTTGACGTGTTTAGCATCATCTCGAGTATGGACAAAAACGATTTTCGTTCTTTCATAAAACATTATTTTTTTAGAGGCAAAATAGCGAAGGAAACAAAAGAAAAGTTGGATAAATATTATGGGGCTAATGCTCCGTCAGATTACACCGTTAAATATTGGTTTCTAGAGTTTCTTGGTGGCCGCAACTCCACTACCGATCAAGTGCGCAGCGGCAGGCCCTCCGATGCTGTTACAGAGGACAATGTCAAAAAAATACATGAAATGGTGTTGGCTAACCGGAAAGTGAGGGTGCGCGAGCTAGCAGATACCACAAAGATTAGTACTGAGCGCACACGACATATTTTGGACAATATCCAAATGAAAAAGTTATCCTGACCAAAAACACGAACGCGAGAGCACTTCGAAAGAGTGTTTGGACTTGCTGATGCGGAATCGGGCGGATTTTTGGCGTCGATTGGTAACTTGGATCCACTATTACACACCAGAGAACAGAATGAGTGCCCGGCAATGGACTGAAGATGGCATGAGTGCTCCGAAGTGGCCGAAGGAGGCTCGATGGGTCGGAAAGGTTATGGCGTCGGTTTTCTGGGATTGTCATGGCATACTCTTCGTTGACTACCTCAAAAAAGGAAGAACCATCAACAGCGAGTATTACTGTGCATTATTGGAGCGATTGAAGGCCGAAATCGCTGCAAAACGGCCTCACATGAAGCGAAAAAAAATTTTGTTTTTGCAAGACAATGCGCCGGTGCACAAGAGCCACGCAACCACGGCAAAAATCAATGACTTACGGCTCCAATTGCTGTCGCATCCACCATATTCTCCCGATTTGGCTCCCTCGGATTATTATCTCTTCCCAAATCTCAAAAGATGGCTCATCAATAAAAAATTCAACTCACGCGAGGAAATCATCCACGTCACGGAGGAGTATTTTGCAGAGACCTTCTGGAAAATTACTTTTCGATCAAACTAAAAGGGGACTACTTATATTGAATAAAATAAAAAATATTTAAAAAAAAATTTTTTTCATTCCCAAGGAGGTTACTTTTCACCCCACCTAGTACATTGCATTTGGTAGCCCAAGGATATTCGATTTATTTCTTAGTTGAATCTTTAGAAGACGCACACTATTACAACTTTCTTTGCCCTCATAATTACCGCTTGAACTTAAAAATAATTCCACCGAGGTAAAGATTTTCTTGGTCTCTGGACCTAAGACAGTCGTGAAAAAATAATTTAATTGTATGAAAGTGACACCTCTTTAGCTGTCACAAGAAAGTGATCACTAAAATCTGATCATCACAACAACTATCACCTTACGTGGAGCAAAAACGAAGAATGTTACTATCACTTATCACAAATCATCTTTGCCGATTCCACCCATGGTTTCACGGGCTGTGTGGCAAATGGTGCCATCTTGTTAGAACAGTAAATAGTTACGTTCCGGCCGGCCTCAGTTCGAAAAAATAAGGACCAACGATTCCACCAACCCATAAACGACCCAAACCGTTGTTTTATCTGGATGTAATGGCAAATACAGCTA
This sequence comes from Volucella zonaria, assembly GCA_963966105.1. NCBI lineage: Eukaryota > Metazoa > Arthropoda > Insecta > Diptera > Syrphidae > Volucella > Volucella zonaria. The sequence goes on from OZ014530.1 coordinate 10,869,627, forward strand.
TTTTGCTTGTTGGCATAGTCATTAACCCAGAAATGTGTCTCATCGCTGAACAAAATTTTGGTCAAAAGCAGTGAATCTTTTTGATGCTTTTCAACAGCTCAACGACTGAAACGGTGACGATTCGGAAGGTCGGCCGTCTTCAGTTTTTGTACGAATTGAATTTTTTATGCTCTTAAACCATGATCATCACGTAAATTAGGCCAAGCTGTTGCATACGACAAGCAAAGCTGTTGAGAACGCCGCTGAATCGATTCATCACGATTATGCGTCTTAGATGTGGTCTACGAGTATTTGGTCGCGTGTTATCCAACAATGAAAATCGGCTTTTCGATAGTATAGTGAATTGTGCGTTCGGTATGAAGATTACGTAAGCTGCTCTAAGCGCCCGGAATTCATTCCTCGTAGAACGCCGATTTTCGCAATATAGCTGAATAATTTATAAGTCTTTCCATGCTGAAATGTCAAACAATACTGAAAAAAAATACCATATCAGTGCGACACGACGCATGCATGATCTCTCATGAAATGCCCACTGGAAAAATTACCTCTAAAAGAATCACCCTTTACCATTCTATAGGTTGGACATAGGTTGAGTAGATACCAACCGTGATCGAGTAGCTTTGGGAAGATGGCACAGGATAGTTGACGTATCGAATGGAAACTTCAAATTGTAATAGCAAAAGTCTACTACAACAAATTCCTGACAGACAAAAAAAAACTCCTGTGACAAATTCAAAATAAGTTGTTACTCAGCCAATATTTTGAATTACAATATGACATTTAATCTTGACTAAAAAAAATAGTAAAATGTCAGTAGAAATGCATAAAATTTGGAAAAATAAAGGGTGGCCAGATAAGAACAATAGGAAAAATAATTAAATAAAACAACAACGGTGTGAGATACAAAATTGATTCCGGCTTTATTTTGAAGCTACGTTCATGCCATTATGTGTGCAATAGCACATCATTCAAATGGCCGCCTTGGCTTCGCTGGCAGTGCTTAAAGCTGCCAATCTAATATGTGCGGCGTTATTCCAGCAATAGCGTGTCGAGTGTTGGCCTCGAGCCGTCCAAAATGGTTAGCTTGTTAGCGCATACTAAGTTGACGTGGTTCCAGAGAAAATAATCGAGTGGTGTCAAAATCGCATGATCGCGGCGGCCAAATTTCTCCTTCACAACTTCGAGCGTTGCGCCGCTTGTATGCCATGTAGCGTCGTCTTTTTGCAACCACAGCTCGAATATATCGATGTTGTTGAGCTCTACCCACCACAGAGTGGTGGATTGTGTTCGTCCTAATAACGGTAGTTTTGATTGTTGACAAAGCCGCTGAGCAACTAGAGGCCTCGTCCTAGAAGATGATTTCTTGGCCAAAATTCGGATCTCTTTCCAACACATCCAGCGCCAATTAGCGAACTCACGGCGTTGTCGATGGTCATTCAGCTTCAGTTCTTGCATCAGCACAATCTTATACGCATGTATGCCCAAATCCAACAGCAAAATAAGCCGGGTTGACTCTCTAGCGATGCCTAATTCAGTTGATCGGCGCCGAATCGCCATTTCTGGGTCATCTTCGATACTGGCCGCTACGACTGCTATGTTTTCTTCAATCTCTGTCTGGTTGGTGGCTTAAGATGCAAAAGAGTGTACTCATGCTCAAACTTTTTCACGGCGCGACGAGGTGCCTGCACACTGAAGCCATGATAACGACCGACCTCACGACGAAATTCACGTTGCGTATTTAGAACTGATCCGGAATTTCGATAATATTTTTTAATAATTTCCTCACGTTCGGCAAGCGTAAAATGACGCACGATAAAATATTGAATATTTTGACAGCTGCATGTCATTGATAACTTTGATAGCTGATGAAAGATAATAATTGGAAAAGCTATCTGGTCACCCGTTATATAGCGTAGTGTAAATAAGAAGCACATATCCTTGTTTCTTAAATGTCCTGTGTGTGATTCAAATACACCTGACTATGCATGTTCCCATGCATCACACATGCACTGACATTACTAAATTTTAAAAATAGTGTTTAAACGAGCCAAAAGAATGATCAATAAAGTATTCGTCTAAGCGTCGTGTGGGAATTTTCCCCTTGCAGTAGCACCTCTTTATTTACACGATCGCACGCTTCTCACGCTTCTTTTTTACTTCCGAGAGGTCGCTTGTCGTTCCTACAAGTAGCGTTAAGGTAGGCACAGCCAATACCTATATAGTGCTAAACAATAGGTTGGGTGAGTTCATTCACCGTTTATCGAAAATAAACGACCGAGAAATAGGTCAAACTCGCTTATTGCACGCCAAGCTATAACTAACCGGTGAACTGGTGCAAGTTCACCAGCTTATTGTCTAATTGCTGTATAAGCAACTAATTACTAATAAAGACTTTGAGTTTTTGGTAATAAACCAATTCGAGTCAAAAATTCAAATGTAGTGTTTTTTAGTAATCATACTTCCTCCCACCAGCGGTACTCCTTATTGCTATAGAATATAACACCACTTAACACCGATGTTCTTACCTCCTATTTTGCTCGTAGATCTCACGAGCCGTCGTTCTTCTATGCAGCCCCATTTCGCTGACGATTTATTTTCTATGCGTGCTTGTCTGCATCCTTCAACAAACCATGATTTTAATGGAGGTGATCCTCAGTTGCAGTATTTCTGATAGTTGCTTGGCATCGATGCCACTGGTCTTCAGAACTTGACGTTGGTTGCATATGGCATGTTGAGAGGTTAAGGGATACATAGTCTCTGTTTTTTTTAACGTAAACCACCTGTCATGTAGACTTATGTTTACGGGATGCCCATACATCCATGGGAGCAAAGATACGCCTTGCCATCGTTCTCCGTCAATCCTTTGATACCAATTCGGAACTGTGTTGGAGGCATAAGTTCCACCCTTGGTATGAGTCGAGGCCGATCTAAAACCTCTTACTGCTCTTATGGTCACATCACCCAGTACTTATTTGCAACTCTACAATGGGTCAAACCAAAAGGAAGACCCTATCCAGCGATTTGGGCTTAAACCACAGCCACCATGACGCTCCCACAAGGGGGCGTACCTCAATAAGTCAGGCACGGACCGAAATCCGGGGGGCTCCTGACTCCCATGGTACCGTGATTTAAGTCCTGGTAGGGATTACCGGTGGTCTTGCCGCCAACAAGACCTATGACCGGCAACTTGTAACTGGTCAAATCGTAGCAACCTTCGTAATCTGAAGATGTTTACGATAAGACCAGTAATATGCTCTGCCCCCGCTTTTTATTAGCAACGTCATTTATGGGCGAAACCTTAGTAATTGGGCGGGGGAGCGTTGAGGGATACACGATCGACAAAGACTCTGGTGGTTTGTTGCGATTGCAGCTGCCAAGAGGCCATCGGAAATTCTGGAACTGATGTGCTGGGGTTCAGCCGACCACATCCAATTGTACGAATGCAGTAAAGTACATATAGGAAAACAACTCGCCTACGAAGCGGCAATGCATAGAAGAACGGGAACAGCCTGTGAGCTCTACGAGCATGATTAACGCGAAATCGGTTAGAAACAATATTCGGAAGTTTTACAAAAAAGTAAAAAGAACGTGTTAAGTCAACAAGACCCGAACAAAGATGGACAAGGAAACATAGTAGAGTCTCAGTCGATACTGAGTATATGGAAAAACGATTCTGCACACTGTTGAATGGCGAGGACAACTCAAATTCCGCTGTCAGGCAGAATGAACCATTTATATTGAACGGTGAAAATCCAGAGATCCGTCCACCATTTAACACAGCAAGAGATGACTTGGAGGACAGCATGCAACAACTTATTTCCTGAAGCCTTAGCACCGTCAGTCCTATCCACAAGAGCCCCTTTTAACTTAGCCTATTATCAAGGCACCAGTATCCTTAACATCGCATATAAGATCTTATCTTCCGTCTTGTTTAAACAGCTGAAGCAATTTATCAGTGATCCAGTAGGCTCCTACCAGTGCGGTTTTAGACCCGGTAAGTCCACAATCGACCAAATATTCGCACTCGGACAGATCATAGAAAAAACCCAAAAACTCCACACTGATACGCACCATCTGTTTATCAAATTTAAGGTCACATATGACAGCATCTATAGAGATGAGCTATACAGAGCCATGTCTAGCCTTGGTGTACCTCCCAAACTCGTCAGATTAAGCAGAATGACGATGGAAAACACTCGCTGGAAAAAACTCGGAAACCATCATTCCAAAACCTTTGATGTTACCAAAGGATTTAGGCGTGAGTAATTATCTCAAATCAGCTCTTTGAATATGCTGATGACATTGACATCTTTGGAAGAATTCAGCGAGCTGCAACTTTTGCATTCGCACATATAAGAACAGAAAGGGCAAAAATGGGTCTAATTGAGAATGAGGGCAAAAATAAGTACAGTGGTGCAAATGCACGTTTCTTTTTAAAAATAAAATAAAATTAACAAAAATCTATTATTTTCAGTATGTTATGGCCATTAGTTACGAAATACTAGTTCATTCATATTGTTGCCTCGCCTGGCTTCGCAGTAGCACACTGTCATCCCGATTTTCCAAGACCTCGTTGACTCTTTCTGGCTCTATCTCCCGAATGGCTCGGACGATATTCGCTTTAAGAGCTTGAATCGTTTCTGAATTATCCACATAACATAGATTTTTAAGGGTACCCGACAAATAAAAGTCTAACGGGGTCAAATCGCAGCTCCGAAACGGCCGATCGGCATCGCCAAAACGGCCGATCGGCATCGCCAAAACGGCCGATCGGCATCGCCAAAACGGCTGATAACACTATTACCGAAGTACTATAATAGAAGAATACAAAAAAGATCGATTGTATGAATTTTTATGTGGCATCGCGCGTCATCGCTATGTCAAAGTCCATGTCTTCAATTGCAGCCCACAAAAATTCGATAATCACGGCTCCGTAGCGCTCCCGTTGACCGAAACGGCGTTTCCAGCAGCATTTTCGAAATAAAATGGGCCAATGATGCCACCATTATAAAATTCGCACCAAACTGTCACTCCCTGTGTATGCATTGGATCGGAAAACTACGTGCGGGTGCGGGTGCGGGTTTTGCGATCCCCAGATGTGGTAATTTTGTTTGTTAATAGCGGCCGAGAAGAAAACGCGCCTAATCAGAAAAAACAATTTTTCGGGCAAATTCCAGTAAGGCTAAACTGCGAAGTGATAACGAAGCGGATGGCCTTTTGCTTTCAATTGGACTTTATAACGGAATAATCCGAGATCTTTGTTCAAAATTCTCATCAGGCTGGTCCGTGAAATGTTGTTTAGATTGATGGCGAGTCAGTGTTCCTGGATTGTGCCGAACACTCACGGCCACAGCAGCTATATTCTCGTCGGTACGTACCATGCGACGATGGGGACCGTGAGTGTTGTCCGCAAGCAAGCCAGTCTCACAAAATTTTTGCGCATAGCTGCACAAAATCTCCAATATTTCCCAACGTTGTTCAAGCGTAAAGCCATTCATTCGTTTTGCTGAGGTATGATACTTGACTTTCCTGTCAAGATTTCGACAGGAAAGTGCTGCCTGTGTGGAAATAACATGCTTCAAAAAGAAACTTGTACGTGAGCTACACTTTATATGCTGTCAACAAGAAGGCACACAAACAAAATAAACAACATCAACGAATCGAACAGGATGTCACAATAAACAGCTATAATTTTAAGGTAGACAGTGACTTTGTATATCTCGGCTCTGCTATTAAATGATAATGACACTTCATCAGAAATCAAACGAAGAGACTTACCAGTCGCTATTTCTTCAACCTAAAAATGTAAATGAGTAATAAAACCTTGCCCAGAAACACTAAAGAAACTTTTTATAAGACTCTCACCATTCCAGTCTGGCTTTGTGGTGCAGAAGCACAGACGTTAGCGAAGGCGGCAGAAGTTGTTCTTGGCCGTTTCGAACGCAAAATTATTCGAGCTATTTTTGATTTAGAGCGTTTGACCTGGTTAAAAAGTGCGCATTAGTCGCATAAGATGCCTAGAACATGCCATGAATAAACATCAACTCTACCGAAAATTTGACGAAGAATAACTCATGTCAACAGTTGTTTTTATGTACCAAGAAGATAATTGAGCAGTTAAGTCCTATATCGAGCACTTTACTGTTCTGTTATACCACACAGACACGGACGCTCTCCGGAGCGGACGAAAGTTCTCCAAGTTGCTTCAATTCTTTTGTTAAAATTCTCCGTGTAATATTTGATACCGTCTGCGTTGACGGAGTGTGGAAGAGGGTATAACGAAGAACTATATCGCCTGTACAATGGTCTGGATCTGGTCAGAAGGTTTCGCACACAGCGATTAAGACTTCGAGGTCATATAGAGCGCATGGAGACCCGTGCTCTACCTCGAAGGATCTTCGATTTCACTCGAATTGGGAAACGCAGTATCGGAAAACCTTATCTAAAGTTTAAAGGGGCGTCAACCAATTTTATGTTCGTAGCTGGAGGTAACAAGCCAGGGATCGAGCTGACTGGTTGGTGAGGGCACAAGACCGTCCCGGTTTATAAGACCACATCAAAACTAAATTAAAGTAAATTCTTATACAACGCTCTTGGTGCTTGGCAACAGAAGAGTTGCGGTCAACTAACGTCCTCTTTACTTTCTTGTTAACTCCATCGATCGCATGCGGTCAACTAACCCCACGTCCTCTATACTTTCTTGTTAACTCCATCGATCGCAACATTTTGCTCAATTTTTGCTCGTAGAGCTCACGAGAATAAGCAGTTCTCCTTATTTACAGCACCCGTTTACAGAGCTGTTGATATTTCTTTTCATTTGTAGTGATCGAGCAAAATCTAGCATCAGGCAATTTTGAAAATTCACTGGAAAAATTGTCACTGGCTTCATGCAGATGATGTCTGGCTGGCACCTTTATTTATCACAATTTCTGTTCTTCATCATGAAACTGATGTTCCAGTGGTTTAGTTCTGCAGTCATATCCTCACTGCAAAAAGGAAATGATCCGGCAAAAGTGATCAAAAGTCAAACGTCCACCGTACCTCTCATCGATTGCAATATGGTCAATTTTGATGATAAGGTCCCTAAGCCCGCTTGTAAATGTTAACAAACTTGTTACTAACTGAAAACTCATACATTTTCCTCCATTGATATTGCTTCCTCTTCCTGCACACAACTTAAAAAGATGCAACTCTAGGCTCATGTCTGCACCAGATTATTCCGTACAACAGACGTAAGAAAGAAACAAAACGAAAATTGCTTATGTTAAATACGAATTACATATTTATTGACTTAAAACCAAATATCAGTGTTTTATTTCACATCCTGCGAAAACTGTGTATACCTTTCAAATGTAAATGAGAGTAAAATGTGTAAATCTTTTAAATAAATCGTCGAATAAAATAAAACAAACGAATGTATTAGTTGCCGTACATTCTATAATTATCGTCGTGATTATGACTTACTTATACTTTAGACTTTGGTAGATTGGGCGATTGTATGCAATCGCTCCCTGTTGATTGTTCTGTTGCCTACCCCCTCCTGTGACATCTCTCCATATCATTGCTATCAAAATATAAAAACCACCAACTACTTTGCCGCACAAATCAATAATTCGCATAAATATCGGCGTCGCAACGACTAACAGCCTCCGGAATTCGATCATAAATCGGATAGTGAAAATGCCAATAAATCTAATTGCTGCCACTGCGCCCGTCAGCAGTGATATCGCTATGAGAGATAAAAATCTCAGAACTGCCTTTAGATTTTCTTTTGATATGTCGTTCGACATAAACTCATAGACAGTATACTTAATGCTAGTTCCCCAACCCGACACAACCTCGGTGAAATCCTGCAAGCTAATGGATTTGGCTTCCTTTAGTGGATCTTTAGTCAAACACAAGCTCGAAGAAGTTTCAAGTTCTATTTCAACAGCTCGAATGGGTTTAAGTTTAATGATGATCTCATTCCCTTTGAATCGCACCGCTTTAATTGAGAACCAATATTGATCAAAGGCTAATTCATCTAATTCTACCCAAATACAAGTGTCTGTTGCATTGCCTGACAGGACATTGGGAGCCGTGTTTATTCCAATCCACACGGGCGATGGACTATACTGATAGAACTGCACCAATCTGTTACGGACATCTTCTAGAATGTTTTTGAGTTCTTTTTCACTTCGATTGAGTACAATGAGATCTCGGTAGCCATTCACTTCGTCTACATAGCACCGCTCCTTATAGAATCCTTTGAAGAGTCTCGATTTCAGCATTTGTTTACAAAATGTATGAAGAGATTCTTCATGGGGATTTAGGAAGGATCTGGCCGGTGAGTCACGAAGCATCGTCCTGTTTACGTCTGAAAAATGTTTCAATAAATTGCAATTAAATGACGGTCACTAAAAACTGAGATTCTCATACAAAACTTAACACTCCAAAGGACAAAAACGGACTTGATTGGGATACGAACAAATGGAAACAAAGCGATTAACTCACTTCCTCATTTCGGATGTCACTGTTCACTGCTTTTAATTTCTTTTGTAATCGTTTTTTTTTTTTTAATTTGACAGACGACATTGACGTTGGGTGAAGTTTGATGTCAGTTAATTTTTGAAGGTGAGCTCGCATGAAAATGAGACCGTATATTTACGATATTATATTTCTACTTACCAAGAGTGGTGCAAAAATTCTGCTCCGTGCTTCAAAAGTACGACTCTACATAAATGGGGATAAAGAATAAATTACAAACCTTTGAAGCGTGGGCTAAGTACAGTAGAAATAGCAAAGCCGATTAAGTTCAATTTGAGTTAGACCACGATCGTTGCAAAGAGGTAGCAAGAACTCGTGCGATAGCAGTAGAGGCACTGTATCGGATATTAGAAAAGGTACAAGTGGAATAAACTCTCAAGAGGTTCAATCTCCGAAATATTTTGAAGTTGAGAATTATATGTGAACATGGAACAACAGCGAAATTTTAAATAAATGAAAAGGATCCTTAACGTGTTATTTGACGAAAAATTCCTACACAGCACTCTCTCACCTTCAGCTGTCACACCATGTGTTTCTGGTTAAAACAAAACACCTAAATTGTTGTAAATAGATAAAGATAAATTCAATCAATTCATTATTTATTTATGTAAACGTATAAAAACGATATTAAAAAAATGTAAATCTATCATAGAATAACTTGTATATGTCAAAGTTCATATAAAAGAGAAAATAGTAAAATAAAAAAAAAAACACTAATTTATAACGTATCGGACATCGGCGTTTTTTATTCAATTCGTGTTTTTTTAACCATTACAGTTTGCAGGTAATTAAAATCGAATTACCAAATAAACGGCAAACATTGTGGTGGTCATATCTCGCCTTCAACAAGTCCCATGCCTTGACATAATGTTCTGCTGCTAGACCTAAATGCTGTATGAGACGTTCTGCATCACCACTAATTGAGGATTTTAAATGGTGTAGGTTCTAGATGATGTGAATATATCATAAAATGAACGCCATTTCGTATACCATCCGGAGGACGTTGGAATATTTATTTTTAGAAGGCGAAGATCCCCACCAGTACCAGCTGCAGCTGAAGATATGTTGAACGTCTCTGAAGGCGCCTTTGCAGTTGAGATGCACTTGTCGATGGCATCTAAAAGCTCGCAACGATAGTCCAGGTGAGTTTCTAAGAGTTGTTCATAGACCTTCATTAATTCTTCCTTTGTTAAATCCATGTCTAGCTTGCCTGCACCCATAATTTCCTCATGGTATCGCCTTGCTGTTACCAAATTATCATCAAGGATGGATAGACGGCTGGATAAATAATTTGATGTACGGCGCAATTCATCTGTCTTCCTAAAATTTGAAAAATCGCGAATTACCTGAGCAAGTAGTGCTTTTTGCAGCCCTCCAAACGACATGGTATGAATATGGATTGAGGTATTTAATGTAAAAACTTATTGAATATTCTATATATATATATTAGGTTTATGTATGTTTATACAAATATATTAAAATGTAGGATTAAGAATTTAGTTAAGCATAAATAATTTCAATTAGATTTGAGACACATTTGTAATCTATATGCTATATATGTATATGGTATATGAATAATCTTTTAAATTTTATTAATTTACATCAATTGCATTGAAGTATATACATATGTATGTTTGTAGCATTAAATTTAAGGCAATTTAGAGTTGCTTGCAACTATTTTATATTAGAAATATAAGGGCTTGCTTGGTCGAATCTTGAGTGTAGAGTGTTAAGATGATTGTGTGTAGAATTACGCGGCGCGATACTCCCGATTTACACAATCCTTTATTGAATATGTATATCCTTTATGCGTTGTTTAATTGTTCAAGTCCACAATTGCGAATAAAAACTGTCTATTTTTTAGAATTCAAAATCAAATCCGTTGAATGTCTTTTGAACTTAGTACATATCCATGTAAAAGACGAATTTGCACAATTACGTACATATGTACACATTTTATTGAACTTTAAATTAAAATTTACTATTCAAATCCGGCTCGGATTTGACGCGTTCTAGTCAATGCCCAATTAAATCTTTTTTCAGTCAACCATCATTAACGAAGGAGTCCACCATTGGGTTAAGGTCTATGCTTGACACATCTCAAAAATGCTTTCACGCATTAGAAAATCTGGGAGTGCCAGTAAACCACTGGAACGTTATTCTCATCTATATCCATTTTCAAAAACAACCATGTTCAACGCAGCACTTATGGGAAGAAAAGTTGGGTAATTCTACGAAACTTCCCATCAGAAAGGACTTCATCGGATTTCTGGAAGCACGTTTTAGGACGCTTGAAGCAGTTAACCACCAGCCTCTTTTGTGGTCGAATCCAAGTATTTCATATTTCATGCTGATATGCAGATGAGGGAGCAGTTCCAATGCAAAGTGTGTCATCGCGGCCTTAAGGAAATGCAGCAAATTTCTTCGGTTGGACACAACACACAAGTGGCAAACCGTGCGCCGAGTGAAAGTGTGTGAGAGCTGTCTCGCTTACAGCCACCCAACAACAGCGACACCACTCTTTACTGCATTTAAAACAAAATTTACAAAATCAAACATGTCAAGTATTTTCGCAAGTACTTACCGAAACTTGGAATCCAGTTCGTTTGTAGACCCATCGACCAGCCGCAAACATCGCATTTGCGGAACACTTTTTTGCAACACAACAACTGGCGAGCCAATTCTTGCTAGCAACAGCCATAGTTAAGGTAGTCTCAGCTGATGGCAGGTGCCATGATCTCCGTGCACTTGCCGATCCAGGTTCTGAGGAAACTTTCATAACTACGATTATCAAGGCGTAGAACGTCCGTCCAGATCTCCGGGTTAGGAAAGGTCAGCAGTGGCACAAGCAAATATTACGTCGACATAACGCTTTGATCTAAATATTCGACATTTGAAAGCGCCACTAAAGCCTTTATTTTTCAGTCACTGGCTGGCCTTCTCCCAGCCCAACGAGTGATGGTCGACGAATTAAATCATATCAAAGGCCTTCTTTTAGCAGATCCCGCATTCTTCAATCCAGCTAAAATCGATATACTTCTGGGAAACGAAGTATACTCCGACATTATTCTACCGGACATCATTAGACGTGATCAAAACAACGCCGTTGTCGCCCAAAAAACCCAATTTTGATGGATCGTGTTCGGGTAAATTCCAGATAGGTCCACACAACTCCTTCAAAGCTTCGTTCTACAGCTTGATTTGGGCATTGAGATGCGAAGGTTCTGGAAGGTTGAAGAAGCTCCGTTTAAAATGATGGTTTCGGAAGAAGACAATGCTTGTGAACAGCACTTCCGAACCAACACAACCAGACTAACCAATGGACGGTATCAAGTGTCCTTACCCTTCAAAGATGGAATACGACCAGCGTTAGGTTCAAGCAGGGAAGTTGCTTTACGACGCTTTACCAATTAGAACGTCGTTTTCAGAAGGATCCGAAGTTAAAGGTGGGATATAAAAGGTATATGTTAGAATATATTACCATGGATCACATGGAGGAGGTAGATTTATTTAACGACACTTACCTTACAACACCTTTTCATTTTTTTTTTTGCCACACCATGCTGTTATTAAAGACTCAAATTCCACCACAAAACTGCGAGTTGTATTTGACGCAGCGTCTAAGACTTCGGACGGCACGCCCTTGATGGTTGGTCATAAGTTACAAAAAAACATTATTGATGTCATATTAAGATGGAGACAGCATCGATATACCTTCACCGCCGACATCGAGAAGATGTACTGACAAATTTTAGTACCAACGGAAGACAACTATTACCAACTCATCTTTTGGCGAGATAGTGAACAGCAGCCACTGAGGGCATACAGGCTTTAAACAGTGACCTTTGGCACAGCATGCGCACCGCATTTAACCATACGAGTACTTAACAAGGTTGAAGATGACGAAACCGAGAGATACCCAGTGGGAGCCAAGGCCGTTCAGCAAGATATGTACCTTGACGACGTTATTACCGGAGCAGATACCCTGACTGATGCCTTACAAAAGCGGAATCAAATTCGACGATTGCTTGCCTCTGCAGGATTTAATATTCGCAAATGGACGGGTAATCACGAAAAACTCTTAGAAGACATTCCTGGAAGCGATAAGGAAATCAACTTTGAGCTACCCTTTCAGTAAAAATCTTGGGCATTCGTTGGTTTCCAAAGTTGGGCTCCTTTTCGTTCCAAAATTTCAAAGAGCCAGAGACACAGATAAGAAGACGGGCAATGCTTTCTGCTATCGCAAAACTCTTCGACCCACTAGGTTGGATCTCACCTTGCGTGTTTAGGGCGAAGATAATAATGCAGGAGCTGTGGAAAAATGGGACGGATTGGAATGAAACGATACCAATTGGTTTACAGGAGGAATGGAAAGAGTATCAAAGGGAATTGTGCTTAGTTCAAAATTTTAAGATCAACCGATGGATCAACACAGACCGTACCACAAAAGTCGTGCAATTACACGGCTTTAGTGATGCATCGACCAAAGCCTACGGAGCTGCTAAATATATTCGAGTCTTAAACAACTAATGCCAAACAGAAATGAACCTTTTACTTTCGAGAACAAAGGTTGCCCCACTCAAGACAGAAAGTATTCATCGACTCGAATTGTGTGGAGCAGCCTTTTTGGCCCTCTTGCTTCGCTACGTTGCAGACGTATTGAACGTGCCACAGATAAATCTATAAGCCTGGTCTGACTCCACAATCACTCTAGCCAGGATTCGCTCAGCTCCAACAAGATGGTCGACCTTTGTTAGTTACCGAGTTTCAGAAATTCAAAGACTAACTGATTTTGGTATGTGGAGACACATCCCTACAGAACACAACCCAGCTGATCTCGCGTCTCGAGGTATATCACCTTCTACTCTGGGAGCACAGGATTTGTGGTGCCATGGTCCTTCGATGTTAAGGAACCAGTGGGACTTCGAGGTTCCAAAACAACCACTTCTATTAGAACCGGAGAAAGGGAAAAGAGCGGTCAGAATTTATTGCGTTCTGAAAACAACCAACGCTATCATAGGGGAACTTTTAATAACCTACTCCGACTTATCCAGGTTTATAAGAGTGGTGGCGTACTGTCTCCGATTCCTGAAAAACATCAAAACGAAGAAAGAATCAAGGAAGTTTGGTCCGCTTGATCCCGAAGAACTCCAAGCAGCCACCACAAAGGCAATAAAAACATAAACGTATGTAAAAAAAAAATGTATGCATTGTGAGAATAACAAGAGAATTCGAAGTTAAAGTCGACGTACACCAAGCTGGGAATCTGCGCGGCGATTAATCGGGAAAATGCTGACTGTCCTATAATTGTCCTATAATTTGGATTGAGCTAGCTGCGCAATAATCAAGTTCGTAGCGTGGTGCTTGCCTTACCTCCCAATGGTGAATCCTTAGGCATGCAAGCTAAAATGGAAAGGGCGTGCTCGAACAGTAGCGTAATACATGCCTTCGCTGTCATAGGCCTCGCAATCCTATACGGAAAAGATTAAAAAAAATATGAAGAATCAGCTAATAGCCTCGATCTTCGGATCTGCACGTAGTAAGTGCAAGCCCTTAACAGACCGCATGCTGCCGAACAACTACCGGAGATTCTCTTCCGCTACGAAACAGATATAACCGTCATCCAAGAAGTGCGATTGGATAAACCACACAAAAAAAAAAGTGGTATATAATATGGAGAATAATACAGATAACTGGTGCAAAAAGGGTAGCAGACACAGCGTTTATTCGGATGCGTATTCGAGGAAGACTTAGAGAATAAGTCCTGAGATTTAGGCATATAAGCTAACGCCTGATGACGGTTCCCATAAAGGGAACCAGAGAGACCGAGGAGAGCGACGACCTTAAAAGTTCGCTCCTACGAGCTCCTCGACTAAACCTGCGGCAATGTTCGAAATATGTCGTGAAAAGCGTTCTAGGCGATTCTAATGCTAAACTAGGTAAGGAGAGTATCTTTGGTAATAGAGTGCGGAAGTATAGCTTCCACGGCACCTCCGAAATGCACACAGGCTTATTGATTTTGCGGTGGGACGTAGTGTAACTATAGCCAGCACACGGTTTTCATCTGCAAGGGGTCCTGATTCATGATTAACAAACCGTCATATTGCGGTCGACGCAAGGTACCATATCCATATTGCCATAGACGCAAGGTATTCCTCCAGTGTTTCGGATGTCCGAACGTTCCGAACGGCTAACACTGGCTCGAATCATTACTTGGTTGTAGCCAAAATATGGATGCGGATATCCGTAAGAGCCCAAAGCCACCGAACTATTGTGAGGAAGTTCAACGTCGAATGCCTTCGAACGCAAGAGACCGGCATTGCTTTTTCATTCGATCAATACGACGCCGCCAACATCGAATATGGAAAACCAGTGGCATTACTGCAAAAGAGCAATCAGAGGCTCTGATGCACTGGGTCTCAACCCGTCCCAGCAAAGAAATTCCTGGTTCATGCAGACAACCAAATCTAGAAAAACAACGGATATACAAAACGGTCCTGCTGAAAAGAACGACAGGGGTTCGCGATCTCTACAAGCAGAAAAAAAGGAAAAAACATATTTTCCTCAAAGAAAGAAAAAAAAAGAAAAAAGAAACAGCACAAGAAATGCTCGATCGAAGCCTTAGAAAGGTGCTTTCAGAAAAATTAAGTTCTGAAGTTTTACCAAAAAATAAAATGAACATACCAAAGCTGTAAAGACAGGAATGTGCAAGTATGGAAAAGGAAACATCATAGTAGAAGTATAGTCGGTGTTGAACATCTAGAAAGATAATTTTTGCAGACCGTTAAACGCTGATGACGTTCAACATCCCGCCGCCACGCAGAATGTACCATTCAATCTGGCCAAAGACAGACAACACTAGCATCCACGCGACCAAGATGAAGTTAGGACAGGCATTTCCATATGTGCTTAATATGTTATATTAGGTGTCTATCAGAGTGTTTTAGGACAGGAAAGTACAGCATAGATTAAATTTTTACATTTTTGCAGATGTTGGAAAAAACTCAGGAATTCCAAATCGATACACACCACCCCACACGACATATATAGAAATAAACTATACGGAGCCGTGTCCAGTTTGACATATCAGCCAAGCTCATTCGACAATGCAGGGTGACGACGGAGGATGCACACTTCTGAAGGTCGGCAATGACGAAACCGAGGCCTTCAGATTAAAAAAAAGTATTTAAACAATGCAACGCATTGCCTTGTGATTTTTTCAACATCGTTCTTGAAAGAATTAACGAAACATACAAGTCAACTCCAGAGGCACCGTCTTTCAACAAAAGTCTGTTCAGTTACTCGCATATGCATACGATATTGACATAGCGAGAAGAACACAGCTGTGGAGCGTTTGCGACTATTGAAGCAGAAGCGGCAAAGATGACTTTAGCGATCAGCGAAGGAAAAACAAGTACATGCTCTCAACAAAGACGGGCACACAACGTCGACGCCTAAGATAAAACGTCACAATAGGCAGCTACAATTTTGAGCTAATAAAGGACGTTATCTACATCGGCTTCTCAGCTTCCTTCTCTTTGGGTTTAAAAGGCATTTAAGTATTAAAGCCCTCTTTCTAACAATCAAAACGACATCATACAAGACACCGATCAGCGCTGTCCTGATTTACAGCACAAAAGACGGGACACTGACGAAAGCGGGTTTTTGAGAGAAAAGTGCTTCGGATAAGTTTCGGTCCTGTTTGCATCAATGGAGAATGGAGGCTACGTTTCAACAGCAAATCCTACGAGATATACAGCGATGCCGACCTCGTCAGAAAAGCTCGGATAACGCGGCTTATACAGCTATGTCGCATTGGGGGCAGAAAAACCAGCGTCCGAGTCCGGAATCTGTTCGGTTCTAACCCAGAAGCTTGTGGAAGCGAACCTCAGTCAACTTCGTGTGTGTAACTGGTACCAGCGGACAAAATACCGGGATAGTTGGGCGGGGCTTGTTATCTGAGTCCTGGTTCACCCCGGACTACAGCGCCATCGAAATACTCGTAAGGAAGTATGTAAGTATTTTTCTGCTTCAGTTTTTGATCGTATCGAAATTTCACACGCTTAAAAAAGGCGTTACTGGCATTCCAAACTTGTTTTTATGGTTTTCCTCTAACGAATTGAGCTCGTAAGGCCCAAAAATAGTTCTGTAACCCTGACACTTTCTTTACAGATGAAACTATACCACACCTGTTCTGCTGGCTTGATGCTCTGCAACCTATGACGGATAAAGGATCTCATTCCAGAGTATGACGTTTCTGATCATATCAGTATTGTTCCCTACCCTATTTTTGACAAAGTACAAATATTTAGTTTTAATAATTTTCCTTTTTTTTTATTTACTTTTATTTTTCCACAATGCTTTACATTAAAAATCGATTATCAATTAAAGTCTTTTTGGCAACATTACTCTTAACCCAAATGTGAAAGATTTTCTGAAACAGCTTTATAAAAAAATAAGTATTTACTTTATTAAAAAAAAAAAAAGTATTTTAAAACACGAATGTACACACCTTGTTCCAAATGCAAACTATGACTAAAGATGCAACACAGTTGCTGGTCAAAAGGATAAGAGTTATTAACAAAATAAGCTCCATAATAAATATTTGAAATTGATTTCCATAAAGAAAAAGAGATCCGAAAGATAGGTCATTATCTATGTAGAATGTTCCTTTATCTAAAATGAATGTTTTGGAGTCATAAAACCATGCCTGATGGTTAGTAAGCAAATATACTTTCTGTTAAGAACGTTTCAAACTCGCATCCCAAAAGGCTCTCGATGAAACTCTTTTCCTTTATTATGTAGTCCATGTCCTTGATGGCCTTATATAAAGCAAAATAGAATTGTTACTACTATTAGCAAATGAAAAAATACAAAATGTCTTACATGATCAATAAAAGCGCAGAAAAATCGATTAACCCTGTTATATGCTGTTGAGCTCCTTTCCATGGCTCCTTCGTAATAATTTCCCGGGGTTCCTACTTCCTTTTGAAAATGAACTTGTGACAAACTCTCCGGTTTTTGCTTCAAAGGTAGAAGTTTCTCTATCTGATTTCTAAAAGAAAAATAACGGTAGTTAATAATGTAGTTACAGTGATAGTTAGTTTTATAACAACGCTGAACGAGCCCATATACGGCTTGATGTGGATTACCTTAAATTTAATGGAAGCAGCATTACGTATGTTTGAAAATCCGAATCACTTAAGAGTCCCCTTTTGCCACACATATTCTGAGACTCGCGTTGCAATTGCAAGATCATGGAAGACATATCTGTGTCAGCAAAACCATGAGGAGATCTGCCATGAATGTAGAACCCATAGGCAGGATCTAGAAGTGTGAATATTGATACATTTGCCATCGCACATATGTCCATAAATTTATTTAATGGACTGCCGTGGATTTGATTAACTATGAGTTTTCTGATTATACGCTGAATTATATGGACAGTAGAAAATATGGCGATGCAAATAAATAAAGTCACCGTTAAGTCAGAGTAAAAGGAGGGATTGATACTCTTTATAATCTGCAAAAAGAAATGTTGATCGTTAAATTTCTATGAAAACAAAAGAACTTACTCCGTAACATGCAAGAGAAACAAAGCCTTGCGCAAAGGCTGATATTCTCTGTTTGTCGCTTAACTTGATCCACTCATTCGCAATGAAGAAAACTCTCCACGCCGACACACTGTTTTCCGTGTAAGCACGAATCTGAAGGAAAAGTGTTTTTGAAAAGGCAAAATCGTACAGCAGCGAACACTTACGCTTGAACATTGCGACGAGGTTTCCAAATTATTCTTCAAATGCAATGACAAGTCGGAATTTTTCGGCCGCTCCCAGTCCACGAAGAATATGTCAATGTGAGCAATTCGAAGAAAAGTCACAACAAAATAAAAGCCCTATAAAATCGGATCTACATTAGAGTCGGCATTTACATTAACTTAACAACTATCTCACAAACCTTCAATCCAACAGAAGAGTAAATCAGAATTTCAAGTAATTGAACATGTTGGCCGGACAATATTGGCGTCACATGAGGATGAAAGGCAAATACAAATACCGAATAAGATACGTACAAAATAACGGTTGTCAAAAATGAATTCGCCACATTCGATACAAATTGCAAACCGAATTCAAAAATCACTATTATATCACAGCATTCTAAATTTCGACGACATTTCAAGACGTACGATCTAAATACCGCGAATCCAAGTCCGATTGCCAAAAATATTGGAAGACATATCGAGTAGATAGTTGTTGAATGGTGATCTTTTGTAAATTTAACAATAAATTCGAATTGATAAGTCGCATCTAGAGAGGAATTTAGTGATATGTTTATATGATGGTAATTTAGCACTATTAGAGGAAGCATTATAGTATCGTTGTCCAGAACGGTACATCGAAGTTCAAATTTTCTCAATATTCTAATCGATTTGAAAAGTCTTAGTTTGTGTAAATCTTCATAAATAGGAATTTGTGATGCGACTGAATGATAGGCTGGCTGAGCTCCTATAATTTGAAATCGTTTCACCAACTGCCATTCACCGATATTAGATTCCTAAAAGATAAAAAGATAGTTAATACAAATTTAGACAGTTGTCAAAACTATATGACAACTCCACTTTTTTTGACAGTTTACGCGGCATATTAAAAAGTCTCATTCGAATCGAACTACGAAAAAGGTGTCATTTTCTAGAGCATAATTTGACAAAATCTTAAAATAAATTATTTTGGAGGAAAAAACGGACAGGATATAAGATAGTATACATTTTTAAAACTGCGTTGCGTCTCGTATTCCCTAGCAGCGAGCGATTGAGGAAACGGAGACCTGCTAATCGAGCAAGACTATTTTGGACTTTTACGAAAATTGGAGCCATAGTCGGTGCTAAAGGTGCTGAAGGAAAACGAAACTCTACTGTCGAGAAGAATAAACGATAGACGATTAAAGCTAAGATTTTTGCCCAACTACCCTGAATGATAACATATTTCTAAACTTAAATATAACAAGGCTGCGGCAACGCACGGACAACATGTCGAGCTATTTGAAGTAGCAAGACACGACAGGTTTCATTGTATAAAGGCATAGGCGGCACTAAAAATTGCAACAAATACCAATCGGTGAAACTAATGCCGCATATTATGAAAATATACGGGAGAGGACTAGACAGTCGACAACGGAATATTATTAAACTGCGAGAGGCAGGTCGACATATGAAGTCATTCAAAGTTTACGCATAATAGTGGAAAAACATCGCGAAGTTTCGAAGGATCTGAGTATCGTGTTCATTGACTTAAGAAAAGTGTACGACAGAGATCCCAGATATCCGAGATGTACGTAAGAATGATTCATGGTATGTAAGATAACTGATGGTTGATATCCTCCACGAGCATACATACTCGTACATGTGATGTTTTACCATCTTCGGGTATGAAAACTAAGCAGGCTTTCAGAATGCATGCAACCTTGCTTAGTATCGTCGGTGTTTGTTTGTGATTATGACTAGGGAATTCAGGATAGACATAGCCGGTCTCGCTATTTACGTGCGTAGTTATGTAGCTTACCAAACTCCATCACAATGTGATCCATGTTCCAATCCGTAATTCAATTTCACGTGGTTAAAACTCCATCACCGTAAGCAAATTATCCACTAGTACTTTATTTACAGAAGCCCCAAAATATGGATAGCAATTCGACCTTTAACGAGTTTGACGCGCTGTCTAACTCCATACAAAGAATTGTATCCCTGTATCCTCATACTGAAATCGTGATTACGGGTGATTTTAATATACACAAATCTGGGTGGCTTCGACATTCTGGACAGACAACACCCTAAGGATGGTGTGTTCAGATCTTCGCTGCGGAAAATAATTTGACCCAGGCATTTGACACGAATACCAGACGTTGATAGTCATACCGCCAACAGGCTGGACTTGTTTTTATCTTGTCACCCTTATAAGTACTCCGTTGATGTGCTCTAACCTCTAGGCTCGTCGGACCATAGTGTCATATCAGCTAATTTCTCGTGCATCCACCACACAGTAAGAGAAAAAATTCATAAAAGAACCGTAATAATTGGCAATACGAGAAAGCCAATTGGAACGGACTTAGCAACTTTTTTAGGAATTTTAACTGGTCGTTATGTTTCCTCGATAACAACGTGAATGCTGCTGCTGATATGATCACAGAAACTATTCTCTTTGGAATGAGATGCTTTATCCCTCATCGGATGAAGAGTATCAAATCAAAAGAAAAAGCTGTAAAGAGGCAGTCAGGGTGAGAGAAATGTTTTTTTTGTCTTACAAGACCAACCCGACAGAGGAAAAACGATAAAAGTTTAAACGAGCCAGAAATGATTGCAACGTTTTTTTCAAGCGATTGAAATTCCAATACCACCAAAAACTGAGGCAAAAAATATTGCAATGTCTCAAAGGCAGTAACAGTTTTTGGTAGTTCGTCAAAAAACATTAGAAATTCTACCTCACACTCCATCCCAACGCTCATTTACAATGACATTCCAGCTGTCAGCTCTTTGGACAAGGCCAATCTGCTTGCTGCACACTTTGCGCGTAGCTCAACACTCCCAGATTGTGCTTTGTCCCTGCGTCGAATCTTCAATGCAAGAGTACTTAAAAATCTTAATATACATAAATCCGTTAGTCCAGATGGTATATCTCCCCTTCTTCTGAAGAGGTGTTCTCCCTCGCTGGCAAGACCACTACGTAAGCTTTTTCACCAATCCTACTCTTTCCGAGCAGAGGGAAAACAGCATTTGTCCAGCCCGTGTCTATAAATGGCGAATCTTCTTCTCTCTCCTCCTCCAGAGCCATCGCACTTACGTCCCTTCTTTCCAAGGGCATGGAAACGCTGATAAACTGTCAGCTCATGAAATATCTCGCAGCACGAAAACTTCCTAATGACCGGCAATATGGTTTTTGTAGGAACAGGTCCACTGATGATTTGATGGCATGTCTCACCGAAAAGTGGGACCAAAGCGTACATCAATCTGGCGAAAGCAAGATAGTTGCACTTGAGATTTCTAAGGCATTTGACAGAGTTTGGCATCAGGCTCTTTTGTCGAAAAAGTCTGCTTTTGGGTTCGATGACTCTCTTTTTCAATGGATTAGAAATAACCTTTCGGAACGTTGAATTCAAGTTGTCGTGGATGGTTTCAAAATATTCACAAAATAAATGCTGGTGTGCATCAGGACTCCGTTCTGTCTTCCACACTCTTTTTAATTTTCATTAATGATCTCTTGTCTGCTGCTTCTAATCCAATATATTTCTTTGCTGATGACAGTATTCTCTGCTTTTCATATTCGTTCCCTGACTCACTCCCCTGCTCTTCGGCTGTAGAACGGGAACGGCAGTGCATGTTAAGGTCATTTAATTCTGATATTAACAGCATAACTAATTGGGGAACCACTAACAGAGTAGAATTTAATGCTTCCAAAACACAATGCTGTCTGCTGTCGTTAAAGCGGAATTTAAACACCCAGCAGTTATCCATGGATGGCACTTTCCATTCTCGGTATGTGTGTCAGTGAAAACTTACGTTGGAATGACCACATATTCGATGTCGTCAAAAATGCTGTGAAATGTTTAGGTTTTTTCAAGCGACGTAAGAAATGTTTTACCCCCTCTGATCCGGCCACAATATATGTATAAGGCATTCATCCGCCCAAAATTGGAGTACAATGCCCACATCTGGTTAAGTGCTCCTAAAACATCTTCGCACCTGCTAGAGAGCATTCAAAACCGTGCGATAAAACTCATAGGTGATACTATGTAATATCAGTCAACCAATTGACATCCTCGAACACCGATGTAATGTCTCCTGTTTCACTCTGTTTTATCGGTATTTCCGCCACCAGTGATCCATTGAAATCGCCAGTAGCGTTCCGCCACTTCAAACTTTCAACCGTAACACACGTCTCTCTTTGAACGCTCATCAGGACCAACTGTAAGGCTGAGTAAATCAGTTTTGTCATGTTCAACGAAGTCGTCAGAAAGTCCAGGTCAAAGAGCAAAAGAGGCTCAATAACAGAGGAAGTTCGAAGCAGTTAAACAACAAAATATGGAATGTATACATAAAGGTTTAGGAAAAATAAAAATACTTACAAAATTCGGTTCATATGCATTTTCAATCAAAACCGGAATCGTCTTCATGTACTGAATATCGTTTCTCGTTTGATTCAGAAAGACGCTGAAGAAATGCCTGTTTCCGTGGCTAGAAGCTAAGTCAATCACATTTTCCATTGTCAATTCACAATCAATTTGAAAATTCCTGAAATACTCAAAATTTCGAGGTAACTGTCTTGAGTATTGGTCACATAGATTAACATGGCTTGGTCGCAGCGGTCCCCAACGTACAAGGCCGCCATCTAAGGAGTATGTGGTCGTAAATAAACCGAGTAAACCAGGCTGGAAGAGAATACAATCAAATGTTTAAAAATCATGTTTAAAATAATAAATTACCCGCTTATTCTCACTGGAGCTGTAGGAATAGCTTATCGACTCTCTCAGTTCCTGTGTTGTTTCCCTGCCTTTTTGATAAAACAAAAAAGGTCGTAAGCCATTTAAGTCCTCTCCAATGTTAGAATAAACTCTCATTTCTGAGGCCTGACCAAGCAAAAAAATACTGCATGGTGAATCCTTATCCGAATCAAAAAAGGATTGCACGCACAAGTTCGCCAAATGATTACAAGCCGTCGTATTCTGTAGGGACTGGCAAAAGAACACTATAAATTTGAGGTTTGCATAGAGATTTCCTCGTTGCCAGAAGGAGTTATAGTTGAGATAGTTCTTCAGCAACACCTTCCATATACAATAATTGCTATAGATATAATTGTATCTCGAAGAACAGTCGCAATCATTGGGGTGACTTGGAGGATGT
Source organism: Volucella zonaria (assembly GCA_963966105.1). NCBI lineage: Eukaryota > Metazoa > Arthropoda > Insecta > Diptera > Syrphidae > Volucella > Volucella zonaria. The sequence goes on from OZ014530.1 coordinate 10,893,043, forward strand.
GAGTAAATGCGAATAGTTTTCGAAGGCCCTCCTACCTGCTCGTCTGTATAATTGATGTATTTAAGTTTACAGGAACTTTTTGGTTTATCTGGACATTTCGATCGTTTGCCATCGCATGGTTCTGTACATATTGGATGCCGTAAAGAATTGTCATATTCAGCTTGGGTTACAGATCGAGACAGACATTCACAGGATAACTCTGAAATGAGCGTTTTTTTTTTAAATCTTTAGATACAACAATGTTTTGCACAACTTACTATCACTACTAGGTTGTAAGTTTGCCACGGGAGTACATGGGAAACATGAAAACTGGTCCAAGTTATAGATTTCACTACGTTTACAATTACTTATGTGCGTGAATACAAATAAAGTCGAGTTTATGTTGTCCAAACTTAAAGATTCACTTGTTTTCAGTTCAATGATAGTGAATAGGAAGACCGAAATTGATTTTATAAGGAAGATCATTTTTTACCTAACTACGAGTTTAATATTTGTTAATTGACAAAAACTGCGATGTAGGTTTTAGTTGAGCACATTTTATTCTAAAGCAGTTGAATACTTTTCAACTGGAAAGGGACATTTGTTTATATTGCCTGAAAAGCGTTTCTATAGTTACTCAACCCCCTGTTGACCAAGTATGAAAAGTGGTTGATAGTTTCTTTTATTAAAGAACCATTTGTACTTATGCATAATCACATTTGATTAGCAACCCTTAAATTTAATTGGACAACTAGTAATTGTTTGTGTCAATAACAGGTATTAAATAAAAAAGCGCCATTTGGTATGAGTTAGATCCATTCATTTCAATTAAACAAAATATTTAAATGATTTTCGTAAGCTTTCGTTAGATTACTGTGATTTTATGAAAACCTTTCGACACATGCTTGAAATGAATGAATATGCGAGTACTAACCTTTGGCCTAAGTAATCTGCTCTTATAACAAGGAACTCGCTTTAGTAGGTAAAAATTGTACAGGGACAGGCTAAAACTCCCAAGGTCAGTGGAATTAAGGAGACAAATACGCTTCTATGCCTTGTCGAGTCTACCGCCCAGCGGTTGAATTCAGAAATGTCTGCTTTCCAAACGTTCGATCTATGAACATATGAACCCACAATGGAATAAACAGTCTTACTGTTGTCAAGCAAACGAAACACGGGCATGGACCTTTGGTGGTTATGCTTGAATACGTATATTGTTCGGATTATCGGACAATTACCGAAGTCCTTCAGCACGCTACAAAGGAGGCATTCTCAAAGAAGACGTAAGTTATCATCTGCAGCAACGCTAAAATTACTGACATATCTAAACCTGATATGCCCTCATACTCCAACAAAGGACATGAGTGACTCTGCCCAAAAATTGTTTCTGTGAGCTCCATTAAAATAGAAACAAGCAATGCTCAAAGCAGACGCTAAGATAGACTTTAGGAGCTTTTACGCAATTTAGAAAGAGGAGTCATACTTGACCGTACAGTTGAATGACATAGCTTCTACATACCATGAATGGAGGCTAACCGACTTTTCAGTATATTGGGTACTTGTTTTTCTTTTCTAACTTATTACCCCTTGAAATTTGTAATGCTACTATCCTAGTTGTGGAGTTGCATAAATTTGCGGACCTGAGAACCTTTATACAGACCTCTCTGTTTTGGATCACTCCGTTGTTGAGGCCAAGAGTTTGCTGATGTTTCCGCATTTGAGTGATCCCATTGTTTTCTTTCAGCCTATTTTTCGAACTTTGGCTGGAACTAGAGCCTCTATTGCTTTTTGGACCAGATGCGACATTCATTGAATATAACAACGCTACCGGTTTTAAAATGCGAAGACTACTGTGTGCTTCTTACTGGATCATGTTTTCTTACATTCACTGATGTCTTATTTCGTTCATGGTATGATGGTATGGTACATCTTCCAAAACTAAAAAGAACCAGCGAGATTGTCGTGTATAATAAACGATAACTAGATTAAACGGATTTTTTGTCAAAGCACAGCTGTATGTATGTATGTTATGTGCTTAAAATATTCGCCCTCCGATTCGATCACTCTTGTCAGATAGATATCAGGTGTTAGGGTTGCAGATTCGGAAAAGGTGTATTCGGTCCCGAGTCCGTATCGAACTCATTCGTAACAACGTAAATTTGTGCTGTGTACGAGGAAAAAACTTTATTAGAATGGTTTGCTCGCTTTTGACCTGGCAATTTTGATCTCAAAGATAAAGCACGCCCTGGTCGTTCAGTCACCCAAAAAACTGATGAAATTCTTGAAAAAGACAAACAAAATAGGCATATCAGAACGGCTATGTTGGCATGGAGTTATACGCTGACCACAAAGCCATTTACTAGAAGCTAGATACAAAAACAAGCTCAATGTATGAGTTCCTCATAAATTGGGTGTAAAAGTTATGGAGGACGAAGTTACGAGGGGCGTTCAACATATATCGTATCGGGGTGAAACTGTGGTTGTATATATAAATTGACTTATTTATCAAGTAATACTATTATTTTAGTGCATTCATGTAAAATTTCATATAAATGTGATTATTAATTCGCGTTTTATCTCTAGTTAAACAGAATCATAATGGCAACTGAGACGATGATGGTGAAAATTGAGCATCGCGCTGTAATTAAATTTCTCACTAAGCAAGGAAAAAGTCAAAAAACTATTCATGAAGAGATGGTGGCTGTTTACCAGGGTTCCGCACCTTCATTATCAACTGTGCAAAAGTGGTCAAGTGAGTTCAAGAGAGGCAGAGAGAGCACTGAAGACGACCCCCGCTCCGGCGCCCCGGCTACTGCTTGTACGGGAGAAAGCATCAAAGAAGTCGAAAAACTTGTTCTTGAGGATGCCCGAATAAAGGTGAAAATGATGGCAGAGATCACCAAGCTTTCAATTGGTACCATTCACACCATTCTTCATGACCATCTTAACCTTTCAAAGGTCAGTGCAAGGTGGGTGCCACGAATGCTCACAGCGCCTCAGAAAAAAGTGAGAATCGCATGCTGTAGAGAGCTTTTGGAGATGTGTAGTGAGAACGCGGACGGTGTTATGGATCGAATTGTTACTGGGGACGAAACATGGGTCCACCACTATGACCCTGAAAGCAAACAAGAGTCCATGCAGTGGCATAAAAAAGGAACAGACCCCCCGAAGAAGTTCAAAGGCACTCCGTCTGCCGGGAAGCTCATGGCCACAGTTTTTTGGGACTCAAAGGGAATCTTGCTCATTGAGTACAAAAAAAAAGGTGAAACCATCAACGCCACATCCTACGCTTCCACTTTGTATAATTTGCGGGAGGAAATTAAAAAGAAAAGACGGGGTAAACTCGCAGCGGGTGTGTTGCTTCTTCATGACAACGCTCCTGTTCACACGGCGCGAGTTTCCAAGGCTGCTGCGCGAGATTGTGGTTTCGAAGAAATCCAACACCCACCCTATAGTCCAGACCTTGCCCCTAGTGATTATTTCCTGTTTCCGGATTTGAAAAAATGTCTTCGTGGAAAAAGATTTTCGGATGATGAAGAACTCAAGTCGGTATTTTGCAGAGAAAGAGGAAATTTATTTTTTTGAGAGTTTAAAAAAGTTTATCTCAAGATGTAACAAATGCATTGATGTTAGGGGAGATTATATTGAAAAATAAAAACAATTTAAATTGAATTCGCATTTTCCTTCATATCGATACCGAGAATATATTGAGCGCCCCTCGTAATATCTGTTGAAACGCAATGAACTCGAAAAACTCTGAAATGAGTAATAATCTTTGATGACAACTGGGTCTCGTATGACAATCAGTGGCGCTAAAGATTGTGCGCAAAGAATAGTGAGTCGTCACAAGCGTTTACAAAGATAAGATTGACAGCGCAGAAAGTAAAGTTGTGTATATTATCGGCCTGAAAGGGAATTGTCCGCCATGAGATGTTTTCAAACCAAACCACTAACTCCCAACTCTACTGTGAACAAATCGAGAAATTGTGCCAAGCAATTGAAAGAAAACGGTCTTAATTGACTAATGAAAGGTGCGTCTTCTCTCACGACAATGCCCGACTATACAATACTCTGTTGGCCCGTCAGAAATTGCGAGAGATTGGTTAAGAGGTGCACTCACCGTGTAGTATAGGTATAGCATCCTCTGACTACCCGTTTTTTTCACCAATGGCATCATGATTTTACTCGAAATATGGGGAAATAAAATCAATTGAAATTTACTAAGAGGAAATAATCCCACCTCCTCGTGGTTCCATCTGAGAATTTTTTCGGAAATTGCGAACGGGATGAGGACGAACGAACTACAAAACAAGATAAGTATCGGTTAGTCTATGGCCCAGCGAGCCATAACCGTAAAAAAGATAACTCCTACGAATCGGCAGCAAACGCCTCGAATACGGGCGGATAACGAGACTGGCTTCAAGGGCGGAAGAAGCAGCAAGCGGGCGCGACAGTAGCGCTGTCTACAAAATCACCAAGGAGCTCACTAGTGGTCGGAACTCCAAACAACATCCAGTGAAAAGTGTAGATGGTAATCTACTGATTTTGGATGAGGAACAACTCACTAGATAGAGAGAACATTTTGCCATGGTGTTAAACCACGTAGACGATGGCGCTTTAATCTCGAATTCGAATGAGTTCTCCGAGGGAACAAATTCCCCAATTCACATCGGGCTTCCGAGTAAAACCGAAATAATGGTGGCAATCAAGTAACTCAAGAAAAACGAGGCGGTGGGTATTGATGGCATCCCTGCTGAACTATATCAAGCTACAGCCGCCCATTTACAGGGCGTGGGATAGTGAAGAATTTCCGCAGGAATGGAAAAGGGGAATGATCATCAAGCTATCAAAAAAGGGAAACCTAATGGAGTGTGGAAACTGAAGAGGTATATGCGCTCTTCCAGCCGTAACCAAAATAATGGTTAGAATAATTCTGGAATGAATCCGAAAACATTTAGATTCAACTCCCGACGTCGAACAGACAGGCTTTCGCCGTGGGTGCAGTACCTGGAAGGTGGACACCACTACCACTCGCAAGCTGCAAAACCTCGTACATAGACGTCTAAGAATCACCTTGACATCTTGAGGGTTTTTTTTTTGCCCTTTCGATCTCTAATGCACAGCTCTATCAGAGAACGGGCCAAGAACCTGAAGACATTACTATGCGGAGTAGAAAGTGACAATAGTTTGGACACACCTTACGACACGAAGACAGTTCCATTACGAAGTACGTCATAAGCAGGCAGAACAGGGGACGCCCGATACATAGATGGTGCAGAACAGTCGAGGAGGAATCGAGCTCTTTCGGAATGGGTTGGAGAGAGCTCAAACGCGTTGCAGAACTCCGAACAAGATGGCGCGCATGCAGTGTTGACGCCCTATGCCCCCCGAGGGGGTAAAGGTTTTATATACATATATATTTATATATAAATGGGCTTGAGACGAGTTGCTGCAAAGCTCAATCCGAAAGTCTTGAATTTCCTTTAAAAAAAAAACAGCTTGTGGATATAGTGAAAACATATTTTCCGAGGCTGATTCCGACTAAACATTCATCAAGCGTACCACACGCAAACCAGGCATGAGGTGAGTGAATAGCTGGCTCCAAATAAGCCAAATCCGAAGAAACCACGTAAATTTCATGAACCATACTGAACATCGAGTGGACCCCTGCCCAATTATCAAGGCTTCGTTCTCAATGACGTTGTCTAATAAAAAGCGGGGGCAGAGCAAAGTACTGGTCTTATCTATTACAAGTTGCCGGTCATAGACCTTGTTGCGAGCATAGGTAGTCCCTACCAGGATCACGGTACCATAGGAGTCAGGAGCCCCCCGTATCTCGGTCCGGGCCTGACTTGTTGAGGTAGGCCCCCTTGTGGGAGCGTTATGGTGGATGTGGTTTAAACCCAAATCGCGGGAAGGGTCTTCCTGTTAGGTTGACTCAATGTAGGATTGCAATAATTACTGGGTGCTGTGACCCTTAGGACAGTAAGAGGTTTTAGGTCGGCCTCTGCTCATGCCCAGGGTGGAATTTTTGCCTCCAACACAGTTCCGAGTTGGTATCAAAGGATTGACGGAGAGCGATGGCAAGGCGTATACTTGCTCCCACGGATGTATGGTTTGGCATCCCGTAAACTTAAGTCTACGCAACAGGTGTTTACGCTAAAAAAAAACTTGACTCAATGAATATCGAGTACGAGGGCTGTCAATGCGGATTACTTTAAAGGCGAACATATCGTTTTAAATGAATAAATTTGTTTTATAGCTGTTGACCACGACATTCTGATGAATTCATCGATGTTTTGTGTGTTAAAGTATGATGTTGGTGGTGGTAAAACCTCCGTACATGGTTCCTGGAGTACGAACTTTAAATATTTTCGATGGCGCCCTTCTCGTGCTCTTTTTTTTTTCTTCTGAAGAGGCCAATGTACTTCCCGTCTCTTTTGCTCGTAGAGCTCACGAGTGGGTCAAGTCCTTCATTTGTAATTGTAAGCTTTTTGTTTAGCTGCATGTGCTTGTTGGCATTTTTCATCAAACCAAGGATTTCTTGGTGGTGGTTGGGTGAAACGCAGCACATCAGTTGCGGTGTCTCTGATGAGCGGAGCGGGAGCATATTAGGCTTATGTTAGCGAATTTAGCCTTGAAGCCAACTGTCATAAGACGCTCGCTCTGGCATCAAAAGCTTACGACTTCTTGCCTAGATCTGCCGCATATGGTAAATCCGCATCCAGATAGGCGCTGTGTCTTTTCCCTATAGCAATCAGCATAGTAGATGTCACAGTTTTTCATCATCCTTTTGCTCGGTCCATCCCATCAATCTTACTGGATGGAGGTAATATCTGCATGATAACACTCAAGGGCTTCTGCTTATTATTCGGCTGCACGTGGCCTGTTAAGGGTCCGAACAATTCACGTGCAGATCCACTGGTCGTTGATTTGTTTCGTTTGCTGTGGTTGTCAAAAATAAGGTCATCCATATCTGAGACTTGTTTTTGTTTGTAACTTTTTCGGTTTTTCCGTGGTAGAGAAATTACTCCGACGCACAACCCCAAGCTGGAGGTCATTGGTTTTAACCTCTGGTATGAGAGGATTCTCCGATGCCAGTAACCAACTTTAGGAGTGCGAGCGCTGCCGGGCTCCTTTGTCACCATCTTTTTTTTCAAGACTCTTAGTCTTCAAAGTTCGTAATTGACCTAAGCTCCGAATAAAGAGTAACTCAAACTCCGCTAATTTGATTGCGGATGTCACCATTGATCTCGATGAAATCAATGGTGACATCGCAATCATTTCTCCACTCCACATCCTCCTTCTGAGAACTCTTATTAGACATCTGAAGGTACTTGTCCTTCACGTCAGCAAAAGATGCCTCGTTTGGCACATGCGTACTTTAGTGCACCTAGTGCTACTCCAAGTGTTCAGTTCAACATATCCAGTCAGACACAGCATGCGTTGGTTCGCCATTATTATGTCGGAACAGAGCACTCAGACAAAAAAATAACCCCATTGTAAGGATTAGGTTCCTTTTATTGAAATTTCTCAGTCTTTCGAAGAAAGATGATGAAGTACCTACAGTACCAGAACCTACCATGTCAGGCGCTGATCTCCTAGAGACCTCGGGAAGCACTCGTTAGGTCTGCAACATGGAGATTCAGCCATCTAAAGTTATGCTCATATGAAACCCATCTGTTAATGGAAGCCCTAACAAGGACGCATGAAGATCTAGCGTAGATTCGGGTCCTGCCAAACTTTCCTCTCAGGCTTCCCCAGCAAGTATATGCCGATCTAATCCCGTGATCACTTGGTCACCCGGTAAATTTAGCCATCCGATTGGGTTCAATGCAGTCTTGCATTCTCGAACTAGATTACGGGTAGTCTCACTTGGTGTTAATGCGTCCCAGGTTCATCATTAATGTGGAAAAAAAAACAATATTCTCGGAAGCATCGATGTCGGGCAGAACTTCTTCATGAAGAAAGATTGAGGCTACTATGACTTCAATCCTGAAAAGACTAGCACCGAGATTCCTCCTTAATGCAGTTTAGGATGGTAAGAGCTTCTTCACTATAGCAATGCTTGAAAAGTGTTGGTGTAAGATAAATAAACTAGCGCCTATGCAAATGTAAATATAATAAATAATTATAAATTATTTGCTCTTAATAAATTTATTAATCAAATGCTTGGATGGACGCACTCCTTAAGGTTTCTGCCACTAATAAATAGTTAATTTACGATTTCGCAATTTGATATCACAAATCTCCTTCACTAGCGCCAGCGGATTAATCGAGCACCACCAATCAGAAGACGTTCGAAAACGTAAATGTCAAATACATTTTGTTTTTTACTGTCAACTTTTACAGGATAGAATTTTGCCAATAAGCTTGTTTCGCTTTTAGATTAAAAATTTCAAACAACATACACTCAAATCCTTCGAAAGAATGGACAATCTTGGCAGTGAAGTTGGTCAAAAAATGAGGGTAACCTACAACAAAACAAAAACACGATTCCTTTACAGAAAAAAAAAAAAATAATAATTTTCCACTCATGCCATTAACATCGAAAAAAATTGTCCCCCCCCCTTTTTATAGAGCGCCGTAAAGGCGAAACTCCTCGAACTAGGAACTGGAGGCTCCGCTGGATACATAGATGATGAGCTGCCCGATTATGTTATGATCATGGTAGCCAACAAGAGATCAAAACAGCAAATGATTGCCGACCTGAATTTATTTTTGGGCTCCCAGACTGACTTGTTTGTTACGTGGTTGCATGAAGTCTTGCAAAAGCTACAAGAGGTCACATTGCCAGCTGTGGGTAAGTATTCATTTCAATTTTTAATGAAAATTGACGAAAAAGTCAACATATTACTAAACTGAATACTAAATTCTATATGTAGCTCTTCAGAAGAAGCGAAAAAACTCTCAAAAGGAAGAAGCATCGTCCAGCAAACGTGACAAGAGAGAGAAGAAAAAAGACAAAAAAACACAAAAGAAGCCATCAGATCAAGAATCGGAAGATTTATCTTCGATAACCGACGTATTCGCTGGAGAATTTCTCGAGAAAGCTAAGAAAACATTTGAAATAGACGAAAGTGGTGTACAAAAAGACAAGAAACAAGAATCGCCAACTCACAGAGATGAAACTGACGATTTTGATATTCCCACAATCACTGAGATCTCTAATCGGGTTACAACTATCGCCCCAATTGAGAATCGTGAGAAAGATTTAGCAGAATTAGCTGAGATTCAGAAGAAGATCTATGCTGCAAAGAAGCAGCTGAAAATTTTGGATGACGCTGACGAAAGTGAAGATGAAGATTTTTTGAATATTAAAGAAGATGGTGAGGAATTTGATGAGACTGGCGACTTGATTCGAGAAAAGAAAAAGCCACCAAAAGCAAAGAGTCCTATTGTGTTCGATAGGAATGAGGAAGAGAGTAGGGCGGCATCAATTCCAGATAGTAGTAGGGGTGAAGTGTCCCATACTGAACGTTCTGAACGTTCGGACTCTATGGCGGAGTTTTCCTCAAATAGACACAGGCCGATTGAGTTCAGCGAAAGCAGTGAACATGAGAAGGAACGAGCACGTGCCCCAAAAGACAAAACTCCTCGGAAGAGGTCTATTCATGAGCGGCTGGGCCATGTCTCAAGAAGTGGTAAGTGCATCGGATTCTCTATTCTATTGAACTCACATCACTTAAACTCTATTTTTAGGTTCTGAACATACACAACCACATCGCAGGGCGGAAAAAGAGCTGTACGTTCCCGCATTCCGCCGTCGTGAACTTGAAAAGGAGAAGAGGGAGAAAAAATCCAATGGAGAGCTCGATGAACGCCATAGTCGTAAGAGGTCTAATTCCAGAGACAAACACAGGCAAGACAATTCCAGCGAAAGATCATCACAGCAACGTATTGGATCACGTGTAGTTGTAGCTCCTCCCAAACCTGAAATGCCCAGCAATGACGAAAGCGACAGTCAGCATCCTGAGCGGCCAGTCAACTCAGTCATCAAAATCAAACCTCGCCCTTCGATCTCACCCAGCAAGCAAGCATGTAAAAATCTACTCCTGCGTGCAGTGGCGGAAGCGCAACGTTCTACCATTCTCGTTAAACCAAAGAAGGACATTTCTGTTCGCAAAAATTCCGCCAACTCCCCGACGAAGCGTAATACCAAGTTCTTTACGAAGTCGTATCGGGATAGGATCGGACGTGATGCCTTACTCAGGAGAACAGCAAAAAATCTGGTGATTGAAGTAAAAGCTGACATGAGGCGTCAAGCGGAAAGAGACAAAGACGAGGAAATGCTACAGGAAGAGGAATATGTCCCAGAAATTATTTCAGAGTCGGACATTGAGCCGATTTATGTGCCGCAATCTCTTAACATGACAAACAACGAAGACGAAGAGTAAGTAACCACAGTGCTTGTTTATTAAAATCAAATAAATTTTCTTCTTTCTAGAAATGGTCACGAAGCCATTGAGGATGAATCTACTGAAAGTAAAACTCAATTCGTGGTCACTCTAAATGGTAAGCAACCCTCACAACAACCAAAATCAATTACATATTCATTTCTTTGTTTCAATAGATAAAAACTCCTCCAACTACAAGTCCAAATCAAAGACCTCGCGTTTAAATGGCATTGAAAGCAAAAGCCGACAAACTATGAATGCTAATCTACGTGACAAAGTCGACATACGCAGTCGATTGACCCTGAAAAACGATGCAGCTCGTAATGATCGTGGATCGAATTCTTCACCTTCATGCAGTACACCTCCCAGACCATCGTCGTCAATGTCGTCGAGTAAAAAAACCGAACTCATCAAAATTTATAGAAAACCAAAGGAAATCAAGAAAATCGTTATAAAAAATGATTCCGAGGACGAGGAATTCTCTAGTCCGAAGAAGGAATCAACCAACAAATTACATATCTCCAAGGAGGAAAAACGATTTTCCGATGCAAAAGAATTATCATGTCCCAGCACAGAAGAGGAAGAGGGCTCTACAACGCCACCGCTTCCAGTGCGTGCACATGATGAGAAAACTGCAGAAATAACGCCAAATAAACGCAAGAGGCAGCTGATTAAATTTGACCTGAGCAAACAGCATAAGACGGATGAATCTGTTCCAGCGAAACGTCGATCAAAGAGTGGTGAACCGGACAGGGAATTCAATATGGACACGACTGGGGATGAACGGCATAAGATTTCGACAAAAAATGTCGAATCGAAGAAATATGATAACTTGCCATCGTCATGTGAGTTTATTTATCTATTTAGTTTCGTAGCGCAGCCGTGTGCTTATGTCCTTAAGTCGATTTAACTATTTGAGTCATTTCAGTTGATAGGTTAAAAAGTCAAGAATACAACGGCACACATTCTTACTCCAAAAGGTTTTAATAATTTAGAGCAGTTCATCGCTTGCTTCTGTACTGAAATCTTTATCTTACTTTACTTTAAGTGGCGTCATATTCGGATCTGGATCCTGTACCAATGTAGTCAAAGACAGTCAGTCAAGTCGTCCACTTGAACGGGTTTCTTAAGGCGACCCCTCCTTTTATTACGTTGTCCATTCAAATTGAATTGCTAAGCTGATGGATATTGATTTTATTTGAGCCCCAGGTCAACTCCATACAGATTTACTAAAGCATTTATTTTTATTTTATTCCTTTTTTGGATCCGCGTTGCTATTTATTATATTGTACTAGTAGTTACTAGGTATTTGATGTTGATAACTTTTCTACGAGGGTAGTCCCAGGTTAGGTAGTCGCGACCTAACAAAGAAAACTCAAACAAAAATTGGGGAAAAATATGTTTATTTCTCTACGTAGTCTCCCTTTAGTTCCTTACACTTTTCCCAGCGATGTTCAATAGCTTTATAGTGAGAACTCTGTTTATAGTGAGAATCGTCGAGCTTCTTAAAATAGCCATCAACCGCAGACTCCAGCTCTTTACTGTTGGCGAATCTTTTACCCCCGAGCCAATTTGTCAAATTCGGAAGTAGAAAATAATCCGAGGGGACTAAATCTGGCGAATAGGATGCAGAGGAAGAAATTCGAACCTTAACTCACTAATTTTGGCCATCGCGTGGGCGGATCAATGAACTGGTGCATTGTCTTGATGAAACAAAACTTTTTCCTTCGACAAATGCGGCCGTTTTTTCTTAATTTCATCTTTCAAACGCTGCAATAAGCTCGCATAATACACGCCGTTGATTGTTTTTCTTTTTTGAAGATAATCAATGAAAATTATCTTTTTTGAAGATAATCAATGAAAATTATCTTTTTTGAAGATAATCAATGTCATGACCTTGGCTGCAGATGGAACTGTCGTCGCCTTCTTTGGAGTTGAGTCCATTGTTTTGGCTGTTATTCCGTCTCGGGTATAAAGTGATGGACCCATGTTTCATCCATGGTTATGAATCGACGCATAAACTCGGCTTTATTGCTGTGAAAGTTTGCTTAACAGTCGACCGAAACATCCTCCCGACGCTGTTTTTGTTCCATTGTGAGTAATCGCGGCACCCATCTTGCGCATAGCTTTCTCATGTCCAATTTTTCAGTCAACATGCGATGTACTATACATCGCTTTTTGAAATGCCCACCATATCTGCTGGCTCAAGCACTTTCAATTGACGGTCATCCAACACCATTTTGTGGATTTTTTTTTCAACATTTCTGGTGAACTCACCTCACTTGGTCGACCACTGCTATGTTCGTCTTGGCAACTCGTACGTCCTCGCTTTAACTCTGCCATCTAATATTTTATTGTTGTAAACGAAGGAGCAGATTCCCCCAGAGTAGAATCCAATTCCCTTTTGATGTTGGTTGGATTGAGGCCTTTCAAATGAAACTAGTGTACCTCATAACGACGAGTAATTTTGTCCATATTTCAAAATTCATTGAGAGCGTTCACTATTGATGGCTGCCGAACAAATACTCAACAACATAGCATCGTCAAAATTCAGATTTAGGCTTTATAAGGTTGGTACTTTCTACAATTGTCATTCTTTTTAAATAACAACCGCCATCTATACATCAGTTACTATGACGTTTACTATTTTGAACTTTGTCCAGTGAATAAAGCGACGCTCTAAATTAAGCTCCCCAATGTTCTTAACCATTTTAATTGTATCATTCGCATATCTTATACGTATTATTTATTTGTATGCTGTTTATTTTTATTCCGCCGTTATAGTGTGTCCATGCTTCTTTAAATAACTGTGCCAATTTCATGTTGAATAATAATGGTGAACTCCTGTCGAACTCCTCTTCGTATTACAGATTCTCTCCTCTCAGTTTATACATATTTTGGTTCCCTGGTCTCCGATTTTTTGTTTTTAGTTTTTAAAGATCTGATCCACCAATTGCGGTTGCACTGTGACCAAAAAACTCAATGATTAAAACGTCTCTAAAGAAGTGTCGTCTCTTTAACGCACTTAGAGACATGCATTCATATAAAATGTGTTCCGTAGTTTCGTCGTCTTCCATACAAAGACGACATTCAGTTTCCTGAATAAGATCTATTTTGTGTATATGATATCGAAAGTGGCAGTGTCCAGTTAGTGTATCTCCAACTAGTCTTCTGATACCATCCCTTTCGGGTTAAAGGGATTTTGATTGGCGAACTCCTGGGATGTCGTCGCAATGGGATATGCACATATTGTTCTGCCAACTCTTTATTGCTGAGTTATGTTACAGAACTGCTCAGGACCGATGAAAGAATCATCCAAACCGTTTCTAGTCAGTTCGTCGGCTATTTCATATTCGGCAATACCTTTATGAGAAGGCGCACACCAAAGTTTTACTTTATTCTTATTCTAAAGATCTTGTCGTGTACTGAGGCAGTGCAACACTGATTTAGAGTCAATGAGATGCTTAAATGGCTGCTTGACTGTCAGTTATTATATGGATGGCGCCACCCATCGACGATGAGATTCGCGCACACCTGAATGGCATGTATATCCGTTTGAAATACACTGAGACTTTTTCCCATCGTTTGCGAAATTCTGGTGCTTGGACCAAACATACCAGCATCCATCCCGGTGTCCATCTTTAGTCCATCCGTATACCACTTGATACTTTTAAAGTTTGAGGTGGTGTTTTTGTAGTTCCATGCTTCTTGTCTTGGGATCATTATATTGAATCTTCTCCCGAAGCACAGAGTCTTAGGTAGGCGGTCGTTTACTGAGCAGATCATGCCAATTTCGGGGATTTCGGAGAGAAAATTCATTTGACCCATGTCATCAAATAAGAGACGGAGTGGCGTTAAACCAATGAAGGCTTCTGTAATCGCTGCGATCATGTGTGCATTCCACTGGTGATGCCAATTAAGTTTTACTAGTACGACTATTGACCACAAGAGCGGTGAGAGAACACCTGTTTGTAGACAACATTTGACGGCTGAGAAAGAGGTTTTAGTCTCACTCGAAGATGTGAAGACTTTTCGAGCATTTTATGAGCATTGCTCTAACCCAACGGTTAGAGGGCTGGTCAATACCCTTTTTGGATATGGCTTCCGAAATGGATTCATATCCGATATTATCGAAGGCACATTCAATATCTAGGAAGGCACACAGTGCAATCTCCTTTTGTCGGTAGACCTCTTTAACCTGTGTTATCAGATTTGGTAGAGCGCCTGATGTGAATCTTTCTTTCCTGCATGCATATTGGTGTGATTGCAGATGTGAATTTCTGTTAAGAAAGTCTCTGATGTGTAAATCGATAAGTCTTCAGAAAAAAACGATATAAGATTTAGGTAGCTCACTAGGTTTACGTGCTTTGGGAATCAAGACTAGGTTTACCTCTCTCCAGGCTTGTGGGATGTTGAAACTAGAAGAAGTACTGGGAATATTAGTCTGATCCAGGTGTCTTATATGGTTTAAACGAGTTTATGGCCCATTCAACTTTGTGTATGCTGAACATACAACCTTGATCAAACATTTTCCGGAATTTATTCAGAAAATTAAAAATACAGGTTTATTCATCTAAATCTATATTGTCCCCTTCAAAGTAATCCCTATCGACTGCAACACACTTATACCAGCGCCTGATCCAATTCTCGAAACATTTTTTATATTCGGTTTTCGGTATGTCTATCAGTGCTTCCTGCGATTTTTCCATTACTTGGTCTCGGCTGCTGAAACGCGTTCCCCGTAGTGGTTTTTTAACTCGATTGAATAGAAAGAAGTCATAGGGAGCCAAATCAGGTGAATTCGGTGGCTGTTGGATGGTATTTGTTGCATTTTTCCTCAAAAAATTACGAATAATGATGGCACTGTGCGGCGGTGCGTTATCATGGTAGAAATTCCACCAGTTTTCTGCCTATTCTGGTCTCTTTCGGAGAATTGCTTCACGCAAACATTTCTTTTACTTTATCAATGTTTTCGTCGGTTTTCGATGTCTTAGGTCTGCCACTGCGTTCATCATCTTCGATTGACTCACGACCACTTTTGAGCCGCTCGTGCCACTGGTAAACGACCGTTTTCTTTAGAGAATCGTTGCCGAAACACTTTTCCAAAATTTCCAACATTCGCGCACCATTAAATCCGTTTTATACGCAACATTTAATACAAGTTCGTTGTTGCAAATTTAAATTCATTTCTAAAATTGTAAAACATCGCCAACACACACAGAGATAGATGTACTCTTGGCTACGTAACTTTTGCAAATGTCAAGCTATGACGCTAAGATTTATAGGGGATGTCAACAACAGATTTACTTAACAAAAAAAACAGAACTCAAATCGGAACAATAGGAGCGCCACACGGTTGTGTGGTGCGGGAACTTTTTGATCAAGGTGGTATTTCCAGATAGAGTGTTAATTCTGTTGTTGTAAGAAGCTTATGGTTTCAGAATTGACATACGTGTTGTGTTATTTAAAAGGATCGCGCCTTGAAAATCAATCTTAAGTAGCATTTTTTGAGTTTCCTCTCGACTAGCTGTGAAAGTACCATCTTCTTTTTGTAACAGACCTATGCCATTTGAAGAGTTCTTTGCAACAACTTTTTGGAGACAGTAGATTCCTGGTATTTTTTCCAGGTTCTCGTAATTGCTTCCCCAACAAGCTGTTTTGGACTTTCTCAATTCTATATTGAAGTTGGTTAAAGCGTTTGCTGGCTGGTTTCTCCTTAGAGCTACAGTTTTTTTTAAAAGATGTCAGCTCGTCTTCGTCATAGAAAGAAGTACGTAAATATTACAGACTTGCGAGTGCAAGAAGCATACATAGCCTGTAATATCAACGGGAATTCATTGGTCGTGAAATAGCCATCGTTGCCGAGCGTTCGCCCCGTGGAGGCAGTGAATGTGTTCGTGCCGGTTACTCTTAAGGATCGTCCTACGAGTCCACCGTCTTCGATTATTCAGCTGCCATTTCTCTAAATGATTTTGCTTTTGAGGATCCCTGCCATTTTTATATGTTGTGTTTTGTCAAAGGCTTTTTCATTATGCACAAAACAAGTGAAAACTTCTTTATTAACCTTTAGCCTTCTTTGCACAAAGCAACAGTGCTTCGCCTGTGCCGTTCCGCTTTAGTCACTCATCCGGATTACCGCTATGGATGTATAGCTAGTTAAACAGATCTTCTTTCTCTTGTAAGTTTTCCTGCTTTCTTTGCTAGATCAAATGGAACTTCATCTAGACCTACTGCTTTTTTGTTTTAATTTAATTTAGTACCTTTATAGGCTCTTTTAGGTCCAATCTGTGGTAGTAAGTGTAAATGGCTACGTCCATCTAAACACTACCACCAGAATGCTTGTCACTCTCTTAAATGTAAGTTTTCAATATTTGTAAATAGTCACACACGTATGGATATGTAATACCCCTATCCTATATATATATTCGATCCGTTAGATGAAGAGTGTAACATAATATAATATCGGCAGTGGAAACGATCGGAACTGTTATCTTCTAACTTCGTCACGAGTACTACAAATCGGTCCATCATATTATTGGATTTGTTCTCATTCACCCCAAAATATTTGATCAATATTTTCTTTCCACCTTCCTTGTCTTTCTTTCACACTCTAGAGAATCTTGCCATCGTCATCTTTAAATAAGACAAACTGCCTCTTTCTCACGGTACCTACCCGGCATCTCTTTCACTTTCTTATTAAGTTTAAACCTGCCACGAATTTTGTCGAATCTCTCCCGTCCTCTACACTGTTGTTGCAGGTGTTCATTTGTAGACTTTCCGATTTTGTTATTGATCGACCTACTTAGCTCTCTTAATCTAGTGTGGTTTGGGTTGTTCTGCCATTTCTCTTCTGACAGATTTCTGTTGCAATCCAATATATGCTTGGTTGGCGGTTACGGGGCTATGATCCACTCCTGCACATGCAATAAGTTAAAAACGAGCAGTAATCTATCTGGGTTTTGTGTTCACAGCTGCGACATGTATTTAATTAAGTTCTGCTCTTGATCAATAACTATCGCATTCCTCTTCGCAGTTTGTCGTTCGGAAATGACAATTTCATATTCGACAATTTTGTTTGTTTTGTTTGCTGACGTTACCGTTGAGGCCAAAGCTTGCATCGTCAAACTTAGAAATATAAATTTTTCTGGCTAAATTCTAAGACAAGTCTCCTGCTTGTCTTTTTAACTTTGTGTCTGGTTTTTGCTAATAACAGGATTGACTTGTACGGCAGCTGCAATCGTTTTCTGCGTCCCAATTGTAAAAAAATTCGATGATAAGGTCTTTCTGTAGTTGTTCAATGCTTGGTAAACGTGTTTGGCAGCCTCATAGTTCATCCGTTCTAAGGAATACCACCAAATACGCACCCAAGCTCTCTTTGGAAGGAAATTACAGAATCCAATGCGTGAAAGCAGAGCCCAACCTAAATTCTGTTTCCGACATTTTGTCAAATGGTTTCGTGAACGCATGATATACCGATTTTAATTTGGCGCAATACGTCTTTTAGTATGAATGTTGTAGCCGTCATTGTGTTGACATTCCAGCTTAGGATAGGTATTTTGCTCACGTCCGAAACCGTCGAAATACTTCTCAAACTCGATCTTTGGGATAGCCTTTAGCACTTTCTGCGATGCGCTTTTAATGTCATCTATGCGAGCCAGAATGCCTCCACTGGGACAATTGAGCCTTAGTTTCGACGTGATAAACCCATGTTTCGTCACCTGTTTAACACTTTTGAGTAACTTCCATTCGCCGCTGATTTTTTTTAAAATTCAACAATTTTGGAACAAATTTTGCTGCCACGCGTTTCATACCCAAAACATTCGAAAAAAATTCATGGCCTGAGCCAATCGATATGCCAACACTTCAGCGACTTCTCTGATTGTGATTCGGCGATTATTCATAACCATTTTTTTTTTTCACTTTTTCCACGTTTTCATCGGTTGTTTATGTGCTGGGGCGTCCGTAGGGTTCGTCATCTTCAACGTCTTCACGGACATCTTGGAAACGCTTATACCTCTTGTTTTACTCATACCAGACTCACTACAGGCCTTTGTTAACATTTCACAAACTTTGTTACACTTTATTTCATTTTTAACGCAAAATTTGATGCAAATTCTTTGATCCACTTCTTTTAACAAACGAAAATCGCCGTGCACATAAAAACACGTCTAACCCTAGCGGCTGCCACAGACAAAGTAAACAACGAATACAACTGAAAATTTTATCATACTTCAGGGGCATGTATACCAACATAATAAAAACAACATTTTTAACAATCGGACTCTCCAACTCGCGAAATTTAAAAATTCTCGTTATTTTCTGAACACACCTCGTTTATATGTTCATTTCAATGATACCGTGGATTCCTCTTTTATGTGTGTGGCACTGATATGCGTGCATGTACATATGAATATTCAATTAGTTTTCCCTTTTCTCCACCGGCAGGCTTGAGACTAGGGAAGTTGATTACGCATAAAGACATAAGTGGTAGCCTCGTTAGATATTAATATACCTCATTTACGTCTTAGGTGTTAAGGTGCCTGAACCCCAGGTGAATGCACTGTGCCATTATTTTATAAGCTATAATCCCACTATCTGGGAACCAGCGATTACACGCTTTGTCATTAGTAATATTCTGAACCTAAATATTTGTTTCTTTTATTTTCAGTGAATAGCGTATCGATAGACTCTTTAGTCATTAAGGCTAAACCAAAAGAACGCTGCAAGTACTACCCAAGTTGTACGAAAGACACTTGCGACTTTTATCATCCCGCAGCAGCCTGCAAGAGTTTTCCAAATTGCAAATATGCGGACAAATGTCTCTATGTACACCCCAAGTGTAAGTTTGATCAAACATGCAATAAAATCGGATGTAACTTCCAGCACAGTGCCTCCATACCCGGGCAATGTTCAGCACCACCATTATGTATGTACAATATACTCAAATCATTCCATATTCAACTCAAAATATATAAATATAACATATTTACAGCCTCTCACGTGGTACCAGTGCAGAATTACAAATCAATCTCAACATCAGCTGCACCATCAATGTGCAAGTTTTATCCAAACTGCTCAAAGCCTTCATGCCCGTTCTTTCATCCAAAGATGTGTCGCTTCGGAAGGAACTGCAACAATAAATTGGAGTGCAACTTCTACCATCACGATGTGGCTAGCAATAAATTTAAATGGGTCGCATCTGTTGTATAAAATTTCAATAAACCCTATAACTACACAAAATTGGCTTAAAAGAAAATCAATATACGAGTATTTATATTTAGTTTCTCTTTATCCTGTGGTGTGAAATTTAAAGTAACGCATTCAAAAAACACTCTTAATTTAAAGACCTATTTATTTTACATTTAATAATTTGTTTTCTTTTTAGTTTGTTTTAATTTTCTTTTTGTTTATGAACCCCATATATACATATAAACATACTCAGAAAAAAATATATTGTTATTACCTAAATTAATTAGGTGCTTTAGGTTTTAGAAATGCAAAAACAAAACACAACAAAACAAAAGTATTTCTTTGAGTGAAATATGTGGAAAAAAGTTTTTAGATGAATAAAATAAATACCAATTTAATATAAATGAAAATACGTTTTCAAATCAAACCATGAGTTATTTGTTTTCATATTGAATTTAAAGTATCATAGTTCCAGCTAGTCCAATTGTTGTTTCAAAGGCAAATTCACTCCGATTGTGTGGCGATTGACCTGAAAACTGCTAACTGTCATATACAGTCTTGTGCAAATTAATTTGAACATATTATATTTTCCTTGAGTTCAATGGTAAATAAGTTAATTTGTTGTCAAACCGATCTTACAT
Source organism: Volucella zonaria (assembly GCA_963966105.1). Lineage (NCBI taxonomy): Eukaryota > Metazoa > Arthropoda > Insecta > Diptera > Syrphidae > Volucella > Volucella zonaria. Next base: position 10,913,249 of record OZ014530.1, read on the forward strand.
TTTCTCAAATTGCACATATTCTTAAGCTAGATTATATTAGCCCTGAAAAAAAAAATATAGTTTGCTCAGTTTCCCAAAAAATGATTGAATTTAAATTTTTGGAAATGCTAAGGAGGCTTTGCAATTTGTGTAAACAAGAACTACAATAAATTGCTGTCAAGTTAGTTGCTTTGCTGTTTAGAAGTGCTTAAGAATGGATATCTCCGTAGAAATCCGTAGTAAAGTAATTACTTTGTTTGAGCATATATCTAAAACTCAGAGACAGATAGCGGAATAGTGTGAAATATCGTTAGGGTTAGTTAACAACATCATTAAACGCCATGAAGAAACCGGGTCGATTTTACCGCAACGAGCAGGGAAATGTGGACGAAAACGAAAACCCACCAAGAAAGAAGACGTTCTTCCTATAAGAAATAATCGGATTAATCCAAGTAAAAACAGTAACGGCTTACAAAAAGATCTTGCGGGTGTAGGAACAGTCGTGGATGCCTCAACAGTTTGGCGACGTCTTCTAGAGGTTGGACGAAAAGCACGGAAACCTTTGAAGAAACAACTCCTGACTGTTGCTATGAAAAGGAAGAGAATGACATGGGCTCGAAAATATAAAGAATGGACAGTGAATGAATGGAAAAATGTGTTTCTTTTCGGACGAGGGTAATTTTTTCGTGCAGGGTACGAAACATCAATATATTTGAAGTTCCGATGGTGAGCCACTTTCAACAGCTCATATCCAAAAGATAATGGAACACTGTAAAGCAAATGTTTTGGGATTGTTTCTCTTATTTTGGGACAGGATCATTAGTTTCAATACCAGGGAAGATGAACAGTGACAAATATATTGAATTACTGGATAGACGTCTGGTGCCTGAGCTGTCGAAATTGAATGCAGAAACAACACTTTTTCAACAAAATTTGGCCCCGTGTTATACGTCAAGAAAAGTCAAATAATTTTTCGTTGAGCTTGGTATTACGTCTTTGGATTGGCCTGACAACTCGCCTAACATTAATACCATTGAAAATGTATGGGCTATATGCAAAGCCAGGCTGAGAAAAATGGATTGTACGACCAAAACGAAGCTGATTGAGTCAGTTATTCAAGTATGGCACCGGGATCCAAAAATCGTTGACAACTGTCAAACACTGGTGGAATCCATGCCAAAGCGTGTTAAAATGGTGCTAAAAGCCAAGACTGTAACTTAAACTAGGCCAGCAGTAGAACAATCAACGTCGTAGCGAAGTGTTTGCCTTATCTTCCGTTGGTGGTCCCGAGTAAATGTAAAAGTAAACTCATGCAGGCTAAAATGACAGGCACATGCTCGGCCAGTAGCATAATACTGACCCATGCCGTCATAGGGACCACAACCCTATACGGAAGAGATTAAACAGATGTGGCGAACCAACCAATGGCCTCGGATAGAAATGGATTCACTGTCGACAACCCTTGCAAACGTTTAAAGGACAACGACCTTCGACCTTCGTTCGAGCCAAGTTGTAGGTAATATGCATTCTCTTTTGATGACAGCATGTAATTCGTTTGCCCTCGTTTACCGTCAGACTCATTTTGGCCGCTTCCGCCTCAATACTTACGAAAGTTTCATTAACGGCTCGTACCGAGTCGACTACCGACGAGTGCACAGGCCAACCAGTGCAACACAAAAACAAAACAAAACCACCGCGCGCGTGTGCAAAAAAAAAATAGTACGGTGCAGTGGAAAAAAATATCACACAGTGCGTATATCCCACCTCTCCCGCTCCTGTTCTAAGTACTGTTGCTTGCACTCGGTCACTGCCGTTAATGTATTTATTATACGGTACGGGCAGTGACTGAGGGTATGTAACAATTGATGGTTAGCGGGTTGTGAGTGAAAATTTTGTTGGTGCACTGTTTCATATTGTTGTAAGAGCATAACACCTACAGCAATTTGATTCGGTAAACCAACGCAACGTCAGAATTTTCACTTCGCAGCCTTGCTTAGTTTGTTTGTGATTATGACTAGGGAATTCAAGGTAGACATAGCCAATATACGCGGGCTAAAAAGTAATCACTTTTCTGCGTAGGTTCACGTCTGTAAGTACAGACCAGTTGTTCTGGCAGGGTAGACATAGCCAACATACGCGGGCTAAAAAGTAATCACTTTTCTGAGTACGTCCACGTCTGTAAGTACAGAACAGTTGTTCTGGTCTGGTAACACAGGTAGATCCCCGCCCACACCTCTCAAATCACTCTGATCTGAAGCTACCTGGTAACAAACTAGTGCCATTATTTTTCTCTCACCGCGGTCTCGCCATTTACATGCGCAGTGATATAGCTCACCAAGCTCCACCACAATGTGATCCATGTTCCAATCAGGAATTCAATTTGATGTAGTTAAAATCCCATCTGCGTAAGCAAATTATTCACTATTGCTTTATTTGCTGAAGCCCCAAACTGGACAGCAATTCGACTTTTAACGAGTTTGATGCGCTGTCTGACTCCATACAAAGAATTGTATCCCTGTATCCTCACACTGAAATCGTGATTACGGGCGATTTCATTATACACAATTCTGGGTGGCTTCGAAATTCTGGACAGACAACACCCGAAGGGCGGTGTGTTGCGATCTTCGCTGCGGAAAATAATTTGACCCAGCTTGTATATGAGCCCACACGAATACCAGACGTTGACAGTCATACCGCCAACACCCTGGACTTGTTTCTAACTTCTCACCCTGGTTAATACACCGTTGATGTGCTCTAATTTCTCGTACACCCACCACACAGTTAAAGAAAAGATTCCTAAAAGAACCGTATGGTAATACGAGAAGGTCAATTGGAGCGGACTTAATAACTTCTTTAGGAATGTTAACTGGTCGTTATGTTTCCTCGATAACGACGTGGATGCCGCTACTGATATGATCACAGAAACTATTCTCTTTGGAATGAGATGCTTTATCTCTCATCGGATGATGAGTATCAAACCAAAAGAAAAGGCATGGTACGACTTGAGTTGTAAAGAGGCTGTCAGGGTTAGAGAAATGTTTTTACCGTTCTACAAGACCAACTCGACAGAGGAAATGACTGCAACGCCTTTCTTAAGCGTGTGAAATTCCAATACGCCCAAAAACTGAGGCAAAAAATACTGCAATATACCAAAAGCAGTAAAAATTGTTGGTCGTTCGTCAAAAACATTAGAAATTGTGCCTCATCCTTCATCCCAACGTTCATTTACTATGACATTCCAGCTGTTAGCTCTTTGGACAAAGCCAATCTGCTTGCTGCACACTCCCAGATTGTGCTTTGTCCCCGCCTAAACTTGAGTGCGTCCAATCTTCAATGGGACGAATCCACTCTCGCACTCGTGTAGTAGCAAGAGTACTTAAAGATCTTAATACAATATACACAAATCCGCTGGTCCAGATGGTATATCTCCCCTTCTTCTGAAGAGGTGTTCTTCCTCGCTGGCAAAACACCACTGCGTAAGCTTTTTCATCAATCATACTCTTTAGGACTCTTTTCGAGCAGATAGAAAACAGCATTTGTCCCTAAAAAAAGGTTAATCTTCCTCTCTCTCCTCCTACAGACCCATTGCACTTACGTCCCTTCTTTGCAAGGTCATGGAAACGCTGTTAAACCGTCAGGTAATGAGATATCTCGAAACACGAAAACATCTTCATGACCGACAGTATGGTATTCGTAGCAACAAGTCATTACCGACCTTGATGGAGCAGCAAGAATTCTCCATAGTCATTCTGTACAAACCGACGAGTTTGGCAGGTATGTAAAAACAAGACATGGCGTTGTATAGCCGGTTCATATGCAGGCCGCTATTTGCGGCATTTAAGTCGACAATTAGATGGTGAGTGTCGATCTGAAATTCCCGGGTCTTCACGAAGATGTGCAGTAATGTGAATATTTTATCGATTTTAGACTTTCCTGTCCTCAACCGCACTGGTATGGAAAAACTAGGTGCCCATGCGCTCAATGTGACCCAGATATTTAAGCCGAGTTATCCGAACTTTTCGGCTGAGTTCGGCATCGTTGTAAAGCCGCTCGCAGTTGAAACTCTTGAAGCACCCGAGAGCATTTTCATCCGCTTTTATTAGTGTCCAAGCTTCTGCAACGTAAAGCAGGACTACGATGATCAGTGTCTTAAATCATGTCTTTTTAGTTGCTCGACAAAGAGTTTTACTACTGAATTACCTTGTAAGCCCAAAGAAGCAGGGATTAGCAAGAGTGATTCTTCTCATGGTTTCCACGCTGGTATTGTTTTCGGAGTTCATATCGGAGCCAAGGTAAATAAAGTCACTTACTAACTCAAAATTGTGCGACGTTTTGTCCTAGACATCGATGTTGTGCGTCCTTCTTTGTCGCTGTGTTTTCCCCATTATGCCAATGGCGTCTACATATGCGAGTAACTAAACTTATTGAAAGAAGGTGATTCTGGAGTTGACTTGTAAATTTCAAAAATTCTTTCATTAACGAAAAATTATATAACAACGCATTACCTTGTTTAAGTCCTTCTCTGACATTGAAGGGCTCTGCCGTAATGCAAAAAAAAATATCTATGATGGATTTTCCTTGCCTAAAACCACACTGATAGGGGGCGGTAAAACTATTGACGAATGGTCTTAGGGGTTCACATGATACGGCAGACAGAATTTTATATTAGACGTTGGGAGACTTATTCCCTTGTAGTTGGTGCAGTCTTGAGGTTCAATTCACCGGACATACTTTCGTCGACCCATATTTTGAAGATGAGTTGATGTATGGTCCGTGTTCAATCATTATCTGCTGCTCACCACCGGCAGTTAAGCGATCGGGTCCGGCAGCTTTGTTAGACTAAGGCTTGGAAAAGACTGTCTTGACTTCATCTTGGTCGAGTGGACGAAAATGCTGTCTGTTTTCGTCCCGGTTGAATCCTTGCATATTCTGTTCGGGCATGCCCGTTTTATTTTTTGGAAATACTTCATTCTTGTGGTAGCACCTCTCTAAGACTTCGTTCGAGCGTTTCCCGTGTTTCTTTTTTCATCTCCTCTTCCCTTCTTTTCTACTCATAGATCTTGCGAGACCCTCTTGTTCTTTTTCCAGGGCTGCTCTATGCATCTATTAATTTTCCATATTTATCTGTCTGTATTACAAAAGACGATTTCCTTGCCTTGCTTAGCATTACAGTTGCTAAGGACAATTTTCATGTATTGGGTCTACAAGTAAGTTTCCAGCGTTTGTCAGAGATGGCGCCACCAGCGGATCCCGGGCAGAAATGTCAGACCCCATGTGTTTTATTTGTAGGTTTTGTATCTGTCAACAACTTCGCAGCGTTATATTTGAGCAGTTCTATCGGTGTCGTACATTTTATCGAGTAAAATCATGGCAAGTATCCAGCCAAATAAACGTTATTTGCGGGAAGCGCTGCTTTTATTCTTTAATATGAAGAAAAGTGCGGCGTTAGCTTTCGGAAACTTATGGGGCGAAATGTATTGGTGAATCGACGTGCCGCGAGTGGTTCAAACGGTTCAAAAGTGGTGATTTTGGAGTTGAAGACAAAGATCGCCCCGGAAAGCCGAAAAGTTTTGAAGACGAGGAATTGGACGCTTTACTGGATGAGGATCCGTGTCAGATTCAAGAAGAACTTGCTGCATCATTGGGCGTCACGTAACAAGCCGTTTCCCTGCTATTAAAAGCACTGGGATTCATTCAAAGGGTTGGAAATTGGGTGCCTTACGAACTGAAGCCAAGAGACGTCGAACGGCGATTTTGCATGTCCGAAATCTTACTGCAGCGGCATAAAAATAAATCATTTTTGCATCGTATTGTCATTGGTGATGAGAAATGGATTTATTATGATAATCCTAAACGCAGAAAATCGTATACAAAGCCCGGCGAGCCCGCCCAATCGACGCCGAAACGAAATCTTCACGTGAATAAGGCCATGCTCTGCATATGGTGGGATCAAAAGGGTGTCGTATACTACGAACTGCTTCCGAGTGGTAAGACCACCCAAGGACCATTATATCGAACCCAACTGATTCGTTTGAAGCGGGCATTAAAAGAAAAACGGCCAGAATATGAGACCAGGCATGAGTCCGTCTTTTTTCATCACGACAACGCTCGGCCACATATTGCGGTTTCGGTGAAAAACTATTTGGAAAATAGTGGATGGGAAATTCTGCCTCACCCGCCTTACAGTCCAGACTTGGCACTATCTGACTACCACTTGTTTCGTTCAATGCAGAACGCTCTTACGGGAATACGCTTCAGCTCAGTTGAGGAAATCAAAAATTGGCTCGATACGTTCTTGGGCTCGAAAGACGAGAAATTTTTTTGGTCCGGAATTCATAAATTGCCAGAAAGATGGGGGAAAGTTGTAGCTTCCGATGGACGATACTTTGAATAAAGCATTGTAACTATGTTTTCATAATAAAACTTCAAATTTTGGAAAAAATCGCTGGAAACTTACTTGTAGACCCAATAATATTTAAGAATAGGTTTTATCAAGGAGCTCGTAGAAGCAGTCTTTGGTAAGCTTGTCCTTCTCCTCTGTCTGGGGTTGTGAAGCTTATCTTAGCGTTCGCTTACATGCCTGAAGCTCAAGACTTGTTCCCTTAGTATTCCTCTTATGGCGAATCCACATCCGAATATACGCTGCGACTGCTGTACTTGTTACGCCGGCTGTCTGTAACATTCTTCATAGTAGATATCACAGTTTTTTATCTTTTGTCCTTTGTCCGGTCCATTCCATCGCACTGTTTAGATGGCAATTATGTCTGTATGTCTGTTCGGCTGCACGCAGTCTGTTAAGGCTTCGAACATTCAGTTTAAACGTTTGCAAGGGTCGTCAGCAGTGAATCTGTTTCTATCCGATGCCATTAGCTGGCTCGCCACAGTTTTTGGTATCTTCCGAATAGGCTTGTGAGCCCTATGACGGCGTGGGCCTGTCACGGTGGTGGTCGATCATGCTCTTGCCATTTTAGCCTGAATGAGCAAAAATTTACTCACCTGTAACCGGCGACCACAATTTCGAGGTAAGACGAGCGCTACGCTACGGACGACGAGCAATAGGACAACCAAAATATTTCCTTATAAAACATTTATTGCCCAGCCCTACTCGACGAAAATGTAACAGCATTTGGCGAAGCCGAAAATGCTCTTCCATTAAGACAATGCAATAGTGCACACGTGCTTAGCCTTACTTACTTTACTTTTGATGTCATTCTACACATCGCGCTTTATTTAAAAAGTCGCAGACTGATTGATCCACCATCGTTTTTAAAATTTTAAAATAAATATGCAAGCACACCTTTTGGTTTGACAGTAATTCTCTTTATTCATATTACTTACGGTCCAAACGATACATCAGAAATATTAAAATGTTTCAAAAGTCTTCAAGTCACTACAGCAGAATACTGCACTGTCGTCAATTTTTATTAAATTTAAATTTAAAAATTATCACAAATATTGCGTATAAATATCTCTTAACTATTTTATGCCGTCTTTATATATTTTTCTCTTTTTACTTTATTTAACTTAAGTAGTAGTATGTATATGTATAATTTTCTTTTCACTGCGCTATAAAATTTATTGTTTTATTTTGACAAATATTTTATAAAAATATGCTATTCTTCTGTTTAAATATTTATACAAATGTTAACAGAGTATAAATGGGTTTGTATAAAATATGAATGTGTATATGCATTTTGTTTTTTTTTTTTTTGTTTTTAAAAAGATGTATTATCTATTGAGTTTCGTATTTAATGTAATTTTCATTTAAACTTTTTAAATTGCTATCTACAAACTTAACAGCACGAGTTTTTGTTTTTTGTTTTTTTTTTAGAGGTGTATATAATCAGAATAAAATTGAAAAACAAAAGAAACAAAAGAAGGCCTGTAAAATCAATTAACAACATTAGATAATTATTTATGTGAATATTTTAAAAATATTCGCTTGGTTCTGTATAACATAACATTAAGTACACTTAACTAAGTTATGATGTAAATACTAAATTTACAATTATGGAAGGATTTGTTGCTTATTTAACTTTAAATGGTTTCTTATAAAAATCTTTAACGTATTAGCGCTTTGATAACGATATACTATATTTATTCGTGATTAAATGAATTCTATTCACGTTGAATGTACACGACGGAATGTTATTGTAGATTGCTTGTTTCTTTTTTTTATTAAACAATAAATTAATAATTAATACATAATGAGCACTTATTTATCTGATAATTCGTTAAACAATAATTTTTTTTTTTTTTTGTTTGTTTTAAAAAGTTCCACGAAATGATAACTTTGACGAAAAAAAAAACAAAATACTAAAATTGTTTAGATTAAAAATTACACGTAACCAGATTGGATACGCTAAATAACAGATAAAACAACCAATGAAACAATTATGAGAGTGTACCGCACTAAATGAGACGTTCTTCGGGCGGTGGCTTAAGCACATTGTCCATTTCTAAGCGGGGGTTGCAGTATTCCTGAGCACTGGGACTGTAAGTGCCTCGAGTTGCTCGCTTATTACGCGCCATTACTAAGAATGTTCCCAGGAGAGCGGCAGCTATTAGCAATAAAATAACCACCACGGGGATCACAATTATTGCTATATCCGCAGTGGAAGGTCCATCATCTTTGGCAACGATCTACAGAAACACATTAGGTAAGCAGAATGGTATTAGTTTTAAAAGTGCAAAAGACAATCATATTGTGGTTGATAGCGAAAAAAAAAATCGGTTTAAATGCAGATTATAAGAACGCTTGCAGATTCAACTTATTCGTAAATAGCTAATTAAGGATAATTTAAAAATAGTTGCTCTTCCTTTACATGAGATTCACACAAGAATGTTGAGCCTAAGGCGGACTAATATCCCAAAGTCTGCATCGGGTTCCTACGTCTGGACACTATCAGTGGGGCAAAAGAAAAGTGGGACATACATTTAGGCATACCAGCAGCACATGGATGAAAGGAGAATAGTACTAAAGTACGGCATCATTGAAGTGATACTGCGGCAAATAGAAATATTCATGCCAGAGCTTAAGCGTTTCCGGGGGCCGCAATATGAAGCTTTTAAGAAATAAACTACGAATCGCAAGCTGCTAAGTCGGCACAATGACGGGAAAAAGTGTAGAACTAGAAAACGTTTTCCGGCAAAGTAAAATCGATATAATATTCGTATAAAGAAACAATGGCGAAATGTCCGATATTTGAACTTGCAACCGAAGGCGTACAAAATGTATTATTAAGGAGCGGAACAAAATAAGAATGGAGTTGCCCTCATCTTGGCTATCGGTGCGACTAGACATAATCAAAAATTAACGACCGGATGGCAATAAAATGCAGTTGAACAAGAAAAGTGGAATACAGTTAAGGACTACGTCTCGCAAGTAGGAAGTGAGCAAGCAGAAAGGGATGTATTTTGGCTTGATTTAGATGAGATAGTAAATGAAATATTAAAGCAGGAAATTCTTCTCATCGGTGTAGATTTAAACAATCACGTCGATAAATCAAACTACGAATACGAAGAGTGCCATGGAGGAAATGGTTTCGGATCGAGAAACGCTGCGGGAAAAGATATAAAGGGTATTTTTTTTAGAGGATTGGTTTTTAACCATATTGTCAATTTGACAGTTAAAAGTTGATTTTCGGTTAGTACGTTCTGCCATTTTACGATGAATAGATTATAGAATAGAACAACGCGTGCAAATTGTGTAAACTTATTTTGAAAACCATGGTTCGGTGCGCTACAGCCATTTTACGGACGACATAATCGTCCATCTGAGCAAGTTATTCGGAACACGATGAATCGTTTTCGCACCACATACACTCTAGTGGATAATACGCATCCTCAAAGACGACAAACAGTGCGAACAGACAAAGTTATTGCCGTTGTAGAGCGCAGTGTTGAGGAGAATCCGAATGAGTCGATTCGCCATCGTGCACAGCAATTGGAGCTATGCCTATCCACTTTTTGGTAGATTTTTCGGAAAGATCTTGGCTTAAAAGTTTATAAGATCTAGCTTGTGCAAGAGTTGACCGCGTGACCATTATATGCGTCGTAGGTTCGGTGAATGGGCCGAAAACATAATTCAGCTTGATTTCACTTTCCAACGCAAAATTTTGTTCTCTGATGAAGCCCATTTTTGGTTAAATGGATATGTAAACAAGCAAAATTGCCGAATTTGGAGTGGAGACAACCCAGAAGCCTTTGTCGAGACGCCCTTACAACCATTAAAACTCACTGTTTGGTGTACTCGATGGGCTGGTGGAATCAACGGCCCAAATTTCTTTAAGGACGATGTCGCCCAGAATGTTACCGTCAATGGAAAGCGCTATAGAAATATGATTTCTGACTTCTCCGTTCCTCAGTTGAATGGCATTGCGTGACAGAGCTTTGGTTTCAACAAGATGGTACAACATGCCACACGGCGCGCGGCACCATCAATTTATTGCGGGAATTATTTACTGAGCGCATAATTTCGCGTAATGGACCTACGAACTGGCCTCCCCGATCCTGTGATGTCACACCTTTAGATTACTTTCTTGAATCGAAAATGGCGTTAAAGAACAAAAGGCAAGCCTTTAAAATGTATACTAAGTACAGCGGAAATAGCGAAAACGATAAAGTGGGCCTTGTATTAGACTATGAACGTTGCGAAAAAAGCGGTTACAAGAGCACGTCCGATAGCAACAGAGGTATTGTATTGGATCACTTCACAACCTATAAGCAGTTAACAACCAGTAGAAGAAGTGCATCTTAGAAGCACGGCTAAACGACTAAACATTTTTAAGATTGCGGCGCAACGAAGATAAAACTCGTAAGAGATTTCATCACCGAAACATATTGAAGATGAGCAGATAAACTTACTAACATGGAACATGCCGCGGACGAAGGAGAAACTGGAGATTTTACGGCTGCTGAAGTTAAGGAATCTTTAAAAAAGCATTGCGAAGTTTCGAAGAATCTGCCTATCGTCTTCATCGACTTGGAAAAAGCGTTCGACAAAGTTCTAAAGATCTTATTTGTACGGCCATAAGTTTCCAGAACCCGATGTTCGATGATGTTAAAACGAAAGATAAATGCTAAGTTGATGTACGAGTATACCAATGCAGTGTACAAAGCCTTTTGCTTTTTAATGTCGTATACGATTTTCTATGGAAACAGCACATCAACGAGTCCTTCTTTTCGCTGGGGATAGTGTTATTATAGGCAACGACGTGGCAGCCCATCAAGACGGGGCTAGAAAATAACGGGTTACGAATCAGTCGTACTAAGACCTAATATTTGCGATTATCATGTCACCCTTCTAAAGTACTTTAACGTATGCAAATGAAAACGTTACGAATGTTAACGGGTGTAACAAAACGTGATCTTATAAAAAGTATGCACATCCGCGCAAGTCTTCACATTAAAAAACAGATAGAAGAAACTTCAAGCTAAACAAATCAGTTGAGGGTCAAGTTCCAGCAGAGGTTGAAAAAAAGGCCGACAGAAAAAAGGGATCTTGTAAACACGAAAACATCAGCAAACTCTTGGCCTCACTAAACGATGTGTGGCTATGTCATAAACCATCAGTGATATTGTGACGATGATGCACATAAAGTAAGCGTAGGGGGGCTTAAATGAGGCGCGATCGATTTTGTGATCGAAAAACGATAAATGTTCTTTATACACGACCGACAGTCGTACATCCGGCTTTGACATACGAAACGAATACGAAAATAAAAACGTGAGGAATGTCAGCGGGTGTGATACAATGCGATTTAATAGCATGTACGCGTGTCCATGAAAGTGCAAGGTTCAGCAAAAGTTGGAAGAAGAAACCAAAAGAAATATAATTTGATCACTCAAATGCAAATACCTGAGCTCACTAACGAGGTGATCCAAAATAGAGCGGACTGGGTGTAACAGAATTTCAAATAAAAATCTCTTTAATAACTAGCATCCTGAAAGCTATTCGCGTTCTCTTGGAAATCACTAGCTGACTAGTTTATAGATGTCAGTTTGTATTCCTTTAGTTTAACTTCAACCTTTAGAGCCACATAGACGTAATTTTGGAGAGCATTTACAATCTTCCATCGGCCGTTAGAGCTCAAAAAATTCCTAAAAAAACCAACGACAATTCAATTTTACACTAAGCTAAAGGAGAAACGCTGGAGTTGCTACCATTTCTTGGACGGTCACTGATTCTCTCTTGGTTCCATCAGACGGACCATCTCGTTGCAGAAGTCGAACGATGGAAGCGATGAAAAGTTTTTCCATCCTCATAATAAATCTAATTGACACTCCTCTCATTGAATCCCTAGTTCTAAGCTTGGCAACGGTATGAAGAAATGTTAATGAAGTATTTCGTCTAGTGTCTGCAGACTTATAAGTCTTGCCTCAATGTTCTTTAAGGTTATGGAAAAAGTTGTTTTTCTTTATATCCGGAAGTCCACCTGATTATGTATATCCGTTATACATCAATGTACATATATAACAGGTCAATCGAATGTCATCAGCAGGATTGAAAGAACTCCGTCCAAGAAAGAAATATCTGTACATATGTAATTTGGCTTTGATAACAAGTCCTTTCAATCAATCAGAAATGCCACCTTTGCCAAAGGATTTTTTTTTTTTTTTTTTTTTAAAGAACTTAACACTCAAGTGGGTATGAATACACTTATAATGGTTTAGCATGTGTTAAGTTTTTTGGAAAATAGGATAGAGAGAGAAAGAAAGATGTTTGGGCTCAGTAGTTATTTCGCTCCGTGGACTATCTTATTTAGCAAGAAAACACTCGACCTCTGTAAAAACTATTAAAAATTGTCCTAAAAGTGGCGTCTTCTCATTATTCCCTTCATCAAGAGCAGAAACTCAAGCCTTCAAACCCTATCGCTAAATAGTGTAAAATCGATTTCTCAAAAGAAACAACATTTTTTGGGATTACTCTCTCATAAACAAAACTAAAGACCACATCTAGAGAGGTCGGACGGTTCTGTGTTCAATCCCAACCGCGACCGAAAGACATTCTTTTTTTCAGGCAACTAAAATCACGTGAGATGAATGGTTGCCTAAAATACAGTCTTCCAATAGGGACTTCCGAACTTTGATAGTTGATAGTGGCCTTATTGTTGAAGTTACATCTGTCAAATTGACAGTCATTTATTTAGTCTGTTTTGCCAAATCACCATGGACGGACATAGCGTTCAACAACACGTACAAATGATAAAATTGTTTTATCAAAAAGGGTGTTCTGTTCGGGCAACGTTCCGCACGCTTCGCCCATTTTACCGTCGCCATAATCCACACTATTCGCAGTGTTGTGCATAAATTTGAGTCCACTGGTTCAGTAAACGATAAACCAACAACCGTACGTCGACGAAACGCAAAATTTGTCGAAAACATCGCCACTGTCCGTGAGAGTGTGCAGGAGTATCCGAGGCAGTCGATTTCGCGGCGCGTCGCTTCCAAGAACTCGGCCTTTCGCAGACCACAACTGGGCGAATTTTGCGTCGTGACTTGGGCCTGCACCCGTATACAAAATTCAACTGTCGCAGCAGCTGAAGGTAAACGACCATAGACAACGACTAGTGTTCGCTGAATGGACTTTGGAGCAGTTGGAAATTGACACTAATTTTCATCGAAAACTCATGTTCAGCGATGAGGACCATTTTTGGATGAATGGGTACGTCAACAAACAAAATTGCCGAATTTGGGACGATACCAATCGACACGAGATCCAAAAGCGTCCAATGCATCCCGAAAAAGTCACTGTTCGGTGTGGATTTTGGGCTCGCGGCGTCATCGGTTCATATTTCTTTGAGAACGACGCTGGCCAGGCAATTACCGAGAACGGTATAGGTTGATGATTATGAACTTCTTTTGGCCTGAATATGATGATATGGACACAAACGCCATGTGGTTTCAACAGGACGGCGCTACGTGCCACACAACTCACGCCACAATGGAAATTCTGCACGAACGATTCGAGAGCATGGTCATCTCACGTGGGTGTGAACTGGCCACCGAGATCGTGCGGTTTGACCCCGTTAGACTTTTTCTTGTACGGTTTTCTGAAGTCACAGGTCTATGCGAATAATTCAAATTCAGCCTGATTTATGTGCCAGAGTCATGGAAAATTGGACATAGAAGCCGCGGCGGACATTTGAACGATGTTATATTCCATACAAAATGCCATCGATAGGCCTTTCAAACGAATAAAAAATTTCGATGATATCTCACTCACACTTTGTTTGATTTAAATTTAAAGATAGGAAGTGCTTAATGGAAGACCCTTTACAACAAGTCAATTTACAGTAATAATTTAGTCTCCTCCCTGTCCCCATTAAATTAAGCGAAGGAGCCCAAACCTCTTTCTTTCACTCTCTCTCTATCCGATTTTATATCGGTATCCCTATTTTCTTACTCCCTAAGCTTTCCATATATGCAAACATTTTAAGGATATCGAAAACCTCTTGAACGCGAGCTAATTATACAAAAAAAAATTCCGAGTGTCCCGCAAGCGTACAACTTCAGCATATGCTTAATATAGCTTAATTAACAGATACTCCTAACTAGCGAGCAGACGTGATGATATAGTATTTTGAGACGCCGTTCTACATGTACTAATCACAAAGCCTGGCTTTGACGTGTAAGCATATGTACAATCGGTACCGAAGGAAACGAAAAAAAAAACTCTATAATTGTATTATCTGGACATGGAATTTGGTTTGAGGGAATCATGAGCCATGGGTCAAGGGATGGAGCAAGTGAAAAATTATAAGGCAAAGAATATTCTGTAACCTGACCACAAAAGAGATGAATTACTAACACTAATATAATATGAAACATATAAACAGAAAGAGAAAAGAATCGAATTACTTACCATTGCTGAACAATTCTTTCCAGTAAAGCCATCGGTGCAATTGCAAAAGAAGTCTGCCTTGTCAGTACACGCTTCGACACATATGCCACCATTCATACACATATCTTGCTGTTGACATGGATCCACTAAATTGCACTCCGAGCCACACAATTTAACTTCACACAGACATTTGAAGGATCCACGAGTATTCATACAGACACCTCGGCCACCGCAAGTAATTTGGCCGCTCTGGCATTCGTCAATGTCAATCTCACAATTTTGGCCCTCGAAACCAGTATCAGTACAATTGCAAGTGTAGCTGCCAACAAAATCTATACAATCTCCATGATTTTGGCACGGTTGTGAATCGCATTCGTTGATTTCTGTTTCACAATATCTGCCAGTGTAACCGATGCTACATTGGCATATAGGGGGCTGAAAGGGAAACACCGGAGTTACTTTATTTATTTTTGATCAAAAATCTAATGTGATAATTTACAGTCGGTTCGGTGGTTAGGCAGAAACCCCCATTTTGACATGGTTCTACATGACAAAATGGAATATCGCATAGAGGTCCTTGCAGACCTTGGATACAATAGCACGTAAAGTTGTTTCCAGTTGTCATATCTGCAAGAAAGTAAGAAAAAAGTGTTTTCACCGAACAGCTGCAGAAATTAGAAAAAAAACTTACTAAAACCATCCACACAAGTTGATCCATTTCTACACGGCACATTTTCGCATGTCACTAGTTTCAATACATCACATTGGGGTCCAGCATAATCTTCCGTGCAGTCACACTTGTAAGCCGCGATTAAATCCGTACAGTTTCCACCATTATGACATGGCATTGAGGCACATTCATCAATGTTATGCTCACAAAACATTCCATCGTAGCCTGGTAAGCAGCTACACACAAAACTGGCTACTTTATCGATGCAGGTTGAGTTATTTGTACAATTTGCCATTAGGCATTCGTCAATATCGATAGAACAATCATCACCTTCATAACCCGGACGACAATCACATGCATACTGTTCTGAAGGGTTTGTGCATACTGCGTCGTTTTTGCAATCCTCTTGGAAGCACAACACACACCCTTCTTCTGGTTTCGTAGAATTTAATCTGAATTGCGATCGTGGTTGCAAATTTTCTGAATACATTTCGTTGTTTAGGAAATAAGGTAGTATCAGATCACCAAGTCTGGCTTCGCCCAAGCAGCCCTTGAACGTGGCTCCTGATGTCATACCCCGAGGCAGGAGATTGTCAGAGAGTGGCATTCCGCCAAGGTAAACCAAATATTTTCCCGAAATCAAATCCTGGAATGCGTTCTGATCAATGTCGATAGAGAAAGCTGGTGACGGATCTGGCGTGTCTTCCCAACCCTTCCAGCCTCCTTCTAGTTTTCCATTTTCCACTCGCAAAAACACACGACTCCAATCAAAATCTGATTTGTCTTTTGTAAATCTCTTGGTTTCAGGCAATTCAGGGCTTAGCTTCCATTGCACTGTTACTTGGTCGCGATAGGCTGCAACTTCAAAGTACCGATCACCATCTTGAATGTACAGCAAAGTTCCTCCAGTCTTTGTTCGATAGGTGATCTCTACCACTGGTTTTAAGACCGTCTCTTCATCCGGGTTAACTGAGAAATATGAAAAGGATAGGGGACTCTTCTCATTCCCCTTGAAGGTCATATTCGTGATGCATTCAAAGCCGTCATCCAAATTTTGACAAACACCATTTCCTGGACATTTATTCAATTGACAAAATTCAATGTCTTGGCAAAATTTGCCTTTGTATCCTTTTGGACATGTGCAAACAAAGTCATTCCAGGTATTTCTACACTCAGCGTTATGCTGACATGGCTTCTTGCGACACAAATCGTCAGACACTTCCCCCTTAAGAACCGAAGTACGATCAATTGTTACCTCGCCGAAGGGTTTTGGAAGCTGTAGATCTTCTTCATTTAGTGGGAAAAGTTCCACAATCATAGCATGGGATCCGTTACTAATCTGTACATCTTGAATTATTCCCTTAAAGTAGAGTTGATCTTCCTCCTCTTTGGTCATGTTGGTATCAAAACTTTCAACGGTAGGCGCTGGTCCACCCAAGTACAGTACCTGTGCATCCAGTTGACCTGTCGAAGACAGTGTTTTCCGAAAGTACTCGGTACCATTGAGCTTGACTTGGACCAGCGTTTGATTTCGAACAACTTCGATAAGATGATTATACCCGTTGTCTAGTTTATTTCCACCAACTGTATAGGCTTCAGGAGTTCCATTAAATTGCATTTGAACTAACAACTCACCACCTCGAAGCCTTGCTGAGACATATGAGTCGCCAATTTCATCTAGAAAAAAAGCAAAAAAAAACATTCAAATGATATTTCTACTTAAACGGTTGAAAATGAATCGTTTACTTACTTATACTTCGAGTTGTAGCCAAGGCTTTTCTTGTGTCGCTGCCTAAGTAGAATATTTGTCCCGTCGATTGCCGTGTTCTAACAAACATCGATATATCCAAAATCGACCGAATAGCTCTTTTAGCCGTTTCATTTGTTTCAACTATTACAGCTGAGTGCGTTGTATTCTCCTGCCCAAATGTTGCCGCCGTTATGTCTGGAGAAAAATTTCAAATTTATGAGTCTCTATATGGGAATAAAATTTTTTGGAAACTTACTATACTTGCAAGTGTGCCCTAGGTGCGGCCTCTGACACCCACATGAAAACGTATGCCAGAGATCCTTACACTCCCCATTCGAATGGCATGGATTCGGTTTACACTGCTCTGTTCTTGGGCATCCACTTTGAATTTTCCCCAATGACGTGTTATCGTCTGGTTCCTCGTCTGGGAAGATCCATTTGCCATTAATAACAATATCCTGCATGCATCCAACGAAACTTGTAGGTCGGTGGGTTAGGTGCCTTAAATACGATTTGAGATTGGGAATCGTTCCTCCCAGATATGTAAGAGGGAAATAGGGTTGACTTCCATTTGCACTTTCGTATGCTCCGATTGGATAAATTGCTTGTTCATCGTTGGCCGATAAAACTAAATGAGATGTGTTTATAGCTACGAAGACTTTATGCCAATTACTGTCGTTTAGTTTTGATCCTATGAAAACACCCTCCCATTTATTCAGGAGAGACGAATGTAAATTCAATCTTCCATTGATTAGCTCTAGTATATAGCTAACTGGTTCATTTTGACTTCCAGATGTTCCGAAGGCCAACACACCATTTGGCAAAGTCGTCCTAAATTCCAAATTAATATCATAACCCTCTTCTCGTGTCGTTCTGACTGTGATCAGGCTGCTCACTACCATCGAAATGGTGGTCGTTTTTTCACAAATCGCTCCCTGGAAACCGTGTTGGCAGGAGCAATTGAATCTGTGTTCTGTTTCGTTGACAAGATATGGCTTGCAGATGCCATTGTTTAAACACGGCGCACTTGTACACCCAATCAGCTCGACTGAACAGTTTTTGCCGCCCCAATTTGCATCACAATCGCAATCGTAGTCATTTGTTTGGTCAATGCAAGTGCCATGAACACAGGGGGTATACCTTCAAAATAAGAAAAGGTTATAATACTCTACACAAAGAAGATGTTTTCTTTAAGCTGTACTTATCACACTCGTCGATATTGTTTTCGCAATAAACTCCTTCAAATCCTGGATCACATTCACAGGTATAGCTTCCAATCTGTTGAAAATTGAATTGAAAAAGAGAACATTACAAAGTGCCTAATCGTTGTGGTCGTTCAAAAGATACATACTCCATCGTTGCATGTTCCATGCTTTGAGCACGGATTGCTCTCACATTCGTTAATATTAATTTCGCAATTCTTTCCCATTATTCCCGGTACACATATACAATCATATCTATTTAAAGAAGGGGTTCAAGGATCTTTTTAATAGAAAAATTTTGTTTACAACTTACCCACTGGCATTTTCGTAAGAAAACTCCTGGGAAAAAATTGGCGGCAAATTTTGTTTATCGGGCATTTGGTATAAAGTCTTATTTGATCTCTCCAAACATGTTCCATTGTATTGGCAAGGATTGCTTTCGCATTCATTTATATCAACTTCACAATTTTTACCAGCAAATCCAGTGTAACAATTACACAAGTAGTCGTTTATCTTATCGATGCATTCGGCACCGTTTTTGCAGAGATTCGATAAGCACTCGTCTATGTTGATTTGGCAAAGTTCACCAGTATATCCGGTAGCTGCGCAGTCACATTGGAATCCACCTAATTTATCAATACACCTACCGTTATGTTGGCAAGGTTGCGAAACGCAATCATCAATATCTATATCGCATAATCGTCCAGTCATGCCGGGAATACAGGAGCAAGAGAAATTATTAACCATATCAATGCAAGTTGATCCTATGGCACAAGGATTGCTTGCACATTCATCGATATTAACGTCGCATTCTTTGCCCGTATAGCCAGCTGGGCAGATACATTCGTAATCGTTAACCTGTGAAGATTTTAACTTTTAGTTGATTCGGATTTTAACAGTTTAATTTGATTTGTAATAAATATGTTTCAATGAATCTAATTCGTAATAAAAGCAAAGGAAAAAAGTGGTTACAAACTATTGATGAGGTTCTCTAGCAGATAAATTATCGACTTAAAAAATGTTTACATGGCATATTTGTACTTAAGTTTAGGATGCAAGCTTACGGGACAGGAATAAGGACTGAAATGAATAAAATTTGTAAATTTTAATACGGGCTATACTTCCAATGCGTAAAAATTGCAATCCCATTATATTCTCTAGTTTTAGTTTGTTATTGATTTTAGTTCGGTACAGTTTAAAATATTTATAAAATATAAGTCAAGAGGAACACCGTAAAAAGATCATCGACAAATGGCTCGAAAATACTTCGCGTCCAAACCATTTCATTGCAAAGAATTTAAACATAGCACGCAGTACAGTGGATTCTGTTATTAAACGATATTTGGAGACGTTGACAGTTAAGCGAAAACAGAAAAGTGGAGCTAAAAGTGGAGCACATAATACAAATTTGGACAGGAAAATAGTGGGTACCATCGTAAAAAACCAGACTATGTCATCCAGAGATGTTGCTCGGAAATGTAATACCAACCAAACAATGGTACAAAGATCTAAAAACACAAAAAAAAAAAAAACAAAAAATACCAAAAGTTACTGAAAAGCAAAAAAAAAGTCATAAAAACACGAGCCCAAAAGCTATACGTGTTGATCGGCAACAAGAAAGCGTGCTTGGTATTGGATGACGAAACTTATGTCAAAGCCGACTTTACTACTCTTCCAGGTGCGCAGTTTTACAACTCGTTTGAAGCTGAGATTCTTCCGCAATCAACAACATCGATTGGGATGGAAAAATTCGCGTCAAAATATCTCGTTTGGCAGGACATTTGCCAATGTGGACACAGAAGCTCATCGTTTATTACAACGGGAACAATTAACGGAGAAGTGTACATTAACGAGTACCTAAAAAAACGGTTGATTCCTTTCTTAAACAAACACGAGGGTTCAACATTATTTTGGCCAGATTTAGCTTCAGCTCACTATGCTCATGCGACGTTGCGCTTTCTTGTCGACTTTGTCCCAAAAGACATGAATCCACCCAATGTTCCACAGTGCCGTCCCATTGAATGGTATTGGGCTTTGGTCAAAGCTAAATTGAGGAAAAGTGAGCAGTGTACAAAGGACGTAAACTATTTTAGTGCTAAATGGAAAAGAGCGTCCAAAAAGATCACGGATGTAATTGTCACCAACCTTATGAAGGACATTCGAAAGAAGTTGAGGAAAGAATGGGAACCCATATAATTTTTTTTTATTTTTTGTAATTGTGAATGAATTTAGTAAAAACGGAGTTTTAAAGCAAATAAAAAAAATTTACATGAATTATGAACATATTTTTTTTTTTTTTACTTTGAAGTTTCCAAATTTTATTCGTTTTAGTCCTTACTGAAACTAAAAGTATTATAGAAGTTCTTGCATAGAGGCAATGAAGAAGTTTAACAACAACATGGCATCGATACAGGATAATCTTTAAATACTAAAAAGCAAGTCCTTTTATCCTTGTCATCACGGTTTCTCAAAAACTGCTAGACGTAGGGACTTGCAATTTCGCACAGTTATTCCTTATTTTGCCTAGATGCTAGATAAGAACGGATTTTCAGAAATTCAAGGTCTATGTGGTATAAAGGGGGTTGAGATTGAATTTCTTGACACTAAAAGTTATTTACACAGCCCTAGCTCAATAATGGCTGACCGGATTTAAAAAAGAAAAAACTGGTGAATTTAGTATGGTAAATTTATCGTTCTGCGTTGTCCTGGGGCTGAGTAATGCAAAAACACAATTAATCAAATCATCACCCACAATTTTCCTTCAGCGGAGACCGTTGCCAGCAGTCATGCTGCAGTGCCTATCGTTGCAATAGTGTGTATGGGTATATGGTATGGGGCGCTACAACCTGATTGTTTTGATCTTTAGTGTGTGATAAAAACAATCACAAATGAAGTTTTTAACAGTGTTTACAGTTTTACAGCTTTCCGTGTTAATTTTTCTTTGTTTTTCATACAAATATGTAAGGATAGATGGATAATTTTACATATGCACTCATATGTATATGTACTTACGCATGTACAATAATAAAAAAACAAGGCAAGTGCTAAAACAATTTGTATCCATATTTCTACTTGACGAAAGAATTCTTATGCAGTGTAAAATTTTGATAAAAAAGAACATAAAGTTGTTGATCATGTTTCAGCCAACTGGGATGGGTTTGCAATTTTATATTCCGGACATGGGTTTACCTGGAACATTTGGAACAACCTGTGAGTTAGTGGCTGTGGGTGAAATTTTTCCCTATCAGTTTCAAATTTTTACGAGTGGCGTTATATTTGCGCAGTTTTGAGACCCTTTAGTAGGTTACGTTAGACTTCGGTTTTCTGGAGAACTGGGGGGCATTTCGATCTCGTAATTCCAGTCAAAGGGCCAAGTACGACCAAGTATATACCTTCTCGGCAAACCATACGTAGATCGTTAGCTACCAAACGCAATAGAGTAAGAATTAACGATGCCATACTCAGGACAACAAATAGAAAGTCCGTGGTCATACCACCTTGATCAAAAATATAATAACGGAATAACCACGGTGTGGCGCTCCCGTTGTTCCGATTTGAGTTCTGTTTTTTTTGTTAAGTTGGTAAATCTGTTGTTGACATCCCCTATAAATCTTAGCGTCATAGCTTGACATTTGCAAAAGTTACGTAGCCAAGAGTACATCTATCTCTGTGTGTGTTGGCGATGTTTTACAATTTTAGAAATGAATTTAAATTTGCAACAACGAACTTGTATTAAATTTTGCGTAAAAAACGAATTTAATGGTGCACGAACGTTGGAAATGTTGGAAAAGTGTTTCGGCAACGATTCTCTAAAGAAAACCGTCGTTTACCAGTGGCACCAGCGGCTCAAAAGTGGTCGCGAGTCAATCGAAGATGATGAACGCAGTGGCAGACCATCGACATCGAAAACCGACGAAAACATTGATGAAGTAAAAGAAATGTTGGTCAATAACCGCAAGCTAACCATCAGAGCGATAGCGGAGGACTTGAACATTGCCTATGGATCCGTCTAAGACATTTTGGTTAATGATTTGGGTTTCCGTCGTGTAGCAGCAAAGCTGGTGCCAAAATACCTCAATTTCATGCAAAAAAGAGACCGAGTTGACGTCGCAAAAGAGATGATTTGCGAGGCTGAATCCGATCCCACATTCATCAAAAGGATCATTACTGGAGACGAGACGTGGCCGTGGGTTTATGAGTACGACACACAATCCAGACATCAAGCAAGTGAATGACGTTCACCAAATGAGCCGAGACCAAAACAACCACGTCGTTTTCAGTCAAAAAAGAAGGCAATGCTCACGGTTTTCATAGATTACAAGGGTGTAGTGCATCATGAATTTTTGCCAGAAAGCCAGACAGTAAACAGAGAGTATTATTTGGGCGTTATGAGACGTTTGCGTGAAGCAATTCGCCGAAATAGACCAGAATTGTGGGCAGAAAACAAAAGGATTTTGCACCATGATAATGCACCGTCGCACAATGCCATCATTATTCGTAGTTTTTTTTGACGAAAAATGCAACAAATACCATCCAACAGCCACCGAATTCACCTGATTTGGCTCCCTGTGACTTCTTTCTGTTCAATCGAGTTAAAAAAGATTTAGATGAATAAACTTGTATTTTAAAACTTCTGAATAAATTCCTTGATCAAGGTGGTATACCGAATAAAAAAGGTTGAACTCTTAAAATCCATTCCTAAAGTTCGTAATGCAATAGATTTTAACACAATTGCAATCAAGCAATGGAAACAGAAATCACTTTCAGCTTTTAATTATTGCGTATGTGTTGATTATATCGGTGATGAGAGTGTAAATTTGGGAAAATTGACAAACATTTGCAGGTGGTGCAACGCTAAGAAGTGGAATAATGAAAGTGTAGGCTTGTGCTGTAACAGCGACAAGGTACAGTTGCCCCAATTTGAGAAGCTCCCTGAACCTCTTCAGGGTCTCATAACAGTTCATCATCCCCAATCAGAGCATTTCCTTAATATGCCCAGAACGTATAATATTTGCTTCCAACTGACTTCTCTTGCAGCTAAGGTGGTTAAGGAGGGCAACTTCATGCCAACATTTAAAGTTCATGGACAGGTCTACCACCGAATAGGGAGCTTAATACCTGCAGCACAACAGCAAACAAAATGTCTTCAGATTTATTTCGTTAATGATGATGAGAAGCAAAAGGATATTAGGTGCGGCTATTTCTCTGATAGAAGGCCTGTTCTGGTTTTACAGCTACAAAAAAATGCTCCAAAATAACAATGCATACGTGAAGGACTTCAAGACAGCACTGGATAGTGTTCCCGAAGGAACCGAATTTCAGGTTGTGATACATGCTGATAGGAAACAAATCAATGCACACAAAGGTCGATTTAATGCACCTACAGCCAATGAGGTAGCCATTGTTATTGTTGGAGAGACTTTCGAGCAAAGGGACATTGTCTGCTAACCGCGCATAATAAAATATCCAATTGGGAGAGACAGATTTCTTCAACGTTGGATTGCCCAAGTGTAACCCACTAAGAGGAAATGGCGGATTTAATGAAAGCTGACGTTAGTGAAACTGTAAAAAGAATAAACGTGGACGTGCCGTCGAACCAGATCACATATTCTCCGAAGCATAGGTGACAATCAGGGATCGTGAACGGATGACTAAGCAGCGGAGGGAGAGCTGTTTTGCTTCACTTTATAAGGGTAAAGGCAAAAAGAGAAGGTACTGTTTGCTTAGTGAAAATGTAAGAGCAAATGCAAGACAGTTGACAGCGCAGTATTATTAAATTCCATGGCAGACAATGCGGCTTTGTGGGAGACAGGTCGATTCGCGACGCAATGCAAAGTTTATGAATACCAATGGGGGAACATTGGAGCGAATTTGATGATTTGACTTGCATATCATCTTCACCCATATGGATGGAGCTAACATGTACCCGAGACATATATAACAATGGTAGGCGATATGACATGACGTTAAAAAGAACGTTAAATCCGCAGGAGTTTGGAGTTAGAGTGGGAATACTCTAAGGCAGTGTTGCTTTTTACGTCATACAAGATTTTCTGCTAAATCGGCATTGGAGCTGCTGCGGCGGCTTTTCTTCCTTTTTTTTTTGTTAATTAGCAAGCGCTCAAGGGATTTGAGTGCACTTAAAATATTTGTACACAGCGAGGGCGAAGGAAATTTAGGGGAGGAAGAAAAGAGAGGTACCGACGTACGTTGGTCTTAAATGTTTGCAAGTTATAACGACTAGGAAATAGAGAGCTCGGCAGGGCATTCCATAAGCGAGTTGTACGGCTTAGGAATGGATCACGATATTATAGAGTACGTCCAAAAGTGGGATTGAAGGTATACTGATGAGCATTCATAGCGAGACGGGTGTTATGGTTGAAGGTTTGAAGGGGCGGAATGCTACTGCCGATTTTAATGGAAATAGGTGGTGAAAATAGATAAAACAAAGTGAGATAGGAGACATTACGTCAGTGTTCGAGGGTGTCAATTGACAGTCAACTGACTGATATTAGTATCACCTTTTGGTTTTTTTGTTCTGCCAATGAACAGCTGGATATTTAAATTTCGCTTTAACGACGCAGACAGCAATGTGTTTTAGAAGCATTAAATTCCACTCTGTTGATAGTTCCTTAATTGGCTATGCTGTTAATATCGGAATTTAATGAGCTTCCATTCTACAGCCGAAGAGCAGGGACGTGAGACCAGGAACGAATAGCAAAGGAATATATTGGATTAGACATAGGAGACAAGAGATTATTAATGAAAATTAAAAACAACGTCAGATACAAAACGGAATCCTGACATAAAGAGTAGGATTGATGAAAAGCAATGGCTTTCCCAGCGAGGAAGAACACCTCTTCAGAAGAAGAGTAGATATACCATCTAGTCCAGCGGATTTGTATATAGATATTAAGATCTTTAAGTATTCTCGCTACTACACGAGTGCGAAAGTGGATTCATCCCATTGAAGATTTGACGCACTCAAGTGTAAGTGGGGACAAAGCACAATGACAGCACAAGCAACAACGTGACAGCCCTCCAGGCTACTTTTAATAATTGGATAAAGGCGCTAGCGGGTTACGAATCAATCGTATCTGCATTGCCATTCTCTAGAACAAACACATGAGGTTTATCTAGAAGGAGTCATCGTGCCGAAGACCTAACAATTTAAATACTTAGGCTCTGTCGCTAACCATCAAGGAAATTACGATAACGACGTCGGTCGCATATTGAGAGAAGTAAAGCAGGTTTCTATGAGTAACTTTAATTTATTTATTTGATTGGGACCCTTACAATGGAAGGATAATTTTCTGCATGGATAGGGTGTTCAGATGAAAATTTTAAAGGAAAAAAATACGGTTCACCAATGTTTCTCCCCGTGTAAAAATATTATCTCTCGAGCCATTGCACTGTTTGAATCTTTTATGAGTAAAGCTTGTATTTCTTTTTCAAAATTAGTGAACGCAATCGTCCTAATGGATTTATGTGGACTCCGTATAGTTTCGGCCTGAGCTTTATATCATTCTGGACTCGCTGATAGCGTTGATGGTCCTGGAGGAGATTTGTTGATCATTGTCCCTTTTTGTCTGAACCTTTATACCTAGACTACATCAGCTCGATCTATCACTTAATCGTCGAATGTTGAAGTAAGAGCACAGTGAGATGTGCACGAACCAGTGACACGCCGCTCTTGCTCTATAGCAAACGTAAGGTGCGCTCCCAATCTGTGACTTATGGCTTGATTTGAAAATTTGAAACTGAATACGTTTTACAATAGAAGGTGCGCCGGATGCCTGATAACAATAACTGTCAAACTAGCTATCATTTTTTTAAATGTCAAAGTTTTCAGTAAATTGATCATGGATAGATTTACATCATAACAACGTTACTACAACGTGAACTATTATTTCCGAAATTAGTGTCCAGTAAAAATAACTTATCGAGTACTTCTTCAATTTTATGGACCGAATAATCGCCCACCTGAACGTTTGAAAGCTACTTTTTAATTTTAATTTTGGTGAGAGCTGAGGCCCCCATTTATTGGCTTAATACAAGCTTAATCTAACTTAAAAACTAACAGAAAGACTTAAGAGCTAGTGACCAAGGAAGTGATGGAGGAGATCTTGTTTGAGACGAGGAGTGCTCAGGTGGAAATGAAAAAGGGAGAGGTTTGAGTTGACCTTTCGGAGCATTCGGGAGATAGGTTCGTTGGAGCCATAAGAGGTGCGGTGGACCGGTAGATAGAAGAGACGAGGACAACGTAGATTGCGGGGGTTGGTATTGGAGGAAATGGAGTTCAAAATGGATGCACAGTCGATGGAACCTGAGAGAAGACGATGAATGAAAAGAACGTCAGCAATATTCCTACGTTCTTCTAACGAATTCATATTTAGAAGGTTGAGGCGGTCTTGATAGGGAGGTAAGATTAAAGGGTCGTTCCATGGCAGGCCAAGGAGGGCAAATCGGAGGAATCGACGTTGAATACCCTCGATTCGGGAAACATGAACCCGGTGAAAGGGGGACCAAGCTTGACTGGCATACTCAAGCAGGGGGCGAACAAAGGTAATATAGAGATCTGGTTACATACGGGTTGGAAAATTCCTTGGACCACCGTTTAATAAAGCCAAGTGATGAGTTGGCTTTGAGGATCATCTTATCGATATGCGAACGGAAATTAAGCTCACTGTCGAGTAATATGCCAAGGTCTTGAAAAGACTGAACCAGGGGAATTGGTTGACCATGGAGAAAATAAAGTCGGGGAGGAGACGGGTTGCATTTACGTGAGAAGGTTATAAATTGACATTTGGCTATATTAAGCTCTAGGCAGTTTTTGAGGCACCAGATTGAAAACCGATCAAGGTCTTCTTGAAGAAGGGTAGAGTCCTGGGGAGAGGAAATAGATTTAAAAAATTTTGTGTCGTTAGCGTAAAGGGAGAGGGAGGAGTGCTTAATGACACTCTCAACATCGTTGATAGTAAGAATGAAGAGAAGAGGGCCAAGATGACTGCCTTGTGGAACTCCAGATGAGGCCAGGAAGGGAACAGAAAGGGCGGATCTAAACCGAACACTATAATATCGGTTTACCAGGTAAGAAGAAATCCATTTTAAAAAGAGAGGCTCAAAGCCGAGAGCAGACAATTTGAAAAGGATCAATTTATGAGATATCTTATCAAATGCTTTAGTGAAATCAGTTGCGATAACATCGATTTCTTTGCCATTTTCTAAGGCTGGGAGAGCAAAAGACACGAATTCAACTAGGTTTGTGGTAGTTGTTCTACCTTTTAGAAAACCATGTTGTCGGGGTGAAATAAAAGGCTTGTATTTGAAGCTTAACGCTTCGTATAAAATGCTGTCAAAGAGTTTGGGTATATGAGAGAGTTTAGCAATGGGACGATAATTGGTAACTTCATGCTTAGATCCCTTTTTGTGTATCGGGATTATAAAAGAGGTCTTCCAAATCTGTTGAAATTCACCCTGTGTAAGCGATAGACGAAAAAGGTAGGAAAGGGGTAGAGACAGGTTGGAAGAGCATTTCTTAAGAAACATGGCGGGGAGTCCGTCTGGGCCAGGTACAAATTCATCCTTAAGATTTTGTAACTTTTCTTCAATAACTGCAGGATCGAAATTTTGAGTGAGAAAGGGACCAATAGAGAAATTTGGTAGATCATTGAAGTAAGAGGGATCTGGTACGAAGGAGTTGTTGGCAAATGATTGCTTGAAAAATGTAGCAAAAAAGTTGGCGATGGTAAGAGAATCACATGAAGTTTTGGTTTCGAAAGCGAGGGAGGAAGGATAACTATCAGTCTTACTTTTGCAATTGAGAAATTGAAAAAAGGACTTGGGGTCATTTATGAGATTGGTTTGCGCACTATTCAGCGCGATAGAGAGAGTTATAGAGTTCAATGAAATGAAGATATGTACCTAGATAATTTGAATAGTCGGAAGAAGAGTGGGTGCGAAGGAATACCGCCCATAACTGGTTTCTTTTGTTTCGTAGAGAGCGAAGTCTACGATTATACCAAGGAGGGGATGTAGAAGAAGTTTTATAAGGCACATAAAGGGAGATGGATTTGAATATTTCTCTGTAAAAAATGGAGAGGGCATTAACCAGAGATAGATTGGTAAACTCAAAAGAAGCACTGCTTAGATAGGTATTAATTTTACGGAAATTAGCTTTGTGAAAATTGTAAGAAAATAGAACTGCGGGGGGAGGCGACTGAAGGGGAGAGTTGTGGAAAAATGAGAGAAGAAGTGGAGGATGAAAGTTATCAATAGCTGAAAGAGATAGGGGACAACACGATACTGAGGAGTTGATGGGATCAGTTGTGAAGATAAGGTCTAATTGTCTTTCCATATAGTTGGAAACGCCACTGACTTGGCATAGACTAGAGTCTGTTAGCCGATCTAAGAATAGGCATTCCTTAGTAGAAACGGGATTGGAAGCAATGAAAAAAGATAGGTCTTCAGATGGAGTCCACTTCAGCTGAGGCAGATTAAAATCGCCGAAGATAATGATATCATCAAGCGAGTCTGATAAGTCGATCAAATTGTCAATTGCTGCAATAGCAAGTTGGTAGGATTCGATAGATAGACAAACAAGAAGAATAAGATCATTGCGTTCCGAAGGAAATATTTCGGCATTTGAGGCCAGTGTTTATAAAATTTGTAAGTCTGCAGCCATTCGTAGGAGTTTGGGTTTTGTACGTCCACAACTTGTAACATTTTTACTAAAGGCACTCGGCCTACTCCGCCGCAAGGTTTAATAGGCCAACAACTGAATCCCTAGCGGGTTCATTCCACGGAATCAAACTTTAGTGACAGGATGATTTTAATATTGGGACCTGTAAACTGGCAATCAAGATCTAGTGATCTACCGACGCTCAGCTATTTTTAGCTGAGGAACGTGAAATTGTTTTACATTGATAAATCGGCAACGATTGAATGTTTGGAAGATAGTTAATATAGGGTGATTTGCTGTGGTGGAAAACTGGAACTACAGCATACGCTTTGCAGTTGTTATTCGTGGTACTCATATCCCAGGAATCATCTTTAAATGTTAAGTGATAAAGAATTATGTTTCAGATGAACCAATTTTTTATAACAAAAGCCAATGTCTTGTATTTTAGTTTAGATTTCATCCCCGCACCCTCTTGAAAAATCGCCATTCATAAGTAATTCTAAGTGATCGAAGGAATAAAACGACATGATATTTTACATTCAATTATGGCGATAGCTTTGGGGATGGAGATCATTTCTAATATCATGGATGTAACTGGAAAAGTATTAAATACAACAAATTAAAAAAATAGGGAAATACAAACACATAAGCCTCATTTACACATTTATTGTTTTAATTAGCAATGTCTAATACATACAGCCATTATGTTGGCTTCTCAGATTTCAAGACCTCAAGAAATAAGCCTAGCTTTAGAATATACGTTTTTGAATAGAACAACAGTTTCTATCTACTAACTTAAAAAATTAAAGCATTCAATATACTCGTAGCAGCAATGGATAGACGCAATGGCTATCAAAAAATCATTTTACTTACTTCTCGTAAAATTTTTCGATGCTTTCCGTATTTAAAAAAAAACAACTAACTTAATGTTAGTGAAAAATCGACAACAAATCATAAATCTGTTTTACTCACCTTATTCACGCAGGAAGCTCCATTTTTACACGGCCTGCTGAGACACTCGTCCACATCTGAATCACAGCGCAGGCCAGTAAAACCAGGTTCACAATAGCATTTAAATGAACCAGGCCGGTTGACACAAATACCATGTCCACATGCAGATAGCTGAGCACATTCATCAATATCTGTATCACAATTGGTGCCATTCCATCCTTCGGCACAGATGCATTCATAGCCAGAACCTTTGTTTTTACATGAAGCTCCATTATGACAAGGATTGGAATTGCATGCAACACAGTTCATATTATCGGGACATATGCATTTGTTATTTGAACACATCATTGGTTCTTCGCAAGTGGTTGGACTGCAAGGTTCGAATTTCTCACATCGTTCGCCATCAAAACCGGAGGGACAATAGCAGTGAGTGCCATTTAAAGAGCATGTGCCGCCGTTCAAGCATTTACATCCGTCGGTGGATGTAGAAAACTCACAGTTGAAACCTAGTTTGGAAAACGGTTAAATTTTATTTTCTATTTCTTTAAATGTTATAAAAAAAAATATCGATATACCATTCATTTAAACAAAATTAAAAAAGAAGAAAACAAAAGAAAACTGTTAGGTGTTAGTTTTAATTACGTTACTATAGGTATCTCAAAGATTTCTGGATTAGTTTGTTAGTTAAGATTATTTCTATTCTAATTTTGTTTTGAAGGTCCAAACCTGAGTATCCACTAGCACAGATACAAGTGTAATTTGAAGCATTTCCGGTGCAAGTACCACCATTTAAGCATACAGAATAGGGGCATGCATTCAACTGGGCGGATCGTGACTGGGGAGTTGGGGTTTCAATTGGGACACAATGGCCTATTGGGCCTGGATTAATTGTTTTTTTTTGTTATACAAAAGAAATTATTAATATTATTCACGTATTTACAATTCAAACCTTAAATAAATCTAAATTACCTTACATGCTATTGTATGTTTTAAATAAACAAAATAAAAATAAATTTATGTGACTAAAAATATAATACCGTACTACCTCGCTTATTCGAAAAAGGTGATCTGTTTTACTACAATATTTCGTTTTACTGAAATTTATCGGACATTTATAGAAAGATGGATTAATGCATAACAGCAAAGTATCTGCGGCCTGAAGAGAGTGTAGGCCGGACACTCACAGAGGAAGTGTTCCGCAGGGTAGTCATCTCACTCCAAGCCAGCGTCACGGGATGTTGTATCACTTATGCCCAGTACATTTAAGTGTTTTAAAAGTGTTAAAAGCGTAATACCCCGCTATAAAGTCATTAAACAGCCTGCAGTACTTCTTATTGAGAGACAGAAAGAGAGTCGCCGACCTCTTAGAGACGTCAGGAAGCTTAAGTTTGGCTTGTCGGCATTTTGAAGAGTCATGCCATCTAAAGTTATTTTCACAAGAATACCTAAACAATGACGCAGACTCTTCTAGTGTCTGTTTACAAAGCTCATTGCCATCAGGATTGGGTATATCCTCACTTGGAAGACAGACGGAAATTTTCGCTATAGACCTCCAAAAAGACACCAATGCCGGATCCTAGATCGTGTATG
Source organism: Volucella zonaria (assembly GCA_963966105.1). Lineage (NCBI taxonomy): Eukaryota > Metazoa > Arthropoda > Insecta > Diptera > Syrphidae > Volucella > Volucella zonaria. The sequence goes on from OZ014530.1 coordinate 10,944,917, forward strand.
GGGCTATCCCTGAAGACTCGGCTAAATTTTTTTTCTGCTCAGATTCTGCCCGAAACCATTCCGGGGCACAGGGAAAATCGATTTCGTACTCAAGTGACAACAAGTGTTTTGCTGCCGTCATTGCACAAGAACAGAGTCAAAAGAAAGTTGGCGCGCGAGGTCATAAAAACTTTAGTGCGGGTTGTACCAAATATTTCTTCCTTTAAAATGGAAGATGGGTCTGAGAATGCAGCCCGTTAGATGAATATCAAGCCGCGGAAAATTCATAAGTGCATCTGGAGCGGAGCCAGGCGTACTGAGAAAAGCTCTCACCGAGACACACTGTTCATTAGAGTCTGGTAAAAGCAGAAGCGGCGTTTTTTTTCGTTTCTGCACCAGACAACCAACCCATAGGATATAATTTGTCTTGTCGTAGCCAAAGAGATAGAAAGAACCTACATCGGCGACAAATTCCATGTCTTGTCGAGAGCTCCGTTACATCGCTGAAAGCAATGCCAGCGCCTTTATAGTCTTCGACCTGATATGGTTAGCCCAAAGGGTTTTGTTATCCATATGAGTCAGACCAGTCAGCTTCCTCTTTCTAGTGAAGAGAACAAGCTTCGTTTTGAGACGACTGTTTTAGAGCAAATTTATAGTACGCCAATCGGGGATCTGCATTACGATTGATCGGGAAACTATTGACTCTTCCAAAGCACCAGCATCTGGTGCGAATGGTCTAGAGTTTCTGGTCTAGGTAACGTGGGTTACCCAGCAGCCAGCGTTACAGAAAAATGCCCGCTACGGAAACCGACATTACGCCTCGGATAAGGAATGATCGAATGATGAAGACTTTTGGCTATTGGACTATGGTTATTTACTGGAATGTGAACACAAGCCTCGACTCAGAGAGGGAAGGATATCAAAATGCTGGATTTCTCCAATTGAAACGAGAGTTTCTTCGATATAACTTGGACATATTATCAGTGAATGAAGTAAGATGGTCCGACGCGGGAGAGTACCAGTCCCCAACGTGTAATACTGTGCTACTCTACCCAAGCAAGATCTCAGGCAGTCCCCGTGAATCCGGAGTGGGTCTGCTGCTAACATTAACAGCACTCAGAGGCTTAAATTCCTAGCACCCACATGGTGATAGATTCTTATGGGCCGAATTCCGGACTAGAGTACGGCGCGTCACAATCATACAGTGCTACACCCCAACAAATCCCTCGATTGAGGATGAAACGGACAACTTCTACAATCAGCTAAGCGCCGCATTCAATGCAACGCACGGACATATCGTCATCGTTATGGGTAGGCAACGATAATGAAGGGCTCGGACATGTGATCGGAAAGCACAGTCTTGGCGACCGAAATGACAATTATGAAAGGTTTGTTGATTTCTACAACATCAATCGACGTTTCAGAAGTTGTCTTTTAGAAGTCCGAAACAGATGAGGAGCCGACATGGAGTTATTACGAGATCATCACCTTATGGTAGCTATTGTCCAGTTACATACTGCATCTAATATCACTATGTAGAATGCCTACATATAACAACGGCTAAAGATCCGCTCTGTACCTCAGCAATTAAGGGAACATTTTTCGGTAGGAGTGGAGGCAATCAGTAGCTCACTGTCGACAACTATCAAAGAATATAGGGATGCTTGTGAGAAATGTTTTCACATCTGGAGCGGAAAGTATTGTTGGTATTGTAGATTACAGGCAAGACATAGCACATGTCTTACCGAGGATACCTGGAGCTTTTTGAAGAACGTAAGCTACTCAAAGCTCGTATTGTAGATACCCTAGCAGTAGAGAGGAACGAGTTAGAGTCCCTTTATCGAAGGAAAATGAGAGAAGTCCAGGGTAGCGTACGACACAGAAGCAGAGGAAGTAGTGGGCAGGTGTGATAGCAAAACCGTTTACAGAATCGCTAAACAGCTGGCAGGTCTTCACAGATAGCTCTAAAACCGATTTTGAATATGGCACTGGTATCTTTACGGAGAAGGACAATGTTAGATTTCACTCCTCGTTAGGAAAACTTGCGGAGATATATGCAATATGCAGTCCTGATGGCAATGCATCATATTGTGAAGAATCGGTGGATGGGGCGGAGCATTTAAGGTTTTAGCGGCAGGCAAGCTACGCATAAAGCCTTATTGAAACCTTTCCCGACTTCTTCGCAGATTAACTTGCTAATCACGTCTCAAAGGAGATTTTCAGCACCCGAACCTACGTTAGGTCTGCCTGCGTTGTCGGTTAGGGTTTTCATTGACAGTTGGGTTTCATATGAGCATAACTGTAGATGGTATGACTCTGAAAGTTTCCGGATGACCAACCGAGTGTTTCTTGATATCTCTAAGAGGTCAGCTGCTTTCCTACTGTCTCTCAGTAGGAAAGACTGCAGGCTGCTTTCTGGGGTCGTGCCGGGGCATTAGGCATTTGCTAAGAACTTACTCATAAGTGTGCCGGGCAGAAGTGATAAAATATCCTGCAACGCCTGCTGTGAAAGTGATAACGATAACGCGGAGTACTACCTCTGTGAATGTCCGGTCTACGCTCGTATTAGCCTGAAGGTACTCGGCGCTGACTTGGTAGGTGCTGGACTTCGCTTCGTCATATGACAAAGGACAAGCTTGGAAGAATTGTGAGAGGCCAACAAGCTAATACCATATACAACTGCTGGTATACGCTGACGACATTGACATTGTTGGAAAGAAATTGGCGAACTATCATTGGAATGTTTGCAGCCATTGCAGCAGATGTAACTGTAAATGAGGATGAGTACATGCTGTCAACAAGAAACGACACACAACACCAACAACTCGGTAACTACCCTACAACAGGAACAGCTCTAAGGTGATAAAGACCTTTTTCAGTGCTCCCTTTAAACTCAAACAACGACACAACCGTAGAGATCAAGCGAAGTCCATCGCTGTTTCTTTAAACCAAAAAGGCGACTGAAAATAAGTGCGCATTGCCGTCGGCACTGTACGTAATTTCGAATCATCAGAAGAAGTAATTGACGTTTGAGAAAATGGCACAGCGGCCAATTATTGTTGCGCTGGCGTATGCGACTCAAGAATATTGGACCGACAGTGATTAAATACGATGGAACCATGTGTGACACATGTCGTCAACAGCCAATCTTTGGAATTCGCTGGAAATGCACTGAATGCAATAATTACGACCTGTGTTCGATTTGTTATTACGGCGACAAACATCACTTCTACCGAATTGCGACTCCGGGAGAAGATCGTGTAATGCTTGAACCGAGAAGGGAATGCAAAAACGTTGCCATGATAGGAATTTTCCCCGGCGCTAGAGTAATCCGAGGTGTAGATTGGCAAGATAAAGACGATGGAGTTGGTCATCGTGGTAAAGTAAACGAGATTCCTGACTGGTCTTCAGGACAGCTGCTTATGTGGTATGGGACAATGAAGCCACAAGTCTCTACAGAGTAGGATTTGAAGGAATAGCTGATTTAAAAGTGGTAATTGTGTTCTTTACATATTTCCTATTTTTTTCCATGGGTCGGAGAAGGTATCTCTTTTGCGAATCGTTTCCTTTTTTTTTGTTCCTCGTGAAGGTTTTGTGATTCCTTCAAAACTACGTGGCGCCTAACTTTTACCCAGATGTAGCTGCCATCAAACCGCTACCGGAGGAATCCGGGGTAGTGAATTCCAGACATATTTTTAATGCGGGGCATCGTTTAGCAGGTGCCGAGAATCAGTCATAACAATTGGCGCCCAGCGTAGCTTCTTTTACATACTGGAAGAACAAGGTAAAGGAATACCTTGTCTTAGGTGACACGTTTAAGTCGAAAGGCACCTAAATCTACATGGCGTACGCAAACGGATGAGATTGGAGAGCGCTATTAGTTGAGATCCACTTTGGGAATCTACTACAGACTCTAGTGGCACCAAAGCTAAAGTAAAGAATGTATTAGGGGAGCACAGGAGTCATTGGAAATTAGAAAGTCTTTTCAGACTACAAAGAGAATATCAACAACATCAGACATTTTTGGAAAATTGGTTTCATAAAGTTGTCGTTCCTAAGACAAGGTACGCAAAACTTTCGATTCGAAGCCATGTCAAGGCGTTGTTGTTGTTTTAAATAGGATTCATCCAACCGGTGGACTAAAACGTGATTAAATTATTCAAAATATCGTACAAAAGGTCCCTCATTGCGAATAAAGTCGTTTAATTTTAGTGGTGATTTGATGTTACCTTCTTCAGCTTCTCTAGGAATATTGGGACATAAATAATGCCATTGCTTTTCGAGGCCATAAAATGTCTCATATATTTTAACTAATAAATGTATTATGCTATTTAAAACCGGTTTACACTGCTTTTATGAATAAAATTTTGACTAACGTTTTGAGTTAGGGTAGATCCCGATTAGTTCGAATAACCGAGGTAGTACGTTTCGCTTGCTACCATCTGGCCTAATTCTTTCTAGCCGTAATCTTAAGTAACTATCAAACGAATATAATATGTATGTACGGGTAGGTGGTGTAATTTCAAAATAATCCTTTAATCCAGGCAATAACATTTAAAATTCATTCATTACTTGAGATTATTGAAATATTGAAAATACCCACATCTTTTATTTTTCAGCCAATTTGAAGGAATCGCTCTTTCTTGACGAAGATACACCTCTTCATCCGGTATGACAACGTAATCCAACAAATCGTTTGCTTTGTTTACAAACATTAAATTCTTAATTCTTATTTATATATTCATTCACTTCTACTATAAAATAGAATGTATACTCCAAGTTAAAACAAAAACACATAAAACAAAAACTTAGATACGAGTATATGTAAATTATTTTTTTATTATTGTAGTTATCATTCTTTAAAAAGATCCATTTATTGATGTTTGTGTTCGTTTGGATAGTTTGAAAGTAAAACTAAATCATTGAATGGGGAACGGTTAGATAATCCGCTTAGGTTCAGATGGATTACCTTCGGGAATGAGTTATATTTTTTCCTATTCTCTTTTCGCTTTTCAATTCTGCCATTGGGACATTGTAACACACGAAAAGGGAAAACGAAAAAGAGACAAATTTTTGTATACTCGTACTCGTACGTATGCAATGAAAGCCAATTAAACTCTTACGATTTATTTTTCTATGATTATTGAAAATCCCTGAGTAAGTGATGTAACAAACTTCAATGATAGTGAAACCTATAAGTAGCCAATGTATAGCCAGAAGTGAGGAATCTATAATCAGTCTAAGACAGTACCACATTCTTGATCGGATTTGACGTCGGCCATGAAGACTCAACTGTATAACTTATCTAGCTCATCTTTGCATATCTTAGTCGCAGCAGTTGTTATTCTACTGTAGTATTGTCCATCAGACAACATTATTAGACTGGAAGCTCCAATGCTAGGGAGATTCCTCAATGTATCGAAGGCAGTCAGCCAAAGTGCAGTTTGGAATCTAGATTGGCCAAATTGACAGAAACGAACTACATGGGTTACAATCGACACAAGAGTTACATCGTATAGATTCATAGAACTTGATGCAGCGATCTTCGAATATCCGACCAATGCTGAGTTAATCGAACAACTTAGAAAGCAGGGCATCTTTAGGAGTACATATAGTCGATCCTATACACCAGATAGCTTCCGATATTGGTAACTTGTTATCAACTTTTCCGTTTCTCCGTTTCTGTTGTGTCGAAACACTAGACTAAAAATGGACACGCAAGAAACCTGAATAAGCCAACAGTAGCTGTCATAACCTCAGCGAGGCTACTAGCACCGGACTGTTTAGCCGGACCCTTTTTCCAAGCTCTCCAGATTGAGAGCTGCGTTTAAGGATAACTTCGCCACAGTGCAACAAAAAAAAAAAAAAAAAACAGAGACAAACAACAGCCTTGTATACGCATGATAACGTTGACGACCCTAGGACCCTTGATCACTCAACAATCAATCAGATCATTCACGTTGCGATCGACGCCACACGCTCCTCCAACATTTTGGATGTTCGAACTTTTCGAGGAGCTAACATCAACTCGGATCATAATCCTGTTGCAGCCAGGATACGAATGCGAAGTCACAACGATGCCAAGGAAGACGACCAAATTTCGACGTTGAGAAGCTGCAATCGTAAGAGACCGACAGAATTTTTGAAGATCGTGTTTCCTTCAAGCTATACACAAACCGTATAAATGTCACCAATGAGCCATCAGATAAGCTGCTTCAGATGCGATTGGTTTTAAGGCTCCCCCACAAAGAAATCTATGGTTTGACGATAAATAACAAGAAGCATATGAAGCTGTTTTGCATCGAAGGACGAGAACTAAGCTTCATGAGGAAAAAAGAAGTGAAGAGAACACGTTTTCTGGCAAAGAAAAAGAAAGGGCGAGAGAAGTGCGCGATCGAGAAAATGGAGAGATATTACCGCAGGAATGGAGTTCAAAAGGTTTATCAGAAAATAAAACGAAGATACCAAGGCTACAAAGCCAGAATGCAAGCCCGCAAAAATGAACATGGACAAATAGTTGTAGAGTCGCAGTCGGAAAGACTACTTGTGCAGACTGTATTGTGACGATGGTGCATTGAAAGGCAGAACCACTTAACCTGGACGAAGCAGACACAGAATTCCGTCTCCCTGACCTAGACGAAGTTAAATAAAGCTGCTAACGCGGACGAATTACCTGTTGATCTATTTGTAAAATATGGCCAGAAGAAAGCATGGTTGAAGCATAGAATCTCAGCATCGTTTGTCTGATCCACAAAAAAGGAAACACTTTTGACTAACTATATCGACTAGAAGATCTGTTCTGTCGTACTATGTGAGCTTCTGAAACCATTCATGATAAATCTCGTTGGTCCATATCAGTGCAGTTTTATGCCATATTACTAACAGAGGCTTGAAATCGCGTTCGTTTATTTGTTTACAATGTTCTTTATAAAATTATAACTTTAACAAATAAAAGCTGTTGGAAGAATTTAAAAACCAAGTTGCCAACTAACTAACTAATCTGTTTTTTCACAAATACAGTCAGCATTTTTGCTTCCAAAATTTAGCTACTGCAATCTGCTACGAAACGATCAGAGAATGGCGTAAGTTCGTCTTTGCGTTAATTTATCCTTTGATTCGGTACTACCGCCGCCACTAAAGTCAAACCCATTGAATACTGCTAACAGAGGCCTACATATTCATATATGTAGACTGTAAACTCTTTTGGTCTATACTGAGGTCCTCAGAGATGACCCTGAACTAACACTGGAAATGATTAAAGTCAATTTGATTTGGATGAAGGTCGGTTGATTGAGGGACACCGCGATATATCGTGAGTAGACCGGCATGTCTTAATTCAACTATTTCTTGTGCTGAGTCTCTCATCCCGATCGCGGAGGTAATTGCAATTTGCATGCCAAAAACAAAATCGAACAGGCTGATATTGGCCTGTCTTACCAGTGCAGAGCATCAAACGGCAATATCATAAGTAAGAATTGGTCTGTGTCAGTGAATGACATTGGGCTATTGATCCCACAGCCTTTTTGTACGAGTAAAGTGCAACTTAAGCTTTTTTGTTTCGGTCTGCTCTTTTTTTTGTTCACTTCAGTTTTCTGTTCAGGGTGAGGCCTAGATTTTTGGCACTCCTCAACAAATCCAGAAGGATCCCACCCATGCAGGATACCTTGGTTTTTTCGAAATGATACGAATATGTATGCTTAAGGCATACGGGAGAATGTAAAAGAGTGCCTACGGTGTAGGGATCTGTGCGGCGATTGGTCGGGAAACTGCTGAATGTCCTATAATTTGGATTGGAACAGCAGCGTAATAATCAAGTTCGTATGGTAGTACTTTCCTTACCTCCCAGTGGTGGTCTCCAGCAAAAGCAAACAACTTTTACTCAGGCAGGCTAAAATGGAAAAGGCATGCTTGGCTGGTAGCATAATATTGATCTACGCCGTCATAGGGCTCCACAACCCTATACGAAAGAGATTAAAAAGACGTGACGAACCAACTAATGGCCTCGGATAATAATGGATTCACAGTTCCAGACCTGCAAACGTTTAAAGGACGACGACCTTCGTACTTACATGTGGAATGTTCGGACGGATATCACCGTCATCCAGGAAGTGCGATGGGATGGGCCGAGCATAAGGAGGATGAAATACTATGATATGTATTATTGTGATTGCTATAGGAAAAAGACGGATGCGGATTTAGCATATGCGGTAGACTTAGGTAAAAACTCTTAAGCTTCCGACATGTGAGCGAGCATCTTATGACAATCCGTATCAAAGCTACATTATCTAACATAAGCTTAATATGCGGGCCTACACCTATGGAAGTCAAGGACGATGATACCAGAGAATGTTTCTACGAGCCCCTTGACAAAACAAATGAGCAATGTCCTAAGTGTGATGTTACAAGGCGATTTTAATGGCATGACAAGAAAGGAGGACATCTTTGGTAGGACAGTTGGTAAGCATAGCCTACACGACACCACGTCTGGCAATGGACTTAGGCTTATTGACTTTGCGGCGGGGTAATATACACAAGCGAACATCCCGGTCTCCGGAGCATGAAACGCTAAATTAAATTGATCACATTCCAATCGAAGTAAGGCATGCCTTCAGTATTCTGTACGTCCAAATGTTCCGGGCAGCCAACACTGACTCGGATCACCACTTCAAGCCACAACAAAGAAGATCTACTGTGAGATGATGTAACCGGCAGAATCTTCGCCGAATGGGTGTCCCGAAATTTCTCAACAACTTCAATGCCGCCATCATTAAGTGCCAAAAATAACAACGCCAAAGTGCCATCAGACACGCTGAAACTGATGTGCTGCGTTTCACCGCCACCAAGAAATCCCTGGTTTGATGAAGAATTCCGGCAAAGACATGCAGGTAAACAACGTACGCTCTACGACTACGAGGAAAAAACATCGGCTTTTCCAAACGGAGAAAAAATTGCATGAGAAGTGCGCGATTGAAGATATTGAGAGCTTGCACTTCAGGAACAACGTGCGGAAGAATTACAAAAACGTAAAAAGAACTTGTCAGAGCAACAAGACCCGTACAGAAACCTGTCGAGATGAAGAAGGAAAGCTTGTAGTAGTCACAGTCGGTGCGGGAAATATGGAAAAACTTCTTCTGCAGACTGTATAATCGTGAAGAAGCTCAAAATCCCGCCGTCAGGCAGATTACATAGATCATTCAAAGTTGACGACAAAAGCTAAAACTTCTGTTCACCTGATCAAAATGAAGTGAGGATAGCAGTATCTAAGCTTAAATCCAACAAAGCTGCTGGACCTGGCGGCTTATCGGCCGAGATATTCCAAACTGCTGGAAGTGGACTTATGTAAAGCATATACCATTTCATTTCTCAGAGTGACTTATGAATGGTAACTCAGCATTATTTGCCCCATCCACAAAAAGTAGATTCCTGTTGCGGCAACTATAAAGGCATAAGTCTCCTCGACATGTCATACCAGATCTTATCTGCCGCGTTTTGTGAATTTCTAAAAATCTTCGTCAATAGCCTGATCGACCGCTATCAGTGCGGTTTCAGACCAGGAAAATCATAATGGACCAAATCTTCGCACTCCAGCAGATTCTGGAAAAACTCAAGAATTTCAAATCGATGCTCACCATCTTTTCGTCGATGATTTTACGGCCACATATGACAGCATTTACAGAGACGAGCTATATAGAGCCATGTCTAGTTTTGGCATCCCTGCCAAACTTGATCGTCTGTGCAGACTGACTATTGAGTACACTCGCTGCTCCGTCAAGCTTGGTAATGACTTAACCGTTGCCAAAAAGGTTTTAGACAAGCTGATGCGCTGTCATGTGACTTCTTTAACATCGCACTTGAAAGAATTGTGCGGAACTCACAAGCGAACACCGGAGGCACAATCTTTCCAAAGTCTATGCAACTACTAGCGTACGCAGATGATATCGACATATTTGACAGAACTTAGACGGCTGTCACCGGTGCGTTTCCTAGTATTAAAACGGAAGCTGCAAAAATGGCATTATACGCTGTCAACAAGGACGTACATAAAACATCGACGAATTGGATGAACGCCACAGTCGCTATATGTAATTTCGAAGTAGTACAGGACTTTGTCTACCTCGGATCTGATATAAAATCTGCCACCAACACCTCAACAAATAATCACTCCTACCAATCGCTGTTTCTTTGGGCTAGGAACGCAATTGAGTAACGCCCTATCCCGAACAACTGAGGAGACTTTATATAAGACCATGATCTTCCCAGTACTACTTTATGGCACTAGAGCATGGACTCGAGAGTTTCGTTTCGAGAGAAAAATCCTTCGAAAAATATTCGGTCTAGTTGGCGTTGACGGGATTTTGGAGGAGACGATTCAACGACGAACTATACAAGCTCTACAGCGACATCGACTTAGTCAGTAAACTGCGCATCAGCCGCCTGAGATGGCTGAGACATGTAGAGCGAATGAACACCAATGTTCCGGCTCGCAGAGTCTTCGAATCAAACGCGGAGGGACAACGCAGTAGAGGAACACCTCAGCTTAGATGGCGCGCACAAGTAGTAGTAGTCAACCGATTTAGAGTGCGCAACTGGAGGCAGTTAGCAAAGGATTGGGCTAACTAGAAAGGCTTGTTAGTTGGGCCCAGGTTCACCTCGAGCCGTAGCGCCACCTAAGTAAGTAAGTTAGCATATGGGTGTGTTTGCTTGACACATAACGAGGAGCGTGGTCTGCGTAAGCTACTAAATCACTCAAGAGGGTGTGACTACCCTTAAACTGCCGAAGGACTTGTTAAGTTTTTCAGAAGATTGAATAGAGAGAGAGAGAGAGAAAAAGATGTTTGGGCTCAGTGGTTATTTCGCTCCATGAGTGGCGTCCAAAGTCTTTCGAGCACGGCTGGTTTTGAACCCCGAACCGTTCGATTGGGAAGCCAATACACTACCACTTGAGCCACGGCTATTCACAACGGTTTAAGGACTAGGTCCCATAGGAGAGCAAGGAGTACATTCCCTTTGAATGTTCCGTATGAGAAAGAGTGCTTTTTCAAGGAGTCGTAAGAAAGGGAGAAATTGGTGCGGTTTCAGGCCATTTAACTTTCTGGTAGACATGCTGAGAGTTCGACAGTCTTTTGTAATTGAGATTGTACCTGATATGAAGATCGAGGATCCTCCCAAGTGTCTTTAGCAATAAAGACAACCAACTATGGAGTTACAGATTCTTTGGGAGCATATGGGAGGATTTGCTTGCTATGAGAACTGTTGTTACCTCAGTTCAGGAACCAGGTATTATACCGCGAGTCAAACAGACTATAAGAATACATAATAAGATGTCTCTGAAGAATGAAAACGATTTTGCATTTGCACAGGGAAGTTACCATAAGGTCCTGATGCCTTATAAAAGGTGGCGCAAAATTAATCACTCTTTCGGAAGATGGAATAATTTTTGCAAATGGCGTCGTACGTCAATCATATTTGACATTTGTGAACTAGACAGCTGCAGTATACAAACATATAAGGAATGGAGCACTATACTCCGCAAGAGCGTGGAATAATTGTGCCGATGTTTTTGACCAATAATCGGTCGGTGGTGTTAGCGCAGGGTGAATTTCCACGTCGATTTCCTAATCGTGTCGCGCCAACTGGGCAAACATTCCGGCGCTTAGTTACTCAACTCGATCAGAGTGGAACCACAGGAGACTATGCAGGGCGTGTCCGTCACCGGACTGGTCATTCGGCCGAGAATATCGCGTCTGTGGCTGCCGATACCAAGAAGCATCAACCAGACGACGGGCCACGCAATTGGGACGGACCCTACAGCGAATTTTAGTGAAAGACTTACACATGTTCCCGTACAAAGAGCAAACAGTGCATCAGTTAATGCCTCCTGACCGTCAGTCGCGTGTGAATTACTGCAAAGCCATCCTCAATCTCAACAACGAAGAAGAGGATTTTGTGTCGAAAATCATCATGATCGACGAGGCGCTTTTCAACTTAGGCGGTTACATCAATTAGCAAAATTTTAGTTTCTGGGGAACTGACAATCCGCGTGTGATGCACGACGAGCCACTACATCCACCCAAAGCCACTGTGTGGTCTACAGGGCCATGATAAACGACTTCTTACTGCCAGAATTAGATGAGCGGGGATTGATTACATGTGGTTTCAACAAGACGGTGCAATCGCATACATAGAACGAGCCACAATGGATATTGTGAAGGAAGCGTTTCCTGGTCGCGTTTAAAGAACTTAACACTCAAGAGGGTATTAGTACTATTAAAATGCCGGAGCACGTGTTAAGTTTTTCGGAAAATTGGATAGAGAGAGAGAGAGAAAGATTTTTGGGCTCAGTGGTTATTTCGCTCCATGGGTGGCATCCAACATTTAATGGGGAGACTAAATTGTTAATGCAAATTGGACTTGATGTTGTATTCATTCATCTACCGATTTGGCGATTTGGCATGGCCAGCAGTATTGCCCGATTAACCATCCCAAAGTGGTTGCGATGTAGATTGCCTTCTTGCATGGAATTTAGTGTCCTCAGAATGAACACACATGCCATCGAATATGCTCGTTTTTGACAGAACTTGACGTAGTCTCAAGGATTCACTTGCGCTGGGAATTCTACGTCAGAACCTATATTGGGCCTTCCCTTCTTCTCGTTTGTAGTTCTTTAAGGAAACTTTGTATGTTTCCCAAACCTATACTGGCATAGATAATTCGTTGCTTACCCTTTGTCCTGCTTATTCTAGTACAAGATGATGTAAAGGAAAGATTTAGAAAGGAAGTGTAACTCTGTAAATTGTTTGTAGAAAGACATATTATGTAGTAAATACAGATTATTTATGATGTTATAACAAGTAAACTAAATTGTTTGAGGATTTTAGAAAACAAATAAAAAGACATGCGAGAAATGTACAGTTAATAGATAGATTTATACCCGAGGAAACTACGTACATGTACATATTTATCAAGAAAATGTTTCTGTCCTTCGATTTTTGTGTAGAATACCAAACTAATCTAAGAAAAATGTAATAAAATTCCCAGTACTGTAAATAATCTAAAACCAATTCAACTGACAATTTCTAACCCAATTTAAGTAAAACAACAACAACAACAACAAAATAACCCTTTACTTAAAATTAAACCGAATTTTTAAATAAAACTTATCACAAGAGAATTGCTGCAACTTACCCGTCGTTCCAGGTTTACAAATACACTTTCCACCAATGCAGTCCGAATCAATCGGACACTGTGGACATGGTGGTTCTTGTTCACAAAACACTCCAGAAAATCCAGAGGCGCAAATACATTGAAAATTATTCTTCTTATCCAAACACGTGCCACCATGTTGGCAGGGTTGATATTGGCATTGATTTATTGATAATTCACAATTATTACCACCCCAACCGGGCAAGCATTCGCACGTATAAAAACCATAAGTATCGTAACATTTTCCTCCATTCTGACAGGGATTCAGTTCGCATTCGTCAATGTTATTCTGGCATAAAGTACCCGCATATCCTGTTCCAGCACAATCACAGGTAAACCCATTAACCATGTCCATACATCGGCCATTATTCAAACACGGCTGTGCGGCACAGTCATCATTGTTGATTTCGCAAAATTGTCCAGTAAATCCTTTGCCGCAGTCACATTCTGTAGCTTGAGTATTGCCCGGCACTCTGCATGTTCCATTATTCAAACAAGGATTCTTCTCACAGAGAGGATGAATTAGAATTTCGTTTTCACAAAATTGACCTGTGAAATTCGGTGGACAATAGCATTGATAGTCACCACGTTCATCTTCTTGGCAGCTGCCGCCATTCAAACAAGGATGTGATAGACACGGTGGACCATTATCGACTTCACAATTCTTACCGCTGTATCTGGTAGTACAATGGCATTTGTAACTATCAACTCGTGATATACAGGAGCCATGTTGCATACATGGATAATCGGCACAGTGATCGACTTGAATGAGGGTATCATGATCACCACAAGGTCCAGGTGCAAGTGGACACGCACCGAATTTAACACCTTGAGCATGCATAGAACTAGTGTTGAATATTAGTCCAGGTCCATGCAGTAAACAACCTGAGTATGCTTTACCAAGAATGAGAATAGCTGCTTCATTCTTGACATCCTGATTTGTGAGGAATTGTGAATTGTATGTAGAGTTTGCTAAAAAAAAAAGAAAGTTATTTTTCGTTATGTCATTGCATAACAACATGCCACTGCGAGATGGCATGTGTTCGAGAGTACTCGTAACTTACCAATAATCATTGCTGTACGATCAACAATTAAGTTTAAGTTGCCATATTCATATTTAAATTGTATTGTGTGCCACTTATTGTCTAATAGCTTGAACGGTAAACGTGCGTCAGCACGTGCATTTGGTCCCATAAGAGACACTTGCACAAAGTCACTCAATACGGAGAGCCACAGTGTGTGTCGATTGTACTGCTGTGAGAGGATTTCGCCACCTTTAAACGGAAAGAATTCAATTAATTTATGGAAACAACGACATATCTAACGATACTTACCTCTACATGTCCTAAAACTAATTGCCGAATGGCCCCATATGGGCATTGGCGTTAACAGTCTTAGATAAGCAGAACCATTGAAGTATGCTTCTTTGGAATCGCCGGTAGCTTCTGTTTTATGTATTAAATCTAACGCTGAAAGTACAAAAATGATTTTTGTTAATGCATTTTAGTTTAGTTTATGGATAAACAAATAAATAATTTAGAGTAGGTACGTCTCTCTATCTCTGGTGGTAGTTAAACCAACAGAAAGGTGGCCCAAATCAGGGGATAATGAGGGTGTGAGATAGATTTCCAAGAATGAATATCAATTTTCAATTATCACGAATGAGTAATACTAGTTATTTTAATGTGGCGTAGCAAATTGGTTTTCATAATCTATTGATACCATAAAAGTACGCCGTTGCTGCCAATAAAAGTTAGTCAACTGAATATCTTTCGTTTGACTAAACAGTTTAATAGTCTTTTTTACACGAACATGCGTTGTGGAAGCTTCTGAAGACAGTTTAATCTGTTTGGCTTAGTGTTATGAAATAATTTAAAAATATGTCGTCCAGCGGTAGTCGCGCCGGAGCGTAAAATTTATTTACGAGTACTGTATATCTCCTAGCTATTTCAGACGACTGCTGCACTCTGACTAGGTCGATGTCCATGTACAACTCGTAGAGTCCGCTGGTATATTTCACCCTCCAAAGCCAGTCAACATACTCGTAGACGTGACCAAAAATCGCTAGAAGAATCTTCTGCTCAAAAAAAGCGAGGATATATAACCGACTTTGCTTACGTTCATGCTTCTATGCAGGACTGGGATGATTTTAGTATTTTATTAAATCTCTTAAGTGTCACTTAATAGGGGCCTTCTTATTGGCAACATATACTTGGTTTTGCCCCATTTTCAGCTATCTGACAGTCTGTCATCATAATGATGATGATCATAATGACTTTTTAAAAATTGTGCCCCCGGCGTAGGCTCGCGAATTTCAAAGAGTTATTTGATAGTGCATCGCCTTGTCTAAATCCTTTTTTGACATCAAAGGTCTTGGCGAGATTGACTTCGATTTTTACGGACCAGCAAGCGCTTTCTACCGCCTTTCTGCAAAATCTGACGAATTTGCCAGGGATGTCAAAACCAGATGCTGTCATAGAAGGCTTTGAAGTCGATCGAAAACGATTTGAAAATCATGGATTTTTTTTCAAAATTTGTCGTAAGTTGAGCATCAGGTCGAGGGAGGACTCGAGAATTTAAGCCACCCTGACAAGGACCTATCACATTATTGATATAGGGCTTCAGGCGTTCAAAAAATATGGCTGATAAAATCTAGGGAAGCAGATTTCTCTGTAATCGACGCAGTTTGGAGGATATCTCCCTTTTTGATGATCGGGTAAACGATGCTGAGAATACATTCGACTGGCATACTCTCATCCGACCATATGTTTCAGTTGTTACAGTTGGTGTTGGATCATTAACAAATAAGCTCCCAATGCTTTGAAAAATTCGGCAGGAGGTCTGTCTGTTATTGCAGCCTTATTAGTCTTTATTTTAGACATCGCTATTCAGACCTTTCTTAGGCAAGTTGACCAAGTTGTTGTCGATCGTCGCTAACGTTGTATATGTTCTTCTTCGCCGTTAAAAAGTCGGCAAAAATTATTTTTTCAAATTTGATGCATCGAATGCGTCCTCGGAAGTTCCTTCATTTTTCGATAGAACATTCGAATATCATGGCATCAATTGAGCACTTCTCTGCTTTTGCACGTGATGCCGGCAGCATACACCCTAAATGACTCGTGAATAAATCATTTGTGTCTCGAACCATAGCTCGTTACCGTGATACTGGCAGCGTTGCAAAACGTCATGGAGGTGGTCATAAAAAAACAGCAACATCGGCAGAAATGGTTCGGAAAGAGAAGGCTCGAATTTAGAGAAATCCGCGTCGAAGTGGAAGAAAAATGGCTCGTGAGCTCAACATATCGTTGGAACGGATGCAACACATACTGAAAAATGATCTTGAGCTCAAGCCATTGAAGTTCCAAAAAGCACACGATCTTACACCGCAACAGAAAAAATTCAGAGTCGAAACAGCGAAGGACTTGCTACGCTTGCACGAAAGTGATGAGTTGCAGAATTTGGTTTTTTCCGATGAGTCGCCATTTGTTATCGAGCAATATATCAACAAACAAAATGACCGAGTTTACTTGCCAGAGAGGTCCTTCGAAAATTTACACCTTCGGACGGCCTCCAGAAAGCAGGCAGCACCGATGGTGATGGTTTGGGCCGCCATAACCGCCGATGGACGCTCTCCGCTCGTATTTTTGGACCGTGGCGTCAAAATTAATGCGATCGTATACCGTGAAACTGTCTTAGAGGCAGTATTGAAGCCTTGTTCAAACAATCATTTCGGTCGGAGACCATGGACATTTCAACAAGACTCGGCACCGTCTCACAAAGCGCGCGTCAACCAAGATTGGTTAAAAAACAATGTTCCACACTTCACTTCGACACAATGAATTGCAAATTCTCTGGATGCAAATCCGTTGGATTTCTCTGTCTGGGGTATTTTGAAGGCGAAGATTGGTACTAAAAAATACCAAAGTTTGGACCACCTCAAACAAGCACTTCGCCGGGAATGGGCCAAAATACCACAGAGCCACTTGCGTGCAGCGTGCGATGCTTTCTTAGTCCGTCTCAAGGCCATTATTCGCGCCATATTGAAAACTACTGATACAATTTGAAAATTGATGTAGTTTCCAACATTTTTTGCTTTGGCACAATAAAATTTATTAAAAAAATATAAAAATTATAGCATTTTAAAAAGTTGGAGTTCGAGTCATTTACCCTGTAGTATGTTGCAGAAGGTTTTCGAAGACTCAATCAGAAATGGCTTTAGTAGACCGTTTGGCCTGAAATATTTTCATAACAATTCTGCTATTACTGAAGATGCAAGTGAATGGAGTAACACAACCCTCCAGGGCTGCTGTCGATCATTGGTAGTGGTGACAGCTGAGGCGATCAAATACACTGTTGCTTCCTTCGGTGGCCTCAAGTCATACCTGATCGATGGCTTATATCCCGTTATGCACAGATCAGCTGCAGGCAACACTTGAAAGAAACTTCGCTGGCATTGGCATACATGATCCCCTGGCGAACAGTGAGAGTAGCCTTTATATTCAAAATAGGAAAATATGAATACGCGCTCGCCATCAATGGTTGAATTTAATGTGCGCTAAAATGATTTGCTTGTGCGTTCTCTGTCAAAGACGCAACACGGCTACCAACGCAGAAGGTTCTGCGAGACGGGGCTTAAAATACTCGTGAGCAGAATTGAAGGCGAACTCAATAAGAGAGGGTGGCCGCTGATCTTTTTCATCGATATTCGGGGCGCTTTTGACAACACAACTTTTGAGGGCATGTGGACCCAGACAAACAGCGTGCCCTAACTCTATCACCAGTTTTGTGGGTAAGAGCAACGGTATTGAACAGAATCCTGATTACGGATGCTGACTACTATATGTGATGGTGGGTGTAAGCAAATTCTGAAAGTCGGCGTCGTGTGGGTACTACTATGATGCATGCTACTCGCTGTTTAATAGTCTCAATGTTTCTAACGTCTGCGAACAGGCGTTTGCGGATGACGTAGATAGATAACGAGTATGCATAGCGACATAGACGTGATGGCCGATTGTTGCACAAGACATGGGCTTTCAATCAACCTCCTCTGTGGTTTCCCCTTTACGAGAAAGAGGAAGCTAACAATAAAGGCATCACCATTTTTTTCCCAACGAATCAAGTATTTAGTTGCCATCCTGGATAGCGAATTGGACTATACATATTGTGTCGAAACTTGGGAGTTTCTGGCAGTTTTACTCCTTTTCGGCAAGTTATGAGCCCTATCATCGAGGAGAGTTTTTGAATTTACGGGGCATGATAGAACCAATTAAATCTGATGCGTTGATTATCTAGTGGAACAAGCACTACGAGTACTTAAACTTCCACTTTATAGTCATACAATGGGGTGCACTCTTAAAGTCATCTTCCGTTAAAAGAGAATTGATCTCTGGTTCAACATACACTAGAGTTTTGATGGCCTTCCATGCCGACGGTCTTTTGACTCTGGTCTTATGGACATGCCGTCATGCATTGACAGCAGAACTCCTGTTGCTGGCAAAATACGAAATCGCCTTTCGTTGTGTCCAGGCATGGTTTCGGACATAATCTAAGCCAGGAACGTATTCAGGTCTTCACGGATTGCTCCAGAACAGATTAAGCATACGATACTGGTTTTGTTTTGGAAAATGAAAATTTGCATTTGTCTTCCAAGCAGAGATAAACGCATTCCATACTATATACTCGTAGCGGAGAAGCGGTGAATGGGGTAAAGTATGATATTTATGCCTGTAGTGACAATTACATTGTGCGTAAAGCCTTTCTGATAACCTTCTCAAAACTTGCAAGCTTTTTTGAGAATGCAAAGCTTCTTGTTGGCCGATGAACTTAGCTGGCAGGGCTCAGATTGGAGTTTCTCAGGACTAGAACTGTGTAAGGATTGCCTTAGTTGTGGATCCCGTTGGCAGTAGGGTTTGTTGTGAGTATACGTTTAAATGATATGTCTCTCCAGAATGCCGGCAGATCAAACGAATGCTGCCCGACGATGCTAAGGGGCAAGCGACTTTTCTGCTGTCTACTAGTAGGGAACACTGTAGACTGCTAATTGACATCATAGTGGGGCACTACGCTTTTGATAAGCACCTAGCTGTGACAGGCATAAGTGACTCAACATACTGCGATGAGGACGGCACCGCGAGTGTCCGGTCTACGATCTGGGTGTTGGTAGTATAGGCACTTATTTCTGAAGCTTTTATTTTTGATTAGGACAATCGTCTATTTCTTCTATGGAGCATAAGCGCATATCAGAATGCTATCACAGTGTGTACTATGCCGCTCATAACAAATCCGCGTCCAAATAGGCGGTGCTTCCGTTCTCTGCAGCAGTCACCGTTGTATATGTCACAGACATTAATCCTTCTTTTTTACGGCTCATCGCAAGGAGGTGATATCTGTTTTAATGCAGTCTAGGGCGTCCGCTGGTTATTCGGTTGCAGTTGGCCTATATACAAATCGTACGTAGTTGTCCATTTTTCGCTTTGTCTGAGACCTTCTTTCCTATAACCCTTTTAAAAAAATATTATCAGCGTGCTTCTACCTCCATTTAAAACTATTTATCGGCCTTCTGAATCCATTAAGTAAAAGGGCTCGGTAAACTGAGAGCTTTCCTAATGAGTGGAGGGTTTGAGTACCCATAGAACTGGTTATTTGGTATCGGTTGCATTGAATGGATGACCTTATTTTACAGCACAAGGTTGAATTGCTTGCAACTTACTTTATAATAGAATCAACCGTAAACAAGCTTATCGCATGGATGCGTCATTCGTAAATTTTCCGGCGGCTGCCATAAAATTCAATTGATTGGTCAGTGCTTTATAGTTTATGAGAAGTGTATACAAAAAAATTAACATGACTCATGTTCCAGGTGGCAGTCTCACCTGAATCTGAAAGATATTGTGTGGTATGCGAGCCTCGTATTGGACAACATCGATATTGGTTGAATTAAATAACGATATCGTCATCTTGTTATAAGCTTTCACATTGAAAAGATCTACGAAAAAAGGTTTTTCCTAGTTGGGAAGTCAATAATGTGAACGACAGCTACTTTACTTTAAAGGATGACCAATTGCCAGTGACCCGAACCGTGTTCAGGCGGGTGCGCAACCATATTCGGTTAGTGTTTGTTCTGTTGACGTCTACTACGGGCCCACCATTTACGTAGCGATTTACTGATCTGGAAACATTCCACCATAATGATATTGCTTTCTTTGGAGGTGAAATACCATAAGAAACAGTTTTTGGGACAGAGCTGCAGACTTAGGTGGTTCTTATTTTTATTTGTTTTGTAAACTGTTTGGTTACATTTAGATGGCATTGTATGAAGTTCCCTTTCCTTAGCTCATAGAAGCACATTTTTTAGGTGCCCAGTCGTTGTGATCTTTTTAAAGAAGTGTCAATTCTTAGATTTCATGTCATTGAAGACAGAGAAAGTGGGATGAGTCCTCTCTGACTTCCCCGTCCTCTTATCCCTTGAATAGATCATTGCTCGAAATCTGCAGCGTTCGTAAATTGCGTCTAAGAATGTTGTATCCAGTAAGGGCGCCTATTCTTTTCTTTGGCGGCCTTATATTGAACTGAACGTCAAAGATAATACACACTGGTAAAATCGGCAATCAATCCGTGGTATTTGAGATTGTTGCTAGAGGCACGGATTTTGTCGCAAACTGACATATTGCTAGAACCCTATGCTGGTCTAGGCGCTGACCAAGCGGTCGCTAGATTTTTTCAATTTTCATGGCCACTTCTTTTAGGAGTTCTGTAGATTGTGCCGATATGATAAAAGCCCCATCAAAATAAACAGGTGATTGGTCAGAGTTCTGTTTTTGTCGACTTGCCTCGGGGAACCAAAACGAATGAATGGCAACCGTCTAAGGGACTCACGCCGCAAAGAAACTTCAGATTCAATAGAAGACGGAAATACTGAAAGCAACACTCCTTACAATCCCAACAGCAAAGCGGATGAACCTCTCAAAGCTGAAGCTCCGAGTAGGGTAAAGGGGTTACAGGCACTTGCTCTGTTGAAAGGATTTTCGGCGCACGATACTATAATGGAGACGGCGGTTACCAGCACTGGCTGGAGAGCCAGAGGACGGAGTTGCTCAGCCAATGAAACTGGCGTTACAAGCAGCAAACTTCATAGTGCTGGCAAAGGGAAGCCATTGGAAGGGGTCACATTCAACCGGTTTTCCACATGCATATAGTCTGAATGAAAGCACCGCCGGAAATAGCAAAGGCTACAGTCCAAGCGGACGGACAGTCGCGATATGCAACGCGAAAAGGGGCAGAATACAAACGATTCCAAGATCAATGGCGGAAGCTTGGTAAGGCAGAGATTGTTTACATTCAACGAGGACCGTGACACGAAAATCGGAATTCTCCGGGTGAAGCGAAACAAACAAACTCTTGAATGGCTAAAAAATTCTGTGACAAAAATCCCTCCATACGAATCACAACTTTTTAGTATTTCAAGACACTAAATCTGACGAGCGATTTCTGTTGGATACTTCTGAAACTTCGGAAAACAGAGGACGTCCTTGACTCGACATTCAAAAGTGGAAAATATACGCTCAAAAGGAAGCAAGGCATCGGGAGAACAAGGCTGTTTTCGTCTTTTTAAATCGTGTCAAAAGTCTACAGTATATCCTACTGATTAACAGCAGAAACGTCGCTGACTTTCTGGAGATGTCGAAAAGCATATGTACGTTTGGTTTGCTTGAAACCTGGAGAATTATGCCTCCAACGATTGCGCTACCTCTCCCCTTGACGGACAGACGCAAGTTTAGCTAATGAGGAATAAGGTCTATGGTTGTCGTCTTTCAAGAGAATAATGGCGCCACAATCATCGGATTTGTATGTTTCCCTACTGATCCATCTATGTTATGTTCTTCTCCTAGCTCACATTATGGTGGAAAACAATCTTCAATACCGACAGTATGTCGACTCTATTGAAGTTTTGAAGCAACTGAACTTCCCGAGGCCATCACCTCCACAACAAAATTCAAAAAACGGTTGGCACGAAATATGACAATGCAGCCATATTCATATAAGGGGCTGAACACGCCATGGGAGGGAGATTCATTAGCTTGCCTAGAAGAAAGTCAAGCCGTGCAGCCAAGGCAAATTGTTCTTTGGAACCTTGTGAAATCAACTAGTCATTGATAACCAGAGTGACACAAGAATAGTAACGCCTTTTGGCATTAGATGTGTCAGACCATTTAACAAAACATAAAACGAACATACCAAAGTTATAACGTCCGAATAAAAATCTTCAATCATAGAGAAGAAAATCTCATAGTTGAACCCCAGCGAATGCCGAGAATCTGGAAAGACTATTTCTGTAGACCGGTACGAATAACATCCAACAATGATTTGGCAAGTAGCCTACATCAACCTATCTCTTAATTGTGGGTCGACGAATAGAACCTGAAAATTTTTTGTCCGAAACTAAAGCAGGGAGATCCCCTCAACTGTGCCAACTACAGCGGAATAAGTCTCCTCAACATAGCATATAAAATCCTGTCTGTCGTATTATGTGAACGCCTAGAACCCTACTTCAGCAATCTGACCAGCTCCTATCAGTATGGATTTAGACCAGGAAAGTCCACCATAGATCAAATTTTTGCATTACTGCAGATCTGGCAAAAAAAACTCAGGAGTTCTAAATTAATAGTTACCGCCTCTTCATCGATTCTAAGGGAGCATATGACAGCATCTACAGAGATGAACTGTACAGAGCCATGTGTAGTTTTAGCATCCCAGCAAAGCTCATTCGACTATGAAGGATAACAATGGAGAATGCTCGCTGTTACCTCAAGGTCGCTAATGACAAAACCGAGACCTTTAATGTCAGAAAAGGACTTAAACAAGGCGATACGTTGTCATGTGATTTTTTCAATTTCTTGAAAGAATTGTGTGAAAAACACAGGTCAATTCCTGAGGCACCATCTTTCAAAAGTCTGTTCAGTTACTAGCATATGCAGACGACATTGAACTAATGGGAAGAACACAGCGAGCTGTCAGAGGAGCGTTGGCGACTCTTGAAACAGAAGTTGCAAAGATGGATTTAGGGGTCAATGAAAGAAAAAGAAAGTATTGTATATGCTGTCACCAAGAAGGACACACAACATCGACGCCTTGGAAAATACCCTACGATATACAGCTACAACTTTGAGGTCCGGCTGTGAACTCCGACAACGCCATCAGTGCAGCAATCATACGAAGAATCACTCTTGCTAATCGCTGGTTCTTTCTTGGGCATAGAAGCTAATTGAGTAGTAAAATCCTCTCTAGAGCAACCAAAAAGACATTATAGAAGACGCAGATCATTCTTGCCTTACGGCGCAGAAGCTTGGGCACTGATGGAAGCAGATGAAAATGTTCTCGGGTCGTTCGACAGCAAAGTTCTTCGGGTAATTTTCGGTCCCGTTTGCATTGATGGAGAACGAAAGATACGTTTGAATAGCGAACCGTACGGGCTGTACAGCGATGTCGACATCGTCAGATAACACGGCATAGATGGCGAAGTCACTTTGAGCGCATTGAAAGTTATCGACTACAACGCAGAGCGACAACACAGGAGAGGATGGCGCACACAAATGCAAGGAGACCTCAAGCAACTTAGTGTGCACAGCTAGAGGCATCTGGCAAAAGACCGCGTTAGCTGGAGATTCATGTTAGCTGAGGTCCTAGCCCAGCTTGGACTGTAGCAAGTACATAAAGTCAAATCAGTCTTTCTTCCTTCTCGTGAAGAAATTAAACTCAGTTTTGATAGATTTGACTGAAAACCAGTTTCTAGTGGACTGATGTCGATTACGATTAGGGCTGCTTGACCTTTGGATCGTGATCCAATAGAATATACGTACATGAGCATAAACGTTTGTACTATTGAAAGACAGATCTATTTCTATTCGCTTGCATTGCTTAAATCCACCAAACTAATCTACGCATGTTTAATTCAGTCTGCTAGATTTGGCGGTCTTACAAGAATTTCTGAGTCGGTATGCAAGTTGTATCTTAAACCATCCTCTACATGTTTTTTTTTTGTAATCTGCGCGTGCTCAGGGGCCACGGAAAATTACGAAGGGAAGAAAGAGAGGTACCGCGATGAACGTTGGTTTTAAATGTTTGAAGGCTATAATGACTAGGAAATAAAGAGCTCGGCAGATCACTCCGTAAGGGAGTTGCGCGGCTTAGGAAAGATTCAGGATATTCAGAGTACGTCCGAAAGTGGGATCGAGGATAAACTGATGAGCATTCGTAGTGAGACGGGTGTTACAATTGAAGGTTTGAACGGGCTGAATGCTACTGGTGATTTCAATGGAGCACTGGTGGTGGAAATAGCGATAAAACAAAGTGAGACAGGAGACATTACGTCGGTGTTCGAGGGTGTCAATTGATTGACTGATATTAGTATCACCAATGAGTTTTATCGCACGGTTTTGAATCCTATCTGGCAGGTGCAGAGATGTTTTAGGAGCACCTGACCCGTTGTGGGCATTGTACTCCAATTTTGGACGGATGAAAGCCTTATATATTGTGGCCAGATCAGAAGGGGTAAAATATTTCTT
Organism: Volucella zonaria; assembly: GCA_963966105.1. NCBI lineage: Eukaryota > Metazoa > Arthropoda > Insecta > Diptera > Syrphidae > Volucella > Volucella zonaria. The sequence continues at coordinate 10,969,660 of OZ014530.1, forward strand.
ACATCGCTTGAGGAAACCTAGACATTTCCCAGCATTTTTGGCGACATCGAATATGTGGTCATTCCAACGTAAGTTGTTACTGACACATACACCGATAATGGAAAGTTTATCGGTTTCGACGATGTAATTGTCATTCATGGTGTTTAAATTTGGATTTAACAACACCAGACAGCATTGTGTTTTGGAAGCATTAAATTCCACTCTGTTGGTGGTTACCAATTTAGTGATGCTGTATATGTCGGATAATAACGCTGCCGTTCCCTTTCTACAGCCGAGGAGGAGGGACGTTATGGGGGCAGAACGGAGCCCCATTGCATCGCAGCATTTACTTTGTGAATATTAGACACTTGAAACAATAGAAGACTTTAATTAAATGTTCCGAGAGTGTCCGAAATTATTAGCATTTTATACGTAAATCAAGGATATGGCTTTCGCGGAAAGCTTTACTAGCAGCTTGGCTGTCAGGGCGCTTACTCGTACATTTTCTTCTTCAGGGATAACCGTACACTGTGCATGAGATTCCAGAAGTTTGTGCCTGATTAAATCTTAAATATTTGGGTGTTGAGGAAGTTTTCATGTGAAGCTTTTGATAAGCCTGCATCGGCACTTTACTATCTCACAGACTCTATCCTGTTTTTTTGCGGCTGACATTGTTGTAGGAAATCGGTTTTTTGTCACCCGTGATCATACGCCTCAAGAATGGGTCATTTTCTTCGCGTTTGGTGAGTTCATCGCAGAATTTCTTTCAACTCATGCGGTATCTGAGCATAGAGCTTCTTTACAAAGCCAAACGATGATTTCAAAAGGCCATGAACGCTTCCAATGGACACTTTTAGAACGCTATCAAACTCCCGAATCTGCATGCTTATTTACTTGCATCAGTCCTTTGATAATAGTGGTCAACGTCGAAAGGCCCACCGGAGCGATGAGCGCCTTCAACTGAAAAATCCCACCACGGAGCCGGGGGATCCAGTTTCTGCCATAATCATTACGCAACTCTTCCCTTGCCTCAGTTGGTGCCTTTTGACGCAAAATATGGCGAATAAGCTCTTCAAAAAGCTTCATATTCGGAGCACAAAACTCGACCGCATCGCGCCAATTTTTTTTTCTTTTTAGGTTAAGTGTCAACAACTTATATGTCACGCTGAGATACAAATATGGTAAACGCTGGCAAAGTCCCCAAAACCCCCATACTTTCTGATTAACCCAATAAAATATGTGTGCCTTATCTTGTAAATTCCTATCGCAACTGATTTGTTGTTTTTTGGCAAAAAGTCACGTCTCTTTACAAACAAATCTATCTCTGTACAAACATTTAAAGCTGCAACATACAACGATTGTAATAGCATACTCTACACTATGTCCGAGGATTATGTCATGCAAAAGGGGGGAATCAGAATGCAACAACAATACAAAAAAAAAAAAAAAATAGAAATAAAGTCAATCCCTTCACATGGCCTAATGAACTCATGAGACTGCAAGGCCACATTAGGCGTTTATATATGCTCGCTTCAACCTTAGCAGCTTCCTCTGCTTTCCCTTCCGTTTTTTTTTTTCATTAGTCAAACGATTTCCTTCACTGAGACATAAACAAAACGGCAGCCCCTGTGCCTTTCTGTTTGTTAGTTGGCCTTTTATTTAATTTTTTTTTCTATTTTTTACTCAAAGAAAAGTAGAAAGCCTATTAACCTAAGAATAACCTCACCAGAGGGTTGCTTTTCTTTTTCTATCTTTACGGCAGAGGAAGAAAAAAAAAATTAATCAATAGTTATTCGCATTTGTTGTATACTCGTAAATGTAATGGAACTATAGAGTGCCCTACAAATAACCAAGTCGCCTCTGTCACTACGATACTCGTACATCTAAACTATTTTCTATGGCCAACTGGAGCTGGAGTCACTTTCAAATGCAATTTGCTTAAAGAAAAAATCGCAGTCATTTCATCACTATCACTGCCACCATTCAGCGCCGTTCAGCGCCATTCAGAACCATTCAGCACTATTCAGCACCATTCTGCACCACCAGGCAACAATAAAAGCTGTTCTACAATCCTTCTCTAACCTACCTACAAGGGTGGCTTTTATATGTACTCGTCCCAGCGAATGGAAAGTGTAATGAAGGGGAAACGGTTTGTATGGAACTTTAGAAGAGGGTGGCGTTTTCCGTGTCGTTTACCTTAAGGCGGTTGGCTAATTGCACAATTCTGGGGCAAAGTTGTCATCTACGTATTTAGTTTGCTTTATGTTTCGTTAACCATGTTGCTATTAGATAATGCGATAATGTGCATTTTACTGCCGATTAGAATGCACTTCACTTACGGTGCAGTGGCAAATAGCTCGTGGGCTTTTGTTTTGAGGTCGCACAACACTCTGGACAAAACAAAAAAAACTGATTAATCACCATAATTAGCTTTGATTCAGTCAAAATGGGTTTAATCCTTTCTGTTTTATTAATATTGCGATAAAATTATAAAAAAGATGATCCGCATTTGTCCAAAGAATAATCCTCTTTAACTGAAGCATAAGGCGTTCAAGTTGGATGTTCCCTAGGACCTACTTAAAAGGTGTAGATGACGAGCTGATCATATCAGAAGATTTGTCGCGAATCATTGATGTATACATACACTGAGTGTCAACCTATGGCTATACATCAGCTTCTTCCTCGTCTTTGTGGTAGCCACCGGATCTGATACCGTCCAACTGGGCTTGACTCTTACGAGAGCGAAAGTTGCACAGGAAAAAGAGCTGTATCACCTTGTCAGAAATGGCACAACCTCAGAAGTGGGACATGCAGCATGACTCAACAGTCAGCATGACAGATTCCTTATATGAGCTATGTCAATGCTGAGCTCTATAAATGTTCTTCAGAACTATTCAAGATGCTGAAACAGATATGGTGGCGGATGGACCGTCAATGGCTTAACGATAGCTCTTATATTCCCAAAGAGAGTCAATGACTCTGGAATATTTGCTTCGTCAAGGGATGAAGAAAGGGCCTGGCTATCCAGGTTTGGGTTTGTGCTTGAGGTTATATAACTGGTAAAAGCCTTAAAACGCGAGCCAACTTACAAAGTCCGTTCCAAAGTAAATTGGTCTTTTTCAAAATAGGTATTTCTAGTATGGCCATCTATTGGCAATTACATGCATCGGAATGGTAGATTCTCCACTGTGCTGTCATGAAATTTAGACGAATAGCAGCGGAGTGGATTGCATCTGAAGTATGTTTGTGTCATCGGCGTGAAAATGAGCATCGAACAAAGGGCTGATATTAACATTCGCAGGACGTCATCAAGTAGGCCAAAAAGAACAAAAATTACTTTACAAAATTGTGACTGGTGATGAAACATTGTGTTTTTAATATGGTCCAGAAACCAAGCGTCAAAGTGCCGCGCGGAAAGCGTCAGATGAGCCAAGACCCAAAAAAATCTCGTTTGGAGAAACCAAAAGTGAAGACAGTGTGAACTGGCTTTTACGATTCCAAGGCCATTGTCCACCAAATGTTTGTTCCACCGGGTCGAACAGTTAATGCACAATCCTATATTGGCATTTTGAGCCGTTTGGTGCATCACGCAGAAGGAAGTTGGTGATAATGCGCCATCTCATCGTTCGACACTTGCGACGGATTTTATTGGTTAAAAATCATCTTTTAACAGTCAACCACTCCCCGTATTCGCCTGGTTTGGCATCGTACGCCTTTTACCTGTTAGGAAAAATGCATTTTCCGATGAAAGGAAGACGCTCTGTGGACGTAGAAGTCTTCTAAAAGGCGTGTACCGACATCCCGAGGATCTAAAACACTCTTTCGACAATAAATCGGTTTTGCCCAAAAAAACTTTATTTTTATAAGTCTTGTTTATTCTGAAACGCACCTTGTATACTTCGATAAGAAAAAAATATACAATGGCCGAGTTTTCCTGCCGAACAACTAATGGCGGTTCTAGACTATTATAAGGCATAAATTTATCTAGGAAGTGCGGTAGTAAAGGGTCTTTCAATAAGCGCTTCCTATCTTTAAATGTCCAATTTTCCATGACTCTGGGGCATAAATCAGGCTGAATTTGACCGATGACATAGGTTATGTTGGCTTTAAGGGTCGCTGTGGTTTGTGGCTTATTTGCATAGACCTGCTACTTCAGAACACCCTACAAGAAAAAGTCTAACGGGGTCAAATCGCACGATCTCGGTGGCCAGTTCACATCACCTCCACGTGAGATGACCAAGCTCTCATATCGTTCGTGCAGAATTTCCAATGTGGCGTGAGCTGTGTGGCACGTAGCGCTGTCCTGTTGAAACCACATGTCGTTAGTATCCATATCATCCAATTCAGGCCAAAAGAAGTTAGTAATCATCAACCTATAGCGCTCGTCGTTGACGGTGATGGCCTGGTCAACGTCGTTCTCAAAGAAATATGGACCGATGACGGCGCCAGCCCAAAATCCGCACAAACAGTGATTTTTCGGGATGGATTGGACGCTCTTGGATCTCATGTGGATTGGTATCGTCCCAAATTTGGCAATTTTGTTTGTTGCCGTACCAATTCATCCAGAAATGGGCCTCATCGCTGAAGCTGATTTTTCGATGAAAATTAAGGTCAGTTTCCAACTGCTCCAGAGCCCATTTATCGAACATACGTCGTTGTCTATGGCGTTTACCTTCATCTCCTGGGTCGGTTGAGTTTTGTACGGGTGCAGGCCCAGGCAAAATCGACTTCCTCGGATTCTCCTGCGCACTCTCACGGACAGCAGCGATGTTTTCGGCAGATCTTGCGTTTAGTCGACGTGTGGGTTTTGGCTTATCATTTACTGAACCAGTAGAGTCAAATTTATCCACCATACAGCGAATAGTCTTCTCGGTAGGACGATTATGGCGACCGTAAAATGGGGGAAACGCGCGCAACGTTGCATTAACAGAACACCCATTCTAGTCTAGTAATATATGTAGATGTACGAACATTCTGAGCACCCGATGTTGCCTTTGACTACTACCTTCCTACCGCGAATGTACGAACATCCCAGACTACAAAAACGGGAAATGTTGTGAGGACACTTAACGGCTGTAATACTCAAATTCTGTATTTTGTGCTGAAGTGAAAAACCGTGAAACCTCAAGCTCAGTGATGAGTTCAGGCAAGCATACGAGTATGTACCAAACAACTCTGTCAAAGGCTAGTTCATCCAAGGAATGTTTATTCATTGATCGTATAACAGAGTCAAGCCTATGGAAAGTAAGTGGCGTCCCTAATTCTATCGGCAGGCAACTAGACCTTATGCCGATCCCATTAACTCCATAGTAACGTTTTCTCCCTTAACGATACGAGTATCAACCCCTCTTCTTCTCTCATTTTTCCATAACTCTCCACCCCAATCCACTCCTACCTTCCCCTACTATCTCTTCTTACAACTTCCGTAAAGCTAATTTTCGCAAAATTAATATCTATCTCAGCAAATGTGCTTTTGATTTTACCAGCCTATCCCTAACTGATACTGTCTCCATTTTTTGCAGTGAAATATTTAATTCCATTTCTCGGAATAAAACATCATCTACTTTCCCTCTCTGGTATAACAGAAGACTTCGGTCTTTACGAAACAAAAGAAATAGATTATGGGCAGTTTTTCTTCGCACCAATTCTTATTCTGACTGCTTCAACTATCTTGGAACGTATCTCCAATTCACCCAGCTCTGTAATTGCATCTATCAGCGTTTTCTCGCCACAGCGAGCGAAGAATAACCTTATCAACGATTTAAGACTTTATAGCAATTTGTCAACTGATGTTGATAATTATCTCTAATTATCTCTCTATTGTTCGCTAATATATCATCGACCGACCCACATACTATAGCCAACTAATTTGCAACCTTTTTCAAACAATCATTTGCAGACAATTTCATCGTACTTGACCCCATATATTTTGATCCGTCCCAATTTCTCCATTGGTCTCTCTCTCTCTATCAATATTTTGATCGTACTCTTATCGAAGAAAAATTACAAAAACTCAATGATGAATTTTTTCCCGGACCAGACCCCGCAATATTTCTCAAAAAATGTGCCTCCAATCTTTCTCTCCCACTCTCTTCCCTATTTCATCTATCCCTCACACAAGGGGAATCCCCCCAAACTTGGAAGTCCTCTTTTATAGCCCCGGTTCAAAAAAAGGGTTCAAAGAATGAAGTAACCATCCCATTGCTAAGCTTTCTCACATACCTAAAATGTTCGAAGGTATTTTATACGAAGTGCTAAGTTTTCAGTGCCAGTCACTTATATTACCCAGTCAGCATGGATTTCTATACTATACTATACAATATCACATCAATTGATCCTTTTCAAGTTTATTAAAATGGATCTTCTTATCTGGAGAACCGTTATTACAGCGTTCGTTTTAGGTAAGCCTTCTCAACCCTGTTTTTATCCACTTCTGGTGTCCCACAAGGTAGCCATCTAAATCCATTCTTTTTCATTTTAACTACAATATAAACGATCTTGAGATGATTATTAAACACTGCCCCCTATCCATTTACGCCGACGACACTAAATTCTCCAAAACTATTTCTTCACTCTATTCTCCTTCTTCTGGATAAGTTCTCCAAATGTCAATCTACGACTTTATGGCATGGCCAACCTGTACCTCAGGTTTAATCCGTTCGCGACCTTGGAACGTCTTGGAACGAATGGAGTTAAACTTCCATTCGCATATTGATGAGGTAATCCTTAAAGTCAATTCATCACTTAGTTTTATAAAACGAATTTTACAACGCTTATGTGACAAGGTCACTTTACATTACCCTTGTCCGCCTCCTTCTCGAATATGCCAGCCAAGTGTGGTCCCCTTTTCAGCGAGTTCATATATCCTAAATCGAGAACATTCAACATCGTGTCCTTCGGTTTGCCCTTCGAGGACTACCTTGGGATGATCCTTTTATCTTACCTCCCACCGTGACCTTAACCTGAATACCCTCAAAAAACGCAGTGATCTTTTGGATCTTAAGCCAGCAACCAGACAGAGATTGATACGAAATGAGAGAAACATAGCCAAAGTAGGGGTCAGTATCGAAAAAGAGGCACAAATGTTGATTCGGCACTGATCAACTGAATTGGGTGTCGCAAGAGAGTCAATCCGGCTTATTTTGCAGTTGTATTTGGGCCTACATCCGTAGAAGATGGTGCTGAAGCAAGAGTTGAAGACGGATGAACATAGACAACGACGTGAGTTCACTAATTGTGCGCTGGAAATCTTGGCCGGAGATCTGGATTTTGGCAAAAAATTCATCTTCTCAGACGAGGCTCAGCGACTGTGTCAACAAGCAAAATTGTCATTATTGGGGCGAAAACACTCCACAAATGTTCGGTCAAACATCAGTGAATCCACAAAGATTGACTGTTTGGTTCGGTTTATGACGTGGCGGCATCATCGGATCTTATTTCTTTCGAAATGAGGAAGGAGCCATTGTTACCGTCAATGGTCTCAGGTATAGAGCGATGTTAACCGCTTTCTGTGGTCAGAGATCGACAACATCGATATATCCGAGTTGTGGTTCCAACAAGACGGCGCTACGTGTAACAAAAACGACGCAGCGCTCGAAATTGGGTAGGAGAAATTTTCCGACTGTGTATCTCACGGCGAGCGTTTATCAATTGCGATTTGACACCATTCGATTACTTCTCTGGGACTGCATCAAGTCCTTAGTCTACGTTAGCAACACAACCACTTTTGCCGAGCTCGAGACCAACATTCGACACCCTATTGCCGGAATAACGCCGCACATATTGGACCAAGTCATTGTAGTGACCACCTTAAAAATACTACAAAGTCACAGCTGAATACAGCCAATGTACTACGAACGCACCCGCTGCTGCGAATGCACTCACTACTATGAACGCACCCACCAGCTGTCAACACGAAATTTCCGGCGATGCTCAAAAATAATTTTCTTTGTTTTCTTTTTTTTTTCTGGGGTCTTCGTGGAGCAGTGGGTGCCACGGGCAAATAAAATTTAAGTAATAGATATTATAATTGAATTATCTTGATTAAATTAAATAGATAAATACAAAAAAACTCAACTCTTTAATTTACAACCTTTACTTTTACATCATCAAAAATTGGACCGACAACTTGAAGGATTGCTAGCGAAGCAGAGGCGGCCATTTGAATGATGTGCTAATCCACACATAATGGCATGAACGTAGCTTCAAAAAAAAAGCCAGAATCAATTTCTTATCTCATACCGTTGTTGTTTTATTTAAAAGTTTTTTCTATCGTTCTAAACTGGTTACCCTTGATATTCCAACCCATCGCACCTCTTAAGGTTCCAACGAACCAATCTCCCGCATGCTCCGTAAGGTCAACTCAAAATCATTACTGAACGCAGTTGGAAGCCTAAAACTCACTGAGTCTTGTTCCGATCACAATGGGATCACGGGAAATGAAATCTCCGACGAATTTGCCAGGTAAGGTTTTTCAGGACCCGGACCTACGTTGGGTCTGCTTGCGTCCTCAGTTAAGGCTTCCATTAATGGTTGGGTTTCATACGAGCATAACTGCAGATGGCATGACTCCCTGGGTTGCAGGCAGACCAAATGAATTCTTCCCGACGTACGTCAGCAGGTTGCCTATTGAGGTCGAGACGGGGCACTACACTTTTGCTAAGCACTTAAATGTACTGGGTATAAGTGATACATCATATTGCGACGCTTACTGTGAAATTGATGACGACACCGTGGAGAACTACCTGAATTGGGGCTTACCCTCACATTAGGCTGCAGGTACTCGACGTTGAAATCACTGAAACACTTACTCATCTTTCTGCGGAAAACTGAAGGATTCTATTAAAAGGAAGTTACAAGGAATACAATGGACTAGTTCTTTGTCTGAATGCTCTGTACCGAAAGAGTGATGCATTCCAAGCAAAACATTGTTGACGCCCTTTACCGGCACAAATCTGAAGATCATTGTTCCGTAAATATTTCGAATGGATATAAGCGGCCAGTTCGTCTTTATTTGAGGCATCACTAGATATGGTTTGTCCATAGTAAAGGCAAAGTTTGGGTGTTCACCAAAGAGCTGCTGTAAACATTGCCTCGTTGTGGTTCCATTTTAAGGCTCCTCAATTGTCGCTGGTCATCGCGAGGAGCTGTGTTAGAAGTCATTGTGAATAGTTATCATGGACTTGAGGTGAAAAAGATCGCATACTTCTCTTGTAGAATGGATTCTACATTTCCTAGACCTGCTGTCACGTTTTATTTGACATATGGTCAGCGATAACACTGCTTAAAGAAGCCGCATGCAGGTGTTAAAGTAGCATTCAGCCACTTTTCCTTTCCATTCTAGAGCCAAAGGTGCGAAATAGAATCAAATAGAAATATGTCAAGCAATTGTCAAATTGCTCTTTAGAAAGTATTTCACCTTTTGTAGTATTTTCGCGATAGCTTTTTCTACACTTTTTAATATTACAGTTGAGGCAAATCAAATACGCTGCCGGTTGAATAAATTTTAAGCATTTAGACACGTACCGCATTTGCGTAATCTTATGCATACAATACGAGTACATGAAAGATAAGACGTCTCGAGAAAGTCACCGTTAGTTAACTTTGAAGCTGCAAATGATTACAATGCTCTTAAATTGTGGATTTACATGTTTTAAACAGATGAGTGAGTGTCTATTTCGAAGAGTTTTGACCTATAAAGTCCAAACGGCTGTCAGTTGCATGAGTCACAACTATTTAACTATGTACTTTGTATGCAAAGCCGCAAGAAAGAGGAAGTGGCGCCAAACAATAGTTAATTAGCATATAACTGATTTCCGTTAAGTGATTTGAAATTGACTATTCACCAGTTTTGGATGTAACTTTCCATGTTTGTGAGCTGACCTCTGAAAGGTTCAATTTTTTTCCATATGAAACCGTGTTTAGCCTGTGGTTCTTAATCGTCGTATAATAGTTACGTAATTTTGTTGAGTCGCTGTATGATTCAGAATGAATTTGTTGAACCCTATCTAATACTAGTTTATGCCACTGCCGGGTGGTAGACTTAGGCTTACGATGAAATATTACTACAGCAGGCACGCGGTTTCCTCATTTCAATATACCCAAGGGGGCATGACGGTCACCGGATCATAACACGCTAACTCAAATTGATCATCTTGCGATAGACGTAAGGCATGCCTCTAGTATTCTGGACAGCCAACATTGACTCGGATTACCACCTTGTTGCAGCCAAGGTGCCAAAGCGAATTTTTCGAACAGCAAAACAAAGAAGAGCTACTGAGAGAATATATAACGTAGAAAATGTGCAATCTCAAGAGACCGCCAGAATCTTTGCTGGACGCGTATCCCGAAATCTCTCAGCAACTCCTACGCCGCCAGCATTAAGTACCGACGACGTGACAATGTGTCATCAGAGACTGGTGTCCCACGTTTTAACCGCTCACCAGCAAGAATCCGTGGTTTGATGAAGAGTGGCGGCAAGCACATGCAGCTAAATAAGATTTGTACAAAGCGGCGCTTGCGATCTCTACGACCAAAAGAGACTGGAAGATTATCGGCTTCTCCAGAAGGAGAAAATATAGCATGAAAAGCACGGGATCGAAGATATGGAAAGTTTGAACTCCAGGAACAATGAAACGGAATAACAGAAACAGAGTCGGTGCTAAGAATATGGAAAAACTTCTCGTACAGACTGTATAACGGCCACGAAGCCCAGTATCCCGCCGTCAAGCAGAGTAGGCCATTAAACTTAGACGAAGATAGTCAAAACTTCCGTCCATCTAACCAAAACGAAACCAAGTAAGGATATCAATATCTAAGCTGAAATGCAACAAAGCAGCTGGACCTGACGGCTTATCGGCAGAGGTAGAGAACGTACACAAACTCATTCCTCAGATCTGTATGCAGGATGAATGGAATCTCAGCATCATTTGAACGTCTGAAGCTTTTCATCAACAACCTGATTGGTCCCTCTCAGTGTGGTTTTAGGCCAGAAAAGTCCACAATCGACTAAATTTTCATAATCCGGTAGATCGTGGAAAAAGCTCTAGAAGTTGGATGAGACTTCATCGATTTTCAGGCCGCATATGACAGTGTTTATAGAGAGGATCTATATTGAGCCATGTCTAGCTTCGGCATCCCAGCCAAATTTGTTTGTCTGTGCAGAATGACGATGGAAAATGCTCGCTGCTCCGTCAAAGTTGGTAAGTGAATTTTTTAACACCATTCTTGAGAGAATTGTGCGGAAGTCACAAGCCACCACTGGAGGCACAATCTTTCTAAAGTCTATGCAACTACTAGCGTACGCAGATGATATCGACATAATTGACAAAACTCAGCTGGCTGTCACCAGTGAGTTCGCTAATATTGAAACGGATGCTGAAAAAATGAGTTTAGCGGTAAATGAGGGCAAAACGAAGTACAATGTGGCGCAAAAGTTATCACCCGATGTTCTTTGGCTGTACATTTTTTTTTATTAATGACAAACTTTGGTTCCCCTTTTGGATTATGTTTATCTGATGTCTTAAATTTTTTTCCATTAAGTCGAGAAAATGATATCGGCTAAGTCGCCGCCGCCAGAATTGAGGACCATTCAGACCCGATTTGTGTCATTTTCCATCACTCTTGCCAGAACTTCCAGCGATAGGTCTTCGTATTCCTGACGGTTATTCTCTTTGAGGGCTTCGAAAGTCTGAGGCTTATTGACATAAATTCGTGACTTGAAACCCCACAAAAAGAAGTCTGGAACGGTTAAATCAGGCGATCCTGCCGGCAAGTGCAAATTGCAAAACCGAGATATTAGGCGACCCGGAAATGTAGCCCTCCGAATTTCGGTTGTGGCTCATGCAGTATGCGCCGTTGCTCCATTCTGTTGGAACCACATGTTCTCCAGTCACAATTCATCCAATTGAGGAAGGAGGAAGTCGTTAAGCATGGCTCTGAGGCACTCGCCGTCCACAGTAGTCGTTTGGCCCGCGGGGTTTTCGAAAAAATAAGGCACGATGACACCTCCAGCGTAAACAGCACACTATGCAGTAACTTTGAGCGGGTGTAATGGCTCTTCGTGGGTTATACGCGGATTTTCAGTGCGCCGGGCCTCGTCGCTCATGATGATTTTCGATGAAAAGTTGTCTCCCCCGTGGTCGAGATTCAGGATGGTTTGAGCGTAGGTTACACGCGCTTGGCGGTCAACAGCTAACAGCTGATACACTGTCTGCACTTTGTAAGGGAACATCTTACAGACTTTCACCAAAATTCTCTATAAAGACCGCCGATTGATGCCCGATTGCGCGTCATCTGGCCGATACCACAGGGTCGTCTGCGACATCCTCAATAGTTGCGATATTCTTAGCAGAACGACAGTATCTCGTGTTGTCCCATACTCTTCTAAGCGGGCGGCTAAATGTCGTAGTGTTTGCCCGGCTAGTGTCGGATTACCGGGAAATCTGCGCCGAAATAAACGCTGCGCCAACACCACCGACGAATTATTCCGCAAAAAAATCGTAACGATTATTCCGCGTTCTTTAGGAGTATAACGACTCATCGCTTGTGGACGTGTATTTTGTATTGTTTACTTCACAAATGTCAAAGTAAAATTGACATTTGCCGCCATTTGGAAAAATTATAGCATCTTCCGATAGGGTGATGACTTTTGCGCCACCTAGTACGAGTATATGCTGTCAACAAGAAAGAACACACAACATCGACGAATTGGGCAGAAGTCACAGTCGACATCTATAATTTCGAGTTAGTAGAGGATTTCTCTTGTAATTAAGTCACCAAATGAGAGGACCCCCGATCAATTACACAGTCTACGTCCTTCTGTGGTGTAGTCTGGTAATAAACGGGGGTAGAACAATGCTGGTCTTATCTAAAAGAACATCAGATTGGAGTGACTGATGTACTCGTACATATCATTTGAACAGCGATATTTCAACACCAAGTGACTGACAGGGGATCAGTAGGGGTCTCACTGGTACTCCGACAGAGGCTTAATTCTGTACCATGGGAGTCAGGAGTGCTGAAACTTCGGTTTCAGCCTAACTTCTGGAGGTAGGCGCTCTTGTGAGAGTGTCAGGGTAGCTGTGGTTTACACAAACTAAAGTCACAGAGAATCGACAGTCTGATAACATCAAAATGTAGCAAATTCTACCGGGCGCCATGATCCTAAAATGGACGGAGATTTTAGGTATGCCTCACCCTCGACCAAAGGAGAAGTGTAGCCAACACGATGACTACTCTGACGATGGTACTCGTCTGAATGAGGTTTCCTCAGGATGATCAAAAGATCGAGAATGTCGATTATCCCCCATTGTAAAAAAGATTGACGCACTTCAATCCCGATATGAGCGTAGGCTCTGCATGGAATAAGACCATACGGCAGTTTTCCACGTAAACTCCAGAGACATTCTGTCTCCATTTGAGAATCAGTAAGCTTTCAATAAAATTTGATGCAGTAACGTTGTTCAACTTTGTCAGCCATTTTCTCTCAAAATAAAATTAGACGACTGTTACTTACTTGTGATCACTCTTCAACGCCGTGGCGATGACTGGGTTATGCTGTGTCAATACTCTTTTAAGGAAAAGGAGGAAGCTGACTGGCTTGACCCAGCCAATGCAAAAAGACGTCAACATACATTTTTACAACAAAAATTTGTATCTAGATGTTATCCTGGACAGAAAGCTTCTTTGGATTAAACGTAGTGTTGAGAATTTAAAAACTTCCAGTGTAAAGGAACTTCACAGCTCCAATAGGACCAATTCTTTCCCATGCATCAGTTGTTGGTGAAATAACCTTTCACTAAAATAACATGCGTCACTGCTTCCTGGGTTTTGGTGCATCTCGCATTGGAGTTTCGTTGATCCTGCGCGCCGATTGTCACTTAATTCTGATGTTATGGACATGTTGATTGATGCAATAATGGCAACAGAGCTCATTTTGTTGCAATACTATTAAATTGACATACTCTCTACTCGGAACCGGCTTCGATCAGAATCCGAACAATGAAAGGAATGCATGATAGTTGGATCCCAATTGACGGCTCCAAAACCAATTCAGGATGTGGCCATCTTTGTGAAGGATGGCAAGCTTCGACTTCACTACTACTTGCTAGGCATGTGTCTGTCTTTCAAGCGAAGACACAAGCAGTGATGGCAATGAACTATATTGTGAAAAATGGTAGAGGACGGCGAGGTATCCGCGTCTGTAGCAAAAGCAAAACAGGGCTTAAGGCCTTATGATTTTCTTACCATCTAAGGCCTAATTCGAAAATACAAGTGATCTCTAAACGCTAAGCAGTTTAAAGTCTCGTCTGGATACCAGGACCTGATCGCGGCATATAAGATTGAAAATAATCGCAAGGTAAGGTTTAGAGAGGCCTTCTCGAGATGCGAACCCGTTGGGACTGCTTACGTCCAGTTTTAGGGCTTTAGTTGGTTCTCTTATGAGAACAACCATAGGAAGACGAGACAAATGCTTCAGAATGGCTTTAAGAAGTAAGCGGCCTTTCTGCTATCCTACGACAGAAAAGGTTGCAGATTTGTTGCAGCCACCTAAGCAGGGTAATACGCTTTTGCTTAGCACCTAATGTGCTGTAAAACACCTGACAACGCGGAGCACTTCCTCTCTTTTACATTGGGGTGCAGTCACTGCGTGGAATTCGTTAGTGCCAGTGATCTTCATTTAGCGTAGCTGAAACTCTGTGTTAGGTTAAGGAAGCCCATAGAGGTTGCTCGCGATTATAGCCTGAATTTGTTATCGAAAGCGGTGCCATGTCGGAAATACCTTCTGGTAGACTTCTTTTTCCAGTTTTGCATTAAAAACTGAAACACAATGGGTATTGCTCATATAGCCAATGAAGGAGCTCATAGGAAACAACTCGTAGGTAGTACAACAGATTAAAATATTTTCCTGCCGATGACACCAACAATTCAATATGCAATGTCCTTGCAAAAAAAATGAAAAAAAAAAAAAAACCTTGGTTGTAGGAGTATATCAAATCATTGGTTGGAGCTTAGTTCTGGTTAATCCGTCAACACTATAAAAAACGCAGACATCCTCACAGTGTGACTTATTGTTGACTTGCTTTTAGCTCGGTCTATTTCACCCTTCTTTCACAGAGCCTAAATCTTTTATTTCAATTTTACACTTGCCACCAAAAAGCATTGAAAATGTGGAGCAACCTAATTCGATTTGGCCTCGTTTTTTCCGACGTTCTTTATGCTGAAATCGATTTTCTCTTTCCATGTTTTTGTCACCATATAACGTTTTGAAGAAACCGCTTTCCATACTTCCGTTTCCGACGGATACAAATGTGTGTTTGGGTGTTTAGGACTACACCATTCATTATGTATTTAAAGGAAAATATACTGCATTTACAAAAAGATTTTGTAGTGTATGTCATATGTTTTATGTGTCTGAAGAAGCAACAGCAAACATAATCCAAATTGCAGCCTGATACGAAAGTAAGCTGGAGTGTCTTACATTACATGCTCTGAGGGTTAAGACTTTTGCAGAAGAAGTGCCGCAAGAAGATTATATCGCTCATGACCAGCATATTACGGCCGGGTGAGTTGTTACAACATTTTGCGGCGTCATTAATCTTGCGAGGCTTAACTGAGGACTTGTCCAGCCCGACCGTAAATCCAGGTATTAAAGTATTACTTTCTAAGTATCGAGATAAATTGAAATCAAATTTTCTAGGAACTAGTGTTGATTCATGAAGAAAAGTTTCGCTCTTGCAGCACATGTTAAAACCCCGCTATCATAGTTCCCCCTGTTCAATTAGCAACCATAAGGGCAGTGCAAATTTCTACTCGAAAAATCGATGCTTATTTCACAGGGGCACCTTAATCTGATGCTTCATTGTCCATAATGCAATCCGTGAAAATTAAATTAGAAACCGGATATCATCAGTTAACGCACCAGTAGAAGCATTATGTCAGTTGGCATGTACGTAAAATCGAAATAGAAGCAATGCAAACGAGTGAGATCGCTTAAACTCCGAAAGTCTTACCATCGCCGAAAACATCTACAGGATTCCTCTCTGTGACCAGGTCTACGCCTTGCATTTCCTAATAACCAACAGTGTTTGGAAAGTCCTGGATGGCTAAGATCTGCCTAAGAGAGCCAGATTCTGAGGGTTTTTATAAATGCGTAGTGCAATTTAGTCGATGCCATCTAATCATTATGTAGTTTAGCGATATTATCTGCATATAAAGGGTGTTTTTGTTTTAGAGGTATACACATTCAATATGAAATAAAACACTTGAAGCTAATGTTAATATCTACGCTATTAGCTTTATTTAATAAATAATTTCATGCCATTAGTTTTTAAATATGACATCGGGCATATGTGCGCCATGACTAGCTCGAATGAGCGCAATCGTGAAGTCCAATTTTCGACAACTTTATCGAGCAACTGGGGCCGTATATCAGCAATAACACGGCGAACGTTGACTTCCAAATCGTACAACGTCCCTGGTTTATCGACATAGACTAGTGATTTCACATACCCTCAAAGAAAATAATCTAAACGTGTGAGATCACAGGATCGTACAGGCCGTTCACAGGTCAATTACGCGAAATTATGCGCTCAGCAAATGTTTCCCGCAATAAATTGATGGTGTCGCGCGCCGTCTGGCATGTTGCGCCATCTTGTTGGAACCAAAGCTCTGTCACATCAATGCCATTCAACTGAGGAATGAAGATGTCAGAAATCATGTGCCTATAGCGCTCTTCATCGTCCTTAAAGAAATATGGGCCGATGATTCCACCAGCCCATAAAGCACACCAAACAGTGAGTTTTAATGGTTGTAAGGGCATCTCGACAAAGGCTTCTGGGTTTTCTCCACTCAAAATTCGGCAATTTTGCTTGTTTACATATCCATTTAACCAAAAATGGGCCTCATCGGAGAATAAAATTTTGCGTTCACCGAACTTACGACGTGTATAATGGTCACGGGGTTTCAACTCTTGCACAAGCTGGACAACGGCAATAACTTCTTCTGTTCACACTGTTTGTCGTCTTTGGGGATGCGTATTATCCGCTAGAGTGCACTTGGTGCGAAAACGATTCATCGTGTTCCGAATAACTTCCTCAGATGGATGATTATGTCGACCGTAAAATGGACGTAGCGCACGATAAGTTTGGCGAACCGCACCATGGTTTTCAAAATAAGTTTGCACAATTTGCGCGCGTGGTTCTGGCGTTAATCTATTCATCGTAAAATGGCAAAACGTACTAACCACAAATCAACTTTCAACTCTCAAATTGACAATCTGCAGAAACAGTTTTGTCAGTTTAAAAACCAAACCTCTAAAAAAAGCACCCTTTACAATCAGCGAAACTTACTTATTTAGGTTGCATTAGAGTCCGGTTAAACCTAGAGTTCAACCAACTTCCCTCTTCGGCTAGCATGATCTCTAGCCAACTGTTTCCAGTGCCGAACTCGGTGTTGGTTGAGATTCCCTTTCACTTATTCGCGCCAGCTTGGATGCTGTACAGTTCGTGGTTGAATCTCCTCTACGAATCCCAGAGTATGCAAGCAGGACTGAAAATTACACGCAGCACCTTTCTTACGAAAGAAAGCCTTTGCGCCATAGAGCAGAAATCGGAATGATTAGGGTCGTGTATAAACCCAGTTTGGTGTTATGCCTCCTGAGATCAAGGCAACAGCGATGTACAACTGCTTACTACTGGGGAATAAAACTAGCCCAAATCCTTTACTACCTCGAAGTTATAACGATGATGGGTTCTGGCTAAGCCGTCGGTGGTATGCGTCCTTTTCTGATGGCAGCATGCACAAGGTGCGGCAAGATAACTTCCTTATTTCCTTAAGAGGCCTAATTTTCCAATGGCCGTTCGGTGGTTTCAACCCAGCACGCCTTCCGAAGTCGCTTCAATATTGTACGATTGAGTCCTGTTCCTGACCGGAAATCAATTCTTTTTGTAGGTCACAACGTTCAAAGATACTGGTTCTGTGCAGAAGAAGAAGACCTGGACACACGCATGTCCCATCAGAGTTGCAGTTTTGCGATCTCCGCGATGTCCGGCCAGCAAACTTATGTCTGCTCTTGATGAAGTGGGTTTAGGGGACACATGGTTTCAACAGGACGGAGCGACGACGGGTCATACTTCAAGGGGATGGATCTGTGTTCCGAGAGCACTTCCCAGCGCGCACTCATTCGATTTCACCCTTTGTGACTTGGTTTTGTGGGGGTGGATGACCTGAAAGAAACGGCCAACGTACCCATCAATATGCTGGAGAGAGTGATAAGAAACAGCAGAATTTTAGCCGCATCCGTCTTAATACTCACGAAAGCTTTATTGACGTCTGCCTGCGTTCATTTGAGTTTTCTGCGTACACAAATAACTGTGCAGTCTTGTGATAGTGCTGTCTTTGTTGGCAAGTGAGTTTTGTACGCATCGAGAATTCTCCATAGTTATCCTGCACAACCTGACGAGTTTGGTAGACTTGATGAGTGTTGACCATGAATCGCGTCTCACGCTCTCCTGAATCTCAACAACGAAGTGGACGATTTGGCGTCAAACATAATAATGAGTGGCGAGGCCCATTTCCACCTACGTAAACAAACAAAATTTGCGAAGAGCTATTACATCCACTCAAAGTCGCTGATGGTGTGCTGTTTATGCTGGAGGAGTCATTGAATAACTGTGGATGGTGGGCGCTACAGAGCCATAACCGATGAATTGTTCATACCTCAATTGGATTACATGTGACTCCAGCAGGACGGAGCAACGGCGCATACTGCACGAGCCACAACCGAACTTTCAAAAGCAGCTTCTTGGTCGTTTGATATCGCGTTTTGGCGACTTGCCAAGATCACCCGATGTGACCACCCTACACTTCTTTCTATGATTTATAGTGACGGGTTTATGTGAACTAGCCACAAACTCCGGTAGCCCTCAAGGGGAACATCCGTCAAGAAGTGGAAAACTTATCGCCCATGGAACATGCCATAAAAAGAGCCCAAATGGCAATCAACAATGATGGGAAAAAAGCGAGAATACCCAAACAAACAAAACGTTTTTGGTTGTTTTTGTTTTTAGTCTATTCCAAAGATACTCGTGTTGCATAGGAAATAGTATCATAATAGGTTGTTCAATAAGTTCTGCGGTTTTTTCTCGGAAGCAGTGTTTATCGTTTCAGAAAATCTCTGTGTGCACCCTTATGAAATTGTTGTTGTTTATTCCAATAGAGAGGGTTACCCTTTACATTGTTAGGAGAGTTTGTTTTGATCGGGCGTGGTCGTGGACGTGGTTAAGAAAGTGCATTTTCGTCATATTTGTATTTAAAAAGGGTGTTAAAGCAATAGAGGCGCAACGGGAGATTTGCAGCGTGTATGGAGATTCGGTTGTAAGCGCTGACACTTGTCGGCGTTGGTTTACACGCTTTCGTTCAGGAAATACAGACCTTGCTGATGCTGTTCGCTCTGGACGTCCAACCACCACAGACGACGATCAAATCTTGGCTGCACTTAGCACTTAGCGTTGACAGGCGTTCGACGGCACGAGAGACCGCTTTAAAATCGCCCCTACAACCGTTTTGAAAAGACTGAAAAGGCTAAGAATGTCAAAAAAGCTTGATGTTTGGATTCCTCACGAACTCATTGCATAGCGATCTGTGAGTCACCGCAATCGGTGGATAAACAAGATTAGCATCTAAAAAAGGTCATGTTGGGCATTCGGTGGGACTGGCGAGGTGTCCTTTGCTTCCATGCAATCAGACAATGAATGCTGTTAAATATCGCTCTCAGCTCGATACTTTGAAGCAGGCTGTGGGAGAAAAACGGCCAGAGTTGGCGAGCAGGAATGGCGTTGTTTTCCATCATAACAATGCTACACAACTCACAGCTTTAGTGGCAAAACGAAATTTGAATTCATTTGGCTGGGAAGTTATGCTGCATCCACCGTACTCTACAGACCTTGCGCCTTCTGACTACCATCTGTTTCGTTCTCTCCAAAACAATTTAGACGGAAGGCATTTCAATTCCGAAGACGAGATCAAAACGTACCTGGAAAACTTTTTTACCCATAAGTCTGCTGACTTTTACAAAAGAGGCATCTCTTCCAGAACGTTGGAAGAAAGTAATAGACCATGATGGGCAATATCTGATGGGTTAAATATAAGCTCTTGTAGCAAAAGTGTGTGTTTAACTTTAACCCTAAAAAAACCGCATAACTTTTTGAACAACCCAATACATTATTGCCCACCTTGTATTATATAGCCCATCACCATGCACACCGTCATATGTGGATTTGACGTAAACAGATTGCGAGTGTCTTTCTGAAATTGATTGATGATGGACACTCGTTGCCCAAAAGCGCGCTGATGTGGATCAACCAAGTTAATAAATACAACAATGTCCCAAAAGTAGTACAAATTGATGGTCGTTCGACAAAAATATTAGAAATTCTGCCTCATCCTCTATCCCAACGATCATTTACAATGACATTCCAGCTGTCAGCTCTTTGGACAAGGCCAATCTGCTTGCTGCACACTTTGCGGCCAGGTCAACGCTCCCAGATTGTGCTTTGTCTCCACCTACACTTGAGTGCGTCAAATCTTCAATGGGACAAGAGCTTAACATTTACAAATCCGCTGATTCAGATGGTATATCACCCCTCCTTCTGAAGAGGTGTTCTTAATCGCTGGCAAAACCACTGCGTAAGCTTTTTCATCAATCCTACTCTTTAGGACTCTACCCGAGCAGATGGAAAACAGCATTTGTCCAGCCCGTCCAGCAATCTTCCTCTCTCTCCTCCTACAGACTCATTGCACTTATGTCCCTTCTTTCCAAGGTCATGGAAACGCTGATAAACCGTCAGCTCATGAAATATTTATCTCGAAACACGAAAACTTCTCTATGACCGGCAGTACGGTTTCCATAGCAACAAGTCCACTGGTGATTTAATGGCATGTCGAAAGCAAGATAGTTGCATTTGATATTTCAAGTTGTCTTGGATGGTTTCTTGTCTGATATTCACAAAATAAATGCTGGTGTGCCCCAGGGCTCCGTTCTGTCCTCGACACTCTTTTTAATTTTCATCAACGACTTCTTGTCTGCTACTTCTAATCCAATATATTGCTTTGCTGATGACAGTACTCTCTGCTTTTCATATTCGTTCCTGGACTCACGTCTCTACTCTTCGGCTGTAGAACGGGGACGCCAGCGTATGTTAAGCTCATTACATTCTACATAACCAATTGGTGAACCACTAACAGAGTGGAATTTAATGCTTATAAAACATAATGTTATCTGCTGTCGTTAAAGCGAAATTTAAACACCCAGCTATTATACACGAGAGGCACTTACATCGTCGAAATAACTTACGTTGGAATGACCACATATTCGGTGTCGTCAAAAGTGCTGCGAAATGTCTAGGTTTCCTCAAGCGATGTAAGAAAAACTTTACCCCCCTCTGATATAAGGCACTTATCCGCCAGAAATTGGAGTACAATGCCCACATCTGGCCGGGTGCTCTTAAAACACCTCTGCACCTGCTAGATAGGATTCAAAACCGTGCGACAAAACTCATAGGCGATACTAATATCACTCAAACAATGGACACCCTCGAACACCGACGTAATGTCTCGTGTCTCACTCTTTTTTATCGTTATTTCCACCACCAGTGCTCCATAGAAATCACTAGTAACATTCCGCCCCTTCAAACTTTTAACCCTCAAGTCCACTTTCGGACGTACTCTAAAATATCGTGATCCGTTCCTAAGCCGTACAGCTGCCGTACATGGAATGCCCTGCCTAGCTCTTTATTTCCTAGTCATTATAGCCTTCAAACATTTAAAACCAACGTTCACCGGTACCTCTCTTTCCATCCTCCCTGACTGTCAATAAGGAGTTTTATTTGGTCGTTGTGAGACGTTTGCTTGATTCTATTCTCAAAAATAGCCTCAGTTGTCGATATGAATTGATTATGCGTGCATTTCTTGCCAAAAACAATACAATTACATCCAACAGCCATCAAATTCACCTGATTTGGCACCTCGTGACTTTTTCATGTTCGTCCAACTAAATGCACCTCTTCGGGGAACCCGCTTTAACATCGGAAAAATCGCCGAGCACACTGAATGACATGCTGAACATAGAGCACCAGAGATGTTTTGAGGGCTGAAACAAACCCTGAATAAACTTGTATCCTTTTCTCTGCTCTCTGAAGAACTCTTTTGAATTATGTAATGTCGATTTCAGTATTGAAACTAGCTAAAGAATTTTTGAGCTTAAGACCCATAGAATTGTTGTCCTTCTAGGGTTTTCTTTTCATATATACGAGTAGATACCGTTGCGTTTGAAAACAATTTTTATTTAGCCTCTTTTTGAGATCGACTTGTCAATATATGGTATATCACCTGCTTCATCTACGTAAACCGATACTCAAGCATAGGCATCTTACGATCGTCATGCATTCAGTTGACATTTAAACGTACACTGTTAAGTAATTTGTTTGTACGCTTTCATCACAATTGCTGTGATGACGAAATGAAAATGTTGCAAACTTGTGCAACTTTTAAACTTGTGAGCTTGACCTTGGGCTCACCGCTTGACTTTTTTGTGTTGACTCGTTTTTTTTTTTAATTATCTTCCAACCCAAATTCGGTTGGCAATGACATTTTGTAAATTTTCCAGTTGACTTCACAAAACAGAGCAATAGGCTCTTCTCTCAAGATGAGTTATCGACACTTCTTTTGGATGTGGTTTCAAGTTTGGCAAATTGTACCAATAAAATTCAGCAATCCTCAAAACTCAGTTAAGGATCTGCATTCTACTGTTAAATGATGAATTCTTCTGTTAGGCTGGTAAGTTGGACTGCAAAAAGTATTCGGTGTAAAGGTGTAGAGTTTTTGAATTTTTTGTGTAGTTGAAAAATTGATATTTGTCTTGTGTGTCCTCTATTAAATAGGATATACTATACCATACGAAGGTAGGTCAAGAGTCCCTGAAAATTAAAACAAATGGCGTTGACACCTCAAATCCAACATTTTGCTTGTCAAGAATAATCTTTTAAAAGAACGCACCCAAATTTTAGACAGATCTGTCAAATAGATTTGTTGTGACAGCCATTTCAAACATACGCCTACGGGAACTTCCGTAAAAATGCAAAAAAGTGAATTCCGTGTGCTCATTAAACACTATTTTTTGCGCAAAAAAAAAAAAACATCAGGCAGATCAAAAAAAAGCTTCAAAAGTATTATGGAGACTCTTCACCTTCAATTGGAACCATCCACACCTGGTTTACTTAATTTCGATGCGGTCGTACCAGCACAAGTGACGCCGTCCAATTGAGGTCACCATACCAGAAATCGACGATAAAATACACGGGATGATATTGAATGATCGGCGCGAACTTAAAGGGGTTACAGGCTTATCATATGGATCAGTGATTTCAGTTTTGTAAAAATAAAGGGTGGTTTTCTTGCTGTTTGATTTTCAGTGATCCATTTTTGACAGCTCACGCGTGATTCGTGGCATGTGTCAAAGTTAAACATGCTCAGCTACATTGTCATTTCACCATGGAAAGACGTACACTCGAACAACGTTTACAAATTATTGAATTTTATTGTCAAAACTCGTGCTCTATGAAAAATGCTTTTGCCGCATTTCGACCATTATACGGTCGTCATAATCGACCTGCTGAGCAATTAATTCAAGCCATAGTAACCAAATTTCGTACCAATTTCACGCTATTGGACATCAAGCCACCTACTCGTATGCGTAGAGCACGTATAGAGGAAATTATTGCTGCTACATCCGCCAGTGCTAATGAAGACCGTGATTTGTACATTCGTCGCCGTTCGCAGCAATTGGGATTGTGTTACTTGACTAAAACATTGCAAAATACAGCTCGTGCAAGAACTGAAACCGAAAGACCTGCCACAGCGTCGAATTTTCGGTGAGTGGGCCTTAGAGAAGCTGGAGGAAGATTCGCCTTTTTTATCGAAAAATTGGCTTCAGCGGCGAAGTTCATTTCTGGTTAAATGGGTATCTTACTAAGCAAAACTGCCATATTTGGTCCGATACGGAACTTCAAGCAATACAAGAGCTGGTGCGGTTTATGGTCCGGGGCAATCGTTGGTCCGTATTTTTTCAAAGATGACCGTGAGAACAAGGTTACCGTCAATGGCGCCCGCCATCGTTTAATGATTTCGAACTTCTTTTACCCAAAATGCAGGAGCTGAACTTGGTCGATATGTGGTTCCAGCAAGACCTCGCTACATGCCACACAGATGAGAAATGAGTTGACCTTTATCAAAATACATGACAGTTCATTTAATTTATCTAGTCCAATAGATATAGATGTACAAAATTCAATAGAATACCTATACCGTGATTTCAGCCGAGAATTCACCTTTGAACCTTTTTTTAGCACATGATATTATACACATCATATCAACTCTCAAAATTGGTAAATCTTCCGGCTTTGACTGTATTAAAAATATATATTTAAAAAATCTTCGTAAGCGAGGATTCGAATCTATCACACTGATTGTAAACGCATGCCTTAAATTATAGTATTTCCGCTGGAAAGAAGTAAAACTGATCGCGATTTTTAAGCCCGGAAAGCCCAATAATAATCCGAATTCGAATAGGCCTATAAGTCTACATACTTAGCTCACTAAACAAAAATGGAAAAGGCAATTAAAGAAAGACTCAGCTCATATATTGAATGTCATGGCATTTTACGCCATGAACGCTGGCTGGCACCAAGGTCACATCAAACTTATCGCTTGTGCCGATCAAAGATCTATCGATCTTTACACCAAAGCCATGTGAATTAGGAGAGATTTACCAGGTGCAAAGCTCAAGGTCGTGCCACAGGAGGACACCCCTAGCAGACCAAGAACCCGCACTTGGATCCCAGCCGAACCTTCCTCTCCAAAAAGCATTCTGGAGATCATCGGGCTCGGCAAACCGACCTTTCCGACTCACGACTGGAAAGTCCCGAAACTGGAAGAATTATAGGGCCATAGGTTCAATAAGGAATGCTTTAACCCTCTAGCGCAGACTAGAGGCATGATTCGGTTCGGCTTCGAGTGAATTCACCTAAGGGTTTATATGGCTGGATGCTGATAAGCAACCTCCTCCTCGTTTAACTGAATCTTCATATACAATCTGAACCGGAAACCGATAACGAATTAAAAAGAGATCCTTTACGATCAGAGGAAGAAATGAGCTCTTCCACCGTGGTGGAAGCTACGTGTGCGTCTTTCCAAAAACGCAGAAGACATTATTCTAACCCAGGAACCATGGATAGTAGAAGGCGTAGCTCGTGGACTTGGGACACCTGTTCGCGGCCACAACAAGACTACTGCAACCGTGATTAAAATGCACGGCCTGATTACAAGAGACAAGCTGCTTTGGGCGGTCCGGACGGTATAATACCTCCCGAGCTACAAAGATACTCAAATATTATCCTGTCTATGCTAGAGAATATTATGAGGAGCTGTGTAGAACTGATCCACATTCCACTGTCATAGAGAGATGTCAATGTAGTTTTCATTCCCAAAGCCGGAAAATGCTCTCGTGTTGTCCCAAAGGTCCTCAGCCCTATTATCTTTCCTTCTGAAAACTCTACAATAGAACGACTGATTGATATCCATATACGATTCATGACAACTTTTGTCAACGGCTCAACATGCCTACTGTAAAAGAAAGTCGGTGGAAACGGCTGTGCATTCACTAGCCACATCGAACGATCCCTACAATATAGAGAGTACACAATGGTTGCTTTCCTTGACATAGAGGGTGCCTTTAACAACGTCAACACACCCGCAATCACGACTGCGCTCTCAACTCTGCAGGTAAACGACTCACTTGGGGAGTTAATCAGTCTTATGCTAAACAGCTGGATAATCAACTCTAAACGATGTCCCCTCTCCACTTCTCTGGAACTTAGTGGTCAATGAACTGCTGATATACCTGGAAGCCGGTGGTAGCAGGGTGACTGATTGCTATAGCCGCCTCAGGTAAGCATCTTAATATCATTAAAGAATTCTTTCAACCAAATTGCAACAGATTAACCCGTTGGGCAGAACGCTGTGGATTGGGAGTAAACCCCCATAAAACTGATCTTGTCCTCTTTTCCAGGAAATACAAAATTCCAATTATAGAAACCTCCCTCAATAAACGGTACCAGTGTAGTCTTCTCTGATACAGCAAAATATCTGGGTCTCAGTTTTGACAGGAAACTAAACTGGAAACCTAACATTCTAGAAAGAGTCAAGAAAGCTACAGTAGTTTGATTCTCTTGCGAAAAAGCCATTGGGAACAAATGGGGCCTTGAACTTCCAATAACCCACTGGCTATACGTCTCGGTTATAAGATTGATACTCATCTACGATGTTGTTGTCTGGTGAACGGCCTCAGACAATGCAGTCAGCTGCAGTAAACTAAGCAGAGTCCAAAGAACAGCATGTCTATGTAAGTATAAGCGGAGCGCTACGCTCTACTCCCTCCGTGGTACTGTCTGTTTCAATTGACATTCCTTGATATCTTCAGCAGGCAAGTACGAGTATAGCTGCGGTCGCAGCTATTTGGCCACGCTAATATTCTTAATATACTCGTATAGGGAATCCTCACAGAGAACCTCGATTACACTATACCCGAACTTTGGTTTGACAAAGACTTCCCTTCTAGATCCTTCTGGAAGGAAGATGCTTTCATGGAGAACAAGTCAATCCATTTTTATACAGATGGATATAAAACTAACACCGCCGTTTTCTCAGAAAAGCTAAATCTAAGCCTCTCCTTCCGTCCTCTAAATCACTGTAGCTCTATCCTGGCTAAAGAAAAACGTGATATCTGCAAAGGATATCCGCATCTTTTCGGATAGTCAGGCCACTATCAAGTCCATGGAGATAGTCTCACTAAATTCTAGAACCGCTCTTGACTGCCGATCATCTCTTAGGGAAATGGCAGAGCAGTTCAACCTTCACCTATGGATAATTCCAGGGAATTGTAAGGCCGATGAACTCGCCAAAATTTTTAGCTACTCTACGTATTCTACCGGAAAGGGTAGCATTGGCATACCAATGGTGCAAATCAATATTAAAGCTGGCCAAAGCTGGATCTGAATCTGAGTTTGATCTTTCTAAATAAGAAACGTTCAGGCAATCTTTTTTACTGGTAAAGAAAAACCTATTTCTTAACACGAAATAAAATACCGGTATTAAACGTAGAAACAGACTGGTCAGAAAATATAGTTCCTTCAATGCGGTAAAGCATGGGAGAGTAAAGAGGCAAATAATTTCAATCTAAAATTCGTAGTAAATAACATTCTGGGGTTATCCATAATTAAGAGGCCACCATTAAGAGGTGTGTCTTTTAGTTTTGCTGTAAGTTCATTGAGAAATGAACAAAACTTCTTAAGAATTACAAATGGATATTGTCAAAATCTTATACGGCATTATTCCTTAGTTATTAATTGATGCAATTAGAGTAACATTTCTTCCACGCACAGCTGGAACAATACCTCAAGACCGGGTACCTCTTCTTGAGCATGCTTGCGATCTTCTAAGATGCAGATTGAATCCGCATTTGTTGATAAATACCATCTTACGAGGGTTGTTCCAGAAGTACCCGACCTGACGTATAGATGGCGGTTATTGTTTAAAAATTTGTTCGGCAGCAATCAATAGTGAACGCTCTCAACGAATTTTTAAATATGGAAAAAATTTGTCATCGTTATGTGATACAATACTTTCATTTGAAAGGCCTCAATCCAACCAACATCAAAATGGAACTGGATTCTACTCTATGGGAGTCTGCTCCTTCGTTTAACAACAATAAAATATAGGCGAGATTGTATGAGTTGCCAAGGCGAACATCGCAGTGATCGGCCAAATAAGGTGATACGAGGGCGGGTTAATAAGTCCGTGACTTTTTGAATTTCTGACCTCTTTACTGAAACAGCAACACTGCTCCTGTCAACAGGCATCTGTCAGTTGACTCCTGTCAAAATTTAAACTTGCTGCGTCAGTTAGTTTGTGTTTGACAGCTATTTTTATCAGACTACTCACTAATTTGAGGAGAAAATGGAAAAAAGTGAATTTCGTGTGCTTATTAAGCATTATTTCTTGCTAAAAAAAAACATTACCGAGACCAAGGCTAAGCTTGATAAATACTATGGGGACTCTGCACCATCGATTTCAATGGTAAAAAAGTGGTTTACTGAATTTCGTTGTGGCCGTACAAGCACTGAAGATGCCGAACGTCCTGGACGCCCAGTTGAGGTCTCTACACCCGAAACAATCGAAAAAATTCACGATATGGTGTTGGCCGACCGAAGATTGAAAGTGCGAGAGATTGTGGAAGCCGTAGGGATCTCGCATGGCTCAGTGGTTTCAATTTTGAATGATCACTTGGGCATGAGAAAGCTTTCCGCAAGATGGGTGCCGCGTTTGCTCACAGTCGACCACAAACGCAATCGTGTAACAACTTCACAGGAAGGTTTGGCGTTGTTTAATCGCAATATGGAGGAGTTTTTGCGCCGTTTTGTAACCGTGGACGAAATATGGATCCATCACAACACACCAGAGAACAAACAACAGTCAAAACAGTGGGTTTCTAAGGGTGAATCGGCGCCAAAGAAGGCCAAGGTGGGTTTGTCAGCCAATAAAGTTATGGCGACTGTTTTTTGGGATGCACGCGGGATAATCCACATTGACTACCTTCAAAAGGGAAGAACAATCAATGGGGAATATTATGCCAACTTATTGGACCGATTCAATGACGATTTGAAAAAAAAACGACCTCATTTGGCCAAGAAAAAAGTTCTTTCCCACCAAGACAATGCAAGGGTGCACACATGCGCAGTTGCCATGGCAAAAATCCATGAATTGGGCTATGAATTGCTCCCTCATCCACCCTATTCTCCAGATTTGGCTCCGAGCGACTACTTCTTGTTCCCAAACCTGAAGAAATGGCTTGGTGGAAAAAGATTTGACTCCAATGATGAAGTCATCTCGCAAACAAAGGCCTATTTTGAGGACCTCGACAAATCATTTTTTTTGGAAGGGATAAAAAAATTGGAGAAGCGTTGGACAAAGTGTATAGAGCTCAACTGAGACTACGTTGAAAAATAAAATTATTTTTTATCAAAAAATCTGTGTTTTAATCCAAAAGTCACGGACTTATTGAAAAAAATCCACAAAAAGGTGTTGGATGACCGTCGGTTCAAAGTGCGTGAACTAGCAGATATAGTAGGCATTTCAAAAAGCGCTGTACATCTCATGTTGACTGAAAAATTGGACATGAAAAAAATGTGAGCAAGCTGTACGCAAGATGGAACAAAAACACCGTAGTGAGGATGTTTTAATCGAGTGTTTGGCGAAGTTTCACAGCAATAAAGCAGAGTTTTTGCGTCGATTCATAACCATGGATGAAACATGGGTCCATCACCTCACACCCGAGACGAAGGAATAGTCAAAAAAATGGACTCAAAGGGGAGAATCGGTTCCAAAGAAGGCGAAGACAGTTCTGATAGAGAATTGGGACATGAAAATTTTCCTCTTGGAGCTCTCTGTCTTTGGATATTTTGTTGGCCTAGCAACCGGCTACCACTGGGTGCAGCTAAACGCTTGTTCAGCTTTGGGCCTTCATCAATCATTTTTTTGTACTCACTTCTAAATTCAACGTCATTGCCGCAATAATCAAACGAAGTACGCTGGAAATGGCGATACCTTTTATCTTGAATTCTTGAATTCATATCTTCCTCGTTACCCAATATACATATACAAACGTATTTAGTATATGTGCAGTATAAAATAATTAAAAAGAAACTACTAAGCTAAAGGTACGTAATAAATAAAAATTAACTATAAATCACAACACTCTCCTTCGAACTAACGAACTCGAGATATGAGCTGCAAATGCATCTAATCTTCAATGTGATAATGTCCAATTACAACTGTGCAGGTTAACTCTCCTCAAGATTCGTAAACGTTAAAGAAGATAACAAAATTTAGAGATGGGTTGAAATAAATTTGTGTTTCGGTTAAAATGACTTGCTTTTGATTTGAATATTTATATTTGTTCTTTGGTTAAATATATTTTCTTTGGATTAGAGTTAATTGCTACAGGGCTTAATATATTTTCGTTAGGCTAAATAAATGTGCAAGTGCTATATCAAAAAACTACAGATATGACAATATAAACTGTTTAAGGGGAAATATACATCTAGGAGCCGGAAAAAAGGTCATTTTTGTGTATTTTTTTAAGGAAAACTATTTGAAATTTCAGATAGCGAGTTTAACTATTTAAAGGTATACACATTCAGAAACATGTTTACTTTTTTTTAATTAAAAATATCAAAAATACACAAGGATATTGTATGATTCTTTGAGCGTCGTAAAAAAAATCTGCGGAAAGGGGACCCACTGGCGTTTCTTCAAAAATCATCTAAAAAAAAAAACCAAAAAGATTATTAAATTAGATACTATAGTATAATCTAGTATTTGGCATAGCCGATTTTGAAAATATTGGTTTATGACAAAATGGTGGACGTTTGAACATAAATAGTGATTTTCGAACCAAAAACTAGTTATTACTTTGCCTATAAAACAAAAACTAAGTTCCTAACGAAAAAAAAAAACAAGTACGAGGACTGTTTGATGAGTATTCGGATTGGAAGATATGTAGCGCTATTGAGTCAAAATGAGTACCATCATTTAGTATAACCTCTTTTAGCCCACCTGTTAAGATTCGGTGACAATCCGACGCTTAGTTTTGTCTTGATACCCATTTCAAAACATCGTGTTAGTGTTTTTTGCGACCATGGAAAAAGAGCAGTATCGCTCCGTGATACAATTCTTGTTTTTCAGTGGCAAAACTTGCGAGGTAATCAAGTCCATCTTCGAAGATGTGTGTTATGGGACCCATTCACCTTCCCGTACAATCGTTTATCATTAATTCGCAGAGTTTCGTTGTGGCCGCACGTTGGTTTTTGATGAACCGCGTCCAGGTGCCTCAAAAACCACTGACACAGAGTAAACCGTAGACAAAGTCCATGATGTCGTATTAGCGGACCGCCGAGTAAAAATTCGCGAGTTGGCTGAGATAGTACGCATCTCAACTGAACGCGTTAGCCATACCCTGCACGAGATTTTGGGCGAAAGAAAGAAAGCCCACCAGAGAATAAGCGCAATCGTGAGACCACTTCAAAGACATGCTTAGCCCTGTTTAATCGAAAGCCGAAGGAGTTTCTGCGTCGTTTCGTGACCGTCGATGAGACATGGATTCATTCGTACACACCAGAGACCAAACAACAATCGAAACAATGGGTTTTACCCGGTGAACGTGCTCCAAAGAAGGCGAAGAACGTGCCTTCGGTCGGAAAGGTGTCAAAACAAAACTAAACGTCGGATTGTCACCAAATTTTGACTGGCGGCACACTCAATTTGGGTCACTAGCGCCACCTGTATTCCAATCCGGGTACTCATCAAACAGCCCTCGTAGAATAGTCACAACAAAATTCAAGTCAATCGGAATCGGTTCATTGGTTTTCGAGAAATTTTGGGTACCAATTTGAAAAACGGGGTTTTGAGAAAAACGCGTTTGAGAATTTGGGAATGAATAAATCTTGAAATTTGTCAACTTACATGGAATCATCGACACCAGGCTCATAGTGTAAGTCTTCTACGGTCGACGGAATGTTCATAACTTCAAAATTTTGTTGTCGACGCCGTATTCGACCTTCTTTCGTCTGTTCTTGCCCTTGCAGCTCGGCTTTCGCTGTGCGAGTTTTGTCTTCTTGCGCAGCGTACAAGTGCGCTCCCGATTCTATCAATATTCCTAACATGTTCATGACTTCCAACAATGAGGTGACACAATTGTTGCAAGAAATACTGCAACGTTAATGATTTTGTTCATCGCCGCTGTTCATCGTTTTTGGAGCTATCTTCCAAATAAATTGGTTGAACCTCTCATTGCTGTTCTAGGTATATCCGCCAACTCAGCGCTCCAATAATTTGTCATTGCTGACATCTTTGAATATTGGATGACATCTAACATAATTTTTGGCAATGCTGAATAATCGTGGCGGAAATTTTTCAGTTCTCTTTTAGCTTTTCCTTGTTGCCACTTGCACCACGATTCGGGGCCTTCGGGACAGAAGTGATGTTGAGGGTTGCTGTCTGTTGAGCCGTAATGGTAGAATGTTGCCCATACTGGTTTTTGCATGTCATCCTTGGAGTTAGAGTTTCTGCGAATAGCTAAGGCATAGTAAATGGTCAGTTTATCTATAAATTTTGCTCTCAATTTGTTTTTGCTGCCGATTCCAGGATTTCATTTATTGCATTCGCGAAGACGCATTCTTTTTTTTACAATTTCAATCTCATTACCATACGGTTTCGCATTTACTAATCCCGTGTACGTCTTAGAGTCGCCATCCCCGACGTAATTAGTATACATAATTCCATGCTTTTCGACGGATTTTGAAAATAATTCATTCATGGCGTCTACTTCCATTTTGCCTGTTGATCCGTCATGATTGATCTGGCAATTTTCATCACGATTAGATTTCCATTCCTCATATTGCTCCGTGTTTTTGTGTTTACTCCAATAGTTACATTCAGCACAACGAGACGATTTTATGTACAAGAAAGTCAACGATTTGCCACTGGAACTAATACTCTTGTCGGAAAGTTTTTCGGCAATATATCGATTTTTGGGCGATATTTTCTTCTTGCCCCGATCTTTACGAAAAGGTCCGGATCGATGAGCTTCTCGAGAACTTTTATTTCCAATATCCATTTCTTCAGAATATTTATTCAAAAACGAAAATTCACTGTAACGCACAGTTGCACGAACGGCAAGCTACTGACAAAACGTGTCTAATTCTGGCAGATAATAACAGTCGTATGATATTTCTGTTATACATGGAGCCGAGCACGCCCAAAAAACACAATAGAGTCATAAAATAGGTCTAGAGACGTTCTGTTCGAAGGGGCGCTTGCCGCTACCTGCCTCCCGGTTCGACGCACGCGGTAAAACTCGTTTCACTCTCACGGCTGTAACTGGCTTATTTATCGAAATATTGAAATCGATTTTTTCGACCATGCTGCGTGTATACCACCTTGATCAAAATGTTCCCGCACCACACCACCGTGTGGCGCTTCCATTTTTCCGATTTGAGTTCTGTTTTTTTTTGTTAAGTTGGTAAATCAGTTGTTGACATTCCCTCTAAATCTTAGCGTCATAGCTTGACATTTGCAAAAGTTACGTAGCCAAGAGTACATCTATCTCTGTGTGTGTTGGCGATTTTTTACAATTTTAGAAATGGATTTAAATTTGCAACAACGAACTTGTACGAGTATTAAATTTTGCGTAAAAAACGGATTTAATGGTGCACGAACGTTGGAAATGTTGGAAAAGTGTTTCGGCAACGATTCTCTAAAGAAAACGGTCGTTTACCAGTGGCACGAGCGGTTCAAAGGTGGTCATGAGTCGATCAAAGATGATGAACGCAGTGGCAGACCATCGACATTGAAAACCGACGAAAACATTGATGAAGTAAAAGAAATGTTGGTCAATAACCGCAAATTAACCATCAGAGAGATAGCGGAGGACTTGAACTTTGCCTATGGATCGGTCCAAGACATTATGGGTTTCCGTCGTGTAGCAGCAAAGTTGGTGCCAAAATACCTCAATTTCATGCAAAAAAGAGACCGCGTTGACGTCGCAAAAGAGATGATTTGCGAGGCTGTATCCAATGCCACATTCATCAAAAGGATCATTACTGGAGACGAGACGTGGGTTTATGAGTACGACACGCAATCCAGACGTCAGGCAAGTGAATGGCGTTCACCAAATGAGCCGAAACCAAAAAAACGACGTCGTTTTCAGTCAAAAAAGAAGGCAATGCTCACGGTTTCCATGGATTACAACGGTGTAGTGCATCATGAATTTTTGCCAGAAAGCCCGACAGTAAGCAAAGAGTATTATTTGGGCGTTATGAGACGTTTGCGTGAAGCAATTTGCCGAAAGAGACCAGAATTGTGGGCAGAAAACTCGTGGATTTTGCACCATGATAACGCACCGTCGCATAGTGCCATCATTATTCGTAATTTTTTGACGAAAAATGCAACAAATACCATCCAACAGCCACCGAATTCACCTGATTTGGCTCCCTGTGACTTCTTTCTGTTTAATCGAGTTAAAAAACCACTATGGGGAGCGCGTTTCAGCAGCCGAGAGGAAGTAATGGAAAAATCACAGGAAGAACTGATGGACATACGGAAAACCGAATATAAAAAATGTTTCGAGGATTGGATCAAGCACTGGCATAAGCATGTTGCAGTCGATGGGGTTTACTTTGAAGGGGACAATATAGATTTAGATGAATAAACTTGTATTTTTAATTTTCTGAATAAATTCTTATTGATCAAGGTGGTATCTCCCCTTAAGTTGTTGCTTCAGTTTCCATGGGATCACTCGACAAGTTTTAAGAATCTCTCATAAAATAAGCAAGATATCTGAAGAATTCGCGTTGAGCTACGATACATCCGGCAATCCACTTATTAGAAATCTATTCAATTCTAACTTCACTTGACACCTTTATTCCTAAATGCTTTGTTTATATCGTTAACTTATAATTTACTTATTTATCTATTTATACAATTATACTATTTACTTACTTGTTTATCTGTTTGTTTACCTAGCTAAATTGTTGTTATAATTTTTTTTTGTAATTATTCTCCTACAACCTAGACTTAACCCTAAAGTTCTTAAATGTGGGTTTTTTTTTCTATAGCTTCTTCCATAAGTCCATAAATTTATAGTTTATAACTCTACTTGCCGTTATTGTTTTTTTTTTGTCAGTAGGAAGATACAATAGCATCATACTCGTATCTCTGTAAATTGTGCAATTAATTCAAAATGTATTTACCTATAAATAAAACTATGAACTACGAACAATCTAGGGGCTACGATACGAATACAAGCTACTCAATCAGTCTTTCGTCTTCGGTTCTGCGAAGCTATGTCCGTAACATTCTCGGTCTTGTACGGAGTGCTCATGTGTTTTTCATACGTATCATCGGAAAGGCAGCACAATTTTCTCAAGTATGCATTGTATTAAAGAAACGAGATGACAGCGTATTACCTTGTCCAAACTATTTTCTTCCATTAATGGTTTCAATCAGAGAAGTTATTGTATAATCTATAAAGAGTGTGTTCTGGACTATTTGGGTTTTCTCCAAGGTCTGCCGTAGTCGAAATGTTTAGTTAATTGCGGACTTACCTGCTGGTGTGACCCCAGGGCTCCGTTCTTAATTTTCATTAATGTTTTCTTGTCTGCTACTTCTAATCCAGTATATTGCTTTGCTGGCGACAGTAGTCTCTGCTTTTCATATTCCTTCCTGGACTCACGTCCATCATTAAACACCAAAATTAATAGCATAACCAACAGAGTGGAGTTTAATGCTTCCAAAACACAATGCTGTCTGCAGTAGTTAAAGCGAAATTTAAATACGCAGCCATTATCCATGAATGGGACTTGCATCGTCGGAACCGAAAAACTTTCCATTCTCGGTATCGATGTGTCATTGACAACTTACGTTGGAATGGCCACATATTCGGTGTTGTCAAAAATGCTGCGAAATGTGTGGGTTTCCTCAGGCGGTGTAAGAAATACTTTACCCCCTCTGATATAAGGCATTTATCCGCCCGAAGTTGGAGTACAATGCCCACATCTGGTTGGGTGTGCTCAAAACATCTCTGCACCTGCTAGATAGGATTCAAAACCGTGCGACAAAACTCATAGGTGATACTAATATCAGTCAGCCAATTGACACCCTCGAACACGAATGTGCTCCATTGAAATCGCCAGTACCGTTCCGTCCCTTAAAATCTTCAACCGTAACACCCGTCTCGCTATGAATGCTGATCAGTAAACAGTCAAGTCCACTTTCGGACGTTCTCGCTTGCGGAATGACCTGCCGAGCTCACTATTTCCTAGTCGTTATAACTTCCAAACATTTAAGACCAATGTACATCGGTACGTCTCTTTTTTTTCCTCTCTAAGTTTCCGTCGCCCTCGTTGTGTACAAATGTTTTAATGGTACATAAACCCCTTGTGCGCGCGCTAATAATTATAAAAAATAAAAAATGCAATCTACCCTCATTTTTGACCTCAAACAATTTATTCGCCCCCACCCCAAACTAAATATCCGATTATTTGGGGTATCTGCAATATGCTGGTATGTGGAACTCGCTCAGGTTGGAGGTTGTGGCGTCGGGGTAACTCCTCGATCATGGAAGCAAAAATCCCAGTTACGGAGCAACAACAAGCCTCGGAAATAACGAAATAAATACAATGAACTTCGGATCTGCAGATGGAATGTTAGGTCTCTTAATAGGCCACATTAGTTCTGCTAATAGCAGAGGCCCTAGACTGCTGCAAAGCAGATCTCATCGCCATCCAAGAAATGTGATGATATGGACTTCGGCGATTATATTATCGACGGCAAAATGAGCGCCTATTTGGATGCGGATTTCTTGTTAGAGGCAGACCTAGACAATAAGTTTTGAACTTCTTAACGACCGCTTCGCAAAAATCCGAATTAAGGCTAAATTTGCCAACATTAGCCATATACCTATAACGTATAACCCCACAGAGGATAAACATGACGGCATTAAAAATAGCTTCTACGAGCTCTTGGACGAGACGTACGAGCATGACATTCAAATTGCCCTCGGCGACTTTAATGCCCAGCTAGGAAGAGAGGACATCTTTCGTAATACTGTCGAAGGTATACCGACGGTGAACGACACCACTTATGATAACGGATTCAGGCTAAAGGACTTTGCAGTGGGACGAAACATGGATGTAGCTAGTACGCGGTTCCCACATCTCGATATTCGCAAAGGGACTTGGATAACTCCTGATCAATCAACCGTCAAACAGATTAATCACATTGCGTTCGACGCATCCAGTATTATGGATGTCCGAACTTTCGGAGAGGCCAAGATCGACTCGAACCACTGCCTTGTTGTAGCCAAGGTACGGTTGCAGATGTCGCGAACATCGGAAACACAAGCTAATACTGCAAAGAAGTTAGACGTTGGGCGGTTAGAACCGCAAGAGATCACTTTCCGATCCTTTTCCGATCGAGTCTCATTAAAAAAAGCCATTAAAGATGCCGAATCAAATGTACTGGGTTCACTCGGCCACCACAATGAAACCCCTGGTTTAACGACGACTGCCGGCAAGCACATGCAGGTTAGCAAGATGCGTACAAAGCGGCGCAGCATAGAAGGACGAGAGCTGCTTCCGAACTCTACGACATAAGGGGAGATACGAACATCGGCTTTTCGAGGGTAAGAAAAAGGAGTACGAGAGCGGCCGGGGCCAAAGAAATTGAGAGATGGTAAGGAATGCGATTCAGAAGTTTTACCAAAAGGTGAAAAAAACACATGCCACGGACACAAACCCCGAATAGATACGATGAAGGGAACATAGTAGTAAGGTCGCAGCCGATGCTGAGAATTTGGAAACATCATTTCTGTAGACCGTATAACGGCGATGATGAATCAAATACTGCAATCAGGCAGAATGAATCTTTCAACCTGGACTATCTAGACCAATAATTTCGTCCACCCGACCTGAACGAAGTAAAGGTAGTCAGTTCTAAGCTCAGGTCCAACAAAGCTGCTGGAGCGGATGGCAGACGATGACTTAGTAAGGAGCATACACCAATTCATCTGTAAAATATGGTCGGACGAATGTATGCCCGATGAATGGAACCTCACCATTGTTTCGTCAGATCCTCAAGAAAGGAGACCCTCTGAATTACGCCAAATACAGAGGCACCAGTTTTCTTAATATCGCCTACAATATCCTATCTGCCGTATTGTGTGAACGCCTGAAGCCGTTCCTCAACAACCTGATTGATCCATATCAGTGTTGCTTTAGGCCCGGGAAGACCACCATCGACCAAAATATTCAAACAACGGTAGATTTTGGAAAAAAACACATGAGCTATAGACCGATACATACCACCTGTTCACCAATTTTAAGGCTGCGTATGACAGCATCTATAGAGACGAGCGGTCTGACCAATCTCTCGCATACGCTGATGATGTTGACATAATCGGAAGAAAGCAGCGTGATGTCAGTGGCGCTTTCGCCAGTATTGAGGCGAAAGCGTCGAGAATGGGCTTAGCGGTCAGTGAGGTCACGACCAAGCACATGCTGTTAACAGGAAAGAACACCCAATACCGACGTCTCGGAGAGAAAGTCCCCCTGGACCAATATAAGTTTAAGGTAAAGGGTGACCAGATAAGAACGTTCGTATCGTTTATATAACATAACAACGGTGTGAGATATAAAATTAATTCTGGCTTTATTTTGAAGCTAAGTTCATGCCATTATATGTGGAATAGCACATCATTCAAATGGCCGTCTTGGCTTCCGCTGGCCGTGTTCTTGCGGTCAGTCCAATTTTTGATGACTCAGTCCAATATGTGCGGCGTTATTCCGGCAATAGCGTGTCGAGTGTTGGTCTCGAGCTAGTTCAAAGTGGTTGGCTTGATAGCGTAAGCTAATAAATCGAGTAGTGTCAAACCGCATGATCTTGGCGGCCAATTGATGAACGCTCACCGTGAGATGACCCAGTCGCCAAATTTCTCTTTCACAACTCCGCGAGCGTTCCGTCGCTTATATGACACGTAGCGCCGTCTTGTTGGAACCACAGCTCGAATATATCGACGTTGTCCAGCACTGATCACAGAAAGTCGGTTAACATCGCTCTATACCTGAGACCATTGACGGTAATAGTGTCTCCTTCTTCATTTCGAAAGAAATAAGGTCCGATTATGCCGCCATGCAATAAACCACACCAAACAGTCAATCTTTGTGTATGCATTGATGCTTGGCAAGCACTTGTGGATTGTGTTCGCTCCAATAACAGCAATTTTGCTTATTTTCATAGCCGCTAAGGCAAAAATGGCCCTCGTCCGAGAAGATGATTTTTTGGCCAAAATCCGGACCTCCGGCCAACATTTCCAGCGCCCAACTAGCAAACTCACGGCGTTGTTTATGGTCGTCCGGCTTCAATTCTTGAGTCAGCACAATCTCATACGGATGTAGGTCCAAATCCAACCGCAAAATAAGCCGGGTTGACTCTCTAGCAATGACCAATTCAGCTGAACGGCCTTTCAGTTCTTCTTCAATACTGGCCGCTACGGCGGCTATGTTTTCTTCATTTCTCACCAATCAGTGTCTGGTTGGTGGCTTAAGATCCAAAAGTGTGTACTCACGCTTCAAACTTTCCAAGTGTCCGACGAATTGCCTACACACTGAAGCCATGACGACGACCGACCTTACGATGAAATTCACGTTGTGTATTTACAACTGAGCCGGAATTTCGAAAATATTTTTTTAATAATTTCCGCACGTTTGGCAAGTGTAAAACGATGGTGAAATGACAAACCTTACTGAATATTTTGACAGCTGGACGTTATTGTTATCTTTGACAGCTGGATGTCATTGGTAACTTTGAGAGCTTCTAAAACACAACAATTGCTAAAACTGTCATTGCTATCTGGTCACCCTTTAGTTAAGGACTATATCTACCTAGGCTCCGCTAACAATTCAGACAACGACAGCAGCGCTGAGATCACGCGAGGAATAACTCTTGCCCATTGCTGCTTCTTTGGGCTAAGAAGACAATTGTGAAGCCCTTTCTCGAACAACAAAAGTGACACTGTAGAAGGCCCTAATAATCCCAGTCGTGTCACTGAGAGGACATCGGGTGATGTTCGGCCCCGTCTGCATAGACGATGAGTGGAGGAGGAGATACAACGACGAACTGTACGAGGTCCAACAACTGAAGGGTTAGGTCACATAGAGCGGACACTGATGCTTCGATTCTCCGCAGAGGCATAGCGCAGTAGATGAAGACCGCGGCTCAGGTCGCACACGCAAGTGAAAGTGGACAAAAACCCGAATGGCTGCAGACGGTTGTTGATTGAAGCCCAGGTCCACCCCGGATTGTAGTACCACCTTAAGTAATTAAGTATTTTCTTTTGCTCAACACTTGCGTTTATATGTAAGTTTGGACAGTCAAATCTGGTTGAAAGGAGCTGTACCCGGTGTGTAATCATAGTTACATGTAGAGCTGGGCTTCGGCCTGTTGACGCCGCTCAATACCTACCCTTATCGTACAACGCCCAGCCGTCTGGTGTTTACAACTCGAATTTTGCTGTTCTCATACAAACCAAATACAGAATCTTTGTAATTTTTGTTTGTTATCGACGACTTTAGCGTCTTAATCTCCGACTTTTGTCCGTCGATACAAGGTTTTTAGTCTCGACAGTAGTGCGTCACTGGCTGCGATACGGCATGTGTCAACACAATGGCATCGTAAATGTCCATTAGATTTCTAACAATTTCCTCTTTTGACAGATTGTCATTAGACGATTACTACAAGAACCTATGCTTTCAGCGCGACGAGGCCATTGATTTAATATCAACATCGTAGTAACCTTTTGAGCTTGACATTTTGAAAACAACAAACACAACAGTTTAGCTTGCAATTTCTAGATAAAAAAAAAAAAAACTGCGCGGCATTCAAAAAGCCGTCTTGTTTAATTGAGTCTTAAGGAAGAACCTAGCATTACTGAAATTTATTTCCGGAATCCGACTTGTTCGTCATGACGATTCTCGTAACTCCACGAACATCATAAATATTTATCCCCGAGAGTAGAATTCTCTTCCAATTAGACACGAGTACTGCGAGTGAATTTTTCAATCGTAGGAAACCCAGCTGCGTTACGAGTAAGTTCTGCTGATTTAATTCGTCATATGATTTATGACCCGCTCCGAACAGATTGTTTTCTCGAAATTCTTTTCGATTGTCAGGTACTTATAAAAAAGTTTGCCATTAATTTAAAAACGTTTTTTTCCACATAAAATAGAAAATAGAAAACAAAAAGTTCGTTCACATAACGTGCATTTTTTCAATCGTGTGCTCGTGTTTATGACGAAAATAATTCGTTGGCGCCACACTTGCTCTGCGAATACAGAGCGCCGGACAGACACTGTCCAGTATGTTTGTCTAAGCTTAAAAACTATGAAAAAAGTTGCTGAAATCCCAGTTTAACATGCTAATTAAGCATCGGCAACTTCACCGTCACACGAGTGGTAAAACAGTTCAAAACTACAAACCTACATAGGAGCTCTACTTAGTGTTTGGACTTTGGAAAAAAAAAGAAGTTGGACGTAGGTTAGAACCATGTATTCGTGGGCACATACGAGTATCTACGGATATCTGACTAGTTGGATTTTAGATGTAATAAAAGAACAAATATGCTCAGATAAAATGTAGAAACATTAACAAATTATGAATTAAATCAACAAATTACGCAAAGATACTCGTACTACTTTGTAATTATTATGCCGAACAAACAAACATATCTCTACATCGCACATTTGCATACTCGTACTTGTACTCGTACTCCATTCCATTCCATTGAATTTCCGCGTTAAAATACGTTTTTCACCTGAATCCTCTCAACGAAACCCACATTACGGAAGAACCCCGGTGTGTTGTTTGTGAATCTTTAAGTGGACTATGTGAGTAGAGATGAAGAAGAAACAAACACACGATAGCTTATGGATGGAAAAAAAAATTGAATGAAAAAATCTGGCCTTTTTGCGATTCTCGCTTTCGGTTAGTGGCCATAACCAGACCAGCTTTCTACAGCTATCATTTTTATTCTCACCTCTTTCGTGGTTATTTTTCTTTTTATTTTTGCTTTTATTTTTTTTTTTATCTAAAACTAGGCTTAGATTGGTAGGTCATAAATAAACCGGACCAGGAATACTCGTACTCGTAGATACTTAACATTCGTGCGGTGGATTTTGAATGACACATCGGTTATGCATTTGGCTATGACGCCCACTAAAATACGAGATACTTAGCTGAGATACGGTTCAGAGAACAAAGCAGGGACTATTCATGAGAATGATTGTATTCTAACATATCGAATTCTAGTAGTAGATACGAGTTACACACATCTGTATATGGACGTATCCGTGTTTGTTTATTTCTTTTTGGTTGGGGTTTCGATATTGTTATGTAAATAGAACTGATATTCGTGAGATTAGATTTATTCGTGTACTGGAGCCTACTGTCTTCGTGTACAATTTATATGGGGTTCAGATCGACGAAAAAGCTTTCGTTTGCACTCCATTGATCTTGGGGATCTACGAGTATGTTGGAATGCTTCCGCTGTTCTCATTCAACATTTCCAGCCAAGAAGTCGATGTTGAGTTGAGAGGCTGTTGGTGGTAGTCAAAAGCATGTTTTACGATCAATTGCTCCAATAACTCCAGAAATCCGCGAGATACACCGAAATAAAGATCAATCAAGCTTTAGTACTTGGTTTCGTCCGTATACTAGACCGAGCAAGTCTTTCAAAATAGCCCAAGCCTGGCCTCTCGCAGAGACATGATGAGAATTTAGCGAAAGAGTGACGTATGACCCAGTTATTATATCTGGAACGATTCCATCGGCAGTCTCGTTGGCTTGGTTTTGTCATCAGTAACTACAGTGCCTTCCATAGGGACTTCCGAACTTTGACAGTTGATAGCGGCCATATTGTTGAAGCCACATCTGTTAAATTTTCTGTCATATATTCAGTCGGTTTTGCAAATTCACCATGGACGGACATAGCGTTCAACAACACGTGCAAATGATAAAATTATTAAAATGGGTGTTCTGTTCGATCAACGTTCTGAGCACTTCGCCCATTTTACGGTCGCCATAATCGTCCTACCGAGAGGACTATTCACAGTGCGGTGGTTAAATTTGAGTCCACTGGCTCAGTAAACGATAAACCAACACCCGTACGTCGACGAAACGCAAGATCTGCCGAAAACATCGCCGCAGTCCGTGAGAGTGTGCAGGACAATCCGAGGCAGTCGATTTCGCGTCTCTCACAAGAACTCGGCCTTTCGCAGACCACAACTTGGCAAATTTTGCGTCGTGACACAGGTCTGCACTCGTACAGAATTCAACTGACCTAGAATCTACAGGTAAACGACCATAGACAACGACGTGTGTTCGCTGAATGGGCTCTGGGGCGGTTGCAAACGGGACCTAATTTTCAACGAAAAATCGTCTTCAGCAATGAGGTTCATTTCTGGATGAATGGGTACGTCAACAAACAAAATTGCCGAATTTGGGACCAATCCACATGGGATCCAAGAGCGCCCAATGCATCCCGAAAAAGTCACGGTTTGGTGTGGATTTTGGGCTGGCGGCGTCATCGGTCCATATTTCTTTGAGAATGACGTTGACCAGGCCATCACCGTCAACGGCAAGTGCTATAGGTCGACGATTACCAACTTCTTTTGGCCTGAATTGGATGATATAGACACCAACGACATGAGGTTTCAACAGGACGGCGCTACGTGCCACACAGCTCACGCCACATTGGAAATTCTGCACGAACGATATGAGAGCATGGTCACCTCACGTGGAGGTGATGTGAACTGGCCACCGAGATCGTGCGATTTGACCCCGTTAGACTTTTTCTTGTAGGGTGTTCTGAAGTAGCAGGTCTATGCAAATAAGCCACAAACCACAGCGACCCTCAAAGCCAACATAACCTATGCCATCGGTCAAATTCAGCCTGATTTATGCCCCAGAGTCATGGAAAATTGGACATTTCGGGTGCGTGCCACCCAGTGAAGAAGCGGCGGACACCTGAACGATGTTATATTCCATACATAATGGCATCGATGGGCCTTTCAGACGAATAAAAAATTTCGATGATATCTCACACACACTTTGTTTTATTTAAATTTAAAGATAGGAAGCGCTTAATGAAAGATCCTTTATAAGGGCAACTCGCTTCAGTCCAGCTGCAATTGCCGTAAGAGCTTCTATGACGATACGCTGAAGGTGAAAGGCAATGTTGGTGTCGTTTGCGTATACCGGGAACTGAGCAGATTTGTTGAATATACTTGTAGTAAAACAGGGTGCGC
Source organism: Volucella zonaria (assembly GCA_963966105.1). Taxonomy (NCBI): domain Eukaryota; kingdom Metazoa; phylum Arthropoda; class Insecta; order Diptera; family Syrphidae; genus Volucella; species Volucella zonaria. The sequence goes on from OZ014530.1 coordinate 11,013,669, forward strand.
CATCTTTTATGTCGGTATGTAAACATTGAATAACTTTGACATTTATCAGCCGATTGACTTGAGTAGACATGTTTTTGAAACGTCAATATTCAGTACAATTTTAACCATGGATCGCTTCACACGGCAACAACGTGACGAAATAGTGACGCTGTATATTGGAAATAGTCGTTCAATTATGTTAACTCAACGTGCATATCGTCGAAAATATCGTGGCCAACAAGCACCGTCTGACAACACTACTCGTCGTTTGGTGTCGAATTTTGTTGAGCACGGGACAGTGGGAGATCGTCGATATGCTGTTCATCAACGCCCAAGACGTTCCAGTGAACTGTTTGAAGCGGTAAGAGAGTGCTGCTGAGAACCCACATGTGTCGTATCGTCACCGCGCTCAGCATTTTGGTGTCAGTGGCGCATATTGAAGGTTGATTTACATTTGTTTCCGTATAAAGTGCAATCCAGTCACAGAATATTGCCGACAGACTGTCCACGTCGCTCGAAATGTTGACACTGAACCTGCTTTTTGGAAGCAAATTTTGATGACCGACGAGTTACACTCCCTTGCGCCGTTAACAAGCAAAATTGCCGCATTTGGGGAACGGAATATCCACACGAGTCGATGGGAATCGATATCGGTGGATGTTGGCTAATTACAGTATGTCTGTCCACAAATGTGTGAAAAAGGTCTGGATGGTTATTGCGCCATGCCGCACTGCCAATAAAACAATCCAGTTTCTGCAATGAAAACTCCCTGGACGTGTGCTGTCAAAAAATGGTGACATTGACAGGCCACCCAGGTCTCCAGATTTGACCCCTCCGGACTTCTTTTTGTGGGGTTATTTGAAAAGCAAAGTGTACGCCAGCAAGCTTCAGATTATTGACGAGCTCAAGGCAAATATTCGTGCCGAAATCATCGCTATACCGCCCGAGATGCTCGAAAAAGTGATGTACAGCGCAGCAAAAAGGCTACATTTTGCTTTGGTCAATAAAGGCAGCCACTAGATTGATGTTGTATTCAATGGTAAAGGACCAAATTAATCGGTTATTTTTTTAAAAGTTCTTCAATATTCACATACCGACATATACGAGTAAGATGGCGCACACTGCACAGGGTGAATGACTCGAACTTCAACTTTTTAAAATGCTATAATTTTTTTATTTTTTGATCAATTTCATTGTGCCAAAGCAAAAAATTTTGGAAAATACATCAATTTTCAAATTGTATAAGTAGTTCTCAATATGTCCACCTTTGGCGCGAATAATGGCATTGAGACGGCCGAAGAAAGTATCGCACGCTGCACGCAAGTGGCTCTGCAGTATTTTGGCCCATTCCCGGCGAAGTGCTTGTTTGAGGTGGTCCAAACTTTGGTATTTTTTAGTGCCAACTTTCACCTTCAAAATACCCCTGTCAGAGAAATCCAACGGATTTGCATCCGGAGAATTTGCAATCCATTGTGTCGAAGAAATGAAGTGTGGAACATTGTTTTTTAACTAATTTTGGTTGACGCGAGCTTTGTGAGATGGTGCCGAGTCTTGTTGAAATGTCCACGGTCTCCGACCGAAATGATTGTTTGCCCAAGGCTTCAATACCTACTCTAAGACAGTTTCACGGTATACTATCGCATTAATTTTGACGCTACGGTCCAAAAATACGAGCGAAGAGCGACCATCGGGGGTTATGGTGGCCCAAAGCATCACAATCGGTGCTGCCTGCTTTCTGGTGGCCGTCCGAAAGTGTAAATTTTCGAAGGACCTCTCTGGCAAGTAAACTCGGTCATTTTGTTTGTTGACATATTGCCCGATAACAAATGGCCACTCATCGGAAAAATCCAAATTCGGCAACTCACCACTTTTGTGCAAGCGTAGCAACTGCTTCGCTCTTTCGACTCTAACTTTTTTCTGTTGCGGTGTAAGAACTGTGGAACTTTAATGACTTGAGCTCACGAGCCATTTTTCTTCCACTTCGACGCGGATTTCGCTCAATTCGAACCTTCACTTTCCGAACCATTTCTGCCGATGTTGCTGTTTTTTTATGACCACCTCCATAGCGTTTTGCAGCGCTGCTAGTATCACGGTAACGAGCTATGGTTCGAGACACAAATGATTTATTCACGTTGAGGTGCTGGAGGGCTTTAACGATAGCTACTTGTGGTTTTCCAGCCAAATATAAAGCAATCACATTATCACGTTTGAATTCCATCGCGGATAAAAATTTTTCAACACAACTGAGACGCAAATCGTTTGGCTTGTAAATAATAAAATCATCTGACATGTGTCAAAATTTGAGCTCACTGTCATGAACGGTTTGGAAATTATAGCAGTCTGAAGTTGGTTGCAATTCGAGTCATTCAGGGTGTATATAGACTTGTTGGGGATAACTTGTCTCTTCAGAGCTCCATACATTACGTTGTGCGCTCTTCTTGAAAATACATTTCTGAACATAACCATTTAACTTTCATTAACTTTGTAAAATGCTTTCAAAATACATCTACCATTGCCGCCACTTCGCCAACTGTGTTTTGTCCACTGTTTGACCTTTTTATAATGCTGCCGGATGTTGTTTCTTTTGTGTGGTTTTGAGTTGGATGCATATGCTATTTTCTTCCTTAGCAGAATCTTCTTTTCAGCTGATCTTCCCATATTGCTGTTGTCTTTTGCTGCAGCGCCTTAAAATGTGCGTTTCGCAGTCCCTTTTCGGTATTTATAGACCATCAAAACTCTGACATTTTTTAACCTTCTTCCTTCATTATGATGTTGCGCTACTGAATCCACTGGACGTTACCGTTAGAAAAGACTGGTTTACTCTTAGTAGATTCTGGCTATTCTAGGCAGAATGGGGCTATTCGCCCAGTGTGTTTTCGCCATTCGCTTTTTCTTTTCGTAGGACAGTAGGATTCTGGTCTAAAAGTTTGACTATCTGGAGAAATTCGCCCGGTGGTTGGATGTTGCACGAACGACATTAAAATAGCAATTTCCAGTGCTGTAACTATGACTACAGATGAATTTTGTCTACAATATATTATTTCCTAATGGTAACTAATTGGTAGTGTTCTCGTTCCACCAGATCCTTAGAAGAAAGTTCCTCTGATAAATAAATACGATGTGATGGAAGCAAAGTTGCTATGAACAGTCAGCTTAGAGACTCCTTGTGTGACATTGTTGTATACGAGTATTTCAACGTTTTTTGAGCTAAGGTGAATCAGGATTCTACAGCACTAGTCACAATGTTGAAATAGAGATTGTGACAGATAAACACTTATGGGTCAACGGCAACTCTCATACCTCCGACGTGGAATATTCGGCCCTTCATAAGTGTTTCCACCAAGTACTTGACCCTCCAGGTTGGGGGTTTTGCATGGGCTTACCTAGCCGATCATGTAAAAATGCCACTATTGGTAAGCAGCCAAGAGTCTCGGATCTGCAACGACGTTTGATCTGCACAATGTATAGAGTCCCTAGACTATTACAGGCAGTGCGGCACTATAAGCCGGACAAATACTACGGCGACTGCTACAGGGGAAAAGAGCAGCGTCTCTTTGGATTGCAGCCAGTATAATCAAGGTTTGCTTCAATAGAATCAGATGTCGCAACCAAAAAATATCTTTACAAGTTCTTCGACAACATATGCGAACAATAACCAAAGCTTGTGGTGTAGATTTGGCTGTTGTAAAGTTTTCAAGCACAAAAACAACGCTTTCCTTTCTCCTCCTTCTATCTTCCGCTCGCGCCTGGGCAACAGTAAAAGGGTATCATAACCCCTTAGGCGCGCGTAAATTATATAAAAAAAAAAAAAAAATCTCGGCAAGTCCTATGTTACCGGCATCAAGTGCTTAATTTCATCCGACCACCCCAGGAAAGCTCTAATTCGGTGAACATTGCACGCAACCACATCGACTAAAACGATTCGCCTACGAAATGACGCTGCACAGAAGGGTGACAGAAAATCGGTCGATCAACGATATAAGGAACACAGTTCGTAAAAGGTTAAAGGAACCTAAACAAAAGCCGGTAGAGGCGAACAAGGAGATTTATGTTAGTAGTAAAGTCACAGTCGATATGGAAAAATCACATCTGCAAGTTGTTGATGAAAATGAAGTAAAGACAGCAATATCAAAACTTAAGTACAATCCACGATCCGAGTATGAATGCCGGTCCAAGGATGAACGCTAGGACCATGGTTGACATAATCGATGAATCCAGCTTTTCTGCTGGAGCATTCATGAGAAATAGAACATTCAGCAGAAATAAGTCAACGAAAGCAAAAAAGAAATATACGCTGACATAAAAAAAGGACAATGAACACTGCTGCCATTAGAAAAAAGCTATGAAAGCATTTGAGTTGAGTGGTCATATCTTGAGCAAGGAAGGGGAGTCTATATGTATAAACACCTCTATTATCTCTGTCCTGTTTTACGGCGTAAAGGTATGCACAATCTCAATAACGGAAGGATACTCTCTTAGCTGCTTTGAACGAAAGATTCTCTATTTGATCCTCGGTTCCGTCTTAGATTAAGGGATCGCGGTGGGCCCGTTTTGGTGCCTAGCGTTTGTGTGATGGCATATCCTGTTTTAAGCTAACCTAACCTAGCTGACGGAGCGCGAAGGAGAAGGAAAAACTCTACAATGATATGGATTTGTGGGCACCAATACTCCATTCCGAAAGATATACCGAGGATCTGAGGTGATATACGTATTGTAGTTATAAGGCGACCTCAATTTTCAGGTGGCTTAAGATCGAGCTAGCTGGAGAGGCAATTTACTTGAAGCCCAGTCCGCTTCAGTCTACAAAATGTCATCAAAAGTAGAGTAAAGTATAGATACAGTGTGAGCGGGATAATGACTCGAAGACTTTAAATGGAGATTCCATGACATATTTTGGGGGGGGAAAAAACGTGCGAAAACGCAATACCAATGTTTTCAAGACCATCTATGGTGAAGCGATTAAAAACTTTAAGCGCATTTGTTACAGGAAAAAATTATCTTTCAACGAACAGAATCAACATCGAGTTCCCCAGCAGAGTTTTGGAAGGCTGTAAGGAAGTGAAAACTATTATTTTTTCCAAATTGCAGGCACCATAATTGATGGAACATGCAGACTCCTAAATCCTGCCCAAATTTTTCCAGTTTTTCATTATGCGGTGCCGCTGGTTGATGATGTTTTCCTGGACGCACAATAAGTCCAGAATCAAGAATTCGAAAAGCTCCAAGATACGACCGCATCCCCTTCGAATTGTATAAAAACTACCCGAATGCTATTAGCGCTGACTGCGGCATTCAACAGGATTTTCGATAGTTCCTAGTATTGTCCCATTACACAAAAATGAAGACTATGATAATCCAAGGATAAATATACCGGCTAACCTGTTCGGAACTATTTTGTTTCATTCAGTGTGTCCCGGGTAAGAAAATTCTTCGAGAATTTCAAGCGGCTTTTAGAAAGAAATCTCAATCATTGATCAATTGTTACTTTCAATATTAACATCTCTGAAATTTACAAAAGCCAACACAAGAAGTTGTATGCCTGCTTTGTCGATTTCAGTGCAGTTATTAACTCATTACCCCGCGAAGCGCTATTTTATAATCTCCACGTACCTAATAGGAATGTCTAATAAAGTCACAAACATTTTAAGGGCAATGTACGACAGCAATTTACCATACGTCTGGGATGGCGAATTTATTTCTGATGAGCTTGGAACATCAATGGGGGTGAAGCAAGGTTGCATACTGGCCCCGCTTATATTTATCCTATTCGTCAATGACGTAACCGATTTTCTGAGGGGAGGAATTCAACTGAACCAAGTAAAGATCCTTGCGCTTATGTATGCAGACGACATGGTCTTCCTCTCTGATATTGATAATCAGACCAGCTGAGCACTGCTGGTGTTAATCTTGAAAAGTCGAAGATGATGATATTCAGAGGCGGAAGCAGCAGGTATTCACGCAACGAAAAGTGGAGCCTCTAGGGTGAACGTATTAAATTAGTGAGAGAATACAAATACCAAAGTGTTCTGATAACTGAAAATCTCAATATGAAAAAAAACACCTTAATGCAATACTATCGGAAGCAAAACACGCAATATCTTCAGTTTGGTCTCGTGTATTGTTGACAAAAGCCTAATCCACAGCTCAAAACAGAAAGTATTTTGTTTTATACGGTGCCCAGGTGTAGGATTTTTACCTTTTTCAGGAAGTAGAAAGGTTTCTTTCGATACTCAGGAGTGACCAGATAGCAATGATAGTTTTTCCAGTTGTTATATTTCAGCAGCTATCAAAGTTACCATGACATCCAAAATATGAGGGTTCTCCGAACAATGATGCAAGACATTTTTTCTCAAAATTTTTATTTATTTTTCTACATAGTCTCCTTGTAACTCTACACACTTCTCCCAGCGATGCTAACCCGTCCAAGTAGTACTTGGCGTTTTTCTCTGCAAAATAATTGTTCACGAAGGTGATTGCCTCCTCATTTGACGAAAATCTCTGTCCTCCGAGCGCAGTTTTTAGATGAGGGAACAGAAAGAAGTCGCTTGGATCAAGCAGTTCAAACCGTAATTCATGGATGTTCGCCATGGCAACCGCTAAGGTGTGAGACGGCGCGTTGTCTTGGTGAAGCAGGATTTTCTTTTTCTGCAAATGTGGCCGTTTTTACGCAATTTCTGCCTTCAGCTTGGCAAGTAATGATGCGTAGTATGCTCCTGTAATGGTTTTTCGTTTTTGAAGATAATCGATTAAGATGCCTCCTTTACTATCCCAAAAAAGAGTCGCCATCACTTTCCCAGCCGAAAAAACAGTTTTTGCTTTTATTGGAGCCGGCTCGCCCTTTGCAGTCCACTGTTTTAACTGAATTTTTGTTTCGGGCGTATGGTGTATCCAAGTTTCATCTACAGTAATTAATCGGCGCCAAAACTCGAATTTATTGCGCCTAAACTGCGCCAACAGAGCATTGGAAATGTTCATTCGAACACGTTTTTGGGTCTAACGTAAGCAAACGCGGCACCCAACGCGCGGACAGCTTTCTCAGGTCTAAATCTTGATTTAATATGTAACAAACACGTTCTTTGGATATTTTCATAACCTCTACTATCTTTCTCACTTTAATTCGGCAGTCGTCTAACACCATTTGGTGAACTTTAACAATGTTATCAGTGTTGCAGTTTTTGGACGTCCCGAACGTTCATCATCTCCCAAGCTCTTACGGCCACGTTTAAATTCAGCTGCCCAAAATTTCACTGTGGTAAATGATGGTGCAGAGTCCCCATACACAGAGTCCAACTCATTTTTGATTTATGTTGGCGTATTGCCTTTCAAAAACAAGAATTTACAGCTCGATACTCAATTTTTTCCATTTTCACAAAAAACACTCACATCGACTCACTCAAACGACTGTCAAAAGATGCACAACTAGTATTCACTAGCTTTTATTGACGCTAGTGCCGCTATCTTTACGTTGCGGTCGGGAACTTTTCAGAAAACCCTCGTATTCAGTAAGATTTGTCATTTCATCATGCGCCGTTTTACGCTTGCCAAACGTGCATTTCGTCGTGAGGTCGGTCGTCATTATGGCTTTAATGGAAAAGCTTGAGCGTGAGAACACACTTTTGGTATTTAAGCCACCAGCCAGACAGAGATTGGTGCGAAATGAAGAAAACATAGCCTCTGCAGCGGCCAGTATCGAAGAAGACCCGGAAATGTCAATTCGACGCCGATCAGCTGAATTGAGAGTCGCCAGAGTCTATCTGGCTTATTTTGCGTTCGTATTTGGGCATGCATCCGTAGAAGATTGTACTGACGCAGAAATTGAAGCCGAATGACCATAGACAACAATATGAGCTCGCTAATTGGGCGTGGCAAATGTTGGCCGGAGGTCCGGATTTTGGCCAAAAAATCATTTTTGGCTCATCGGCTATGCCAATAAGCAAAATTGCGGTTATTGGGGCAAACACAAAACCAGAAGTATTCGGCCAAGCATCAAGGCGTCCACAAAGATTGACTGTTTGATGCGGTTTATGGCATGGCGGCATCATCGGGTCTTATTTCTTTCGAAATGAGGAAGAAGACATTTTTACCGTCAATGGTCTCAGGTATAGAGCGATGTTAACCCACTTTCTGTGGTCGGTGCTCGACAACATCGATATATCCGAGTTGTGGTTCCAACAAAACGGCGCTAATGCCATACAAGCGACGCGACGCTCGAAGTTGTGAAGGAGAAATTGGGCGACTGGGTCATCTCACGGCGAGCGTTCGTCAATTGTCCGCCGGGATCATGCGATTTGACACCATTCGATTATTTCTGTGGGGCTACGTCAAGTCCTTAGTCTACGCTAACAAGTCAACCACTTTGAACGAGCTCGAGATCAACATTCGACACGTTATTGACGAATAACGCCGCACATATTGGACCGACCGCTTGAAGCACTCCCGGCGAAGCCGAGGCGGCCATATGAATGATGTGATATTCCACACGTAATGGCATGAACGTAGCTTCAAAATAAGGCCAGAATCAATTTTATATCTCACACTGTTGTTGCTTTATTGAATTTTTTTTTGCCGTCGTTCTATTTGGTCACCCTATACTTAAAATGAATTTTTCGCTGACCTAACAACACGCCTAATTGGATGTTGTATTTGAGAACAGGAGCCCCTCCTCTTTTCGTGGAGTTAAAGTAACCGATATGGAACAATACAGACTGCCTAGGCTGGTGCTCAATCGTATCATTTCAAAAAATCACTCATCTTTATCGAAATTGTGAACGTTTAGCGTCCGAATGCGGTTTCAATCTTAGATGAACAACAGCGCATCAGGGTACAGCTTGCAGATCTAAATTTTGCTCGCTATTGTCATCAATCGGACGGAACAGATTCGAGAAATATGTAAACAAAGCTCGGAGTTCCCTACATAGAATATACTACCTGCAACTTAGATATGATCTGCAAGATGAAACATCGACTCAACGGACAAAATACTCGTAAGCCTACTATTGAAAGTAAGATGTGAGCTGATGGCACCTGTCCAGAAAATTGTGCATCAGTTATCTGAGATGGCTAGGACATTTAAAGCAAATGTACATTAGCGATCCGTCCCGAAGGGTCTTTGAGTGAAAACCGGAGGAATAAAAGCAGTAGCGGAAAACCTTTTCTAAAGTGAAAGAGAACCTCACCCATGCTGTAGGACGCAATGAAGGGAACTGACAAAAAGGCTGCCCTCACTGGACACATTTATTCGTTTAGGACAAGATCTACACCGGACTGTAGGAAGTAAATTTAAGTTTGTGCTTCTATTAAGCATGACAAAAATATCCGTGGCTAAGGACTGGCTTAATCAATCGATCAATAAATTCATACGGAAAATTGATGAATACCTAGTTCTATTAGTTTCGATCTTGGAGATGGTAGTGGCTACAGATTATTCGACAGAAGGCTTTGGACAATCGCACAATGGGATACGACACAGGTTGGTACACCTGTGATAGTCCCTTTTGTTTTGGATTTTACATTCCATTTATCCATTTAAGTGTATAGAGAAAACGTTGTTCCATCTTAGCACAAATTCCAAACAATGGATTGGTTTCTTTCAGACAATTTCGGTTGTATCATGTGTGGAGCAGGTTAAACGTGGTCAAGGTAACGCTGAGCTCTGGTTCCTCTCCGCGATTGGCTTTGGTCCACCATTTTTGTGTTTTCTCCTCGTCAACACAATTAACACTTTCCAAAAAAAAAAGCTCATCACATCGATTCCAAGCCCTACTCGAACGTGCACCTGAAAATGCTCATCTTGAAGATAGTAACTGTTGTTAGAGAATACTTGGTTAATAATTAATTTATTTCAAAAGAGACCTATTTCCGTTTCTGCTCGGATGCATCTCCTTATCGCCTACTCCAACTGCAGATTCTCTGGAAAAAGGTTTTTCACATTTCATTTGTGGGAAAATCCAAATGGTAAACACAACTGCTGCAGACCCAAAAAGAAAACAAGTGGTGAACTCTCCACTTCACTTCATTAACCACTTCACGCAGGTCTACTGCCACTACCTGTCGCGCTTTTTTGCCTGCTTGACTTAACATGCCACCATCGGAACATCTTGTTGTAGAAAAGAGAAGTATCATACACTACACACCATCGCAGTGTGGGCAACCGCCCAAGAAAGAACGAGACCTATGCATGGTGTTTTCTAATTACTTTTTCATTTCGGTTCCACTGATTTACCCAGGTAAACACCAACACACCCATTGACGGATTTCTCTTCAATTTCGAGGGAGGAAAATGGAAAAACAAAAAAGAAAATGAAAAATCGAAAGACTCACCAGTGACTACATAAATTAATAAGAACGCGACCAGCCATTTAGAGTCTCGAACATGATGTGTTGATGAATTAAATCCCAATTTCATGGTGATTTTGGTGTGTGGTGATTTTTGCTCTGCCTTAACCTCGGCTCTGCCTGCCTAATCCAATGGTCTAGCTCTCACTCACTCGCACACTGGCTCTTGAATGCCTAAAATTATATTCACTCTCCCTTTCTCACTCGTTTTTGGACGGAAACATTTATGTGGACATTTTCTGCCTTTTACTACATTTAATTTTTTTTTTTTTTTTTTGGTTTTTGGAATTTGAAATTTTTTTTACTTTGCAATGGGGGGCGGCGGATTGTAAAACGAACTGCGCTACGGAAAGAGAATCACTGGAATGGATAGACTAATCAGCATTTGTTTGCTGCATTCGTCATACACTTAACAAACAGGAGAGTAGAGAGAGAGGAATAAAAAAAAAATTTCACTTCACTAGCTGCTAACACACTGAACACTGCTCACTAGTCACAACACAACACTACCTCTACTGACGGATATGCGCGAACCACAGACACATTGCCCACGAGAACCGAATTCAAACTGAAAACTGCTTTTGAAAAGCGAAGTGAAATTCTCCACTCTGGGCTGTGTTGTCTCTTGTCTGGCCGTGTCCGGTGGCAATAGCAAATGGGTACTCTTCGTGCTAAGTTGGTTAGCAAGGTGGGTGTGGGTGAGGGATCGATAGTGTGTTGGCTAATGTTGGCATTGTTGTTGGTGTTGCAGGTGAGAATGGGTAAGAGGGATTGCAGGTGCGACAGGTATTTTTCATTTGTTTGTGGATGATAATCGAGTTGCATCGGATGGATGGTTGGTGTCTGGAGTTAGGTTGATGCATTTGTGGATGGTGTTTTTTCCACCACGATCGAAACGGTTGGTGCAGTTTCTTGAAATGACGTTTCCGGTATGGATGAATGATGACTTTTGACGTGACTAAGTAATGTCCTACTGCAAAAAGTTTGCGACATTGTTGCTGTTGGCAACAACAGGAACTATGGAGGCGGAATAAATGTATCTACTATTTCTAATGCTTCTCGGTTTTACACCACGTCTTTTTGAGACGAATTCGCTTTCACCATCTGAGCTTCGGCAATTTTGCACCCAAGATTTTGTTGCTGCAGATAAGCTAACAGGTGAGGCAACAGCTAGTGTGGAAGTTTTCATTAAATTAATGACACATTTATTGTGAAATCAATGATCTATAGCAATTATGAATGGAATACAACATCGTTCATGTGACCCCAAGGCTTCTGTTGCAAGTGACTATCCGAAAGCCAAAATTATCCATGACTTTTTGAAGAATAAGTGGGTCAATGGCCGCAATTTCAGTTTGGATGTTACTCGCATGCTTGAATTGTCGCTGGGTTACTGGCATAGACCATAGAACTCCATAGGAAGAAGTCTAAAGGTGTCAAATCGCATGACATTGGAGGCCAATCAAGTTCTCCTCTAACCGAAATTATGCGATCTTGAAATTTCGTACGCAATAAATTAATTCATTGATGGCTTGTGTGGACGGCAACATCATCCTGTTGAAACCAGAGATCATCCATACTCAATTCATTAAATTTTGGAAAAAAATAGCCGAACAACATGCTGCGGAAGCGTTCTCCATTCACTGCCTCTCCAGCCTCATCTTCGAAAAAGTATTGACCAATGATGCCGCCAACCGATAATCCGCACCATACAGTGACTTTTTTGGGATGCATGCAGAAACTACAATTTTGTTTATTTACTTACCCATCGATCCAAAAATGGACTTCATCGGAAAAGATCAAATTCGAAGACAAATTGTCCTGGCGATCCAACATCCAGTTAACGAATCGGCGACTTTGTAGATGGTTTCGATGGTTTCGATGGCTTCGATTGTTGTGTAATTTAGATTTTATAGGCACGCAAATGCAGATTAACTTTTAAAATTCGACATAAAGTGCCATAAGTGAGGTCCAGTTGTTGACTTCGGCGACGAATTGAGGTGCCTGGCTGGTTTTGAACAGTGGTAACGTTTTGGCGTGTACGTGTTGGCCGAGCATGCTGATATTGAGTTTGATCCGATACCGAAACAGTTTCTTCAAAACGCTTCACCATTGCACGAATTTCGCGCTCACTAGGGCGATTATGCTTTCCGAAAAATTCATGAATTTTACGAAATGTTACTTTTACGGATCGCCCATTTTCGTAATAAGATTGAACAACAAAAAAAAAACACGTTGTTGCGTAGTAAACGACTCCATGACTAAAATTGCCAAAGATTGTATGACATCTGTCAAAAAGATCAATCACATTGAATTCAGTAAGTGACAGTAATTGACAGCCAACATACATATTATCTGTTGGATCACCCTTTATATGTCTGTATGCTACGAAATGAGCGGAGAATGTCGTCATTGCGCTGGATTATTTTTCCACTGATTTGCTACCCCAGTCATCACCGCAGGCAGTAGCCGGTTATTAAATACGGTGATTACAGGAACATGTGACTTATCAAATGTTGCGATGCTAATGCTCAGAGTACTTTTTTGGGCAGTAGCAAACGCAACTTGAGAAGTAACCATATCATGAAGCTCATTCTAATCTCTGACCTAGTTGCGAGCAATGCCGGCTCTAAGTCAAAATCAGAAAACCTCCGGACTATGGCAATATTCCTTCATCAGGACGGGATTCAGGCTTATTTTTATAGTTTGGGTTACTTGGTGCACTACTCCTTTAGAGCTATTTCGACACATTTGTGGCCCAGGTCTAGAGCGAGCTTCATGGTTGTAGCGGGACCCTGGAATAGAAATGGTGGTGCAAGAAAAGACAAACCAAGCAGGCGTTTTAAGGACGTCGAATTTCGGGTTTGTACGTGGATTGTTATGCTGCTTAAATAATTCCTAGGAAACATCTGGTGCAGATGTTCACTCGAGAACTTCTTATTTCCGACTGAGCGAAAATCGGAGATTTCATGTAATACAACCATAGGAATAGAGACGCTGTCGCAGTTGAAAATGTGGAAAACCTATATCTGCACAGTATAATGGCAAATCCCCGATTCAAGCAGAATAAACTACAAGTAAGGGGACCTTTCGACTACGCCAACTGTAGACGAATAAGCGTCCAAGTCATTGCCTATAACATCTTTTTTGTGGTATTATGTGATCATTCGAAACCATTCATGAACAATCTGGTTGGTCCATATCAGCGTGGTTTAAGGCCAGGAAAGTCGGCCTTCGGTCAAATATTCAGATCGACGCTCACTATCTATTTGTCGACTTCAAAGCCGTATATGTCAGCGTGGATGAGAACATGGCTAGTTTTGACATCCCTGCGAAACTCGTTAGGTTGTCCCGAGTGACAGCTCCATTAAGTTCGGCAATATATTAACCGAGACCTTCAATGCCAAGAACGGATTAATCAGAACCTCACCATTGACAGTTATAAGTTCGAGGTAGTTCAGAACTTCGTCTACCTTGGCTCTACAGTTACAAGCAGCAACGACACCAGCGCAGAAATCAGACTCACAATTACTCTTGCCGGTCGATGTTTCTTTAGACTCAGAAGGCAATTAAGCAACAAAGTCCTCTCTCGTAAGACCAAACTGGCTTTATACAAAAGGCTAATCATACTGGTGGTAATTACTCGTTGGGGCAAAGGCTTTGACCCTGTCGAAAGCGGAAGATGAAGTATTTGGGATTTCGAAAGAAAGATAATACGTGTGACTCGGTTCGGTTCCGTTTGTATAGAAGGGGAATTTCGGAAGAGGTTCAACTACGAACTTAACGAGTGGTACAATACAGTCTAGTCAAGCGTCCATAAGTCCAACGTCTGATAAGAATGGGCAATATTGAGTGAATAAATGCTACAACTCCGGCCGAAAGAGTCTTCGAGGCTTTTTAACACTAGAAAGCTGCAAAGATCAACAGTGTATTAGCGATGTTTTAAGGTCTACATTTACTGTTGCTCCAGACCTTAAAAGCCATATTTAAGTGGTCTCTTCTCAAATCAAAAGAGAATGTCGGATAAAACAACGATCATTCATTGCCCCATGTTTAAAAGCACATGCGGATAGCTTTCAGATACTCGTAAACTTCTGGTTTCCACTTTTATGTATAATGATATAAGGACATTGCAAGAACAAGATCCTTAGTAAGCCAGCTCGATTCAGACTACCACTAGAACTTTCCTTACATAAGCTTTCCCAACCCCAGTCAGAACTTTTAACATTCATCTAGAAATCTGCACATAAGGTAAACCGTGGTCGCTGATGATGAAATTGATATTTGTTTAGAGGTTGCTGCCAGGTCTGGCCGGCGCCGGAGCAGTCGTTCTGCTGAGAATATCGCAGCTGTGGTTGAAGATATCGCAGAGGACAGCGGATTATCGACCATACGACGTGAACGCAATTGTGCATCAATCGGCGGTCTTTAGAGAGAATTTTGATGAACGACTGTAAGATGTTCACTTAGGAATTGAAGACAATGCATCAGCTGTTGGCTGCTGACCGCCAAGCGCATGCAATCTACGCTCAAGCCTAATTTCTCGTTTTGGCGATTTGCACTGGCCGGCAAGATAGCCTGATTTAACGGTTCCAGACTTCTTTTTGTGGGATTTTTTTTTGAAGTCACAAGTCTATGTCAGCAAGCCTTAGACTCTTGAAGTCTTCAAAGAGAATATCCGTCAAGAATGCGAGGACCTATCGCCGGAAGTTTTGGGAAGGGTGATAACTTTTGCGCCACGTTGTACGCTGCATTTCTTAGAATTTATAAGTGACTTCTTTGAACAATTCAAATTTTTCTAGCGACCAGAATTACTCGATGCAACAACTGAATGAATATGTCCAACTTTATCCTTGCATTTTATAATCTTTTAAGTTAAAATTAACTAAAACAAATAAATTAAAAATATCGGCAGATAAACAACTTTGTTTAGTTCGTCAGAGGAATTTTTTTTTTGTCAAGGGACTACCACAACTGCCCGAAGTTAGTTGCAGTAGACTTTTACTATATTACAATTTGAAGTTCATTCAATACTTTAGCTATCATTTGCCATCATCTACTCCCTCAGGCTCGATAACGTGTTCGAGGCTCGAATGTTCAGAACTGTTATCGGTTATGGCCATTCAATATGCGGTTATATCTTTTGATGGCTTCAAGTGGCCTGGAAAAGTCGATGGCATATATCGACTTATGCTCCCAAAAGCTATAGACCAGTTGTTGCCAGCTCGAAAGAGAATATTCACTGCTAGCCTGGCAATGCCATACATGCTGAACCCCTGGTGAGAATTTAGAGTAAATGACCACATGCTCGTCAAGGGCTTCAGACCATTTAGTCTGACTTCTTTCATTTTGAAGAGCTGGAATGAATGGATGAGCTTCATGGGCAGAAAACTACTTTGTGAATGGATGCTCTGCAAAGATATAACATGTTAGCCAACGCAGAAGATCCTGTGGCACTGCGATGCAAAATCCAGAGGGCAGAATTGAAGGTGCACTCCACAAAAGGAGAGCGCGTCAGGCATTTTCATCGTCATTGAAAATGTTTCGGCAACGCGAAAATAAACGAATCACTCGTTTTGTGGGGTTAAAGCTACAAGTGAACTGAACCCTGAGTTCTGATGCTGATTGTCTGTTATAAAACGAAAGTAGCCCCTGAGGTACTTGTAACATAGATTGGCGCAGCAGAAATAGGTTTGTAGTCAATGCTGTCAAAATAGAAGTTGTTTACTTCATTAGAAGGAAGAAATTGACTGGTCTAACATATCTAGTACTGAAGAGCATCACCATCCGCTTTTCTAATGAAACGTATTATTTGGGTGCCATGTTGGATGACAAACTTATTTGGACTAAACATGTCACAGAGAAAACTCCCAAAGCGCTGTCTTCCTGCTTGCAGTGTAAAGAAGCTTTCAGTACGACATGGGGTTTGCCATCGAGGAGGGTTCTGCGGATCTATTCGGCGATGATAAGGCCAATTATATCCTATACATACGTCGGTTGTTTAGTGGAACAAGTTTTCACGAAAATAAGTCACTGCTACTTTTGCCAGACTCCAAATAATGTTCTATCTCGGCTGCTTCATTTCCTTCGATAATTACACTTGCGGTCATAAAAACCGCACCACCTAATGAGTTCTCAAAAAATGCCTAATTACATCAGGTCGTAAGGGTTTTTCCCATACTTATGAAGGGTATTCCCCATAGCCGAGTTCGGCCTCGTATTCATTGCAAAAAAAATCAGTTTGAATTGAGTT
The DNA here is from genome assembly GCA_963966105.1 of Volucella zonaria. Taxonomy (NCBI): domain Eukaryota; kingdom Metazoa; phylum Arthropoda; class Insecta; order Diptera; family Syrphidae; genus Volucella; species Volucella zonaria. The sequence goes on from OZ014530.1 coordinate 11,030,236, forward strand.
GTGACGGTAACAAGTAAAAAAAAGTGAAATGTCTGGTAAATACCATCAACTGACTTGGGACGAAAAAGTTCAAATATTGACTTTAGTCGAAGAAGGGCTTGGCTATAGTAAGATTGCGGATAAAATAGGATGCTGTCATTCAACTATCGTACGACTGATGAAGAAAAAAGAAAATTTGGATCCACTGGAAAGGAAAAAAGGCTCGGGACGAAAACGTAAAACAACCCAGAAGACGGACAATGTATTACAAGGAATTAGCATGAAAGATCTCTTTAAAAGCGCTGTCCGTATAAGAGCAGAGCTGAGTGAATTTCATCAAGTTGATCTAAGCGCCGAAACCATACGCCGACGGCTACGGGAGATAGGTTTGTATGGAAGACGACCAGCGAAAAATCTTCTCCTAACCACAAAAATGAAAAAAAGCTCGCTTGACGTGGGCAAAAAAGTACGAAGATTAGACGCAGGATGTGTGGTGTGGTCCGATGAAAGTAAATTTAATTTGTTGTGTGCCGACAATTTGCCATACGTACGACGGTCAGCAGGTGAGAGGTTCAAGGACGAGTGCATAGTCAAAACAGTGAAGTTTCCTCAAAGCTAGATGATTTGGGGATGTTTTTCTTTTTATCATCATTCGTATACTGGCAAGTGCATTTTTCAAGATGGTTCTGCGCATTGCCACCGCGCCAAATCCGTAAGTAAAGTGTTATAAATCAACTTCTAGATGTCTACTTTATAAATAATAAACAGACAAGTAACTAGAGTCTTTCAATAATTTTCAGCTCAAGACAACGTTTGATGACCTCGGAATTACCAGACTAGACTGGCCAACTAATTCGCCCGATTTAAACCCAATCGAACACTTGTGGCATGTAATGAAACGTAAGGTGGCTGAACATAAACCAGAGAGTAAAAAAAAAGCTAAATGAAGTTCTGGAACATGTATGGAATACTGAAATTTCAAGGGATATTACTGAACTTCTAGTAAACTCGATGCCTTCTAGAATAAAAGCGGTTATAACCGCCAAAGGAGGAGCAACTCGGTATTGATAATTTTTTTTGTAAAAGTGGCATATCTAAACATCTTATATGCACATACATAAAAAATGTATCGTTTGATTTTGTTAACCAATAACTGTATTAAAATATTTTAAAAAAATAAGAAAATTAACTGGTTTTTCTTTCTTTGTTAATATCTTTTTTCAAACATTCAATAAACAGATGGAAATTAGATAGAAATACTTACAAACTACTGCGGAGTACTCAACAAAAATTTAATTTCATTATAAAAATTATTATGATAGTTATTAACAATTTTTCAATTATTTTGATATGGTGCGGTTTTTATGACGGCAAGTGTATATCATGACTGAATCTGAAAGCCATCTTCGGTTTAAATAAGGAATGTTTTTGACCAGAACCTGAGCCAGGAAAGGGAAAATGTATAGTCTTCACGGATGTGTGCAAAATCGATTTAGTATGCGGCGCTGGTGTATTTCGTTCTGTCTTCCAAGCGGGTATATAAATAATCCTATATTGTGAAGAGTGCGTTGCGTCGTTTGTATGGTATGTAGTGCTGTCTTGTTGGAACCACAGCGCAGATTTATCGATATTGAAAAGCTTTGACTATAGAAAGTCGATTAACATCGTTCTATACCTGAGACCATTGACGGTAACCGTCCATCGTCATATCGTAATAAATAAGGTCCGCATCATAAACCGCACCAAAGAGTCAATCTTTGTGGATTTATTAATGCTTGACCGAATAATTGTGTTCGTTCTAATAGTGGCAATTTTGCTTGTTGACATAGCCGCTGAGCCAAAAATGGGCTTCGACCGAAAAGATCATTTTTTGGCCAAAATCCGGATCTTCGGCCAACATTTTCCACGGTGCGACGAATTGCCTGCACACTGAAGTCATGATGACGATTGACCTCGATGAATGATGAAATGGCAAACCTTACTGAATATTTTGACAGCTGAATGTCATTAGAAACGTTGACAGCTGCCGAAACATAACAATTGAAAAGACTATAATTGCTATCTGGTCACCCGTTAGTTCGAGAATGCAAGTCTTCACTGAACGCAGTCGGACGTCAGAATTCACTGAGACTTGTTTGGGGCCCAGGCCACAACGGCAGGGCTCAGAGGAGAGTTTTTCAGAACTCGTGCCTGCGTTACGACTGGCTACATTCTTGGTAAGGGGTTCCATTTGAGCACAACTGCAGATGGTATGACCCACTAAATTGCCAGCAGACCAAGCGAATGCTTCTCTGCGTCCTTAAGAGGTCAGCGGCTTTAATGCTGCCCCTCAATAGAAAAAAACTGTAGGCTGTTTACTGAGGTCGTGACGACGCGCTACGCTTAATTTAAACACTTAAGTGTGCTGGGCATAAGTGATTCAACACTCTGCGATAACGACACCGGGGAGCAACATCTTTGTGAGTTTTCGGCTGGTACTGAAGCGCTTACTCATCTTTATTCGAAAGGCTAACAAATTTCAGTAAACGGAGCTTACAAAGAGTGCAATGAATTAGTTCTTTGTCTGACTACCCTGTTCCGATAAGAAAAAATTAATTCGTTAAATCTGTATCTCCAGGGGAACAAAATTAAACAAATACGAGTAGCAATTTCATAACAAACTTTTTCACTCATTTTATTTCATTTTACTTAAACAATTTTTTTTTTGTATTTTTTATTTTCCAAATTAACAACAGTTCTGTCAAATATATATTATTTCTGCAAGAGTTTAAATTAAACCAATATTCCAAGAAACCTCTGTGCATTTTGTCAATGTGTTGCATTGTTTCTTAGATATTGATTCTGTTCGAAAAATACATTACCATGCGTGCTCAACTGATTACAGAGTGTTGAGAACCGTCGGATCGCCATGTATGCATCTCCGTCTTTACAATTAATTTATACACATACAATTATCATTTTGAAGGAGAATAAAAAGAGAAAAAAACAAAAAACAAATTAAAAAAAAGATAATGTAAAATTATAAAACAAAACAAGCATTTATTCATTTAATTTTCAATTGCAAGTTCTTCTTTTTTTTAAACTGTAGAACAATACAAGTAAGTAGCAACTTGAAGTTTTTCGCATGCAATCGCTTAAATATTTTTTTAAAAACAAATTTCTTATTTAAATTGTGTAGAATTTGATTATGTCCTTTCAGAAGGAAAAATATAATTTTCAGTAAGAAAGTGAAATAGTTTAAGAATTGTATTCATTAATAATAGTGTTTTATTTACAATACAATACTAACGTTATTAGTGTGTTTTTTTTTTGTTTACCTGCTTATAAACATAACAAAATCGGAAACAACATTGCCGTAAAAGACTTCATTTATTAGCTTGATATGTTACAAATAAATGCACACAAACAAATATTATACAGGGTGTCCCCTAATTCGATGACGATAATTTTGCAAATGATTCCTGGGCATATTCTAAGAAAAAAATTGTTCTATAGTAAGGGTCTACGAGGGTTGCCTGAAAAGTAAAGATAGCGGCACTAGCGTCAATAAAAGCTAGTGAATACTAATTGTGCATCTTTTGACATTTACCGAAGTTTCAGTCATTTTGGACGCGCAGTTTTTACTTGACAGTCATTTGAGTGAGTCGATGTGAGTGTTTTTTGTGAAAATGGAAAAAATTTAGTATCGAGCTGTTAAATTCTTGTTTTTGGAAGGCAATACGCCTAAACAAATCAAAAATGAGTTTGACTCTGTATACGGGGACTCTGCACCATCATTCACCACAGTGAAATTTTGGGCAGCTGAATTTAAACGTGGCCGTAAGAGCTTGGGAGATGATGAACGTTCGGGACGTCAAAAAACTGCAACCACTGACGATAACATGCTAAAGTTTACCAAATGGTGTTAGACGACCACCGGATTAAAGTGAGAGATGGTAGAGGTAATGAAAATGTCAAAGAACGTGTTTGTTACACATTAAATCAAGATGTAGGCATGAGAAAGCTGCCCGCGCGTTGGGTGCCGCGTTTGTTTACGTTAGACCAAAAACGTGTTCGAATGAACATTTCCAACGCTCTGTTGGCGCAGTTTAGGCGCAATAAATTCGAGTTTTGGCGCCGATTAATTACTGTAGATGAAACTTGGATACACCATTATACGCCCGAAACAAAAATTCAGTCGAAACAGTGGACTGCAAAGGGCGAGCCGGCTCCAAAAAAAAAGCAAAAACTGTTTTTTCGGCTGGGAAAGTGATGGCGACTGTTTTTTGGGATAGTAAAGTAGTAGTTATCTTAATCGATTATCTTCAAAAAGAAAAAAAATCATTACAGGAGCATAATACGCATCATTACTGTTTCACCAAGACAACGCGCCGTCTCACACCTCAGCGGTTGCCATGGCGAAAATCCATGAATTACGGTTTGAACTGCTTGACCATCCGTCTTATTCACCAGACCTAGCCCCAAGCGACTTCTTTTTGTTCCCTCGTCTAAAAACTGCGCTCGGAGGACATAGATTTTCGTCAAATGAGGAGGCAATCACCGTCGTGAACAATTATTTTGCAGAGAAAAACGTCAAGTACTATTTGGACGGGTTAGAGAGATGGGAGCATCGCTGGGAGAAGTTTGTAGAGTTGCAAGGAGACTATGTACAGTGTGAATGACTCGAACTCCAACTTTTCAAAATTCTATAATTTTGTTATTTTTTGATAAATTTGTTGGAAAATACATCAATTTTCAAATTGTGTCAGTAGTTTTCAATGTGTCCACCTTTGGCGCGAATAATGGCCTTGAGACGGCCGAAGAAAGCATAGCACTCTGCACGCAACTGGCTCTGCGGTATTTTGGCCCATTCCCGGCGAGTGCTTTTTTGAAGTTTGGTATTTTTTAGTGCCAACCTTCGCCTTCAAAATACCCCAGACAGAGAAATCCAACGGCTTTGCATCCGGAGAATTTGCAATCCATTGTGTCGGAGAAATGAAGTGTGGAACATTGTTTTTTAACCAATCTTGGTTGACGCACGCTTTGTGAGACGGGGCCGAGTCTTGTTGAAATGTCCACGGTCTCCGACCGAAATGGTTGTTTGCCTAAGGCTTCAATACTGCTTCTAAGACAGTTTCACGGTATACGATCGCATTAATTTTGACGTTACGGCCACGATCCAAAAATACGAGCAGAGAGTGACCGTCGGCGGTTATGGCGGCCCAAACCATCACCATCAGTGCTGCCTGCTTTCTGGTGGCCGTCCGAAGGTGTACATTTTCGAAGGACCTCTCTGGCAAGTAAACTCAGTCATTTTGTTTGTTGACATATCGCTCAAAAACAAATGGCAACTCATTGGAAAAAAACAAATTCGGCAACTCACCACTTTCGTGCAAGCGTAGCAACTGCTTCGCTCTTTCGACTCTAAATTTTTTCTGTTGCGGTGTAAGATCGTGTGCTTCTTGGAACTTCAATGGCTTGAGCCCAAGCTCATTTTTCAGTATGTGTTGCATCCGTTCCAACGATATGTTGAGCTCACGAGCCATTTTTCTTCCACTTCGACTCGGATTTCGCTCAATTCGAGCCTTCACTTTCCGAACCATTTCTGTCGATGTTGCTGTTTTTTTATGACCAGCTCCATGGCGTTTTGCAACGCTGCTAGTATCACGGTAACGAGCTATGGGTCGAGACACAAATGATTTATTCACATTGAGGTGCTTTAACGATAGCTACTTGTGGTTTTCCAGCCAAATACAAAGCAATCACACTATCACGTTTGAATTCCATATAAAATTATCTGTAAATAATAAAATTATCTGTCATGTGTCAAAATTTGAGCTTACTGTCATGAACGGTTTGGAAATTATATCAGTTGGTTGCGGTTCGAGTGTAGAAAAATAAGAAAAAATTTGAGAAAAAATGTCTTGTATCATTCTTTGGTGGGAAACTTTTCAGACAACCCTCGCATAACAAAGAATAGTAAATGTCGAACCAGAAAACGGAGAAAGAAGGGCATAAACTGTTTACCAGCCCCGTGAGGTAGAAGAGTGCAGGGTGTTGGTTAGTACGTAGTCCCACCGTCGAAATTGAGTACATGGGGTTTGCGAATCGTGCATGCTAATAGCCCGGGCTATTAGTATTTTCCGAAGATTGCCACATCCTTGGACGCAACAAAAAAAAAAAAAACAAAAAAAACATGTCTTATTAACATACAATTAACGTTATGCTGGTTCCGATTAAGCAAAGTTAAAAGTGGAAACAGCGCTTTAAAGCCATGCTATTATCTGGATACAAACTAAAAAAATTGTAAAAGATTAAATTTAGAATTAAATTTTTAATTTAACATTAGCTCAGCTGTTGCAAACTTAAAAATATAAATTAGGCGTCTAACCCTGATTTCATCCAAAGTATTCTGTTAATCTTCCGATGATATATTGTACACTACATAATCTCTGCTATAAGCTTACAATTTGTATTTACAATTCCTTATACTTTTAGTAAATTAAGTAAATGCTATTGCTTTTGGGTTACTTTTTGTTCAAAGCTGCACTTTCACACAGTTTTAATAACTCAAAATAAGTGTACATACGTATGAAGTTTACAATTAGATTTACAATTTTTGGTTTTATGCATATTAGTGCTTTTAACACTAAAAAATAGAATTAGTGTGGACGTAATATATTTGAACAAAACGACGAAGAATTCTTACCTCCGCCTCCAGGAGGTCCCGTCAAATACGACTGATTCACATTGATTGCAAGATTCGTATTCGACTCGTGTCTAGAGCGATTATTCAGAAAATCTCTTATATGCTGCACAATTAAATCAATTGCAACTGGAAGTAGATTAAGAAAAAGTATATCAATTTTACAAGTCACTATCTAAGTCAAATAATACATAGATACAACTCGTACAATAGTTAATTAAAAATACATTAACAATTAGTTGAATTTTAGCGTAAATTAAAATCACACTACAGCTATGTATTTAAATAAATAAACCAAAGAACAAAAAACATGTTAAACTTTATGAATGTGTTTGGTTTACCTGCAATCTTTTGGTAGTGAATCCGTGTTTTCATCAGGGACAGAGTAACTTAAGAGTCTAAAATGTTAAAATGAAAACAAAATAGTCTGCACCTAGTCGTACATGTTGTGTAACGGTTATCTCTTTATTCAATTAAAAACAATCGCTTTATATCTATACCATATATATTTTTTATATTACAAAAGTGTGTGTATGAATTAAATTTAATTTATATTTTAAATTAAGCTTGCTCTAAGCGATTACGTAATAATTCATAATAATCCATTTGGACCTGCCTTTAAGTTTTTAAAGCTAAACTCCTAATATTTTAAAAGGATTGCCACAGGTATGGAGCAGTCGGTAACACTTTTGTGGCTTATCATTCATTTATTTATTTTATTATATTTTTCAAAGGATCGATACAAATAAATTTGTAAAGTCCTGGATTTTACGACGGGGTACTATGTCCATGTGGCGTTTTTTGTCAACAGCACGCGGTGTACCGAGCACTTCATATCGTTTGCACTAGGATTCAATAACTTGGATGCAACAAGAGATGTCATTTTAAATTTCGCGACATTGTTGAACGTTCACTCAACTATCATTGTGATGACTTTTCCTAAGTAAAAACTAGGAGGATGTCAGCGAGCGGATTATGTATTTGTTTTTTATTTTATTATTTTTTAAAAAAAGTTGAAGTCGAATTTATAAAAGGACGATTGAAAAGCGAACCACCGACGTCTCTGAACACACTTATCAAGAATTATTCTTATGTGCTATTCGAAGATCGTAATTTTTATGTTTGTCCCTCTCTTTCTCATTTGAGAAATGTGTTTGCGCCATTTTGCGGCAATATAATTTTTCGAACTCTCTTGTCTTTACGTCTGTGAATGCAAGACGACCATTTTTCTTGGTCAGTTGGTCACGTAGGTTGTTTGGAGCAGTCGTCTGGGGTTTCGTTGGAGAATTTAAGTGGAAGTTGTGAGGAATGTAAGTATTTATTTAAATAAATGTACATTAGCTTGATTAAGTAATTTTTTCGCAGAGAATAAAATTGAATTCCAACAAAGGAAATAAAGCAATTTTTATTGTCCATTCACAACCTCTGCTTTCCGAGACCTCCCGAGACAAAAGAGGGTAATATGGAACAATAGATACTTGCACAACGTGCGAAATAGTGAAAATTAAGTACAAAATCGGCGAAAATATCGCGGAAACGTTTCGTAAAGTTAGTACTGCTTTTGGTCATCCTCAATTGCCTTCTCGCGCAGCTATAATGAATTTAATCAACAAATTTTAAGCCTATCGTTAGTGATGTGAAGACTCCAACTCGTGTTGGTCCGGCCAGGTCAGCTGAAAATATCGCCGCCGTAGCTGAAAATGTGGCTGAAAAGCAATATATTTTCATTCCAAGACGATCATAGGAATTGAGCCTATCCATAACCACTTTGCACAGTATTTTGGATCAATGTCTTGGCCTACACGCTTATTGAAGCCAGTTGGAAATGAAAGAATAAGATCATGATTTTTTACACAAAATTATTCTGAGCTACAAAGGTCCTCAGGTATTACCCAGCCTACGCTAGAAAATATCATGTAGAACTGATCCATATTCCTCTGTCATTTAGAGAAGTCAACGTAGTTTCCATTCCCAAAGCTGGAAAATGCTCTCATGTTGTCCCAAAGAACCTCAGACCTATAAGTCTATCATCTTCCCTTCTGAAAACTCTAACTAACTAACGACTAATATGCAGATACGAGATAAAAGTGATCCAACGTTTTTGTCAACGGCTCAACATGCCTACTGTAAAGGAAAGTCGGTGGAAATGGTTCTGCATTCACTGACTAGCCACATCGAACGATCCCAACAATATAGAGAGTACACAATGGTTGTTTTCCTGGATATAGAGGATGCCTTTAACAACGTCAACACATCCGCAATCACGACTGCGCTGCTAACTTTTCACATAGATGACTCACTTGGGGAGTTGACCAGTCTTATGCTAAATAGCAGGATAATCAACTCCAAACAATGTGGGTCGACGGCTAAAAGATATGTCAGCAGAGGTACGCCGCAAGGCGGTGTCCTTTCTCTCCTGCTCTGGAACTTAGTGGTTATTTTCTCAACGGGATGTCAGAAAATTAAAGGGTAAATAAGAAACGACCGTTGGAATTTCCCACGATCAAACGATGAACTACTTGAAAAGCGTATAAAAAAATGCGCCACTAGGATGAGGCCATTGCGAATATTTCGTTGCAGGAGTTCACATCAGCGATTTTTTTTCAAAGTTTTGTTAAAAAAAAGGGGTTCCGGAAAGACTTTGACAGCGACAGAAAGAGCAAAAATAGATGCTTTCAATGAGTTAGTACTCTCAGGTCGATAAATTGCAAGGAGACTTAAAAGAAGTAAGACTGTTGTGAACAGTTATCTTGCGGATCCACAAAACTATGGGAAAAATCGAAAAGGACGCACGGCAGAAGCAACAACATTGCGAGAAAAGCGGCTAATTCTACGGCGTGCCTCAAATTCTATTTTACCAGCGACTAAAATAAGGGCCAACAGCGGAGTATCAGCCAGCATAGCAACGGTCAGAAGGATAATACGATAAATTGGTACTATACAGAGAAAAAAACTTAAAAAGAAACCTGTTTTGTGACAAGAACACAAGGAACATCGAATGAATTTTGCATGTCGCTTGGAGCAGTGAATGGAAATACGTTGTCTTTTCGGATGAAAAAAAGTTTAACCTTGGCGGCCACGATGGTTTCAACTTTTATTTCCATGATCTAAGAAAGTAGGAGCTTATTTTGGCAAGACACCACAGCCGTACATCAGGTGTAATGGTGTGGGGAGCTATTACCTACTATGGCACAATCCAGTTGGAGTTTTTGTCCACAACAATAAACGGAAACAAACATTTTCGGACCCTTGCCTTGGATATTCCAACAAGGCAATGGCCCATCCACACTTTCAGGGTTGTTAGAAGTTGGATTCAATCAGAAGATGTGGAACTTTTGTCATGGCCGCCCTATTCACCGGACTTAAACATAATCGAAAATGTTTGGGCATGGTTATCTCGTAAAGTGTATGACGGCGGAAGACAATTTGAAGACAATGACACTTTAATCGAAGCTATTATGTTTTAAGAGCATAAAATGTAAACATCTTATTCATTTTTTCCTTTCTTTCGAAGATTTTGCATGTGACTTCATCCTAGTGGCGCATCTTTTTATACGCTTTTCAAGAAGGTCATTGTTGGATCTTGGGAAATTCCAACGGTCGTTTCTTATTTACCCTTTAATTTTCGGTCTTCCTGTTGAGAAAATATGTACCTGTTCGCAGGTAGTAAAAGTTTGCGGGTACAAAATTTCAAACAGGAATAAAGAGTGAAAATCGATTGCAAAATGTATGGCCTCATCATCCTAGTGATCGCCAGTGTATACATATTTTGTTTTAATTTTTCTTTTTTTGGATTTATACAACACATAATGTTATGAGCTTAATTTAGAAAAAAAAAAAACAAAAAGGGTCTCAGGTCCAAATGGGCTAAAGTTAGGTTCGTTGAATCGCCCTTTTCAAAAGCTTAACAATTTACAATGTTTTGTACAAACATCCATGGAAATATAATTAAGACCATCCATACCATTCAACCGGATGGTGTTACAACAGTAGCCATTGATCGAACAAATTTATTGTTTGGCTTGGTTACATGGGCCGTACTTCTTCCGAGATTATAGCGGTGAGTCGGTTACATTCAGTGAAGGATGTCATGTTAACATTTTTTTTCTGTAGATTATTTGGAACTGGAAGGCTTCTGGGATATCTGTTTTAAGTAGAATGGCACAACAGACTTATTGAAAAACAAGTTGGATCATCGTCCTATCGCCAGAAACGACCCTGTCAACGGCTTCCCGCACCATTTTCCGAATATGTCCATTATTAAGCCATTTAGACCTACCGTATCACATACGATACACCACAAATAAAAAATAATATTTAAATACTCTCGAAAAGAGGAGGCATAGGTGTAATGTGGATGTAATGTTTAAAGTGCAAGCAACACAAAAAAAAACAGTTTCAGTGTGACCGTTGACCGCGGAAGTGTGCATTCCTAGTTGTTTTGATCGTGAATTGTATTTTACTTTTTCAAGATGTCATCAAAACCGTAAGAATTCATTTTTTTTTTCTAAATGCAAATTTTTATCGATTTGCAATGAGAATAAACATAAAACAACAAATCTGATGCATTAATTTAATTGTTTTATGCAAAATTATGTGTTTTGTTTATTCACGAAATATGGTGTATCATATTTGAAACAGTAGGCTTATACTCGTACAGAACATCATGCCTATTACTTTTTTTTCAGATCATTATCGCTAAATAAAATCTTTACACATTTAGAAGACGACGAAATCGAAAATACGCAGTGGGAAAGTGATATTTATTTACTTCCGCCTGCGAAGGCAAATGAGGAGTTGACAGATGAAGACTCTTGGGATGACGTTATTGTCGAAATCAACAATCTACCACCAAGTTTGTTGAGATGCAGAACTGCATCAAACGAGACCAGCAGAGCAAGAAGATCTTGAAGATATAGAAAGTCGTCAAACCAATCGAGTTGACGCAGATCAAGATCCAGAAGTGTGCGAGCCTTTACGTAAAATAGTCAAAAATTGTAATTGGTGGAAGAGTAACTATACTGACACAAAGCCATCATGGAAGCCCTTATTTTATGTTACTCAGCAAAGGTCCCCTATCGAGTGATTTTCGTTATTGTTTTCCGAAAATGTTTATGAGTTGCTTGCCTCTGAAACTAACTGAAACTAGGTAGAAAGAACCTTCCTCCTGATATCAAAATTGAGGAAATGAAGTGCACTGTTGGCATTTTGCTAGTCAGTGCCTACTGCCAAGTAAATAGGAGACAAATGTATTGGGAAAATACACCTGATACAAGAAATGAACTAATAGTCAGTGCATTATCTCGTGATAGATTTTCGTCCATATTTTCAAATCTTTACTGCGCAGATAATCTTCAGTTGGATAAGTCCGATAAATTTGCTAAGGCGCGTCCACTTATGAATAAATTAGCTGACAAATTTCTGGAATATTGTCCACACAATGAAAATCATAGTGTTGATGAGGCAATGGTGCCATACTATGGACCACATGGATGCAAACAATTCATCCGTGGCAAACCGATTATATTCGGCTTCAAGCTATGGGTAGGTGCCACATCAGGAGTTTATATATGTAGTATGGTTCGAACCATACCAAGGTGCGACAACTAATATAAATGCTAATATGCAGAATTAGGCCTCGGTGCCAGTGTGGTTCTTAGTTACACTGATAAACTTAGCCAGCTTGGTCTTGGGGGAAATTACCATTTCTTTGTAGATAACTTTTTTTTCGGGTCTGTCTTTGATAGATGATCTTACTAAGAGAAACATACAAGTGACAGGAACTATCAGAAAAAATAGGACTGGACAATGTCCTTCATTAGAAACAAAGGAAGCTAAAAAGAAGGAACGAGGTTTCTTCGACTACTGTGTCTGTGATGAAATTTTATTTTGTAAGTGGCATGACAATAGCATACACCCTGAATGACTCGAACTGCAACCAACTTCAGACTGCCATAATATCCGAACCGTTCATGACAGTGAGCTCAAATTTTGACACATGACAGATTATTTTATTATTTACAAGCCTTTTAAACGATTTGCGTCTCAGTTGTGTTGAAAAATTTTTATCCGCGATGGAATTCAAACGTGATAGTGTGATTGCTTTGTACTTGCCTGGAAAACCACAAGTAGCTATTGTTAGAGCCCTTCAGCACCTCAACGTGAATAAATCATTTGTGTCTCGAACCATAGCTCGTTACCGTGATACTGACAGCGTTGCAAAACGCCATGGAGGTGGTCATAAAAAACAGCAACATCGGCAGAAATCGTTAGGAAAGTGAAGACTCGAATTGAGCGAAATCCGCGTCAAAGTGGAAGAAAAATGGCTAGTGAGCTCAACATATCGTTGGAACGGATGAAACACATACTGAAAAATAAGATTCTGATCAAGCCATTGAAGTTCCAAAAAGCACACGATCTTACACCGCAACAGAAAAAAGTTAGAGTCGAAAGAGCGAAGGAGTTGCTACGCTTGCACGAAAGTGGTGAGTTGCCGAATTTGGTTTTTTCCGATGAGTCGCCATTTTTTATCGAGCAATATATCAACAAACAAAATGACCGAGTTTACTTGCCAGAGAGGTCCTTCGAAAATTTACACCTTCGGACTGCCACCAGAAAGCAGGCAGCACCGATGGTGATGGTTTGGGCCGCCATAACCGCCGATGGTCGCTCCCCGCTCGTATTTTTGGATCGTGGCCGTAGCGGCAAAATTAATGCGATCGTATACCGTGAAACTGTCTTAGAGGCAGTATTGAAGCCTTGGGCAAACAATCATTTCAGTCGGAGACCGTGGACATTTCAACAAGACTCGGCCCCGTCTCACAAAGCGCGCGTCAACCAAGATTGGTTAAAAAACAATGTTCCACATTTCATTTCTTCGATACAATGGATTGCAAATTCTCCGGATGCAAATCCGTTGGATTTCTCTGTCTGGGGTATTTTGAAGGCGAAGGTTGGCACTAAAAAATACCAAAGCTTGGACCTCAAACGAGCATTTCGCCGAGAATGAGCCAAAATACCGCAGAGCCACTTGCGTGCAGCGTCCGATGCTTTTTTCGGCCATCTCAAGGCCATTATTCGCGCCAAAGGTGGACATATTGAAAACTACTGATACAATTTGAAAATTGATATATTTTCCAACATTTTTTGCTTTGGCACAATAAAATTTACAAAAAATAAAAAAAATTATAGCATTTTAAAAAGTTGGAGTTAGAGTCATTCACCCTGTAATATCCGTCAGCTCGAATGCAATTGGAATAACCCCCTTACACAAAACCGATCGATATTCTTAAAAAGAAAAAAGGAAAATAGCTATTTCTCAACCACATCGGAATCACCAATACAACCAAAATATGGGAGGTGTTGATCTTTCACACCAAAATATTTCATCTCTCAGGACAAGTATTCGCGACAAAAAGTGGTATATGCCCCTCTTGTTGCACTTCATTGATATGTCGCTACAAAATGCATGGTTGTTCTCCCGATATAATGGTGGCGGTATGGATAGGCTGACATTCAGACGTCGCGTAGCAATCACGCGAGTGAAAAATACTGCGAAGTAGACCAGGCCCGAGCAGGCCATCGGCACTATCAGTAGATGGCATATGTTATCAAACAACCACAAAATAAAAGAACGAGATGTGGGCTCTGTCATAAATTGTGTCCTGCAAGATGCGTCAAGTGCGATATTGGTCTACATGTTGACTGTTTTATGACTTACCATTCTAAAAACTAAATATGTATTATATTTTGTTTTCAATTACTCAAATTCATTACTTATAGCCAATTTGGTGTCAATAAACATATTCTATGCTTCATTTTGTCATTTATGCTTGTGAATAAACCTACTGTATCACATATGATACAGCCCGTTCCAACCCCCCTATGGAGTTCATATTTTTCTAAATATTTTTTTCTAGTTCTGTGATATGATAAAGATAAATAAAAACACTTATTTTCGAAATAAATAGATTCAGGTCTAAATGGCTTAAGAATGAATAAAAAAAAAACGAAATTGGAGGGGAGATTTTACTGTGTTTCAATTTATAAGAACGATTTTTGAATCCTGAAAAACAAGCGATTGTTTTGAAAAAATTCATACAGTGAAATTTCCCCTCGCGGTCACCTTCCTTGAACCAACACTTTCTCATGGTCCCGACTGACCCTGGTATAATTTGCATTGTGTTGCCTCCCTCTTGGGCGGACATTCTCTTGAACGGACGCGGACACAACAAAATTTACTCTGAACCGGACAAAATAAAAAAATAAAATAAAAAATAAACGTGTGTATTATTTTTCTAGGGCGAGTGTCGTTGTTGCGTTTTTCGCACCGCGCGCTAAATAAATTTAGAACATAAGTTTTAAAGCGATCTCAGGAGGAGGAGCTTCGGTTGATGCTGAAGATGTTGTATCGTTTTGGGAAAAATTCCCTTCTTTAATTAAGCAATATTCACCAAGAGACGTCTGTAATGCTAACGAGACAGGCCTGTATTTTAGGGCCCTGCCAGACAAAACACTTACATGGTGGGAGAGAAAGAAAACCCCTTAGTAATTGGTAAGGCGGCTAAACCCAGACCATTTGTAACTTGCCTGTAACCTGGAAACATACTAAAAAAATCGTGGATGACAAGACAAATTATGACAGAGTGGTTGCAAGACTTTGATTGGAAAATGGCAAAAGAAGAAAGACATGAAAGACATCCAAAAGTCCCTAATTGTACATAGGCTTGTCAACCACTTGACCAAGGAATTATAAAAAAATTTCAAAGACTATTACCAAATTCTAATATTAAAACATCTTCTATTAAATGTTGAAACAGCTGGTATAGCTTTTGAGTTAATTAGGAAAATAACGCCACTGAATGCAGTTTACTTTGCAAAAACAGCTTGAGATCAAGTATCAAAAGAAACGATTAAAAATTGCTTCCGTAAGGCAGGGTTTAAGCATGAAAATACGCAAAGTGAAGATCGCTTAACTGAGACTCTTTTATCTGATCCAGAAGATGACCAACCACTTAGCGTACTTGCAGATATCTTGAAAAACAAAAATTTATTGGAGTTGATGAACGATGAAAACCTAAATGACTTTTTGAACCTAGATGAAAATTTATATGTTGAAGATCCAGATTTAGAGCAAAAAACTGAAAATCCAGTTGAGATATAAGAGCTTTCCGAAGACTCTGATATCGATGAGGGTTCAGTACCAACAGATACTATCCTAAACTACGATAAAGCTATTACCTTAACCAAGCAGCTTAAAAGTTTTGCCGAAAATCACGGAGATGCAGAGTCTTTAGAGCTTCTTTTTAAATTATGAATACGATTTCTGGACGCCATTTTAAAGAAAAAGAGAAGACAAACAACAATACATGAATATTTTTGCCATTAAAATTACATTTAATTTTAAATCTATGTACAGTGGCGAGCACAAATGGATACATCCTACTCAAATCAGACTTTGGGTGGCTGTAAAATCCTTAAAAATACAGTCATCGCAATGAAGTTTTTTTTTATTAAATTCTTTATTTTACTTGTAATTAAAAAATATAAAAACTTATTTTAAAAAAGAAATCCAAAATTAACTTTTAATCCATATAATAAAAAAACTCAATGTATTCACTTTTGCACGTTTTAGTTTTTCCTATCTGGCAGCACTATGAGTGCAAAGCGATTTAAAAGTTTACAGTTATTCATACTGTTGTGACATGTATCGAAACAAATATTTGGTTTAAAAATTTGATTAGAAAGGTCGCCCTACGTTTATTATGTCAATATTGTCAATTAAATCGGTCGTGTAGGAAAAATGAGAAAAATACCTGAGCACTTGGAAAATAAAATACAAAAACAAATAAAATACAAAAACAGAAAACAAAAAACAATAATTCAGCACGAAAAAATAGCCAAAGTATTAGGTATTTGCCATCGAACAGTGCTTCAAGTAAGAAAAAGACTTGTAAATGCACTTGAAGTAACGAAATCGAGACCAAAAATGCTTACTGATAGTGATGCTCGAACTATGGAGCGGCTGATGGCAACCGAACAAGTAGCAACACTAAAAGATGCTGCAGCCGCCATAAATAAACCCGTTAGCGAGTGGACAGCACGTAGAGCGCTTCGAAGAATTGGTCTGACATCGGCTATTAAACAAAAATAAAAACCAGCACTATCAACGAAAAATGTAGCGGCGCGTCTCAAGTTTTGCAAAGAACACAAGTATTATAGCGTCGATCACTGGAAAAAAGTAATACGGTCGGATGAAACCAAAATTAACCGTTTTCAGTCAGACGGTAAGCAATATGAATTATTGGCACCGACCATATGAATCCTTGCAAAAGCACCAGATGAAAGAAACCATGAAACATGGAGGAGGTGGCTTGTTGGTATGGGGCTGCTTCACTTGGTGGAACGTCGGAACGTTTAATAAAAATCGATGGCATAATGAAACAAGAAGATTATCTTCGTATTTGTCAGACTTCGTAGACGAAAGCGCACACGTAGAGGATGAAGTCATTTTTCAGCACGATGGAGATCCTAAGCATACTGCTAAAATCGTTAAAAATTGGCTTAGTAGCCAGACGTTTCTTACCATGCAGTAGCCACCACAAAGCCCCGACCTGAACCCCACTGAAAATTGATGGGCTCTTTTGAAAAAAAAAAAAAAAACAACTGGGACGGTATGATAACTCACCGAGGAACTTGGACGAGCTTTGGTCCCGGATTCAGATTGAATGTGACAGTATTCCACACCAACTCATCGAGAAACTGGTCGAAAGTATGCCCAAACGAGTTAACAGTGTCATTAAAATCAAGGGCCTTTGGACTAAATATTGAAAAATTGTCATTAAACACTTTATTTTTGAACGTGCAAAAGTGGATACATTGAGTTTTTTTTATTATATGGATTAAAAGTTAATTTTGGATTTCTTTTTTAAAATATATTTTTTAGTTACAAGTAAAATAAAGAATTTAACAAAAAAAACTTCATTGCGATAACTGTATTTTTAAGGATTTTACAGCCACCCAAAGTCTGCATGTATCCACTTGTGCTTGCCACTGTACTAGATGGAGTGAAAAGTGACAGCCTTGACCGCCAGAATGTGCTGCTACTGCAAAAAAGGTTATGGTGACTTGAAGTCAGTTCATATTTAGGCAGTTTGGTTTTGTTTTGACAGCTGATTGTTGTTGACGTGTTTGGCATCATGTTGAGTATGGACAAAAGCGATTTTCGTTCTCTCATAAAACAATATTTTTTGAGAGGCAAAACGGCGAAGGAAACAAAGGAAAAGTTGGATAAATATTATGGGGCTAATGCTCCGTCAGATTACACCATCAAATATTGGTTTCAAGAGTTTCGTGGTGGCCGCAACTCCACTACCGATCAAGTCCGCAGCGGCAGGCCCTCCGATGCGGTTACAGAGGACAATGTCAAAAGAATACATGAAAGGGTGTTGGCTGACCGGAAAGTGAAGGTGCGTCAGCTAGCAGATACCACAAAGATTAGTACTGAGTGCACACGCCATATTTTGGGCAATGTTCTGCATATGAAAAAGTTATCCTGCCACTGGGCGCCGCGAATGACCAAAAGCACGAGCGCGAGAGCACTTCGAAAGAGTGTTTGGACTTGCTGATGCGGAATCGGGCGGACTTTTGGCGTCCATTGGTAACTGGATTTCGATCCCTCGGACTATTATCTCTTGCCAAACCTCAAAAGATGGCTCATCAATAAAAAATTCAGCTCACGCGATCAAATCATCGACGCCACGGAGGAGTATTTTGCAGACCTTCCGGAAAATTACTTTTCGGACGGGATCAAGAAGTTGGAAAATCGCTGGAATAAGTGTATCAAATTAAAAGGGGACTATATTGGATAATTAAAAAAAAAAAAACTTTTTTAATTCCCAAGGAGGTCACTTTTCACTCCATCTAGTATATCTGTTTTTTTTTTCTATTACAATACATATTTCATGTGTACCTAGAGATAAAAATATTTGTTTTTTTATACGTTTTAAATAAAAATTTAAATACATACTCGTACATATGTATATATAGTATTAAGAGTTTTCAAATTGTCTATTTATTTTAGGCGGACACCCCTTTTAAACGGACACTTACGGTCAGTCCCGTTGGTGTCCGCTCAAGGGAAATTTCATGGTACATCATAGAATGTGCAAGGTAAAGGCGGTCTTAATTATATTTCCATGGCTGTATACCCGATCATATATTTCAAATAGACTTATTCTTATTTATTTGCGCTAATAATATATATGTATAATGTATGCACTTGTATATGAGACAAAGCACTGTCAAGTTGTTTTATGTTTCTTAAAATTGCATGCGAATGTTTAGCCAAGTGTCCCTTATTTATTGTACATAACTAGTTTGACCAAACGACAGTTTTCTTTTTTTATCTTAAAAGTATAAAGTATAACAATAAGTATGTAGTTAAAAAACTAATTAGATATTATAGATGATGAGATAATAAAATAAAAATAAAAAAAACAATACTTTGTAGTTACTGCTAGTGATTGGATAAATCATATTTATACCCAAATGACAAACCAAATTAGTCCAACAAAATAACACACACAAAACAAAAAAAAAACAAAAACAAAGGACAATTTGGATAAACAAAAATGAGTTCCGTCACATGGGTCCATGTTCATAAAACAAACTGTGTAATGTATTTTCAGTAAAATAAAACTTAATTACATGTCTAAAAAAATGTATACTGGCATTTTTTCTACTTGAATAATTTGCATTTTCTTTCTACTTATGTGTTTCTATTTTTGCGTCTGGCTTTGTTTATTGTTTTTTGTTTAGTATTGTTTATTGGTTTAAGATCTAAGATTCTAATGTTCACTTTTCATGACGAAGTGCGTTGTTGATGTTGCGTTACTTGGTGTTCCGCCAGGTCTAAGAATTTCTCCAATATGATGGACAATGAGATCGATAGCAACTGCAAAGAATCATAAACAAGCAAAGAAAACTGCTGGAGCTTTTGGTTTTTTCTTTCTTCTCAGCGTTTTATTTTATTTTTTTATTTATTTTCTTCACTATTTCTCTCTATTTTTATTATGAGATTTTATCTTTAATTTTAGGATATTTTAAGTATTTCCCTTTTTGATTTAAAATTTCAAATAAATGGTAATAGTTAGTCAGGGATGGATAAATGAATATTGTAAAACTCTAAGACTTGAAAAAGCTGTTAATAAAAACAAAAAAAGGAACTTCAAATAAAAAAAAACACGCTTAAATTAAAAATATCAAACAATTCGTTACGTTAGGTTGAACAGAGTAATTAAAAAGAAAAGAAAAATATTTAAAAAAAATAAACAAACGAACTACTTCTTGCATAGTGTAGGACTAAGTGGGCTTTGTACATACCAGTGTTGTCGGCTCCTCGCGGAATTATGACATCGGCAAACTTTTTGGTCTGCAAATAAAAGTAAACGTGTTTACACTTAGTTCTTTCCAGCGATAATTTATTGTGATGAAAATGTCAAGGTTCTGGATTTACACAGTTTTAAATTAAATTAAGAATGCATAGGTGGCAACCCACACAGTCTACAAAGTAAAACAGGAGTATGAAAACTTAAACTACTGATATTTTACTCTTAAATTGAATACAAAAAGTTGCAGCATTAACATCTCGCGTCCTCCGGTATTTTGCCTTATCGTGACAAGAAGTCTCAAGAATGAAAAATCCTAAAGTTCTGAAATAAGCTCAGGTTAAACGTCGAACTAAAGCTATGTTCAGACGATTACCAGTTCTGACAATATTGTCAGGTCTACAAATGTTCGGACAATGACCTACAAATGAGCTGACAATAGCGAACTACCTTACAATGCTAAATTGCCAGTCCACACGCTTGCCATATTTTGGCCCAAACTCTGGCAATTTCATTGTCAGATGGTTTGCATGGCAATACTTTGCCTGACAACGTTGTTATGTTGAAAATTGTCGGTTCACACGGTTGGCAGATTTCTTCGCATTGATAGACAAATTATATAGTATGTATGTATCGTAAAAGTGATTGCACTTCATTTAAAATCACATTAGGTAAAAAAAAAAGAAAATAAATAAACTAATATGTACGGTTGCGTTACCCACAAATTCGATTTAAGTTTGAAAAAAAGTCTTCAATTTTCTTTTGCAAGAGTTGCTTCTGGTGGTTTTTGAAAAGCATATTTTCAATATTGCAAATAATTTCGTTGCCCTTATCAATATTCAAATATTGCTTTAGAGTAAAAAAAAGCCTTAATGGCTTCTTCCCTAGTTGGCTTTGGAATGGGTGTTTCTTGCTCAACGCATTCTACTTCAAGCTCCTCATCAATTAGCATTTTTTTGATAAGCTCTTCTTCATTTACCTTATTTCCCCAAAACAATCTTCGTTCTCTTTATCGTCGAGATATTTAAAAAAAGTAATCAAATTCAACACCACTGTATTCACCGTTCAATTCATTTAACCAAATTTCATTTTCTTCTTGAACTCCTTCTTCCTTCGAAACTCCCACTTTTTTAAAACAATTTCAAATAGTTTCCGGGGTAACTCGCCACCAAAACCGTTTCGCAACATCCAATGCCTTTAAAATTGTGAATTCCTTTAAAAAAACTTTCCATGTAACCACTTTCAATTGCCAAGACTTGTTTGCGGACTAAACATTTCCTGTAGTGGGTCTTAAAAGACTGAATTATACCTGTTAAAAAGATGAAAATTCAAAATTTAATTACGAGTTTGACTAATTAAAACGAATAAACATCTTACACTGGTCCAATGGCTGGATAAGACTTGTTGTGCAAGGTGGCAAAAACAATATCTTAATGTTTTTTTTGGTATGAAATTTAATTTATAACAGGATACATTATCAATAAGTAACAACATTTTTTTCTTTTTCTTTTTTTTTTCAAAGATTTCATCCAGCTCCTCAATGATTTCACACCATATGGTGGATGATCATTCAAGCCTTCTTATTATATTTATACATTAGAGGAATTTGATTCCCACGGAAACATTGCGGTTGCTTGGATTTCCCAATTGAAAAGATTGTTTGTCTGAACCTTTTGTATTGCACATAAAAAGCAACGTAATCCGATTTTTTGGAATTTTTTGTCTGCTTATGGTCTTGTTAGCTGGTACATTAGTTCCAGCAGGACATTAAGCCAGCCTCATTCGCATTGTATTGTAGATTTCATCGAGCTCATATTTGGCTAATTTAGTTGGAAAGACTATTGCCTTGAACTTATCGGCAGCTATTATGTCAACGGAACCGGCCTCTCCGTGAATTTTTTTGAAGACAATGTTTTCTTGTTTTTTCCAGCGCTGTAGCCATCCGGAATTGGCCCAACTGAGTCGCAAAATTGTTGCGCGTTTTCAAGAAGAATTGGTACCGTGATTATTGCGTTGTTTTCGGTCATCTGCGCAAACCATATGGACATTATCTTGTTCAAAATTGTACACTGCGGCTTTCTGTACTCTCAAGCTATTTAGTAGTTTTTATAATTTTAGACAGCGTGCTTTTCACGACGTGACGGCAAATTTCTTTTCGCATTTCACTTCATCTAATATTTTAAGTTTAGTATTCATGGACACTGTATTTCTTTTCTTAGATAACATTTTACCAAAAGCAAAAGAAAAAATAAGAATTAGACGGTAATATGAAATAAACAATTAGCGTGCTTTTCTGTTTTTCATCCTGTCATTATCAATCTGTCATTGCTTTTATTGGCTTTCGTTCAGGAGAGTCTGTTCATAAATACGTAAGTAGTTACACGTCGCATAATTCTGTGTTTATATGAAGGGTATGACAACATTAAAAAAAATTAATTTGGGGGAATACTTTCTTATGCACGTTTAATTTTCTATGTAATGTATAGGATTTTGTATCAAACAAAGTTTTTTATATCAGTGACTTTCTAATAAACAATTTTCTTATATAGGATTTTTTAAGAACGTGCATGTTGTCTTATAATGTGTCTTATCAGAGAGTCTTTCTTATATAGGATGTTCTTACGAGGCGGGTCCGTGAATTTTTGAATTTCTGACCTCTTTACTGAAACAGCAACACTGCTCCTGTCAACAGGCATCTGTCAGTTGACTCCTGTCAAAATTTAAACTTGCTGCGTCAGTTAGTTTGTGTTTGACAGCTATTTTTATCAGACTACTCACTAATTTGAGGAGAAAATGGAAAAAAGCGAATTTCGTGTGATTATTAAGCATTATTTCTTGCGAAAAAAAACCATTACCGAGACCAAGGCTAAGCTTGATAAATACTATGGGGACTCTGCACCATCGATTTCAATGGTAAAATAGTGGTTTACTGAATTTCGTTGTGGCCGTACAAGCACTGAAGATGCCGAACGTCCTGGACGCCCAGTTGAGGTCTCTACACCCGAAACAATCGAAAAAATTCACGATATGGTGTTGGCCGACCGAAGATTGAAAGTGCGAGAGATTGTGGAAGCCGTAGGGATCTCGCATGGCTCAGTGGTTTCAATTTTGATGTGATCACTTGGGCATGAGAAAGCTTTCCGCAAGATGGGTGCCGCGTTTGCTCACAGTCGACCACAAACGCAATCGTGTAACAACTTCACAGGAAGGTTTGGCGTTGTTTAATCGCAATATGGAGGAGTTTTTGCGCCGTTTTGTAACGGTGGACGAAACATGGATCCATCACAACACACCAGAGAACAAACAACAGTCAAAACAGTGGGTTTCTAAGGGTGAATCGGCGCCAAAGAAGGCCAAGGTGGGTTTGTCAGCCAATAAAGTTATGGCGACTGGTTTTTGGGATGCACGCGGGATAATCCACATTGACTACCTTCAAAAGGGAAGAACAATCAATGGAGAATATTATGCCAACTTATTGGACCGATTCAATGACGATTTGAAAAAAAAACGATCTCATTTGGCCAAGAAAAAAGTTCTTTTCCACCAAGACAATGCAAGGGTGCACACATGTGCAGTTGCCATGGCAAAAATCCATGAATTGGGACTACTTCTTGTTCCCAAACCTGAAGAAATGACTTGGTGGAAAAAGATTTGACTCCAATGATGAAGTCATCTCGCAAACAAAGGCCTATTTTGAGGTCCTCGACAAATCATTTTTTTTGGAAGGGATAAAAAAATTGGAGAAGCGTTGCACAAAGTGTATAGAGCTCAAGGGAGACTACTTTGAAAAATAAAATTATTTTTTTATCAAAAAATCTGTGTTTTAATCCAAAAGTCACGGACTTATTGACCCGCCCTTCGTCATACTGCATATTGTTTACTTGCTTTGTCACTCCGTACGGTCTAATTGAAAATAACACTTCAGTTCTTCTTACAACGTGTGTCTTAATAAATAGTGCAATTGGCTAGTGCTGCATAGTTGTTATTTTTTTTTTAAATCACGTCAAAGCTAAACATTAATATGGAATCGATAGCTTCAAGTATGTAACTTTCTAAATTTAGTTGTACGTAAAAACTATAAAAGCAATTTTAGAATTTTTTTTTGGATATGTATTGAAATTTCGAGGAAATTTAATGTCCTTCTTTAAATTGTTAGGGCAAAAGTAGATTTCCACGCGCTTCCACACCGAGATTTTCATTTGTCAATATATGTTGTTTGACTTCTTGTGCTCCTTTATTTTTATTCAGTTTTTTACAATCAACTGCTTCAGCAAATGTGGTTTATTATTTCCCACATATTCCTAAAAAGTTGTTATTTCCGTGTAGGTTCGCATTCAACCGATTTGTTTTATACAATCGGGGCTTCAAATACTGGAAGAAAAATTTAAATTTTTGGAGCTACGCCTTGAAACCCACCACAATGTTAATGTCAAAGAGCTCCATCATACAATTTCTCAATTTGCAACAAGATTTAGAGAAAAATGGTTAAAATCTGCTAGGAATGAAATCCGTTTTAAAAAACAAAATGAGGCTTGGCAGCAGACATCAATTGGCTTCAAACTCTTTGATAAAGTAACCCCGTCAAAACAGCGAGGCGGCCGCCCAGAGAAACCGTTTGAAGAAAGCAGCAGGGTCATGCAGTTGCAGCAAAATTAGTAGAGGAATTAGTGCGTTCACCTCAGCGCGTATTTAATTATAAAAATGCGTACGATAAAGAACAACAACGAATTCAGATGTCAGGGGAAGAAGCTAGCTACTAGACACCAATATAACGTTATTAGAGCCAAAGACCCTGAAAGTTTTCCCTCCTACAAAGTTGTTCAAACTGCAAAAAAAAAACGTTCTATCCAAAAAGAGAAGACATGCATGTAACAGATACTTCAGCTGAAGTGACAGTCCGAGCTTTGATGAACCATACCGTGGAACGTTTGATTGTCGCTCAAAAAGAAGTAATACCATATGTACGAGTATTTACTTTGAAAGATGAGGAATTACGCAATTTGTGTTTGATTTCCAAGTGGGGCTTCGATGGTAGTTCTGGCCACAGTTTTTATAAGCAGAAATCTGTCGGAATGGATGCTGATGATTCAAGCGTGTGGTACCCCTCCAATTGGTTTGTGAGAGCTCGTAACAAAAAGACGTAATACGGCAAAATCCCAGATCTTCTTCAAGCAGGTACTGCCGTCCAATTAAACTTGAATATACCAACCAAAGAATCAGCACAAGTTTCGGTATCTGAAAAGCTAAGAATATATGCTCAAATTCAGAGTTTTTGCCATTCAATAGTTAACGTTGAGGAAAAAGTTGTTGAAATGGCACATAAACACGTCATTACAATGGTGGACGGAAAGGTTTGTAACGCTTTGACAGATACCGTCTCTTCTCAACGTTGTTATATCTGCGGTGCAAGTTCTAAAGACTTTAATAATATCGAACAGCCGCTATTGAAGCCCTACAATCCCAGTGCATTGCAGTTTGGTTTGTCAGTGCTGCACTGTTGGATTCGAGTTTTTGGGTGCTTTTTGCATGTGGGCTATAAGCTTCCAGTAAAAAGATGACAAGTTCGTAAAGAGGATAAAGATGTTGTAGCGTCCAATAAGGCTCGAATATAAAAGAAGTTCCGAGATCGAATGGGTCTAATTGTTGATCAACCTAAGGCTGGTTTTGGGAACTTAAATGATGGCAACACTGCTAGGCGATTTTTCAGCAACGCAGATGTGGTTTCTGAAATCTTAGGTGTCGATAAGATATTGATTGAAAAATTGCATGCCATATTGGTAGTCATTTCAAGTGGCTATGATATAAATAGTGAAAACTTCAGAGTATTCACGCTCGATACTGCCAAATACTTTGTAAATCTTTATCCTTGGTATTACATGCCTCCTACAGCACACAAGCAATCAATCCATGGTCCGGATGTAATTTCTGCTGAACTTCTTCCAATAGGCCAACTGTCTGAAGAAGCACAGGAACAAAGATTTTAAAAAAAATATCGCGAGAGCTTTTCAAGAAAATGTTCCCGCAAAAAATGTAACGAAGATATTTTTAATTTAATGTTGGTTACATCAGATACACTGATAACAAACTTCAGAAAACTACCAAAAAAACAGCTTAAATCATTTCCAAAAGAAGTTTTCGTTTAATCGTTGCCCCAAAGTTTAAAAAATCATAAGTTAAACAATAAAAAAATTAAACAATTAAACTTTAAAAAGCCAATTTGTTCTTTCCATAAACTAATAAGTGATTCCTACATAAAAATGTTTTTTTCAGTATAGCTAGCCGATCATATGGATTGATTCCAGTTTTTGTGGTATCTTGCCCCACTGTGCGACGCCAGAATTGATGACCATTCGGGCCCGATTTGTGGCATTTTCCATTACTCTTGCCAGAACTTCCGGCGATAGGTCCTCGCATTCTTGACGGATATTCTCTTTGAGAACTGTAAGAGTCTGAGGCTTGTTGACATACCATAGACTCATGACTTAAAAAAATCCCACAAAAAAAAAGTCTGGATCGGTTAAATCAGGCGATCTTGCCGGCCAGTGCAAATGGCCAAAACGAGAGATTAGGCGACCCGGAAATGCTGCCCTCAGAATTTCGGCTCTGGCTCGTGAAGTATGCGCCGTTGCTCCATTCTGTTGGAACCACATGTTCTCCAGCCCCAATTCATCCTATTGCGGAAGGAGGAAGTCGTTAAGCATGGCTCTGAGGCACTCGTCGTCCACAGCAGTCGTTTGGCCCGCGGGGTTTTCGAAAAAATAAGGCACGATGACACCTCCAGCGTAAACAGCACACTATGCAGTAACTTTGAGCGGGTGTAATGGCTCTTCGTGGGTTATACGCGGATTTTCGGTGCCCCAGAACCGATAATTTTGCTTATTCACATATCCACAGAGATGGAAATGGGCCGCGTCGCTCATGATGATTTTCGATGAAAAGTTTTCTCCCTCGTGGTCGAGATTCAGGATTCCGAGTTCTTTAGGAGTATAGCGATTCATGTCTTGTTGACGTGTATTTTGTATTGTTACAAATGTCAAAGTAGAATTGACATTTGCCGCCATTTACAAAAATTATAGCATCTTCCGATAAGTTGATGACTTTTGCGTCACCTAGTAGTTTGGAGTTCAATCCAATGGAATTATTTACTCCAGGTGGTAATAGTGATAATCCACCCTAATACTTCTAAACTGCACCTGGAGCAAGGATTCTGGGGCTTAAGCCAACATACAAAATAACTAAAAACCCCGCCAACTTTAGGCGCTGACCCAGAGTTGCTAGATTTTTTAAATTCTACGTTGGCGAAAATAGCGGAGGCTCAGCATGTTAAGTTTACACTTCAGCGGAATAGAAAGTTCTATTTTTGTCCGCTAGGGACCTGCGAGGTGACGGATCGGGAAACTTCTGCCTGCCCTATAACTTTGATTGGGCCAGCAGCGCAACAATCAAGTTCGTAGTGAATTGCTTGCCTGACCTCCCAGTTTTAGTTGCCGGTAACTGCACCACGTCTGGAAATGAACTTATGTTTATTGACTTAGCGGCGGGACGAGATATCACTATAAAAAGCACATGGTTTCCTCATCCCAATATGCACCAGCGGACCTGGCGGGTCTCCGGATCATCAAACGCTAAATCAAATTGATCGCATGCCGCCAGTATTCTGGACGTGAGAACGTTTCGGGCAGCCAATATTGACTCGGACCACCATCCTGTTACAGCCAAGGTGCGAATGCGGATCTCTCAAACGCTACAATAAAGAAGAACTACTGTGAGAAGATACAACGTAGAAAAATTGGAATTGCCAGAGAACGCCAGAATCTTCGCGGAACGCGTATCCCGACATCTCTCAATAACTCCTACGCCGCCAGCATTAAGTACCAAAGACAAGTGGCAACGCTCTCAATGTGCCGTGAGAGACGCCGCAACTAATATCTTGGGTTGACCATCACCAAGAAATCTCTCATTTTATGTAAACAAGTAGCCTACAAAGCAGCGATACCACGAAGGACGAAAACTGCTCGAGAGCTCTGCGAGCAGAAGAGACGGGAAGAACATCGGCTTCTCCAGAAGAAGAAAAAAGAGCACGAGAAGCGCGCGATCGTAGACATTGAGAAGTTTTACTCCAGGAATAACGTACAGATGCCTGTAGAGATCAAAAAGGAAACCTTGTAGTAGAGTCCCACTCGGTGCTGTGCTTTTTCTGCACACTGTAAAACGCCTTAAAAGCCCAATATCCCACAGTCAAGCAAAATAGACCATTCAACTTAGACGATGATACACAAAACTTCCGTCCACCTGACCAGAACGAAGTAAGTATAGTAATACTCGTATCTCAGCTAAAATCCAACAAATCAGCTGGACCTGAGGGCTTACCGGCCGAGGTATTCAAAACTGCTGGAAATGACTTTGTGGAAGGCGTACACTAACTCATTTCTCAGACCTGCTCAAAAGAGTGTCTGCCTGATGAATGGAATCTCTGCACCGCATGCCCGATCCACAAAAAAGAAGACCCCCTCAACTGCGCCAACTATAGAGGTATAAGTCCCCTCAACATAGGATACAAGATCTTATCTCCCATATTCTGAAACACTCGCCAACAACCTGATTGGTTCTATTAGTGTGGTTTCACGCCAGGAAGGTCCGCAATTTCAGTCGGGAACGATTTAAACGAGGCCTTTGATGTCAAAAAATATTTTAGACAAGGTGATGCGCTGTCATGCGACTTCTCTAACACCACATTTGAAAGAATTGTACGGAGCTCACAAGCGAATATTGGAAGCGCAATCTTCCAAAAGTCTGTGTAGGTGCGTTTTGCCCATGATATCGACATAATTGAGAGAACAAAGCGGGCTATTACCGGTGCGTTCTATAGTATTGAAACGGATGCTGTCAAATGAAATGAAAATGAGGGCAAGTATATGCTGTCAACAAGAAGGTGTATACAACACCGACGAATTTTGCTCAGGGCGTCATAGTCGACAGCTATAATTTCGAGGCAGCAAGGGATTTTGTCTACCTTGGTTCAGCTACAAATTCTGCTAAGGAGGCGACTGAGTAGCAGGCCGTATTCCGAAAAACTAAGAAGATTCTATATAAGACCTTGATCATCTAAGTCCAACTTTATGGGATACATGGAATCTATCGAAATCGGATGAAAATATTCTCTGTTGTTTCGGGAGAAAAATCCTTCGGAAAATATTCGGTCCCGTTTGCGTTGACGGGCTTTAGAGTTGTCTATACGAACTATACGACCTAGTCGGAAACCTGCACACCAGTCCCCCGAGATGGTTAGGACATGTAGAACGAATGTACACCAACGCTACGACCCGCAGAGTTTTCGAAACTAACCCGCAGGAACAGCGAAGTAGAGGAAGACCTCACCTTAGGTGGCGCACACAAGTAGAAGGGGACCTCAACCGACTTGGAGTGCGCAACTACAGGCAGTTAGCTAAAGACCGTACTAACTGGAGAGACTTGTTAGTTGAGGCCCAAGTTCATCCCGATCTGTTGCGCCACTTAAGTAAGTAAGTAAGTGGTATGTCCACTTTATAAAGGACTACAGACTAACATCTATTCTACCAAAAATAGAAAAATGCTTGGAAGAAGTCGTTTCAAGAAGACGCTAATTCACAAAAAACAATACGCGTTTCAAAAGCACAAAAGTACGGGAAAGATTCTAGGCGAATTCACTAATACAGTTCAGGAAAACTTAAACAAAAATAAGCACGGTCTAGTCCTATTTATGGACTTCAGTAAAGCATTGAATACAATAGTTCATGGAAAGTTAAGATCACCGTTGGTAGAAATCGACAACAATTTTAGTGAGAAGAAATTAGACAAATACGAAGTTTCACTGGGATCCAAAGTGAGACCATTACTATTTATTCTTTATTCAAACGAATTACTTCGCCTACGCAGATGACACAGCTATTCTTGTTCCGCATAGATGTTCGCATACGGCCACATCGATAACGCTAAGTGAGTTTACTAATTCAGTTAAATGGTGTCACAATCTAAAACTAAGATGATGTACCTACCTATACTCCTCCAAGACACTTCATGTGCAAATTCACTTTCTAGCCAACCGAGATACGAATAATTTGAAAGTGATAAGCGATAGTCACTTAATCTGGGATAAACGTATTGATAACTTGCGGTCGGACGTAAGAAGGTCTACATATGGTTTATCGCACTTCCGACTTTTCTCCACGCCGAGTGTTCAAAAACGGGTTTATTATGCTTTGTTTGAGTCGAAGTTTAGATACTAAATACGAGGGCGGGTCACTAAGTCCGTGACTTTTGGATTAAAACAGATTTTTTGATAAAAAATAATTTTATTTTTCAACATAGTCTCCCTTGAGCTCTATACACTTTGTCCAACGCTTCTCCAATTTTTTTATCCCTTCCAAAAAAAATGATTTGTCGAGGACCTCAAAATAGGCCTTTGTTTGCGAGATGACTTCATCATTGGAGTCAAATCTTTTTCCACCAAGCCATTTCTTCAGGTTTGGGAACAAGAAGTAGTCGCTCGGAGCCAAATCTGGAGAATAGGGTGGGTGAGGGAGCAATTCATAGCCCAATTCATGGATTTTTGCCATGGCAACTGCACATGTGTGCACCCTTGCATTGTCTTGGTGGAAAAGAACTTTTTTCTTGGCCAAATGAGGTCGTTTTTTTTTTTCAAATCGTCATTGAATCGGTCCAATAAGTTGGCATAATATTCCCCATTGATTGTTCTTCCCTTTTGAAGGTAGTCAATGTGGATTATCCCGCGTGCATCCCAAAAAACAGTCGCCATAACTTTATTGGCTGACAAACCCACCTTGGCCTTCTTTGGCGCCGATTCACCCTTAGAAACCCACTGTTTTGACTGTTGTTTGTTCTCTGGTGTGTTGTGATGGATCCATGTTTCGTCCACCGTTACAAAACGGCGCAAAAACTCCTCCATATTGCGATTAAACAACGCCAAACCTTCCTGTGAAGTTGTTACACGATTGCGTTTGTGGTCGACTGTGAGCAAACGCGGCACCCATCTTGCGGAAAGCTTTCTCATGCCCAAGTGATCACATCAAAATTGAAACCACTGAGCCATGCGAGATCCCTACGGCTTCCACAATCTCTCGCACTTTCAATCTTCGGTCGGCCAACACCATATCGTGAATTTTTTCGATTGTTTCGGGTGTAGAGACCTCAACTGGGCGTCCAGGACGTTCGGCATCTTCAGTGCTTGTACGGCCACAACGAAATTCAGTAAACCACTATTTTACCATTGAAATCGATGGTGCAGAGTCCCCATAGTATTTATCAAGCTTAGCCTTGGTCTCGGTAATGGTTTTTTTTCGCAAGAAATAATGCTCAATAATCACACGAAATTCACTTTTTTCCATTTTCTCCTCAAATTAGTGAGTAGTCTGATAAAAATAGCTGTCAAACACAAACTAACTGACGCAGCAAGTTTAAATTTTGACAGGAGTCAACTGACAGATGCCTGTTGACAGGAGCAGTGTTGCTGTTTCAGTAAAGAGGTCAGAAATTCAAAAACTTATTGACTTATTGACCCGCCCTCGTATGTACTTACTTGGGATAATGCATCTATCACACATATGTTGTAACTTCAAAGGTTGCAAAATTCGGCTCTAAGACACATCAGAGCTGAAACTGCGCGCTTAACATCTAATCAAATAATTGTCAAAGTTCTCGATGTCCAGAGTATTCAAAATTAGAATTTTGTTGGAGTACTCGTATTATGATGACATACTCGTACGCTTCAAAATTATTATTAACCACGCTTAGAATACAGGAAGACAGTCGTTCAGTGATTTCTTGCATACTCAAACTACAATAGCTTGGAAGTCGTAAGACGGTTCACCAAAGCCTTTAGTGCAGCTTGCTGTCGCTACATGCTCACCTTTTGGTGGATTCTCAGCCAGAGCAGACGTATTTCAATACTTCTTCGCTACAGCGCACGTTTTTCATAGCTAGATTCTACAAGGTGGAGCACAAGTAATGTCATAACGAGAATGTGTCATAATTTTTGCAAATGTCGTCAAGTGTCATTGTGCTTTAACATTTATGTTGTAGACAGATAGAGAATTAGTTGACAACAAGAAATGGAGCGATACACACCTGCAGGGGGTGGAATTATTGTTACTGCTTATTTGACGAATTTCCGGTCTGTTGTTTTAACGCCGCGTAAATTTCGCCGTCGTTCTCCTTGTCGTCCTGCACTATGAGCGCGAACAATTAAGCGTTTGGCTGAGCGTCTCGTGCAAATAGGGTCCACTAGAGATGTCACAAGAAGTAGCCGATCCCGTATTGCTCTTTCGATCGAGAATATCACTAGGACGTCCAAGAGAGTCCACAAACATCGACGAGACAACAACACACACAATTTGGCATCAGCAGACGTTCGTTGTGTCGCATTTTGGTGAAAGACCTGAAGATGTTCCCTTATAAAGTGCAAACCGTTCACCAATTGCAGTTCTGCTGACTGATGCTCTTCTAAACCTGGTGCAAGAGGATGCTTTCGTATCCAAAATCATAATGAGTGACGAAGCCTATTTCCATTTAAATGGTCATGTGAATAAACATTCCTGTGGCATGGAGAATTCACATGAAATGCACCAAGAGCCATTACAGCCCCTCAAAGTGACTGTTTGGTGCGGCATTTACAGTGAAGAAGTGATTGGCTCTTATTTCTTGGAGGACGCCGACGGCACCAGCGTAACCATAACTGGTGAGCGTTACAGAAAGTTGTTAAATGATTTTTTTTTTGGCGCTAGTCGCTGGATTGTGCCTCGAACATTATAGGTTCCAGCAGGACGGAGTAAACGCTCACACAGCTCGGGCAACGATAGAAATTTTGAAACACCAATTTCCACGCCGTGTGATCACCCGTTTTGACGATCTGAACTGCCCGGTCAGATCCAGAGTCAAAAGGCAGCCGGCGCGCAAGGTCATCAAAGCTCCAGTGCGTTGTGTTGTACCGAAGACCACTTCTTTTTAAACGGAAGATGGCTTTGAGAGTGCAGCCCATGATATGAATATTAAGAGGAGGCAGATTCATCAATGCGTCTAGAGTGGAGTCAAACATGCTAGGGAAAGCGCCCACTCAGCCGAGACAGATCATTTTTTCGAGCCTGGTAAAAGCAGCAATGACGTTTCTACGTGAGTTTATTCTACTAGACAACCGAGGATATAATTGACCTTATCAAAGCCGTGTAGATCCACAGGACCCTTCTCGGTGGCAGACCCCATGTCTTGCTAACATCTCCTTTGTACTGCCAGAAGGTAGACAGCGCCTTAGAGGCTTTGTTATCTAGGATGACACACAAATACCTGGCTTCTTTGGAGAATTGGATGGTGACGCCTTTAAGCAATAGACGAGTCAGACCGACAGTCCTTCTCGTAAAGAGAACGAGCTCAGTAGAAATCCCATTTGTACTGCACCAACCGTCAATCACGTGTAGGGCTGCCTGCGTTTTAGATCATACAGCCGCTAGGCACAATCCAACAGACAGTACAGCTATATCATCCGCATATGTTTGTGCATAGATGTTAGAAATATTGAACGCGTTGGCTATCACGCCATCACATATTGGCCAGATAGCATCCGATGCATGTGTCCTATTCTAAACTAAATAACTACTCGTTCTCATCAAAGATCCTCCTAGAGTGTCATAAAGCACTCAACAACTTCACCACCCTGGGCATGAGGATCACGATGGCCATAAAAAGACGGATCACCAGGCCGAGAAACGTGCCCAGGCTTTGACTTTAGTGAACACAACTTAAAAAAGAAAATAAAACATTGGACAAGACTATGCGCAGCCAAATACTGGGCTATAATAAGAAAAAACCCGAAGCAGCCTTTCTGTGGGAAGCACTAACTGGCCACTTTCCTTGTAATAAACATCTTCACAGATAGGGAATCATCTCCAATAGCACATGATTTTGCTGTGAAACTGTGGTGCCTACGGAGGAGCATTTGAAGGCGAAAACTCTGATCCAATTCCTGAAAATATTGAACATGAAACTTCGTCAGTTGAATCGTGTTTGAATTTGTCGAAAAACACACAGCAACGAACTATTCGGGATATACATTTGTGTAGACCTGGCGAGAAGGGCGACCGACCCTGAAAATCTTCTTTATAAAGGGACAAGAGAAAGATCCTGCTTGAAAAGGGGCCTCTTACTAATGTAGTATGCACATAAATATCGAATTGTGGCATTCACATGTCCAACAAAAACATTCCTGGACATGCAAATGGCACCATACCCACGAGAAACTCGGTAAACAGACCAAATAGATCAAACACACCAACGATTACACGTAAAATTCATTTTATATACATACCGGCGAGCAGAATTCCTCGAAAGCTGGTTTCACAAACGTCATGTACTGTGTGAGAACCTGATCCAAGTCCCGTCCGCGTTCATTTATATCCCTCGGCACTAAATATGAAACCAAACATTAGAAACCACAAGCCCGAATTCGTGAAAAAAAGTCACCTCTTCTGGCCAATCGTGTATCGGAGTCGGTATCCACAAACAACTTCATGTGAAACAGATCGCGAATCTTCGGGAAATAGAAGACAAGTATTCCCTCGAACAAAACCACATCGGCTGGGTAGATTGTGAGTGTGTTCTCAAAGTCCCTGCAAAACGTTTCAACATCATTATAATCTAAAATCGAACTTTATCTTCTTCATCACTTCGCACTTACAAAGAATTTGATTTGTAATCATACGTTGGGATGTCGACTTTGAGTCCTTTCAATATCGACTGTAGCGTCTCGAACATTAATTTCTCATTAAAAGCATCCGGATGGTCAAAGTTGAAGAGTCCTTTTTGTGCCTTTATCTTCTCCGCTGCTGTCAGCTCACGATAGAAACAGTCCTGGCTTATGGTGACAACCTAGAGCGGGAGTTCACTTGAAAATTTCGAAAGGACAGCCAAGTGCCATGGCATACCTGTCGCTGCGTGTGGTCCATGTCAGCTTGGCCGAGTTGTTCCATGATCTTCTTACACACAGTGGACTGAAATTTACATTTTTTTTTTGTTGAAATTTGAATTTTGCAGAAAAATTTCATAATAGTCACCTTGCCACTAGCAGTTCCGCCAGCCACACCGATTAAGAAGGGAGTTTTACCTTCCTCCTCCTTGCAATCACCATTATGAACGCGCAGCGTATTTTTATGATCCATTTTTAACGAAATTTAAACCTTAAAACTCGTCACAGCGCTGAGGAAAACTCTGTAAATAGGAGATGAAGAAAAATTTCAAAAGACAGTCGGCAATGTGAAATAAGTCAATCAGCTGACGGATTTCTGTTATACAGAATTTATTTGACAGCCGGCTGCACTTCCTAAACGTATTTTTATTTGTTTGAGATTACAGATAATTAATTGCAAATCACAGAACAAATTTAATTGTGAGCTGATTTATGTAAATTATTGGCAATAACAATTTAATTTGACAGAAAGCAAAGTCGCAAAACCTTGTGCTGCGTGCTTGCCTCTGTGAATGTTCGAATTTTCTTAAGCTGCTTGCACAATGTGTGAAAAGTGTTATACATTTAAGGTACGGGTCAAGGGGAAGAGCGTATTGCATATTACGATGTTCCTCTGTAAATTGGATGTTGCAATTAGTTTAAAGATACAATTCAGTCTTAAAATATTTTGGGGAAATGTATCTATTCTTCAAACGAGAATTGCTTTGCTCAACGATGGTTCTGGAGCAGTTTCTGCGGAAGAATTACTAGCCCAAGTGAAGATTCAAAAACATTGAGAGGTTAATTAAGCACCTGGATGGTTCATGAGTTGACTTCTAGGGAGAGTTTTTGGATTCTTGCTTTTCAAGGTGCATTTCGACAGCCCACCTCAAACTTACTTTGAGAAAATTTATATTCCTTCAGATCAATCCAGACACGATCTGTGTAAAAAGCATGAACCTTACATGGGATCAAAAAAAAAAAATATTTTCCTTATACCACGATAGAATGCTTTTCAGGATGTTCCTGTTATGATTTCTGAAAGTCTGTTCAACTATTGGTACACTAACCAGGGGCTGCTATGATGCCTGAAGAGAATGCCAGATAATCATATCAAGTGCCTGCATTATTTACTTACTTAGGTCACGCTTCAGTCAGGGGTGAACCTGGCTTTTCCAGCTAGCATGATTTGTGTCCAGGGGCTACGACTAACACATTCTAAGTTGGTAGAGCTCGCTTTCCACTTGCGTGCGAAACTTTGAGTTAGACTTGAAGACTATTTGGGCCGAAGCTGTGGTATCCACTCGCTTAATATGCCGCAGCCATCTCTGACTTTAGGCGCCTGAAAAGACTGATGACATTGTATAGCCCGCACAAATTCGTGGTTTAACCTTCTTATTGATTGCCCGTCAATATAAACGGGAGCAAAAATCATGCGCAGTATCGAAAGGGCCATCTGCTCTGCGGCATAAAGCAGGACCGGGATAATTAAGGTCTTGTATAAAGCCAGTTTAGTCTTAAGATAGATGGTTTTGTTACTCAATTGCCTCCTGAACCCCAAAAAAAAACAGCGTAGTTCTGTGTCTGACTTCTGCGTTGATGTCGTTGCTGTTAGTAATTGTGTAGCCAAGGCAGATGAAGTCTTTAACTACTTCGAGGTTGTAACTGTTTTTGGTGAGGTTCTCAGATGCTGTGTGTCCTTTACTGATGTCAATTTGGCAGTTTTAACCACAAAGCTCACGAAAGCCTCATTGGCGGCTTGGTTTTCGTGCGATCGAGTAACTTTTCTACTGAATCATATCCCGCTGCCTATTATAGTTCTGGCAGGTAAACCTTTCTGTCTGGCAGCCTTGTTGACTCAGGCATATCATTTTCACATATACTTGTAACTTTGCAAGACTTCGGTACGTTTATTTGGAGTACCACTTTTACAATTCCCCAAAGCTTTTCCCCTTCTCCAGAGGAGCCAGTGCTTCTCCCTCCTATTTTGCTCAAAGAGCTGCCCTCGTTTTTCAACGAAGCACCGTAGACGAGATGTTTTGCTACCTGGGCTTGCCTCAACTCTTCACCAAACTTCACGAGACCAATGGTCTCGTGGTCGTGGTCTGGTGAAACGAAGCACATCTGTTGCGGCATTTCTTACGGTTTCTTGGCATCGATGCCACTGAACTTCAGCACTTTATAGTTTATAAGGGCATTGACGAGAGGTTAATGGATATGGGAACGATAAAGGCTCTGGGGATTTGTTACTGTTGTAGCTGTTTAACCCTAGATCTCCTAACAGTTTTTCAATTTTAGCGATAAACTCACAATTAGGGCAAAACTTTTTACCTCGGATATATGCTGCTTCTGTACTCTGTGGCTTCCTGTTGTCGGGCCCATTCTTCCAAACTTCCGGCATGGCGATAATATCTGCTTCGTAACAGTTTGAGATTGCCCCTGTTGTTCGGCTAACTCGCGTTTTGCCCAACGTTCGAACAATGTTGGTCAACAGTAAATCTGTCCTAATTCGGCGCTGTTGGCTGCTTCACAAGAATGGAGTTTGCCATAATTCCTAATCGGATAGGCCCTTCATGAAACCGCTTAGTCAGAAGGAGTAGATTATTCGACTGCCATTAACTCGCATTCGGAATATTAGGGTTGACGTTGATTTAAGGGTTTATTCGCCATCATCTTGGTTTCAGCACCATGGCTAGTCCTGAACAATTTTTATTGACTTAAGCTCCAAATATGTTGAAGTAGCTCGTATAAAGAATTTGCAATGCAGACTGTTGAATTAGCTGCTGATTCGTCCTTTTTAGATTTAGTTATTAGAGTGTTGCAGTTTTTCGCTACTTGTTGTAGAAATTAAGACCCGTAGGACCAGATCAGTACCCGGTAACTATGATGAGAAGTCCACAGGCTTGCGTTGGTGTTACAGGCGTAATGCGTATATGGTTCACAATTCCGTTAGAAGTGCATACTTCTTGACCCCCTAGCCCTGCATAGAAATATTGTGAAGCGCCCTGATGCAAGTACACTGAAGCTTAACAACAAAAATATCAAACCAGTTAGATACATGAAGATTCTTTAAGCAATACCTCAATCCAACTAGTGCATTGACAGTTCAAAAATGTCAAACGGTAGAAGAGCCGGAGTGTTTGGTCCGCACCTTCCGGACACCTTCAACTTCTATCTTTCCAGCAAAAGTTTACGCTGTCGAAGTCTATGTCAGAGACAGCATCGGAAGAACTTGAAGGTCACATATCAAATACCACTGACCTGATATGCTAGCAGCGCAAGCTCTGAAGTCCTTTCATTTTAGGTCTAAGCTGGGACAAATCCTCATACAGCTTGTCGCAAAGAATAAAATTGCGATCGGGCACAGGGGCATCCCTGCCAATGACGGGTGCACTTACTTACTAACTTAGATGACGCTACAGTCTGCGAGACTCTAGTTAACGCTGTTTTTGGCTAATTGCGTTGCGTTAGCCAAGTTGGTTGAAGTCTCTTTCCATTTGCGCGGTTGAAATCGAAGACTCTCGGCAGCGTTGCCACTGGTTACTTGATGCCGTCGGCTTATGAGTTTTTGAGAGTTTTCGGAATACGTGTCCGGTAAAGATTCGGATCCGAGTCAATGTTGGCTGTCGGAACGCTCCGACGTCCAGAATACTGGAGGCGTGTCTTACGTCGATCGCAATGTGATCACTTTGATTTAGCATTTAATGATCCGTAGACCACCATGTTAACTTGTGTATATTGATACGAGGAAACCGTGTGCTTGCTGTAGTGATATTTCATCCCGCCGCCGCAAGCCAGATGTGGTGTCGTCTAGGCAATGCTTACCAACTGTCCTACCAAAGATGTCTCCCTTTCTTCTTTCCCATCATAGCGTTAAAATCGCCTAGTAATGTTATACTTATGCCATTGCTCATATGTCTTGTCTAGGAGCTCATAGAAAGATTCTTTGGTGGCGTCGTCCTTGTTTTCCGTAGGAGAATGGGCACATATTAAGCTCCTGTTAGCGGATTTAGCCCAGATGTGGATTGTTATAAGACGATCGCTCATGTGTCGGAAGCTTGAGACTTCTTGCCGAAGTCTGTCACGTATGAAAAATCCACACCCGAATAAGTGATGTTTCAGTTCCCCATAGCAATCGCTATATTAGATTTTATCGTGCTTCTTATATGGCTGTGATATCTGCATGACAGGAGTCAAGGGTCTCTGCTAATTATTCGGATGCACGTGGCCTGTTTAGGGCCCGAACATTCCACTCACAATTCACAAGATCCGAAGGTCATTGTATTTGTTTCGTTTGCTGGGGTCGTCAACAGTGACGACATCCATATCCGAGGCTGGTTGTTATTTTGGAGCTTTCTAGAAGCTCCAATTTTAAGGGCCAGTTCCTTGGTTTAACCTCCGGGATAACGGGCTGGGAGCTCCGATGCTAGTTACCCACTTTGGGGATGCGATGGCAGCCGTTTGCCCTTTAAGGGCTCCTGCACCATTATCTCTTTTTTCAGGACCCTGCCTCAGTCTTGAAAGTACCTTATTGGCCTGTGCGCCAAATATGTCGAAGTAGCTCAAATAAGACTATCGCAAGTCTGACTCTGGACGTTACTGCTGATTCAATCGAGGAGAATTCTGCTGTATGTCCTCCTTCTAAGGATCTTTGGTTGGACATCTGGGGCCACTTATTGACAGGTCAGCAAGAGATGCCTCCTCTGGCACAAGATTGCTGAAGTTCACTCGGCTCGTCAGACTCAGCATATGCTCATCGTTGCTTCATTATTCAGCAGGCACCACGTGGTGATCATAAAACAGTATTGCCACCAACAAATTTGGTAAATTTTTCAAAATATTGAACAGCTGACTTACAGCTGGTTATGGGTCGTGTTCAATCGGACCCATCCCAATCTGACGCTAAAACAGCTGAACATGTGCTGTGCGAACGTTCTCCTACTGACTGACACTCGCTTAAGCACATCCATAAATGCTTCACATTAAATCTGATGTCACGTAGTCCTCAGCTCAGCCAGTTCTAGGATTCGATTCGCTTTGGTTTCAGCTACTGGGCGGCACACCTAACAGGAGGTCACAAAAGATCGGTCGAAGAGAAAGAAAAGAGAGGTGGAAGTTGGGCATCTTTCATGGCCTTCTCCCGTGGCACACTATCCAAAAAATGTTGGTCATTTCGGAGTTGGGTTTGTTTTCCGATTGATAACCACGTGCCACAGTCCAATGTGTACTTACCTTGTTGTAATGGCGGAGGAGACTTGCCAAACTACGGTATACCTCAGGGATTTCCTCATGGCATCTGTCCCGTAGAGTTCTATTCAAAAAAAAAAGAAGAAAATGCTCACCACTTCAATTGAAAGTCAACGTCAAGCTGCCGCCGTCATAACACGATTACCACCGACAGCTTTGCTCAATCAATAAGTCAGCCTTCAATCACTGCGCTCACTTGCCCTATGTTTGGACATGATTGATGATCGCCATGTACAGTTGGCTCCTTTTTGGATTGCCCGAGAACACCTCACTGCTTCTTGTCCAGTCATTACCTCATTAAATATTAATTCAACTATTTTTAAGTTCCATTGGAACATCACCTCTGAGCGGTGCGACTTCAGTTGGCGATCCAATTTTTCAATGCCCATTTCAACATGACACACTTACGCAAGTGACAGTTGACTCATGCGATCCAATGATCTGACAAATTATTGTGTAAACACTTTTCATTGCCCCAATTCTGCTGCAAATGTTTTGCCTGGAAAAGATTGAAGTTAGAAATTAAATATTAAAATGGCAAACAGATAATTTCTAATTAGTGGTTAGTCGAAATCAATTGTTGGATTGTGTATGGGTGAGCATTTGCCATTGCCGTGGTGAGACCAACAACATGGATTAATTTATTATCCACGCAAATTATAGATTCCGTTTATGGACACGTTTCAGCTAATTAACTTAATTCAACTCGGCGAATTAGGAGCAAATCATATGCAGAGCCATGTCATTAGATGCCTTTAGCGGGAGATACCACAAATCCAAGAGCAGCGAATGGATGGAAAGTGCTTTAGTGGGTAAGAACGTCAACTGCATTCGTATTAATCCAACATGACTTATCTGTATTACAGGTTCTAGATAAATCACTGGCATGACAAAGGCTTACGTTTGCAAATAATTGCTAATGCTCTTAAAAATACCTCATTATGGTGGCATGACAGGTAGACGGTTCTATGTAGGACTAACTATAGTCTTCACATGATGGAACACATTGTCATGATGTCGCCGCTTAATCGTCTGGGCGTATAAGGAAGGGCTTGCATCATATTACGGTTACGGCTGTAGGAATGTCGCTGCTGGGGAACTCCATCTATCTTCAATAGACTTCAGCTCGTACGATCACGACTTCTTTAATGTGATACCACGGTTTCCCTGATGAGGATTCACAATGCATCCTCTAATAGTTGTCATTGACAGAAATCTGAAATCATTCCTTAGCGGTGCAGACGAGGGTGGAGGAGAAAGTGTCCGCAATACAATCCTTCCTATTTATCGGGACGGCGGTGGAGGACGTCCATATAAGGATAAATGACGGCATCTATGGCTGTAGTCATTTAGAGCTATTTCAGATAGGTCTAAATGGAGCTCCATGGTTGTATAGGACCTTGAAGTACGGATGGCGTCGCAAGGTCAACGGGGGCTCTAATAGCTTCAGCGAGGCCTCCATGTATCGGACTATTTTGCCGAACCCTTTGTTCAGGGATTTTATTAAGGACCAAGCCCTCCAGATTTGGGGTTGCAGTTCAGAAACAACCAATAGCCTCGGATATGGACGAATACAATTTTGACGACTCCAACAAACGTTTTACGGACAACAATTTTCGGCTTTTCCGATGGAATTTTAGGACAATAGACGGACCACCTGCTGTCGAACAACTCACGGAAGCGACCAATGTAAAGGGTAACCAGATAAGAACGATAGGAAAACAATTTAAATAAAACAACAACGGTGTGAGACATAAAATTGATTCTGATTTTATTTTGAAGCTACGTTCATGATATTGTGTCAACTGGCCGCCTCGGCTTCGCTGGCAGTGCTTCAAGCAATCATTCCAATTTTTGATGACTCGGTCCAATATGTGCGGCGTTATTCCGGCAATAGCGTGTCGAATGTTGGCCTCGAGCTCGTCCAAAGTGGTTGGCTTGTTAGCGCAGACTAAGGACTTGACGTAGCCCCAGAGAAAATAATCGAATGGTGTCAAATCGCGGGATCGTGGCGGCTAATTGATGAACGCTTGAGATTACCCAGTCGCAAAATTTCTCCTTCACAACTTCGAGCGATGCGTCGCTTGTATGGCACGTAGCACCGTCTTCTTGGAACCATAGCTTGGATATATCGATGTCCATCGCTCTATACGATGGTAACGATGTCTCCTTCCTCATTTCGAAAGAAATAAGGTCCGATGATTCCGCCATGTCATAAACGCACCAAAGAGTCAATCTTTGTGGATGCATTGATGCTTGACAAACACTGGTGGATTGTGTTCGCTTCAATAACGGAAATTTTCTTTGTTGACATAGCTACTGAACCAAAAATGGCCCTCGTCCGAGAAGATGATTTTTTGGCCAAAATCCGGATGTCTGGCCAACATTTCCAGCGCTCAATTAGCGATCTCACGGCGTTGTCTACGGTCGTCCGGCTTCAATTTTTACGTCAGCACAATCTTATGCGGATGTAGGCCCAAATCCAATAGCAAAATAAGCCGGGTTGATTCTCTGGCGTTGCCCAATTCAGCTGATCGCCGCCGAATCGACAGTTCTGGGTCTTCTTCTATACTGGCCGCTACGGCGGCTATGTCTTTTTCATTTCGCACCAATCTCTGTCTGGTTGGTGGCTTAAGATCCAAAAGAGTGTACTCACGCTCAAACTTTTCCACGGCGCGGCGAAGTGCCTGCACACTGAAGCGATGACAACGACCGACCTCACGACGAATTTCACGTTGCGTATTTACACCTGAGCCGGAACTTCGATATTTTTTAATAATTTGCGCAGGTTCAGCCAGCGCAAAACGATGCATGATGGAATGACAAGCCTTACTAAATATTTTGACAGCTGGATGTCATTGGTAACTTTGACAGCTGTTGAAACATAACAAGTGGAAAAACTATCATTGCTATCTGGTCGCCCTATATAATAAATGTCCAAGAAGTGCCGCGTAAAAAGCGAAAGAAAAACTACAAGATCATCACGGCCGCATTAACATTGGCCTCATTTGCGTACATGCCAACGCAGAGGATCAAGATGATAGCATTAAACAGGAATTTTATGACCTCCTAGAACGAACACGTGTTCAGTGCCTTTGCTATTAGATAGATATTAACAGAAGACTGGGCAAAGAAGTCATCTTTGAGCGGATGATTGGAAAACAGCTTGCATAACACCATGTCCAACAACGGTTTCAGGTTTTTAGAATTTGTAGCGGGGCGTAAGCTTTTGGCAACCAGCATGCAGTTCCCACATCTTAAATCCAAAAATGAACTTTGCGATTCGTTCATCAATCAACCGTCAACCAGAATGATCATATTGCGATCGACGACAAGCACTCAGCATTTTGGATGTCGGAACCTCCGATGAGACAACTTTAACTCGGATTATTACCTTGTTGCAGACAGGGTACGAATGGGGATATCACAGGCACGACGGAGTCAGTTAGGACCATCAGAGTTCGACGTCGAAAAGCTGCCCTTTTTTCCCATCACGTTTCCCTCAAGCTCCTTCGAAATCCTAGTCCGCATATACAAATCGTAGGACACCAATGGGAATGATGTCAACGAACTCTTAGACAAGTTGCTTCTGATGTGATTGCCTTTTTAAAGTGACGCTACAAAGAAACCTCTAATTTGATGGCGAACGATCGAGTGTAGGTAAGTACATGCAGCCGGGTAAGGAGCAAGTATATAAAGGCGGGCTGCATTGAATGAGGGGAGTTGATCGTGACCTCTACGAGTAAAAAAGAAGGGAAAAGCACAGGTTCGGCAATTCTATCAGAAAATAAAACGAACATACCGGGGCTGTACATAGCCAGAATGGAACCCTGTAAAGATGAACATGCACAGCTAGTAGTAGAGTCACAGGTGGTGTCAAAAACCACTGCCAGGCAGAATAACCCAATCATCCTGGACGAAGACCACAAAGAATGACCCACACTGACCTAGACTAAGTGAAGGTAGCAATATCGAAGATAGAGTGTTAAAAAGCTGTTTGCGTAGACACTCTGTCTGTTGAGCTCCTTGAAGCATTCATAGGCCTTCTGGTTTGAGGATATGTATGCGCCAGCTCATCAGAAGCGTGCCCGAAACATAGAATCTCAACATCGCTTGTCCGATCAGAAATGAGACCTTTTAACTGCTCTAACTATAGGGGAATAACGGTCCTAAGCATCACCAACAAGATCTTTTCTGCCATATTATGTGAGCATCTGAAACTAGGAAAGTCCACTATCGATCAAATATTCACCCCACGCCAGATCTTGGAAAATACCCGAAAATTTCAGATCGGCACATGACAGCGTACGTAGGGACAAGCTACACAACGCCGTCTCTGGCGAGCACTCATGTTTTTATAATTATCAAAGAAGATGTTTTGTTTACTGAGGCGAGAAAATCTAGTTTCCGGAACCTTGTCAAACTGTCAGGTTGTGCAGGACGACTATTGAGAATCCTCACTGCTCCATCAATTAACCGAGGTCTTCAATGGCAAGGAATGTGTGACTTTCTTAACACAGCCCTAGAAATATTCTTGTACGATTGACTGGTTGTACCGTACGCTGTAA
Organism: Volucella zonaria; assembly: GCA_963966105.1. Taxonomy (NCBI): domain Eukaryota; kingdom Metazoa; phylum Arthropoda; class Insecta; order Diptera; family Syrphidae; genus Volucella; species Volucella zonaria. Next base: position 11,075,092 of record OZ014530.1, read on the forward strand.
CACTAGTGCGAATGGACAAATAGAGCGAGCTGTCAATAAAGCTTTTCTAAATATTGAGACGAAAGTGGCCAAAATGGGTCTGATGTTAGACGAGGGCAAGACTAAGTACGTGCTGCCATCAGAGAAGAAGGCATGTCACGGCTTGGCTAGAACGTCACAATTGAAAGTTATAACTCCGAAGTAGCTAAGGACTTCGTCTACCTCCGCAGTTATAAGCAACAACAACATCAGTCTCAAACTTACCTTGCCAATCGCTGTTTCTTTGAGCTAAAGGGCATTTGGATAACAGAGCTCTCTCTCGGTAGACCAAACTGGCTTTATACAAAATCCTAATTTCCGCTCCTGCTCTATGTCGCACAGGCTGCTCCTTGTCGAAAGCGAATGACGAAGCATTTGAGTGTTTCGAGAAAAGTATACTGCGCGTGATTTGTCGTCCCGTTTGTATTGCTGGGAAATGAAGGAGGAGATTTCAACCGCGAATTGTGCGGGCCGTATGCCGACATCGGTCTGGTTAGGCATCTTCGCATCCTACGGCGAATGGCCGCTATAGATCCGGTCGATGAAGTCTTCGGATTCAACATCAAGAAACGGCGCAGCATAGGATGAGGTGGCGCACGCAAATGAAAGAGGATTTCGACAAAGTTGGAGTGCGGCGCCACAGGAAGCTGGCAAGAAATTGTGCTAGCAGGGGAGATTCCCAGGTTCACTATGGACTCATTCCATGAGTTGAGCATGTTGATTAACTAACTTAATAGAAGGGGAACCATCAGCAAAACTAGGAGGATCCTCAATTGAGAGACATATCAGTACAGGGAAGGTGGATTTCCGGATGGATGGACATGGTAGTCAATGAATTGCTTAGGTTTCTGGATACTTTAAGAGATTTAATAATGAAGCCTAACCATACTCTGCAGCTGGACGCAAAAGTGTGAGTTGGGCGAATGCTGCATTAAAACCGAATCTATCCTCTTTATTAGGATATATAAAATTCGATCTAAGTTCACCTCACTGTATCACGAATCCAACTGAAGTCTGTCCTATACTAATGGTGTAGATGTCCTAGTCTACCCTGAATAAAAAGATCAAGTTTAACACTTGAAAAGGTACACATCTATCGGAAGCAGATCGCTGCCTGCACTGCCAGTCGACTAAAAGCTATCTTCAGTGGATCTGTCTCCCAACTCGTTAATCATCTATCCCCAAATCAAAAAAATATCGCCCACATCATTCCTTTCCCCAAGTTTCGAAGCCACTTAAGAATTACAGTGGGGATAGTTTGAGTAATCTTCTGCTCTTTAGGTGTTAGGACATGGAGATCCTCTGGAATCATAAGGTGCCTTTCCTGGCCTAAGTCAGCCTGTTCGATGCAGCCTGCCGCTTGACCTAACCTAACTTAACCTTACCCAATCTAAGACACCAAGTAGTTTGCCTAACCTTGTCTAACAGGCATGCTATGGAGTTCGCCGGCTGGAAAGTACGTTACAGTCAGAGGCTTGCATAGGAATGTTCAGAATTCTATCTGTCATACGTTGTGGTGACGAATGTGACCGTTATATGTACTGTTCCTTACTTTAATGGCTTCAACCAATTATACTACAAAATCTACAGGTCAGCTGCTGGCAACTCTGAAGGAAATTTTCATTGTTATCCCGGCACTGGTACACATACCGAATCCCTGGTAAGAGCAGCCTTTATACCGAGAATCTGAAAAGGCGGCCATGCCGTTAGATTCAGACCTATTCGACTCACTTCTTTCATCTTGAAGAGCATGGAGAGAATGACTGCGGTTCATATGAACACGAATGCTTTAGGAATGCACCTTCCGTCCAAGGCGCAAGAAGCGTTGTTAAGAAGTAATATCGGCTTAGCATTTTCATCGACTTCGAGAATTTTTTCGACAACACAACTTTTGAAGGAATCATTAACACGGCGTAGATGAATCACAAACTTTTTGGATAATAACAATGCTGGTGAATAAAATCTGACTCCTGATTCGGAGCGCACCCAATATGTAATGACGAGGACAAATAGAAGTTTCCCGCAAAGCGGTGTCCCGTTTCCACTGTTAACAGCTCTCAATGTTCTAACGTCTATGCAACGCGTGCGGTTTGCCATCGAACAAGGTCGTTTGGATCTACGAGGTTATGATAAGACCAATTATATCCTATACGTCGATTGTCTGGTGAAAAAGGTTCCCAAAAATACCGCATTTCTGCTTTTACCAAACTCTAAGGACCGGTCGGTCTCCTCTGCGTGGGGCATCCCTAACAGTCCAGACCCTGGTGATGAATCTCCCCTTTGTATTCTTATCATGGGCTACACTGCCATTTGACACGGATATGTCCTCTGACGCAGTGACTCCAGAACTTGTGTTGCTGCTAAAGGAAGGGGTAAATTTTCCTTGTGATCAGAAATGGTTTCGGTCAGATTCTGAGACAGGAAAGGAATGTAATCGGGTCATTACGGATGACTTCAAAACCAATCTAGGATGCAACGCTGGTGCCATTTTGTAGAACGACAAAGTTAAATTTTACTCCTCCTTAAGACATGTTGCGCCTGTCTTTGAACGGATATAAACGCAATCCTGATGGCAATGGATTATATTCTGAGCAATGGTATTGGTCAACTTGTTCATCTAGTTCAAGGGTGCAAGGCTTTTGTGAACGCAGTCAAAAATCTGAATTCACTGAGGTTTGGTTGGGTCCCCAGTCGCAATTTGATCACGAGAAATGAAATCTCCTATGAACTTGTCAGACAAGATTCAGAGGCAAGTTTCTCAAGACCCGAGCCTTCATTAGGACTATAAGCTTGTTCGGTCATTGACAGTCGGTTTTCACCTACCATCTACCGCCATAACTGCAGATGGCGTTATTGTTTTACGGTGCGTCTAAAAGGTCAGCGGCCGGCTCAGTTCGTAATGGGCCTTTAGCCTTGGCTAAGACCTAAGCGTGTTACGGATAAGTGAAACAACTTTCGAATCTTGTTGTGAGAGTGATAAAGACACTATGGAGCACAATTGTTCGTCCAAGACTGAAGGCACTTTCAGCTGATGTGGGCGCTGGTATTGTAAATACTTTGTCACTGAAGTGTTTACTGCGAACGACTGAGAAATTCCATTAAAAGGAATGCAATGGACATTGCCTGAGTGCTCGGTTCCGACAGGAAAGAAAAAAAAACTTTTCTTTCGAATTTGCAAGAAGTATTTCCAAGACATTAGTGCGTTCGACTAAACGGGCCTCAACGTGTGTGCACTGGTGGGAGAGGAAGCATCTAGTAGGGTCACTTTTTTATTAAAGATGTCTAAGCATTCAGAAGTCGACTAGGTTGAAGTTGAAAAGTTGCAACAAACTGGCAGAACTTTTGTTAATCATTTATCCCTCAAACTCTTGACAAGTCCATTACAACTCGCATCAAGATCTGAAGATAATCATGACATCAATGCCAATAATCCGCCAGAAGTGCTTGGATTTTACCTGATAACCTCCCTAAAACGTCCAGGTTCATTCCGAGTGCAGCCAAAAACATGTAAGAGCGGCTCCTGAACTCTACGAGCAAAAAAGTTTGGAGGAACATCGCCAACACTTGAAGAAAAGAAAGATCATGGTTGCGGAAATAAAGAGCTGCTACTATTGTACAAGAACAATGTTCGGAAGTTTTACCAAAAGATCAAGATATCAGAGCAAGTCAACCAGACAGGAAACGAAAAGAAAGTGCGCAAGGACTTTATCTTAGTAAAGTCAAAGTTGGAGCTGAGGAAACCATTTCTCGAGATGATTCCAAATTATCTGTTCAACTTGGGTGACGAAAGACACGATTTCCGGCCACCTGATCGAATAGAAGCCATATCTACAATTAAATATTGTCCGGACGTCCTTCTTGCTGAAAGAAGGCAGAGGAGTATGATTTGATAGAGAGCATACATCAGTTCATTTCCAAGATTTAATCGGATGAAGGATTGTGCTGTTTGGCAATATCACACTAACAGCAATTTCTTGCCAGAAATATTGCCATTGACCAAATTATTGCTTGTGGAGATGCATAAACAACAGCAAAGGCAATACTGTGATGTAGTTTTTATTTGGCCAAATTTACAGATATTGGATCAGAGCAATATTAACATCATTCCTTGCTAACACAATAAAGAATCTGATTTCTTCACTTTAACTTTAAGTGAAAAGTGCTACTTGCCATATACCCCTTCCAGGTCTGGAGCTTGTAAAAAAGTGATGTTCACACAACTGTATCATTTACGGCTGTCACACAATGGTCACTACATCGTGGTTCGAGAATGGTCTCAACTTTTATCTGAATTTCAGTGCTGCCATGTCCCAATGGGATAAAGAAAAAAAATTAAAAAAAAAATGAATGAGTTTGACAGCAAAAAATTGTTGGAAAACGTCAAACAAACTTCACAAACTCTTTGGCAGTTCGACTCAAGTGCATTTTATTTTTCCAGAAATGTTTTCATTCGACATAATGTGAAATACTTTTCTCATGTCCTAATATACGCAACAAAATTCTAAACTGTCATGACCAATTTGACAGTTCTTACAGAGAGCGATTTTTTATAAATTTTTTTTTGAAAGAAAAATTTAAATCTGTCGCATCACTTTTCTAAATCAAAAGTTAGCTGTCAAAGTTTACTACTGCAAGACTACATTCACGACCGAACAAAATCTGTCACTGGCATCTTCCACAGAATGTCAAGTTACTGCTACATTCGGTCGTGCTCATATTAACCACTAATGACATGAAATTGAAAATTGGCTTTGACAAAAGCGTTTGTTAGGCTCACGAGTATCATTGCAAGCTGGTAAAGTTATAAAATAATGAATATCATATTGATGTCATTGTTTTCAAGTGCGGCCTAAGCCGCATCAGATTGACATCGTCATGGTGACCACGATACAAAACGCTGGACAATTTGTTTGCGTGGTGCTGTTGGTTTGGAAAGCTTCTGCTCACTCAGTTCCATGATTGTCACATGCGACTACAAAGTGACAAACGGATACGTACGAGTGCATATGTTCAAATTCCACTAATCACACGGACGGATGGATGTGTTTACAAAAAGTTTTCGGTGTAAATCGGTTGGCACTCTTTGAACGAGGCCAGTAGTTGGGTCAATTGATGTTTGCACATTGCAATGTCATTTTGGTAAATGACAGATGGACAGATGTGGTGGCACGGGGGCAAATTGGCTTGTAATTGTTGAAGCTGCGGTTCAAATGACGGTATAATGACCGTTTAAATAAATTTTCCTCTCTGATATGTATCGGTTTATTGTTTCGATAGTTTCTTGTTTGAAAATGCCATTTTTGGATGATATTGTGGGTGCCGGATGTGACCTTGTCAATATTGGGTGCGGATGCGGTTCCCACTGGCTTAATAGTTAAATAATTTTGCTTAATTGATTTTGGTTCAGGTGAGTATGGCTCTCATTCGCGAGTATTCTGTTTGGGTCTATGGTGAAGTTCACCGATGATGAAGCAATTATTAAGGCCGCCATACATTCGACCAGTGTAAATGCGGGCACAATGGTAAGCCTATGTCCGATTTATGGTCTGTTTAACTCAACAAGGCTTAATCGGATGAGATCGTTATTGGGCACTGTGCCATTGGCATTAATAAATGTGGAACGTCTCGGGATCTTTCGAATCGACTACTGCAGAAATTGCTAAGAAAATGTTGAATCTGTTCGCAACCTGCTGTGTGGGTGTTTTGCGTTTTTCTTCTGTTGTAAGTCAGACATCCCTAACACCTAACATTGTAGAAGGTGGTGTGCCCCTTCAACACAACAACCGTTCCTGTGGAGGAACTGCACATGAGATGATGACACCTTAGGTAAGTGGAACTGCGACACCCAATTTCCGTTCGCCATGCAACATTTGCGGTTTGATTCAGGCCTTGTGTACAGGAAGAGCTAGCACCAGAGTTTTTTGTTTTTTCTTTTGTTGGTCGAACGTGGAAGCTATAGTATGTCTTCGGCCCGCGGAACCACCGTAAAGCATACCTTTGAATAACCTTTGGCTAGAAGTCATGGGCTTGTTAGTTGGTTGTTGGTCTGAACATGGAAGACGGCTCCCGCCCAATTATCAAGGCTTCACCCATCAATTACGTTGTCATTGCGGGGGCACAACAAAGTACCAGTTTTCAGATGACGCCACCGAAGATTCCTACGAATTGACCAGTTACAAGCAGCCGATCATAGGCCTTGTTGGCGGCAAGACCACCGGTAGTTCCTACTAGGACTTAAATCACGGGACCATGTGAGTCAGGAGTCCCCCGGATCTCGGTCCGGGCCTGACTTGTAAAGGTAGGTCCCCTTGTGTGAGCGTGGTTTAAGCCCAAATCGTGGAAAGGGTCTCTCTGTTGGTTTGACCCAAAGTAGAGTAGCAAATAAGTATTGGTTGCTGTGAGCATAAGATCAGTAAGAGGTTTTAGATCGGCCCTGACTCATACTAAGGGTGGAACTTGTACCTCCAACACAGTTCCAAATTGGTACTCAAGAAGGAATGTATGGGCATCCCGTGAAATTAAGTCTCCACGACAGGTGTTCACGATAAATCCTTGACTCTACGTACATGGAAGAAAGGGAAAGGATAGTTGTGGGTCTGTGTATGTTGCAAGTATTTGCGACTTTTATTCGCATATATATTTTCTTGATTGTCAACGCTCTCCCCACAAACCTTCTTTATTTCGCGAGGCTGGGTAGCAAATTCTTCATTGCCTACGTCTTCTATTATTTTCTTTATCATTTTGCCTTCTTTGACGCTTAAGTGCTCTCAGTTCTAATAAGATGGCCGTCACTAACTGGCCAACTTCATTCCCTTCACACGCTTGAATGCGAAAAGTTGCTACCATATTTCTGAGGCATTGGCAGTGGAAAATTGCATGATTTGCATCTTCCTCCTGGTTCGTATAGGATGGGCAGATAGTCGAGGAGTCATGTCAGAATCTGTGTAGATATTTTCTGAACACACCATGGCCGGATAGAAACTGTGTGATGTAGAAGTTTAGTTCTCCAACTCTTTTTTTTCCGCAAGGTTCTATGTTGTGAATAAGTTGGTATGTCCACATTACTTTGGAGGTATTATCTCATCGGTTCCGTCAATTTTGAAGGGAGATATGCCTTTGTTGGATGGACAAGAACGTATTCTCGTGTGTACGCGTTTCATTTCTTCGGCTATAACACGCCAGCCCCTTAATGTGGTCCCGAAGGCGCAGATTGTCCACAAAGCGATTAGTCTAGAAATTCGCGATATCTTTTTTCTAGATTCTTTCATTGCCAGTGCGCCCGCCCGTACTGGAGACGCATACTGTATGTATTCAACGGCCTTGCGGCTGACGATAAGAACTGGTTCTGTTCGGTTGTTCGCTTCGGTTGTTACCGACTTTACTTCGTTCTTGGCAGCGGTTACTATGGCAATATCGGCCGCAAAGCCTATTATCTTATCTTTTGGGGGCTTTGGAAGTCTGAGGACACCATCAGTCATTTTATTCAACAGCAGAGGGCCTAGGACGGAGCCTTGTGGCACACCTACTGTAACGTTATAGTGTTTGGTATCCTCGTCAGCATCATAGCTTAGTTTTCTGTTCTTGAAGTAGCTAGATATAACTAGGAGGGTGTACTCGTAGTTTGGTATCTATGACCATCCGACAAGAGCAATTATTATAAAAGTCCAGCTTACTGAACTAGAAGCAGTTCACTAGCAGTGGGACTACTGCACAGTACTTCTTTGTTCCGAATCGCAGTCACTGCTTTGACTACGTCTACTGTAAAGCGGAATTTTCGGAACCCAAACTGGTATTCTGACAGTGCACTGCTTTCTTTTGATATTGCCATCAGTCTGTTGTAAGTAACTTTTTATACAATTTTTCCTATGATATCTAGAAGGTAAACGGGCGATGCGACGATGAGACTTCTGGAGGTTTATTTCCTTTGGAGATAAGTGATCTGGGAATGCCCGCTCTTTACTACAGCTGTAAATTACTTCTGTAAAGACATCCGGTCTCGATGAAATTGCTGCTTTTTATTCCGTCCGGGCCTGGTGTTTTCCTGTCGCCAATCTTTCTGCATGCCAGCAGCAATTCATCTTCAGTAGCAGGTGGTAGGATCGGTTCGGTAATTTTTCTGGAAACAGTGTCTATAATATTGCTCAGGATTGTCGGGCATGTTATTTGAGGTGCTCTATGTCCTTTGGCCTTTGTTATGACGATACTGTAGACGGTTCCCAAAGGGTTTATATCGGTTTCGTCCAGCAGATTTTTCTAAACCCGTGTTTAAGGATCTCCTCGCTTGCAATCTAGGGTTCCTCTTGGGCGCTGGGCATTTCAACTCGCTCTCACACAGATAACTCTTGGGGATTTTACTTCGTCGTTTCACCAATAGCAGGGTGGGCCAAATGGGTTGGGCTTTCTCCTTGTCATATAAGAGAAATTAATAGGTCCGACAGATAGAGCGCTAGGTTCTCTGCGGTGCCAGGTCCCAGTTGTTAAATACTAATAACCTGCTCAAACGTTTCTCTATCCAAGTTTGCGCCCCTCAACAAAATGTCTGATCAGTCATTTTGGGGAGGTTTCGGTGTTTCTCTTTTAGGAGCTCCAAAATCACAGCCTGATGGTCACTTTGTGTATAGTCTTCACTGACCCACCATTTTGTCTTGAGTGCTAGAAAGTTTATGAAAAATTTTATGCCCGCCTTTCGGAAAGTACAGGGTGAATGACTCGAACTCCAACTTTTTAAAATGCTATAATTTTTTTATTTTTTGATAAATTTTATTGTGCCAAAGCAAAAAATTTTGGAAAATACATCAATTTTTCAAATTGTGTCAGTAGTTTTCAATATGTCTACCTTTGGCGCGAATAATGGCCTTGAGACGGCCGAAGAAAGCATCGCACGCTGCACGCAAGTGGCTCTGCGGTATTTTGGCCCATTCCCGGCCAAGTGCTTGTTTGCGGTGGTCCAAACTTTGGTATTTTTTAGTGCCAACCTTCGTCTTCAAAATACTCCAGACAAAGAAATTCAACGGATTTGCATCCGGAGAATTTGCAATCCATTGGGTCGAAGAAATGAAGTGTGGAACATTGTTTTTTAACTAATTTTGGTTGACGCGCGCTTTGTGAGACGATGCCGAGTCTTGTTAAAATGTCCACGGTCTGCGACCGAAATGATTGTTTGCCCAAGGGTTCAATACTGCCTCTAAGACAGTTTCACGGTATACGATAGCATTAATTTTGACGCCACGGCCCAAAAATACAAGCGGAGAGCGACCATCGGCGGTTATGACGGCCCAAACCATCACCATCAGTGCTGCCTGCTTTCTGGTGGCCGTCCGAAGGTGTCAATTTTCGAAGGACCTCTCTGGCAAGTAAACTCGGTCATTTTGTTTGTTGACATATTGCTCGATAACAAATGGCGACTCATCGGAAAAAACCAAATTCGGCAACTCACCACTTTCGTGCAAGCGTAGCAACTCCTTCGCTCTTTCGACTCTAACTTTTTTCTGTTGCGGTGTAAGATCTTGTGCTTTTTGGAACTTCAATGGCTTGAGCCCAAGCTCATTTTCCAGTATGTGTTGCATCCGTTCCAACGATATGTTTAGCTCAGGAGTCCTTTTTCTTCCACTTCCACGCGGATTTCGCTCAATTCGAGCCTTCACTTTCCGAACCATTTCTACCGATGTTGCTGTTTTTTTATGACCACCTCCATGGCGTTTTGCGATGCTGCCAGTATCACGGTAACGAGCTATGGTTCGAGACACAAATGATTTATTCACATTGAGGTGTTGGAGGGCTTTAACGATAGCTACTTGTGGTTTTCCAGCCAAATATAAAGCAATCACACTATCACGTTTGATTTCCATCGCGGATAACACAACACAACTGAGACGCAAATTGTTTAAAAGGCTTGTAAACAAAATTTGAGCTCACTGTCACGAACGGTTTGGAAATTATAGCAGTCTGAAGTTGGTTCCAGTTCGAGTCAATCAGGGTGTATTTTTTGTGCCCCCGTTAACTAGAACTATGTCCAGTGTTGCGAACGTCGCGAGTAGAGCTCATCCTACTGCCAAATTCTATGGCCCACGCTCTGAAATCTCTCCTTATTACTATCGGGTCTTTTCCTGTTGCATCCGTTACAAGACCATCCAGAATCTTTTGTTATTGTGCCCAGGATAGGCTTGGCGTTGCATAGCAGCTGTAAAAGTGGATGCCATCGATCTTGTCGCTGGTGAAGCCTTCCCCCGTTTTGTTTTCAAATGACCATACTGCTGATTTTGTTGTCTTATCGCTTACCCAGATACACTCGTTTAGGGATATTATGTGGATCGCTGATCAGGACCACATCAAATTGCTGGTCTTTGGTCATTTGCGTTAACAGGTCATGTGTCGCTTCGCCGTGGTCATGGTTTTAAACTAGTCACTAGTCAGCAACATGCCTGACATTTTCTGCGTTGTTCTTCTCCGCATTTCAAGCATTGCTTTGAGCGGTCTAGCTTGTGTTTGCAGTGATGTGCTATGTGACAGAATTCAAGTCACTTGAAGCATTTAGTAGGGGTCAATTGTTCGCAGATACGACAGCTTACGCGTCTGATTTTGATTCCGCCTCATTTTAGTATTAAGTTAGCGTTACTTACATGCAGGCTTATTGTCGCAGTTTGAGTGTCCGTAAGTATTTCTTCAGTTAATTACATAAGTCACATTTGCACATGTCGTTGAGCTGGTACTACTTATTATAGCTTCGTCAATATCCTTTATCTTAAGAGTGCAATACATTAGTGTGGTCGAATTTCTATTTCGATATCAAGGGTTTCACCCACAACGTTCTTAAATTGCTCGGTTAGATCTCCTGAGCCGTTCAGCTAGAACAGCAGGTCGCCGTTTTATGTCCGTCTGATGCTAGTACTGATCTGCCTTCAATTTATTTTGTCCTATGAGGGTACTCTTTTTTTAGTCAGGAGGTCGTGTTTTCCCATTGGATATGACTCTTTAACCGACTCAAACCTATCAGAATTTGGACCTTTGCTGATTGTAACGTAGATTTCATCCGGACACCATACACGCTAAAAACCAAGACCAGATGGAGAACCTGAAGTCTTCGTTCTCTTAGTCTTATTTGGGATGAAAAAAAGGAGCCAACTTCAGCCTTGAGAAATGACGAATTTTAGTTGCTGTCGTTTTGTTTTTTTTGCTTTTTACCGTGGCTGCTAAGGGAGTGTTACTATCAACATCTTGGCGTTGGATTTCATCGGCACATTCTCTGACATGGGTGTCTATCTCACATGCTCTTCTCTTTTTCAACTGTCTTTTCGACAATTGTCCTACAGAGTAGAAGGTCGTTCAACATTTTTAGTTTCCCGAGTCATACTGACGAAAGCAGCAGGCTGAGTATTTTTGGTATTCTCTTCATCGTTCCAGACCAATCCATAGAACGAAATGTAGAAAAGAGCCGCACTCAAAAGATCTAACGTCCCAGGGCATGCAATCGAATAGCAAATCGAATAAAACGGCGCTGGATCCTTTCGATTTTCGAGATATGAACACGATGATATGGGGACTACACTTGACTGGCGTACTCTAGGAGGAGGCGAACAGAGGTAATATAGAGGGACCTGGTCACGTATGGGTTGGTGAATTCTTTGGACACCGTTTTACAAAACGTAGTGCAGAGTTGACTTTAAGGATTTTCCCATCCATATGTAAATGGAAGTTGAGCTGCCTATTTCACAAAATGCCAAGTTCGCGAAGAGATTGAACGGAGGAGATAGGTTGGTTGTGGAGAAGGTAGAGTCGGGAAGAAGATTGGTGCCGCTTATGTGAAAAGGTGATGGATCGAAAAACTATCAAGGTCTTGTTGACGGAGGAAGGAGTCATGGTGAGAGGAAATGATTTTGAAAAATTTGGTATCGTCGGCGTAAAGAGAGACCGACGAGTGTTTGATGATCCTATCGAGATCATTTATGGTTAATATAAAAAGAAGAGGACCGAGATCACTGCCTTGTGGAACTCCAGAGGTGTTCAAAAATGGAGCCGAGTGGGCTGACCTAAAACAAACACTACCGAGGGCACACAATTTGAAAAGTATTAATCGATGAGAGATTTTATCGAAGGTCTTGCTAAAATCGGTTGCAGCCACATAGGCTTCGCTATCATTTTCTAGGGCAGAGAGGGCAAAGGATACGAATCCAATGAGATTTGTGGTGGTTGACCTACCCTTCAAGAAGCTGTGTTGTCTAGGAGAAATAAGTGATTTGCATTGGAAGCTTAGAGCTTCATATAAAATATAGTACTTTCAAAGAGTTTGGGTATATGGAACGATAGTTTGTTATTTCGCTCTTTGATCCCTTTTTGTGAATCAGGGTTATGAAGGAGGTTTTCCAAGCCTTCCCCAAGAGAGGGAAGGAGGGTAGCCATTGGAATTCTTTTGCAGTTAACAAATTGGAAAAAGGACTTAGGGTCTTTTATAAGGTTGATTTGCGCATTGTTAAGGTTGAGCTGGTAAAGGGAATCGGAAAGTTCGGTGAAATTAGGATAAGCAAAAAGATAGTTGGGATAGTCGATAAGGATCTGGTACTAAGTCTCTTATTTCGTAAGGAACGAGGCTTCCGATTATATCAGGGAGGACTAGTAGATGATTTTTTTGGGGCGGGAAAACGGAACGTAAAGGGAAAAAGAATTAAATATTTCTCTATAAAAAATGGATAAGGCATCATTCATACTTAGGTTGTGAAAGTTCATGTACAATAGTTGGATATACCGCTGACTTAACATAGACTTGAGTTTGTTAAGCGATCTAAGAAAAGACATTCCTTAGTTGAGTTGGTATTTGAAGCGACGAAAAACTATTGATGATCTGACGGAGTCCACTGTAGCTGAAGAAGATTAAGGTCGCCGAAAATAAGGATATCGTCAGTAGAGTCAGACTATTTAGGTCCATCGCATCGATAGCAAGTTGGTAGGATTCGCTAGGTTCATCTGGTAGAATGTAGCAACATATAACGTAATGGGGTTTGAAGGGGAGTGAAATTTTTACTGCGACAAAGTCGACTTTAGAGAATGAAGAAATGGTAATGGGAGACGAGTTAATGCTGTTGTGGATCGCCAGTAGCACGCCTTTTCAGTAAGTAAATGCTATCAACAAACAAACCAGCATCTGCCCACCGCCTAGGACAAAACGTTACTATTGATAGCAACAATTTCGAGGTAGTAGAACTCTTTCACGTACCTCGGAGTAGACGTAACCCAACGCATGACACCCCAGTGGAGATCCGACGAAGAATTACCCTAGGAAACTTCGGCCTGGCATAACAATTAGGTTCACAACCCCTAACTCGAAAGACGAAAGGCGTGGTATAGAAAACCCTTATCCAGCCAGTTCTGTTGTATGGCGCCGAGTGCTGGACGATAAACAGGAAGGGAGAACTGATACTGGGCTCCTTCGAAAGAAAAATTCTTCGACGGATTTTTGGTCCTATATGCAGGGAGGGCGAATGGAAAGGTAGATACAACCGTGAACACTGTGAGCTGTATCAACATGTGGATGTAGTCCAAAAAGCCAAAATACGTCGACTACATTGGCTCGGTCACATCGAGCGAATGGGCAATAATGCTCCAGCTGGAGGAGCAGGAGCAGGATCTTCGATTCCCAGCCACCAGGTTCGAAATGACAAGGAAGGCCGAACCTCCGTTTTAAAGTCCAAGCCATCACGGATGCCAGAGCGCTTGGTCTGGATAACTGGACGCTGCATGCCCGGGATCGCAGAGGATGGAAGGCTGCAGAGCCTCAGGCAGAGACTCGAGACTCGTCACGGGCTGTATTGTTGTAAGGGCATAACACCTACAACAATTTGATTCGGTAAACCAACTCTGAATTTGAACTTCACATCTGCGCTTAGTAACGCCGGTGTTTGTGTTCTCTATGTTTGTCTTTCTTTATAATGACTCGGAAATTCAGAGTGGATATTGCCAATATACGCGGGCTAAAAATTAATCACTTTCCTGGGTACGTTCACGCCTGCAAATACAGACCAGCTGTTTTGGCACTTAGTGAAACACAGGTAGATCCCCGCCCACACCTCTCAGATTACTCTGATCTGAAGCTACCTGGCTACGAACTAGTGCCATTCTTCTTCTCTCACCGCGGTCTCGCCATTTACGTGCGTAGTGATGTAGCTTACCAAACTCCACCGCAATGTAGTCCCAGTTCCAATCCGGAATTCAATTTCATATGGTTAGAATTCCATCTCCGTAAGCAAATTATCCACTACTGCTTTATTTACAGAAGACCCAAACTGGACAGCAACTCGACCTTTCACGAGTTCGATGCGCTGTCTGACTCCATTCAAAGAATTGTATCCCTGTATCCTCATACTGAAATCGTGATTACGGGCGATTTCAATATACGCAATTCTGGCTGGCTTCGACATTTTGGACAGACAACACCCGAAGGACGGTGTGTTGAGATCTTCGCTGCGGAAAATAATTTAACCCAACTTGTAAATGAGCCCACATGAATACCAGACGTTGATAGTCATACCGCCAACACCCTGGACTTGTTTTTAACTTCTCACCCTGACAAGTACTGCGTTAATGTGCTCTCTCCTCTAGGCTCGTCGGACCATTGTGTCATATCAGCTAAATTCTCGTACACCCTCCACACAGTTAGAGAAAAGATCCCTAAAAGAACCGTATGGCAATACGAGAAAGCCAATTGAAGCGGACTTAACAACTTCTTTAGAAATTTTAACTGGTCGTTATGTTTCCTCTTGGATGCCGCTGTTGACATGGTCACAGAAACTATTCTCTTTGGAATGAGATGCTTTATCCCTCATCGTATGAAGAGTATCAAACCAAAAGAAAAGGCATGGTACGACTCGAGCTGTAAAGAGGCTGTCAGGGTTAGAGACTTGTTTTTTCGATCCTATAAGACCAACCCGACAGAGGAAAACCGAAAAAAGTGTAAACGAGCCAGAAACGACTGCAATGTCTTTCTCAAGCGTGTAAAATTCCAATACGACCAAAACCTGAGGCAAAAAATACTGCAATGTCTCAAAGGCAGTAAAAATTTTTGGTCATTCGTCAAAAACATTACAAATTCCGCCTCATCCTCCACCCCACCCCAACGCTCATTTACAATGACATTCCAGCTGTCAGCTTTTTGGACAAGGCCAATCTGTTTGCTGCACACTTTGCGGCTAGCTCAACACTCCCAGATTGTGCTTTGTCACCCTCTACACTTGAGTGCGTCGAATCTTCAATGGGACAAATCCACTTTCGCACTCGTGTAGTAGCAAGAGTACTTAAAGATCTCAACATGCATAAATCCGCTGGTCCAGATGGTATATCTCCCCTTCTTCTGAAGAGGTGTTCTTCCACGCTGGCAAAACCACTGCGTAGGCTTTTTCATCAATTCTACTCTTTAGGACTCTTTCCGAGCAGGTGAAGAACAGCATTTGTCCAGCCCGTCCCTAAAAAAGGCGAATCTTCTTCTCTCTCCTCCTACAGACCCATTGCATTTACGTCCCTTCTCTCCGAGATCATGGAAACGCTGATGAACCGTCAGCTAATGAAATATTTCGAAACACGAAAACTTCTCAATGACCGGCAATGTGGTTTTCGTAGCGACAGGTTCACTGGTGATCTGATGGCACGTCTCAACGAAAAGTGGAACCAAAGCGTACATCAATCTGGCGAAAGCAAGATAGTTGCACTTGATATTTCAGGCATTTGACACAGTTTGGCATCAGGCTCTCTGGTCGAAAATGCGTGCTCTTAGGATCGATGACTGTCTTCTTCAATGGATTAGAAACTACCTTTCGGAACGTTCAATTCAAGTTGTCTTGGACGGTTTCAAGTCTGTTATTCACAAAATAAATGCTGGTGTGCCCCAGGGCTCCGTTCTGTCTCCGACACTCTTTTTAATTTTCATCAACGATCTCTTGTCTGCTACTTTCCAATATACTCCTTTGCTCACGACAGTACTCTCTACTTTTCATATTCGTTCCCGGACTCACGCCCCTGCTCTTCGGCTGTAGAACGGGAACGGCAGCGTATGTTAGGCTATTACATTCTACTTAACTAATTGGTGAACCACTAACAGAGTAGAATTTAATGCTTCCAAAACACAGTGCTATCTGCTGTCCTTAAAGCGAAATTTAAACACCCAGCCATTATCCATGAATGGCACTTGCATCGTCGAAAAACTTTCCAGTCTCGCTATGTGTGTCAATGACAACTTACGGTGGAATGACCACATATTCGATGTTGTCAAAAGTGCTCCGAAATGAAGGGGTAAGAGATACTTTACCCCTTCTGATCTGGCCTCAGTATATGTATAAGGCATTCATCCGCCCGAAATTGGAGTACAATGCCCACATCTGGTTGGGTGCGCCCAAAACGTCTCTGCACCTGCTAGATAGAATCCAAAACCGTGCGATAAAACTCGTAGGTGATACTAATATCACTCGAACAATGGACACCCTCGAACACCGACGTAGTGTCTCGTATCTCACTCTGTTTTATTGCTATTTCTACCTCCAGTGGTCCATAGAAATCGGCAGTAGCATTCCGCCCCTTCAAACTTTTAACTGTAACACCCGTCTCGCTATGAATGCTCATCAGTATACCCTCAAGCCCACTTTCGGACGAACTCTAAAATATCGTGATTTTTTCCTAAGCCGTACAACTCGCTTATGGAATGCCCTGCCTAGCTCTTTATTTCCTGGTCATTATAACCTTCAAACATTTAAAACCAACGTTCACCAGTACCTCTCTTCCCATCCTCCTTGATTTTCCTTCGCCCGCGCTGTGTGCAAACATTTTAAGGGTACTTAAATCCCTTGAGCGCGTGCAAATTATAAAAAAAAAGCAATGAAATTGCCGGAATTTCCCAAGAAGCTCCTCAAAAAGTGATACAAAATGGGCAAATCTTTGCGTGGCACGACCTAATTTTTAACAAGTGGCTAAATAAATTTTAAAGGCCCAATTTAAAACGTAATAAAAGAAAAAGACGGTTTGATTGAGTTTTATGAAAATTATTCAAAAAATAACTTCACAAATATTTTAAGGGCTGCATAGCCCCTTGAGGGTGCGCTAATTTTTTTAAAAAAAGGTGCAAAGCGTCAAAATGGTGCAGTTCTGCTCTACTGTGCTCTGGAATATAAGCAAAAAGGCGGAATTGATATAGTCGTCCGCCAAAAAAAAAAGAAATTAAACAAGGATGCAGTAAGCTTGGAAGGGAATAGTGCTCCACAACAGCAAGGTGTCTGCATGCTAGTCTTTCGATTTAAGCCCACTTCCGCCGTGGTGCGTTGCGCCATCTTTAGTAGTTTAAAAACCAAAACCCGATTAAATAAACAAATCTCCATTTATGTTATAGTTTCTTTTATTTTTTTCTGTAAGTTACCTTAAACCTATGTACAAAAGTATCAATTTTTATCAATTACTCTTAAAATTTAAATCAATATGACACAATAAGAATAAATCGTCCGTTCCTTAGAAAATATGAAAATTCGAAAAAGAAACAACGAAATGCTTACAAAAATAATGTCTTAACGTCTTCAGTAGGAATTTCTAAAGACAGTAAAATGAAAACTCCGTCATATTTATGCATGTGCTCATGAAAGTGTAAAAATATCTTAAAAAAAATAAATAAGTACGATTTTAGTTCTTAAGTTAAAAAATAAAATACAAAAAAAAAATTGCAAAACAAATAGAGCTCATGGTTAATGGTTAATGAAATTTCGTGAAAGTTATGATCCTTAAATTTGAAATAAAAATAAAAATAAATTAGAGTCTTATAGGAAGATACGTCATGTCAAAAATAAATCTAAAGAGTTATGCTCGGAGAAATCTGTGTGGAGTAAGTCTCCGAATGGATTGAATGATTCTAGAGTCGCTAAAGGACTTATGCAGGATGAAGGTTGTTCGGTGGCGAATTCCAAGGAATCACCATCGGGTTCTAGTAGTCTTAGGCTCAGTTCAAGTGGGTTCTCAATGGCGATTGCTGTTGGAGTTGTCTTCAATATGGACGGAGTTCCATCGAATGACTGGATTCCTGGATTATAGTGTCGACTTAGGGGGCTCAGGCATGGCTCAGATAAATGCAGTGATTCGCCATCAGATTCCAGAATCATGCTACTTAAATCAGTCATCGAATGGCAGTCGTCCAGAAGTGGTGACGGTGACATGGACACATAGGCTGAGGAGGAACTTGACGATAAAGGCGAAGAAAATGTCGACGATGATGCCAGATAGCTTGTAAGAGTTTCGGCGATTTTCGTTTTTGTCCGTTGACGTTTGTTGAACACTTTGGTCATCTGCATTTTTGATTTTTTCGCCTTTGGCCGTGGCTGAACGGGAACCGTTGTTGTGGGATGAACTTCTTGCTCGCTATGATCGGTGATTTCCAGAGGTTGCACCCAATCTCGAGTAGTGAATCGATGATCGCCGTCGTTTTTGCATTCGAGCAGAAAATTCTCTTGAAACGTAGGATTCTCCAAGGCCTCGGATAGGACTCGAATGTATTTCATAGCCAAGCGAAGGGTTGTTATCTTGGTCAGTTTTTCATTTGAAGAAGTCGACTCATCACCGGTGATAGTATGAGGAACACAGCGGCGTAGATTTTCAAACGCCGAATTGATCTCACGCATACGGGTTCGCTCGCGAGCGTTTGCTGTTTTTCGTCGGTACTTACTCAGAGGTGCAGCTTTGCTTTTTGCCTTTTCCTTAGACGACGATGACGATGAGGGTACAGCCAGGGTGTTGAATCGCTTAACAGATGTGGTATACCCACTGAATCCGTCTGTAGAAGTTGCCATTGCATCCACCAAAGCTGGTCCGGATTTAAGTGCGCTTGATAAACTCGCCACTGTCGCAGCAGATGTTGGCACAGCAAATGATCTTCTTTGCCGCTGACGGAGGGAGTATTTTTCACCGTTTTTACTACGACCAGAGTTAGTCATGGTTGGCATTTTTGTTTTTGTTGCTACTGTCGTCGTTGTTGCCGTCATCACAGAATCATTGTCATTATTATTCGCATCACTGAGCTTTGGTTTTAGGCCTTCGATGCCTGCACTGCCATTCGCTTGACAGTGATTATGATGGTGGCGATGATGGCGTGCGGCATCAGACGTTGATATCACCGTCGTCGCCGACATTGATGATGTCGCCGTCTGCTTGTGACATGTCGTTGACTTCATTATTGATCCTGCCGTCTGCTTACGAGTATCTGCTTCTATTTCTGAAAATTCATAAAAAAAAAAAACAAACAAAGATATATTGGAATTAATTAAGTATATAATGGAGAGCGTGATTATGTTTTATCGTGAGCTTTAAATAAATGCAAATGCACAAGTATGGATATGTGGATATGTGTTTTGCTGCGGCATCCGTTGGAGCCATGCAGCTTATGTGTACACAGAGGCAAGTAATGCAAGAGCTAATGACTGAGCATAAAGAATTAGTTTTTATTAAGCCAAACAATGTTTCTGTGGAATTTTTCATGACACTAGAGGGTTTATGCAAATTTAACTGAAATGTCGTATCTAGACCAGAGATTGAGAGCTTTGCGACACTAGTGAAGTGAATCCGCGTGTTTTTTAGTGTCGTCATCGAGATCGTTGAAGTGATAAGTTTCCAGCTACAGAGAAATGCAACAACTTCGAAGAATATCCTAAAGATCTTGAGCAAGTACATAAGACAGCTCTCCTTGGTTTAGTATGCCACTAAAAATCGTATTTATCGAGGTCTATAGTATTTATCAAGCTTCCTGCTTGATAAATATTCGGTTATTCCTGCAAACTTTCAGCTACTATCGCATTTTTGGTAGATCTAAGCCAGTGCCACCTTCCTTTCTCTGGTTGCCCATTCTGGCGGTAAGTCTAAAGGATCAAAGATTCCTTGGTTCTGAAAACGAAAAACAGGCCTGACGTCAAGCTACGTGCCAAAGAAGTTAATCTGCAAAAAAGTATAAAGATGATCCCAACGAACTCTTGTACTAAAAATAGCCATAGTTCTTGGCCTTTTAGTTGCAATCACATTATCACAGCCCGTGCCGATTTAGAAGATTCTGATGATGTCTTCGGCTCTTGACTCAAGCTTCTCCGACATGCTCTACAGTATTGATTGTCTTGGAACTATGGAGACGGCGCTGGAGAGGCTCATCCCGTCACGATTAAGTTCAGGTGGTTTTTCAAACGGGCTCCATAAAAGCCACTCTCTAAGGATCAACCGACTAAGATGCAGTTGAGAAGAAGAAAAAAGCCGTCAGGTAGACGCTAGCTGCACAAGAAGTTTCCTCCAAACCTACCAACAGCTATGATTAAGAAAAACAAGTCGGTTGAAGTCTTAATACCTGAATCCGAGAAATACCTCGGATCTGAAACTGCCTCTTGTCTTTCCGCCATGAATATGCCCGAGGGCTTTAAATTTTACTCTGTTGACGAAGTTTTCAGCGCACTATTCCGAGTTCAAATTTATGATGCAGGGAGTTGGTCGAATCAGCTTAACCCACCGACAAAAACAAAATCAGTCTTGAGTCCTACCCGCAACCGATATCCGCATGAAAATGACTCTGCGGCAAAGTTGATAGTTGTGACAGACCGAGGGTGGTTAAAAGGGGCAAATCCCCTAGGAGAAATAATTCAGGCGGCGGCTTTTTCCGCGCGCAAAGATAGTAAGAAACAGTGTTACAACCTCTTGTTTGGCCTGGCGGAAATGTTACGATAGTATCCACTTTCATAAAAATTGCGAAACGTTTAAGATCAGGAAACAGACTAAACCACCAAGGGTGCCGTCATCTCCTTTCTAAGTCTTCGAACTGATCGGGCTGGTAAGAAGCGGAATGACGCTATTTGAAAACACTGTGGAGATCAACTGTGAAAGGAGCTAGCTTAGTACTGAAAGTTTGCATTTAAGCGGTGGACCGGGATATGAAACACGGAACCGTGCTCCCCGCAACTGTGCTCCCCTCAACAAATCTTCAAAGCTGTTCTGTTTCAAACATCTTCCCTTGGGAGGGCCGGGATTTTGAGGTTTTTAAGTCACATTATTGTCACCTTTTCTATACGATTCAGGGAAACCAGACTGAGTCGATGTTTCTTTTTAGCCACAACCCTAGACTAGGCATTAAGAAGTGATAAATCTATTTCCTCAAGGAGAGTAAGACATACAAAATCAAGGACAGTTATTTTCTCGTTTTTCGCTTAGACGAAGCTTCAATCTTTGCAACATAAGACCTATCCTATGCTTCATTTGTTTGGTGGAATGAATTCTCAATCAAATAAATCACTGCTACTTTTATAAGACTAAGAACGGTCTGCCTTGGCTTTTTGGTAGGTTTCCAAATCTGACTCTACTGTGGATGCTCTCCCTTCCCATGATATGAGTATCATGGGCTGCCATCTATTGTTTAGAAGGAAACAGTTTTTGGTATAATCCACCCTCGAGTCCCGTTGACCTAGTGCCGCGACTGTAATTCGACTCCGATCTTATAGACATGCTGTCTGACCCATTGATACTGGAACTTCGACTGATTCGTGCTCAGGACTGGCTTTGGCAAGGATCTCTGAGTCGGGAAAGGAATGTATTTAGTTGGATTTCTACCTACGGCTTCAAATATCGGTCTAGAATGTGGTGCTGCTGGCGTTGTGGAGAACGGCAATCTTAGACTTCTTTACTCGTTAAGCAAACTTGTGTTTCTCTTCGAAACGGAGGTCTAAGCAGACCGGATGGGCAAAATACCCGCGTCTGTAGTGACAGCTAAGCTAAGCTTAGGGACAGACTGTTTTCACTTGCCATTTCTAATCTAGTTCGAGAACGCGAGGTGCTATTGAACATCCTGCCTTGATCCTAGGTTGCATTGCAATGCGAGAAATGACATGGACAGGACCTGAACTTACGTTGACACTGGCTGAGTCCTATGTTAGGGCTCACAATTAAGCCTCTTATGAGCATAGCCGTAGGTATGTAACTCCAGGTTGCAGGGACACCAAACGACTGCTTGCAGACGTTTCTAAGAAGTCGGAGTCTTTTCGGCTTTTTCCTTGGTAGGAAACACTGCAGACTTCTTACTGTAACTTTGCTTGATAAGCATTTAAGTGTGGTAGGCGTAAGTAATACCACTACCAGCGGCACTGGATATTGTGTTTCACTTGACATCCATCGATATCTTCACAGCTAAGCAGTTACACTGGAGCTATTCGCCTTAAAGCGACTACGCAGTGGACAAATAAATTATTTGGCCACGCTAACATTATTAATATACTAGGAATCCTTCCAGAGAACATTGATTACACTATACCCTAACATTGGTTTGACAAAGACTTTCATGTAATCATACCCTCTAGATCCTTCTGGGAGGAAGATGCTTTCATGGATGACAATTCGATCCACTTGTACATAGACGGATCTAAGGCTGATAGCGACGTTGGTGGCTGTGTTTTCTCAGATGAGCAGGCAGAAATTTTGGCGATTAAAGATGTCCTGTCCTGGCTGAAGAAAGACGTGATATCTGCAAGAAATATCCACATCAAATCCCTGAACTCAGTCGCACAAAATTCTAAAACAAGCCCTTGACAAGCCGAACATTTCTTAGAGAGATGGCAGAGCAGTTCAACTTTCGCCTATATTTGGTGCCGGTCCACAGAGACATGCCAAGGAATTGTAGGACCGAGGAACTCGCAAAGATTAGGATTACGGGAAAAAGGTAGCCTCGGCATACCAATAGCTACGCGCAAACTATTACTAAAGCTGGTTGCTAATAGAAGACCAAACCTTAGATGGACTGTTGGGTCAACATGTCTAAGAGTTTGATCTTGTTTGAACATCTCAGCGCTATTGTACGTGTCCTCACTGGACACAGCGTCTTTACAAATGATTTCTGCAGCATCTGCACTAACGAGGATGAGGAGGAGGAGACAATCCTGTCTGCCAAAGAAGGAAACTCCATTTAGGAGCTATCTGCGGTTCATCATACGCTCAAATTGGTTCCAAGAGTAGGAGGATCACAGATCCACGTGGCATCACAATGGGCCAATAGGCCTAAGTGTGTTGGTCTTTCCAACAGCCATTCTTACCTAACCTAACCTAAGTGACACCACTTCCTGGTAGTGATGATGGCATTGTGGGTTTGTAGGCAACAGATACTTGACGCTGTTGTAGAGAGTGCTGGTACTGAAGGGTTTACTCATCTTTCTAAGAAATTTGAGTAAGAGGAACATATAAATAGTACTCCTTGGACCTTTACTTATTCCGACAGGAAAAAAGCCAAAGCCGAAACTAAAAACGAATCCCTTTTCTCCATGCTTGTGCTTCCAGGAATTCTTTCAAACTGCCTCATTACCAAGCCTTATGCCTGGACATGACTTCATGGGATGGGATTTAGATGTTACCATCTCTCTTGACTATGTATTGCCATCTTACCCTTTTTTATTTGGAGGAGTTTCCTTATAACTCTCGTTAATCGCTGTTAGTTTGGGACTGCATCCGATATTTGTGATAGATGGGCCTAGACTGGATGGGGGTTTTGCCTTTATATCGGGTTCAGTCTTATTAAGTTCTCCGCTTCTAATTTCAAAATAACCGTATTATTTTAAACCTTGACAAGTGTTGTTCCCGATGCTAGTTACCAAGCCTCAGGTAGTACAGTCCGATTTCGACGCCCATATAACTTTTCGTTTGGACGTGCATAGGAGCTGTATACCTAAATTCTATTTTTCCTGCCACACATAATTGCGTCTGTCGACTTAAGTCATTTCATTAAGTATAGCAACGTTAGGACTTAATTTGTAGAAAGCTAGTGCCAGGATATCTCGTGCTGCTTTGCGGTGGTTAAAATTGACTAAGCCTCTATCATGACTGCTTCTGTAAGTCGTTAAAATATGCAAATAAATCATTAGAAATTTTGATCACAGATTAAAAGTAATCCATTGGTCAAAGGACACACCGTATGGCATACAGGAATGTCGAAAATGGCAACACAGTAGAGTTCCAAGTTTGTCTTCAAATACTTCATCTCAACAGAAGAGCTTAAAATTAGTGCGCAGTCCTCTTCTTTCTTATTGCTATCTCTAAGATAGACGGTGAATCTGTTTCCTTGATCCTTTCTTTTTTCGATACCAACCACTGCTTCAGTCTTCCCGAGTAAGTACATCAAGCCCTTGGACTGCACTATCTTTAGGCTTCCAAAGCATTATAAGCCAGCATAACGCCACTGCGCCCAACGCATTCTGGTCTTTTTGACGTCCTGTGTGGCTGAAAACCCAGTTAAAGTAAGAAATAGGCTGCAACTTTTTGCGTTTCATCCAGTCGCGCTTTGGGCCATCCGTCGGATAGGTAACCGGTCAATGTTTTTGTGTCATTTGAGACAAAAAAAAGGCAGCTTGACATATAGTCGAACAGGTGGCGGAAAATGAATCATCGAACTTTGTTTTTGTTCTTTTGTGGAAAAGATGATATCCGCCAAGTGGCTGCCGCCAGTGTTGATACACACTTGTGCCCGTTTTATCGCATTTTCCATGACTTTCCACAAGATTTCCGGGGATAACTGTTCGTATTCCTGTCGAATATTCTCCTTAGGGGCTGCGATTGTCTGAGGCTTGTTGGCATAAACCAGCGACTTCAAGTAGCCCCAAAGAAAGAAGTCTGGAATGGTTAAATCGGGCGATCTTGCTGGCCATGCCAAATCGCCAAAAAGGGAAATTACGCGACCAGGAAGCGCTTCCTTCACAATATCCATTGCGCTCGTGCTGTGTGTGCGGTTGCACCGTCATGTTGGAACCACATATTCACCAAGCCCCGCTCATCCAATTCCGGCAGTAAGAAGTGGATTATTATAGCCCTGTAGCGTTCACCAGTAACATGTAATGGCTCTTCGTGCATCACACGCCTATTTTCAGTGCCCCATAAATGAAGATTTTGCTTATTGACGTAACCGCTTATGTGGAAATGCGCCTCGTCGCTCATGATGATTTTCGACACAAAATCGTCCTCTTCGTTGTTAAGTTGGAGGATGGCTTTACAGTAATTCACACGCGACTGACTATCAGGAGGCATTAACTGATTCACTGTTTGCACTTTGTACGGGAACATGTGTAAGTCTTTCACTAAAATTTGCTGTAGAGTCTGTCTGGTGATGCCCAATTGCGTGGCTTGGTTGATGTTTCTTCGTTTTCAGCGACATTCGCAGCCACAGCCACAGCCACGATATTCTCGACCGAACGAGCAGTCCAGTAGCGGCCACACCCTGCATGGTCTCTTTTGGTTCCACTCTGCTTGCGTCGAGTAGCTAAGTGCCGGAATATTTGCGCAGCTAGTGCGACAGGATTAGGAAATCGACGTCGCAATTCACGCTGCGCTAACACCACCGACCGATTATTATTGGTCAAAAACATCGACACAATTATTCCATGCTTTTGCGGAGTATAACACTCCATTGTCTGTATGTTTGTATACTGCAGCTGTCTAGTTCACAAATGTCAAATAAGATTGACGTACGACGCCATTTGCAAAAATTATACCATCTTTCGATAGGGTGATTAATTTTGCGCCACCTTGTATTAAGTGCGCCAATAGATGGCTCCAGCAGTAAGTGCTGATCGATTTCTACATATCCAAACCGCTATGAACCAAGCTTAGCATATTGTAAACAAACCGTGTTGACACATATTAGTGATTTTGTTTTGGCGTCATCTACTTTTGGTTGTGTGAAAATATCTGATTTTGTGCCAAATAATCGTGATTGGTTCCGTCGCTTCAAAGACGGTGATTTCGATGTTGACGACCGTCCCCGTGAAGGAAGGTCAAAATCTTTCGAATACGCTAAATTTTAGGCATTGCTTGATGAGGATCCGTGCTAAATGCAAGAAGAGCTTGCTTCACCTTATGATTTGAGACCAAGCGCTGTTGAGCGTCGTTTTTTCGCCTGTGAACAACTGCTCCAGCGGCAAAAAAGGAAGCGTTTTCTTCATCGCATCGTGACGGGTGATGAAAAATGGACTCATTACAGCAACTCAAAGAGAAGAAAGTCATGGAGACTGCCCGGTCATGCTTCTACGTCGTCGGCTCGGCCGAATATTCACGCTGCGAAGGTTATGCTGTGTATTTGATGGAACCAGGTCGGTGTTATTTATTATAAACTCTTGAAACCCAATGAAACCATCACTGGGGAACATTATCGTCTTCAACCGATGTGATTGAGGCGAGCACTGCGCGAAAAACGGTCACAATATGAGCAGAGGCACGAACAAGTGATTCTACAGCATGACAACGATCAGCCTCACTTAGCCAAACCCGTTAAAACCTACCTCGAAATGCTCAAATAGGAAGTCCTATCCCACCTGCCAGATTCTCCAGATATTACGCCGATTATTACTTGTTCCGTTCGATGGCACATGGTCTGGCTGATCAGCAGTTCCGCTCATATGAAGACATCAAAAAATGGCTTGAACACTTTTACCGTAATGGTATTCGAGCTCTGCCAGAAATATGGGAAAAAGTTGTACCTAGCGATGGGCAATACTTTGAATGATTCATTTGTAACCATTTCTTCACAATAAAGTTGCATTTTCATCAAAAAACCAGCGATAACTATTTTAACGAGAGCACTCAGACTCTACCAATCTCGAGTTTGTACTCCATGTGTTCCGAAAGCCAACAGCACGAAGGATTGATTCCGAGTTCCCATGTGATCGTCCGTCTAAGTATCATATCTGCCGCTCCCAACGTTGCTTTATTTCGGTGATCTGGTAGGAATCGATGCTTTCAGCGTGGCGAGGCCGTTGACCTGCTTAATATGTTTACATTGCATGAATGTCAAATCGTCGTGCAGCTCATTCGTAGCCTAAAGCGTCAATTTCGTCTCAAAATGTACGCTACGATCTACAATAAATAGACGTTTGTTGCATATTGAATGAGAAAAAGTTGGTCTTGAGGTAGGTGACCAGCATGCCTAGCTCTTCCGTGTTTGAGGATCACGACATCCCAGAAACGTATTTACTTGTGGAAAGGTCTCAGTTTATCGTTTTTTGGACCTTCCAGTGTAATTTCTATCGAATAGCCACTACGGCATAACAATGATTTTGATCTTCCTTACGCTGCTGTGTCAGTAGTTACAACAATTTTGTTAAAACGGCTTCAAAGTGTTTGGTTACTGCGTGCGGCTATTATATATAGCAATCCTTTAATGAAACCGCGTGTATTTCCAGTTGGTAGAACAAGTCGGTATTGTACGGAGCAGAAGAGAATCTACTGGTTTTCAAACACTTTAAACTCTAAAATGTCCATTTGTATCAACAGAACTCCTTGTCAAGCTAGCGGATGGACGTTCTTTGGAGCTGTTCTTCTCTTGAGTCCAGAACCTTGTCGGTCCTTAACGACAACCGAAAGTCTTACACATGCTATCCGTCCGTATCCGTTGAGAGCTTTTATGATTACAATGGGCTGACTGGTCAAGTTCTTCGAAAAGATGTTTCCAGATAGCTTCCCAAGGAAATGGGTAGCGTAACTCACTAAATATCTTCAACCGCCACAACTCTTTTCCTAAACATCAGTCGGAAGATGCCGCAGTTTTAAGTTCCAGGTAAGTTTGTTTTATAGTTTTGTTAGAAAACGTACGAAAAAATATTATTGGTCGTCAGTTTGTGGACATCATTAGGCAAGGGATCATTAAAACGCTCAGGATGAGTTCATTTCGTCAAGTCAAGTGACAGATAGAGGAACCTTCTTTCCCTCCAATTTGTGGAGAGTCAGCAGTGCTTCTTTGGGCAACGGATCACTGATCTTTTTATCGTTATCTCGTTTGTCAATCCATTCCGACACATAATTAGCTATTCAAATCCAAGTTTGAATTCTCTCTCACATTTTGCAAATTTCGAAATTTTAATGACAAATCCAAAATTCAATTCGCTTTCAATTGGCAGCCAGCCAAACCAAGTGGAGACATTTTTTTTTTTCAGAAATTCAACATTTCATTTTCAAGCGCTGTCAAAGCTAAAAAGGAAACAGCTGTCAAACGTCATTTACACATGCAATTATTTGGCGACAATGAATGAATGTTTATGGTAATGATATTGATATGCGGTGTGCAATTTGTTAACACTTGCTCTCACTGTGGTTTTGCAAAAAAACAAAAAAATAAATAAATAAATAGACAGTGTTATAAATTCCAGAATTGCCACCTAATGTCGAACAGATCTTGTAAGAGCTATTTGGCATACAGTGCTACAGTGGGACAAGGTGCACTTTATTTTGCTTTTAAATTTTAGAGTGGATCAATGAAAAAGACTAATTTCGGTTTCGCAGACAGGCATCGAACTTAAGTTGAGATTATAGGCACCAGTAGTTTGATCAGGATGAGCCATCAGATAGTGTGGATGTTGGTTGTCACTAAATGTCATTTGCTGGCTGATCCTTGTGAGAGATATCAAGTTCAAATGAAGTCGTGGAGTCGCTTACCACTAACAACGCATTTTTGTCATTCCGAAAATAGACGTTTTGTGAAAGTCACATTTTGCAATAACAGCGATTTTTCGGTCAGCATAATGGACCTTTTCAATCCGGAATTCACGTAAAGGCAGTTCAGTTGCGACTCAACATGCACGACAGAAGATCACCCCAAGTGATAGAAATGAGCCAAGCACCTCGACTTATCGCCAAAGCCAACATTTGGGCATTGCTTGTACCACTTTAAGCAGAACTTGACTGTTGATCCATCCATACAAGATCCAAATGACATAAGAGTGACAGTCATAGAACCACACATGACGTCGCTATTCCACCCAGTGCATTGTTTTTTTTTTGTAATCAGTGCGCGCTCAAGGGTTTTTGTATTCTTAAAATGTTCGTACACCACGCGGGCGAAGGAAATTTAGGGAGGAAGAAAGGACAAGTACCGATGTACATTGTTTTTAAATGTTTGCAAATTATAACGACCAGGAAACACAGACATCGCCAGGGCATTCCATAAGCGAGTTTTACGGCTTAGGAAAGAATCACGATATTTTAGAGTACGTCCGAAAATGGGCTTGAGGGTATATTGATGAGTATTCATAGCGAGACGGGTGTTACGGTTGAAAGTTTGAATGGGCGGAATGCTACTGTCGATTTCAATGGGGCACTGGTGGTGGAAATAGCGATAAAACAAAGTGAGACAGGAGATATTACGTCGGTGCTCGAGGGTGTCCATTGATTGACTGATATTAGTATCATAAATGAGTTTTATCGCACGGTTTTGAATCCTATCTAGCAGGTGCAGAGATGTTTTAGGAGCACCTGACCAAATGTGGGCATTGCACCCTAATTTTGGGCGGATGAATGCTTTATATATTGTGACCAGATCAGAGGGGGTAAAATATTTCTTACATCGCTTGAGGAAACCTAGACACTTCGCAGCATCGAATATGTGGTCATTCCAACGTAAGTTGTCACTGACACACATACCGAGAAGGGAAAGTTTATCGATTTCGACGATGCAAGTGCCATTCATGGATAATGGCTGGGTATTTGAATTTCGCTTTAATGACAGCAGATAGCATATATCGGAGTTTAATGAGCTTAACATACGCTGCCGTTCCCGTTCTACAGCCGAAGAGCAGGGACGTGAGTCCGGGAACCGATCTGAAAAGCAAAGGAATATATTGGATTAGAAGTAGTGGACAAGAGATCGTTGATGAAAATTAAAAAGAGTGTCGGAGCGAGAACGGAGCCCTGGGGCACACCAGCATTTACTTTCTGGATATTAGACTTGAAATCGTCCAAGACAACTTGAATTGAATGTTTCGAAAAGTAGTTTCTAATCCATTGTAGAAGAGAGTCATCGATCCCAAAAGCACGCATTTTCGACAAAAGAGCCTGATGCCAAGCTCTGTCAAATGCCTTAGAAATACCAAGTGCAAATCTCTTGCTTTCGCCAGATTGATGTACGCTTTGGTTCTACTTTTCGGTGGGACATGCCATCATATCACTAGTGGACCTGTCGCTACGAAAACCACATTGCCGGTCATTGAGAAGTTTTCGTGTTTCGAAATATTTCATTAGCTGACGGTTTATTAGCGTTTCCATGATCTCGGAGAGAAGGGACGTAAATGCAATGGGTCTGTAGGAGGAGAGAGAAGAAGATCGGCCTTTTTTAGGGACGGGCTGGACAAATGCTGTTTTTCACCTGCTCGGAAAGAGTCCTAAAGAGTAGAATTGATGAAAAAGCTTACGCAGTGGTTTTGCCAGCGTAGAAGAACACCTCTTCAGAAGAAGGGGGGATATACCATCTGGACCAGCGGATTTATGCATGTTGAGATCTTTAAGCACTCTTGATACTACACGAGTGCGAAAGTGGATTTGTCCCATTGAAGATTCGACGCACTCAAGTGTAGAGGGCGACAAAGCACAATCTGGGAGTGTTGAGCTAGCCTCAAAGTGTGCAGCAAGCAGATTGGCCTTGTCTAAAGAGCTGGTAGCTGGAATGTGATTGTAAATGAGCGTTGGGATGGAGGATGAGGCAGAATTTCTAATTTTTTTGACGAATGACTAACAATTTTTGCTACCTTTGGGACATTGTAGTATTTTTTGCATCAGTTTTTGGTCGTATTGGAATTTTACACGATTAAGAAAGACGTTGCAGTCATTCCTGGCTCGTGAAGAAACCAACTCGGAATGACTCAAGGACTCATGGATGGGGAGGCAAATTGGTTAAGATCAAGTCAAAACGTCAACCATCTTAAAAAAACCCGATAATGAGTCCATGGGTCGAAAAAAGGAAGCCGATATAAAATCATGCGTTGATGGAACATGCTGTACTCAGTTATAGAACTCCGAAATCCCGAAAGCCTTGTGAATAAAGTAATAACTGGCCTTAAGTTTGAAGCTAATGCTTAGATATATTGTAGATATTAGATACCTAATCATTAGGAAAGGAGGATTGTAGATTATTTTCAATCTTCTTCTTCTAACATCTAGCAATAAGGCTTTATAGTGAGATGGCAAAAGGGAGAGCTTACGTTCAGTTAATAAAAATAAGAAGAACAGAGTGACTGAAGAACAATACTTTCACTGACTGTTTTTTTTTTTTTTTGAGGAATCCTTGCAGGCAGATGCATGCGACAAATTACCAAAAATCAAATGAAGTTTCAATGTAATACACTAAACAGTAAGTTCCCGCTCGACACATCTATCTACGAGTATCCATCGAAGATCTACAGTAAAGCAAACTTTGACGAAGTACAACAACGAAGTTTACATCGGAACTGACCACTTTGCTGGCATGCTGACATGATTGCATATGATGAATTCATCACTTCGAGCTGGCCAAATTCGAGTTGAATAACGCCCAAACGATGATTTTATGTGTAATTTGGGGTGAGCCGTCTAAACTTCCACAAGCAAGTACTGAATTTAGCCCGAATATTGTGCTATTATATGCGAGCTGCTAGACTCTGCTTTTAGAAACAGAGGATGCAGTATCAGCAACTTGTTCTTCAATCGTTTGTCAAGTATACGAGTGTTGATCAACATAGCCTCATAGAGCTTATAGCCCTCAATACACGTAGACCAACGTTGCTTAAATCGCCTGATCCTTCTTCAGTAACAAGGTTTGTCGAGGTCCTCAAAATAGAAGTTTGTTTAAGCGATTATTTCATCGTTCGGTTCAAATGTCTTTCCGTCGAGCTATTTCTTCAAGATTAGAAACAGGATTATGAACGCGTATACCCATTCACGCTGTCATTTTTTTTTTTCAAAACTTCGCTGAACCTGTCCAATAAGTTGGCATAATACTCACAGTTGATTGTCCATTGCTTTTTAAGGTAACTGACATCGATTAGGTAGCGTGGAGTCCAAGAAACTATCCCTATGACCTTGTTGGTCGACAAACGATCATTGGGCTTCATTGACGCCGATTTGCCCAGAAAATCCCCCTCTTTCGACCCGCTCCTTGGTCTTCAGTGTGCTTTGATGAATCCATGTTCAGCCCACGGTTATGAAACGACGTAAAAACTCGCTTAGATTGCAATTGAAGTTGTTACACGAAATTCCCTTTTTCTATTTAAGGTTGTCTGCTTTCAATAGCTGTCACTTACAAAATAAATGACGAAGCTTTTTCAAAATTTGATAGATTCCAGCCGATGAAAGGAGGACTTTATCATATGTTGCAATACAGGAAATTCAAAACGCCACGGACTTATTGATTCAACTTCGTATCGATACTTTTTTGGCATTTGTTAGTCAACCGGTCTACGAGGCAACAAGGGTGTTGTTTTTGAAGTGTCAGACTTCTCAATAGGGGTTAAATGCCAAATCAGCTGTTAAAATGAGCTGCCAAGCTTCATTTGTTTACAGTTTGCATTTCATCACGGAAAGATTGACGCCACAGCAACAATTTCAAATTGTTAAAATTTATTTTCGAAATAAAGTTGGAAATTTACTTCGTGAAATTTACTATAAAAACTACGAGCTAGAACGTTTGTCGAATTATTAAAAAATTTCGCACCCAATTCACGCTATTCGATACTCACATCAACAAAAACGAGAACCATGTGTTCGGAAGAAAATATCGCGGTTCCACAGCCGCTAGTGCTGAAGAGGACCTCAAGTCATTCATTAGTCGTCGTTCGCAGCAACTTGGCCTTTGTCCATACACTATCTGGAAAATTCTGAGTAAACATCTTGGTCTCAAGGTTTATAAGATTCAACTGGTGTAAGAGCTACAGCCGCGGAACCATTTACTGCGTCTGGTCTTCAGTGATTGGGCTTTAAATCAACTGGAAGTTGACCCAGTTTTTTAATATAGAGGGTCGTTCATTAAGCGCTTCCTATCTTTAAATTTAAATAAAACAAAGTCTGTGTGGGATATCATCGACATGTTTTATTCGTTTGAAAGGCCTACTGATGCCATTATGTATGGAGTATACAACAATATCGTTCAAATGTCCGCCGCGGCTTCTCTGAATGCGGCGCATCCCAAATGTCCAATTTTCCGTGACTCTAGCGCATAAATCAGGCGGAATTTGACCGATGGCATGGGTTATGTTGGCTTTGCGGGCCGCTGTGGTTTGTGGCTTATTCCTTAAAACCACATGTAGTTGGTGTCCATATCATCCAATTCAGACCAAAAGACGTTGGTAATCATCGACCTATAGCGCTCGTTGTAGACGGTGATTGCCTGGCCAACGTCGTTCTTAAAGAAATGTGGACCGTTGACGCCGCCAGCCCAAAATCCACAACAAACAGTGACTTTTTCGGGATGAATTGGACGCTCTCGGATCTCATGTGGATCGTCCCAAGTTCGACAATTTTGTTTGTTGACGTACCCATTCATCGAGAAATGGACCTCAGCGCTTTTTTCTATGAAAATTAGGGTCAGTTTCCAACTGCTCCAGAGCCCATTCAGCGAGAACACGTCGTTGTCTATGGTCGTTTACCTTCAGCGCCTGGGTCAGTTAAATTTTGTACGGGTACAGGCCTAAGTCATGACGCAAAATTCACCAAGTTGTGGTCTGCGAAGGCCGAGTTCTTGTGAGGGACGCGAAATCGACTGCCTCGAGTTCTCCTGCACACTCTCACGGACAGGAGGAATGTTTTCGGCAGATCTTGCACTTCGTCGACGTAGGGGTGTTGGTTTATCGTTTACTGAAATAGTGGACTCAAATTTATCCATCCCACTGCGAATAGTCCTCTCGGTTGGACAATTATGGCGACCGTAAAATAGGCGAAGCACGCGGAACGTTGCCCGAATAGAACACCTATTTTGATAAAACTATTTTATCATTTGCACGTGTTGTTGAACGCTATATCCGTCCATGGTGGTTTGGCAAAACAGACTGAATAAATGACAGCCAATTTGACAGATGTAGCTTTAACAATATGGCCGTTATCAACTGTCAAAATTCGGAAGTTCCTATGGGAAGACGCTGTACAATTTTGTTCAGTGGAGAGCCTAATTTCTGGTTAAACGTCTATGTAAGCAAGCAGAATGGTCATATTTGGAGTGAGGAAGGTACACAATAAGTGCACCAGATGCCATTGCATCAACGGTCGTTTATTTCTGCAAAAATGAGACCAGTGCACATGTTACTGTCAATAGACACCGGTATAATGGGATGATCAACGATTATTTGCTCGCAAGCGCGACATTAATGTGGAAGAACTGTGATTCCAACAGAATGGTGCCCCACCTCATACTACCAAACGAAAACAAGAAATGGGCTCTTCAATTGGCCACCAAGATCGTGCAATTTCACGTCATTGGATTATCTTCTGTGGGGCTACGTCGAGTCACTAGTTTTTGCCGATAAACCAACGATGGTTCACGCTTTGGAGCAAAACCTTGCACGAGTAATACGCGATATACGCTCCTAACTGCTCGAAAAAGTGGTCGAAAATGGGAGCTCTAGAAAGCGCGTTGTATGAGGCAGCGTGGTGGACATATGCCCGAAACTATTTTCAAATAAAGGGTGACCAGATAGCAATGATAGTTTTTCCAATTGTTATGTTTCAGCAGCTGTCAACGTTACCGATGACATCCAGCTGTCAGAATATTCAGTAAGAGTGCCATTTCCTCATGCATCGTTTTACGCTTGCCAAACGTGAGGGAAACTATTCAAAAATATCGAAATTCTGGCTCAGCTGTAAATACGCAACGTCAATTTTGTCGTGAGGTCGGTCGTCATCATGCCTTCAGTGTGCAGGCAATTTGTCACATCATGGAAAAGTTTGAGCGTGAGTACACTCTGTTGGATTCGAAGCCCAACCAGAAAGAGATTGGTGCGAAATGAAGAAAACATAGCCGCCGCAGCGGCCAGTTTCCAAGACGACACAGAAATCCAAGATTCGGCGCCGATCAGCCGAATTGGGTATAGCCAGAGAGTCAACCCGGCTTATTTTGTGGTTTGATTTGGGCCTACATCCATATAATGTTGTGCTGAGGCAGGAATTGAGGCCGAATGACCATAGACAACGCCGTGAGTTCGCTGATAGGAGCTAGAAATGTTGGCCGGATTTCCGGATTTTGGCCAAAAATCATCTTCTCCGACGAGGTCCATTTTTGGTTCAGTGATTACGTCAACAAGCAATATTGCCATTATTGAAACAAACACAATCCACAAATATTCGACCAAGCATCAATGTATCCACAAATATTGACTGTTTGGTGCGGTTTATGGCATGGCGGCATCATCAGGCCTTATTTATTTCGAAATGAGGAAGGAGGCATTGTAACCGTTAATGGTCTCAAGTATAAGCGACGTTAACCGACTTTCTGTGGTCAGAGCTCTACAACATCGACATATCCGAGCTGTGACTCCAACAAGATGGCGCTACATGCCATACATAAGAGAGCCGCGTGCTGGACGATCTTTTTAAGTGAACAATTTTTCGGCGAGTATACGAAGATATGGCAGCGAACTCTACTAGCTACACCAACAAGTTGATATAGCTCAAGTATACAATATTTACCCGAGCATTTATAGGACTAAAGTACAGAGGATGCATTAATATTGTGTCTGAATTATTGGAATCAGCATACCTAGGATTTTCATTTTGACCTAAAAGATCTTTTGTACAAGTTACTCAGAACTGTAGGTAGGCTAGTAGGTTTTCTACCATCCGAATGAAGTTGTTAACACTACTAGCAGAGGAATTTATTAGTACGTTGGAGCCGAACCGTCTAGTTCCGTTGAGGGCTGGACATTCACATAAGACGTGTTAAGCTGTTACGTCTTTTTCAAGACAAAGTCGGCACTCCGGAGAGTCGACTAGATTCATTTTGTTGGGGTGGTATCTTAAACCGTGATGTCCTGTGAGGTTTTTGATATCGTGCCAACTTAGATTTAGACAGGCTCGTTTGGCCTGCCTTAGACCTGAGCTATTCTCCCAATATGAGATGCATCTCGACTTTCCCCGGCTATTAATAGCTAAATTGACAGTTGGTTTAGGAGTGCAGCAGAAGGGTTCAGGTCCATCAAAGGGAGTTTCTGAGTCCTTTCTGGTCAGTTCGTCGGCTTTTTCATTCCCAGCAATGCCCTCATGATAAGGAACCCACAACAGTTTGGTTTTGTTCCTGAAGATTAGTTTTTGGAGTGCCTTGAAACAGTACATGACTGATTTGAAGTCAATGGTGTGCGAGCTAGGGGCATTTATAGCAGCTTGACTGTCCGTAAATATATGGATGTTTGAGCCTTTGATGCCACAGGTCTAAATGTGGTTGGCCCATACTTAAATGGTGTGGAGTTTTACTCGAAATACACTGGGACTTTTGCTCGTAGCTTTGGTTATATTTGGGTTAGGCCGTGTATTTCAGCTCCCTGTCTGCTGTTTGGTCGTTTATTGTTAACCCATGCTTCTTTGCTTGGAATCTCCATGGAGAAGCCGTCATTGAAGCATAATGTTTTTTGAAGGTGGCTGTTACAGCGCAGATCATATCAAGTTCCGCTATTTTGGAGTGTTCGCTAAGACTTAACGCTTTAATTTGTACCAGACCTGCTGCGCTGCGTAATGCCACTTCGTTTATATATTAGTGTGGGGGCAGATCAGAAAGGCTCCGAAAATTTCCAGAGAGCTCTATTGAGCTTTAAAATAGCGGCCTTTTGCGTGACTTTAGTCCCCCATACTATGCAAGCATAAGTTATGATGGGCCTGACGATTGTATAGATCCAGTGAGTGATCTTTGGAGAGATCCCCCATGTGCTGCCATACATACGACGCCAGGGCCACGAAGCGTTGGTTGATTTAGTTATTTTGTTGTTTTTAATGAGAGTTCCAGTTGAGTCTTTTATCTAGGATTACTCCCTGATATTTGACCTCGTTGGAGCACTTAATGATTGTGTCGTTAAGTGGAACTATACCAAAGTTTATGTTTCTTCTTTTAGTGAAAGGAACTATGACTGCCATATTTGGGTTTATGTAGAGATTTTCTCTGGTGCAGCAGTCTAGGACTCTCCTAAGGGCGTTTTGCATACGTTTTGCAGTGCCTTCGTTTGTCACTCTGATGCCCCTAACGATGATGACTAGATCATCAACTGTGTTGTACTTGTAGCCTAGATTGCTTAATTTGCTAAGCAGATCATCTAAGACCAAAGACCACAGGAGGGGGGCTAATACGCCTCGCTGTCGGTAGCCGCTTATGGCTGATCCTGATGCCGAAGTCGGACATGATGAAGTAGTAATCATCCGACTTTCAAGCGCCGCTTTAATCCAGTTGATGGTAGGTTGATCCATGTTTCTATGGAGCAAAGCATTTGATATGGAGTCATATCCAGTATTGCCAAAAGCGCCCTCTATGTCAAGAAATACGCAAAGTGCAATTTCCTTACAGCGGTAGGAGCTTTTGATTTCAGATGTCAACTTCATCAGAGCACCTTCCGTCGATCTGCCTTTCTGATAGGCGTACTGACACGGATGCCGAGGCAAGCTTTCTCTGATGTGGACGTCAATAATTCTTCCCATTGTTTTCAGATAAAACGATGTCAAGCCTATAGGAGGGTATGACTTAGGTAATTCCTTACGCTTGTTGTCTGGTTAGGGGATAAACACTACGTTGACCTCCGTCCAAGTGCGTGGTATGCAATCCAAGTTGAAGCTGAACCTAAATAAGGCTATTAGGGTAGGTCCAAGGAAATCCAGACATTTTTGTAGCAGAGCTGGAAAAATTCCGTCTATGCGTGGTGCCTTGTATAGTTTAAATGAGTTGATGACGCACTTATGAGTGACCTTATCCGGACTGAAGAGTTTTCCGGATAAACTATTGATTCTGCTGAGGTTTCTTATAAGTGAAACCTCCGATGACTGTCCATAAGACTTGTAAAAATTAAAAGATCCTGAGAAGTGGAGCGAGCTATTCAGGGTTTCCTCACGGTCGCGTGTTTCTGTGCCTTCTGGTTGGATTAACAATCCCATGCAATTTGAATGATCTTGGGAGAGGGCTTATGGAGTCGTGTACGGTAGGAGGCTCTCTTTGACCTTCGCAGCTCTTGGTTGTAGTAGGTTAAAGGGGATCTATATTGTTCCCAAGTCCCGGTGCGTTTGGCTTTATTGAAAAGCTTCCTTACCCTTTTCCGAATAGCTGCTAGGTTCTTGTTTCACTATGGTACGCATCGTTTTACCACAGATTTCTTAACCGCACAGCTGTTTTTAAAAGACGATAGAATGATGTCGTTTCGCTCGAGTTGGGTTTCGTCTGCGTCCACTCTTGTTAGCGGCCCGGACGGCAACAATACAGCTTTGGCCACCTAGGATTTAGGAGCATAAAAGGTTGCTGTGTCTCTGTTACATATTTTTCGTAGATCGGAACCTTGTTAATTCTTTAATTCTATCACTTGTAACTACACCCTGAATGACTCGAACTGCAACCAACTTCAGACTACTATAATTTCCAAACCGTTCATGACAGTGAGCTCAAATTTTGACACATGACAGATAATTTTATTATTTACAAACCTTTTAAACGATTTGCGTCTTAGTTGTGTTGAAAAATTTTTATCCGCGATGGAATTCAAACGTGATGATGTGATTGCTTTATATTTGGCTGGAAAACCACAAGTAGCTATCGTTAGAGCCCTCCAGCACCTCAACGTGAATAAATCATTTGTGTCTCGAACCATAGCTCATTACCGTGATACTGACAGCGTTGCAAAACGCCATGGAGGTGGTCATAAAAAAACA
Source organism: Volucella zonaria (assembly GCA_963966105.1). Taxonomy (NCBI): domain Eukaryota; kingdom Metazoa; phylum Arthropoda; class Insecta; order Diptera; family Syrphidae; genus Volucella; species Volucella zonaria. The sequence goes on from OZ014530.1 coordinate 11,113,735, forward strand.
GCAACATCGGCAGAAATGGTTCGGAAAGTGAAGGCTCGAATTGAGCGAAATCCGCGTCGAAGTGGAAGAAAAATGGCTCGTGAGCTCAACATATCGTTGGAACGGATGCAACACATACTGAAAAATCTTGAGCTCAAGCCATTGAAGTTCCAAAAAGCACACGATCTTACACTGCAACAGAAAAAAGTTAGAGTCGAAAGAGCGAAGGAGTTGCTACGCTTGCACGAAAGTGGTGAGTTGCCGAAACAAACAAAATGACCGAGTTTACTTGCCAGAGAGGTCCTTCAAAAATGGCCGCTCTCTGCTCGTATTTTTGGACCGTGGCCGTGGCGTCAAAATTAATGCGATCGTATACCGTGAAACTGTCTTAGAGGCAGTATTGAAGCCTTGGGCAAACAATCATTTCGGTCGGAGACCGTGGACATTTCAACAAGACTCGGCACCGTCTCACAAAGCGCGCGTCAACCAAGATTGGTTAAAAAACAATGTTTCACACTTCATTTCTTCGACGTAATGGATTGCAAATTCTGCGGATGCAAATCCGTTGGATTTCTCTGTCTGGGGTATTTTGAAGGCGAAGGTTGACACTAAAAAAATACAAAGTTTGGACCACTTGCGTGCAGCGTGCGATGCTTTCTTCGGCCGTCTCAAGGCCATTATTCGCGCCAAAGGTGGACATATTGAAAACTACTGATACAATTTGAAAATTGATGTATTTTCCAACATTTTTTGCTTTGGCACAATAAAATTTATCAAAAAATAAAAAAAAAATATAGCATTCTAAAAAGTTGGAGTTCGAGTAAGTCACCCTGTATATACAGCCAATAAATCGTGAGATTTTCGAATAGCTGGTGCCTTTGGCAAGACATCAAATTCTATAGGCCCTTTGGACGATGTTATCAGGCTCCTTTGTGGCTTCAAATACTTACAATTCTCACTAAAGTTATCCGTTCAATTAAAGAATTCTAATCCAATCAATGATTTGAACATGTGCTCTTTTTCTTATATTAAATTGTTTAAAAGGAATTACGAGTAATTGGCAGTCACTAATTGTCCAAATGCTTTTCGGTTTTGCCATTCATGGGGCGCTTAATGAAAATACTGCTGCCGCAAAAGGCGACAATTAATTGGCTAGATATGCACATATATAAAACTCCAACACTTAAAAGCTAAAATGACAAAGCCAACGAACTATGTAACGAACATTTAATCACGAAATTAATCGAAAAGTTGCTTAGTAAAAAAAATAACAGAAAAAACAGAAAAACCATAAACCGATCCACTCAACATGACAGCAATCAAACGCAAAGATGGTTCATGGAAAAACATCTTTTTTTGTTTTGTAGATTTGAGATACCCACAAGCCATTTCATACTTGTATCTAAGATTCTTTTAATCTCATCACAATCACATAAAGATACAGCCACTGGTGTACTGGTGTACTGGTGTACTGGTGACACGTACAAAGTGAAGTATTGCACCTTGAAAGCACTCTATAAGGACATTGCAGACCAGTCCAGTTGTAAAGAAATTTCTGACCCACATACAGTCAGAGATGGAGACAGGTTTACCAATTAAGTAAGTAACTTTGCTTTGTAATGCAACTGTAGGGTAAGTTACCTTAAAAAATATTTCATATACTCGTACTTGTATTGCTATGCTTTCATCATATGGCAGCCTTCTCTAAATGGCCAACGTGCAACAATTTATTTGCAGTTATACAAATATTTACTCAGTGCGTTATAGTGCAATTTCGTTATTTTTCCATTTTTTTTTAAGAATTTATCTTTTTGTGGAATTGAATTTTTCATTTCAAAAAGTGTCCTTAAGTAGAACAAGAATGTGATGGAAAGGGTAATATTTTGATGCTTAAGCGGTTGTACAAGCCAGAAAACCCTTAGAAATAAAGTAAAAAGGAAAACAGAGACCGCGATGCGAGTAAAGCCTGGAAATGGACGCTTAATCGTACAATATCCCGTGTTTTATAGTCGCAACTATCTCAGCAGCTACCTGAGAATAAGGAAGGATTTCATAATTCTAGGGTCTAGACTTGTTGTAGATCTATAAGATTGTCGAAACGAGAGCACGTCCTCTGCGAGCGCTCCCTCGGTGAGTCTACATACTTACTTATTTAGATGGCGCTACAGTCCAGAATGAGCCTACTTCGCGACCAATAATTTTTTTCGGCCAGCGCAGACTATCACCAACTGCATCTATCCGCCCATTCCAAACGGGACAAGAAATCAATGGAAAAATTTTGACCGCAGAAAAGTCGATAAACGTTTGGAGACTCAAGAGTCATGCATGCCTAATCACGGAGGTTCGGGTCCTTGGAAACTCTTATCTGAACCTTGTAAAGCAAGTCCATTGGCGATTCAGCAAGGCCCTAAGTGCTTGTCGCTACAAACAATTAAGATTATTGTGTAAATATCCGTCCAACAACAGACCCAAGTGAAGCCTAAAAACGTACGTTGTCATCCTCCAAAAAGATATCATCACCTCATTCCAGACCATATTTCGGCGCTAGAAGAAGCCATTCAGGGCAGAAGATGGAGAGGAGATACCAAAAAATACGGCGCCGTATTAACGTTGGACGTCAAAAATGCGTTCAACTCTGCAATCTGGGGGCTTATAATACACTTTCTTAGGTCAATGACGGTGCCATGGTTTTTAATAAAAATTATGCTAAGTTACTCCGACGATGGAGTAAGGCAATAACACATAACTGGCGGAGTTCCACAAGGAACCGTACTAGGACCTCTCTTATGGAACATTATGTACTAATTCTAAGACTTTGAATCCCGATGCAGGCTAAAATCATAGGCTTTGCAGATGATATTGCAATTGTTGTGGCGCAGAAACACCTGGAGAAGAAATAAAAGACATTGGCAATGAATGTATTCGAAAAGGTAGACGGTGGATGGAAACAGTTGCGTTAGAGCTGGCAGAACATAAAACGGAAGCTGTTCTGGTAACCAGTCGTAAGGAAAGAGAAACAATCACCATCAGGGTGGGCGATCACGATATAACATCAAAACCGGCTGTCAGATACCTTGGTATGATGATCCATGCTAGGCTCACTTACAAGAAACACAAGGGAACACAAGAAACAAGCGCTGCCTCATCCAGAATAATGACAAACATAGGAGGACCCAGACAGCAAATGAGACTAGTTCTGTCAAGGGTAGTGCAGTCAATCACAATGTACGCGGCACCAATATGGGCGACAGCACTGAAAATTAAGTCATACGCAAGAAAGACTAACTCTGTCAACAGACTATGTGCTCTGAGAGTTTGCTGTGCATATCGGGAATGCTACCAGCAGATATACTGGCCACTGAGCTACAAAAGATCTACGATGCTAAAGTTCGAGAACCCGGAGTTCCCGTCAAAGATATCAAGCAAGAGAGATGGAACCAGTCTACAAAGGGGAGAAGACCTACCGACTTATACCCGATATTCGTAAATGGGTAGAACTTAATTGCGGAGAAGTGGATTTTTACTTAAGTCAGCTCCTAACTGGACATGGTTGCTTTCAATCATATCTATACGTTTGGTCTGAAGGAATCTCCCTTCTCCTTAAACTGCGGAGCGGTCAGGGAAGATATACAGCACGTATTTTTCCAGTGCCCACACTTCCGAAAAGAGCGCAGAGAACTAGAGGAGAAAATTGGAGAGATACCAACTCCTGAAGACATCGTAAACCATATGCTAACATCAAGTATCATATGTGATGCGGTGAAATAGGCTACGGCAAAAAATGAAATGAAGGAACCTCGGCGGTTGGAAAGAGTCAGAGAGAGCACCAATGAAAATCAAACCCAGACGGCATCTTTAATACAACAAAGAACAGTAAATACTGTAGACAATGTCGAACCAGCAAACGAAGAACGAAGGGCATAAAGTGCTTACCAGCCCCACGAAGTAGTACTTAACGGCAGTTCCGCGGGGAGAGTGGTAGAAGACTGCAGGGTGTGGGTTAGTACGTAGGCGCACCCCCGAAATCGAGTGCTTGGGGTTTGCAAATCGTGCATACTGATAGCCCGGGCTATTAGTATTTCCCGAAGATCCTTGGACGCAACCAAGAAAAAAAGATCAAAATTTGGAGCCATCGTTGAAAACCTGTCTACATTGTTTTTTTGGCTCTCATTATTGTCGCTACTATTTCTGAAAACAGGGACAGTCGATTTCGTACAGCATTTCCGTAACGCCACAGCCTAAAAACGGTAAGCGCAGAGGTCTTTAAAACGCCATCTCGTGTTGTACGAAAGCCCAGTTTATTTTAAACGGATGTTGGCTTTAAGAGTGAAGCGATGATATGAATATCAAGGATTCATCAGTGCAACCAGAGCAAAGCCAGACGTTTTAAAGAAATCCCCGATGTAGCCGAGATAGACAGACTTTTGGAGTCTTCTGATAGCAGCAATGAAAGCCTACTCCACCTTACAAACTCACGCATAAGATAGAATTGATCGTTTAATAGACCTGCGGAGGCAGAAACCTCTCCTCTCTGAGAAGCCCCATGCTTTGCCGAAATCTTCTTTACAATGCCGGAAGGCCGATGGCGGCACCGTAGAAGATCTTGAAAAGGCATGTTTCCTCCAAAGAATTTGATATTCAGGATGACACCCAAATACTTAGGTCCGCTAGGAAAACGGTGATACATTTTGACATAAGATTAGTCAGACCAGTCAGCTTCCCCATTTTCATGACCACAGTTTCAAGAAGATTGAGTAGAAGCGCTTTTCTAGTGCACGCTCTTCTATTTTCTACACGCTCATCATGTCTAGGGATGCCTGTCCTTTAGAAAAAGTCGCCAGGAGGCTACATCAGCTACATTTTCGGGATGAACGTGAATGTTACAGATGGGATACAGAGCCGACGAGCATACACCATAGCAGTGTGGACAGGACCTGCGAGCAAACCCCTCCATCATATATTGACCGTAATAAGGGTTCACTAGCGAAGTTGTCTGACAGAGTTATATATGCCTTGCTGTTGAAGCCAACCTCAATGTTGAAGTCCAGTGAGAGCTCAATTCTTCCCACCAGGTTTAGAAGCACACTCTTCTTGGACAGGTAACCAACTTCGAGGATATTATAGTTGCCATTCCTTCATTACGAGGCAAAGTTATTCGGTGACAGAATTTTGATTCGAAATCTGAATATCTCATAAAGTTATAAACAGTGCTGGGGAAGGTTGGTGTCATTTGTTTGACAGTCGTAATGTCGCAGAGGAATTTTTTAAAAGTTTCCCGTTTCCTTCGGCCTCACTCATCCACATTCTTTTACGTTGGTTCTTCAAAATCCTAGAAGAGTGGTGGGCAGCCATGGGTCCATCAGCCATTGGTGCACCATCCTAGTATCTTGAAGGTTCAACCACAGCAGGTAGGACGGACGGTCCATTAAAGTAACCATTTGGAGGAAGGCGCGAGACCAGCGCCCAACGTTTTAGTGAACAAGAGCCATTCACAAAGTCGTCGGCTCTTGCCCTATCGGGTAGATTCCTTAGCCTTAGAAGGCATCTCCGCTCCATCACGGTCTCTCCTGCCCGATCCGCTTTTTGACCCACCCGTTCATTTTATGTCCGTTGTCTCCTTGGAGAAGTATACTAGAGGGAAGAATTGGTGGGTTCTTGAGTTCTGTCCTTCTGCTTTCATACTTGTCGGAGGGGACAACCAATAGAACCACGAGACGAAGAGACGGAAGTCTCGGTGGAGTGACGGACGGTCACCTGGAACGGTCTGGAATCCTCTGCGTATAATAAATACACAAAGCCACAGAACCAGGCGGACTGCCATAAATACAAAAAAAAAAAAAAACAGAAAATAAAATTGTAACAAAAGTGTTTTAAAGAATGGACTCCTAGTTGCGCGGCCCACAATTAATTAATTCTTGACAAGAGGATTCGCCGGGATGTCTTTATTTTTATTTAGTTTTTCATTGGACAGCACTCCATATATAGAATTCCCCATCCTGCACCCGTCTCATGATTAGTTCCTTGGTTCGCCCTCACTGTACGCCACCCGATCATTATCAGAAACTGATGTCAAACTTCCGCGAAATTTCTTCTGCTCTGAATACCCCTTAATCAAGATCCAGCAGAATATCAAGGACCACTTAGAGCATTCATATGTGAAAATCCAGAAATCTCAATGCGAAAGAGCGGCTGTTTGGGACTCCCAAAAACTATCGGCCACGAAATACTACAGAAAGACTTAAAATGTCACCCTTATAAGATTCAATTGTTGCAAGAACTTAAAGAAAATAAATTTGATTTATGCTGAACCTTTTATGAAATAATGTTGGAAGGATTTCGCTACGAGAATTGCAACTTCTGGATTGACGACGCCCACTTTCACCTGAATAGGCAGTAAATAAGCAAAACTGTCGCTAATGAGTTACACCTACATAAATGTAATGATTTAACCGTTCCAGACTTTTTTTTTAGGGTTTTTTGAAGCCACGAGTCTATGTCAACAAGCCTCAGAATCTTGAAGCCTCCAAAGGGAATATGCATCAAGAATGCGACGATCTATCGCCGGAGGTTCTGGCAGGAGTGATGGGAAATGCCACGAGTTGGGCCCGAATGGGAAATGGAAAATAACTCAAGACATCAAGTAAACATAATCCAAAAGCAGGACCAAAGTTCTTCATTCATAAAAAAAATTACAACCAACGAATTGAATCGACTCCTCGTACTGCTAGACTTACTTTCTTATTTAGATGGCGCTACAGTTCAGGATGGAACTGGACCTCAAATAACAAGTCTGTCTAATTAGCTCTTCATGTCGGTTGAAGTCTCGTTTTAATGGTTTATGCTACTTAAGGCGAGACCTTCCTCTACTGTGTTGGCCTTCGGGGTTAGATTCGAGGACTCGGCGTGCCGGAGATTGTTGTCCATTCGCACTATATGTCTTAGTCATCTTAGGTGAGAGATGCGTAGTTTTTTGACTACGTCGATGTCGCTGTACAGGACTGAATAATTTTCGAAGGATTTATCTCTCGAAACGGCTGAGGACATCTTCATCTGCTTTTGATGTAGTCTATGCTTCAGCGCCATAAATTAGGACTGGGATGGTTAAGGAATTATATAGAGTCTCCTTAATTTTTCGGGCTATGGTCTTAATATTCAATTGCCTTCTTAGCCCAAAGCAAAAGCGATTGGCAAGGGTTATTCTTCATTTCGTTTCTGCTGAAATGTTATTGGGAGCATATATATAGTAGGTAGACCAAGTCGACTGTGACGTTCTGTCCAATTCATCGATGTTGTGTATCGCTTATTATTGACAGCATATAAAAGATTTTTGAATAGGGACATACAAATTTTGTATTTTAATACAAACGCACCCTCAAATTTTGTTTATGATCTGTTAATGGCGAAGTTCAGGAACGAGTAACGTTTGGAAATTCTGAGTCGATGGTAGCAGCTTTAAGAGCGCTTGCTCCAATTTTGGGTCGTAATAATCATCCCACCAAACATAGTGGAATAAATTTGTGCCAACATATTCGCTATTAAATGTTTCTGTGACAGTGAGCACCAGTTATTGTATTGAAAATATTGCAGTTCGAAATGAGCCAAATTAGTTGATTCCGCGCCATTCATAGAAATTGAGAAACTCTCTGTCCAAATTGTCTCGAATCTTACACAAAGATCTGAGCCTACACTCTTACAAAATCAAATTAACTCAAGAACTGAAACCCCTAGATCATTTAAAGCATCAAAACTTCTCCGATTGGGCTCTGCAAAAGTTTGAGGAAAATCCTGAATTTGATCGAAAAATTATATTCAGCGATGAAGCTTATTTTGGCTTAATAGCTTTGTCGATAACCAAAATATGGTTATTGGACAGCAGCAAACCCACATGTGTGTTACTTCAATTGGCTCCATTGTATCTACAAAAAGTGACCGTGTAGTGTGGATTTCATGCCGGAGGTGTGATTGGACCGTATTTTTTCGTCGATGAACATGAGCGCTATGTCGGTGGAGTTCGCTTTTTGGCCGGAATTGGGTGGACTTGACATCGGTGATAAGTGGTTCCAACAAGATGGTGCCACATGCCACACAGCTGGTCAAACAATTGACATATTAAAGAGAAATTTGGTAATCGTGTAATCTCGAGAAATGGTCCAAACGAATGGCCACCTCGCTCAACTAGGTCAGTGGAAGTGACACCCATTGAAACCGATCAATCTCTCGGATCTGAAGCTGCGATCTCTTCTTTTGTCCCGAACGGGTCCAGGGGGAAGAAAGTTTCCTGCACTATTCCCGGATGAAATCGGTCCTGCAACCAGCAAACGTTGCAGCTCCGGTGGACGGAAATCGCATAAGGCAGTCAAACCCATTGTCAAAAACAAAATCAGCACTAGATGTCCGGACGAGGCCAGTGCTACAATCAGCAAGGTTGTAGCTCTGATCGACGGAAGTAGGCCAAAGCGGTGAAATCCCCGTTGAGAAACAACTCGGTGGTGGATTTCCCAGGGCATAAGATCCGGCTAAAAGTGGTGCTGCAACCAAAACAAGTTGCAGCTCTGGTGAACGGAACTTGGACACCGCTGGAAAAGTAGCCTCCAAAAAAACCCCGAAGAGCGCTACGATTTAAGAACGCTGACAATGAAAACAGTGTGCATGATGCTGAGTGCAAATATGTGTCGGTCAACTGTTGTAGCTAGCCAAAGCGGAGAATGTTTGCATTCAACCAGAGGGCTACGATATGGAGAATGGAACTCTTAGAGTGAAGTGCTCTACCCAGCAAATTCTTGAATGACTAAAAAAATTTTTGCCGAAAATTCTACCTCTGGAAACTCAGACTTTCGAGGTTTTCAGAGAACCAAAACTCACGCGCAACATCTTCTGGGTTCCGGGGCAACTCAGAGAAACGGGAGATGTTCTGATGGGTCTTCATACCCTGAACACTGAACTTGACACTGGAAAGTGGGAAATCTACTCTCACGGGGAAAGGATGAATCGAACTACGAAACGAACGGGCAATGGTTCAAATTCGTCGCTGCGTCTGCTTATTTTCCCTATGATTCGTTATTGTCACCACCACGGGAGGCTGTAGTAGAACTCATTGAATATTGTGACTCCAGGAAGATGGGGCTTATCATATGCTGTGATGCTAATGCTGACAACACTTTTTGGGGCAATAGCAAATGCAACGTAAGAGGTAATCATCTCCTGCACTTCATACTATCGTTTGTCCTGGCTGTCAACAATGATGGCTCTCAGTCAACTGTAAGCGAGTAACAGCAAGTAATCGACTTAACTTTTTCCAACAGCTATGCTAAGGAGATTACTTGATATAAAGTACTACGGAGATCTCCATGTCAGACCATAGATACATCGAATTGTTGAAGAGGAGGAGTCCGCATAAAACCACGATTTAAGGAAAAGCTCGATAGGTACAAGCTCGGGACAAAACACACCATGAACGGCGCGTTCAATAAGCGTATCGGAATGGCATGTACAACTAGTAAGCAATCCAGCAGATCTTCATTTGCCAAAATTATACCATCTTCCGATATGGTGATGACTTTTACGCCACCTAGTATGTAAGTAAGTATGGATTGTTCAAAAAGTCATTGCGTTTTTTTGCAATAGATGGCATTGCCCGCGTTTATTTGTATCTGACCATGACGTACCTATATGTCAAATGTTTGCATGCGTTTTGTAGTTGACACTTAACCTAAAAATAAAAAAAAATTTCCGCGATTCGGTCGAGTTTTGTGTCTGCAATTGTGGTTCGAATATGGAGAATTTTGAAGAGCATATTCGCCATATTTCGCCTTACTCCTGCAAAAAACGGAAGAAATCATCTAAAGCAAGGGAGAAGTTGAGTAAAGTTTACAGCGGAAATATTGAAAAATGCCAGTGCCAGAACTGATTCACTCGATTTGGGTATGGAGCAAGCACACATTTAACGATACCTGAACTTGCTTTAAAAGTGTCCTTTGGAAGTGTTCATGGCCATTTGAAATCGCTGGGGTTCATCAAGAAGCTCGATACCTCTTAAGTTGAAAGAAATTCATCTGACGAATCGCATAAACATCTTGGAGCATATGATCACGGGAGGCAGACAATGGATTGTCTACAACAATGCCAGCCGACAAAAAAGAAGTTGGAGTAGGCGAATAGAAACATCGGAAAGGCAAACAAAGGCAGACATCCACCAAAAGAAGGTGATGCTGTCAATATTGTGGGATTGGAAGGTACCAGTCTTCAATGAGCTGCTTCTAAAGAACACAACGACTAACTCCGATATCTACTGTGAATAGCTACAGAAATTGTAAGGGCGTGGTGATTCACCACGACAATGTGAGACCACACACAAGTTTAGTTACTCGGAAAAACTGGTGCACCTGGGTTGGAATGGGTTGTTACATCCACCGTATAGCCCAGATCTTGCCCCGCAGACTTTTACTTATTTCGCCCTTTTCGAAGCTCCTTGAACGGTAGAGAGTTTGCTTCTGAAGACCTCACCAAATAACACATTGACAAGTTTCTTGCAGAGAAAGATAGGAAGTTCTATGAACGTGGTATTATGAAGTTGTCCGACAGATGGCAGAAGGTCATCTATCAAAACTACCAAGTATTTCAAATAAACGCCATTGAAAATGAAATGAAAAAAAAAACGCTGTGACTTTTTGAACAACCATATTATTTAAATAAATTATTCCAACTAATTGGCGTTAACAAAACCTCTATGTGACTATGTCATGGTAATTCAGCACAAAATTGTGAATTTTGCGGTGTAACTTATCCGATCTCCTGCTATACTTCACTCAAATTTACCAGCCACTAAATTGATATAATAACAGTCTACCACGTTCGATATTTAACGACCCCAGTGTAGGGGAAAAAACTAAAACACATAAATATTGCATGACAGGAAATCAAAATCATACTTGTCTCATTCAAGGCGATGCCTCTTGGCTTATTTTGAAAATAATCGCTATAATTTCATCATCGTGATTTGGGGGCTTAACAAAGTCAAATTTAAAGAAAAAATACACAATTCACACTAGCACCAGGTATACCGTCATCCTACGTACCCATGGCCATATATAAATAATGGGTTCCACCCACCGTAAACTACTTATCAAAAGCCCCCTCCTCACTTATCCAAAGACGTTAGATTTAAAAAGAAAAAAAAAGAAAAAAACAAACCTCGCTGTAGGTAACGCTCAGCCCACACCCGTTTGGTCTATTTTATTACTCTGTAGCGCTTCTATATCCACTTCCAATTCATTTGTAAATTCTTCAGGGGTAGATCCAAGAAGACCAAGACTTGAACTGGAACAACAGATTCTATAATTCCATGGCTAATGGGCAATCCTCAAAATCAATGAAGCTTTACAAAAAATATTTGTCAATTTTCCGGATATTTGGGTATCCACCCGAGTTGCCCTCTTTTCTTCTTTTAGATATTCGTTCGAGAAGACGCTTTCAACGGTCGCAATCAATTAAAAATCCATTTGCAGACAATTGAATGAAAAATTTTGTATCTATTGTCGTGTCAAAGTTGACCAGTTCTACGAAATACGACTACGAGTACTCCAATTGTGTTGGAATTTAATTTCTTTTACAAAGGTGGGACGAAGATACAGAATGCATTTGGATTGTAAACAAAGGAGGAGTCACCAGTATACAAGTCGTACATACATATACTCGTATTCGTATCTATTACGCAACTTAAAAATATTCTTCTTATTGCAATAGTACTCGTATTTTAGACAAAAGAGTCTTTCAAGCATCTGTTGGATACAATGGAGCAGTTGTGATACTTTTCGCTGTTCACTTCTGTTTTGTTTTTTATTTTATTTTTCTTCATTTTTTTTTTCTAATGGAATCAGCGAAGGATGTCTCATTCTACTCTAACTAATGCTCTTGATGAGGGTTTGAAACTTAATATCCCAAGAATTAGGTGACTGGAAAGAGATCTTAGTTACGAGTGCTATTGTGATTTATTTGCCGTCGTGGTTTTAAGTTGGCATCATTTAAGTGCTTGTGCAATAATCGCTAAAAAGTAATCAAAACTGCGCTACAGCATGAAGTACAATAATTTTAGTTGGAGTTTATTTTTGAAATGACTCTTAAGATCCAGGTAAATGGATGAGTTTCCATTATGAATCAAAAGACAATTGTTGGCTTTCATCTCTTATTAACCATTGAAATTTGTAACGATGTAAATCTCGGTATCTATATTGCTACTGAGCTGTAGGGTTAGCAAAATTTAAGGACCTTAGAATCATTCTAAGGAAGAACACTACCATCCAATGAGTAACACCACTGGAGTAACCAGAGCGCCAGAGCGAAGAACATAGTGGAGAGTATTCGCCGACAATCTGTGGACCCAGTATTGCGTCAGCATCAATGAGATAGACGAGACCATTGTACGCTATCAGCCGCCAACGAAAAACGAGCCCTTGATGGTGAGTATTTGCGTCCACTACTGCTTTCTTTACAGCAGCCCAAACTGGACAGCAATTCGACTTTTAACGAATTCGATGCGCTGTCTGACTCCATTCCAAGAATTGTATCTTCATACTGAAATCGTTATTACGGCTCAATATACACATTCCTGGGTGGCTTCGACATTCTGGACAGACAACTCCGGAAGGACGGTCTGTTGAGATCTTGACTTCGGAAAACAACTTAAGCAGTAATGTATTGAGCCCACGCGAATACCAGACGTTGATAGTCATACCGCCAACACCCTGGGCTTGTTTTTAACTTATCACCCTGATAAGTACATCGTTGATGTGCTCTCACCTCTAGGCTCGTCGGACCATTGTGTTATATCAGCTGATTTCTCGTAAACCGACCACAAAGTTAGAGAAAAAAATTCCCAAAAGAACCGTATGGCAATACGAGAAAGTCAATTTAATTCGACTTAACACCTTTTTAGGAAATTTAACTGGTCGTTAAGTTTCCTCGATAACGACGTGGATGCCCCTGCTGATATGATCATAGACACCATTCTCTTTGGAATGAGACACTTTATCCCTCATCGGATGAAGAGCATCAAACCAAAAGAAAAGGCATGGTACGACTAGAGAAATGTTGTTTCGGTCCTACAAGACCAACCCGATAGAGGAAAACCAAAAAAAGTTTAAACGAGCCAGAAATGACTGCAACGTCTTCCTCAAGGGTGTGAAATTCCCATACGACCAAAAACTGAGGTAAAAAATACTACAATGTCCCAAAGATAGTAAAAATTGTTGGTCGTTCGTCAAAAATATTAGAAATTCTGCCTCATCCTCCGTCCCAACGCTCATTTACAATGACATTCCAGCTGTCAGCTCATTGGACAAGGCATATCTGCTTACTGCACACTTTGCGGCCAGCTCAACACTCACAGATTGTGCTTTGTCTCCGCCTACACTTGAGTGCGTCGAATCTGCAATGGGACGAATCCACTTTCGCACTCTAGTAGTAGCAAGAGTACTTAAAGATCTCAACATGCATAAATCCGCTGGTCCAGATGGTATATCTCTCCTTCTTCTGAAGAGGTGTTCTTCCACGCTGGCAAAACCACTGCGTAAGCTTTTTCATCAATCCTACTCTTTAGGACCCTTTCCGAGCAGATAGAAAACATCATTTGTCCAGCCTTAAAAAAGGCGAATCTTCCTCTCCCTCCTCCTAGATGCCCATTGCACTTATGTCCCTTCTCTCCAAGGTCATGGAAACGCTGATAAACCGTCAGCTCATGAAATATCTCGAAACACGAAAACCCTTTAATGACCGGCAATATGGTTTTCGCAGCAACAGGTCCACTGGTGATTTGATGACATGTCTCACCGAAAAGTGGAACCAAAGCGTACATCAATCTGGCGAAAGCAAGATAGTTGCACTTGATATTTCTAAGGCATTTGACAGAGTTTGGCATCAGGCTCTTTTGTCGAAAATGCGTGCTTTTGGGATCAACTTCTTCAGTGGAATAGAAATTACCTTTCGAAACGTTCAATTCAAGTTGTCTTGGACGGTTTCAAGTCTGATATTCACAAAATAAATGCTGGTGTGCCCCAGGGCTCCGTTCTGTCTCCGACACTCTTTTTAATTTTCATCAACGACCTCTTGTCTGCTACTTCCAATCCAATATATTCCTTTGCTGATGACAGTACTCTCTGCTTTTCATATTCGTTCCCGGACTCACGTCCTTGCTCTTCGGCTGTAGAACGGGAACGACAGCATATGTTAAGCTCATTAAATTCTGATATTAACAGCATAACTAATTGGGGAACTACTAACAGAGTAGAATTTAATGCTTCCAAAACACTTTGTTTTATCGCTATTTCCACCACCTGTGCTCCATTAAAATCGCCAGTAGCATTCCACCCATTCAAATTTTCAACCGTAACACCCGTCTCTCTATGAATGCTCATCAGTATACCATCAAGCCCACTTTCGGACGTACTCTAAAAAACCGTGATTCGTTCTTAAGCCGTACAACCCGCTTATGGAATGCCCTGCCTAGCTCCTTATTTCCTAGTCATTATAAACTTCAAACATTTCAAACCAAGGTTCACCGGTACCTCTCTGTCTATCCTTCCTGATTTTCCATCGCCCGCGCTGTGTGCAAATATTTTGAGCGCGCGCAAATTATAAAAAAGAAAACGGTGACAGGAAATGCACACCTACTACCGCTCCAATGCAAAATAAGAGCAGCGAAGCAGTGAACCAAGGAAGAGTAGTGAACAAGAAGAAGCAATAAAAGAAGATCCAGCAGTCGCCCACCTCAAGGATATGGAAAAGTCCCGACCTAGGAACAGTATCCGGATGTCTTCAAGAAAGCTCACCTACCGACAACTGGCTTGAAGTCCAGAAAACAGGCTTTTTGAAACAGGAAAGGAAACCAAGCCAGCAAAGCGCCCTGAATAGACAGCAGTGACAGTTTATCCAATTGCTATGTTTCAGCAGCTGTTAAAGTTACCAATGACATCCAGCAGTCGAAAAATTCAGTAGGGCTTGCCATTTCCTCATGCATCGTTTTACACTTTACGGGAATTATTCAAAAATATTATCGAAATTCCGGCTCATTTCCTCGTGAGGTCGGTCGTTATCTTTGTTTCAGTGTGCAGGCAATTCATCGCACCGGGGAAAGGTTTGAGCGAGAGTACAATCTTTTGGATCTTAAGCCACCAACGAGGCAGAGATTGATGAGAAATGAAGAAAACATAGCCGTTCTAGCGGCCAGTATCGAAAAAGTCCCGGAAATGTCAATTCGGCGCCGATCAACTGAATGTGGCATTGCTAGAGAGCCAAACTGACTTATTTTTCGGTTGGATTTTGGCCTACATCTGTATAGGATTGTGCTGACGCAAGAATTGAAGCCGGCCTGTAGACAACGCCGTGAGTTTGCTAATGGGGCGCTGGAAATGTTGGTCGGAGATCCGGATTTTGGCCAGAAAATCATCTTCTCTGATGAGGCCCAATTTTGGCTCAGCGGCTATATCAACAAGCAAAATTGCTTATTGGGGCGAACACAATCCACAAGTGTTCGGCCAAGCATCAATGCATCCACAAAGATTGACTCTTTGGTGCGGTTTATGGCATGGCAGCATCATCGAACCTTATTTCTTTCAAAATGAGGAAGGAGACACCGTTACCGTCAATGATCTCAAGTATAGAGCTATGTTAACCGACGTTCTGTAGTTAGAACTCGATAACAACGATATGTGGGATCCAAGCTGTGGTTCCAACAAGACGGCGCTACATTCCATCCAAGCGACCCAACGCTTGTGAAGAAGAAATTTGGCGGCTGGGTCATCTCACGGTGAGCGTTAATCAATTGACCGTGGCGGTTATGCTATTTGAGACCACCCTTTAGTCTACGCTAACAGGCCAACCACTTTCGACAAAGTCGAGGCCAACATTAGATACGCTGTTGCCGGAATAAGGCCGCACACATTGGACCGAGTCATTAAAAATTGGACTGACCGCTTGAAGTACTGCCAGTGAAGCCGAGGCGCCCATTTGAATGATGTGGTATCCCACACATAATGGCATGAACGTAGCTTCAAAATAAAGCCAGAATCAATTTTGTGTCTCACACCGGTGTTGAGACAACCCGCTTCCAGTCAATAGAGAAGCCATTCCGCATCCCAACTTAGAAGAGCTTGGCTCTTAAGCAGATCTTAAGCAGAGCATAGCTATCTGAAGCAGAGCTTAGCCACCTAAAGGCACGGGAGCCGAAGATCTACCAGCGGAGCTTTCTAAAATTTCGCTGGGGTGTATGCAAAAATCATCATCTAGGTATGGCGGGATGAAAACATCCTAAATGACTAGACTATCAGCTCCACATGCCCCATATGCAATAAAGAAGATCCCGTGTCTTATAAGAACTACCGACGCGTATGCTGGCGTTCGTTAGCTTTTTACAATAGCTAACGAATTTCAAGTCGAAAATCAATATCTCTTCATCCAATTCAAAGCCACTTATGATAGCATTCATCGTCTTAAACTGTACAAAACTCATCCAGCTGTGCCGCATGAAGCTGGAAAACACGGTTCAATGCGCGATTAGTAATCAATCCTTCCGAACTATGTATTGTATTTCAAACGTGTACCGGATTTCGTTAAGAAGATACACTGTCATGTGATTTTTTGAATGTAGTGGTGGAACAAGTAGTGTAGCGAGCAGGTATCATAGAAAATCAAAGCACCAAACATTGGTCTAGCTCTCAATAAGGGAACGAAGTAGTAGTTTGAAAAAGTGGATATTCCACGTTCCCTCGGAGAGATCAAACCTTGAAGTAGGAAATGATCTTGTTTACCTACGCACGATTCATTCAATGTCCACTTGATCAATAAGAGGTATGGGTATCAATTTCCAAACTAAAGACCACATGAGCTGCTGAGGCAGGTAGGCTGAGCTAGGTTAATTAACGAACACCAAAATTAATTTAAAATCAAAAAAGTGGAATCATAAAAGTATGTCCTATGAATGGATTCTTGGAATCCTTTGACCAAGTTACAAGAAGAGAGATCTTCTTAATAGCGTCATACAGAATCACCAGTTTTCTAAAGAACACATACAAGATCTCTCGTAATGCGCAAGGACATGAGACCCTATGTTGACAGCCACAAAGATATTTTAAAAGCCTGGTGAGTTCCCTACGCACATATTGTAGAACCCCCAGAAAATCTTAGCCGACGTCCTGCCCACTACATATTCATCGAGTTTAAAAACTCATATGACAATGCTAACGAAGACGAGCTATGTCTCCCAAACTCCTCTATCTGTATGCCGAATGTGGTTAGTCGTTTTATTCCTGCTGAAGACGATTTGCGGTCAGTTACGACTACTTAAACTAACATTTTTGGCCGTTATAACCATCCGGATAAACGAAATGAGCGTTTGAGCGTTTAGTGAAAAAATTCGAATCGACTTATTCAATTCATAGTATTGCGCTGCCATTGAGTCAGCAAAGCACCAGAAGTGCTGCGGCTGAACGTGAGTTGCGAGTCGATAAGAATCAATTTATCTCCATTTGCAAGAGCTGACTATCCCTAGAATATCCCTGTGGTGCATTTTGTAAAAAGAGTTGACTATATGCCCGTATATGATCGTGCTGACCAAATAGCTAAAGCTCAATGACCATCGTAAAAGTTAAACTTTAGCTGATTGGGCTCTATGATCATCGTCGTCAATCATCCCCAATAACGCACTACGTTTTTAGTTAAACAGCTTTGTTGCTAAGCAAACTGAAACCGCTGAGAAGGAAGCAAAGGATAATCTCTACAGCCAACGAGATGCTACAATACAACGCCAAAATGGACTTTGTCATCGTAATGGGAGAATTTAATGACAAGATAGCCGACGACAGCACCGACTTCATACTCGTGATGGACACACCCGACTTTCGGGAGCGTTGTGTAGAGCTCTGTAACATTATCCGTTGTGTTGTTGGAGGCACCATATTTAACCATAAGTTAACGCACATCTGACCAGACTAATCCAGACCGCCACATGGTGTTCAGCTTGTGGTAAAGAGATTGACTTGTATCCATCGGAACGGGATCAGCCTTCATCCTCCATAAATTCGGAGAAAATACACCAACATGCTTCGGATTCGCGGGTGTAATATCCATGGGTTTCGGGGTCCCACATTGTTCCAACATTTAAGGGACTATCTCACCAAAGAATCCGAAAGGATAAACAGCTTATTTGCTAGCCAGTCTTGACTTTTACAGAAAATTTTATCACAATTTGACGACATGAGTGTCAGAGTACATGACTATTTGAAAGTAACTAAAGATGAATCAAACAGCGTATAGCACTTCAGCAGTAGAAAGGGGAGCTTGAAGTCCAATATCGTATAACGTGTAAGGAAGTGCAGCGCCCTTCTATGATAAGCTAAGGAAGTAGCTAGTAGATGTTAACAGGAGAGAATCACAATAAAGCTAATGGGTGGCCACAGCTCCCAGTGAAGAATGTAAATGGAACCCTGCTAACGTTGGACGGGATGAACTTAACAGATGGAAGTATCCTAGTAATTCGCCGCGGTACCTTATCGCTTATAAGTAGATGCCTGGCTCCCGATCAAGCATTGGACCCAACAGAGCAATGCTTGAAGTTCATTTGGTCTCTATCTATTTCAAAAGAGATTCCACAGCGTTATCAAGAATTTAGGTCGAATGTTTTTTCAGAAAAAATTTCGGATACGGAAATAGCCTCGAAGACTTCGTGTTCTGTCAAATTTGACAAGAAAACCCTCTCACCGTGATGGAATGAAGATCTCTCCGATCTAAGAAAGCTGACTACGGACATCTTTAATATTTGCTACAAAGACACAAATTCTGGAAGGTCTACATGGGCTGCCTCAAGATTTACAAAAAAGCAATAAGGAAGGCTACGCCACTGGCTTGGGCAGAGTACTGCCACTTCATCGAAACTGTCAAACATTCACCTAGACTAAGCAAAACCCTGTCTAAAGAGCACTCTAATACGACATTCATCAAACGACTTGATGGAAGACGGGCGGATTCCACTGAAAAATCACTGAAACACCCATTTCCCGGGATGCAAAGATAGCAGCGCTGGTGGGCAGGCAGGCACCCTGGAATTAAAAATCAACTCATTCATAAGCGGGGAAAAAATTTCCTGGGCCATCAACAGTTTCTCTCCCTATAAGACACCAGGCCTTGATGGGATTTTACCGATTATACTCCAAAAGAACTTGGAGATAGTGCTGCCCTGGCTCCGTTCGACTCAACCACATCCCCTCGGCTTGGAGACGAGCTCGATTCGTTTTCATCCTTAAAATCGGCAAGAGAGACCATGAGTCAAAACCCCAGAATCCTTCAAAACATCTCCTCTATCGAAATCCCAACATGCTTATTTTTAAGATGGTGGACATGATTGAGAAATCCGTCCACCGTAAACAGTATACGTTAGCCATGAAGATGCCATCAGTAATGTGCACAGTGAATCCATTCTAAAATCCCTCACCAAGACACAGAAGATTTCGTCAGTCAGTCAACTGCATCATATCCATGCTAACGTCGACTCATTCAGTCATAATTGCAGAACAGCCTCATAAACAAAGCCATAGATAGAGCTACCCCGCAGGGGATAGTTACAATATGCCGCCTGTTCTATGGCTTCTGGTCATTAACGGAGTTCGATGACGTTGAAATTCAGGCAGTCGAAATCACGCGGACGACGTGGTTATTTTAGTATCAGGGATGTTCCCCTAAGTAATTAGTGAACTCACAGAGAGGCGGCTGTCCAAGCTAAGGGCTTAGGCCACAAGTCGTGGACTTGGCGTTAGTCCGAGTAAAACTGAACTAACGCTGTTTACCACCAAGTATAAAATATCGACTTTTAAGATTCCACATTTTAACAACCAAACACTTACTTTATGCTCAAGTGCAAGGTACCTTGGCGTCATTCTTGACCCTACGGTCAACTGGAAAGTGCACATAAAGCCTGCAGCAAGACCCTTGGCAAAAGGTTGGGACTTCAGTCCAAGATGGTCCTCTAGATGTACGAGTACACTGCCGTAGTTCGTCCATTCTTACTTATGGATCGATGGATTATGGAGCCTTCAACATCACAAAACTTAGCAGAGTCCAACGAACAGCTGGTATTTGGACCACGGAGCGTTCCGATTGAGCCGAAATGGAAACAAGCACCTCGAATACGGATGGAAACTTTGTTACTGATCTTTGGTTATCGATTGCGGACAACGATTGGATTCTGGAACGTGAAGACGCTCCTCGACTCTCGAGAAGAAGATCCTTAGTATGCTAGATTCGTTCAACTGGAGAAGGAGCTCAAGCACAGTACAAGTTGGACATCCTGGGACTGAGTGAAATAAGATGGAGGAGGAGGATACCTTCCACCAACTGGGAACACTATACTACTCTACTCTGAAAAACGAAATGGAAACGTGCGGGAGTCCGATGTAGGGCTGTTGTGAACTTTAGTAGCACGGAAGAGGCTCTTATCGTGGAGGCCTTATAATGAGGGGATATTAACGGCCAGATTCCAGAGTACTGTAAGAAATTTAACCATCATCCGATGGAATGCTCGACTTAGGACGAAAAGGACAGCTTTTACTCTCAAGCAGGTGCCGTCTACAATTTAATGCCTCACGATGACATCGTGATAGTGACATCATACTTCAATGGCACAACTGGAACAGACAACTCCGCGCTCAGACACGTAATGGATATTTATATCATTGGAGGCCGAAATGACAATGGTGAGCGGTTAGTCGAATTTTGCAACGCCAACCACTAAGTCATTGGGGGCACTCTGTTTGAGCACCGGGCTTGCCACAAGATCAACTGGGTCTCATCTGATAGGCAGAGAACATCAAATCAGATAGACCATATAGTTTGTGATTTAGAATTTATTTATATGACGTCTGTAACAGGCGTGGAGCCGACCTCGGAATGGAGCGCGACCACCATCTTATGGCAGCTAAATTACGCCTTCGTACTGCATCTGTGACTAGCAATCTTGTTAACATACTCACTATACGCAGGTACAACAGTACCAACAGACTACAGGGTCCAGTAGTGCGCCAATAATTCAGGAACCATCTCAGTTTAAGTGCAGTAACAATCCACAGATCTGTGCCAACAACTGTGGATCATCATTGGAGATCTGTGAAAAGTGTTTTCACATCCGGGCGGATGGGTGTTTCGATAAATGGCAGAGAAACCAAAATACATGGCTATCATCTAACTGCTGGAGACGGGTCGAGGACCGTATTTCACTTAAAGTTCAGATTGCATCAGTGCCAGCAGCAGAGAAATTTGAACTTGAAAACAGAGTACGGAGTAGTGTAAAATGCGATAAGTGAAACCACCACAACCAGCTGCACAATGCGAAGAGGCCGCAAACCGGTGTAACTGCCACCAAGGAGCCGACAGAGGAATGCAGCACCAAGCAGGATCCTATAAAAAATGTGGATGGTTCCCTACTTATAGCGGATGAGGACCACCATATATGTAGACGATACTGCGAGTGCTCCGAACAAAAATGAACCATCTGAAGTAGCAAGCTCCCGAATTCGCACTGGACACCTTGGGAGGGCCTCCGTCCAATTATCAAGACTTCTTCTATTAATGACGTCGTCTAATAAAAGAGCAAACAATGGTGTCATCATAAACATCTGCAGATGATGGCACCGACAATTGCTACGATTTGACCAGTTACAAGCTGCCGGTCATAGGTCCCGTTGAGTGGCAGGAGTACCGATAGTCCACAAAAGGACTTACGGTACGTTTTCCGTGGGACTTGTTGAGGTAGGCCCTCTACTGGGAGTGTCACGGGTTTAAACCTAAAACACAGGCAGGGTCATCCAGTTGATTTTGACCCGATGTAGGGTTGCAAAAAGTACTGGGTGTCGTGACCCTGAGATCGGCAAGAGGTTTTAGGTCTACGTCGAATCATACCAATGGGCATTCCATGAATATAAGCCTATACGACAGGCGTTTACGTCAAAACACAAGAGACAATATAAAACAGAGATTGCAACAACGATTAAGGCCCTCAAGAAGAACAAAGCGCTAGGTAATAATGGAATTCACGCGGAATATTTCTGAGGAAGAGTGGAATCAGCAGATGGTGCAATTTGATGGAGAGGATCAGAGTTCATTTAGACTCAACTCACGATGTCGAACAAGCAGGATTTCGCTCTGGATCTTCCTACACCGATCATATCCACACCTTGTCAACTATCGCACCTATAGAACTTCGCTGTACCCACGTTTTATCGACTTCGAAAAGGCTTTTGATAGCGTGAACCGGGAGTTTATATGGAAAGCATTGTGCAAGACTCGTATTCCTCCTGAAATCGTTGCTATTATAAGGGCTATGTACGAAGGTGCAAAATGTCGCGTTCTACGCAACGGTAAGTTGTTGTGTTGAAGACTTTTAAGTTCAATGCGGAGTTATATTTTATCACCGCTTCTTTTCCTGGTGATAATAAGCGGTGTTTTCCGCGCAGCACTGTCGAAGGAAAGTAGAGGCGTTCAATTGGCAATGATATCTTACCTGAAACATCTTGATTACGCAGATGATATTTGCTTGCTTGCGCATAGGGTCTTGGACCTACTCCAGATGAGTCAGAATCTGGTAAATGTAGCCACCAGAGTGGGGGCTTAAAATAAACGCAACTAAAATCAAAGTCCTTGGTCTTTCAAGCTCTTAGGTTAGGTTAGGTTAGGTAAGGGTGGCTGTTGGAGAGTGTTAGGTCTATTGGCCCATTGCGATGCCACGTGGATCTGTGATCCTCCTACTCTTGGAACCAATTTGAGTTTATAATGAAGAGTAGCAGAATGATAACGTATTGTCTAGATCATTTAAGGCATTGTAGAAGAAACCTGCTAAAAAAGGTCTTACTCCCAGTTCAACATTACTGGACAGGAGGTCGGGAAAGTGCAGAGCTTTCCTTATTTGAAATTCGATGTTAGTAACAGAATCGGGAAATCAATAACCGCTTTCGGAATGTTATTTAAGGAGTGGAAAACCAATGTATACAGCACTAAGACGAAGCTGCGACTGTTTCGCTGCAATGTCGATTCAGTACTGCTGTATGGGTGTAGTACTTGGAAGGTGCCCAAAGAAATTACTCGGAAGCTGCAGACCTTCGTTAACCGATGAGTGCTCGTCATGTTGAGAGTATTTGAACCCAATCGAGTCTCAAACGGTAGAGCTCCATATTTGAACAGAGCAGGAGCCAACCGACATCACTATAAGAAAAAGGAAATGGTTGTGGATTGGTCTCATCTTAAGGCCCGAAGACAATTGCATTGTGAATCACGTCATGCAATGGAACGCGCTTACCCAGTCAGGAATAAGAGCTGGCCGCCTAAAGCAGACATGGCGCAGAACAGTTGAGGAGGAGCCGAGCAAATAATTGGAGAGAGGTGAAGCACGTTGCAGAAAACGTATGCCCTCTGCGGGTTCACAGGAACTAACTAAATAACTAACTAAACTTATTGTCGGACACGATTTCCGATAACCCGCTCAAAGACGGCTTCCTTACTTAGTCTTGCGTTGAGATTTCCTAGCACAGTTGCGCTGGAGCACTGAGCACATGTAGGAAGTCATAGAATTTACCTTTCATGTTGTCATCCTTACCCTCTGTAGGTGCATGACAGTAAATCCAGCTTATATTTCCGAATGCGGTTTTTATGCGGACTGTTATGCAGCGTTCAGTTATATGTTGCAAGCATAAGATTTTTTGCCTGAGTCTCCCTGAAATAGCAAATCCACATTTACCTATAAATAAACGTCGTCTTCGTTCTTTGTAGCTGCCGCTGTAGTAACGGGCGACCAGATAGCAATCATAGTTTTTGCAAATGTTATGTTTCAGCTGCTCAAAAAGTTACCAATCGCATCCAGCTGTCAAAATATTCAGTAAGGTTTGGAATTTCCTCATGCATCGTTTTACGCTTTACGGAAATCATTCAAAAATATCGAAATTCCGGCTCAGTTGAAAATACGCAACGTGAATTTCGTAGTGAGGTCGGTCGTCATCATGGGTTCAGTGTACAAGAAATTCGTCACACCGTGGAAAAGTTTGGATCTTAAGCCACCAACCAGACAGAGATGGGTGCAAAATGATGAAAACATAGCCGCCGTAGCGGCCAGTATCGAAGAAGACCCAAAAATATCGATTCGGCGCCGATCAGCTGAATTGAGTAACACCAGAGAGTCGGCGGCCTATTTTGCCATTGGATTTGGGTCTACATCCGCATAAGATTGTGCTGACGTAAAAATTGAAGCCGGACGACCATAGAAAACGCCATGAGTTTGCTAATGAGGCGCTGGAAATGTTGGTCAGAGATCTGGATTTTGGCCAGTAGTAGTAGTAGTAGCATTTTTATTAATAGCAACAATTTACAAGTTTTAAATACAATGAAAAGAATTACATAGATACGGTGATCATCTACCTTACTTATGGTAAGCTATAACGCAAGCGCAAAGTTGAGATTAATGGAAGGAATATTCGAAGGAAAAGCTATGTAAAAACCTTCGCCCGTATATATCACAGTTTGCTTGAGAAGCCTTATACTAATAAAGCAATAGTAAGAGAAAAAACGAAAGAGTTAACAATCAGGATTCATGTAGAAATAATAAGTAAATCATAAATAAATAAATTAGTAAATAAATAACAACATTTATCAACTGATAACAATAGATAGTTCAGTTCAGAATAATAACACAAAAGTTTAGTTACTCGTTAAACTGGATATAAGAGGATTGCCGGACAAATTGCACGAAGTTATAAATCGATCATTAAGCTTGGATATCCGGTCAGTAACAGTCTCAATGTTGGCTATTTGATGAAGAAGCGAGGTAGAAAAATGCCATGGCAGTTTTAAGATTAGTTTGGGAATTTTGTTTTGGCAAATTTGTAATTTTTTTATATGGCAATTCGAACATTGGCCCCAAACAGGAGCTGCGTAAAGAGGTATGGCCTGAAAAATACATTTAAATATAATCAGCTTGTTTTCGTTGCTTAATCCTGACTTTCTACATATAAAGGGTTATAAGATTTTAATTGTGAGATTAACTTTATTGACCACATTGCTTATGTGTTGAGCAAATGTTAGTCTTTTGTCCTGAATAACTCCTAAATACTTAACTTGGGACTTCCACTCAATGTTATTGTTATTAATTTTTTAAAGAACTGCTCGGTAAAAAGCCAGCTTTTCTCTTACGATTTCAATTGATAAACCAACCGAATCGGATGAGTAGATACACGTATCATCCGTGAAAATTGCAGAATGACACTCAGGAAGATATGGAAAATCAGATGTGTAAATGTTGTAAAGTATTGGAGCTAGGACTGAACCTTCAGGCACACCAGCAGAGATTATTTGTAAGTCTGATGTTGCGCTATTCGCAAGTACTTTAAAATTTCTGTCCATTAGAAACGATTGAACTATTTTGACTAGATGTAAGGGAAAGCCGAAATGAAATAGCTTATAAATTAAACCTTTGTGCCAAACGGTGTCAAAAGCTTTTTCTACGTCCAAGAGAATCATACCAGCACTATGACCTAAATTAAAGGAATTAAGTACATGTTTTTTAACCCTGTAGAGCTGGTGAGATGTGTTATGACTTGGACGAAAACCAAACTGTTCAGACGGTAAGATGTTAAATTCGTCAACGTGGTGCATTATTTTGTTTTTAGCAATTTTTTCAAAACCCGTACACTCGTTGTTGTATCTCCTCCTCCACTCATCGTCTATGCAGACGGGGCCGAACATCACCCGAACACTATTCCTCTCAATGACACGACTGGGATTATTAGGGCCTTCTACACTGTCACTTTTGTTGTTCGAGATAGGGCTTCGTCAAGTGTCTTCTTAGCCCAAAGAAGCAGCAATGATCTCAGCCCTGCTGTCGTTATCCGAATTGTTAGCGGAGCCTAGGTAGATAAAGTCCTTAATTAAAGGGTGACCAGATAGCAGTGATAGTTTTTCCAATTGTTATGTTTCAGCAGCTGTTAGAGTTACCAATGACATCCAGCTGCGAAAATATTCAGTAAGGTTAGCCATTTCATCGTGCATCATTTTACGCTTGCCGAACGTAAATTTCGTCGTGAGGTCAGTCGTCATCATGGTTGCAGGCAATTCGTCGCACCATGTAAAAGCTTGAGCCTGAGTACACTCTTTTAAATTTTAAGCCACCAACCAGACAAAGATTGGTGCGAAATGAAGGAAACATACCCGTCGTAGGGGTAAGTATCAGAGAAGACCCAGAAGTGTCGATTCGTCGCCGATCAGTATCGCCAGAGTCAACCCGGCTTATTTTGCGGTTGGATTTGAGCCTACATCCATATAAGATTGAGCTGACGCAAGAATTGAAGCCGGACGACCATAGACAACGCCGTGAGTTCGCTAATTGGGTTAGCTCGCTGGTTGGCCGGTGATCCGGATTTTGGCCAGAAAATCATCTTCTCGGACGATGTGAATTTTTGGATCAGGGGCTATGTCAACAAGCAAAATTGCCATTATAGGAGAGAACACAAGCCGCAGGATTGACTGCTTGATGGGGCTTATGGGATGGCAGCATCATCGGACCTTATTAGCCACCGTTACCATAGTATGTTAGCGATGTTAACTGACTTTCTATGGTCAGAGCTCGACAACATCGATATATCCGATCCGTGGTTTTTTTTCCTTTATAAGGTAGCGCGCGCTGAAGGCGTTAAGGTGCCCTTAAAACGTTTGCACATAGCGCGGGCGAATTATATTTAGGGGAGAAACAACGATAGGTACCGATGTACGTTGGTTTTATATGTCTGAATGTTATAATGACTAGGAAATAGATAGCTCGGCAGGGTATTCCACAAGCGAGTTGTTCGGCTTAGGAACGAATCACGATATTTTAGAGTACGTCCGAAAATGGGCTTGAGGGTATACTGATGAGCATTCATAGCGAGATGGGTGTTACGGTTAAAGGTTTGTAGGGGCGGAATGCTACTGGCGATGGAAATAGCGATAAAACAAAGTGAGACACGAGGCATTTCGTCAGTGTTCGAGGGTGTCAATTGACTGAGTGATATTAGTATCAGCTATAAGTTTTATCGCACGATTTTTTAGGCGCACCTGTCCAGATGTGAGCACTGTACTCTAATTTTGGGCGGATGAATGTCTTATATGTATATTGAGGTCAGATCAGAAGGGGTAAAGTATCTTTTACATCGCTTGAGGAAGGCTAGACATTTCGCACCGTTTTTGACGACACCGAATATGTGGTCATTCCAACGTAAGTTGTTACTGACACACATACCGAGAATAGAAATTTTTTCGGCGATGCAAATACCATTCATGGATAATGGCGGTGTGTTTAAATTTCGCTTTAACGACAGCAGACAGCATTGTGTTTTGGAAGCACTAAATTGCAGCCGAAGAGCAGGGACGTGAGTCCGGAAACGAATATTAAAAGCAGAGAGTGCTGTCGCCAGCAAAGGAATATATTATATAAGAAGTGGCAGACAAGAGATAATTGATGAAAATTAAAAAGAGTATCGGAGACAATGGGGAGCCCTGAGGCACACCAGCATTTATTTTGTGAAAATTTGACTTGAAACCATCCAAGATAACTTGAATTGAACGCTCCGAAAGGCAATTTCTAATCCATTGAAGAAGAGTGGTTCTAACAGGATGGCCGTACATGCCATACAAGAGACGCAACGCTCGAAGTTGTGAAGGAGGAATTTACCGACTGGGTCATCTCACGGCCAGCGTTCATCAATTGGCCGCCGCGAACATGTGATTTGCCACCACTCGATTCTTTTCTCTGGGGCTACGTCAAGTCTTTAGTCTACGCTAATAAGCCAACCACTTTAGACGAGCTCGAGGCCAACAGTCGACATGCTATTGCGGGAACAACGCCGCACATATTGAACCGAGTTGTCAACAATTGGACCGACCGCTTGAAGCACTGCCAGCGAAGCCGAGGCGGCCATTTGAGTGATGTGCTATTCCATACATAATTGCATGAACGCAGCTTCAAAATAAAGTCAGAATCAATTCTATATCTCACACCGTTGTTGGTTTATTGATTTTTATTTCCTATTTTTCTTGTCTGGTTACCCTTTAGACGTCGACATTTTTCATCCCCCTTTGGCCAGTTCTATCCCATCGTACTTCTTGAAATATCTGCTTTATAGCTACGGTCTACCAGAGTTTTCTTGCCGCAGGTGGTCTGTTAAAAGTCCATACGAAACGCTGATGTATACATAGTATATCACCATAAAGATAATTCTTGTTGTAATATATCTCGATCGGAAAGCTCTTAATGGGAACGGGGCAGGAACCTATCGACCTCACAGTACTCGTTAGAAGAAAGAAGTGGCAGTAAAAAGTCACACCTGCCTTGCAATAAAAACCTCTAACCCTAACTAGTAGAGGCCAAAGCGCAGGATATTTTGAGGAAGTCTCATGGAATAAGTTGGAGAGGGCTTTGAAGCAACCCTCGTACATTAAGGCGCTGTACTGCTGGCGTTATTGAAGCGTCTATTTCACGAGGTAAAACCAGCAACAATTAACCCTTTTCAAAACAAAAATTACATTTTCAAGATAATCAAGGCCAGCCGTAGTGGATGGCTATTTTCGTAAATTTAGGCCGCGAATTGGACTTTCAAATATTGCCCGTTATTCATTTGTTTATTTTTAATAAGAAAAAAACTTCTAATAATATACAGGGTGACATACTCGAACTATAACTTTTTAAAATGCTCTAATTTTTTTAATTTTTGATAAATTTTATTGTGCCAAAGCAAAAAATGTTGGAAAATATATCAATTTTCAAATTGTATCAGCAGTTTTCAATATGACTATCTTTGGAGCGAATAATGACCTTGAGACGGCCGAGGAAAGCATCGCACGCTGCGCGCAAGTGGCTCTGCGGTATTTTGGCCCATTCCCGGCGAAGTGTTTGTTTGAGGTGGTCCACACTTTGGTATTTTTTAGTGCCAACCTCCGCCTTCAAAATACCCCAGACAGGGAAATCAAACGGATTTGCATCCGGAGAATTTGCTATCCATTGTGTCGAAGAAATGAAGTGTGGAACATTGTTTATTAACCAATCTTGGTTGGCGCGCGTTTTGTGAAACGGTGCCGAGTCTTGTTGAAATGTCCACGGTCTCCGACCGAAATGATTGTTTGCCCCAGGCTTCAATACTGCCTCTAAGACAGTTTCACGGTATACGATCGCATTAATTTTGACGCTACGGTCAAAAAATACGAGCAGAGAGCGACCATCGGCGGTTATGGCGGCCCAAACCATCACCATCAGTGCTGCCTGCTTTCTGGTGGCCGTCCGAAGGTGTACATTTTCGAAGGACCTCTCTGGCAAGTAAACTCGGTCATTTTGTTTGTTGACATACCATATTGCTCGATACCAAATGGCGACTCATCGGAAAAAACCAAATTCGGCAACTCACCACTTTCGTGCAAGCGTAGCAACTCCTTCGCTCTTTCGACTTTAACTTTTTTCTGTTGCGGTGTAAGATCATGTGCTTTTTGGAACTTCAATGGCTTGAGCTCAAGCTCATTTTTCAGTATGTGTTGCATCCGTTCCAACGATATGTTGAGCTCACGAGGAATTTTTCTTCCACTTCGACGCGGATTTCGCTCAATTCGAGCCTTCACTTTCTGAACCATTTCTGCCGATGTTGCTGTTTTTTTATGACCACCTCCATGGCGTTTTGCAACGCTGCCAGTATCACGGTAACGAGCTATGGTTCGAGACACAAATGATTTATTCACGTTGAGGTGCTGGAGGGCTCTAACGATAGCTACTTGTGGTTTTCCAGCCAAATATAAAGCAATCACACTATCACGTTTGAATTCCATCGCTGATAAAAATTTTTTAACACAACTGAGACGCAAATCGTTTAAAGAGCTTGTAAATAATAAAATTATCTGTCATCTGTCAAAATTTGAGCTCACTGTCATGAACGGTTTGGAAATTATAGCAGTCTGAAATTGGTTGTAGTTCGAGTCATTCAGGGTGTATATCACTTTAAAGATAATTCTTGTCGTAACATACGAGTATCTCGATCGAAAAGCTCTTAATGGGAATGGGGCAGGAACCTATCAACCTCACAGTACTCATAAGAAGAAGGAAGTGGCAGTGAAAAGTCACACCTGCCCTGCAGTGGAAACCTCTAACCCTCACTAGTAGAGGCCAAAGCGCAGGATATTTTGAGGAAGAAGAATGAGAAGTCTCATAGAATAAGTTGGAGAGGGCTTTGACGCAACCCTCGTACATTAAGGCGCTGTACTGCTGGCGTTATTGACGCGTCCATTTCACGATGTAAACCCAGCAATAATTAACCCTTTTCAAAACAAAAACTACATTTTCAAGATGATCAAAGCCAGCCGCAGTGGATGGCTACCAGGAACTATTTGCGTATATTTAGGCCGCGAATTGGATTTTCAAATATTGACCATTATTTATTTGTTTATTTTTATTAAATAAAAAAAAAATCAAATAATATATTGTAGAAATAAAATGGAGATACAAAAAAATAGTCCCCCATGTAGCTTGGATATTTTTTGTTTAGAATTTAAATACTACAAAAATAATTGTAAGCAATATTACAAGTTTTTTTTTTTTAATGAAAAGAAGAATTATTATAATTTTTTATTTTTTCTCTTCATTCGCTGCATTTTTCTATTTTCTTTTTTTTTTTGTTAACACCAAAGACATTATTCATGTAGCTTCGCAGGTATATAAATTTGTCCATATCTTCCAGCCTTAAAATAAGAACAACAAGATAAAATTGTCAGATCTCTTGTCGGGGTTCTTTCCGTCGGTTTTGAGAGGAAGAAAAACAAAAAAAAAAAAACCCCAAACGCTTCGCCGAGATACTAATGAAATACTACAAACGAAAAGCTAAAAATAGCAAAGCGCATTTACACTTCTTGAAGATACAATATACGAGTATAAACCTATATATTCCTTCCTTTCAACATTTGCCTCTAATTCGTGTTATAAAAATGTATTTTTGAGATTTCGAATAAAATTCAGTTTTGTACGAATATATGCGTTAACATAGCAACACATGTTTTTTTTTAAAACTTAATTTTGAATGAAGCAAGGAGAAGTAGATGCGGCTTTTTATAGTCAAACTACGAGTATGTATGATGTTTTTTTTTTTTTCTTCTCACAAATAAAATGTATATATAAGGAAACTTAGAATAGAGTCCTTACCTTGGGTTGTATGAAGACCGGGTAATCCTCTTCAGCAAAACGAAAAGTGTAATCCAATATGCGTTTCTATATTTTTGATGAAACAAAACAATCCATATTTCTTAAAAAAATAAACAGCTCGTCAATAGATCCTACCAAATGGCACAATTACTTTTTTTTATTTATTTATTTTTTTTAAAAGTGTCGCAGTATCCCATCCAGTGAGCGCGAAAATCACTCTTTTCCATATTGTGGAAACAATCTCAAACGGTTGCTTATTATTTTTTGATGAAACATCATATCATTCAGACAATAATTAACACATTGTCAGTTAAATTGAAAGATCTGTATCTAGCAGGAAATACTCGTAGAGAGAGCACAAAACAAAACATCTAAGGGAAACCGATATACAAATTAGATGCGTGAAACAGACAATCAACAAATTGTACACTCTCGATCACAATCTATAAATAAATGTTCGCGTCGCACGTTCTCATGACTCAAAACTTAATGATCCTGCTTAAGGAGGAGACACTGTTCCATAGATTGATCGCAACGATCGATAGTAAAATAAACACGACTTCACGCGACTATTGTCAGATCTTCACTGAATATCTCGATCAAAAATACGAGTACATCTCTCGGACAAATCATTCTAACGAGACGAAATAGAGACATTGCATACGAAAATACCACATCCGACGACGAGTTGGGGATTACTTGTATCTAGATGTCTTCCATGGTCGGTCGTCGACAATGTTGCGCGATGGGGATACCTCACCAGAACGCTCTGTGTTCACTGTGTTTAAACGCACGCTGGCGTTGCAAATGATATACCCACACCGAGCGGCTAGAAAGCCTCAAGTTTTTTGTTACGTGGGTGTCGAAGTCGATTCCATTTTATATGGTTAGTTAATCTAAAGCGGCTCATTCGCTTCAGAGTGCTTTTGAGTGGCAATGAGTGTGGTTTCCATCCGAGCTGAGATGGTTTTTCTCTCATCGACTGAGTGATATTTCAATAAACCACTCAAGCAGAAAAGCCGTCTAAAAGGTACCATTTCGTTGGCTTAAATGATTCGAAATTTAAACAAAAAAAAAAAAAAAAAAAAAAAAGAGTTAACACAACATCTATGTATGAAGGTGTTTTTTGGTTGTGTGGTGGCAAACCGTGCCATTCCCACACGATAGCATTTGCCAGATTAGGTATGTTGAATAATTGTACATGTACGGGATGGATACATGGTGAGTGCCCACTATACGAGTAGGTTCTCGCATCACCTTCTTCTACAAATATGGTGAGACCACTATTTGGCAGTGGAGTAGGTTAATCACTGAGTTGAAAATGAGTAAGTCAGTTACTTTTCGATACATAGCTACTACTCCTATACGAGTGGTCATACTCGTACCTACATACAAATTATTTCATATCAAGATCGACGGTGTTTTTCATTTGATGTAATACCCCCATAGCTCACACACTAACTACTGCTCATAGGTACCCGTACCCGTACCCGTACCCGTACCCGTACCATACACATAGAGAGGACTCTATGCGTATCCACGAGTACTCGTATAGTTAAATTTTCGGTTCACTGCGTTTCCAAAAAAGTTTAAGATATTCGTATCTAAAACTGAAACCAAAACCACACTAGGGTATGCCTGTTGGTTGAGTTGTTTTGCTCCATTAGGTTCTGTTAGATGCAACCATTGCCATGGCATACTACTCGTATTCATCTACTAAGTATACCAAGCCGTACCATGCCATGTCAATTCAGATAGAAGAGTCAATTTCGAAGCGAATAAATCTGTCGTCATTTTGTGACAGCCATGATGATAGATTGATTTAAGTTTCTATATCGATTCTTTTTTTTTTTTTGTAGTATTTTAAGTATTTTGTGTATTTGAAGTATTTCGAGAGCACCTCTACATAAAGTTTTTAATGGAAAGTAAACAAGACAAACTTCCGGTGGCAGTGTTGGAAGGGAATTTTCGGAATTCATTGAGAATACTTGAGTGGGGATGATGCAACAGGGTTGCGGATGTTGATCCGGTTGATAAGTTGGATTACATCAAAGTTGACATTATATTTCAGATTGTTGCTTCATTTAAAGTTCAAAAGGACATTTTGCTTGATCCGAAAATGTGGCACTTTTGCTATGTGGATCAAGGTTCTTTTAGTACTGTCAACCAACCAACTTAATTTATGAGAAGGTTTCACTTAAACCCATCAGAATGGGGGTTTTCCATGAGTGAGGCTAACTAAAATTTAAGATCTGGGAAATGCAACACTGAAAGGGAGACGTAACAAATCAAAGAAAACGACGTTAAATGCTTACAATTGAGAACTTATGAACTAGCCGAAAGGAGGACAATGCTCGACCGAGGTATTCTCCTAGTGGCGAACAAATGTAATGTAGAGCTTTCGGACCACTTGAGAATGAGTAATTTTTGGGACACTTTATGTCAACATATTCACTTTGATGATGTTCCGGTCTACCAGTGGGCTTGTGCCTTAAACAATAGACCCCACCGTAAGTGCGGTATTGGCTAACAACTGCAGGTTGTCCATTGGCAGAATTGGGATTCCAAATATAAATGAAAAAGAGAACCAGATAAGAACAATAAAAGAAAAAATTTAAATAAAACTACAACGGTGTGAAATATAAAATTGATTCTAGCTTTATTTTGGAGCTAAGTTCATGCCATGGATTCGCTGGCAGTGCTTCAAGTGATTGGTCCAATTTCTGATGACTCGGTCCATTATGTGTGGCAATATTCCGGCAATTGAGCTCGCCCAAAGTGGCTGGGTTGTTAGCATAGACTAAGGACTTGACGTAGCCCGAGAGAAAATAATCGAGTGGCATCAAATCGCATGATCTTGGGCCGGATTGATGAATGCTAGCCGTCGCCAAATGATGACCCAGTCGCCAAATTTCTCCCTCACAACTTCGAGCGATGCGTCGCTTGTATGGCATGTAGTGCCATCTTGTTGGAACCTCAGCTCAGCTGTTGTCGAGCTCTAACCACAGAAAGTCGGTTAACATCACTCTATACGTGACGCCATTGACGGTAATGATACTGACTTCCTCATTTCGATAGAAATAAGGTCCGATGATGTCGCCATGCCATAAACCGCACCAAACAGTTAATCTTTGTGGATGCATTGATGCTTGGCCGAATACTTGATTTTTTGGCCAAAATCCGGATTTCCGGCCAACATTTCCTGCAGCCAATTAGAGAACTTTTGGCGTTGTCTATGGTCGTCTGGCTTCAATTCTTGCGTCTTCACAATCTTATGCGGATGTAAGCCCAAATTCAACAGCAAAATAGGCTGACTCTCTGGCGATGGTCAGTTCAGTTGATCGATCGGCGCCGAATCGACATTTCTGAGTCGACTTCTTCAATACGTCGGCTAGTTTTTCTTCATTTCGCACCAATCTCTGTCTGGTTGGTGGCCTAAGATCCAAAAGACTATACTCACGCTCAAATTTTTCCACGGTGCAACGAATTGCCTGCACGTTGAAGCCATGATAACGATCGACCTCACGACGAAATTCACGTTGCGTATTTAGTTGGCGAAAATTGAGTTTTGTTTAAAATTAGCGCGCGCTTAAGGGGTTAAAATGTTCCCTTAAAATGTTTGCACACAGTGTGGGCGAAGGTAAGTTAAGGAGAAAAGAAAGAGAGGTACCAATGTACGTTCGTTTTGAATGTTTGAAGATTATAATGGTGAGGAAGTAAAGAGCTCGGCAAGGCATTCCGAGATGTACCACTTAGGAAAGAATCACGGTATTTCAATGTACGTCCGGAAGTGGCAGTGAGGCTAAACTGATGAGCATTCATAGCGAGACGGGTGCTGCGGTTAAAGATTTGAAGGAGCGGAATGCTACTGGCGATTTATATAGAGCACTAGTGGTGGAAGTAGGGATAACACAAAGTGAGACATTTCGTCGGTGTTCGAGGGTGTCCATTGACGGAGTGATATTAGTATCAGCTATGAGTTTTATCGCACGGTTTGGAATCGGGTCTAGCAGATACACAGATGTTTTAGGCGCTCCTGACCAGATGTGGGCATTATACTCCAATTTCGGGCGGATAAACGCCTTATATATTGAGGCCAGATCAGAAGGGGTGAAATATTTCTTACATCGCTTGAGGAAACCTAGACATTTCGCAGCGGTTTTGACAACACCGAATATGTGGTCATTCCAACGTAAATTTTCATCGACACACATATCGAGAATGGAAAGTTTTTCGGTTTCAACGATGCAAGTGCCATTAATGGATAATGGCTGGATGTTTCAAATTCGCTTTAACGACAGCAGACAGCATTGTGTTCTTGAAGCATTAAATTCCACTCTGTTGGTGGTTCCCCATTTAGTGAACAGCAGCGAAATTTAATGAGCTCAGCATACGCTGCATTTCCCGTTCTATAGTTGAAAGGCAGGGACATGAGTACGGGGACGAATATGAAAAGCAGATAATACTGCCGCCAGCAAGGGCATAAATTGGATTAGAAGCAGTAGGCAAGATGATGTAAATTATTGGGTCTATAACTTAATTCGTGCGGTTTGCTAAGAGATGGCGTAACTTGTATTATTCCATTGGAACATGCGTTGGAAAGCTACTGTCATTGTACGTCATTTCAGTATATGTCATTCATTTGAAGCGTAAACAACAATAATTTTTTTTCACTCAAATATGTCGAACTTTGTGCCTGAAAAAGTGTTTTTGCGGGGAGTTCTTCTTCATTACTTTATTGGGTCTACAAGTAAGTTTCCAGCGTTTGTCAGAGATGGCGCCACCAGCGGATCCCGGGCAGAAATGTCAGACCCCATGTGTTGTATTTGTAGTTTTTGTATTGGTCAACAACTTTGCAGCGTTATATTTAAGCAGTTCTATCGGTGTCGTACATTTTATCGAGCAAAATCATGGCAAGTTTCCAGCCAAATAAACGTCATTTGCGGAAAGCGCTGCTTTTATTCTTTAATATGAAGAAAAGTGCGGCTGAGGCCTATCGTTTGCTTTCGGAAACTTATGGGGCGGAATGTATTGGTGAATCGACGTGCCGCGAGTGGTTCAAACGGTTCAAAAGTGGTGATTTTGGAGTTGAAGACAAAGATCGTCCCGGAAAGCCGAAAAGTTTTGAAGACGAGGAATTGGACGCTTTACTGGATGAGGATCCGTGTCAGATTCAAGAAGAACTTGCTGCATCATTGGGCGTCACGCAACAAGCCGTTTCCCTGCGCCTAAAAGCACTGGGATTCATTCAAAAAGTTGGAAACTGGGTGCCGTACGAATTGAAGCCAAGAGACGTCGAACGGCGATTTTGCATGTCCGAAATGTTACTGCAGCGGTATAAAAATAAATCATTTTTGCATCGTATTGTCACTGGTGATGAGAAATGGATTTATTATGATAATCCTGCAGAAAATCGTATACAAAGCCCGGCGAGCCCGCCCAATCGACGCCGAAACGAAATATTCACGTGAATAAGGTCATGCTTTGCATATGGTGGGATCAAAAGGGTGTCGTATACTACGAACTGCTTCCGAGTGGTGAAACCATCAAAGGACCATTATATCGAACCCAACTAATTCGTTTGAAGCGGGCATTAAAAGAAAAACGGCCAGAATATGAGTCCAGGCATGAGTCCGCGGTTTGCGGTTTCGGTGAAAAACTATTTGGAAAATAGTGGATGGGAAATTCTGCCTCACCCGCCTTACAGTCCAGACTTGTCACCATCTGACTACCACTTGTTTCGTTCGATGCAGAACGCTCTTACGGGAATACGCTTCAGCTCAGTAGAGGAAATCAAAAATTGGCTCGATACGTTCTTGGGCTCGAAAGACGAGAAATTTTTTTGGTCCGGAATTCATAAATTGCTAGAAAGATGGGGGAAAGTTGTGGCTTCCGATGGACGATACTTTGAATAAAGCATTGTAACTATGTTTTCATAAAAAAAACTTCAAATTTGGGAAAAAAAACGCTGGAAACTTACTTGTAGACCCAATAATATGAAGAAAACTGCTGCCGAAACTCATCGTATTTTGCTGGAAGTTTATGGTGAACATGCGCTAACCGAGCAATAGTGCCAAAAGTGGTTTGCACGATTTAAAAGTGGTGATTTTGGCTTGGAAGACGATGAACGTCCTGGGCAGCCAAAAAAGTTTGAAGATGAAGAACTGGAAGCATTACTCTATGAAGATTGTTGCCAAACACAAGAAGAGCTCACAGAATCTTTGGGTGTCAGTCAAGCAGCCATTTCAAAACGTTTAAAAGCAGCTGAATCTATTCAAAAGCAAGGAAATTGGGTTCCACATGAACTCAAGCCGAGAGACGTCGAAAGGCGGTTTTGCATGTCCGAAATGCTGCTGGAACGCCACAAAAGGAAGTCATTTTTGCATTGGATTGTTACTGGTGATGAAAAATGGATCCATTACGATAACCCCAAGGGCAAAAAATCATATGTGAAACCCGGCCAACCAGACAAATCAACGGCAAGGCCGAATATCCATGGCGCGAAGGTAATGCTCTGTATTTGGTGAGATCAGTTGGGTGTGCTGTATTATGAGCTACTAAAATCGGGTGAAACCATCAATGGACAACGCTACTGAACACAATTAATCCGTTTGAAGAGAGCAGTGGCCGAAAAACGCTCGGAATATGCGACCAGACACGAGGCAATAATTTTCCATCATGACAACGCTCGGCCCCACGTTGCTATTCCGGTTAAGAACTATTTGGAAAACAGTGGATGGGAAGTCTTACCCCACCCGCCTTATAGTCCAGACCTTGTCCCTTCTGACTACCATTTGTTCCGATCGATGCAGAACGCCCTCACTGAAATACGGTTCACATCAGAGCAGAATATGAAAAATTGTCAGGACGTCAGACATGTAACCATCCAACATAACTTGAATTGAGCGTTGCGAAAAGTAATTATTAATCCATTCAAGGAGAGTATCGTCGACCCAAAAAGCTCGCATTTTCGACAAAAGAGCCTGATGCCAAACTCTGTCAAATGCCTTAGAAATATCAAGGGAAACTG
Source organism: Volucella zonaria (assembly GCA_963966105.1). Classification (NCBI taxonomy): domain Eukaryota; kingdom Metazoa; phylum Arthropoda; class Insecta; order Diptera; family Syrphidae; genus Volucella; species Volucella zonaria. Next base: position 11,151,969 of record OZ014530.1, read on the forward strand.
TCTTCCTTTCGCTAGATTGATGTACGCTTTGGTTCCACTTTCCGGTGAGACATCCCATCAAATCGCTAGTGGATCTGTACCAGTTTCAAGCGTGGAAATGGAAATTGTTCGTTTGCATATCCATTTAAATGAGAATGAGTATCATCACTTCAAAAGATTGTGTTTACTATACGAAATGGCTCTAACATTGCATCGCAGATGCTTTTACATAAGTTGTAATCATTGGGCGTCACGCTTGCGCAATTTTAGTTTTGAAGCGACAAAACTTAAGTCCTTTTTCAATATTTCGTGCACAATCGTTTTTGCGAGCCTTAGAGCATCTACTTTCTTACTCACGGATTGAAGCGGATTATCGCGCAAACTGCTGGAACGTCAGTCCTCGACGTTCGCCTTGGCCCCGGCCGCGGATTGTTTGCTACTGAACTTGTTGTCTGGAACTCTCTCTATTCAATTTTCCAAAAAACTTGACACATGCTGCGGCATTGTAAGAATACTAATACTTTCTTTTTTTGTAAAGAAAAAACCTTCGCTTGGGGCGTCACATAAACGTCGCGTATATTGTATTCTTATTGCGAACGCGCCTAATAAGTAACCCGCACCAATGATGAATTGAATACCCCACCCGTTCCTCATCACAATGGTATTAGGACAATTAGAAATTTAAATCCTAATTCTGCTACCGGACACCCTGTATATTCAATGATGGTTGAGGGTGTCTTTGCCCGCGTTACCTACATTAAGGTCTTTCCCCACTGATTTGGCCCTCCATCTAAAAAGACTCTTCGCGGTGTAGACTCTATATTCATTTATCTAAGGGGACTGAGGAGCATTTTCTGACAAGCTTGACGTGACTGACCTCGTTGAGCTCCCTGTTATATTTCCAATAACACTCGAAGGATTGCTTGTCTATGCTTTTCCGCCACAGAGAAGATCTAAGATTATACAGAGTTTCTTGACAGGGTCTTAGCGCTCGAACCTTAAATTTAAATAAAACAAGTTGCGTATGAGATATCATTAATTGTATTTGATTACATTAAGTATAGAATATGATACTGTGGTCCTAGAGGTTCAATTTTCGACGACTTCACCGGATAAATCGCGCTCGATATCATTGGTGGCATTGGTTATGCTGACTTTTAAGGTATTATCCGCCTCACCCTTTTAACGTAGCCCCACAATAAAAATATTAATGGTGTCAAATTACACAATCCTGATGACCAGTGGATATCGCCGGAACACGAGATAACCATGCCGTCGAATTTGACGTGCAGAAGATCCATTACTGCATGGACTGTGCCGTCTTGTTGGAACCAAGTGTCATTGAGATCCATATCTTCAAATTTAGACCACAACAAATTGTTTATCATCGACATGTACAATACCTCTCGTCGGTGGTAGTTAAGCGGTGCCAGCTATATTTTGGAAGAAAATGGACCAAAATCCACATCAAACCGTGACTTTTCTAGATGAAGTTGTAACTGATAGGTTTCATATGGATTTTAATGTCCCCAAAGGTGACATGTTTATTTGTTGACAAAGCAATTGTTCTAGAAATGGGGCCCCTCGCTGAAGATGATTTTTCGTCCAGAATCGGAGACAACTTCTAGCTATCTATGGTAGCTTACCCTCAATTCTTAGGTCAATTGAATTTTATACGGGTACAGTCCTAAGATCCGAAGCAAAATTCGCCGAGTTAAGTTGTGCGAAAAGCCAAGTTATTGGGTGGGACGAGGAGTTTACTGCATCGGGTTATCCTGCATACTGTTGTTCACTGCAGCAATCTTTTCTGCAGAAGTAACGTTTCGATGATGTAAGGGTCTTCTTTGAATGTTCACTGAACCAGTCGATTCGAATTTGTCCACCAAACTATGAATCGTCAGCTCAACAGGACGACTGTATGCACCCTAAAAATCACGTAGCTCATGGAATGTAGCTCAATCTGAGCGTTTATTGTGAAAGTAAAGTTTAATAATTTGCAATCTAACCTTATGCCTGATTTGTCGATGTTGTGCATAGATATCGTTGAGATCATATCCTTGGCATCGAACTTATTTTGATCCATTTTTTCCACTCCTGATTCCATACCATGTGCAAGGGCCCAATGACAGATTGCATTGCCAAAGATATCAACGCCATCAACAGATGAAAATAATTTAGACTTTTGGGAAATTGTGACTCTTGCAAATTCCGCTTGGTTTCAAGTTAAAGAAATCACAGCATATCACTATGAGTTAATTCTATTTTTTGTCATCAAAGGTCTTGTCAAGATTGCCTCTAAACTTTAGGGAGCGTCGACTTTCTTTCATCTTTATAGATGGTGTCATATGCGTCTCTAAAATCGATTAAGAGGTGATGATTATCTATCTGGAAAAATTTGTCTAAAACGGCATTGACAGGGCCCAATTAGATCGCTGACAAATGGTTTTAGACGTTCAAATACGTTTCTTTGACCAAATCTTGGAAATGAGTTGGTATATGCCCTCTGGCTTAAATAGCCCGAGCTCTCTGGTCCAGCTATCTCAATTATGTTTTCGTCGGCTGAACGATGGTTTTAGTTTACTTTGGTAAACTAAACAAGCAAACATCTTGGCATTAATGTCACCGATCTTCAGCACTTAACGTTGGTTGCATAGGATAAGTCGAGGGATTGAGGGACACGCGTCAGACGCAGTCAGTTTATTGCGATTGCAGCCTTACAGTATTTCTCCGTTGCTGTGGTCTGCAAATAAGTAGTGATCCGGGTGTTCGGAATGTTCGAACGTCTATGATACTACACAAGTGATTTCCCTCAAACTCAAGTAGATCAATTTGTTTGACTAATTTCTGATAAGGTGGCTGCGCTGTACCTTTTGTGGTTATTGAGGTGGAGAAACCGTGGGCCAGCTACCATCCCGCAGTGAAGGCATAAGCCTAAGTCGTTTCTAGTAGGCTTGAAAGTTTTCTCGAGTATATCATAGAAACATACTTTACGAGTACCATCTATTTCTTCTCTGGGGTATATCAAAAACTAAATTCCGAATGTCGATGTCGTGTTTTCGTTTTGCAGCTAATCTTTTGGATACGCCAACGGAGATTTGTCGCACAACATACCGCCAAAAGATTGAGCCAGGAGTATACCACCTTGATCAACAAGTTCCCGGAGGACACCACCGTGTGGCGCTCCCATTATTCCGATTTAAGTTTTGTTTTTTTTGTTAAGTTGATAAATTCTCTGTTGACATTCCCTCTAAATCTTAGCGTCATGGCTTGACATTTGCAAGAGTTACGTAGCCAAGAGTACATCTGTCTCTGTGTGTGTTGGCGATTTTTTACAATTTTAGAAATGGATTTAAATTTGCAACAAGGAACTTGTACTCGTATTAAATTTTGCGTAAAAAACGGATTTAATGGTGCACGAACGTTGGAAATGTTGGAAAAGTGTTTCGGCAACGATTCTCTAAAGAAAACGGTCGTTTACCAGTGGCACCAGCGGCTCAAAAGTGGTCGCGAGCCAATCGAAGATGATGAACGCAGTGGCGGACCGACGAAAACATTGATGAAGTAAAAGAAATGTTGGCCAGTAATCGCAAATTAACCATCAGAGAGATAGCAGAGGACTTGAACATTACCTATGGATCCGTCCAAGACATTTTGGTTAATGATTTGGGTTTCCGTCGTATAGCAGCAAAGTTGGTACCAAAAGACCTCAATCTCATGCAAAAAAGAGACCGTGTTGACGTGGCAAAAGAGATGATTTGCGAGGCTGAATCCGATCCCACATGCATCAAAGGGATCATTACTGACACGAGACCTGGCTTTATGAGTACGACACGCAATCCAGACATCAGGCAAATGAATGGCGTTCACCAAATGAGCCAAGACCAAAAAAACCACGTCATTTTCAGTCAAAAGAAAAGACGATGCTCACGGTTTTCATGGATTACAATGATGCACTACACCATCATGAATTTTTGCCAGAAGGCCAGACAGTAAACAAAGAGTATTACGAGTATTTGGGCGTTATGAGACGTTTGCGTGAAGCAATTCGCCGAAAGAGACCAGAATTGTGGGCACCATGATAACGCACCGTCGCACAGTGCCATCATTATTCGTAATTTTTTGACGAAAAATGGAACAAATACCATCCAACAGCCACTGAATTCACCTGATTTGGCTCCCTGTGATTTCTTTCTGTTCAATCGAGTTAAAAAACCAGTACGGGGAACGCGTTCCAGTAGCCGAGAGGTAGTAATGGAAAAATCGCAGGAAGCACTGATGGACATACTGAAAACCAATATAAAAAATGTTTCGAGGATTGGATCAAGCGCTGGCATAAGTGTGTTGCAGTCGATGGACATTGCTTTAAAGGAGACAATATATATTTACATGAATAAACTTGTATTTTGAATTTTCTGAATACATTTCGAGAACTTTTTGATCAAGGTACGAGTGCGGGTCAATAAGTCCGTGGATTTTTTGATAAAAAAATAATTTTATTTTTCAACGTAGTCTCCCTTGAGCTCTATACACTTTGTCCAACGCTTCTCCAATTTTTTTTATCCCTTCCAAAAAAAATGATTTGTCGAGGTCCTCAAAATAGGCCTTTGTTTGCGAGATGACTTCATCATTGGAGTCAAATCTTTTTCCACCAAGCCATTTCTTCAGGTTTGTGAACAAGAAGTAGTCGCTCGGAGCCAAATCTGGAGAATAGGGTGGATGAGGGAGCAATTCATAGCCCAATTCATGGATTTTTGCCATGGCAACTGCACATGTGTGCACCCTTGCATTGTCTTGGTGGAAAAGAACCTTTTTCTTGGCCAAATGAGGTCGTTTTTTTTTCAAATCGTCATTGAATCGGTCCAATAAGTTGGCATAATATTCCCCATTGATTGTTCTTCCCTTTTGAAGGTAGTCAATGTGGATTATCCCGCGTGCATCCCAAAAAACAGTCGCCATAACTTTATTGGCTGACAAACCCACCTTGGCCTTCTTTGGCGCCGATTCACCCTTAGAAACCCACTGTTTTGACTGTTGTTTGTTCTCTGGTGTGTTGTGATGGATCCATGTTTGGTCCACGGTTACAAAACGGCGCAAAAACTCCTCCATATTGCGATTAAACAACGCCAAACCTTCCTGTGAAGTTGTTACACGATTGCGTTTGTGGTCGACTGTGAGCAAACGCGGCACCCATCTTGCGGAAAGCTTTCTCATGCCCAAGTGATCATTCAAAATTGAAACCACTGAGCCATGCGAGATCCCTACGGCTTCCACAATCTCTCGCACTTTCAATCTTCGGTCGGCCAACACCATATTGTGAATTTTTTCGATTGTTTCGGGTGTAGAGACCTCAACTGGGCGTCCAGGACGTTCGGCATCTTCAGTGCTTGTACGGCCACAACGAAATTCAGTAAACCACTTTTTTACCATTGAAATCGATGGTGCAGAGTCCCCATAGTATTTATCAAGCTTAGCCTTGGTCTCGGTAATGGTTTTTTTTCGCAAGAAATAATGCTTAATAAGCACATGAAATTCACTTTTTTCAATTTTCTCCTCAAATTAGTGAGTAGTCTGATAAAAATAGCTGTCAAACACAAACTAACTGACGCAGCAAGTTTAAATTTTGACAGGAGTCAACTGACAGATGCCTGTTGACAGGAGCAGTGTTGCTGTTTCAGTAAAGAGGTAAGAAATTCGGACTTATTGACCCGCCCTCGTAGTATGTTGAAAATGGAGACGATAAAGTCCCAAGGATGTTACTTGGTTGCACTTACGTGTTACATAGAACATAGAACAGACCTATCGAGGTCTTCTTGAATCAATTTGGAGTCTTAGTTGGAAGAAATAACTTTGAATAGCTTCATACTTTGAAGGAGAGGGATAGGAAGGTGTATTTAATGACAGCTAGTCACCTTATGTAAAATCTTTTTGACATAAAAGTTCTAAATTAAGTGGTTACTGACCTTGTCGAAACAGCGAGCGTTCTCCATAGTCATTTTGCCCAGACGGATGAGCTCGGCCAAAACTAGACATAATCCCATACTCTATATAGCTCACCTCTATAATTGATGTCATATGCGGCCTTAAAATCGACGAAAAATGGTGGGGATCGAAAGAGCTTTTTTTTGCAAGATCTGCCGGAGTGTGAAAATTTGGTCGATTGTAGACTTTTCTGTGTTTAAACCCCACTGAAAGGCGTCTATTCGGTTGTTGACGAAGGGTTCCAGACATTGACATAATATGGTAGATAAGATCTTGTATTAGATATTGAGGACACTTATACTTCAATATTTGGCGCAGTTGAGAGGCATCATCATCAGGCATACACTCTTCTGCCAAGATCTTAGAAATGAGCTTGTGTGTTCTCTCCACTAAGCCACCCCCCAGTAGCTTTGAATATTTCAGTCAGAAGCCCTCGAATCCAGCTGCTTTGTTAGATTTAAATATAGATACTGCTATCCTCGCTTCATTTGAGCCAGGTGCATGGAAGTTTTAGGTTTCGTCATCTAAGTTTAATGGCCTATTGTGCCAAAGGGCGGTATGCCGAGCTTCGTCGCCATTATACAATCTGCAGAAGAAGTTTTTCCATATTCTCAGCAGCAACTATGACTCTAGAGCTCTCGGGCACCTCTAGTTCTACATTGCAGCGCTATTTTGCACAAATCTTGTTTAGATGGATATGATTGCCGGCATTCTTCATGGTGGTGGACGGCTGAAACGCAGCAGATCAGTCTCTGATGGGACATTTGTATGTCAACTGTACTTAATGATGGTGGCATAGGAGTTTTTGAGAAATTTCGGGATACACGTCTTCTCACAGTAATTCTTATTCGGTGTGGCTCTAGGGAAATTCGTATTCATACCCTGGCTACAAAAAGGTGGTGACCGGGTCAGTGGTGGCTGCCCGGAAGGTTTCAACGACCTGAATACTGGTGGAGTACTTTACGTCGATCGCAAAATGACTAATTTGGTTTAGGTTAGGTTAGGTTAAAACAGGGGTGTGATGGTTATGCTATCACATAAACGCTCGACACCAAAACGGGCCTATCGCGATTCCAATGGAACCAGTTGAATTCATATTCAAATGGGGAAAATCTAAACAATCTCGCTGGTGAAACATTAAATTTCTTTGCAAAAGCCAAGAAGGCCTTTGAAGTTCATGCCGTCTATTTCCTCTAGGTTTTCGAAAAAGTATTTCCCTAAAAACGCGATATTGCCTTGCATTCACACAGTATGGTATGTGTGTTATGTCCTCAACAAATATCCGTATCTGACAATTAGAGTCTCTTTGTGTCTCTGTGTTCTGTCAGGATTCCTAAGCTTATCCGTGTTTAATTTTACTAACTTCCTAGATCTTGTGCCGCCAAGAAGTGGTCAGAGAGCCTTGGATAACCTTTTTTTTTTTTTAAAAAAAGAACTTAACACTCAAGTGGGTATGAATACACTTATAATGCTTCAGAATGTGTTAAGTTTTTTTGGAAAATGGGATAGAGAGAGAAAGAAAGATGTTGGGGCTCAGTGGTTATTTCGCTCCATGGGTGGCATCCAACATTTAATGGGGAGACCAAATTCTTAGTGGAAGTTGGATTGATGTTGATTTCTAGTCAACTACTAATCTTACTTGATTTTCGTTAGCTGAAAAAATGAATATGTCTTTCGGGCGAGGCTGGGATTCGAACACCAAATCTTCCGATTTGGAAGCAAGTCCACTACCAATTGAGTCACTGCCACCCACTTGTGTCCTTCAAGACTTTACCACCTTAGGTTGGCAGTCTTTGTGATTTTTTGCTCGATAGTGCAGTTTACTCTGGAAATTGGTAGTTTGATGTTGGCAACGTTACTATTGTCGAGTAGCCCTCCTTTTCTTTCAAGCTCATCTGCTTGTTCATTTCCTTTAATACCACAGTGTTCTGGCACACAGCACAGTTTCACCCGGTTCTGACTGCATAGTGCCTTGAGCACTGTGCTACAGCCCCTGACTATATCAGAGTTGATGGTTGTCGATTCCATGGCCTTGAGTGCGGCCTGGCTATCGATGTAGACAGCAGTATTTCTTTGGGATACCGATCTCATCTGCATTAGCTCAGCCGCCGTGAGGACAACCAGAACCTCTGATTCGAAGACACTGCTTGCGTCCGGCAGTCTTATAGGCGCTGCCTGTTCCTGTTCCTTCCTCTGTTTTCGAGCCATCTGTGAAAATTGCAGTTTCATTTGACCGGATTATAGCATTTTGTTGCCAGTCCTCCCTCTCCGGCTATATTATATCATACGAAGTGTCGAGGTCGATCAAAGAAGCAATTTTATCCGTTAGAATTGGATTGCCTGGCAGTAGTTCAGCTAGGACCGTGCCGTGTCCGAAACTACTGCTCTTGAAGTAACCCAGATTAGTGAGTCGTATCGCACTGTTGCCAGCAAGTTTTTTGATCTGTGAATCAAGCGGTGTTAGGTGCAAAAAGGTGTCCAATTCCGTGGTAGGGGCCGTACGGAGCGCACTTGTGATAATTATGGAAGCCGTTCTTTATACCGCCGCTAATTTTCCCTAAAGGATTTTCTTGTTTGTTGCTTTCCACCATACTAGTGCACCATATGTAAGAGCAAGCATGGGTCTTACCACCACCGTAGCAGGTTTTAAGCCCCAACATTTTCCTACCGTCCAGAATCACACCCAGATACTTCGCGCTGTCCGAGAGGGACAATTCTACTTCGTTCAGTTTTGGAAGTCTGAATTGCGGTATCTTGTACTTTCTGGTAAAAGGAACTTGTCCCGTTTTGGAAGGAATGGCATTGAGACCACAGCTTTTTGCTTAAGCGCTGATCATCTTCAGGGCGACCTCTATAATCTGCTTAAAATATTTAAGTATTTTCCCTGCACTGTTATGACCACGTCACCTGCGTATACCGTGGCACTTATACTCATTGTACTAAGCTTTTTGAGGAGGTCATTGATAACCACCACACACAGTAGTGGCGATATGACTCTCCCTTGAGGGGTTCTCCTGGTTACAGACATTCTAACCGAGTTTTGCCCAATGGAACGGTTTATTTTCCTACTTGCAAGCATGTTGCAAGCCCAATTTGTGATGCCCTGTTCAATATTAGCATCTACGAGAACGCTTTTAATGACGGTGAACTCCACGTTATTAGCCGCCATCGTAAACTCACCGAAGTGTAGACTCTTTCTATTTTCGCCACCACTTCGTCCAGGCTGGTTTCTACAGATTTGCCTTTTACAAATGCACTCTGCGGCTCAATCAAAAAGTCATTACTGCCTCTGTTCCTAATATGAATCTCCAATAATCGCTCTGGGGTTTTAAGCATAAATGATGACAGAGTTATTGGTCTGAAATCTTTTGCTCTTACATGGTTTAACGCTTCATGATCTTGATAACGCCTTGTCTGCTTGGGTAGTGAAGTACCCACGTACTTGGTATTATGACATTTGGACCCGCCGCAAATGTGCGTTGTCTTTACCCCTTAGAACAAGAGGCTGTATGCTCCGATAGCAGTAACACACTTCTGGGATGTGAGCACTGCCGTCGGCCCATTAAGGACACCTCTGCTACCATAGCATTTTTCAAGAGCCTGCCTCAGTCTTGAAGGTTCCTTATTAGCCCATGTGTCTATTATGCCCTGGTAATGGACGCCACTGTTGGTAGGGCACTTGGCCATCAGTTACCAAGATATGCCTCGTCTGACACATTCATGCCGAGTTCATTCGGTTGAGCTTGGGCTATTCCGAGTGTTCAGCTCCACATGTATGACTACAGTCAGATTCAGCCTACGCTCATCGTTGGTTCATTATTAGATAGCTATCCATCAGGCACCACGTAGAAGTAATGATGCTGCTTTGCCCCATGGAACACTTGCAGGCACTTATTACAATCTCGCCTAGCATTCTTCGATATTATTCAAAAAGGTTTCAAAAAAAAAAAAGAAAAAAACATTTATCTATAAGTATGTATCTCAAAGTGCTTAAAAGTGCTGCAACAACCAACAGAGTAGAAGAATGAAAATTGCCTTCCAATTAATCAATACAAAAGCGATCGATTTTTAATTAACGTTGTTGCCTCAATGCACAACAGATCACACACTTTAATCTATTGTGCCACCGGAAAACCCCACTCAAAATGTAATTATACCGTCGACAGGCCGCCCACATCTTGAATTAAAAGACTTAATTTTTTCCAAGTCTTTATTGCACGACTACATCTATACGGCACACCATACAGCCACCGAAAAAAAAAAAAATTAAACTCCTTCGCACTATACGAGTACAACGACGATGACGATGACGACAACGACGACGACGACGACGACATTTATCTTTGTGTCGCTCAACTTCGGTAAGCTCGCAAAAATGTGTCGCCACCACCAAAAACACCGAAAAGGCTCAAACTCTTAAGCTCATTTGACTTAAGAGAGTGAAGCCAAGCAGCCCTAAACCTCGTTAGGCCTTTCAAATTAATAAAAAAAATAAATACCACGACATACCAAGGCACACCGAGGCACACCGAGGCACACAAAATGCAATTAATTATTAGTAGAATATTTTTTTTTTGCTTTAATAAGCTACCGCTATTAACGGAGTGGCGTGCAATAATTAAGAATACAGAAAAGTCACTCAATGAAATCAAATTAAAACTAATTTGGCTCAAAATGCTCCCACATGCAAACACGTACGAGTGTGCGAGTGTACGAGTATCTTTTGATGATTGTCTAGCACGGCAGCTACAGATACGAGTACGGATTCGGGACTACTTCTGCGGTGGCGGTTCCGCGGCATCTGAAGTTTCAAAATTATTCATCTTACTCGTACTTTTCAGAAGAAAAAGAAGCAAAAAACAAACCGCATAACCTCCGGAAGAAATGTTTCAAAGCTCTCGTTGGGATTGAGTGTTTTTTTTTTTTTTTTCATTTTTTGGTTTATGATTATTATTTTAGTCACGGAAATGGATTTGCTGTAGCGAGCCCAAGTGTAGGTGGAAAGCGGAAATTCTTTACAAAAAAAAACGAAGAAAAAAAAAAAAACAAATATATAAAGGGTAGGAGGAGTAGGAATACGCTATGCACCTACGTTACGAGCATACCACCACCGCGCCGGGCTGAAGTTATTTAAACAAAAAAAAAAACGATGGAAAAGGTTTTTGTTGGTTTTATGTGCGAACGGGATGCTGCATTGGATGCGAAATCAATTTGCCCAGGAAATGTGTTTTTCAGATGCATTAAATGTTACTTTGGAGTGAACGGTTTTTGGGTGTTGTCCCATGGTGAAGGTTGTAGCAATGCATTTGAAATGGTCGCAGTTGAATGTGGCTTAAACTCGATTCGGAGTAGTCCTGGCGAGGCTGTGGAGTGACTTTCTAAGGAAAATTTCGTGTTTTTCTGGGTGACAGAAACGCTAGTGCAGTTAAAGACAAATTGCAATTCAATAGTTTATACAACTTAATGAATGTCGTCTTGTGATAGGGAGCTCCTTTGTAGCGCTTAGTTGCTATGGAGCTATCGAAGTGTACGAGTATGACCAACCCACTGCCACTTCCGCCGTTGGATAGTTCTGTTTTGCGCATTGGTTCCTGACCTATTCTCTGGCAAAGACTTTCGTTAGAAATACGGTTGGGTCGGAATGCCCTTAATTCGGTAGACACCCATTAACGAACGCTTGTACAAAGTGGCACAAAAGTTATAACCCGATGTTCTTTGGCTGTAATTTCTGTATGAATGAAGAACGTTGGTTCTGCTTTTGGATTATGTTTACTTGATGTCTTACATCTTTTTATTTGGGCCCGATTTGTGGCATTTTCCATCACTATTTCCAGAACTTGCTGCATTAGGTCCTCTCATTCTTGACGGATATTGTCTTTGAGGGCTTCAAGAGTCTGAGGCTTGCTGATATAGACTCGTGGCTTCCAAAAAAACCCAAAAGAAGTCTAGAACGGCCAGTGCAAATCGCCAAAACGAGAGATTAGGCGACTCGGAACGCAGCCCCTAGAATATCGGTTGTGACTCGTGCAGTATACGCCGTTATTCCATTCTGTTGGAACCACAAGTTCACCAGTTCGATTGAGGAAGGAGAAGGTTTTTGTGCATGGGGTTTTTTTTTTTATAATCAGCGCGCGCTCAAGGGATTTAAGTACCCTTAAACTGATTGCACACAGCGCGGAAGAAGGAAAATCAGGGAGGATAGGAAGAAAGGTACCGGTGAACGTTGGTTTTAAATGTTTGAAGGTTATAATGACTAGGAAATAAGGAGCTAGGCAGGGCATTCCATAAGCGAGTGGTATGGCTTAAGAACGAATCATGGTTTTTTAGAGTACGTCCGAAAGTGGGCTTGAGGGTATACTGATAAGCATTCATAGAGCGAGACGGGTGCTGCGGTTAAAGGTTTGAAGGGGCGGAGTACTACTGGCGTTTTCAATAAAGCACTGGTGGTGGAAATAGTGATAAAACAGAGTGAGACAAGAGACCTTACGTCGGTATTCAAGGCTGTCAATCGATTGTCTGGTATTAGTATCACCTATGAGTTTTATCGCACGGTTTTGAATCCTATCTAGCAGGTGCAGAGATGTTTTGGGCGCACCCGACCAGATGTGGGCATTGTACTCCAATTTCGGGCGGATAAACGCCTTATATATTTAGGCCAGATCAGAGGGGGTGAAATATTTCTTACATCGCTTAAGGAAACCTACACATTTCACAGCATTTTTGACGACTTCGAATATGTGGTCATTCAAACGTAAGTTGTCACTGACACACAGACCGAGAATGGAAAGTTTATCGGTTTCAACGATGCAAGTGCCATTCACGGATAATGGCTGGGTGTTCAAATTTCACTTTAGCGACAGCAGACAGCATTAAGTTTTGGAAGCATTCAATTCCGCTCTGTTGATAGTTCCCCAATTGGTTATGCCGTTGATATCCGAATTTAATGAGCCTAACATAAGCTGCCGTTCCCGTTCTACAGCCGAAGAGCAAGGGCGTGAGTCCGGGAACGAATATGAAAAGCAGAGAGTACTGTCATCAGCAAAGGAATATATTGGATTAGAAGTAGCAGATAAGAGATCGTTGATGAAAATTGAAAAGAGTGTCGGAAACAGAACGGAGCCCTGAGGCACACCAGCATTTATTTTGTGAATATTAGACTTGAAACCGTCCAAGACAACTTGAATTGAACGTTCCGAAAGGTAATTTCTAATCCATTGAAGGAGTGAATCGTCGACCCTCAAAAGAACGCATTTTCAACAAAAGAGCCTGATGCCAAACTCTGTCAAATGCCTTAGAAATATCAAGTGCAACTCTCTTGCTTTCACCAGATTGATGTACGCTTTGGTTCCACTTTTCGGTGGGACATGCCATCATATCACCAGTGGACTTATTGCTACGAAAACCATATTGCCGGTCATTGAGAAGTTTTCGTGTGTCGAGATATTTCATGAGCTGACGATTTATCAGCGTTGCCATGACCATGGAAAGAAGGGACGTAAGTGCAATGGGTCTGTAGGAGCAGAGACAGGAAGATTCGCCTTTTTTAGGGGCAGGCTGGTCAAATGCTTTTTTCCATCTGCTCGGAAAAAGTCCTAAAGAGTAGGATTGATGGAAAAGCTTTCGCAGTGGTTTTGCCAGCGTGGAAGAACACCTCTTCAGAAGAAGGGGAGATATACAATCTGGATCAGTGGGTTTATGTATGTTAATATCTTTAAGAACTCTTGCTACTACACGAGTGCGAAAGTGGATTAGTCTCATTGAAGATTCGACACACTCAAGTGTAGGCGGAGACAAGGCACAATCTGGGAGTGTTGAGCTAGCCGCAAAGTGTGCAGCAAGCAGATTGGCCTTGTCCAAAGAGTGAATAGTGAATAATTTGCTTACGGAGATAGAATTTTAACCCCATGAAATTGAATTCCGGATTGGAACAGGGACTACATTGTGGTGGAGTTTGGCAAGCTACTCGTATATCACTACGCACATAAATGGCGAGACCGCGGTGAGAGAAGAATAATGGTAGCCAGGTAGCCTCAGATCAGAGTGATTTGAGAGGTGTGGGCGGGGATCTATCTGTGTTTCACTAAGTGCCAGAATAGCTGGTCTATATTTACAGACGTGGACTTACGCAGAAAAGTGATTACTTTTTAGCCCACGTATATTCGCAATATCCACTCTTGCGCTCGTCGTCCACAGTAGTGGTTAAGGCTCGATAACGCTTTCAGCGTAAACAGCTCACCATGCAGTAACTTTGAGCTGGTGTAATGGCTCTTTGTGGGTTATACGCGGTTTTTCGGTGCCTCAGAAGCGATAATGTAGCTTATTCACATATCCACAGAGATCGAAATGGGCTTCGTCTCCCTCGTGGTCGAGATTCAGAATGGCTTAAGCGTAGGTTACACCCGCTTGGCGAACCACAGCTAACAGCTGATGCACTGTCTGCACTTTGTAGGGGAACATCTTACAGTGTTTCACCAAAATTCTCTATTAAGACCGCTGATTGATGCCCAAATGCGTGGCACGTCGTCTGGTCTACACTCCGGGGTCCCCTGCGACATCTTCAGCCACAGCTACGATATTTTTAGTAGAACGGCAGCTCCGGGGCCGGCCAGTCCTGGCAGCATTTCGTATTTTCCCATACTTTTCTAGGCGAGTGGCTAAATGTCGTAGTGTTTGCCCAGTTATTCCGCAAGAAAATTGTAACAATTACTCCGCGTTCTTAACGAGTATAGCGATTCATGTCTTGCTGACGTGTCATTTGTATCTTGACGTTTATCGTCATTTGCAAAAATTATAACACCTTCCGATAGGGTGATGACTTTTACGCCACCTAGTAGTTTTTTTTTTGTGATAGTAGCGGTCACCTTCCAAGTGTTGCACCCATGCAACTTTGCCATGTCATGGACATCATTCCAAACGCTGACTTTGTTTTGTCGATTCGGTTGACAATATCCTGTTTAGTTTCACCTTCGGTAGAGACAACGCTCCCAAGATATTGGAAACTCTCTACTCTCTCTACGGGTTGTTCAGAAGTGTTAAATTAAATTGATCAATTAGTACCGAGGTTGAAGATTTTTGTTTTGGCGATGTTGATCTTCAAACTCCTCTCCACTGTTGCTGTTATTTGGCGCAGATCCATAACCCTGTGTAGCCAGCGTAGTCCAGATGTTTGAGTTGAGATGTAAGAGTCCAACGTATTCCTTCATGTCCAGTAGATAAAGCTGCCCGAAGAACATCGCTAATCACCAATCAAAAAAGTATCGGTGATAGAATGCAACCTTGTCAGACCCCACTTTGGATCTCAAAATCCTCTGATAACATTACATTTAGACCCAGCATAGGTATACATCTACTGCGAAAGGCAAGCTAAATGAACTGTGACACTTTCGAACGCCTTCTCAAAATTAGTGAACAGCAGGTGAAACGGTGACCGGTATTCAACGCACTGTCCAATAATGCTCCGCAGGGAGTTGTTGTTATCGACACTGAAGGATCCAAAGCGAACATTTTCTTGTTCGGCATCGAGTGTATCTTTCAGATGTTTCATAATTTACTCAAGAATTTCTTTGGCTATTACCTCAGCAACGGCGGGAAGAACGCAAATGCCTCCACTTCTACCTTTTTTGGCGAGCTTGACAATCATTCTCTTCTTCCACTTGTCGGGGAGATTTTCTGCCTTCTAAGTTCTCTCAACAAGAGTATGTTAAAGCTCTGTTGATGTTGTTGGGGCGCCTCGCAGAAGCTCTGCGGGAATACCATCTAGTCCTACCGCCTTGTTGGTTTCCATCGCTTTGAGCGCGGTACTGATCTCACCTTTACTGGGAGTGGAGGTGCGAATTTGTTGCTTCGGCAATTCAGTTTGATTTGGGGTTATAATGCTTGCGAATACACGGTTGAGGGCCGCAGGAAAATGCTTGAGTTGATCCTATCCGAAATGAGTACGGAACCATCTAGACCTTTCACAGGATGTTGGAACGATGATCGCCTGCCAGCTCATTCTATAAATGGTTCTGCTATTACGCCTGCTCTATAAATGGTTCTGCTATTACGCCTGCTCGTTGCTACCTCTGCTTCTTTGGCCAGGGAGATGAAAAACTTGTTAAGGTCTTCTTGCACTGGAAAATAGTGAGAGACAGGATGTGCCGAAAGTTTCCTATAACATGTACTTACTCTGATATAACCGAATTAACAATGATGCTGTTAAGATCATCAATTGTCAGCATGAGGACAGAGATGGTCTTCCATAGAATTCGAGTTTTGGCTTTTCGAAAGGATAGTAGTTGTATTGGTCAGTTCTTGACCATAGAGATCCATTGGTAAAAGACAGAATAGCACCAGTGGGAGTATAATAAGAGCACATTTGATATACAAGTAGGACGATCTTTGCACTTTTTCTTGAGATAGGTATACAGCGCAAAACCGCTTTGCGAATGCATCCCCTGTCTGGGTTACAAAATGCTTACCAACGCGGAAGATCTTGCGAGAGTGAGCTTCAAAATCTGGCAGATAGACTAGAAGGTGCACTGGACAGGAAGGAATACGCGGTGGGTCCTCGAACGGTAAATCGAAGAAAACGACGCTGAATATTCCCGATACGGGATATATGGACTCGCTGAAAGGGGGTCAGACTTGGCTGGCATATTCGAGAAGGGGCTGGACAAGGGTAATGAAAAGTAACCTTGTCACATAGAGGTTGTAAAATTCTTTAGACCATCGTTTGATAAAATCAAGTGATGAGTTGGCTTAGAGAATTATCTCATCAATATGCGAACGGAAGTTTAACTCTCTATCGTATAAAATTCCAAAGTCACGAAAAAATTGAACCTGGGGTACAGGTTGGTCATACAGAAAATAAAGTCGAGGAGGAGATTGATTGGACTTGTGAGACAAGGTGACATTTGGAGACATTAAGCTTTAAGCTATTTTTTAGACGCCAAGTGGAAAATCCATCGAGGTCGTAGAGAACGTAGTGTCGTCAACGGAAATGGATAGTGGGCAGTGTTTAATAGTTCTCTCAAGATCGTTTATAGTTAAAATGAAAAAGAGATGACCTAGATGGCTGCCTCATGGGACACCAGAAGTGGCTGAAGACGGGGTTGAGTATACCGACCTAAAGCGAACGCTATAATAACAGTTCTCCAAATAGGAAGATATCCATTCTGACAATGCGGGGTCGAAACCGAGGGAAGACAATTTGAAAAGGATCGATTGATGAGATATTTCATCGAAGGTCTTAGCAAAATCTGTTGCAATAACATTTTCTTGTTTTGAAAGCGCAAAGGATACGAATTCAAGTTAGTTTGTAGTAGTTGACCTACTCTCCAGAAATCCATGCTGACTGGGTGATATGTGCTGCTTGCGCACTGAAGGTATAGAACTTAGACGTAGACGAATCACTAGTTTTAAGGATAAAAGCAATGTTGATTTCGGATGCTGATTGTGGCCAATATGTGATGGCGGGGGTAAACAGGGTTTGCCCAGTGCTATGGTGCATATTGGTCAGTGCTCAACGCGCTCAGAAGTTCTGACGTCCAACAAGCACACGCGGATGATGTATTGTAAATGTTCTGCGCTTTAAAGCGCAGGCAGCCCTAGACGTGATAGAAGATTGCTACACTAGAAATGGACTGTCAGCCAATACTCTCAAAATTGAGGTTGTTTTGTTCACATGAAGCAGGAAGCAGAACTCATCTAGTGCCTAAAGGCATCACCATCCATTTCTCCAAAGAAGCTAAGCATTTGGGTGTCATCCTTAATAACAAACTTCAATGGACTAAAAATATTACGTCGAAAGCTTCTAAGGTGCTATTGGGCAGAGGGCAGTGTCAGACATGGGGCCTATCGCCTAGAAAGGTCTTATATCCTATGCATTGAATATTTGGTGGCATAAGCTCTCACGAAAATACGTCACTTCTGCTTTTAACAGATCCCAAGGAGTGGTCTGTCTTGCCTGCATGGGAGCTTACCTTGACATTCATATCATGCAGGGTATTCTCATGGCCATCTGCCGTTTAAAAAGAAGTGGTCTTTGGTATAACACGCACTGGAGCTCAGATGACCTTTCGCCGCCTGATGCAATGATACGAGGACCCTTGCTGCAGGAAAAATATGAAACCGATTTTCCTTGTGACCAAAACTCGTTTCGGCTAAAATCTGAGCCAGGAAAGGAATGTAGTCTTTCCCGATGGCTCCAAAACTGATAAATGATGCGGCGCTGGTGTCTTTCTGGAGGACGACAACGTTAAATTTCACTCCTCGTAGGAAAACTTGCGTCTGTTTTCGAAGGGGGGATACGCCCAGTCCTGATGGCAACGAACTAGATTGTGAAGAAAATGTGGAGAGGGCGAAGCATGAGAGCCAAGTTGGACTTAGAGCCTTGCTGAACCCTCTTATGACTTTCAGGCTAGTTCGAGAATGCAACACATCACTGAACGCAGGCGGAGTGCTAAATTCACTGGGGATTGCCTGGCTCCCAGGTCACATTGGGATCACGGGAAATTAAACCCCCGATGCCCTTACTAGGCAAGGCTCAGAGGAGATTTTTTTCAGGATCCGAACGTACCTTAGGTCTGCCTGTGACCTCGGTCAATGTTTCCATTAACAGTTGGGTTTCATATGAGCATACCTGCAGATGGCATGAGTCTCTAGGCTGCTTGCAGACCAAACGAATACTCCCCGACATTTCTAGGAAGTCAGCGGCCTTCCTATTGTCCCTCAGTAGGAAAGACTACATGTTGCTTACTGGCGTTGTGACGGGGCACTGTACATGTGCTGAGCATAAGTGACACAAAATTCTGCGGCGCTTGTTATTAAAGTGCTGACGACGCCGCGGAGCACTACCTCTGTAAATGTCTGGCTTGCAGTCGCATCAGGCTACAGGTACTTGGTGCAGTCGTAGTGGGTGCTTGTACTGCAGGCACTTTACCACTGAAGTCAGAGACGGAACAATTCCATTAAAAGGAACCTACAAGGGGTACAATGGACCAGTTCTTTGTTTCGACAGAAAATCAGTAGACCCCCAAAGAAAATGGTGAATAGTTGTCAAATCGCTTGATCTCGGAGGCCAATTGGTCGCATGGTGAAGGTATCGTCCAGAAGCCTAAAGGCGAAGGTTAGTGAAGGGGCTACACGTGCTCCAAAAAATAGACAAAACACTCTTTAGGCTTGGCGAATAGAACATGAATTTTGCAATGAAAATTGAGACCTGAGTCCTTCCACGAGAATAACTCAAAATATACCGAACCAAAATGTCACACATGTTATTCGTATATCTGCCAGATTTGGCAGTTTCTATGATATTTATGAATTCAATCGGAAGGAAGGATAAAACCCATTATTCCTCGAAGGAACGTACTGCTATTATTGGACTGTACATTTTAAAATAACCTCTCTACCTCTCTCTACCTCGACCGAAATATAATCATGTATTAAGTAATCACATCCATGTAGCCACAAGGAATGTTGCCTTCGTTACCTTAAAGTTTAATGCCATGTACTATCGAATTAATTGGTATCTTAACAAACCGGACATTCTATTGTATAATGTAACTACGTCAGTTTCCTACAAATAGACGTTGTACGAGTATGTACCCGTATTTTGTATCAAAAGAACAACAGCCAGCCATTGCAAACACCCCAAAGCACTCAAAGAACAATGTCCATTTAAATGGTTTAAGGTCATGTTACACTTTGACGTTATTCACACATGTAGGACAGCACTACAAATTAGTTGCTTATCCAAAACTTAACTTTTGTCCCACATACTCGTAAATGCATCCACATTTACATGACATAACGACAGAATCTACAATTCGATATTGCTGTCCATAACATAACTCTCTGCTAAGTCACTACCTTTTACAGCAACTTGCTTAGTTTTGTCGTAATTTTCATGTTTTTTTTCGTTTTGTGCTTTTTTTGTTTGTTTGTCCACGAACCGAAAATGATAGAAACGAAATTTTTTTTTTATTTTTTGAAAGAAAAACAAACCGAAACTTCGATTCTCAGCTGAATGGCTGAATGGCCGATTGAATAAATGATTTCTTTATGGCATTTCAACGACAAACGCTTGTCCAATTGTCCATATTAAGTCGTCGTCAGAGAGAATTGCACCATTGCCGCTCTGTACGATTAGAAAATCCTCCACAATTGGAGTTGAGTTTTGACAGTACAAGGACGCAGTGGCGCCGCCATCGTTATACTCGTACTCTTACAAGCACTAGCCACCTTACCACCACGTACGAGTCTCGTACTCGTATGATTCGGAGTACTCGATGTTTGTTTAAACGCACAGGTCTTGGTCTGTTTGTTTTTTTTATTTTTTATTTTTGAAAAGCTGCTGCACGCCATGACGGTGTAAATCTGACGTAATTCACCAAAGCAATCGTCCGTCGTCCGTCGTCCGTCGTCCGTCGTCCGTCGTCGGTCGTCGGATTTGACCAGAAACACTTTTTCTATTTTTTTTTTTTTTTTGCTCAATTTATTTTTGCTGGTAATGTACGAGTACCTTGTCTTCCTAAGAAAGACTGAACGTCGTGCTGCACTGTGGCAAGTGAGTGCTTCGAGACTGGCTGCCAAGAGTACTTGCATTTTTGAATCTGAAATCTGATGTGATCAGTGAAAGAAGTAACACTATCTGAAGGCTGTTAAGAGATGCGTAGGTGATCTGGAATTATTGATCACCTCGATTGAGTGGATTGATGTTGAGTTTTGCAACAAACGACTGCAGGCTATGTACTATAATTGGAAGTAGGCATACGGACGGATTTTTCACATTGAAATGCATTCAGGGAAAGGTAAGTGGAAGATGCAAATTGTTGTAAGGCCTTCACGAAAACTGATTGCATTTCCATTGGTCAGATTTAAGAAATCAACTTCTGACGTCGCACACTAGAGTATTGTAGTCGGTCCCTTGTTAAAAACAGCATTTTCCGGTGAATAATTAAACGTAGAGCTCCCGTCACTAGATGGTACACGAGTATCTACTGTGTCATTCAGTATTGTAATCCACAATCAGAGGTAGAGAACAACATTGGATTTGGTACAGTTGCATCTTCCAATAGGTCATCCGAACAGCAACCTTACTGAAGTATGGTACATTAAATCAAAGCCACTAGTTTAATCTGCTCAATTAAACCACTGAGGTAGGTGGTGCCATCACATAGTGGTTAAACTCGTCAACTACTAGCCAACTGGTGTGGGTTCAGCTCACAATCAAAACAGTAAAAAACCGAAAAAGTGGTTCCAAATGCCCAATCTCTCGGGCTGCAATGGCAAATGTTTGCAAGTGAAAATTATGAAAAAAGGTCCCCATTTTCCCCCAGGTTCGAGCGGGCGAATAAACCCAAGTCCTTTTCACAGTGCATGAAAAAAGAACGACAAAGTGAGTCGATAGACCAGGCCTCGGTTCCTATAAATCCGATATAACGCGCAACAATTTTAACTAGAGGCAAGCAATTATCCGCATCCCAATATCAATATTTTGCGATTGTGATAGTTAAGCCATTTTCTGCTTAAAATTTAATGAACTTTAAATTGCCGCCGTCAATTGATCGCCAAACCGCTGACAGTCCTATAACTTTGAATAGGCCAACAAGCAAGTTCGTAGAGTAGTGCTTGCCTTATCGCCAGGTGGTCGCGCCCTGTAAGTGTTTATTCATGCAGGTTAAAATGGCAAGGGCTTGCTCGGCCAGAAGCATAATACTGACTTACGTCGTCATATGGCTCACAACCCTATATGGATGAGATTCAAAAGACCCTTACAAACTATTAAGGAACAACTACCTTCGGATCTGCATGCATAATGTTTGGACCCTTAACACCCCATGTACAGCCAAGGTATTCACAGAGGCTCTTGACCTCTATCACAGAGATATCATCGCGATCCAGGAAGTGCGATGTGGCGGGCTGGAAATAGAGAGAATGAAAAACTGTGATGAAACATATGCAAATGTACATATTATGATGATTGCTATAACGAACAGAAACAGAGCTTGTTCGAACGTAAATTTGCAATATGTCGTAGACTTAGCTAAGAAGTCTTGAGCTTCCGACATGTGATTAAGCCTAATATCCGCCTATGCCATTACGGAAGATAAGGACGATGAAACCAAAGAATATTTCTACGAGCTCCTCGACAAGAAATATGAGCAATGTCCGAGGTATGCCGTTAAAATCGTACTAAGTGACACGACAGCACGTCTCGCAACGGATTTAGGCTTAATGCCATTGCCTTGGGACGTAATATCACTAAAGTAAGCACACGGTTTCCTTAACTCAATATGTCCAAGAAGACATGGCGGTCTCCTCATCATAAAACGCTGAATCAAATCGATCATTTTGCGATATAGACGTAAGGCGACATGCCTTCAGTTTTCTGGACATCCGAATAGTTCGGGCAGCCAGCATTGACTCGTATTACGCCAAGGTACGAATGACGATCTGCCAAGTGCTAGAGTGAGAAGACACAACGTAGAAAAGCTGCAATCGAAAGAGACCGCCTAAAACTTCACCGATTTAGCAACAGCAACGCTTCTAACGTGCCATAACAGAGGCCGCAACTCCCGCCCACACCTCTCAGATCACACTGATCTGCAGCTACCTGGCTACGAACTAGTGCCACTATTCTTTCCCCATCGCGGTCTCGCCATTTATGTGTGTAGCCATGTAGCTTATCAAATTCCACCACAATGTAGTCCCTGTTCCAATCCGGAATTCAATTTCATGTGGTTAAAATTCCAACTCCGTAAGCAAATTATCCACTACTGCTTTATTTACAGAATCCCCAAACTGGAAAGCAACTCGACCTTTCACGAGTTCGATGCGCTGTCTGACTCCATTCAAAGAATTGTATCTCCGTATCCTCATACTGAAATCGTGATTACGGGCGATTTCAATATACACAATTCTGGTTGGCTTCGACATTCCGGACAGACAACTCCCGAAGAACGCTGTGTTGAGATTTTCGATGCGGAAAATAACTTAACGCAGCTTGTAAATGAGCCCACACGAATGCCAGACGTTGATAGTCATGCCGCCAACACCCTGAACTTGTTTTTAATCTCTGAACCTGATAAATACAAGGTGAATGTGCTATCCCCTCTAGGCTGGTCGGACCATTGTGTCATATCAGCTAAATTCTTGTACACCCACCACACAGTTAGAGAAAAGATTCCTAAAAGAACCGTATGGCAATACGAGAGAGCCAATTGGAGCCGACTTAACACCTTTTTAGGAAATTTAACTGGTCGTTATGTTTCCTCGACAACGACGTGGATGCCCCTGCTGATATGATCATAGACACCATTCTCTTCAGGGTTAGAGAAATGTTTTATCGGTCCTTCAAGACCAACCCGACAGAGGAAAACCGAAAAAAGTTTAAACGAGCCAAGAATGACTGCAACGTCTTTCTTAGCGTGTAAAATTCCAATACGACCAAGAACTGAGGCAAAGGTAGTAAAAATTGTTGGTCGTTCATCAAAAATATTAGAAATTTTGCCTCATCCTCCATACCAACGCTCATTTACAATGACATTCCAGCTGTCAGCCCTTTGCATAAGGCCAATCTGCTTGCTCAACACTAACAGATTGTGCTTTGTCTCCGCCTACACTTGAGTGCGTCGAATTTTCAATGGGGCAAATCCACTTTAGCACTCGTGTAGTAGCAAGAATACTTAAAGATCTCAACATGCGTAAATCCGCTGGTCCAGATGGTATATCTCCCCTTCTTCTGAAGAGGTGTTCTTCTACGCTGGCAAAACCACTGCGTAAGCTTTTTCATCAATCTTACTCTTTAGGACTCTTCCCGAGCAGATGGAAAACAGCATTTGTCCAGCCCGTCCAGCCCGTCCTTGCAAGGTCATGGAAACGCTGATAAACCGTCAGCTACTGAAATATCTCGAAACACGAAAACTTCTCAGTGACCGGCAATATGGTTTTCGTAGCAACAGGTTCACTGGTGATTTGATGGTACGAGTATGTCTCATCGAAAAGTAGAACCAAAGCGTACATCAATCTAGCGAAAGGAAGACAGTTTCCCTTGATATTTCTAAGGCATTTGACAGCGTTTGGCATCAGGCTCTTTTGTTGAAAATGCGTTCTTTTGAGATCGACGATTCACTCCTTCAATGGATTAGTAATTACCTTTCGCACCGCTCAATTCAAGTTGTCTTGGACGATTTCAATTCTGATATTCACAAAATAAATGCTGGTGTGCCCCAGGGCTCCGTTCTGTTTCCGATACTCTTTTCAATTTTCATCAACGATCTCTTATCTGCTACTTCTAATCCAATATATTCCTTTGCTGGTGACAGCACTCTCTGCTTTTCATATTCGTTCCCGAACTCACGTGCCTGCTCTTCGGCTGTAGAACGAGAATGGCAGTGTATGTTAAGCTCATTAATTCCCGATATAAACAGCATCACCAAGTGGGGAAATATCAATAGAGTGGAATGTACTGTCATTACAGCACACAGCCATTATCCATGAATGGCACTTGCATCGTCGAAACCGATAAACTTTCCGTTCTCGGTATGTGTATCAGTAACAACTTACGTTAGAATGACCACATATTCGATGTCGCCAAAAATGCTGCGAAATGTCTAGGTTTCCTCAAGCGATGTAAGAAATATTTCACCCCCTCTGATCTGGCCTCAATATACAATATTAGTCATTTATCCGCCCGAAATTGAAGTACAATGCCCACATCTGGTCGGGTGCGCCCAAAACATCTCTGCACCTGCTAGATATGATTCAAAACTGTGCAATAAAACTCATAGGTGATACTAATATCACTCGAACAATGGACACCCTCGAGCACCGACGTAATGTCTCGTGTTTCATTTTGTTATATCGCTATTTCCACCACCTGAGCTCCATAGATATCCCTAGTAGCCTTCCGCCCATTCAAACTTTCAACCGTAACACCCGTCTCGCTATGAATGCTCATCAGTATACCCTCAAGCCCATTTTCGGACGTACTCTAAAATATCGTGATTCTTTCCTAAGCCGTAAAACTCGCTTGTGGAATGCCCTGGCGATTTCTGTGTTTCCTGGTCGTTATAATTTGCAAACATTTAAAAACAATGTACATCGGTACCTGCCCTTTCTTCCTCCCTAAACTTCCTTCGCCCGCCCTGTGTACGAACATTTTAAGGGTGCAAAGACCCCTTGAGCGCGCGCTCATTATAAAAAAAAAAAGAAAACTGATGTGAAATCCCTGGTTTAATGAAGAATATCGGCAAGTACTTGCAGCTAAACAAGAAGGGTACAAAGCAGCGCTGCAACGAAGGGCGAGAGGTGCTAGTGAGACCTGTACAAAAACCTGTAGAGATGACGAAAGAAACCCTGGAGTAGAGTCACAGTTGGTGCGGAGAATAGGGAAAATCTTTTTATGCAGACTGCATAATGGCGACGAAGCTCAACATCCCACCGTCAGGCAGAATAAACCATCCAAAATTGTCCAAAATGAAGTCAACAGGAGCTGGGCCTGGCAGCTTACCAACCGGCCGAGATATTCAAAACTGCTGGAAGTGCATTTATGTAGAACACACACCAACTCATTTCTCAGACCTGATCAGAAGAGTGTATGCCTTATGAATGGAGTCTCATCGTCGTTTGCCCGATTCACTAAAAAGGAGGCCTCCGCTGTGCCAACTATAGAGGCATAAGTCTCCTCGACATCGCATTCATATATTCTGAGCTTCTAAAACTTGTCGTAAATAGCCTGATTGACCGCTATCACTGGGGTTTCAGACTAGGAAAGGCCATAATCGATCTACCCGTCACATTCCGGCAGATCCTTGAGAAACTCAAGAGTTCCAAATCGATACCCACCATCTTTTCATAGATTTTTCGGACACATATAACAGTATTTATAGAGACGAGCTGTTTACGAGTAGAGCCAGGCCTAGTTTAGGCATCCCTGCTAAGCTCGTTTGTTAGTGCAGAAATTGAGAACGTTCGCTGCTCCGCCAAAGTGGGTAACGACTTAGTTTCAGCCCCCATTCGGCTTAGTGCAAGCTATAACTTAAAATTAAACTTAAAAGTTGGGGAAGAGAACGGATTTGAGGTAGGGAGTGGTGCGGTGCAAGTTACAGACGGTAGGGTTTAAATTGATTTTTCGTAGCATACGGGAGTTTGGCTCGTTCGCCCCATAGGAGGTGTGGTGGGTTGGTAGATAGAAGAGACAGGGGTTAGTGTGGAGCAAAATAGAGTTGTGAAGGGACGCGCATTCAACATGACCTAAAAGGAGTCGATAAATGAAGAGAAAGTCGGCTGCATGTCTGCGTACCTCAAGGGTGTTTAAGTTAATAAGGTTGAGACGGTTTTGATAGGGGGCAGAATAAAAGGATCGTCCCAGGCCATACCTCGAAGAGCAAATCGAAGAAAACTGCGCTGGATGTTTTTCGATTCTCGAGATATGAACACGAGAATATGGGGACCACACGTGACTGGCGTACTCTAGGAGGGGCGTATAAAGAACCGTTTTACAAAAGGTAGTGCAGAGTTGGCTTTAAGCATTACACCATCAATATGGGAACCGAAGTTGAGCTCCCTATAACTGGTTGATTGTGAAGAAGGTAGTGTCGGGGAGGAGGTTGGTGTCGCTTATGGAAAAAGTTGATGGATTTGCATTTGGGGATATTAAGTTCCAAACAATTTTTCAGGCACCAGACCGAAAAACTATCAAGGTCTTGTTGAAGGCGGAAGGAGTCAGGGGGAGAGGAAATGATTTTGAAAAATTTGGTGTCGTCGGCGTAAAGAGAGACAGACGAGTGTTTGATGATCCTATCGAGATCATTTGTGGTTAATATAAAAAGAAGGGGACCGAGATGGCTGCCTGGAGGCGAGTGGGCTGACCTATAACAAACACTGTAAAAACGGGGCGCTGTCATGTAATTTCTTTAATGCCATCCTTGAAAGAATTCTGCAGAACTCACAAGCGAGCACCGAGAGGCACAATTTTTCAAAAGTCTGTGCACCTACTAGCCTACGCCGATGATATCGACATAATTGGGAACACACAGCGGGATATTGCCGGTGAGTTCACCAGTATTGAAACAGAAGCTGCCAAAATGGGTTTACTGGTAAACGAGGCAAAACCAAGTATCATATATGCTGTCAACAAGAAGGAGCACATAACATCGATGAATTGGACAGTCAACAGCTATAAAACAAGAAACTTTGTCTACTTTGGATCTGCCGTAAATTCTCCCAATAATACCTCAGCAGAAGTAAAACGAAGAATCAATCCTGCCAATTGCTGTTTCGTTGGACTGAGAAGGCAATTGAGTAGTAAGGCCCTGTCCCGAAAAATTAAGGAGGCTTTGATCATCCCAGTTCTATCTTAAGGCCCTGAAACATGGACTCTATCGCAAATTGGTGAAGATACGAGGATAGTCCCAGAAGTACCCGCCCTGACGTATAGGTGCCGTCTGTTGCTTGAAAAGAATGACTATTTTAGAGAGTACCAACCCTATGAAGCTTGAATTTGAAGTGACGATGCTACGTGGTTTAGTTTGTTCGGCAGCCATCAATAGTGAACGTTCTCAATGAATTTTTAAATATGGAAATTATGGGTCATCCATCCAACCAACATCAAAACGGAACTGGATTCTACTCTGCGGGAGTCTGCTCCTTCGTTTACAACAATGCCAGAGTTTACGAGTTGCCAGATGAACATCGCAGTGGTCGCAGTGGTCGACCAAATGAAGTGAGTTCACCAGAAATGTTGGAAAAAATCCACAAAATGGTATTAGATGACCGTCAATTGAAAGTCCGTGAAACAGCAGATATGGTCGCCATTTCAAAAAGCGCTGTACATCGCATGTTGATTGGAAAATTGGACATGAGAAAGCTGTGCCCAAGATGGAACAAAAAAAGCGTCGTGAGGATGTTTCACTCGAGTGTTTGGCAAAGTTTCACAGCAATAAAGCTGATTCATAACCAAGGGTGAAACATGGATCCATCACTTCACACCCGAGATGAATTAATAGTCAAAGCAATGGACTCAAAGATAAGAATCGCCTCCAAAAAAGGCGAAGACAGTTCCATCTACAGGCAAGGTCATGGCGTGAGTTTTTGGGATGCGTGTGGGATAGTAATTATCTTTAGAAATGAAAAACAATCAACGGCGTGTATTATGCGAAAGATGAAATCAAGAAAAAACTGCGGCATTTGTCAACGAAAAAAGTTTTGTTTCATCAAAACAATGCACCAGTTCACTCATCCGTCATCGCGATGGTCAAGATCAATGAGTTAAAGTTTGAATTGCTTCCTCATGCACCCTATTCCCCAAATTTAGCCACCTCAGATTATTTTCTATTTCCGAATTTGAAAAAAATGGCTCAGTGGGAAAAGATTTGCCAACAGTAAAGAGGTGGAGTCTGCTGTTGATGGGTATTTCAAGGAGCTCGACGATTCTCGACGTGGTTATTGAATATTTGCTGGGAAAAGCGTATTGAACTAAATTTCAAACTTTTTGGATACATCTGGGACTACCCTCGTCTCCGCAGTCATTTCGAGAGAAAACTCCATCGAATAAATATTCGGTCTCGCTTGCGTTCACGGGCTTTGGAGCAGAAGATTCAACGATGAATTATATTGTACAAGCTGCACAGCGACTTCGGTCTAGCAAGAAAACTGCGCACCTGTCACTTGGGATGTGTAGAACATTAAGAGCGCACGGACACCGATGTTCCCGACTGCGGAGTCTTCGAAAATTATCCGGAAGGAAGACGCAGTAGAAGAAGACTTCACCTCAACCGACTTAGAGTTCGCAACTGGAGGCAGTTAGTTAAAAACCGGACTAACAGGAGAGGGTTGTTTGAGACCCAGATTCACCGCGAACTGCAGAGCTGCCTAAGTACGTAAGTAAGTAAAGATTTTGACTGGCGTACTGGCTTCACCGAGTGTTTCGGACTTTTCGCAAAAGTCTTTATACTTTACGAAGTCCGGGTTAGCTACTTATACGAGGGTTGGCTGAAAATTTTCCGAACGAACAATGATATAAGACATTTTTTCTCAAATTTTTTTTTTATTGTTCTACACAGTCTCCTTGTAACTCTATATACTTCTCCCAGCGATGCTCCCATCTCTCTAATCCGTCCAAATAGTACTTGGTGTTTTTCTCTGCAAAATAATTGTTCACAACGGTGATTGCCCCCTCATTTGACGAAAATCTCTGTCCTCCGAGCGCAGTTTTTAGATGAGGGAACAAAAAGAAGTCGCTTGGGGCTAGATTTGGTGAATAAGGTGGATGGTCAAGCAGTTCAAACCGTAATTCACGGATTTTCGCCATGGCAACAGGATTTTCTTTTTCCGCAAATGTGGCCGTTATTCCGGAATTTTTGCTTTCAGCTTGACAAGTAATGATGCGTAGTATGCTCCTGCAAAGGTTTTCCCTTTTTGAAGATAATCGATTAAGATAACTTCTTTAATATCCCAGAAAACAGTCGCCATCACTTTCCCAGCCGAAAAAACAGTTTTTGCTTTTTTTGGAGCCGGCTCGCCCTTTGCAGTCCTCTGTTTTGACTGAATTTTTGTTTCGGGCATATAATGGTGTATCCAAGTCTCATCTACAGTAATTAATCGGCGCCAGAACTCGGATTTATTGCGCCTGAACTGCGCCAACAGAGCGTTGGAAATGTTCATTCGAACACGTTTTTAGTCTAATGTAACCAAACGCCCCACCCAACGCGCGGACAGCTTTCTCATGCCTAAATCTTTAGACATTTTCATAACCTCTACTATCCCTCTTACTTTAATTCGGCTGTCGTCTAACACCATCTGGGGAACTTTAGCAATGTTATCGTCAGTGGTTGCAGTTTTTGGACGTCCCGAACGTTCATCACCTCCCAAGCTCTTACGGCCACGTTTAAATTCAGCTGCCCAAAATTGCACTGTGGTAAATGATGGTGCAGAGTCCCCATACAGAGAGTCCGACTCATTTTTGATTTATGTTGGCGTATTGCCTTCCAAAAACAAGAATTTAACAGCTCGATACTCTATTTTTTCCATTTTCACAAAAAACACTCACATCGACTCACTCAAGCGGCTGTCAACTAAAAACTGCGCGTCCAAAATGACTGAAACTTCGATAAGTGACTCTCAAAAGATGCACAACTAGCATTTACTAGCTTCTATTGACGAGTGCCGCTATCTTTACGCTGTCAGACAACCCTCGTATTCTTCTTGCTTCACTCTGTTAAGACTCCAGCCTTTCTTCATATTAGTCGCTGTAGATATTTATTTCATCATGAAACCGTTCAGATTCTGAACAGCTTCCTCTAGCTTTTGTTTTGACCGAAATTTAGGAGCAACACTCTCAGACTTGTTAAGCTCTCTCTTAAAGCGAGTCCACTTAGTTTTCTGCAGATTCCGCCTCCTCAATAAGGCCGATTTGAAGTCGTTGTTCCTATAATCATATATGGAAGCCACCGAAAGCACTTTTCAGCCCTTAACCTCCTTAGCATCCCTGTTGGGTTGCATTAAAGTTTGCACTTTCGTGACAAATGTTGGCTAGGAGCCAATTCTTCTTCAGTTATTCATAGCACAGCCGTTGTGGTGTCCAGTAAAAGAGGATTATTAAACTCTGGAATGAAATAAAATCCTAGACCCCATGGTAAACTACCATCCGCAGCAACTTAAGCTCAGCTGCGTATGCTTATCGTTTTACACATCACGTTCAACTTATCTTGTAAAACTTCTCCTTAAAGTGAGGACGGATACATAACATATTTCTCATTTTTCCACCACTCCCCCTCAAGAGTTTTATAACGAAATAATTTTCATAAAATTGACATTATTTCACTCTGTGGAGAATATCCATTTTCACAGTATCTCACAGTCCCAGTGTAGTGTAAACAGGATGCCAACGCATCAGGTGCAGTGTAAGTGCCATGAAAAATCTCCCATAAAACCAAAGCATAACGCAGAGTGTCACTTTTATGTATGTAGGTCGATTGGATATTTCTCAGTAAATCATTCCCTTATACATAACGGTTATACCTGTACAATACCAATAAACAATCACCCTCTTCCAATGACATCACGAAACTTTCAAAAAGACAGCCAACGAGAAGTAACTGCATTTGCACATGAATTGCTCTCTAAAAAAAAAAAAAATCTCAAAGATACAAAATAAGAAAAAAAAAAAAATATTTTCGAATAAGCAATTTCCCCCACATAACCAGCAATCAAACAAGTGTCCCATAAAAGGTGATCCTCACCACGAATGGAGAAGAATACAATTTTGGCTAAGACAACGACAAGACAAGTGCGATGAAATTCTTCTTTCCCCAATTCCAAAAGTCGGGCAAGTTGCGCCCCACAAAATTGCACAATGCACCAATTTAACAAGTTGACGTGTAAGCAACATCAGGGCCATGCCATTATTTATAACAATCGAGATTTAAAGTTATGCTGACACAAGTGAAGTGCTTCTCCTGGGGCTGGGTTCCGGGCGGTGATGTACCACTGGGCTGGTGCTGGTGCTGGTGCTGGTGCTGGTGCTGGTGCTCTTCGAATTGCAGGGAAGGAAAAACAATCGGCCGATATTGATCCGAAGGAAAAGTCGAAAATTTAAATTGATAATTCGGCCCATGTCAGTAGAATAGCAGAATACGAGTGCTCTTCAGAAGGCGGGAGATTT
Source organism: Volucella zonaria (assembly GCA_963966105.1). Taxonomy (NCBI): domain Eukaryota; kingdom Metazoa; phylum Arthropoda; class Insecta; order Diptera; family Syrphidae; genus Volucella; species Volucella zonaria. The sequence goes on from OZ014530.1 coordinate 11,183,575, forward strand.
GGAGATTTCGAGTTTGAAGGGTACTCGGTGGCAAGAAGGTATTATATCCGCCACTTGGCAATTTGTTGTCTTTTCACCGTTGTCGGAATTGTTAACGTCTTCGAGTTTGGGCAAGTGGTCGCGCACACACCCGCATAAATCAGAAATCTCGGCTGCGTAGCTGCAGCAATGACAATAACCATTTAAACGTGAGGCCAATGAGACCTGGGCCTCCTTGCACAGAGATTTGTCGCAAAGTAATGACCAAAGACACACACGCGTTCCAATTGTCCGGCTGATTTATTACGTGAAGCGTCTCCCTAGGGCCTTATATGTCGAAAGCTAAATGTCATACGACGAATATGTCCCATGTCCAATGTCCAATGTCCAATGGCCAATGTCAATTGTCGATTTTTCGATTTTTCGATTTTTCGATTTTCGATTTCCGATTGTCGCATACGCATTATCAATTAATTTGAATGGCCGAATGGGGAATCTTTAAATTTAGTGATGCTTCTTTATTTCTTTCTATTTTCGTATTTTCCTGTCAATATCGTGTGACAAGAGTCAATATTAGAATTGGCCAGATGACGCGTGGAGAGGTTTGGATTTCATTTGAAAGGTAATGGCGGTGGACGTGTTTGGGTAGCCCAGCCAGACGATGTCTCTGTTGTTTTTTTTTTTATAGGCGAAGTGGAGCGGGTGCGATTTGATGCCTCATCTCGTGTCAATAAAGTTATTTGCCTTGTGTGTGTGTGTGTGGAGTGCTTGAGTTTGTCATTTTTTATCACAGTTGGTTGTCAAGCGAAATATTGTTTTGGTAAGACCACGAGAAAGTCGACACTAATGGTTTGGAATTGTGTTTGCTTAAGATTGACACAAGCAGATGATATTTGTCAAATTAAACGTATTTATTCTTGCCACCTACTTGAGTCTCGTTTAGTAATCACAGTGTAGTAGGTAGGTAGGGGACGAGAGTTACTGCCTATGCAGGAGGACCTCCAGAATAGAGTCACCTAGGTGATGATATGAATCTCAGAAGGGACACCTGCCATGTAGGCCTTATCCCATGGAGCGCCTACGCTCATATCAGAATTAATACGATACGTCTTCGAATGGTATTAATACCAACTCTATTGCCTACTAGAAGTCGTGTATAAGAAACGATTTCATCTCTTGGTAAAGAGTTTAGGCCTATCTAAGAACCTCCGCCATTCTATGGGTCATGGCACCCGGTTGCAGTGCAACTCCACATCGAACAGACCGATTGGTTCCATCCAGCCATCCAATCGTTGAACACAACCTATGCTGAACCATGAGATGTCCTAGCTCCAGTCGGTCTACTCTCCCCGCGACTTGGGTATAAACCTACAGCCACCACGCCACGATAATCAGACAAGGGGGCCAACTCCTAGGTCAGCCTCTTACTATAGCCTCCGATCAAGCTTCAGAACCCTACGATTACTTACAGTAGGGCACCTTATTGCCCAGGACTGGCCGCCTTTTAACCCTGCTCATTGAGCACCAGGGTAAAGCTGCTTAGAACGACGCCTTTTAGTACTACTTCGCGGGGCTGGTAAGCACTTTATGCCCTTCTTTGACCGTTTTCTGGTTCGATATTGTGTACAGAGCTTACTGTTTTTTGTTGTATTAGAGATGCCGTCTGGGTTTGATTTTCATTGCTGCTCTCTCTGACTCTTTCCAACCGCCGAAGTTCCTTCATTATTTTTGCCGCAGCCTTTTTCACCGCATCCCATATTATACTTGATGTTAGCATATGGTTTACGATGTTTTCACGTGTTGGTATCTCTCCAATTTTCTCCTCTAGTTCTCTGGGCTCTGTTCTGAAGTGTGGGCACTGGAAAAATACGTGCTGTGCATCTTACCTGGCCGCTCCGAAGTTTAATCAGAAGGGAGATTCCTTCAGACCAAACTTGTATAGATATGATTGAAAGCAGCCATGTCTAGTTAGGAGCTGACTTAAGTAAAAAAATCTACTTCTCCGTAATTACGTTCTACCCATTACGTTCTGCCCATAAGTCGGTAGGTCCATCTCCCCTTTGTAGACTGGTTCCACCTCTCTTGCCACGCACTTGCGTTGTATTGTTCTTGAACCCTTTCGTACATAACGTTCCATAAGAGAGGTCCTAGCACCGATGCTTGTGGAACTCCTCCAGTTATGTGATACTGCCTTACTGCGTCGTCGGTATCGTAGAGTAGGAACCGGTTGTCGGTTACCTAAGAGAGTGTATTATAAGCCCGAAGTTTGCAGAGTTGAACGCATTTTTGACGGTTTTTTTTTGGTACCTCCTCTCCATCTTCTGCCTGAATGGCTTCTTCTAGGGTCGTTGTTACCCTCCGAATAGCATCTATTGTAGAGGGAGTCTTTCTAAATCCATACTGCTAGTTTGAGGGTTCCCCGGCTTCTTTAATTGACACCTCCAGTCGGTTGCATATCATTCGCTCCAGTATTTTACCTATCGTGTCTAGTAAGCATATGGGACGGTATGACGAGGGCTCATCTGGTGGTTTATGCCCTTTGGGCAGCAGCACAAGACCTTCTGTTAAACACTTGTTATACATTTCCACGAATGCTTCTGTGTTTGACGGCTAGCTTAAGGACCTTATTTGGTATGCCGTCCAATCCAGGTGATTTACTAATGCTAAATCGTTTGCATACATCCAGAAGTTTCGCTTGCGTAACTGGTGGGATCTTACCTACTTCCTGAGGTGGTTCTATATGCTCTTTTGGTGCTTATGGTGGAATCAATCCCGACACTGTTTTTGCATCAGCAAAGGGCATGAGGGTGGGGGTGCCCTAGGTACCCTAGGTTTTATAGGCGGTAGCCCAGGGATTAATATCTGCTTCCTCGCAGAGTTCTTTAAAGCTGTTGATTTTGCTTCTCCGAATTGCTAATTTAAGGTTCCTACACCTATCTTTGTATTGGACCTGTAAATCCTGGTGGGAGGGCTGACCTCTGGATCTCTGGCATAGTCTTCTAGCTCTATGGACCTTGCTATCTCTTGGTTCCACCAGCATACTGGTGGCCGGCGGTTTGTTGACGTTTTCCGTACCATAGATGCGTCGCAAGCCCTAGATACTGTTTTAATAACCTCCGCAGCCATCGTGTTTGCTGCTCCTGGGTTTATTGTGGATTCTCCAAAAATCAGGAAAAAGGTGTTTTCGTCCAGTGTGCTTGTTGTCCGCCCCATTCGTTGTGCCTTCTTTAGAAGGCGCTTCTGGGTTGCTCTCCTTGCTTACACTTCAAATAGGATGGCCTGGTGGTCCTTACTGACTTTCCATCTTGATCCTCTTACTAGGGAACTTGTTACAAAAGTTATATCAACTCTGGAGCCTGCGCCGTTTCTGGTGAATGTGTGCTTGTGGCCCGTATTAAGCAGTACTGCGTCAAATGACGATACTGCTTCTAGCAGAGTCTCTCCTCTCCTATTGGTCCGTATGCTGCCCCAATCAGTGGCCCATGCGTTGAAGTCGCCAGCTATGATTGATGGATTATGACGTCTAGCATCATCCACGAGCCTATCTAGTATTCTCTGGAATTCTTCCAGAGTTCCATTTGGAGATGCGTAAGAACTGTATATATGCCCGGAACCCTATTCCAGGTGTCATCATTCTTTCTTCAAATGCGTAGTCTCCGCAGGTCCAAATAGCAGCTCTCTTTAAGGCGTCCGCTGCCCAAACCTTATTATCGAGGTTCTTATACTGTTCGCTTACTACGGCCACATCAATGTTCAACTCTCGAGCAGCTTGTGTCCTGTGCCGTTTTGCAGTGATTTAGGTTCTTCTTGAGGCTTTTGCAGCTTCTTGGTATGCAAGGTATACTGAACTTCCTGCCGCGTGTTTGGTATTGCTACTTCTTCTTTCTTCACAAAGGACGCATCTTGGGTCATTGTTGTAGTTCTTGGACACATGACTTTCTGCCCGCACTTGACGCAATTTTCGCTTCTGTCCACAGTACTTTCACACACCTTTGCAAGATGCCCAAAGTTAAGGCCTCTGAAGCATCGGCATACCGTCCATCCGATTTTTATTCTTCCTACCTCCAGAATATTTTTGGCAGCGTTAATCGGGAGGCTGATGACTGTTGTTTGCGTCTCTGCGTAGGCTGTCTTCTGGGATTTAATGGCTGAGGCCTGAGTACCTCGCAGTTCCTCACACTGTTCGGACAGGGCTTGGCAGATCTCTTCCTTTGTAGTGACGCCATCTTCCGCAACTTCCCTGAGAACTTGTCCAATTTTTATTCGGTGCTCTGAGGTTCTCTCATCCTGGTGCAATAGGATGATTTCGTATCCCAAATCATAATAAGCGATGAAGGCCATTCTCACTTATGTAAGCGGTTATGTGAATAAGCAAAATTTGCCCTTCTAAGGCAATTCATAATTCACAGAACGTCTTTTGTGTTTTACGTGGACACCTGCCGTGAAGGCCTTATCCCACGGAGCGCTTACGCTCATAACAGGATTAAAATAATGCGTCAATCAACGCCCTTCGGATAGTATAAGTACTACCTCCAGTACCTAGTAGATGTCGTGTGTAAGGCACGATCTTCGCCCTTGGTATAGGGTTGAGGCCTATCTAAAACCTCTGCCATTCTGTGGGTCATGGCACCCGGTTGCCATGCAACTCCACATCGAGCAGACCAATTAGCACCACGGAAATCAAATAGCTGAGCACAGGTCATAGCACGCTACAACATATACTCAGCCACATGATGTCTAAACACCACTAGGCCTACTCTCCCCGCGATTTTGGGTATAAACCACAGCCACCACGATACTCCCACAAGGAGGCCAACTCCAAGGTCAGGCCGGAACTAAGTTCCGGGGGCTCCTGACCTCCCGTGGTACCAGAATATAGCCTCCGGTCGAGCTTCGCAAACTTGCGGTTACTTCCAGTGGGGCACCTTATTGCCCAGGACTGGCCGCCTTTTGGCCCTGCTCACTGAGCTCCAGGGTTAAGCTATCTATTTCGACGCCTAGCAAATACTATGTTCGCATAGTCCTGAATCTTTGCTATTAGTGCGTTATCAGTTAGAACACTGCTAACGTCACAAACACCGTCTTCAAAACCTACGCCCGTAGCTTCAAGACTTCTAACGTCATCATACCGCGAACATTCACACAAAATGTGCACCCAGTCCTCAAAAGGAGCTCCACACGAGCAGCGTTCCACCTGGCTTAGACCTCTCTTATGCAAAAATACATTAAAGGAACCATGACCAGTAAGAAGAAAGCCCAAGTTGAGGTTAAAAATCAGCTCAGGCCACTCTCTCATGAATAGGACATTCTTCAGGAAACGGTAAGTGACTCTGCCGTTTACGCTATCGTCCCATCTAGATTGCCATCTAGATATGACGCATTCGTCTAGCAAGCGCTTACGCTCCCGGAAGGACATCTGGTTAACTCCATTGTCAGACACCCAATCACGCTCTCTTAGCGGTATACCTCTCCTCACTTTGAAGGCTGATCCACGACTAATAGCTTCCAAGTCAAGGGGTGGTACTCCCAACAACACATGTAGTGCCTCTGTAGAGACAGTGTGCAAACGGGTAAACAGCCAAGTAAGACCACTCTGTGGCAAGAGAGGATCTTTCTGAGACCCCACTTAGTCATGACTATGTCACTCCACACTGATGCCCCGAATGTTGCACAATCAACAAAAAGGTCACCAAATATGGTGCGCACAGCACACCTACTAAGCCCCCAGTCAGACCGCATAATGCGCCTTACCTGTCCCACAACATTTGTGAGTCTATCCTTGATTCTTTCCAAATATGGTAAGAAGTTCAGGTTCTCGCTCATGGTTATGCCCAGATACTTGACTTGCGTCACATGACTAAGGCTATTACCATTCAAACGGATTGTGCGAGGTCGTCGTCTAAATGATTTTCTCTTGAGGATCATCATTACAGACTTTACGGAGAATTTATAACCCGCGCTGTGTCCAAGCATTTTAAGGGTACTTAAATCCCTTAAGCACGCGAAAATTATAAAAAAAAATTAAATGCACGAAGAGCCACCCCCTCAAAGTGACCGTTTGGTGAGGCATTTGCAGTGAAGAAGTGATTGGCCCTTATTTTTTTTACGGACGCCGACGGCCCCACCGTAACCGTAGCTGGTGGCGCTACAGACAGATCTGAAACGAGTTTTGTTTGTAGCAAGTTGCTAAATTCGGTCTCAAGTATTGCTGGTTCCATGCCGCGTGATCTCAAGTTTTGACGATATGAACAAGCCGGGCTCAGACTCATTTTGGGGCTTTGCCACGGCAAACCACAAACTTTGCAAGTTTTGAAAGCCAACATTGAACAAGAAATCACCAATCTGGAGGAAGATATTTTGCGAGCAATAATTTAAAATGCCGTAAAACGAGCGCAAATGTGCATCAGCTCAGGAGGTGATAATTTGACCGCTATTATTTTTTCAATTTGATGTCATCAATTTTGCATCTTTAAGTGAACTCCTCGTGAAAAAAGAGCCGAATTTTTTTAATTTTTAACAAAATGGCATCCGATTCCCATTATGACATTACTTTTGCCCCACCTACGGATGACCAGATAACAACGATAGTTTTTCCAATTGTTATGTTTCAACAGCTGTTAAAGTTACCAATAGAATCCAGCTGTCAAAACATTCAGTAAGGTTTGCCATTCCATTACGCGTCACTTTATGCTTGCCAAACGTGCGAAAATTATTAAAAGATATTGAAACTACGGCTCAGTTGTCAATACGCAACGTGAACTTCGTCGTGAGGTCAGTCTTCATGGCTTCATGGCTTCAGTGTGCAGGCAATTTGTCAGACTGTGGAAAAGTTTGACAGTGAGCACACTCTTTTGGATCTTAAGCCACCAACTAAACAGAAAGCGGTGCGAAATGAAAAAAACATAGCCACTGTAGCGGCCATAAACGAATAAGACCTAGAAATGTCGATTCGGCGCCGATCAGCTGAATTGAGCTTCGCCAGAGAGTCAATGCGACTTATTTTGCGGTTATACAGACAATACCTTTGAACAAATTGTGGACATAAGCTGGTGCGGGCTCCTAACCAGATTATCTCCTTCAGTTTTAAAGAGCTTGGCCCTTAAACCGTCGAATCCAGACTTTGTTAGACTTAAGTTTAAATATTGCTATTTTCACTTTGTTTCGCGGTCTTCGTCCGATTGGAATAGGGTATCCTGTTTAACAGTAATATTTTCGTCGTTCTCGGTGTTTAACAGTCCGCAGAAGAAGTACTCGAAAATTTTTAGCACGGACTGCATCGTAACTAAATACGATGTTCCTTTGGTCATTTTTGCAGGCTTCGGTTCAGGTTTTGTTGCCGTCGGGACTGTCATTACATGCAAAATAGTTAGAGTTCAAGTGCATCTGTTAAGCCTCCCTTACCTTGGGGCTGGTTACATTTTTTGGCTCTATAAAATATAATAGAACAAATGCTTTATTCAATTTAATAAGTACGTTCGATGAGGTGTTCAGAAATCTTCATTTTTATTGAAAGGCAAACAGTGCGAATTCTAACACAATAAAGAATTCGCCAAGTCTTTGTCCAATTGTTAATCCGTGTAAGGGCACGTTGCAACTTGGCAGTTGCTTCTTCGACTGTTTTAGCCATTGCCAAAATGGCAGTGTCATCAGCAAATGTGGCTAGGACAATGTCGTCCGTTTGCGGTATATCGTGGGTAAAAAGCAAATATAGTAGAGGGCCAAGTACACTTCCTTGCGGCACCCCCGCCTTTATTGTCTTAAAAGTGGATTATTCGTTTCCGTGTCTCACACGGAAAAGTCGGTCTTCCAGGTATGAACCTAAAATACAAGCCAATTGCTGGAGTAGGGCTTGTCGAAGTTTGTATTTTAGGCCTTCGTGCCAGACCTTGTCAAAGACTTGCGAAACGTCAAGGAATGCGCTTGAACAGACTAACTTACACTCGATTGCTCGTTCAATTACATCGGTTATTCGATGCACTTGGTCAACTGTAGAGTGTAGAGTGTTGGCTTCTAAAGCCAAATTGATGATCAGGCAAGAGGGAATTTGTGTCGGTAATTGGTTTAAGACGATTAAGAAGGATTCGCTCGAAAACCTTCGATGTAATCGGGAGAAGCGATATTGGTCTATATGACTTGACTTCAGTTACTATGGTTTCGGAATAATAACTTCGGCTACTTTTCACTGGTGCAGTACATGCTCTAATCTAATGCTGGCATTTATAAGATAGAGCAGCTTTAGCAAACCTTTTTTCGGCAACGACGAATTGACTGCCTGCAAGACGAAAATAAAACATTGTGTAAACATATAAATAAACTTCAAAGTAATGTTGACATTATTGGGGTTCCTAATGTTGACAACAGTAATGCTTTGGACGCAGCTGTCAATTTATTGCAAAAGGGAATCGATGAAAACTTGAAGACCGATGACATAAAACATTGTTATGTCAAGAACATCGTACGTAAGCCCAACTCTAACCCTTCATCTACACCGGCAAAAACTGTGACGATTTTACGCGTCAAATTTAAAAACTATGAAGTTAAGAAAATGGTTTTACAAAAGAAAAAGAAAAATAAGTTAAGCACAAGTATTTTAGGGTTTAAATCTGATAATAGTCCAATTTATATTAATGAGAGTTTAACTAATTATAATATATAATAATAGTTTTAGCAGAGCTAAAACATTTAAAAATGAAAATAATTTTTCGTTCTTGTGAGTAAATAGGGGAGTGATTTATTTGAAAAAACAAGAAGGTGATAAATCTTTTAAATTTGAAGATATTGAAAACTTGGCCAATTTAATTTAATTTCTTTTTATTCTTTTTTTAACTAATAATGCCATTTATTAATTCAAATTGTATTCAAAATCTGGATAGTTATTTCAAGAATGTAATGAATTTTCTAGTTTTGATAAAGAGTTTTTTTTTTTTTTTTTTTTTTTGTCAAACGAGGAGATCGACAATTACCTAAAACAAATGGACGAGACAATTAAACAAACTATGGACGCTACAATACCACGATATCGACATACGACTAACGAAGACATGTTTCGCAATCCTACTATTGACGCACTGCACCGACAGAAAAGTAGACTTCTGTCAAGACTCAAAAACTTGTACAGACAGTTAACTGACAGACAAGACCCGGAGATTAGGACACTGAAGGCGTCGATTAAAAATATTCAAACGTTAATAAAAGAGAATTACAGAATTTCTATAAGTTCGAATTGGAACAACAGGGTTCGGGCTGTAAACACCAGCAACCCGAATATGTTCCCTCAAATAAACAAACTATTTCGGAGAAAAAATCAAAACGACCTTCAGTGTCTTAAAATAGCGCGGACAACACACAACGAACGGTTACTGACAATAGCAGGTATTGATCCAAATGAGTCCGCTGATGATGACGACTTCTTTGTGATCGAGGATCCACAGGAGAAGGTTGAGGCCATAGGGGCGACTTTCCAGGAAATATACAAGGCCACTGATACCATTGGTCCTAATTATGACCTGGAAAATCGCGTCTTGGTGCACGACCTCCACATTCGAAATGAAGTAGAGAACTGGCGATCCGAGGGCTCTGGTTTCACCCGGTTCAGCGAAGAAAATATGGCAAATAATGTCATTGCCGGAGAGGGTGACCTACCTCCGTTCATTTCGAAGGAAGAGCTCCATGAGATCTTCGACACAATCAGGGCTAAGAAATCAGTGGGGACCGATGGTATTCCGAACATCGTGCTTCGACATCTTCCTCTAGAAGCGGTGGACATTTACACCACCCTGTTTAATAATGCAATGAATAATGCACATTATCCAGCGCATTGGAAAACGGCGGTGGTGCAACCTATCCCCAAAAAGGGAAAGGATATATCCAATCCGGCGAATCTCCGTTCGATAAGTCTCCTTCCGAATATCAGTAAGGTATTTGAAAAAGTAATCAATAGAGCTCTGTCTAGGTGGGTTGAGGACAAACATATAGTTCCGGATAATCAATTCGGTTTTAAGGCGGGACATGATATCTCACATGCCGCGTCTAAACTGGTGTCCGATATCCAATGGAATAAAGGCAAAAACCAATGCACTGGTGCCTGCCTTGTTGACTTGGAGAAGGCCTTCGACACCGTATGGTTAGAGGGTCTTTTCTATAAGCTGACTAGGCTGGGGATCAGTAAACCACTCTTGTACATTCTTTTTAATATGCTAACCAACAGACAGTTCATCGTGAAAAATGGCGATATGACTTCTGATGGAATATTTCAAATTAAAAATGGTCTTCAGCAAGGCGCGGTCAATTCGCCGATCCTATTCAACATTTATACAAGCGACTTGATAGGTTCACTTCCCCATACTATTGCGTACGCAGACGATTTGATAGCGTACAGAACAGGTCCAAAAATCGAGGTCATTAATACTCTCTTGCAGCGTGACTTCGATAAGATAAGACGATTTTGCGATGACTGGAAGTTGAAAATCAACTTTCAGAAGTCGGAAACCATTCTCTTTAGAACGCCGTTGTCTGGCGCCTCTAGGGATACCAGAAAAAATTGGCGAATGTTCTCGATCATTGGACAACACGGACAGCCTCTTGCCTGTCGAAATGTAGTCAGATACCTTGGGATCTGGCTAGATCGGTTTCTGTATTTTGATAAAAATGTAGATGCTGCTCTGGCCAGAGCTAAAGGTGCTTTTGCCCTTACAAAGAGACTGTTTTATAGCAGCCAACTCGATGCGAGGGTAAAAGTAATCTGCTACATGGCCCTTATCAGGCCCATGCTGGTATTCGGGTGCCCCGTGTGGTTCAATGTACGAGCAAGCTTAATGGAAAAGATTCGGGTGTTTGAGAGGGCTTGCCTTAGGGCTTGCCTTCGCTTGTACAGAACACCAGAGTCGGAGTACAAAAAATTTTATCGTAATGAGGTCCTTTACAACAGAGCGAACCTAATACGAGTGGACAACTTCGTAATTAAGCTGACTCGAAGACACATCGCAAGAGCAATGGCCTCGACGAATAACCTGATATCTGGGGCTTACTACCCCAACTACCTTTACCACGAGAGTGTGCGCTCTGACGGCTTCGTTCCACCGGAAGCATTCATCTACCTGGATCAGATAGGGTTGATCCAGGATAGATCAGCGGTCCCGTTAATCTTCCATGTCGCTCGGAAAGCTGGGGACAGGTGACTCAACTACGACAGAAACGTCGCACACGGCAGTGTGGATCGTCTCAGGTTCAGTAGGGCGGTGGGGAATCGCGATAAGAGGGATGTCGTTCGTTTCTGGTGGTTGAATGATGGAGAAGATGTTTCGTCGTCGTCGTTTCCGTCAATTACTGACCAGCCTCACTAATGGGGCAGAGCTGACAGATCTGTTTGCTCTGTGAATAGCGATGGCCAGCTTACATAGGTTTAGGTTAGCATTTAAGAAATATATACATATATTAGTATATACCTTTGTATAATATATAATTGTGTATTATATATATGTGTGTATATTGTGTATGTAGGTTAGGTAGACTAAGGTATATTTTAAGTTAGATATTAAGTTTTATAGAAAATTAAGTCCATATGCTAAGTTTTTGTTAACAATTTTTTTCTTAGCCTTAAGTATACAAGATATATATGTAAAAAAATAAATGTAAATAAAGTCGAAAGACATAAATACAAGAATTTAGAGTAGCTTAGAGTGCCTGTGTGGGGCCAGTAAGTTAGTATAAGATTGTTAAGTAATTTTAAGCTATTGGGTCTACAAGTAAGTTTCCAGCGTTTGTCAGAGATGGCGCCACCAGTGGATCCCGGGCAGAAATGTCAGACACCATGTGTTTTATTTGTAGGTTTTGTATCTGTAAACAACTTTGCAGCGTTATATTTGAGCAGTTCTATCGGTGTCGTACATTTTATCGAGCAAAATCATGGCAAGTTTCCAGCCAAATAAACGTCATTTGCGGGAAGCGCTGCTTTTATTCTTTAATATGAAGAAAAGTGCGGCTGAGGCCTATCGTTTGCTTTCGAAAACTTATGGGGTGGAATGTATTGGTGAATCGACGTGCCGCGAGTGGTTCAAACGGTTCAAAAGTGGTGATTTTGGAGTTGAAGACAAATATCGCCCCGGAAAGCCGAAAAGTTTTGAAGACGAGGAATTGGACGGATGAGAATCCGTGTTAGATTCAAGAATAACTTGCTGCATCATTGGGCGTCACGCAACAAGCCGTTTCCCTGCGCCTAAAAAACTGGTATCCATTCAAAAGGTTGGAAACTGGGTGCCGTACGAATTGAAGCCAAGAGACGTCGAACGGGGATTTTGCATGTCCGAAATGTTACTGCAGCGGTATAAAAATAAATCATTTTTGCATCGTATTGTCACTGGTGATGAGAAATGGATTTATTATGATAATCCTAAGCGCAGAAAATCGTATACAAAGCCCGGCGAACCCGCCCAATCGACGCCGAAACGAAATATTCACGTGAATAAGGTCATGCTCTGCATATGGTGGGATCAAAACGGTGTCGTATACTACGAACTGCTTCCGAGTGGTGAAATCATCAAAGGACCATTATATCGAACCCAACTAATTCGTTTGAAGCGGGCATTAAAAGAAAAACGGCCAGAATATGAGACCAGGCATGAGTCCGTCATTTTTCATCACGACAACGCTCGGCCACATGTTGCGGTTTCGGTGAAAAACTATTTGGAAAATAGTGGATGGGAAATTCTGCCTCACCCGCCTTACAGTCCAGACTTGGCACCATCTGACTACCACTTGTTTCGTTCGATGCAGAACGCTCTTACGGGAATACGCTTCAGCTCAGTAGAGGAAATCAAAAATTGGCTCGATACGTTCCTGGGCTCGAAAGACGAGAATTTTTTTTGGTCCGGAATTCATAAATTGAAAGAAAGATGGAGGAAAGTTGTAGCTTCCGATGGACGATACTTTGAATGAATGAACTATGTTTTCATAATAAAATTTCAAATTTTGGAAAAAAAAACGCTGGAAACTTACTTGTAGACCCAATAGTATTTGAGCATTTTTTGTTAGTATGTAAGGGTTAATGATTAAGATAATAAAATGCATTTAAACTAAACTAAACTAATAAAGATATTTTTAAAATTCTTTATCATTCAGTAATTCCAAAGAAAACATTTTTTATCATTCATCAAAATATTAGAAGTATGCGTACAAATTTTGATTTGTTTCTGACTCATTTAGAATCGTTTTTGAATAAGCCTGATTTAATTTTTCTATCGGAAATATGGATTTCTGATACTGAAGCTAATCTTTTTAGTATACCTGGTTATAAATTTCATCCTACATGTAATAATTCTTATGCTGCAGGTGGTGTGGCTGTCCTTATAAGTGATAAGTTGGAGTATGAGTGTTGCTGCAATAACCTGAAAAGTGCTGATATGGTTAAAGTTTCTTGCAAAATTGAGTCTAGAAAGTTTATTTTTATGTGCTTCTGCAGGATACATGAAAAAAGTAAAAATGTTTTTGTTGAAGAATTGACTACTCTGTTGTCTGACGAAAAGTCAAAGAATCTATTTATCCTTGGTGATATAAATTTAGATATTTTATCTTTTAAATTATTTATCTACTAGATTAACTCTTTCAACACAAACCTGCATTGATCATATTTTTGGTAGACTTGATCTAAGCTCTAAACTCACTATCACCAGCTCCATTTCAGATTTTAAGGTCACCGATCATTGTATGGTTGGTTTAGTTTTTCTATGCGCCAATATGAAACAAATTGATAAGTCTATACGGCTTGTGAAAGTTAAAGACTTAAACTACGAGAGTCTTAACCATCTTCTACTACACGAAAGTTGGACCGATGTGTACCTTGAAAGTAATCCCTCTAATGCTTTTAACATCTTTGCTAATATCTTAAAAGCTCATGCTAGTGAATGTCCTACTGAAACCCAAAGACAATGTAAAGTTAAAAAAATTAAGCCATGGATGTCTACAACTTTATTAAAGAAGATTGCAAAGAAGAATAAATTATATATTAAATGTAAAAAGAAACCGAATAATATCAGTCTTAGACTTCTCTATGATAGAGTGTGCAAGGAAGCAGCAGAGGAAGTTATTGTGAACAAAGACAATTATTAGACCAATAAACTACATCTAGCTAGAGGCAATTTAAGGAAAGAATGGACAATTATTAACGAACTTATAAATAAAAAACGACCCGCTTTAAATGAACTCAATTGTGTATCTTATCAGGGACATAATATAGTTAATCCTAGTGAAATATCTAGTGTTTTTAACAAATATTTTACAAGTGTAACTTACAAGACTCTTTCTAGTGCTGGTTTCTCTGAATTTCGTCATCGTCGAATCATTGTGTAGAAGATTGCTTTAGCAATGAATGGAGTCAAGCCAATATTTCTTCTTTAGAATTATTCAGGATTATCAACTTTCTAAAAAATTCTAATTCGTCCACAAGAGATAGTTGGTCTAACAATTTTATTAAGAAGGTCTCACTAAATATTTTTGATGTCTTAACGGATATTTTTAATAAAAGTATCTACAGTGGTATTTTTCCTGATGCCTTAAAAACTGCAGAAGTAATACCTGTTTTAAAGAAAGGTGATAGTAAAAATCTAAATAACTTGGCCTATCTCTCTTCTTTCAGTGTTTTCTAAAATCTTTGAGAAAGCAGTGAAAAATAGAATAATGACTTTCCTAGATTCATCTTCTTTTTTTTTAGTAATAATCAGTTTGGGTTTAGAGCTGGGGAGTCAACAGAGGATGCCCTCTTAGAGTTTTGCTGCTTTAACTACGAAAGCCTGAACAATAAAAAATATACGGCTGCTATTTTTATTGACATTACTAAGGCGTTTGATACTGTCGACCATATGATATTAATACAAAAGTTAGAAAAAGCGGGCATAAGAGGTTTTATGCTTAAATGGTTTCTTTCCGCAAACAAGTTGTAAAAATTAATGATAATTTTAGCCTATCGTTAGATATTAAAATTGGTGTTCCACAAGGTTTAGTACTTGGTCCAATCCTTTTTTTTTGATCTATTGGGTCTACAAGTAAGTTTCCAGCGTTTGTCAGAGATGGCGCCACCAGTGGATCCCGGGCAGAAATGTCAGACCCCATGTGTTTTATTTGTAGGTTTTGTATCTGTCAACAACTTTGCAGCGTTATATTTGAGCAGTTCTATCGGTGTCGTACATTTTATAGCCAAATAAACGTCATTTGCGGGAAGCGCTGCTTTTATTCTTTAATATGAAGAAAAGTGCGGCTAAGGCCTATCGTTTGCTTTCGGAAACTTATGGGGCGGAATGTATTGGTGAATCGACGTGCCGCGAGTGTTTCAAACGGTTCAAAAGTGGTGATTTTGGAGTTGAAGACAAAGATCGCCCCGGAAAGCCGAAAAGTTTTGAAGACGAGGAATTGGACGCTTTACTGGATGAGGATCCGTGTCAGATTCAAGAAGAAGTTGCTGCATCATTGGGCGTCACGCAACAAGCCGTTTCCCTGCGCCTAAAAGCACTGGGATTCATTTAAAAGGTTGGAAACTGGGTGCTGTACGAATTGAAGCCAAGAGACGTCGAACGGCGATTTTGCATGTCCGAAATGTTACTGCAGCGGTATAAAAATAAATCATTTTTGCATCGTATTGTCACTGGTGATGAGAAATGGATTTATTATGATAATCCTAAATGCAGAAAATCGTATACAAAGCCCGGCGAGTCAGCCCAATCGACGCCGAAACGAAATATTCACGTGAATAAGGTCATGCTCTGCATATGGTGGGATCAAAAGGGTGTCGTATACTACGAACCGACTAATTCGTTTGAAGCGGGCATTAAAAGAAAAACGGCCAAAATATGAGACCAGGCATGAGTCCGTAATTTTTCATCACGACAACGCTCGGCCACATGTTGCGGTTTCGGTGAAACTACTATTTGTAAAATAGTGGATGGGAAATTCTGCCTCACCCGCCTTACAATCCAGACTTGGCACCATCTGACTATCACTTGTTTCGTTCGATGCAGAACGCTCTTACGGGAATACGATTCAGCTCAGTAGAGGAAATCAAAAATTGGCTCGATACGTTCTTGGGCTCGAAAGACGAGAAATTTTTTCGGTCCGGAATTCATAAATTGCCACAAAGATGGGGGAAGGTTGTAGTTTCCGATGGACGATACTTTGAATAAAGCATTGTAACTATGTTTTCATAATAAAAATTCAAATTTTGGAAAAAAACGCTGGAAACTTACTTGTAGACCCAATATATCAATTCAATCTTTAACCTCGATATAAAAGGTAAACAAATAGGATTTGCTGATGATATAGCTTGTTCTTATTCTAATAGCTCTGCATTAGATTTAATTGCTAACATTAGCTATGACTTAGAGCAGCTGAGACATTGGTTTTGTTTACATAAATTGGTAATCAGTGATAAAACTAAAATAATGTTCTTCAAGTTGTCTTCTAACATGGTCGATTACCCACCTATGATTTTTCATAGTGCAAGTTGTAAGCATTTATTATTTAGCCCTGTTACATGCAAAGCGACATCATCTTCTACCTTATTTAATCGGGATTTAACTTGTTCACCTCAGTGTTTTTATATAGAAAGAACTACAGTTTTTAAATATCTGGGTCTGGAAATTGATAGCAAACTGAATTGGAGTAATCATACAGCCAGTGTAAGATCTTACTTTGTTAAAAACTACGAAGTTAATGTACCATTTGAGGCAATTTTATTCTAAAAAACTGGATGGAAACATTATACTATGGACTAGTACAATCAAAGTTGCAGTACAGCTTAATCTGTTGGGGAGGAACTCATGAAAATAAGGTCCATACGTTACTCATTGTGCAAAAACATATAGTTAGAATAATCTGGAGAAAGAATCGCCGAGAAAGTACTTATTTGCTTTTTGTAAACTCTAAAATGCTACCACTCAAGCATCTTTACTTTTACAAAGTGTTAACGATTTTTTTCGTTAGGAGTGGTTACTCCAATGACAGAAATCCAACCCATCTGTCACTGCGTAGTAGCAATAACCATCTTGCTTTCATTCCATCTTTCAACACACATCACTTTTTGAACTTTTACTCCTCTGTTGCTCCAAGATTATATAATATAATGCCGCTTGAAATTAAGCAAAGCAGAAATCTTGTCGTTCGAATTAGGAAAGTTAAGGAATGGCTATTTCACTTCGACCTACATGAAATTCCCTAAGTGTAGCCTTTTCTACTGGAAAGTTTGTCGTCACGTCTAGCGTATTGACATTCTCTGGAAGCACTTCCCCGTCGAATGGTTTAAACGTTTCTGCAAGATGGTCGGCGAAAACATTAGCTTTTTCCTTATCTTCTTTCGCCCAGTCATCCTGGTTTTTTCTTATTGGCGCCACGTGTATTTGCGGCTTTCGAACACTTTTAACGGCTCTCCATATGGAGTAGTTGGTATCCTTTGTCGCTGTGAGTCTTTCAAGGTAGTTATTAATACCTTGATTATTGAAGTCCTTGATCGACTTTTACAACAAGTTGCAGAGCCTATTGAAGGACGTTTTATCTTGTGGTGCCCGGGTTTCATGCCACGTTTCTTCCTTATCATTTCTCTGATTTCCGGTGAGTATCTTATGCCGACTTTGGGAACTTTGTTCGATTCGCGGGGAGTCTTCTTCCAGGCCGCTTGCTGTATGACTTCGACAAAACGTTCAACTTCTTTTTCAAGTTGATACGGCGTTCTAAGTGCTACTTTCAACTCAGTATTGTCTACAACGTCTATTCGGAAATCTTCCCAGTGAGTTTTGCTGTTAGTTAATCTGGATGGTCTTTGTTTCTTAACCAAGGATTCGCACAGTGTGAGGATAACTGGAGAATGATCGGAGGAAAGACCGATCTGTCTTTCTGTCTCTGCGTTTTTCAATGGCTTTTTGATTGATCTCGTAGCTTTTGCAACTCCTTCGCATATCGCTGAAGACTCTTTCGCGGCATTGCACTCTCGAGTCAGATGTTTGGCAGCGCATTTTACACAGCGAGGTTCCTTCTGGCAGTAGGCCTGAGTATGGCTGAATCCCTGGCAACGTGTACATTGGGGAATCAGCCTCGATTTTTTTCGCGGAGTTTCAATTTTGACAACAAGTCCCAAATTTAGGCTTTCGGTTTTGTCGAAAGTTAGCCTAAGGAGAGGAAGACCGCGTCTTGGGGTCGTCCTCTCGCTTTCAACATTGCGCTGTTTTTGCGCAAGTCTATTAACTGCGTCGATTATCTTAAAGTCTTTATTTTTAAGGTCATTTACGATGTTTTCTTTAAGGCAAGAGGATGCAATTCTCTAGCTACAACGCATATGGGGCTTTCCGTTTTATTTTCGTACGTATATCATTGAATCTTCTCGGCATTCAATTTTTGCCAAAGCGAACGGTAGTTGTCTGGATTAAGGACATTAATAGTCCATGTATCATTATTACGAGATCTTACTTTATAATCGGTTGAACACAGTGATTTCAGGATTATGTGCAACTTGTTGTAGTCCGAGATTCCAAAAATGTTTATTGGCGGCGGCGGTCTTTGTTTGGGTTGCTTTGTTGCCTTATCGACCTCAGCAGTGTTAAAGCTGGCTTGCTTTTTTGTTTGTTCGATATTAGGCGGGGAAGTAGCTTTGCGATTCTTACCTGGCTTTTTTTTAAGTATCCAGTCCGTTTCGCGGACTAGCTCTTTTTCGTCCGTGTGAAAACTCGAGTTTTCGGGGCGGTCAAGTAGCGAAACAGACTCAGACTCAGATTTAGATTGCGGCTTAATGGCATTTAGTTGCTTTTTTAGTTCGGTACAGAGCAATTCCATATTTTGGAGTCTGGCGCGGAGATCAGAATTTTCGCGTTCGAGATTTTGTAGCTTATTCGGTGTAATGCTATTGCCCTGAGCTACCGACTGTGCTTGGTCTTTGCTTTCGCATGATTTTCCTAGTGATCCGCGTGCTGGAGATCTCGTGACCCTTGAGCATTTTTTAATGGGGTCCTGGTTTATATTTGTATTGTTTTGAAGATTATTTGAACTCATTTTAGTTCTCACGAGTAGCGGTGAAAAGGTAGTCCGTCTGTGCATAGATCCGCATTAGACAGATAAGGCTTGCTGATCCGGAGGTCGCCAAGTATCCGGATGCTCCGTTAGAGATTGAGCTATTTTTATACTGGGCCCCCAACTTGGTCGATTCTGGCACGGGTCGCTTAACACCTTAATCCGGCCCAGTTGTTCATTGAGCTCCGTAAAGTATTGACGTGTTTCGGCTTTCGGTTGGGTAGTGATACCAATAAAAAAGACATTTGGCAAATTTCATATAGGGCTCCAATTAGCCCAGTGGTAGTGTGCCCGGTTACAACCCATATGTGTCTGATGGCGGAGAAGGCCACTATATGGGTGGAAACAATAGCTTTGCCTCCCTAGCTGCCTCGGAATCAGATGACGAGGAGGATGAGGTCAAAACCTTATATAGCAGCATACAGCAACTACAGCAAAAAGTGCTTGCTATAAAAGCGAAGCAGGTGGCTAGGAGGGAGATGGAAAAACTACAACTCCAGAGCCCTCAGCATCAACAAAATGTCAACGCGGAGCTACCACAAAAACAGAAACAGCCGTTAAAACAACAACAAATACAGAAACCGGTACAAGAACTAACAAAGAAAGATGCACAACCACAACAAAAGCATAAACAGCAAAGACAACAACAGCAACAAAAATCGCAGCAACAGAAGCAGCAACAACAGCAACAGCAGAAAACAACCAAACCAAGGGTACCTCCAATCAACACATTCAAGATGGAGTTGAAAGACACCATAGAATTATGTAAGTCGGCCATAAGCAACAATTTTTTTGTTAAAAGACTTAGTTTAGACAGGCACGCGATCCACAGCAATACAGTGGAGCGCTACCATAAAATTAAAAGTTTATTGAAGGATTCGACGACGGAATTCTTCTCCTACACCCCTAAGGGTGAAAAGCTGCAGACAATGCTGCTGAGGGGGTTAGAACCGTCGGCTGATCCGGAGGAGCTCCTTGCACTGCTGAAAGAGAAGGAGTGCGAAGGGCTCAAATTCGTGGGGGTCAAGCCATTTGTCACGGCTAGAGCCAAAAGGGAGAAGCGGAAACTACCGTTCTTCCTGGTTCAGTTAAGTCCCGACAGCAAACTGGATGGTCTAAGGAGTATTAAAATCCTAGATTATCAGATTGTACACTGGGAAAAATTAAAGAGGAGCGAAAACATTCTGCAATGTATTCGCTGCCAAAGGTTCGGGCACGCCGCGTAGAACTGCGAAATGCAGCCTCGATGCGTAAAGTGTGGAAAGAACCACAAGTCAGAGGAATGCGTTCTGGGTAAGGACGGTACGTCAGAACAGAGCCAACTCTCTTGTGCTTTATGTAGGAACACGGGACACACCGCAAATTATCGGGGTTGTCCCAAATTCCAATACATAAAAAGAGTAAATCTGGCTCGGCAGCAGAAAGTGGAAGTTAAACGTCCACTCGTGCAGGCACAAACACCAGCCATTACTCCCCAAGTTACCTACGCCCAAATGACGGCAGGTAGGGGAACTACGGTACAACAAGCAAAGGTAGCTTCTCAGGCCCCAGCGCCTAGAGCACCGGAACCTGTACCTGACATGCTGGCTCTCTATTCAGGGGCAGATGGCTCAGCTTCAGCGTCAAATACAGGAACTGCGTAAGCGGGTAGATCAAAAATACGCTCTGCTGCCGGGTCTAACGCACCTTCAGTCGTAATGGGTATGTACATGGCGGAGCAAACCCTGAAGGTCCTTGCTGTGAATGTTAATTCACTAATTAGGTTCGAACGACGAGCCGCACTATTTAAGTTGCTTAAAGACCAAGCCCCTGATGTGCTTTTGGTTAGCGAAACTAAGCTTACCAAAAGGCACAAAATGAGGCACAGAAGATATGAAATATTACGAAGAAACCGACCCAATTCCATTCAAGGAGGAGGTGTTGCAATCTTTTTAAGAAAGGGACTGCGTTTCAAAAGAGTATAGAGTCGTGTGGTATGTAGGTTTCAGGTGCTGGAAGCATGCGTCATGTACATTCCTCTCCGTAGTGGAAAGCGGCTGTACATGGTGTCTGTCTATGCACCTAAGGCTACTCAATCCACCTTATTCATCACTTTTTCGATTCCTGAGGCTGAAATTGGAGATTTCAACGCCAAACATAGTGATTGGGGAAATAATATACCAAATACTAGAGGGAACCTACTATTCAATTGGTGGGGTCAGCACAGTGTGATGTATCGACTCGGTCTCAAAGCGATGGATAGTCCGTCGTTTCCCAGACACGGGTCCTATTTGGATCTCCTGCTGTTCGACTCACGAATACAACTGACATGCACTAACCAACAAACTACAAACTGTGTACGAACTTTCGTGTATGACAGTGACCATTGCGGTCTCAGCACCGAAATAATTGTTCCCAACGAAACTGCGGAATTGGAAGAGTTTGTTCAAAGGTATTCCTACAATTATACTCGTAGTAGAGTGCGTTGGACACACTTCTCAAGAATACTGACGAGAGCACTCTCCTCGAATTCGCTCTACCCACCGTCCAATAGAAATCTGTCAGACGAGGAGATTGACAGATATCTAAGACTAATGGACGAGACAATCAAACGAACTATGGACAAAACGATACCACGGTATCAACACGCTGACAACGAAGACTTATTCCGCAATGCAACCATTGACGCACTGCACCGACATAAAAGTAGACTGCTGTCAAGACTAAAAACCTTGTACAGACAGTTCACTGACAGACATAACCCGGAGATTGAAGTCGTCGATTAAAAACCTCCAAACATTAATAAAGGAAAATTACAGAAATTCTGTAAGTTTGTATTGGAACAACAAAATTCGGGCTGTAAACACCACGAACCCGAATATGTTCCCGCAAATAAATGAAATATTTCGGAGAAATAATCAGAACGACCTTCCATGTCTTAGAATCGCCCGAACGAATGGCATTGATCCAAATGAGGCCGTTGATGATGACAACTTCTTTGTGGTCGAGGATCCGCAGGAGAAGGTAGAGGCTTTAGGAGCGACTTTCCAGGAAGTGTACAAGGCGAATGACATCATTGGCCCGAACCACGACCTGGAGAGTCAAGTCCTTGTACACAATTTCTACCTTCGAAATGAAATTGTGAATTGGCGATTCGAGAGCTCGGGTTTCACCCAGTTCAGTGACGAGAATATGGCAAATAATGTCATCACCAACGAAATGGTATTACCACCGTTCATTTCGAAGGAATAGCTCCAAACGATCTTCGAATCACTCAGAAGTAAAAAGTCAATGGGAACCGATGAAATACCGAACATTGTGCTTCGACATCACCCACTAGAAGCGGTGGACATTTATACCACCCTGTTTAATAATGCAATGAATAATGCCCATTATCCAGCGCATTGGAAAACTGCGGTGGTATATCCCATTCCCAAAAGGAATAAAGATACTTCCAATCCAGCGAATCTCCGCTCGATCAGTCTTCTTCCAAACATCAGTAAGGTTTTCGAGAAGGTAATCAATAGAGCCCTGACTAAGTGGGTTGAGGACAAACATATAGTTCCGGATAATCAATTCGGTTTCAAGGCGGGGCATGACATCATTCATGCTGTGTCGAAACTGGTTTCTGATATCCAATGGAACAAAAGCAAGAACCAGTGTTCTGGTGCCTGCCTGATTGACTTGGAGAAGGCCTTCGATACCGTATGGCTAGAAGGACTCTTTTTCAAGCTGGA
Source organism: Volucella zonaria (assembly GCA_963966105.1). NCBI lineage: Eukaryota > Metazoa > Arthropoda > Insecta > Diptera > Syrphidae > Volucella > Volucella zonaria. Next base: position 11,206,308 of record OZ014530.1, read on the forward strand.
CAGGTTGGGCATTAGTAAACCACTTCTGTATATTCTTTTTGATATGCTCTCCAGTAGACAGTTCATCGCGAAGAATGGCGATGTGACTTCCGCTGGAACATTTAACATTAAAAACGGTCTGCAACAAGGTGCGGTAAATTCGCCGATCCTATTCAATATTTACACAAGTGATCTGATTGGTTCACTTCACCATGCCATAGCGTACGCAGACGACTTAATCGCGTACAAATCAGGTCCAAAGATTGAGGTCATTAATACACTTTTGCAACGTGACTTCGACAAAATTAAGCGATATTGCGACGACTGGAAATTGAAAATCAACTTTCAGAAGTCGGAAACCATTCTCTTTAGGACGCCTTTGTCTGGGGCCTCTAGGGATACCACAAAGAATTGGCGAAAGTTCTCTATCGTCGGACAGCACGGACAGCCACTTGCTTGTCGAAATGTAGTCAGATACCTTGGGATCTGGCTAGATCAATATCTGTATTTTAACAAACATGAAGGTGATGGTGATCTGCTACATGGCCCTTATCAGGCCCATGCTTGTATTTGGATGTCCTGTGTGGTTCAACGTGAGAGCAAGTTTATTGGAAAAGATTCGGGTGTTTGAGAGGGCTTGCCTTAGGGCTTGTCTTCGGTTATACAGAACACCAGAGTCTGAGTACATAAAATTCTATCGCAATGAGGTCTTGTACAATAGGGCGAACCTAATAAGAGTGGACAATTTCATCATTAAGTTGACTCGAAGGCACATTGCAAGAGCAATGACCTCATCGAACAACCTGATCTCCGGGGCTTACTACCCTAATTATATGTATCATGAGAGAGTTCGCTTTGACGGCTTTATTCCTCCAGAAGCGTTCCTCTACTTAGATAGTAAAGGTCTGATCCAGGACAGATTGGCGGTGCCGCTAATTTTCCACGTTGCTCGAACAGCTGCGGACAGGCGACTCAACTACGACAGAGACGTCGCACACGGCAGTGCGGAGCGTCTCCGGTTCAGTAGAGCGGTAGGGAGTCGCGACAGGAGGGATGTTGCTCAACAGCACCAACAATTTTGGTGGCTTTTTGAGGGAGAAGATGCGTCGTCGTCGAATTACTCCAATACTTGCTAGCTTCATGTGAAGCAAAGTGGGCCAGTCTAATTTTTTTTAGCCATGGCCGGCTTACGTAGTTTTAAGTAGGTATTAGTTAGTTTTTAAGAAAAAAAAAAATAAATAGTATGTTTTTCTGGCTGGGATATATTCTGTGTTTGTTTTTGTTGTTGCTTTTCATTTGTCTGCTGTTGTTGTTGTTGAAAAATTTGGGTCTCTTGCAGTTCCCTCTTCCTTCTCGCTACTGCTGTTCAGGGATTTTACTTCTTCATCTTCGTCCTCTGATTCCGAAGCCATCAGAGAGGCGAAGCTGTTATTTGACACTACATCGGAGATGTATGGGTAATCACTACCGTGTTGTTTTTGCTTTTCCCCTTCTGTTTTGGCATCTTCCCCCACTCCAACCTGTGGTTTCGCAGAAGAAGCAGCTAGGGTCGCATTTATCCTTCTTCTCCTCTTGGATCTTATTTCACGAGACAAGTTTCCCGAAAGAACTGCCTCATCGCTCACTTGTTTACACTTCTATTACACATGTGTTTTATTTTCAAAATTGATCAAACAAAAATGATAATAATAAAATTGCTTGGTTCCCCGGATGGGACTCGAACTCGCGGCTCCTGATTTCCGTTCAAACACCAGTCAGTTTCAGTGTCAGCTTAAATGCATTTTTATTTGATCTCTTAATTTACTCTTACATGCTGGACAAAAACAAAAAATGCTTAAAAATTAGCTTAAATAACTTACAAATAGTCTTATTCTAACATACTGGCCCCATGCGGGCACTCTAAGTTAAACCTAACTCTTAAACTAAGACTTTTAAGACGGATCTTACAGTCTATATTTAATTTTATATTTACATTACAATTAAAACTAAGAAAATAAATTTTAAACAAAAACTTAGTAGGTTCAAACACCACTTCCACTGGGCTAAACGATACTTCATGAAATGTCGTCCAATAATGATTTTCACTTTTCTCCACGGCGGTCTGTGAACGACTGAATGTTGCAGGCTTCGGTTCGGGTTTCGTTGCCGTCGGAACTGTCATTGCATCAAAATAGCTAGAGTTCAAGTGCATCTGTTAAGCCTGCCTTACCTTTTTTGGCTCTATAAAATATAATAGAACAAATGCTTTATTCAATTCAATAAGTACATTCAATGCGCTGTTCAGAAATGTTAATTTTTATTCAAAGGCAAACAGTGCGAATTCTAACACAATAAAAAAATGAATCTAATGACTCAAATGACAAACTCTCACTAAGAAAAAATAGAAAAATTCAATGGCACTGAGGATGCTTGCACCCAAAAAGAGACCCAGTATCCCGCCAATGGACACAACGACATCCAATCGTGTTCGCACAGCTCGTCGCCGAAAAACCTGATGCGAAACCGACTGTCTTATTGTAGCGAACCTTCTAGTCTCATCATTGAGTTTTCTGCAAAATAAATCATAAACACAAATCCTGAATAAGATATCCAAATCAGCTGGTACCTAGTCGATAATTCGAAAACGTTAATCTGATTTTCGGTACACGATGGTAGGCATTTGCAATGAAGTCCTTTTGTACGCCAAGGCTGGATTATCTTTAGTTCTGGGTGTAAGATGTCCTTCTGCTCCAGGCAGAGCATTCCATTAAAATCACAAGGAGGAGTTTTATCGTCACCTAAACATAAATTGTTTAGGAATAAGTTGAAGATAGCATATGAGGTCTACTCAGCTAGTAACCAAATAGGCGTAGTTAACACATCCGCAGGATTCTAGTTGTAATATCTTCATACAATCCGATACACACGTTGTGAAACTATAAAATTGATAGGAAGAATTTTCAAAAACCTCATCTGGAAATTGGCAACTTCTATATTCCGGAGATACATCGCGCACCTCTGGATCATTTTGAATGCCCTCCACATTCAATTGCAATTCCACAGCCTGTCCAAGATTGTGTATATCATACGAATATTTGTCCAAAAAATAGGACGGTATATCTTCGGCATTCAGGATGTGTAGCTAGAAAAAATAATTAGAATGGACGCTTTCAAATTTGATTTAATTTTCAAAACAAATACAGAAGTCGGCTTCGCGAAAACAAGCTCCAATTTGCCCTCCCCCGCGCTCCAATCGATCTCAGTTTTCAGCCAATGTGGTCTATTTTTTGAGCAAAAAGAAGCTTATGTGAGTGCACTGCTATTTAGTGAAATATAATGAGGTCCACCTTTTAGAAGTTTGCAGAGAATTCATAATGAAGCAACCCCCAATGGCTGTCTGTAGCGGTAGGAAATAATCGCAGCAATTGAAAGGCTCTCCATTCCACGAGCATTCGACCAGAAGGGAAGAACAATTCGCTCGAACCTTTAAAAAATCACAGTTTCTACATTTAACGCTTTGAAAATGTCTAAAATATTTTACCAGAGCGGCCAACTCTTTATATCCAGAAGTCGGACAATTTATACATTCCTCGCAATTAGAGTTGATGTCACAGAGATATGATATGGATCCAGGGACCACTTTGTTTGGGAATACAATCTGAAAAAAGAAGTTTTCGAGATCATAGTTAACATCATCGTCTGTGCTCTCTTGCGATCTGAAATGATTGAAATTGTTAAGAATAGTTAACTGAGCTTTCCATATTGCCATCTTACTTCGCGATATATGATTGAAAATTATAGTATGCCCTCATGTCACCTTCCTCGCACACTCCTATTGACGGAAAAGTGGATTTAAAAGGCGGTTTCGTGGCTTCTATTCCCAAGCTGATTGCGTTACTGTCGAAGGTATGCTGATAATCCCGTATAAGATAATATGATCCAGCGGCAGATATGGTTACACAGATCAACCAGAATAGCCTCTCAGTCATGTGGATTCTAAAAAACAGTCAATAGATACTTTGTATAGCATACTCATCCATCTCGTTTGACTTTTGACTACTTTTACTCACTTTTCATTAAAAATATACCCCAGACCTGCAACACTGGAACTGGCACAGTATTGCCGAAGGATTTTCAAAAGGCTCTTGACCACAGACATTATACAGTGTTGGCCTTGCTGATTCTGTCGAGCACTTAAATACTCTGCAGATACATAGTCCTGGGTCCTTCGTCACATTTTAAGTGGCCAGTAATTGTCCCTTTTGATTTTCAGTTAAACGTTAAATTTTTAATAAGGACAAAATGCAATTGTCACGTGTGTTGCTAGAAATAATTATTGTGGTCCTCGTATCAGTTGATTTGAATTTCTTTAGATTTGGTGGCGGCACAACATGAAAAGGATACCATGGTTTGGTTAATAATGGGGAGGCAAACGTAAGTGCAAACTGGAGTCCTTATGCATATTTAACACCCGATAAAAGCTACACATTTGTTGCCATTATTGCATTGAGTCATTTTAATTTCGGTGGCATTGTAGTTTAATTTGACATTCTTTCCTGATCATCCACCTGGACGTGGTGAAAGATCTTAAGTAACATCCAACGAGCCCAAGACCCAAACTGGATTTACGAGTAAGCTTACGGGGCTAAATGGTTAGCATTTACATTTAACACCAGGGCTACATATGCCAGTATGGTCTACAGGGAGAGGACGAAAACTAAGGGAAGCTCATCCAAAATGAGGTGCGCGCCGATTCGTGCATGGATGAAGGAGAGCTCAGTCGCAAGAGCAAATCTCTACATGCAAGGGGACCTCTAGCTTTAATTCAATTCCTCTTTCCAGCATATACGGAGGAAGTACAGGTTGACATCCCTTCCGCCGTACTTATGGGACCAACAAATATGAGCGCAAACTTAGAAACAACAAAAACAACAACAAAGGCAGATGCAACTGTATCGGGCTCCCCTAACGTTCCCTTAAGCGACTAAAATCAAGACCGGGTGACCGAGGAGAATAGCCCTTTGCACGGGAATCTGTCCCTTAAGAAGATAGTTTCGGATGAGGAAAGTATCGGAGTAATCAACATCAACATGGAGATGCTACTACTCTGCGATGACGATGATGATCCAAATTCTCCAATCTTTGACTGCAATAGACAAGAAAAATCAGCTCATGAAATTCGAGCGTGAACGTCTTCAGCACACCTATGACTTCCTCAAGGATATAGACTTACGGGTGACCAAACCTATTGCTCGCACCTCAGAAGAACCCAATGCAAAAGTCGTGGGTGAGAAAGAACCGATGGGACCACAGCAATATGTGCCCACATCGAACCCGGTAAGAGAAACTCTATGGGGAGTACTCTGACAGTAAAAAGCACCAGAAAAGTAATAATCAGCCATTTTAAGCTGCCTCACGTTGGATTCTAAGACGAATTAGCTTAAATGCTCCTGCCAGGACACAAAGAAAAGTAAAGCGGATAAATCCGACACCTTCAAAACGCCAGTACTCTAGATTTCTCTTCGTTGACCCTAACGAATAGAAGTCTATAAGACTCTCCAAGGTCTCCTCGAACCCCGCAAGCTTCGTTAAGGAAGGCGTAGAAGACAATAACTCAACGCTAGGGCAGGATGAGGTAAACTCGACATTAGACAGTGTCTGTCAATCCTAACTCCTGTAGAGGAACAGGGTAGACAACAATGAACCCGACTCAAATCCTCTCAAACAACGTGCTAACACGAGAAGACTGCTTAGGCGTTTTAGAAATCACGATCTTAACGATAAAGGAAGCGACTATGCTATGTAGGTCTCGTGAAATAGTCAGAGAAGCTTCCGCCACACGGCGAGAGCAATGAAAGATGAATCGCTGAAGAGGAAAACCTCCTACGCTGGGCGATTGTTGCCATGCAACCATTAACCGTAATAGGCAAGAAATCCTCCAAATCTGGACGGGTTGCTGGGAGCTCGAAAAGAGGATGGCTAAATGACACAACCTCCCTCAAGGTAGGCAGGAATGCCAAAAAGGCAGAAAAAGAACACAGACGACACCTTCCGGGTTGCAATAGTCGACTTTGGTAATCCAGAATGGAAGCTTTTGATAAGCAATGGTGGCTGCTAGAATTGAGAATTCTAGTCGGTGTCAATTACGCTTTCAAGAAAGGAGCCGCAATACCACTCTAAGTTCCCAAACAGGGTTCAAGATCATACACAGGTTCATAACCACCTTTGAATGATTGAGAGAGTTCATCGGCAATACAAAAGCCCCCTGGCTAAAAGCCGAACTACGTATTGTCGAAAAGAAAGAACTCATGGATCTCACCAAACCTAAAGGACGGCTGAATATTCCGGGTCCGTACATTTCGAAGGACAGAATAGAACGCAACCCTTGACACCTCAATTCCGAACCTAATAGCAAGGCATGGGAGGTTATTGAAATAGGCAACCACATCAAAGATGGTATAGAAGGTGTGACCAAACTTAGCCATAAATCTATGCCACTACTACGCAAAGCCAACTACAAAGTCCGGGTCGGTTTAACACGATGCAAGATCTGACCTTTCACAATCGCCTTGCGTAGGAAACCGAAGGGGAATGCGAACTGCTATGCTGAAGATAGTGTAAATAAAAAAGCGCCAACCTCGTCTACCTTATGAGTAAAGACGACATCGACATCATCCAGGAACCTTGGGTAATCCGAGGCAAAATGAGGGTTGGAATCGGAATTTGTCACCTACAAGGGCCGAACTAAGAAATGAAAGTAGAATTAGGGCCTATATTGTTGCAAAATCGAATATCAAATTATTTATCTCCAGGCTCCTAAGTAATGACAACCAGTCAGCTATGAGCGGCCGAATAAACCTCTGCTCAAGCTTGCCTCGGCATACATGCCGTATAAATGGACTGATGGACTCCCTCCAGCAATACTTAACTCACTTATGAACAAAGTACAACAGGAAAGTTCCGATGTGATGATTCGATGTGACGCTAACTCCCATCACAAACAGTGGGGTAGAACGGGCGACATAAGCTCTCGAGGTGAGTCCCTATTCTTATTCATAATTTACCCTAAACCTTTAGTCTCTAACCGCGGGAATTAATCAATGTTCGTAGTTAAAAATTGACGGCAGCTTCTAAATATCACCCTGTTGCCGGAACATCTTCGAACATACTCGTATATCTCACTGATCACAGAATGATCAAGTAAAATGTCAAGGACATACACATACCCAGTCTAATGTACAAAACCCCCGAAAGTACTAACTGGGGAAACTTTACAACAGAGATAGATCAAAAACCGTATGTCCTCAGCGGACTCAAAATTGAAACCCCCGTCGAAATAGATTATGCAGCGGAGAAACTGGGAATGATCTTCATTGAGGCTTTTAACACATCATGCCCTTCGAAGATAAAAGAATCAAAGAATTCCCCACTTGGCGGACTAGAGAACTACAATGCATTAGACAAGAGTCAAGGAAGCTCTTCAATGCAGCCAAAAGCCCCAATCTTTGCTCTGACTGGAACAAGTATAAGGCCAGTCAGAGTCAATACAAGGGCTGGATCAGAAAATCATGGAGAAAGTTTTCCTCCAATATTGAAAGCGGAACATAGTTTGCCAGACTACGAAAAGTCATATCTAAGGAACCTTCAGTAGCTGGAGATCTAAGACTACCTAATGGCAGTTACACGAAATTCAACACTGAAGCTTTGGGACTCTTGCTAGAAACCCATTTTCCAGGATACACACCTACTCCAGCTTCAGTAATCAAATCTCGGGGTGTATACTAGACGAAAGAAAAATAAGCCTGGCTATAGACTCATTCTTCGGCTTAAAAATTTCTTGGACTGAACGGATTCATACCAATCATTCTTCAAAAAACGAGGCAGGCTGTGATACCGTAGCATCAAGTATGATTATATGCCAAAATGCTAGAGAGAAATGTAGGTAGTGTTCATTCCCAAGGCAGATAAGAACAGAGACAACCATCCTAAAGACCTCAGGCTCATAAGCCTAAAATTTTTAAAAAAAACTCTACGGAAGGGACCGTAGTATTGCAGCCTGACAGGAACAATGGAACTTGTCATCAAAAAGAGTGATCGATGCATGGATTAAACCAAATCACGGCGAAACAAATTTCTATCTGATTCATTTTTTTAACGGGACATGGAGTAACTGCTTAAATGGAAACGCGGAAACATCCCAAACTGTGCATATTATGAGTCCCCGTAAACGGGAGTAAACTTAGTCTTTTAGCCGGCCCCGGAAAGTAGCGCCTTATGGCGGTACCACGGGTGGCACAAGTCGGTCTGCTCAGGTGGAAGTGGTGGCACAATTTTGTGTGGTGATACCAGAAACAAATCGCGCGTTCCGACGGCTGAGCTTCTCTAGAGAGCGTGATCTGTTCTTCATATATGTCGATCAAAGGGGCCCAACTATTTAGGACGTGTCATCGGTTAAATGCAGTGTCTACTAATGGTTAATGGCACAATTGGGTGTAGTTAATGAAACTTTGTGAAATAGAAAGGACTGTGAATCCTATCTCGCTAATTCATCAGTTCCCACGTTGCCTGAGATATACTCGTACATGTACGCGATGCCTTATCTAGCAGAGTTCTTTGATCTGATAATGGCGGAATATGGAGTTGCCTGGCTCTCTATGTAGATAGTAATCCTCCCGGTGATATCATTGTATTAATAATTGTTGCGCCCGAGATAGTGGTAGTTACTGCAGCTTGGAAAACACTGTGTCCATTCTTAATTCTGGCCGTTAGCGTCTAAAATTTCGCAGTGGAGATCGTGTTGATATTTATCTTAGAACTATTGCTGTAGAAAGCCTGTTCCTCCGTGTTGGTGATTTGTGATTTGAGAGATTAGCAGCAGTCTACATACGAAAGAACTGTAGTAGGTTGCAGGTGATCATACGAGTCCTTATTCAGTTTAAAAGCCGTTTTGTCCGCCGCGCCGATCCATTCTGCGGCTCCAGGAGAATTCGGTGGAGCATAGTCTCCGATGCCGCTGTGAATATTGTCATGATTGATCCCAGAATCTAATAGATTTTGCCGAGTTTTGAGAGACGGTAGCGCTTTTCTAAGATCACCCAACAGAACAGCGTACCGTATGCCAGTATGAGTCTCAGAACCACTAAAGGCAATGTACTGCAGTCGATTTAAAGGTTGTGTCGTTGTTTAAATTTACAGCGGAGTATAGGTAAGCAAATTGCTTTACCATCTTAAAGCTAAAACTTCCTCTTGTGCTGTCCGAGATATTGTTGGATGATTTGTCGTAAAGTGAATATTCGGACTTCCTAATAATAAAAGGATATAAAATTCTAGCGCAAACGTTAGCTTTGTTCAGAATTTGGGTGATATGATGGCTAAATAGTAGCTTAGAATCAAGATGAACCTCCAGGCACTTGTGATTTAAGGGAAGAAAGCAAGTTTTTCTTTTTTAAGCGAAAAAGTTGGCTTGTATTTAGTTTAAGGGGTTAGGCGGCTCTAGAGGTTTTTTGTGATTTTTTTTTTCAGGAAAAATATAAAATAAATCGAGTTTACAAAGGTAGGAGTTAATTGTACATATGATTGACTGTAAAACATAATTTTTATGCATAGAATAATTTTTTAAAAAATGGCGTCTGTGCAGCCTTTCACAGGTGAGTTCTCTTTTTTGGAACGGTCTACGGCCGCATCAACAGCTCCTGTAAATTTTGAATTATGATGACTGACTAATTTTTTTTTATTGTACATAAAAGCAGCTAGAGATGTACGTAGGATTTTTTTGATATTATGATTTTTGGCCGAATGGCACACTTCCAAAGTCGAACTTGCAAAATTTGCAGAAAAAACCGCCAGAAAATTGTTAATAATAAATGAACTAGGCCATATAAAAAATATTTAATTCAGTTAAAATTTGAAGTAAATCGGTTGAAAACTGTTGGCTGCGGCCAACCTGAAGAGTGCAGTTTTGAGATAAACGCGTTTAAAATTTTAAGTTATATAGTTGCCTTGTACTAAACTTTGAAAAACAAGTATTGTACTTCGAGATATTTCCCACCCGTAATCTGTTGGGATATAATTTTTGAGGTCCTAAGAGACTATTGAGAGCAATAACAAAAAAATCGGTTTTTCAAAATCCCAACCCCTTAATTTTCCACTGTAAAATAATAATTGATCAAGATGTTAATCGCATTAACAGATTTGTCTCAATTTTTAGAGCGAGCTCATGCGATGTAAATATGGCAGTGTCGTCATCATATATTCTTGTTCGCAAAATCGAATTTTGGGTAAATCTGGATAAAGAAATCAGGACCAAGAACAGAACCTTGTGGTACTCCAGAAGTAACATATTTTACATCGGATCGATTACTATTAACGAACGCATTAAACGAACTTTGGAATAGAAAATTCGAGCTAATTTACATAAAAACGGGGGAAAATTTAACCAAATCATTTTGACAATAAGACCGTTATGTCATAAACAATCAAAAGCTTTTTCTGTTTTAAGTAAAATCATCCCCATGGGCATGTTCAGTGACCGTTGATATTTTACATAATTACTTATTCTCAAGATTTAATGAGAAGTACTATAAGAGCGCCAAAATCCAAATTGATCGCTTGGTAAAATATTATTATTTTCTATGATTTGAAGAAGTTTGTCTTTTTGAACTTTTCCAAAGATCGTCCTCAAGTTACTAAGAGGGATTATTGGTCGATAGCTTGACTGGTTGGGAGGCTTTCCAGGCTTACGAATTGTATTTCCCTTAAATATTGTATATTCTCAATTCCATCAAGACGAGCTGATCTTTAAGCTGTTAGGTAAAATTAAATGACATTTTCTGTAACAAAAGTATTTTTCGGAGTTTCTACGTGAAATACACTAAACTCATCAGATTTAGTGATTCTTGACAAAGTTGGAGGCGAGCTCATTCTCTTTATTAAGATCACTGTATTCATACCACCTTGATCAAGTTCCCGGGGGACACCACCGTGTGGCGATCCCATTGTTCCGATTTGAGTTTTGTTTTTTTTGGTAGTTTGATAAATCTGTTGTTGACATCCCCTCTAAATCTTAGCATCATAGCATGACAGTTGCAAAAGTTACGTAGCCAAGAGTACATCTATCTCTGTGTGTGTTGGCGATTTTTTACAATTTTAGAAATGGATTTCAATTTGCAACAACGAACTTGTACGAGTATTAAATTTTGCATAGAAAACGGATTTATTAGTGCGCGAACGTTGGAAATGTTGAAACAGTGTTTCGGCAACGATTCTCTAAAGAAAACCGTCGTTAACCAGCGGCACGAGCGCGAGCGGTTCAAAAGTGGTCGTGAGTCAATCGAAGATGGTGAACGCAGTGTCAGACCATCGACATCGAAAACCGACGAAAACACCGATGAAGTACGAGTAAAAGAAATGTTGGTCAATAACAGCAAATTAACCATCAGAGAGATAGTGGAGAACTTGAACATTGCCTATGGATCCGTCCAACATGTTTTGGTTAATGATTTGGGTTTCCGTCGTGTAGCAGCAAAGTTGGTGCCAAAAGACCTCAATCTCATGCAAAAAAGAGACCGTGTTGACGTGGCAAAAGAGATGATTTGCGAGGCTGAATCCGATCCCACATTCACCAAAAGGATCATTACTGGAGACGAGACGTGGGTTTATAATTACGACACGCAATGCAGACATGAGACAAGTGAATGGCGTTCACCAAATGAGCCGAGATAAAAAAAACCACGTCGTTTTCAGTTAAAAAAGAAGGCAATGCTCACGGTTTTCATGGATTACAACGGTATAGTGCATCATGAATTTTTGCCAGAAGGCCAGACAGTAAACAAAGAGTATTACGAGTATTTGGGCGTTATGAGACGTTTGCGTGATAACGCACCGTCGCACAGTGCCATCATTATTCATAATTTTTTGACGAAAAATGGAACAAACACCATCCAACACCAACCACCGAATTCACCTGATTTGGCTCCCTGTGATTTCTTTCTGTTCAATCGAGTTAAAAAACCAATACGGGGAACGCGTTCCAGCAGCCGAGAGGAAGTAATGGAAAAATCGCAGGAAGCACTGATGGACATACCGAAAACCGAATATAAAAAATGTTTCGAGGATTGGATCAAGCGCTGGCATAAGTGTGTTGCAATCGAAGGGGATTACTTTGAAGGGGAAAATATAGATTTAGATGAATAAACTTGTATTCCCAATTTTTTGAATATATTCCGGGGACTTTTCGATCAATGTAGTATGTATGTCGACCAAAGAGGACAGGTTATTTAGCACGGCTCAGTACTACCTTTGACTGTGAATTCTATCTCGCTAATTAATCAGCTCTCTCACTGCTTGAAATACAAGGATTATCTGAAAAGTTGTGCATCCTTTGGCAGTTACATACCGAAGTTTCAGTCATTTTGGATGCTCCGTTTTTAGTTGACAGTCGTTTGAGTGAATCGATGTGAGTGTTTTTTGTGAAAATGGAAAAAATTGAGTATCGGGCTGTTAAATTCTTGTTTTTGAAAGGCAATACGCCTACGCAACTCAAAAATGAGTTGGATTCTGTGTATGGGGATTCTACACCATGATTTACCACAGTGAAATTTTGGGCAGCTGAATTTAAACGTGGCCGTAAGAGCTTGGGAGGTGATCAACGTTCGGGACGTCCAAAAACTGCAACCACTGACGATAACATTGCTAAAGTTCACCAAATGGTGTTAGACGACCGCCGAATTAAAGTGAGAGAGATAGTAGAGGTTATAGAAATGTCCAAGGAACGTGTTTGTTACATATTAAATCAAGATTTAGGCATGAGAAAGCTGTCTGCGCGTTGGGCGCCGCGTTTGCTTACGTTAGACCAAAAACGTGTTCGAATGAACATTTCCAATGTTCTGTTGGCGCAGTTTAGGGGCAATAAATCCAAGTTTTGGCGCCGATTAATTACTGTAGATGAAACTTCGATACACCATTATACGCCCGAAACAAAAATTCAGTCAAAGCAGTGGACTGCAAAGGGCGAGCCGGCTCCAAAAAAAGCAAAAACTGTTTTTTCGGCTGGGAAAGTGATGGCGACTGTTTTCTGGGATATTAAAGGAGTTATCTTAGTCGATTATCTTCAAAACGGAAAAACCATTACAGGAGCAGACTACGCATCATTACTTGTCAAGCGGAAGGCAGAAATTGCGGAAAAACTGTCACATTTGCAGAAAAAGAAAATCCTGTTTCACCAAGACAACGCGCCGTCTCACACTTCAGCGGTTGCCATGGCGAAAATCCACGAATTACGGTTTGAACTGCTTGACCATCTGCCTTATTCACCAGATCAAGCCCCAACCGACTTCATTTTGTTCTCTCATCGAAAAACTGTGCTCGGAGGACAGAGATTTTCGTCAAATGAGGAGCCAATCACCTTCGTGAACGATTATTTTCCAGAGAAAAACGCCAAGTACTATTTGGACAGGTTAGAGAGATGGGAGCATCGCTGGGAGAAGTATATAGAGTTACAAGGAGACTATGTAGAAAAATAAAAAAAAAAATTGAGAAAAAATGTCTTGTATCATTGTTCGGAAACTTTTCAGACAACCCTCGTATACTCGCACATGTGTCCTAGTTCATAGATTCACCGTATAAGTATGCGATGTCTTATTTGGCAGAGTTCCTTGATCTCGTAATAGCGGAGTCTAGAGCTGCCTGAATAACTACGTAGATAGTAATCCTCCCGGTGATATCAATGTATTAACAATTGTTGCGCGCGAGATAGTGGTAGTTACTACAGCTTGGAAAACACTGTGTCCATTCTTAATTCTGGCCGTTAGCGTTTAAAATTTCGCAGTGGAGGTAGTGTTGATATTTATCTTAGAACTATTGCTTTAGAAAGCCAGTTCCTCCGTGTTGGTGATTTGTCTATTGCTCCACTTATTCCTTTCAGAGAATTTGATAGAGAATATTCTGTTACGAGTATAAGCAGCATTGGTCCAATATTTGAGAAGGCTACATACGAAAGGACATTGATGAGTTGCAGGTGAAGGTCCCTCCTTCAGTTTAAAAGCAGTTTTGTACCCCGCTCCAGAAGAATACGGTGGAGCATAGTTTCCAATGCCGCTGTGAATATTGTCCTGATTGATCCCAGAATCTAATAGATTTTGCTGAGTTTTGAGAGATGGTAGCGCTTTTCTAAAATCATCCAACAAAACAGCATGAGTCTCACAATCGCTAAAGCCAATCTACTCCAGCCAATTTAAAGGTTGTGTCGTTTTTCAAATTTACAGCGGAGTACAGGTATGCAAATTGCTTTACCATCTTAAAGCTAAAACTTCCTCTTGTGCTGTCCGAGATATTGTTGGGTGATCTGTCGTAAAGTGAATATTCGGTTGCTAGTGGACTGGTCTAAACCACACTATCAAACTATTGATAAATGGTTTCAAGTGTTCACAGTAAATGCTAGATAGGATCTTGTGGCAATGCCAAGGAGACTGATGGAAGAGTCTCCCATCTTAAAAACCTGGCAAAACCCTGGTAATCATAGCACACTCCTATCCGACCACTTTTTATAGATAAGTTGGTGTACGCTCCTTATCAAATCAGCACCCACCCCGATAAGAAGAAAGTACGTCTACTACAGCAACCATATTGGTCTTCAGCTTAGATCTCTGGAGTTTTATCGAACAACCTTAACGTTGAATGGTTCATTCGGCCGTTTCCTTTTTAACAGTCTGCAGAACTAATCGTTCCAGCTTTGCTGTCACGTTTCCGATCTTACTTCTTCAGGCTTCTGTATCTGTCCTTCGCATGTTCTTTTCACTAATTATACTTGTTGAACTTCTAAACATCATTTCATTGGCACCTCTCCATTACCTAGGTCGAGCATTTTCTTACTTTTTTCTCATATTCCTCATATTTTTTTTGCTCAGCGATCAGGGATCAACTATCGTCCTTCTTCACACGGAGACACGATCAGGTAATGTTCAAGTAGTCCATTGTAGCATATCGACATATCGCCATTTGCAACTTATCTACAATAAGGCAGTGGTCTGAATCGATATGGTATTTTGGAAACATTCCAACATCCGGAACCCTAAAGCTGTATTTGAGGCGATTGCTGTGTGATTAATCTAGTTTTCAGTTCTTTGATCAGAAGGCTTCAGGGTCCTTTTGCAAATGTGGAAGTGTGGAAAATTCATACTAGCAATGATGGTATTTCATCTTGCCACGCAGTCGAAGGCAAAGATTCTTTCATTTCCTAACTTTTCGTTAAAACCTCCAAGGACTCATTCTCAAGAATACCTGATGAAGGTGCTCGTAGAAGTAATCTCTGCCAAAATTGTAATATTTTTCTGTCTTAGTGTTGCGCATTCCAGGCTTATGTTAGTACGAGTAAATTTAGCCTTGATGGGGGTTGTATTTAGTCGTTTGCTTAGAAGCCTGAAGCTCGAGACTTCTCGCCTTTGTCTTTTTTTGATGACAAATACACATAGCCAGTGTTACTGCTTTTTGTAGCAATCACCAGAGTAGCTGTCTTTTATAAGAGTAAGAAACGGATTGTATTAGTTAATTATCTCCGCATTCAGCGGGATAGGGATGCGAACATCCCCTTTCCATAGCAGCAATTCGTTTTTCATTCAATGGTGTTGTCAGTAAAGTCATTCATATCCGAGTTTGCCACCTCAGACAATGTAGTGTTTTACGTGGCAATTGACCCAACCGCACAGCTCTCATCCTGAAGGGTCACCGTCGGGTCTTCCGTCACCATTTCTCCTTCGACATCACGGCTCGGTATCGAAGATGCTCAAAAGAAGTAACCGCCGACACCACCATTGACCTTTTTTCATGCGCGAACCCTGGGTCAACTCATGATAATTTACTGATCGTTAGTTCTCAATGCCGCACCTGGAATTTGCAGAGGAACTAAAAAAACATCGAACAATGTGCTAGTGTGGTACACCGATGGATCTAAAACAGAGGAAGGATATCAGGCAGAAGTATATGAAGCGATTCTCAAAACTTGCCTTAATGTGATCATGGACGGTAGTGACGCCAAGACCATTCTAAGAGACACCTATCAGCTTCGAAAAAAGTTGGATCAACGTCTAATTGAAAGCTAAGACACTTCATTAATGATTGACACTGAAGGTAACATGCAGGCCAACAAAACAACTCCTACAATATCAGGGCATATACTTTGCTCAAGCAGAAAATATTTATGTCCCCTTGATGCATCTTACCTTGAGACAGAACGTATTACCACCAGTTCACCCAGACACTGAGCCGAATTTATTAATGAATCTTGCATCAAGAACTAATTCTGATTTGCCACAAGGGGTCTACTCAGACTACAGTGTTAGGCATACTAAGTCCTACTTCTCAAATAATCTAATCTGATCTATGCTCCGTAGTTTGCCCAACTATGTTCGCGCAACTCTGGGTGTTGAACACCAAAGTGATGATGATTTTCTACAAGGACTCTGTCTTTCTCAGCCTGAGAAACGGCGGGGCTTAAGTCGATACTCACCATATCCTTATCGAATTCACAGCCGTATACGACAGCATCCATCGCACCAAGGTATACGGGGTCGGATTCGGGATACCGAAACATTTGACTACGTTGTCACCGTACTGTTTAGGAAGTTCTCAATTATTTCAATCAGACCTCGGCTTCTTGCTTTTTAGTGTGATTTCCTCAATAACGTGCCCGTTGACAGCGTGTTTTTGTGATGATTGAAGAAGAAACCAAGAACATTGATTGAGGGGAAGCTAAAATACATCCAATCGATCCATCAAGCACCGTCTAGGATAGACCTTGGCAATGAACCGCAATAATTTCGAATTTGTAGGTAGTGAAACAGTTATTTATGTACGTCAAATATAAGCTCTAATAATGACATTCTAATGGACATTAGTCGAAGGATAACCCAGAACATAACTTGCGTCTTTAGTTTGATCAAACAACTGGAGTTCGAACTCGATGGCCAGATGTATTCTCTGCAACAAAAATCTGGTCTTACCAGCCTTGCCTTATGGAGTCGAGAACTAGACAAGTTAAGCCGTGAATCAAATATCGAGTTCCTTTGAAGTTTTGGTTCTATCTGCTAGAGTAGTGGATGGAGAAGATACAAGTCTGTGAACTCCACAAGGATGTGGATTTAGTCCAGAAGGAAAAAATTCGCCGATTACTGTTTAAGCCTGTCGATTTGCCACATTGAGCGTCACCTGTTTAATGTTGAAAGAGCACACAATCGCGGATGCTTGAAATATTGGTCCAGTAAGTTGAAGACAACGTAATCTGGCCCGTGAAGACTCCTAACTCTGATCCTCTATATATCGCGGATCTGATAGATAACAAAAGTAAGTATCACTGCACACATGAACCTCTGCACTGTTGTTAATTACTCAATGATTTTCAGAACTGACAAAATGAAAAAGAATTCCTTTTCAAATAGGAACGTGTAATTCTATCACACTGTCACTCAGCTTTGTCTTCCCTTTCCAAGCAACATTACAACTCTCAGCTGTATCTCAGCTTTCATGAACAGAAAGCATTCACCTGCTGCATACATTTTCTCATTACATTTACTATCTACGGCAAAGCGGATGGCAACGTATTTCACGTACCCTAATCCCTTCATCTCATTAGCTTTCACCGTGTGCAAAACAAACCGGAAATGCTTCCATTGTAATGCAAGTTACAAAACATCCACTGAACATTACGAACGAGCGCAACCTCAAAAGATACAACAAACTGTGCGTTTCGTTTCGAAAACAAATCGTTAATCACCTCTTGGCTATGACAGATCGCGTGTGGGTGACACTCCTACACTTCACTTAATGCTAAGGAGTTGCACTGATACCTTTACAAATATTAACCAGAAAAGCGCGATTTTCCAGAGCCCTCTTCCTCATGCAACACAACCATTGCCGCTAGAGTCATTCGTTTCATGGATTGCCAACGACATCAAAGAACATTACTCGAACTCGTAAATCCCTAGACACTAAATCAACTGTGACAAACTCCTTTCCGATTTCGTGATAAGTCCTTTATGTCTATAAATTATTGTGCCACTCTTCTTGGGAACACCAGAAAGGGTGTCATAATCGAACCGAACTCTAATTATTAGAGTCCTTTGTTCTAGGGAATTCCCCGTGTAGGTTGCATGTGGAAGAGTGTCAAGAAGTAGGAAACGTTGTAGTTATTGTAAACCCAGACCTGGCATATTTTTAGCAAAAAAAATTCTTTAAAAACACCCGAGGAGGAATTGTGAGGCAACTTATGGAACTGGAACTTCATCCCACAGTGTCTAGGCCAAGTCTTCAAGTAAAATGACATTTTATCAATTACAATCCGGTGGAGTCGGCCGGTCTTCAGATGTTGAGTGGGTTGCAAAACTTGAATTTGTTTTTGTTATTGTTATGAGTTGCGTGTAACTTACTCGTACTCGTACTCGTATCTAGATACTCGTACTTCTTAAGATATTCGTTGTTCTTAAGTCGATTGCAGTGGTTGCTACAGTAATGTCGTAGGTGCACTGGTATTTACAATCTTTTTTCTTTCTCTGCAGTATCGTGGTTAATTTTGGAAGTCCGAGATTATTTTTCTTTTTCTCTTCATGTTGAGATACATTTATAAACAAGTGGAAACTAGTTTATCATCCCACCACAGTTTTTGGTTGAAAAGATACAGACTACAGAGATACTCGTACATAATTACGCTAAAGTACTTTCTGTCTAAATTAAAAGTGAACAAAGATTGAAAGACTATAAGTGGGCGCATCACGAGTTGTGTTGGAATGCATTTTACGCCTTAATACGAGCGGACTCACTGTATCTGATGTAAGAAGGTTTACTGATATTATTCGAGTTCATGGATAAAGTTCAAGCAACACATACTTTCACTACTTTAGTATCCAAAAAGCTCTCAAGGGGCTGATTACATTTTTGGGCCACGAGCAACGAATACTTTCTAAGAGATTTGTCGTCAAAGGAACACCTAGTCTCCATCAATTATGATGGCGGATGGCCTGATCAAATGCGCTGTAGCTTCGTTTAATGGCTTTAAGTCACCTTGCATCGATGAGATATATCACACGTACTCGTAGATACCGCTACCGCACCAATAAAAGTAGTCTTTATCCTGACAAGCAGAAAAGATTACAAAGCTTCAGACAACTTTAAGATCTGTCATGCTGAAGAGTATGGAGACAGTGGTCGAGCTTCATATGGGCAAAAGTGTTTTCCGAATGCGTTGTCTGTCAAAGAAGCAACATGCCAATCAATCCAGCACGTCTATTAATCCTGCGTGAGTCCGTTCTAAAAACTTGAAGGCACACTCGACAAGAAGGAGGAAACACTGGGCATTTTCATTGTCATTGAGGGCGTTTTCGACAAAGCAACTTTTGACGGCATGTGTAACTCAGCCATACATCATGACGTAGGCGAGTTACCATTGTCGTTTTGTAGGCACTGATTGCGGATGCTGACTGGGGCCAATATATGATGGCCGGGGTTGGCATGGGTTGCGGCAAGGTGACGTTCTGCCCCCATTGCTATGGTGCATGTTGGTCAACTCCACTGCCCAACGCGCTCAATAGTTATAAGGATAATACTATTGGGTATATAACTTAATTCCTGTGGTTTTGATATTCTGCTCTGATGTGAACCGTATTTCAGTGAGGGCGTTCTGCATCGACCGGAACAAATGGTAGTCAAAAGGGGCAAGGTCTGGGCTATAAGGCGGGTGGGGTAAGACTTCCCGTCACTGTTTTCCAAATAGTTCTTAACCGGAATAGCAACGTGGGGCCGAGCATTGTCATGATGGAAAATTATTGCCTCGTGTCTGGTCGCATATTCCGGGCGTTTTTCGGCCACTGCTCTCTTGAAACGGATTAATTGTGTTCGGTAGCGTTGTCCATTGATGGTTTCACCCGGTTTTAGCAGCTCATAATACAGCACACCCAACTGATCCCACCAAATACAGAGCATTACCTTCGCGCCATGGATATTCGGCCTTGCCGTTGATTTGGCTGGTTGGCCGGGTTTCATATATGATTTTTTGCGCTTGGGGTTATCGTAATGGATCCATTTTTCATCACCAGTAACAATCCGATGCAAAAATGATTCCTTTTGTGGCGTTCCAGCAGCATTTCGGACATGCAAAACCGCCTTTCGACGTCTCTCGGCTTGAGTTCATGTGGAACCCAATTTCCTTGCTTTTGAATAGATTCAGCTGCTTTTAAACGTTTTGAAATGGCTGCTTGACTGACACCCAAAGATTCTGTGAGCTCTTCTTGTGTTTGGCAACAATCTTCATAGAGTAATGCTTCCAGTTCTTCATCTTCAAACTTTTTTGGCTGCCCAGGACGTTCATCGTCTTCCAAGCCAAAATCACCACTTTTGAATCGTGCAAACCACTTTTGGCACGATTGCTCGGCTAGCGCAT
This sequence comes from Volucella zonaria, assembly GCA_963966105.1. Taxonomy (NCBI): domain Eukaryota; kingdom Metazoa; phylum Arthropoda; class Insecta; order Diptera; family Syrphidae; genus Volucella; species Volucella zonaria. Next base: position 11,226,688 of record OZ014530.1, read on the forward strand.
GTTCACCATAAACTTCCAGCAAAATACGATGACTTTCGGCAGCAGTTTTCTTCATATTATTGGGTAAGTTTCCAGCGTTTTTTTTCCAAAATTTGAAGTTTTATTATGAAAACATAGTTACAATGCTTTATTCAAAGTATCGTCCATCGGAAGCCACAACTTTCCCCCATCTTTCTAGCAATTTATGAATTCCGGACCAAAAAAATTTCTCGTCTTTCGAGCCCAAGAACGTATCGAGCCAATTTTTGATTTCCTCTACTGAGCTGAAGCGTATTCCCATAAGAGCGTTCTGCATCGAACGAAACAAGTGGTAGTCAGATGGTGCCAAGTCTGGACTGTAAGGCGGGTGAGGCAGAATTTCCCATCCACTATTTTCCAAATAGTTTTTCACCGAAACCGCAAATCGCGGACTCATGCCTGGACTCATATTCTGGCCGTTTTTCTTTTAATGCCCGCTTCAAACGAATTAGTTGGGTTCGATATAATGGTCCTTTGATGGTTTCACCACTCGGAAGCAGTTCGTAGTATACGACACCCTTTTGATCCCACCATATGCAGAGCATGACCTTATTCATGAATATTTCGTCTCGGCGTCGATTGGGCGGGCTCGCCGGGCTTTGTATACGATTTTCTGCGTTCAGGATTATTATAATAAATCCATTTCTCATCACCAGTGACAATACGATGCAAAAATGATTTATTTTTATACCGCTGCAGTAACATTTCGGACATGCAAAATCGCCGTTCGACGTCTCTTGGCTTCAATTCGTACGGCACCCAGTTTCCAACCTTTTAAATGAATCCCAGTGCTTTTAGGAGCAGGGAAACGGCTTTTTGCGTGACGCCCAATGATGCAGCAAGTTCTTCTTGAATCTGACACGGGTCCTCATCCAGTAAAGCGTCCAATTCCTCGTCTTCAAAACTTTTCGGCTTTCCGGGGCGATCTTTGTCTTCAACTCCAAAATCACCACTCAAGAACCGTTTGAACCACTCGCGATTCACCAATACATTCCGCCCCATAAGTTTCCGAAAGCAAACGATAGGCCTCAGCCGCACTTTTCTTCATATTAAAGAATAAAAGCAGCGCTTTCCGCAAATGACGTTAATGACGAACTGCTCAAATATAACGCTGCAAAGTTGTTGACAGATACAAAATCTACAAATACAACACATGAGGTCTGACATTTCTGCCCGGGATCCACTGGTGGCGCCATCTCTGACAAACGCTGGAAACTTACTTGTAGACCCAATAAAGTAATGAAGAAGAACTCCCCGCAAAAACACTTTTTCAGGCACAATGTTCGACATATTTGAGTGAAAAAAAATTATTGTTGTTTACGCTTCAAATGAATGACATATACTGAAATGACGTACAATGACAGTAGCTTTCCAACGCATGTTCCAATGGAATAATACAAGTTACGCCATCCCTTAGCAAACCGCACGAATTAAGTTATAGGATGATTTCGACGAGTAATACGACAAGGGAAATGTGGCTTAAGTTAGAGAGCGTGTATGAGATGAAGTCTAGAACTAATTTCCACATGCTTCGTCAGCGGTTCGCCATGCACATTTCAAAGCCCCAATCACTGGTACAACAATTGGAAATGGAGACACTATGAGAGCTTATGGAAGAGATGATATCAACATTTTGTGCAACAATGTATCGTGGTTGGAAAATCATCTTGTTGCGGTACTTTAGGCACCTGATATTAAGGTAAATTTCTTTTCATCGAGCAGTGCGCTGGATAAAGGGTTTAAGCTTGTAGGATCATTTAACATGTGAGCTACTGTAGGATGGTAGAACTGTTACAGGTGTAGTACGCGAATCAAAACTGTTGAAGCTCTTGATCCGTGTTAACTCGGACTTTGATCGGAGCATGAGTGCCATTGTGATAGAAGTGGAAAAGCAGCCTTTACGAATATGGCATGAGAGATTAGACTACCAACCCATACCACAGGTGAATCGAATTTTAACAGATCGTGAGATCTCGTTTGCTGATGAAGTACACTTCTTTTGTGATGCATTGGCAAACAGCATCGCATTGCATTCAATCAGAGCCAAAATAAAGCCAGCTGTATTGCAGAACTTGTGCATTCTGTTCTGCAAAGTATTTTCTGCTTTTTAAGGATGACTTTCCCCATCAGGGATTCGCTTATTTCTTGAGAGAAAAATTTGGCGTTCATGTTTTTTGGGGAAATTTTTCAAGGAGGTTGAAGCTGAATTTGGGAAGAAGATACAAGTTCTACGTTCTGACAATGGTCTCGGACGGAATTAAGCAATGTTAAAGGCGAAAGCCCATACGATCTTTGGTTTGGAAAGAAAGCTGACATTAGGGAGTTCAGAGTTTTTGGAAGTCATATTTTCGTTCATATTCCAAAACAGAAACGGCGTAAATAGGACCAAAATTCGAAGCGCTATGATGATAGTATAAAAGGGTATCACGTTTATATATATTCCAGCGGAAAATAAGGTCGAAGTGGCACGTTATGTGGTGTTTGCCCCAAATGACAATGAAACAGAAAATGCTTCAACGGGACGGTTCTAGTTTTTCCGGAGAAAGCAGATGAGAGATGCACTGAAGAAACCACCACAACCGAAACTACTGAGAAGCTGGAACTAGAAATGAAGAGCGCCTTGAAGATATACGAGTATTTTTGGAAGCTGAAGGCGACTTTGAAGAGCCGAACGCAGCAGTAGAACACCCAGGATCGAACATTAAGGACAGATTAAGAAAGCGGGATAGATACAGGGAGTTGTCAACTACTGTATTGTGGATGGCTGTGCTTTTGTATCAGAGTCATTTACTCCTCACAGCTATGAATCTGCAATCAACTCCAATGATTCAGCCATGAATGAGCAAATGAAGTTCTTACATTAAAACCAGACATGGAAGTTGGTGAGTTTACTTGAAAATCGTAAAGTTATTGATTGCAAGTGGGTATACCAAGTTAAATCAGCGACTGGTAATAAAGGGGAGCGCTATAAGGCACGACTTGTTGCACGTGGATTTAGCCAGCAATTCGGAATAGATTATTTCGAAAGAGTTAGCCCTGTTGCAAAGTTCACAATTATTCGAGATATACTTAGCATTGGAGCAGATGAACAACTGCAGTTTGATGTAAAACCTGCCTTTCTCTATGGGACCGTCAAGGAAGAACTATTTATGAGGCAAGCGAAGGGTTATCAGGACGATACTGTGCTGCTGAAAAGTCTATATGGACTTAAACAGATAAGCAACCTCCTCCTCCTTTAACGGAGACACCAATAAACATAACCTCAGACCCTGGAGCGTCGATATCTTTTCCAGAAATGGATAGCGACGACTCCGATCTATCCGAGGTGACAAGCAAGCCATCGATTTCCCCATCTGACACCCCGTCGGAAATGGAAACAGATGACGAAACAAAACGAGGTTCTATACGATCAGAAGAAGAAGATGAGTTCTCGGGCACATCTTCAGAATCGGAGGACCTCAACAACACCGTGGTGGAGACTACTCCGTGAAACTGTAGCAATGATACGGTTTCTCCAGATTAATCTCCATCACTCAAAAAAGGCTTCGGCCGCAATCATTTTGCGGAAGACATTATCCTAATCCAGGAACCATGGATTGTAGAAGGCGAGGTTCGTGGACTTAGGACAACTGTATACGCTCCGCTCTATACAAGAAACAAAGGTAAGATCAGAACTTGTATATTAGTGAAACGTAGCCTTAATGTATTTCTACTCCCTAATCTCAGCGACCCCGACATAACCGTTGCCAGACTAGAGACTGCCAATGGCTCCTACTGGCTAGCATCGGCATACCTTGGCCACGATCATGTGGGCCCTCTCCCTGGTGATAACCTAGAGAGGGTAGTACTGGAGGCTGGAAGACAAAAAACTGACCTCATCATCGGATGCGACGCTAACGTGCATCACACGGTATGGGGCAGCACCGACATCAATAACAGAGGTGAGTCACTTTTTGATTATATTATAAGTACTAAACTCTGCATTTGCAATATTGGCAATGAGCCCACTTTTATAACCAGAAACCGACAGTTAGTATTAGATATAACTCTTGTCTCCGACAGCATCACTCAAATGCTAATGAACTGGATGGTATCGTATGAACACTCTTTTTCAGACCACAGATACATCCAATTCAGCCTGAATGATGCTCCTCCTAGTCAACCATCATTCCGGAACTTCCGGAAAACTGATTGGCCAAAATACGGAGGAATACTGTCAGAAACGCTATCCTCTGAACTATCAAGTCCCCCGCGTGACACCAATGAGCTTGACATGAAGGTCAGGGATTTCACTCTGGCTCTCAATCAGGCTATGGCCGCTTCCTGCCCTCTTATTCAACCTAGAGGCAAGAAAAAGCCACATTGGTGGACATCAGCACTGGGACTGCTCAGAAACACTTGTAGAAAACTTTTCAACTTGGCAAAGAACACAAGGAAAGTGACTGACTGGTACTCATACAAAGAATCCCTCAAATTATACAAAAAAGAACTGAGGAAGGCAAAGCGACAATCCTGGAGGTCCTTCTGCGACAAAATCACGGAAACCTCCGAGGCATTACGGCTAAGAAAAATCCTCTCCGCAAATCCTATGATGCCTAGCTGTTTGAAAAAAACCGATGGCTATTGGACTACCTCAAGTGATGAATCACTCAACCTGCTACCGGACACCCACTTTCCAGGTAGCTCTCAATTCACGGTCAGTAGCAACCCAAACAGGTCTATTGCAACCGGGTCCAAAATCCAGGGTCTGATCTCAAGAGACAAACTGCTCTGGGCGCTGCATAGCTTCAAACCATACAAGTCTGCTGGTCCGGACGGTATAATACCCGCCGAGCTACAGAGATCCTCAGATATTATTCTGCCTGCGCTAGGAAATATTATGAGGAGCTGTGTAGAACTCATCCACATTCCACTGTCATGGGGAGAAGTCAATGTAGTGTTCATCCCCAAAGCCGGAAAATGTTCTCATGTCGTCCCAAAGGACCTCAGACCTATAAGTCTATCATCTTTCCTTCTGAAAACTCTAGAACGACTGATTGATATCCATATACGAGCTAAAATTGACCCTAGACTTCTGTCAACGGCTCAACATGCCTACTATAAAGGAAAGTCGGTGGAAACGGCTCTGCATTCACTGACTAGCCACATCGAACGATCCCTACAATATAAACAGTATACAATGGTTGCTTTCCTGGATATAGAGGGTGCCTTCAACAACGTCAACACATCCGCAATCACGACTGCGCTGTCAACTCTGCAGGTAGACGACTCAATTGGGGAACTGATTAGTCTTATGCTAAAAAGCAGGATAATCAACTCCAAACTGGGTGAGACTTCTGCCAAAAGATGTGTCAGAAGAAGTACGCCGCAAGGAGGTGTCCTCTCTCCCCGTCTCTGGAACTTAGTAATAAATGAACTGCTGATATACCTGGAAGCGGGAGGTAGCAGGGTGATTGGCTATGCAGATGACGTTGCTATTGCCGTCTCAGGTAAGCAACTTAATACCATTAAAGAACTCCTCCAACTAAATCTCAACAGATTAACCCGTTGGGCAGATCGCTGTGGATTGGGAATAAACCCCCATAAAACTGATCTTGTCCTCTTCTCCAGGAAATATAAAATTCCAACTATAGACCCTCCTTCAATAAACGGTACCAGTCTAGTGTTTTCCGATACAGCAAAATATCTGGGTCTCATTTTTGACAAAAAACTAAACTGCAAACCTAACATTCAAGAAAGAGTCAATAAAGCTACAATAGCTTTATTCTCTTGCAAAAAAGCCATTGGAAATAAATGGGGCTTTCAACCTCGGATTACCCACTGGCTGTACATCTCGGTCATAAGACCGATACTTACTTATGTAGTGATAGTCTGGTGGACGGCCTTAGAAAGTGCGGTTAACTGCATTAAGCTAAGCAGAGTCCAAAGAACAGCATGCCTATGCATAAGCGGAGCTTTGCAGTCGACCCCCGCTGCGGCATTAGACATTCTGCTTCATCTAATACCCCTCGATATTTTCAGCAGGCAAATAGCTGCGATTGCAGCTATACGCCTTAAAGCGACTAAACAGTGGACTAATAATCCATTTGGCCACGCTAATATTCTTAATACATGAGGAATCCCCACAGAGAACATCGATTACACCATACCTGAACTTTGGTTTGACAAAAACTTCCATGCAAGCTTCCCCTCTAGATCCTTCTGGGAGGAAGATGCTTTCATGGAGGACAAATCGATCCATTTCTATACAGATGGATCAAAAACCAATAGCGGGATTGGTGGCGGTGTTTTCTCAGATACGCTAAATCTAAGCCTCTCTTTCCGCCTTCCAAATCACTGCAGCGTGTTCTAGGCGGAAATTTTGGCGATTAAAGAAGCTCTGTCCTGGCTGAAGAAAAACGTGATATCTGCAAAGGATATCCGCATCTTTTCGGATAGTCAGGGCGCTATCAAATCCCTGGACTTAGTCTCACTGAATTCTTAAACCGCCCTTGACTGCCGATCATCTCTTATGGAGATGGCACAGCAGTTCAACCTTCACCTCTGTTGGGTGCCGGGCCACAGAGACGTTCCAGGGAATTGTAGAGCCGATGAACGCGCCAAAATTGGAACCACTTTACCTATTCTACCGGAAAGAGGTAGCATAGGTATCCCAATCGCTGCGTGCAAACTAATATTAAAGCTGGATGCCAATAAAAGAACAGACCTTAGGTGGACTGTTGGACCAACATGTCTAGCGTCTGATCCTTCTAAATAAGGAACATCTCAGCGCTATCATAGGTGTCATCACTGGACACTGCCTTATAGGCAAGCACGCAAGAAGGCTTGGCGCCTTTACAAATGATTTCTGCAGAAGCTGCATGGACGGGGAGTAGGAGGAGACAATCCTTCACCTACTCTGTACATGTCCAGCTCTCTCCCAGAGAAGAAAACTTCACTTAGGAGCCTTCTGAGACTAGAAGATTCATCGTGATTCGTGTGAATGAATCACAGTATGCGAAAAAGGTCTGGTCCTGCTGCCACACCTGCAGATCCGTCTGTAACTTCAGCTCTTTCTGATGTGGAAAACCACTCAGCAGTAGGGATTGTTTCACAATTTCCATTTCGGCAAGCCATTGAGAGTTTGATGTATCTGATGATTGCCACAAGACCAGATACATCACTTTCAATTCGTTGTGTAAGTCCCTGTATGGAAGATCCAAAGGAAATTCATGTTGGCAAGGTGAAGAGGATCCTCAAATACATCGGAGACACAATGGACTACGGTATATTTTTTCCATCTAGAGTTAAATATTTTCTCTCTTGTTTTAACCCGTCATGCCACCAGTGGTTTCATTTTTATGATGTGCATTTTCTTGTTTCTGCCTGTATAGTACTCGTACGACGGCGATAATCTGTGATTATTGCTGTCATACACACAGCTGCAATATGACCGACCCGTTTGCATTCATTGCAAATAGTTTTCTTTCTCTAATGGAAGCACTGAGATCGCTGATGAGAGGTCTCACATCCTGGTCATGACTTATGATGACTTCTTGGTGCACCTTTACCGCCACTGCTGTTTTCGGAGCCGTGGCGTTCTCTGTTACATATTCACTCTGAAAGCTCGTCAACGCAAGAAGCTTGCGATCAAAACGGCCAAAGATATCTCCATCCATTTAGGCATCGTTTGATGTCCCATGAGGTGTATTTATCACAGTTAATAGCGGAGCTGAGATATGCAAACTCCCAATCTACCCCAAAGTAACAAACGTCTATTGTGACGTTCTGTCCTTTTAATATTCCATTCACAGCTAGACTCATTTTTGCCGCTTCTGTGTCAATACCTGCTAAAGCACCAGTACGCCGTTTCCTGCCAATGACGTCAATGTCATCAGCGTTTACCTGAGCAGGCTTTTGAAAAAATGTGTCCCTGATGTTGGCTCTCAAATCTTGCAAAATTTTCTCAAGCATGATCTCAAAGATGTCACCCTACAGTAGACCACCTTTTCAAAGGTTTTCTTTGACATCAAAGGTTTTAGTGAGTTTGCTTCTGAACTTTGGGGAACAGCAAGCGTTTTCCATCCATCGCTATTCTACACAAATTGACGAGTTTGACAGGAATGCTACCATCAGACATGGCTCTGTATAGCTCATCTAGAGATACACTGTCTAATGCGGCCTTGAAATCCGTAAATAGGTTGTGAGTGGGCTTCTTAAGTGAATAAATGCTTAATTGTGAACGTACTGGGCTCAGAACTACACTGACGTAGGCCAGTCAGATTGTTAACAAATGATTTCAGGCGCCCACACAATGCGTCAGACAAAATCCTCTAAGCTATGTTGAGGAGACTGATGGTGGTGATATCTATTTCATAGAATGCCCCTCTAGTTGATTGGTTACACATGGTCTACTCAAAGTACGAGCATTCCATGTGAGACGAACGTTGTTGTCCTTTTTTTGTTTTGCAGCATCCTGAGCAGTAAATCGGTCCTTGTCAGAAGCTACTGGTTGCCCTGCAAGGCTAAAGTATTCTGCTCAAGGGCTCCAACCTTAAGGGCCAGACTCTACGTGTGGCCCCTTTGAACAAAAGGGTCTTTGTATTCCAAGTCACAATCCGCTTCGGGGATAGAAGAGCTGGCCTTGCACATTAAGGGTCGTCCACTATTATTTCTATTCCAACTCCCCTACTAGTCCCTCTTTCATATCAGCTCAAAATATGATGAAGAAGCTCTTATAGGGAATCTGCCAATCTGGCTATTGATTCAGTCATCGGAACATTATAGTGTTGCTATTTTCTCCTGCTCAGCACGTATTCTTGGCAAGTCTAGTCTACCTGGATGAGACCGCTTAGTGCGTACCCTAATCGTATAAAACCGAGTCTTAAGGCCGAAATTTAATACTGGTTAGGGTAGTCTTGACCTTTCCTTTCTTTTCCCCGATCACACTCTCCTGACCAAGGTAGAGGCTGGATTAGCTGGATTCTTTGGATCGCTCTACTTATCGCTCCAGAGGTGACATTAGGTATTCTAAAGTTAGAGCCAGGCAGATGATTTCGACACTGTCCGGATGAATGGTCCGCACTTTTTAGAAAAGAAGGAAAGAAGATTTGTAAAGGACAAGGACCACACTAACATACCAACCAAAGGACGGCATGCCATAAAAGCAGACCCGTAGACCAACAACTCCAACAGGGCAAGCGATTGTAGCGAACAGTTTACTCTCCTCCACCAGGAAAATTCCAGAACGGTTAAGTACCTTTAGAAATAATTGTGTATGCATTTCTAAATGTTCTTCCCGCTCATTACTTTGAAGCGTACGACATATGATATTAACTTCCCGACTTCTTGGCCCTTACCTTATCGACAACGCGAAACTGTGGGCCGCTGCTCGAACCGCTCAATTGCAGCAATGAGCCCATCTTGCAGGTGCACTGTGTGTGCTTCCGACTGCTCAACTTCTGTGTAAGTATAGGGCAACATCAAGAACACTTATTTGTACAGCCTCGAGGATATATCAAAGCTTGAAGGCAGCTAACATTTCTGCAAAAAAAATAGGCTGTCCAAAGAAGAGGTTTAAGGTTTACTTATTTGAAAAAAGAAAATTTTAAATAGATCTACGGTGAGTGGTATGTCATCCCAAGTAGGTGCTTAGGGTATGGTGAACCTTCAATGTAATCTAGCATCCCAGTTCTATCCGTCTAACTAATTTCCTATATTTGATTCTGTTTGACGGTGCATATAATGCGAATTTTGTCGTAATAAAGAGCTATCCTAACACATAATCCCTAACGTAATGGACCAGATCCTAGTTTGAGTTAGATCTCCGAAAAGTTTCTTTCAGCAAATCAGGTCAACGAGAAGTTAAAGGTCCTTGGTTATGCTCCCAATTCGGATGTGCGATTCTATGTAGGCATACTGTAAAATATAGCAAATGCTCATCGTTGATTTATTAAATTTTTCGTAAAACAAGCAAGCACCCTCTTTTAAGAGACACCGACTTGAAAGTCTTTTACTCTGAAAACTAACCTGACGGCGTACTCCAGTTGGATAAGTGCACACGTGGAACCACACTCAAGGGTGCTACCTTCTTGATCGCTTTTCTATTGACTCTGTCATAAATCACAAACTTCAAACCTAAATACCTAAAGCCTTCTTTAAGAACTATCCCACATCAAGTCATCACAAGCCTTCCAAGCGTCCTTGATAGACAAGTGAACTAAAAAGACACAGAACAGAGGTCAGCAAACTTCGTACGCATCCAAAACACACTAGAAATGAGGAGGATCGGACTAAACATGGGTTCGAACTTAGCTCCTACACAAGAAACTTAAGAATGACCCAGAAACAATTTTGGGCTCCTTTTTGTGAGGCGAAGTACCAACGAATCAGGTTAAGCAAAGTCCTATCCAAAGATCCGATAGCCCCGAGATATCTGATAGACTCCAATAGAGTCTGGGCAGAGAATAAGGAATCACTATTCCTTCTTATGGAAACTCACTTCCCAGACTGTACTGACACCACAACATCAACTCTCAACGAACCCATAATCTCTAGCCTGGTCACAGGGAATAGAATAACATAGGCGGTCAAATCGTTCAATCCCTCCGAATCGTCGGGAACAGATAACATAATCCTTGTCATGTTACAGAACGCTCTTCCATACATTACACCTTGGCTTAAAATTATCTTTATCGGTTGTCTAAAGCTTGGCTACATCCCAAGCACCTGTAAAGAAGTAAAAGAAGTTTCGATTGGCAAAGCAGGAAGATTTACGCGCTCCTCTTCCAACGACTACAGACCCATATTGGAGAGAATCCCAGACCAACATGTAAGGCAAAAACTCAACAAACACAACCTATGCTTACCTTAAAGGAAAATCCGTAGAGACGGCACTACACCAGGTTGTTGCTACCATAGAAAAGAATACGCACTACAAAGAGTACAACATGACCGAGTTCCTAGAAACCGAAGGACCATTTAATAATGTAAACACCGGATCCATAAGGACGACCTTGGACAGGCTCCATGTGGAAACAACGAAAGCACAATGCTAAAGAGCAAAATTATCAATTGGGAGAAAGACAGTCACCAAAGGAACCGAACAAGAAGGTTGTTTCTTGTTGTAAATGGCATCCCGAACAGAATGGCGTTAAGGCACTAGCCTACAACGGCGACATAGCCATTCTGGTAGGAGGAAAGCATCTCCCAACGAACAGCTAACTAATGAAGTCAGCCCAGAACACATTCGCAAGAAAAAGAAAGTTAGAAAAGTTTGATCTTATCCGTAGCTAAATATCTAGGAATCACCCTAGAGAGTAAGCTCAGTTGGAAGCGTAATATCGAAGAAAGAACCAAAAAAACATTGGGAACATTCTACACATGCCTAGAAAGGACCTTTGGTCAACATTGGGGACAAAGACCATGTACGAGTATAATACACTGGCTATCCATGGCCATAGTTAGAAGTATTCTTACCTATGGTGCGCTGGTATTGTGGAAACCCACGTAAAAGCTAGTTGTCTCAAAATACTCACACAAGTTCAAAGACTAGGGTCTGTCGCAATAACCGGAGCAATAAGGTCTATTCCTCAAACTGCACTAGAGACAGTGCTCAACCTCCTTCTTTAAATGTATGACTCCAAAAGCTCGGTCAGAATATAAGGATCAGGCCTATGGACGCACCGCAGTTTAGTACAGGTGTCTATAATACAGGTGTAAGAAACCATCAAAACTGACGAAGTGTACTGTCTACATCGTGCCAAGCGTGGACTTTGACAGGAGTTTCTCTACATCATTTCCTAGCAGACTTGACTGATTGGTGAGCACAGCCACCAACAATAGGAAACTCTACCTCTACACGGACGGCTCCAAAATGGAGAGAGCTATTGGAACTGGAGTCTACTGTGAAATGCTATAGATCCAGGACTCCTTGAAGACTCCCGACCAATGTAGTATTTTGCAGGCAGAAAAATTTGCCATTTGTATAGCGGCACAGGCTGTACTACTCATGGAATTTGATCCCTCAGAGATTCCCATCTTTATGTCAAGCAGCCATAATGTCGTCAAACTCTAAGTTAAATCTGCGAATTCCACCGAGTTGATATTTGTTTGGTACCTGGGCACGCAAAAGTGAAAGGGAATGGGAAAGCGGATGAGCTAGCAAGAGAGGGTGCCTCCTGCATAGACGTAACACACACAACGACATAAATAATTGAAACTCTGAAACGCAAAATGGGACTTATACTCATAGAACGAACCATGTATCAGCAGGAGTGACTGTGTCATCCTACGCTTCCATTGACCAAGCCATGACACTGGGAGAATACGTACAAGTACATCTGAATGGCTACAGGCAGGATGTCTTCTCAAGATTATTGCAGACACTTGGCTTGCAGACTTTTTCGAGAACTTGAGGACGTCAGCAAGGTAAAACTGATAGATCTCATTTGATTTGCTGAAAGGTAGGACCCACCAAATAAATAATAATAATTCCACTAGGGAACCACAATAGGCCAATAAGCCTCAGTGTACGCGTGTCCCTTAGAGATTAGGACGTCCTTTATTGTCAGATGTCTTGTCCAGACCAGCTTCAGTGTGGCTTAAGCCCTAAAAGAAAAAACTGACAAAGTTTCCCCTGGATTATGGCAAACGAAAAATCTTAAAAGACCCAAACAGCATTTCAAGTTGTTAAAAGAGACACCTTACCACCGTCACCTTCAACGACTTCAGCTTTAATTCTCCGACTGAGGAATAATTAAAAGTTTTCACCTACAGCAGAAAGACCAGTCAGCAATTCGAAAACAATCAAAAATTCATAACTCCTCACAAACATTCAAAATGAAAATACACTTCAGGGTATCTAAGCCTCTCAGTTCGTACTCGTATTTCTATCTTAAAATATTCCGAGCAACAAAAGTGAATTACTCGCCATTAGTAGGTACAGATACGAGCACCTACTACACAATTCTTAGGACAAACTTTCCATTTAAGCTCTACAACATCACTCTACTGTCATGTCATGGATGTCATGTAGACAACAAGCTGTCCTTAATTGTTGTCCTTATGGAATATACTTTACCATTTTGTGCCCATCAAGTAACCCCTCTACGTAGACTCCATTAATTTATGCACTCTGCCGTTAGAACGTGTCACATTAACTTTCAAAAATCGTTGAGTCTAAACTGCAAATTTTAACTCGCGTTGCAGAGTGCAAATGTAAGCCAAGTCGGCACCACGTTACCATCCAGCCACCAGTTACAACCAACCAACTATTGTACATCCAACGGAATATAAAAAAAAAAAGGAGTCCGTTCTTGGAACTCATGTATGAATACCTACTCGGAGATATCCTGCTCATAAGGTCGGTTCTGGAAATTCCTTCCTCTTGCCATTTATGAAATAGTTCCGCTCAACTGTGAGACAAGTGTAACAGACATGACTCTACCAAAAGTTGCACACATGAAAAACTTTTTAAAAAAAAAAACATTTCAACATAATGGTTGCTAAGACTGGAGAACACTCAGATTTGTAGCGATTTCAACACACGATTTCAGTGAAATAGAGTTGAGATAGACGCTATACTCATACTCATACCCATACTCGTACTCGTACTCGTACTGGTATGTATCCAAGTATCTGAGAAGAAGAAGAAGAAATGCAATGCAGCTTCAATAAAGCCAAGCTAACTAATTAAACACCCAAACCACGTTCCTGGTAATTCGCTGCTCTCGGTTTCAGCAGTTTCGTTCGGTCGCCTTTGTTGGATGATACAAAATTGCTGCACCCGCTTACCATCATCTAGCAATCTATTTTCACTATCCTCCAATGTCTAACCCCAACCATTCACCACCTACCACCCACCACCTACAACCTACTACCCTACTTGAAGTTGTTTCAACAAAGTGGTCTCTAGTGGCCTCCTTGTGCCGGTAGTGATGCTGGGCTGTGTGATATCTGTAACCTACACACGATGACGATGTCGTCGTCGTCGTTGTCGTTGTCGTCGTCGTCATCGTCGTTGTCGACAGCGAAAACGACAAAGACTACGACTTAAAGCACCACATCCTCTCATCGGCCTCTCAACCTCTCAGTTCCGTACCCTTCCCAAGTAGCATTTGCATGCAATTTGTGCACGTAAAATCGCTGTAACACATACAATGAGTCCCGCTGTGAACTGAATGTCTAAATAGTGGCAAATGGCATACATAGATGAGAAGGAGACTTTCGCAGGGATCCGAATACATCCCTGGATGATGAAGCAATTGAATGGATTGAGCTGAGCTACCCCAACACAAGGACCAAGTTGGGCAAAGCGATTTTTAAAATAGACACTCAACATTTTGACTTATCGTGGTGTACACTTACAAAACCACCACTTTAAACTATCAACAGATATACGAGTGTACCAGTAGCCGCATACAGATACAAGTACAAGTGCAAGTACAAGTACAAGTACAAGTACAAGTATCTATGCCCGAAACAGTAATTGAATCCCACTTTGTTCTCGTAATGTGGTCGAAACTGTTCGTTTGGCTTAAATAGAAATGCTAAATGTTGGAACTAACGAAGGATGCGCTTTCGAAATCCTTGCCCAACTTGCATTCGCGGCCAAGGATATTATTACCAACTTGAGTTGGTTTTGCTTTTGATAGTTTTGTGGATAAATTTCCTAATGGATCCACGAATTAAGACACGCTCGGAGTTATGATCTATTGTTCTCATTCTAACCCCATCAATTTTGAGGCCACAAAAGTAACATTTTAGCAGAGCAATGTTTTGTATTTGTTAAGGTCACTACGATGTTTGTTTGACCATGCTGACCACCTGGTCATGATACTTTGGGAATCCAATGTTTCGATTCAAGTGCTGGGTAAATCAGGTAAATCGAAGTTCTTTTGATGGGATTAAGCAATCGTAGTTGGTACGAGGACAACTGCATTCTCAGAACAGGAGCCATCTAGGTAAGTGGAAATCCCCATAGTGAAGCATGCGTCGAATCTAATGGACAACTGAATAATTCGTCGACATATACTCGTATCTAAGGCCACCAATTGTCTAATAATCGAAGTGAACCATCTGATAGTAATCCTGCTCGGTAGCAGATAATTGTCGTCAGCGTATCTACGAGTATGTGTAGAGAGACAAAGGAGTTGTCCCTCTTCTCAACTGTTTCTTAATAGCTGGCTGCTGTTGTTAGCTGGCACCCTTCCGACCGTGGGCTAAAGTAGTTGTACCTATGTCGAGAGAAGACGCTAAAGAGTTCCCCGTTCACAAGTTGTCGACGTATTTCGAGGTATCAATTCCCTCGTCAGTCGAGATTACAAGCTCTCATACTCGTATCAGAAAAAATTTCTGAATCCTAAGTTCCTATCGATAACTGGCAGATACAATAGCTGGAAGATCTGTACGAAGGGTTCAGAATTGAAGGTATTGCACGTGATTAGCGAAATGTCTGTTGAAACCATGGACAGTACCGATCCTAACAAATGAAGCTAACGAGGTGGCAATGATGATGGTGTAAGTATAGATACACCTTAAAAGATGCCGATCGCCCGTTCCTTGGTGGAACGCAGATCCGTAGCGACTTCGTAAGGAAACCAGAAATCTTCTAAGCAAGTCATTTAAGACTAATTTGTTGGAACACTGGAGTCTTTATCGAACGAAGCAAAGGAATATAAGAAGCTAATTCGGATTTCGAAGAGTGCCTATTGTTGAGCGTTAAAATTGTATCCAATTTAATTTTATGAAATGTAAATATTGTCTATAATATTCCTAACAATGTTTCAACAATTAATGTAAGATAATCTTATGTTGTTTTTGTAATTTAATGTTAATCGGTTGAGTCAGGACGAGCTGGCCTACGAAATCGAGTGTAGGGGCTTGTTACCTGACACCGTTGATAGAATGAGGAAGTCGCTACGAGCTGCAAGGGCGCTTGAGCGACGGGGGTCACTCAAACCAGGCGAGTACCCTTTTTCATTTCCGACCGATAGGGAAGCTATCGAGCGGAAAATTGCAGAGATCGAGAAGTTGCTGGAGAGCCCTCCAGCCAAAAAGTCTTCGGAGTACTGCAAGGTACTCACTAAAATTGAATGGGCCACTTCACGGGTCGAGCGATCCCAGCCCACTACCGACGAGGAAGCGAGTCAGAAGAAGAACCTGAAGACGGATCTGATGCTTCTAATGGCCTCCCTAGAAGTTGAAGACGATGAAGAAGTCGACGAACCAGCAGAAGAGGAGCGTAACTTGGTTGGGGAATTCAGAACACCCATTCCCTCCCCTAGGTCATCGGTTAGGATCCCTCCCACTCCCCAACCAAGGCAGTTACCAACGGCACCAGAACAACCGGCAATTGACCGCTGCACGGAGCGAATCGGCAAGTGGGACCTGAAGTTCACTGGAGAACGGTGCGGTTCCTCAGTGAACTCGTTCCTAGAACGGGTCGAGGAGCTTCGAGAGGCGCGCAATGTGTCGGAAGATCACCTATTCCGCTCAGCTGTTGAACTTTTTGATGGGAAGGCGCTTCTGTGGTATAGGGCGGTTAGGAGGACGGTTTCCTCTTGGCAGGGTTTAGTTAGGGAATTGAAGTTGGAGTTCTTGCCTCCAAATTATGACGACGCGCTGTTGGAAGAAATTCGTCGTAGGACCCAAGGGAAGGAAGAGTCGATTGGAGTATATGTAGCGATCATGGAAAACATGTTCGGTAGGTTGACGGAGCAGCTCACAGAGCGACGGAAGCTGGGAATAGTGCAAAGAAACTTGGCACCTTTCTACCAAACTCAATTGGGGTTGGCAGATCCCAAATCTATCTCAGATTTGGTCGCTCTGGGACGGAAACTGGAGATGGTCCGAGCGAATGTGGAGACATTTGCGCCACCTCCTACTCGGTCACGCCACCTCTTGGAACCCGATTTGGCATACGTGGCAGTCGAGGAACCGAGGCAGCGGAGCAGACTATCTGTTGTGAGTAGGGAACCTCAGCCGAACAGGCGGTTGAGGTGTTTCAATTGTAACCAGGAGGGTCACATTTCTGCTCGCTGTTCCGCTCCTAGGCGTTGTATAGGGTGTGGTAAGCTAGGGGTTTTAAGAAGGGATTGTACCCAATGTTCGGGAAATGGTCGTCGGACTCTTGCACCAGCAGGGCAAGAGCGCCGGTGAATTTAGATAGGTTGCCTGCTGGCAACCAGCTGGGAGGATTGACGGAAGAGGTTTATTTAGGTTTCACACTTGAGGATAAAGAAGATGATGGTCGCCCTTATTTAGGTGTTAGTGTTTACGGCAATAGTTTAGTAGGGTTATTAGATTCAGGAGCTTCGCGTACCATCATCGGTAGGGACGGGTGGACAATTTTAAAAGAGTTAGAGCTTAAGTTAGGAACAGCTAGGATTAGTAGGGTTTCATTGGCGGATGGGGCCGGAGTAGATGTAGTAGGGAGCGTGAGTCTACCATTTGTTGTGCAAAAGAAATCAGTGGTGCTGGAGTGCCTTGTGATTCCAACGCTTCCCCACGTCCTGATATTAGGGGCCGACTTTTGGGTCCGCGCGGGCATTGTCCCGGATTTGAGATCAGGCGAGTGGAGGTTTTCGAGCCAAAAGGAGGTGGCTTCGATTTCGGCTCTTAAGGAGAGGACCGAGTTGGATGGTGGAGAAAGCCAGCAGCTAACTGAGGTGCTGGAAAGAGTTTTCCAGGGTATGCCAAAGGGCATTGGGTGCACACATCTGGTAGAACATAAAATTAGGACGGCTTCTGAACCAATAAAGCAGCGATACTACCTGGTATCCCCTGCGGTCCAGACCCATATAGATAGGGAATTAGAAGAGATGCTTAGGGATGACATAGTTGAGAAGTCAAGTAGTCCCTGGGCTTCACCTATTGTCATGATTAAGAAGAAGGACGGATCGTTTAGGTTTTGTGTAGACTACAGGAAGTTGAATAAGGTCACTGAGCGTGATGCTTACCCACTTCCTTACATTTCAGCAACTTTGGACAAACTTCGGGATGCGAAATATCTGTCATCTTTGGATATTAAGTCCGCATATTGGCAGATCCCCGTCGAGGAAAAGTCCCGCAAATACACAGCCTTTACCGTGCCTAATCGGGGACTCTTCCAGTTCAAGAGAATGCCTTTCGGGCTACACAACGCCCCAGCAACATGGCAGAGGTTTATTGACACGGTGCTTGGTGCCGATTTGGAACCGCACGTGTTCGTATACCTCGACGACATTGTGATCGTCACGACCTGGAAATTCTGGAGGAAGTCTTCAAACGATTGGGTACGGCAGGGTTGAAGGTCAGTAAGGAGAAGTGTAACTTCTGTAGATCTACACTGAAATTTTTAGGATACGTAGTGGATAGGAATGGGTTGCACGTGGACCCGGAAAAAGTAGAAAGCATGCTTAGGATTCCTGCACCGAAGAATGTTAGGGAAGTTAGGAGCTTTGTAGGAACGGTATCCTGGTACAGGAGATTTATACCGAATTTTTCAATTCTGGTGAAGCCGTTGACAGACCTCTTGAAGAAAAGTAGGAAGTTTGTCTGGTCTGAGGAGTGCGAGGGGAGCTTCCAGAGGGCAAAGGAGTGCCTGGTAACCGCCCCGATTCTAACCTGTCCGGATTTTGAGCGGCCGTTTGTAGTTCAGACGGATGCATCGGACTATGGGGTTGGAGCAGTACTTACCCAAACTTTCGACGAAGGAGAAAAGGTAATTTGCTATCTAAGTAGGTCGTTGAATAGGAATGAAAGGAACTATTCAACCACGGAGAAGGAGTGCTTGGCGGTCCTATGGGCAGTAGAGAAGTTACGACCATATATCGAAGGGGTTCGGTTTACGGTCGTGACGGATCACTATTCCCTAGTATGGCTGAGTAATCTCAAAGATCCGTGTGGTAGGTTAGCTCGGTGGGCGGTTAGGTTACAGCAATTCGATTTCGAAATCGTACATCGAAAAGGGAAAGATCACGTGGTTCCGGATATGCTCTCTAGGAATGTTGCGGAAGTAGCAGAACTAGTAGACCAAAGTGCAGACCCTTGGATCACCAAGATGATGGCGAAAGTCGAGTCGGATCCTTTAGCTTATCCGTGCTGGAGAATTGAAAATGGACGATTATTTAAGTTTGTTAGGGCTAGACACGTGGTTGTTCATGACAATAGCTTAGAATGGAAAGAAGTAGTGCCGAAAATAGATAGAGGTAGGGTTTTGAGGGAATGTCATGACAACGAGTTAGCAGGACACATGGGGGTCAGGAAAACGTTAGCTAGAGTAGGAGCGAGGTACTACTGGCCGAAGATGAGGTCAGATGTAACCAAGCACGTTAGGAATTGTAAAGTGTGCCAAAGTGTGAAACCGGTAAACGATAAACCAGCTGGTTTAATGGTCGAAAGAAGAGGAATTTCTGTGCCATGGGAAATGATTTGTGTCGATTTAGTTGGTCCGCTTCCAAAATCGAGTAGGGGTTTTATTTACATTTTAACGGTCGTTGATTACTTCACCAAGTTCCCGTTGCTTTTCCCCCTTAGGACGGCAACTGCTAGGACCCTTTGTAAGGAGTTGGAAGAGAACGTCTTCCTTTTGTTCGGCGTACCGCGATGGATCGTCTGTGACAACGGTCCCCAGTTCCGCAGTAAGGAATTGGCTGCGCTTACCAAAGCGTACGGGTCACAAATGAAATTCACTGCCCATTATCACCCACAGGCTAATCCTGCAGAAAGGATTAACCAAATCATTAAAACCACCCTTCGGTCTTACGTGTCGGAAAATCATCGGTCTTGGGATACGCAGCTAGCAAAAGTTGGATGCTGTATCCGGACAGCTCAACACGACGTTTTAGGAGTCTCACCGTACTTCGCGAACTTCGCAGTCCATGCTGCGTTCTTCATCGACCCATGAGCCAAGTGATCCACCGCTTAGAGTATTCTGCTGGTGGAGGAGGGTGAGCCGTCTCCGCCACAATCACCGACTTTCGTCCGGTCGTATCCGTTAGCTGTCTTTCGTCCTCGATTTGTTTTACTTCGTTATTCTTGTTCTCGTTCTTGTTCTCGTTCGTGCTCTTGTTCTCGTTCCTTTTCTCGTTCGTGTTCTTGTTCTCGTTCGCGTTCTTGTTCGTGTTCTTGTTCTCGTTCCTATTCTCTTTTTTTTTCTTTTTATTGTCGTTTTTTTGTTTTTTTTGGTACTCGCTCTTCTTTTTACTTGTTGGCTCCTGCCCTTAAGACGATAAGTTATCGAATGAACTTATCCGCCTTTTTGGCCATCGCCGCCACTCATACGCACACACACACACATGGGGTTCCGCCAATTCAGCTGTTAGAGCAAAGGGAATCACATCCAGAGCTCCAACAGCTTCTCACTGAATCCCCAACCAATCACACCAGTCGATGTTCTATGTTTGTGGGTCATGTTTGTTCGTTCTGTTTGTTTTGTCATCCAAGTGATTGCTTTGGTTCAAAGCCAGCCCTCTGACCCGAAACCAAAGCTAAGGTTGAGAGCTTTAATTGAGACCGCCGGATAGGGAGGAAAACTTGTTTTACCAGGTTTACAATGGGGGGGGGGGGGTCAGTAAACCTTCTTGCAGACATAGGGAGCCGACCGTCCGTCCGCTAGAGTCTCCAGGCCGTCCGCCTGGCTCTCTCAGGGGTACCTATGTGGTCATCTCTGGAGCGGTAGGCCGGGGGAGGGAACTGAATTCAGAAGATCCAGTGAATCCCACCTGTACCGTGGCATCCAGAGTATGACGGGAAGAAAGAAAAGAAGGGACAACACGAGAAGGGGGGGAGAAAAGAAGAGGTCAACAGACAACAGATGGAAAAGGGAGTGGAGGATTTTTGGGGCGTGATTTGCACGCAACATTGAGATAAAAGAGTTTTTTTTTTGGCGCAAAACTGAAGATATAAAAATTTTATAACGAAAGTGAGAAGACATTTTTTTCTTTACCCCCTTTTTTTTTCAATTTGGAATAGAGTGTGTATAAATACGAAAAGAACATTGGTCCTTTCGAACCGAATTGTGCAAAAAAAAAACAATTAGAATTAAAATAAAAAGAAAAATAAAAATTTATTGAAAATAAAGACATTGCTAATCGGAAATTTCCCGCGCAGCGAAAATACAATTATATATATATATAAAATTAATTATAACTCATAATCCAGGTGAGTGAGTAGAGTAGTTGGCTATTCCTAAAATATATAAAAAAAAAAAAAATTAAAATGAGCTACAAGGTTTTAAAGAATTTGTTTTGGCAAATTACCAAAGATGAAGCCAATTTCAAGAAAGCGAACAAAGAGGTCAAGGGCAATGGCCATTACCTTGAAGGTCGACTTTCCATTCTTGAATCCAACTTCAAAGCGAGCAGCGAGGCTAACATAAATGGTATCACAAATGCAACCACCGACGCCGAAAGTGAAAAAATTGAAGGTGTTTTTGACCAAATCAAGGAATTGTATTTTATATACCGATCGGCTGTTTTAGACGCCCTTGATAAGGTTCCCGGTTTTTCTGCTCCTTCTAATAGCTCGGGGAAAGGATCTTCTGCAGGCAAAAAACATGAGCTTCGACTTCCCAAAATTAATTTACCCTCTTTTTCCGGTAGTTACGAAAACTGGCTATCATTTCACGATATTTTCCATTCTCTGGTCCATAGCGACCGCACACTGTCTGAAATAGAAAAGCTGCATTATTTAAAATCAAGCATATCAGGAGAAGCTGAGCGGCTTTTACAGCATCTAAGCTTGGATAATGGGAACTATGAAAAGGCATGGGAAATACTCACCAGTAGGTATGACCACAAACGTGTTTTGGTTAACACGCAACTGAAGCTGTTCTTTGGACAACCTGTCGTCAGTGTTGAAAAGTCCGCCAATCTGAAAAACCTGCTGGACGTCTCCTCCGAGTGCCTCCATGCGCTGACAAATTTAGGAGTGAACATCGAACATTGGGATGTAGTTGTGATCTATGTTATGCTGAAAAAACTTCCAGCTATCACTCAGCAATTATGGGAAGAAAAATTAGGATCGAAAAAAGAGCTCCCAACGTTTGATGAGTTCGCTGTCTTCTTGGAAGCGTTTTGCGAAAAGATCGAAACTATCGGTGAAAGAAGTAGGCTGGTCAAAGTTCTCAGAAAATCTGATGGCACCTACATATACTGAGTCGAAGGTAGAGACTCTCCATCTCATGCTTGAGGCCCACTTCGCACGTAACCCAATCAGAATCAGCTCACAACCAGTTCCTATTAATGAAGCTACTAGTTAGCTGAATAACACAACGAGCCGTAGCTGGTATATCTCATTGGTTGTGGTGACGGATAAGGTCATCAAATACGCTGTTGCTTTCTTTGATGGCTTTAAGTCGCCTGGCACAGTTATCACACCAACTCCTGCTGATGCAGCACACGCGCCTATTCAATCCTACATGCATCATATTTGATGTTGCTAGGTCAGCACACGCGCTTATCCAAAAACCTTCGGTAATTGAATATTTGTTTAGATGCATTTGACTGGGATTCGTATTCCGTCTGGAATACTTTCCCACACAATTGCAAGGTCAGCAATTACAATGAAGTTATAAATAGAAGATAAGAACAAATTATTGTTAGATTTAAGTTTGACTTCAATAAAAAGACTTGTTCTCTCTAAAGTGGAAAAAGTGTTTTTTTTTTTCATTATTCAACGATTAAAATCGTTTACTGGCGCCCGAGCAGGGACTAGACATCGCGAATGTAAATGTATACGCGAGTAAAGGAGTTGTTTAAAAGTGAACTCACGCGCTACGTGATAGTGAAAGTGTACCGCAGTAGGCTATTACAATAGAGCCAAGACCTCTACGAAATAAGCCAAAAAGGAACAATACACCCCTTCCGAAGTGCATTGTATAAAATTTGAGTGAACCACCAAGGGCGACTTTCAACAGAAGACCTCTACGAAGGAGTCAATAAGGAAGAACTCATCTTTTGTCAACATTCACCAACTCTCCAGCATCCCAACCTACCCAGAAGAAAATGTAAGTCAATTACTTGAATCTCAAAACCTTATAACCTTAAGAACCTAAAGAAATCTAATAAAGAAACTTCAAACTTCAAAGAGCCGTTGTCCATCTCACTGGTGCAGTGAATGCGCAAATTGAAAAAATTAGGGAAATAGAACAAAAGCTTAGGTCAGTAGAACTCGGTAATGCATCATCTAACCCAAACCCAACAACACCTGCAATTCCGAGAAGTGAACAAGATCTGAAGGAGATCAGTAGATTACCCGATGGAGTCAAGGACCTCCAGACATTCGATGGCAATCCAGTCCAATATATCTCTTGGATCCATAACGTGGAAAATATATTAAAGGACTATGAGATCGTAAAAGAAAAACCCCTCAATAGAGCCATACTGCAGAGTATCAGGCAAAAAATTAGAGGTGGGGCTGACGCCGCCCTAATCTCATACAATATATTCGATGACGTTTGGGCTTCGATCAAGAAATGTCTATCCTTGCACTATGCGGATAAAAGAGACATCCGCACCCTTGAACATCAACTCAACACCTTATCCCAGGGCAATTCAAATATTGATGAATTTTACGCTTCGGTAAATCATCAATTCTCTTTGATCATAAATAAAATAAAAACGGAGGATTACAGTCCTGAAACCATTCAAGCTCTTGTAGATAATTACAGGAATCGGGCTCTTGATGTGTTCATCAGAGGATTAAATGGGGAACTATCAAAAATGCTATTTATCCAAAAACCGCTTACTCTTCCGGAAGCTTATGCTTCGTGCTTAGAAATCCAGAACCTAAACTATAGGAGTGTGGCAATACACCCAAAAATCAGTAATAATGCCATAACTACTCCGGTAAACCCGCATACCATCCGCCACCTCCTCAGGGAACATTAACGCCACAACAAAGGAACATGGCCTACAACATCCATCACAACCAACATCGCACGAACCAACCCCAACAACCGAGGCCGCAAAGGACCAATATTCCTCCTCCAAGACCGACTCAGCCTAAACCCCCAGTTCCTATGGAAACTTCTGTCCAGACTCGACAAGCTAACTATATGAACAGACCTGCTATACCGGCGCAGCTCGGTCATCATAAGATGCAGATGCATAACGAACAATCCCGAAACAACTCAGCAAAAGGTTGTTTAATATTCAAACTCAGGAAGAAGAAGAATATCTCGAAAACCTAGAGCAAGAGCTTACCCAGGAAGATCACCATGAACCTCAACCAGAGGAACCAGAGACGGAGCCTACTGAATTAAATTTTATGATAGACGCCTGTCTAGCATACCATACGTAAGTTCACTAAAGCCGGCCCC
Source organism: Volucella zonaria (assembly GCA_963966105.1). NCBI lineage: Eukaryota > Metazoa > Arthropoda > Insecta > Diptera > Syrphidae > Volucella > Volucella zonaria. Next base: position 11,250,989 of record OZ014530.1, read on the forward strand.
ACCCTAAAGTTTCTGGTAGATACGGGCGCAAATAAAAACTTTGTGAAACCAGAACTAACGACCAACGCACGTTTGGCTCAAACACCCTTTACCATCCAATCAGCCGGAGGCGAAATCCGTATCGACAAAAAAATTAGCGGGAAGTTTTTTGAAAGTGTCGGAAATAAAACTGTCATAGACTTTTTCGTTCTTCCAGGACTTAAAACATTCGACGGTATCATTGGTGATGACGCCCTCAAGCAGATGGAAGCCATCATAGACAGTAAGAACAACGTCTTAATAATAAAACCAGGAATAAAGATACCGCTGGAGGAGAAAAAGTCAGCCCAGGTAAACAATATAGGGTTAAAACCTAACCATCTTGCCATGGAAACAAAGCAACATCTTCAAGACATTATTAACAGACACCAGGGAGTCTTCGGACAAATAAGCGACGAACAATTAATCGACACGAACATTAGAGCAGAGATAAGAACTACAACGGAAGAACCTATATATACTAAATCGTATCCCTACCCGGTACATCTAAGGCAGGTAGTCGACACCCAGATACAGAAGCTTTTAGAGGACGGAATTATACGACCCTCGAATAGTCCATATAATTCCCCACTGTGGATAGTGCCGAAAAAATCGGATGGCACAGGGGAAAAAAAATATCGACTTTTAATAGACTTCAAAAGACTTGACTATTTCTGACACATACCCCATACCCGATATCAACAATACAATAGCCAGCCTAGGAAAATCTCAATTCTTCACAACCTTGGATCTTACGTCAGGATTCCATCAAATTAAAATGAAGGAGACAGATATTCCCAAAACCGCGTTCTCGACAATGAACGGAAAATTTGAATATACAAGGCTTCCCTTCGGGCTGAAGAACGCCCCGTCTAGGGAAAATATGCTACGTATACATTGATGACATCATCATATTCGGTAGAAGCGAAAAAGAACATCTAGAAAACATAGAAACTATCTTAACCGCATTGGAGAGGGCAAATTTTAAGGTGAACCTCAACAAGACACAGTTTTTGAAACAGGAAACGGAATTTTTAGGGTATCTCGTTACAACAAAGGGTATAAGACCAGACCCTAAGAAGGTAGAGGCGATTCGGAAAATAAAGCCACCTGAGAACCTAAAGGGATTCTTGGGCCTCACCTCGTATTATAGACGGTTTATAAAAGACTTTGCGAGAATAGCACCTTTAACAAACCTTACGAGAGGCGAAAGAGCTCAAGTCAAGGCCAGTCAATCCAGGAAAATAAAAATCAAATTGGAATCAGCAGAATTAAAGGCATTTAATAACCTTAAAGAACTCCTGATGTCATCAGAAATCTTAACATTTCCAGCCTTCGAAAAGCCCTTCATCCTTACCACGGATGCGTCGAACATAGCCATTGGAGCCGTTCTCTCACAGGGAGAGCTGGGTAAAGATAGGCCAATAACGTACATTTCTCGATCGTTAAGTAAGGCAGAAGAGAACTATGCTACCAACGAGAGAGAAGTGCTGGCGATTGTTTGGGCACTCGACAATCTAAGGAATTATTTATACGGTGCGAGTAAAATAAAAATTCTGACTGATCACCAACCGCTTATCTTCACCTTAAGCAACCGCAATAACAACGCCAAACTAAAACGATGGAAGGCTAGGATTGAAGAGTACAACTATGAACTCATATATAGGCCTGGAAAAACAAATTTAGTGGCAGATGCCTTATCCCGATTAAAAACAGAAGCCAACACCTTAACGTCAGATTCACAAACCATACACAGTACTGAAGAAGACAGCACAGACTTAATTCCTCACCGCGATGTGCCGTTAAACGTTTTTAGGAACCAGTTAGTCATCTCTCAAGGACGAGAGTTATTTGCCCATGCAGAACCGCATCCGACTTTCCATAGACACTACATTCGGCTCCAGAATATCACGAAAGAAAATTTGGCAAGGACTCTCAAGGAGAAGCTCAATCCTAACATAATCAATGACATAAAAATACCAGAACTCCATATCCCCCTCCTGAATAAAGTATATAAAGAAAACTTCAGCAAATTCAAAATCCGTATAACCCGGAGAATAGTAGAAGACCTACGTAATGAAGAGAATAAAATGAAGGTTATTCAAGAAGGACATAACAGGGCGCATCGCAACGAACGGGAAAACAAGGAACAAATCCTGGAAAAATATTATTTCCCAAAAATGAATAAGCTCGTGAAACAGGTCGCAAGGGCCTGCGAGATATGCAAAACTAGTAAGTGTGATAGACATCCTTTGAAACCTGAGCTCCAGGAAACTCCCAATCCCACCTTTCCCACGGAGATTCTACATATGGATAACCTGCGTAGATAAGTTCTCGAAGTCCACAAAATTCTTCCACATAAAAGAGAAATCGGCTCTTTACTTAAGGAAAAAAAATAATTAAAATTCTGCATTATTTTTCCGTGCCCCAAGTTATTGTAACAGACAACGAAGGCAGCTTTTTAAGCCACAAATTATATCAAATCCTTTGGCATTAGAATCTATTTAACCCCATCCCAAAAAAGTGAAGTAAATGGGACGGTGGAAAGAATCCATTCTACAATTCTGGAAATATCTAGGTGTCTGCAGAAAGAGTATCCTGATCTTACGATGAGAGAAATCATAGAAATTGGAGTGGATCGCTATAATAACACTATTCACTCAGTGATACAAAAGAAGCCCAGTGATATTTTCTTCGGAAGGAGCCAACGGATCAACTATCAAAACCTTGTTGATTTCCAAGCAAAGGTTAACGAAGATCTTGCCGAACTTATTAAAAGAAATCAAAGAAGGAAAAATAGCAGAGAGAACCGTAAAAGACACATTCCTAGTACAGTTTAACAACGAGACCATATCTATTAACGACAACGAGTACACCGACCAGGAAATAAGAACCTTCCAAGTTTTGCCCCCAATAATTCAATCAAACATAACCATTAAAGATGTAAAATTGGACCTTGAATTTTTGCATGATTTACACCTAAGAAATGTTAAAAAACTAGATAAATTTAGAAATATTACCGACATGTCAATGATTTCCGATTCAATTATATACTCGTATCTATTACTAATTGTCAGTTTTTGTCTACTCATATATAAATATAAATTAAGAAATGTCAATATGCCTATTCAAGTTCAATTACCAAAGATCAATGACTTTTTCCCTCAACCTATTAAGCGTAACATTGACCCGCGAGACGCGGATTTTAAGGAGGGAGGAGTTATCACACCAACTCCTGCTGATGCAGCACACGCGCCTCAGTTCAGTCAGTTTCAGTTTATATGCATTTTTATTATTTCACTTAATTTACTCTTACTTGCTAGACAAAGAAATGCTTAAAAGTTAGCTTAATTACCTTAAAATTATCTTACTCTAACTTACTGGCCCCATGCGGGCACTCTAAGTTAAACCTAACACTTAAATTATGTCTTTCGACGTACCTTACTACTATATTATACTATTTCTATTCATTATAATTAAAACTAAGAAAACATTTTTTACAAAAAAAAACTCAGTAACAGGACTTTTTTTTCTATTTTATTATAAAACTTAAAACTAAAATCCTAAAAACTACCTACAAATACATTTTAATCTACTTAACCTACTTACATACATCTAATACATACTTATATACATATATATATATACATAATATATATATACTTAATATATAAATACATGCATATATATATATATGTTGTTTTTTTTTTGAATTTTTTTTTGTTTTTATATATTTTTTTTCTTAAATCTAACTTACTCCTCCTTACTCCTACTTAAAACTATGTAAGCCGGCCGGCCTAAAAAAATTGACGACCCACTTTGCTTCACATGAAGCTATCAAGTATTGGAGGAATTCGACGACGAAGCATCCTCTCCCTCAAAAAGCCACCAAAATTGATGGTGCTGCTGAGCAACATCCCTCCTATCGTGACTCCCTACCGCCCTACTGAACCGGAGACGCTCCGCACTGCCGTGTGCGACGTCTCTGTCGAGCAACGTGGAAGATTAGCGGAACAACCAATCTGTCCTGGATCAAACCTTTGCTATCAACTTAGAGGAATGCTTCTGGAGGAACATAGCCGTCAAAGCGAACTCTCTCATGATACATATAATTGGGGTAGTAAGCCCCAGAGATCAGGTTGTTCGACGATGTCATTGCTCTTGCAATGTGCCTTCGAGTCAACTTAATGACGAAATTGTCCAATCTTATTAGGTTCGCCCTATTGTACAGGACCTCATTGCGATAGAATTTTATGTACTCAGATTCTGGTGTTCTGTATAACCGAAGACAAGCCCTCTCAAACACCCGAATCTTTTCCAATAAACTTGCTCTCACGTTGAACCACACGGGACATCCAAATACAAGCATAGGCCGGATAAGGGCCATGTAGCAGATCGCCTTCACCCTCGCATCGAGTTGGCTATTGTAAAACAGTCTCCTTGTAAGGGCAAAAGCACCTCTGGCTCTGGCCAGAGCAACATCTATATGTTTGTTAAAATACAGATATTGGTCTAGCCAGATCCCAAGGTATCTGACTACATTTCGACAAGCAAGTGGCTGTCCATGTTGTCCGACGATAGAGAACTTTCGCCAATTCTTTCTGGTATCCCTAGAGGCCCCATAAAAACCCGTCCTAAACAGAATGGTTTCCGACTTCTGAAAGTTGATTTTCAACTTCCAGTCATCGCAATATTGTCTAATTTTATCGAAGTCACGCTGCAAAAGTATGTTAATGACCTCAATCTTTGGACCTGATCTGTACGCCATTAAGTCGTCCGCGTTCGCAATGCTGTGGGGAAGTGAACCCATCAGATCACTTGTGTAAATGTTGAATAGGATCGGCGAATTTACCGCACCTTGTTGCAGACCGTTTTTAATGTTAAATGTTCCAGCAGAAGTCACATCGCCATTCTTCACGATGAACTGTCTACTGGAGAGCATATCAAAAAGAATATACAGAAGTGGTTTACTAATGCCCAACCTGTCCAGCTTGAAGAAGAGTCCTTCTAACGATATCGCATGCCTTTTCCAAGTCAATCAGGCAGGCACCAGTGCACTGTTTCTTGCCTTTATTCCATTGGATATCAGAAACCAGTTTAGACGCAGCATGAATGATATCATGCCCCGCCTTGAAACCGAATTGATTATCCGGAACTATATATTTGTCCTCAACCCACTTAGTCAGGACTCTATTGATTACCTTCTCGAAAACCTTACTGATGTTTGGAAGAAGACTGATCGAGCGGAGATTCGCCGGATTGGAAGTATCTTTATCCTTTTTGGGAATGGGAGTACCACCGCAATTTTCCAATGCGCTAGATAATGGGCATTATTCATTGCATTATTAAACAGGGTGGTATAAATGTCCACCGCTTCTAGTGGGAGATGTCGAAGTACAATGTTCGGTATTTCTTCGGTTACCACTGATTTCTTACTTCTAAGTGATTCGAAGATCGTTTGGAGATCTTCCTTCGAAATGAACGGTGGTAATACCCTTTCGTTGGTGATGACATTATTTGCCATATTCTCGTCACTGAACTGGCTGAAACCGGAGCTCTCGAATCGCCAATTCGCAATTTCATTTCGAAGGCAGGAATTGTGCACAAGGACTCGACTCTCCAGGTCGTGGTTCGGGCCAATGATAGCATTCGCCTTGTACACTTCCTGGAAAGTCGCTCCTATAGCCTCTACCTTCTCCTGCGGATCCTCGATCACAAAGAAGTTGTCATCATTAACAGTCTCATTTGGATCGATACCTGCTGCTACAAGTATTTGTTCGTTGTTCGTCGTTCTGGCGATTTTGAGACATGTAAGGTCGTTTTGATTATTTCTCCGAATTATTTTATTTATTTGCGGGAACATATTCGGGTTGCTGGTGTTTACAGCCCGAATTTTGTTGTTCCAATACAAACTTGCAGAGTTTCTGTAATTTTCCTTTATTAATGTTTGGAGGTTTTTAATCGACGACTTCAATGTCATGATCTCCGGGTTATGTCTGTCAGTGAACTGTCTGTACAAGGTTTTTAGTCTTGACAGCAGTCTACTTTTATGTCGGTGCAGTGCGTCAATGGTTGCGATGCGGAATAAGTCCTCGTTGTCAGTGTGTTGATACCGTGGTATCGTTTTGTCCATAGTTCGTTTGATTGTCTCGTCTATTAGTCTTAGATATCTGTCAATCTCCTCGTCTGACAGATTTCTATTGGACGGTGGGTAGAGCGAATTCGAGGAGAGTGCTCTCGTCAGTATTCTTGAGAAGTGTGTCCAACGCACTCTACTATAATTGTAGGAATACCTTTGAACAAACTCTTCCAATTCCGCAGTTTCGTTGGGAACAGTTATTTCGGTGCTGAGACCGCAATGGTCACTGTCATACACGAAAGTGCGTAGGCAGTTTGTAGTTTGTTGGTTAGTGCACGTCAGTTGTATTCGTGAGTCGAACAGCAGGAGATCCAAATAGGACCCGTGTCTGGGAAACGACGGACTATCCGTCGCTTTGAGGCCGAGTCGATACATCACACTGTGCTGACCCCACCAATTGAATAGTAGGTTCTCTCTAGTATTTGGTATATTCCCCAATCACTATGTTTGGCGTTTGGCGTGTGTTGACCTAGCAACATCAAATATGATGCATGTAGGATTGAATAGGCGCGTGTACTGCATCAGCAGGAGTTGGTGTGATAACTGCACCGATGGCATACTCGTATATCCAGTTATGTTACAAAAGGGAATAGGCCGGCTGCTGGTAACTCTGAAGAGAATCTTCACTGCTGGCCTGGCACTGGCGAGTAGCCTTTGCACCAAAAATCGGAAATCAGGGCTACACGCTCGCCTAGAGCTCCAGCCCTATAAGTCTGACTTCGTTTATGTTGAAGAGCATGGCGAGAATGCTCGAGATCCATGTGCACAAAACTGCTGCTTCTTTTTCTTAGGCGGCACTACAGTCCGGCGTGGACCTGGGTCTCAACTAATAAAGGTGGCCCTACACGACGAGCATGCTCGCCGTGCTCGCTATATTTTTCTCGTGTAGGGGCTAGTTCGCGAGCCGCTTGCTGTTGGCGAAAAATTTCGATTTTTTCGTACTCGTTGGCCTCGATGTTCACCGTGTAGGGCCATGTTCACGAGCAAACCTCATTTTTGCTGTGAACGCCGCGAAGTTAACATCGTGGATTAAACATAATGGCAACAGTTAGTCAAGATTTTGTAGAAGAATTATTGCGGAGTGAAAGTGCGATATGGGATTTGAAAAGCGATAATTACAAAAATAAAGTGGAAAAAAATAAATCGTGGAAAACGAAATAGATGCAAGTGAAACTGTTGAAAGTGTTAAAAAAAAATATAATGCCTTAAGAGCTTCATACAGACGGAACTGGCAAAAATAAAAAAAAGTGAAAAATCGGGTGCAAGCGCTGAAGATGTATACGTTCCAAGTCTTTGGCACTTTAATAATATGGATTTTCTAAGAGACCAAGAAACACAAATCGACGGTATTAACACCTACGAAAATGGGACAGAATTTCAACATGATTATGCATAGTTATAATTTTTAAACAAAATTATTTTGCCAAGATACACTGTCAGTAGTATAAAAATAATTAATAAATTTGTTACGAATATTAGCTGCATTTACTGATATGTTACCACTATTTATTGGCTGCAAATCAGTTATATTAGCATGTTGTACATCTGTCGAAAAATCAGTGTCATTACGAGGGCGGGTCAACAATTCCATGCATTTTTGAATTTCTGACCTCTTTACTGAAACAGCAACACTGCTCCTGTCAACAGGCATCTGTCAGTTGACTCCTGTCAAAATCTAAACTTGCTGCGTCAGTTAGTTTGTGTTTGACAGCTATTTTTATCAGACTACTCACTAATTTGAGGAGAAAATGGAAACAAGTGAATTTCGTGTGCTTATTAAGCATTATTTCTTGCGAAAAAAAACCATTACCGAGACCAAGGCTAAGCTTGATAAATACTATGGGGACTCTGCACCATCGATTTCAATGGTAAAAAAGTGGTTTACTGAATTTCGTTGTGGCCGTACAAGCACTGAAGGTGCCGAACGTCCTGGACGCCCAGTTGAGGTCTCTACACCCGAAACAATCGAAAAAATTCACGATATGGTGTTGGCCGACCGAAGATTGAAAGTGCGAGAGATTGTGGAAGCCGTAGGGATCTCACATGGCTCAGTGGTTTCAATTTTGAATGATCACAGTCGACCACAAACGCAATCGTGTAACAACTTCACAGGAAGGTTTGGCGTTGTTTAATCGCAATATGGAGGAGTTTTTGCGCCGTTTTGTAACCGTGGACGAAACATGGATCCATCACAACACACCAGAGAACAAACAACAGTCAAAACAGTGGGTTTCTAAGGGTGAATCGGCGCCAAAGAAGGCCAAGGTGGGTTTGTCAGCGAATAAAGTTATGGCGACTGTTTTTTGGGATGCACGCGGGATAATCCACATTGACTACCTTCAAAAGGGAAGAACAATCAATGGGGAATATTATGCCAACTTATTGGACCGATTCAATGACGATTTGAAAAAAAAACGACCTCATTTGGCCAAGAAAAAAGTTCTTTTCCACCAAGACAATGCAAGGGTGCACACATATGCAGTTGCCATGGCAAAAATCCATGAATTGGGCTATGAATTGCTCCCTCATCCACCCTATTCTCCAGATTTGGCTCCGAGCGACTACTTCTTGTTCCCAAACCTGAAGAAATGGCTTGGTGGAAAAAGATTTGACTCCAATGATGAAGTCATCTCGTCATTTTGAGGACCTCGACAAATCATTTTTTTTGGAAGGGATAAAAAAATTGGAGAAGCGTTGGACAAAGTGTATAGAGCTCAAGAGAGACTACGTTGAAAAATAAAATTATTTTTTTATCAAAAAATCTGTTTTAATCCAAAAGTCACGGACTTATTGACCCGCCCTCGTATTTCTCAGGTATGAAGACATATTCTTTTTTATTAAGTAATTATGTAAATAACAGCATGTAAGCTAAATTTATAGTTGTATGTAAGACTCTGAAACGGTTAGCCGAAATTCCGAACGCATTTTCTGCTGTTCGACGTGCTCTAGATAATCTATAGTTGAAAGTTTGTTCCTCTTTTGTTAAATTACGACGACTGTATGGTTTCATTAGGTTTTCCAAAAGCGGAAACGCATCGTCTCCAACTATAACATAAGGAAGTACATCATCATGTAATGGTAGTTTTTCTGGTTCTAGCAGTTTAAGAAGACCTCCATCATAGTTCTATTTCAATTGTGACTGGCCAAATATACCAGAATCAGATGCTCGTCCATTGATGCCTACCTCTATTCCTAGAAATGTATAATTTGCGTTCACTAGCGCCATCATCACGATGCTAAATTGTTTTTTATAGTTAAAATAGTAAGAGCCGGATTTAACTGGTTTAACTATATTCTCGTGCTTGCCATCAATAGCACCAATGCAATGGTTGAAATTCCAATTGTTTTCAAATTCGGCCGCAACTGCTTTCCACTCCTGTGCATTATTTGGCATCTGAAATTATTTGAATTATTATTTTTTTTTATTTTACTTTTTGTATTATTTATTTATTTATTAATATTTTTATATTGTCCTAATAACCGAGAGCAAAAAAACCTAAATTCGATGAGAGCAATTTTTTGGAGAAAGCGATTTCCTTTCTGAAACAACCAAAAAATACCCCGGAAAGGGATGAAGCTACCATTTATAGTGAAGCATGGGCTGTTGGCTTCCGAAAAATGGAGGAGCGTCAAAAACTGTTCGTCAAACGATTAATTGATGATGCGATTCTTCAAAGACAACTGGGGAATTTAAACACGTGGAGTTTCATTAGTCTGGGAGGACAATCAGGTCCCCATTTTATGCATCCGAGTGTTCATTACAGCCATTCAAACTTTGTTTCTCCATTTTCGCCTGATTCATCTATGTCATCAACTAGACAATATGCAGCATCATGTTCACCATCAGCTTTTCCCGCCAGAGAGACAAATATACAGTTAATTTCTAACAAAACACTTCAGTCGCCAATTCAACAACTTCTCAACGATCCACAATAAGGACTGAAACGAATAAAATTTGAAAACTTCAAAGTAAAAAAAAAAATATTTTCATAATTCATTTAAATTTTTTTTATTTGCTTTAAAACTCTGTTTTTATTAAATTCATTCAAAATTACAAAAAATAAAAAAAATTATTTGGATTCCCATTCTTTCCTCAACTTCTTTCGAATGTCCTTTATAAGGTTGGTTACAGTTACATCGGTGATCTTTTTGGACGCTCTTTTCCATTTAGCACTAAAATCTTTTACGTCCTTTGCACACTGCTCACTTTTCCTCAATTTAGCTTCGACCAAAGCCCAATACCTTTCAATGGGACGGCACTGTGGAACATTGGGTGGATTCATGTGTTTCGGGGCAAAGTCGACATTTTCAGAAACAAGAAAGCTCAACCTCGCACGAGCATAGTGAGCTGAAGCTAAATCTGGCCAAAATAATGTTGAACCCTCGTTTTTGGTTTAAGAAAGGAATCAACCGTTTTTTTTAGGCACTCGTTAATGTACACTTCTCCGTTACTTATTCCCATTATAATAAACGACGAGCTTCTGTGTCCACATTGGCAAATGGCCTGCCAAACGAGATATTTTGACCCGAATTTTCCCATCCCAATCGATGTTGTTGATTGCGGAAGAATCTCAGCTTCAAACGAGTTGTAAAACTGCGCATCTGGAAGAGTAGTAAAGTCGGCTTTGACATAAGCTTCCTCATTCAAAACCAAGCACGCTTTCTTGTTGCCGATCAACTCGTATTGCTTTGGTATTTTTTGTTTTTTGCTGTTTTTAGACCTTTACGTTTTTTAGATCTTTGTACCATTGTTTGGTTGGTATTACATTTCCGAGCAACATCTCTGGATGACATAGTCCGGTTTTTTACGATGGTACCCACTATTTTCCTGTCCAAATTTGTATAATGTGCTCCACTTTTAGCTCCACTTTTCTGTTTTCGCTTAACTGTCAACGTCTCTAAATATCGTTTAATAACAGAATCCGCTGTACTGCGTGCTATGTTTAAATTTTTTGCGATGAAATGGTTTGGACGCGAAGTATTTTCGAGCTATTTGTCGATGATATTTTTACGGCGCTCCTCTTGACTCATATTTTATAAATATTTTAAACCGCATCGAACTAAAATCAATAACAAAGTGAAACTAGAGAATATACAGGCTAATTTGGGTACAAAATGGGATTGCAATTTTTACGCATTGGAAGTATAGCCCGTATTAAAATTTACAGATTTTATTCGTTTCAGACCTTATCAAGATTAATTATTAATTATGTGCTATTCGTATAATACCTTATATACTTACTTTAATAAATGTTTTTAATGCTGAAATTATTGCTTCACACGTCTCTATTATTATAATTCTCAGGCTTTGGGCAGAAATATTTGTTAAAAATTTTAGATCTTCTTAGCTTTGTCCAGAAGCAAGGAATCGCAATGTTGCAGACAATCTTTCATTTGGTGTAATTGCATCTCTCATATTTGTGTTTTTTTTTTTTTTGTATAGACGTCGTAATTTTACAGAGAAGCTCTGCGTATGTTGTGGCATCCATTCGCAAAAAAATTTTTAAAATCTTCTGGAGATGTTATTTCCAACTCTTTTAATAACTTAACATGCGAACGACAATTGCGTTTATACAGCCAGTCCTTCATCCACTTTCTTTTTTTATTTGTTTTGTTTTCTTTTCTTTCACATAAATAAATCACTATAACCGCAACCACTTGCGCTTCTTTATCGCACATGTTCACAGCATGAAGAATCAACACGAAATGAATGCTCCCCAAATGTGTTCGTCGTGTAGGGGATAACGCAAACGAGCATGTTTGGCGAGCATGCTCGTAGTTTAGGACTACCTTAAGCCTCTCCAATTAGTGCGCCACCTAAGGCGAGACCTTCCTCTGCTGCGTTGTTTTTCCGGATTAGAGTCGAAGATTCTGCGGGATGGAATATTGGTGTTCATTCGCTCTACATGTCCCAGCCATCTCAATCGCCTAATGCGCAGTTTTTTGACCAGGTCGATGTCGCTGTACAGCTCGAAGAGTTCATCCTTGAAACGTCTTCTCCAGAACCAGTCAGCGCGTACGGGACCAAATACAAGTACCTTACGAAGAATTTTTCTCTCAAAATGACCAAGGATATCTTCATCCGCTTTAGAAAAGGTCCATGCTTCGGATACATAGAGCAGGACTGGGTGTACAAGGGTCTTATATAGAGTTTCCTTGGTTGTTCGGGAGAGGGCCTTACTACATACTTGTCTTCTCAGCCCAAAGAAGCGGCGATTGGCAAGCGTTATTCTTCGTTTGATTTCTGAAGAGATTCCGCTTTCAGACGTCATGACAGAGCCGAGGTAGACAAAGTCCTTTACTACCTCAAAGTTATAGCTGTCGATTGTGACATTCTGGTCGATTAGTCCATGTTGGGTGTCCCTTCTTGTTGACAGCATATACATTGTTTTGCCCTCGTTTACCGCTAGACCCAATTTTGCCGCTTCTGTTTCTATACTCGCAAACGCACCAGTGACAGCTCGCTGTGTTCTACCAATAATATCAATATCGTCGGCGTATGCAAGCAATTGAACAGACTGTGAGTCTTGCACAATTCTTTCAAGCATAATATTGAAGAAGTCACATGACAGCGTCGTTACCGACCTTGATGCAGCAGCGAGTTTTCTCCATCGTCATCCTGCACAAGCGGATGAGTTTGGCAGGGATGCCAAAATTAGACATGGCTATGTATAGCTCGTCACCGTAGATGATGTCATATGCGCTGAAAAGGTGGTGAGTATCGATCTGAACGTCTTGGGTTCAGGATCTGCCGCAGTCTGAATATTTGGTCAATTGTGGACTTACCGGGCCTAAGACCGCACTGATAGGGCCCAATCAGATCGCTAAGAAATGGTTTCAGGCGCTCGCACGATACGGCAGACAAGGTTTTATACGCTATGTTTAGAAGACTGATACCTCTATAGTTGGCGCAGTTTAGAGGGTCTCCTTTCTTGTGTACCGGGCAAACGAAGATGAGGTTCCATTCCAATCTTAGAAATAAGCTGGTGTATGCTCTTTACCAAGTCATCTCCTGCTGTCCTAAATAGTTCGGCGGGTAGGCTATCTGGTCCGGCAGTCTTGTTCGACTTCAGTTTAGATATTGCTATCCTGACTTAATTTTGGTCGGTTGGGCGGAATTCTTGACTTGCATCGTCAATATTGAATGATTCGCTATGCTTGACAGCGGAATTTGTATCGCCTTCGCCGTTTAGCAGTCTGCGGAAATGGTTTTTTCCATATTCTCAGCACCGGCTGTGACGCTACTACAAGGTTTCCCTGTTCATCTGAACAGGTTTCCGTTCCGATCTTATTACCCTGACACGCTCTTTTTGCCTTTTGGTAAAAATTCCGAACGTTATTCCTGGAGTAGAACCTCTCTATTTCCTCGATCGCGCGCTTCTCATGCTTTTTCTTTTTTTGTCCAGGGAATCCGATGTTTTTTCCTAGTCTTTTGCTCGTAGAGCTCACGAACCGCTCTCGTCCTTTTGTGCAGCGCCGCTTTGTAGGCATGTTGTTTTGCTGCATGTGCTTGCCGGTACTGTTCATCAAATCAGGGGTTTCATGGTGGTGGGTGGGTGTTATGGCAGTTTCGATGGCTTCTCGGCATTTAAGCCACTGGTCTTCAGCACTGGATTCTGGCTGCAAAGGACTTTTCGCGATCAGCAAAGGTTATGGCGGCTTGTTGTGCAACCGTTCAACGTTAAATCTCCTCATAGTATTTCCCCGTTGTTAAGGCGTGTGAGATACCCGCAGACGTACCTTGGCTGCAACTAGGTAGTGGTCCGAGTCTATGTTGGCCGCTTGAAATGTTCCGACATCTGAGATATATACTTGAGGAGTGTCTTACGTCGATCGCAACATGATCAATCTGGTTGACAGTTTGCTAATCTGGTGTCCGCCTTGTTCCCTTGTGAATACTGAGGAGAGGATACCGTGTGCGTTATGATTGTATATGATTGTGAGCACTTTGACGGTGTAGGTCAGTATCATACTACTGGACGAGCATGTCCTTCCCATTTTAGCCTGCATGAGTAGGGTTAATTCATGCGGTTAAAGGGGACCACTACTAAGAGCTACGAACCTGATTATTGCGCTGCTGGCCCAATTCAAGTTATAGGAGAGTCAGCAGTTCCCCGATCAATTGTCGCTCGGGTATATAATATTGAAACAGCGACTTTCTGCGTTCTATTCAGGATGGGAGCCATCATATCTTCTGAGTGCTTCCAGTCTGGCTGACGATTTTGATTTAAGAATGTTTCGATCTTTTGCAAAGGTACTCCGAATTTGGCTTCTTATAATGAGCTTTTCCCGCGTGAACCCTTGAGTTCAAAACATTCGCATTGATGGCACCATTCAGGTCCTGAAGACCTTCCTCTAGCTTCCGTTCAGAATTTAAGAAAAGTATTGACGATCTAACCGGGCTGGCTTATAAAGCGTGTCTAGCTTGCTTTTCTTGGATTTCTTATCTTCAGAAAAAAACAAGACCTCCCGTCTGTGGGATCCAACACGATTTCAAAATCGTATGGCAGTGTTTCCTACCTGATTCGAGGTCTGCGGTCTATGAAATGAAAACCAGCTGGCCTTGCGCTTAGTCGGGTAAAAAAATGGAATGCCTCAGATGACTACGAAGAAGTTGATCACCTGGCCAATGGCTTTTCCATCTGCCTCATATTCCCATAACATCTAGTCGATTTCTGTCACTACGCAAATTGTGATCCTGACGCAACAAAACCTAATGTGAGGGTGAACGATTCTCCCATCCTTAATTAATTTAATTCTGAAGCAAGATTGAGCAAACAATCATTTTTATTTTCGGAGTTCCGGTGAAATTCCTATCTACGAGTATATCCATCATATTCATTCCGAAAACCTAGCAACCTCCAATCGTCACAGTGACTGGTAACACATTATCTTTTTATTTACCCTTAATTTAGGCACAACTTTTACGTGTTACTAAACACATTCAACACCTTCACTTTTTCCATAAATACTACGCCTAAATACTGTTGGTAAATATGTGTAAGTAGGCGGCCGCAATTTGGGCGAAATATACCTCCTTATATAAATAAAAATAATGACGACAATATTATCGTAAAGTAAAAGTATTGAAATGAACGCAAGCAAAGTAAACTTCCTTCGGCATAAAACCTTATAACAATAAACATTACCATAACCAGTTACGAGAACACAAGTACACGAGTACACGAGTAGATGCAGACTTCTCATAACGAGCCCGGCTAACTGACGAATCAACGGTTCCACCCTCTGCTCATATTTCTTGTTTTCATTAGCAAGTTTATTGCCTATTTTCACACATCGGTTCATAGGAAAATATTCAAGAGAGAGAGAGAGACCAGTGTTCATAGAATGTCCTTGCGTCGCGTTGCGACTATCATCATTGGTATGGTCATAGTCATCGTTATGTGGCAAGTGGAATACGTCCACACTTTGTTCAAACAAGCGTAATCGATCCGCTTAGGTTAGCGGACGTGCATGTGATAATTAAAAGCTTTGCGACTCCATCTTAGCAGCACACGTCGCATAGTCAGGCGGTAGTTAGTCTATTCGGTTCCCTGCATCCGTAGACCGTAAACCGTAGACCGTAGCCATACCATAGCAGAGCTGAACGCAACCGAACAGAACAGAACGGAGCCGAAGCCCAACCCAATTATTATGGCCACAAAGATATGCAAATTCAATATACAACCACCGTCGTCGGTGTCGTCGCAATTCGGACACATTCTGGCATGGTATTCGTATTTTCGAACCACCCACTTGTTAGCGCTTTCGGCACGCGATTAAACATTGAAAACTGAAGTGCTAAGCAAGGAAGTCCAACCATCTACAACCATCCGAGTGACACCACCACCACCAACACCACCACTCGGTTCCTCTGCAGGACCGACCACCTAGAGCTAGAGTGTCCTAGATCCGTCATCATCACCATATCCATACATAAATATTCGTATCTGAAAGCACTTTTGTACGGTTTCGTACGGTGGACTGTGATAATTTTATAACAATGCTGCGACGAGTACCCGTATCTCAACTCAGGTGGAAACCTGTTGGCGGCGACAAAACGTTCTTAATTAATGCACTTACTGCAACAAATCGTGCCATGCTGATTAATTTGCCATGCGCTTGCATTCTCCTTGTCTTTATATTTTATCGATCGATCAGTAGGGTCACCCTCACCATTGCCGCCACCATCGCCACCCACCCACTACTCAGTATCCGTAGGTAGACAGGTTTGCGTTCGACTTTTAAGATACTCGACAACGACAGCACCAGCAGGTGAGTGTACGAGTATTCGTATCTCTTGATAAATAGAAAACTTATGAATGAATTCCGCGCAGTTAAATTGAATCATGAGATAAATTTGAATATTGATTCATGAATGGAAACCTCACAGTAAGATTTATTTTTCTATTATTGTCGGCGGGTATTAGTATGAATTTTGTAACATGTCATGTTCGAATGTACATACTCGTATCTCTAGTTAGATATTCGACGGATAATGACTGTTTAGTTGTCTTGGGATTGTTAATGAAGTGACTGTCTAATCCGATGAATACAGTAACAGAGGACTGATTTTAATTTACATAGTTCGGTAGCTGCAGCACCTGATTTCAATTCTGAATTCTGAAATTTATTTTCCGAGAAGTACCGCACAGATTCAATGCCATAAAAGGGTAAAATTTGCATACGTTCGCCCCTCGTTTTCGAACAATTCTAAAAATATTGCAAAAACTTGTTGGCGAGGAGAACTGTGTATCGGGGTACTCGACGATAGCCCTGTCGTAAAGCTTACCAAGTGAAGACCTGCAGCACCTTCAATGCTCCCAATCCATTTTTGTCCGCCTCTAAATGTATAGAGCGCTCTGAAAATTCTCAACATTTTATTATGGAGCGAGATATCATGAAAGGTTCCGGGACCTTCTCAGACCAAGAATTTAAGAATTTCCTTTTTGAAAAAGTGCCCATTTAACCACAATAAGGGCCGTAAGTCACCAAGAAATAAGACACTAAGACTGCGTCCATAACTCTGGACATCAATAGATGAAAAAGAAAGCAGCTGAGGACCATCGTTAATGCTTTATCGTGACGAGATCGAAGTGCAGGCATCATTAACTATAGGTTTCGGGGCATTTCGTGTGAAGCGGACAACGAAAAATATGTAGAATTCGGAAATTCGTGCACATTCGGCCTAGTTGAACTCCTAGAAATGTCGGGAATATGTGAATTGTCAATGGAGGCCTTAACCGAGTACGCAGGCAGACCCAACGTAGGTTCGGGTGCTGAAAAACTCTCCTCTGAACCTTGCCCGGCAAGTTCGTTGGCGATCTCATTTCCCGTGATACCATTAAGACCTGGGACCCAGATAAGGGTCACTGAATTTAGCTTTCCTACTGCGTTCAGTGATGTCTTACATTCTTGAATTAGCTTGGAGGTCATAAAAGAGTTTGGCAAGGCTCTAATAACAGCTTGGCTGTTGCTACAGATGCAAATGGTTCGCTTTCTCCACCGGTTTTCCGCAATATATTTCGCTGCCATCAGCGATAGATACAAGCTTTACTAACGTTGTCGTTCTCTAGAACGACCGATCGTCCGTGAAGACCCGATTGCATTTCTTTCCTGGCTCTAATTCTGGCCGAAACCAGTTCTGGGCGCAGAGAAAGTCGGTTTCATATTTTTTCCGCAAAAGGAGTTCTGGTGTCATTGCATCGGACGACAAGTCCATAAGACCAGAGTCATATGACAGCTCCAATGCGTGTTGTACCAAAGACAACTTTTTTATACGGAAGATGCCTTCGAGAGTGCAGCCCATGATATGAATATCAAGGGGAGGCAGATTCATCATCTAGAACAGAGCTAGGTGTGCTATTGAAAGTCCCCCCGTTCTTTGGAGTCTGGTAGAAGCAGCAGTCACCTATTTTCGCGAGAGCTTATTCCACCAGACAATCGACGCATAGGATACAATTTGCCTTATATTAGACGTATAGATATCCAAAGGACCCTTCTTGGTTACAGGCCCCATGTCTTGTCGATAGCTCCTCTACACTGCCAGAAGGCCGATAGAGCCTTTCGACGTAACATGTTTAGTTCAGAAAAGTTTGTTATCCAGGACGACACCAAAACACTTAGCTTCTTTGCAGAATTGGATGGTGATGCCTTTAAGAACTAAGTAGATGAGCCAGACCAGAGAGCTTCCCCCTTCTGGTAAAGAGAACAACCGCTGTTTTGAGAGGATTGACTGAAAGCCCATTACTAGTGCACCAGTCGTCGATCATGTCTATGGCTGCGTGCGCTTTAGAACAGCGTGCTCTTGGGATCGATGGCTCTCTTCTTCAATGGATTAGAAATTACCTTTCGGAACGTTCAATCCAAGTTGTCTTGGACGGTTTCAAGTCTGATATTCACAAAATAAATGCTGGTGTGCCCCAGGGCTCCGTTCTGTCTCCGACACTCTTTTCAATCTTCATCAATGATCTCTTCTCTGCCACTTATAATCCAATATATTCCTTTGCTGACGACAGTACTCTCTGCTTTTCATATTCGTTCCCGAACTGCCTGCTCTTCGGCTGTAGAACGAGAATGGCAGTGTATGTTAAGCTCATTAATTCCCGATATAAACAGCATCACCAAGTGGGGAAATATCAATAGAGTGGAATGTACTGCCATTACAGCACACAGCCATTATCCATGAATGGCACTTGCATCGTCGAAACCGATAAACTTTCCGTTCTCGGTGTGTGTATCAGTAACAACTTACGTTGGAATGACCACATATTCGATGTCGCCAAAAATGCTGCGAAATGTCTAGGTTTCCTCAAGCGATGTAAGAAATATTTTACCCCCTCTGATCTGGCCTCAATATATAAGGCATTTATCCGCCCAAAACTGGAGTACAATGCCCACATCTGATCAGGTGCTCCTAAAACATCTCTGCACCTGCTAGATAGGATTCAAAACCGTGCGATAAAACTCATCGGTAATACTAATATCAGTCAATCAATTGACACCCTCGAACACCGACGCAATGTCTCCTGTCTCACCTTGTTTTATCGCTATTTCCACCACCAGTGCTCCATTGAAATCGCCAGTAGCATTCCGCACATTCAAACTTTCAACCGTAACACCCGTCTCGCTATGAATGCTCATCAGTATACCCTCAAGCCCATTTTCGGACGTACTCTAAAATAACGTGATTCTTTTCTAAGCCGTACAACTCGCTCATGGAATGCCCTGCCGATCTCTGTGTTTCCTGGTCGTTATAACTTACAAACATTTAAAAACAATGTACATAGGTACCTGTCTTTTCTTCCTCCCTAAATTTCCTTCGCCCGCGCTGTGTACGAACCCCTTGAACGCGCGCTAATTATAAAAAAAAAAAAAAAAAAAAGACAGTCGGAAGACACGTTCCAACAGCCAGTACAGCTAGATCATCCGCATATGCTTGTGCGTATATGTCAGAACTATTGAACGCGTTGGGTAGTGAGTCGACCAACATGCACCATAGCAGTGGAGAGAGAATGCTGCTTTGCGGGCAATCCCTGTTACCCCCGCCATCACATATTAGCCGCGGTCAGCATCCGGAATCATTGTCCTGTTCACCAGCATTGCTTTTATCTATAAACTAGTAATTCGTCGACCCCGAGTTGTGTGGCTGAGTTATACATGCCGTCAAAAGTTGCGTTGTCGAAAGCACCGTCAAGGCCAATGAAAATGCCCAAGGTGTATTCCTTCTTGTCGAGTGCGCCTTCAATTCTGCCTACCAGATTCTAAAGCGCACTTTCGCAGCATCTTCCGCGTTAGTAGGCGTTTTGCATCGTCGACAGAGGATGCTTTCGTAAGGCGGTTTTGCGCGCATGGATCTCGATCATTCCCTCAATGCTTTTCAGAATGAAGGAAGGCATACTTATAGGTCTGAAACTCTTGGTGAGCAAGTAGTCCTCCTACTGTTCGCCAGGGGTCTGGTATGTATGCCAGTGCCAAGCTAACAATGAAAATTCCCTTCAGAGTTGCCAGCATCTGGTCTATACCTTTTTGTAACATAGCTGGGTATGTACCATCAGTACCAGGAGACTTGAAACCATCAAAGGAGGCAACAACGTGTTTAATGGCCTTATACGCCACCACAACCGATGAGATATAATAACTACTGCCAGCTTCGTTGATAGAAGCTGGTTGTGAGCTGGTTCCGAGTAGGCTACCCGGGAACTTGTTCAAACATGAGACGAAGACACTGTGCTTTCGATTCAGTATAGTTACCGTCAGATTTTCTGAGTGGTTCCAGCCTGGTTGATCTTCCCTCTTGAGCGCTTTGACCAGACTACTGGTTTCACCTATAGTTTCGATGTTTTCTAAAAAAACCTTGTTAGAGGCGCTCTTCGAAATCCGAATTAGCGTCTTAAATTCTTTTTGCTTCGATCTGTAAGGATTCCAGTCATCCTCCAAATTAGTCTTAAGTATTTAGAAGTTTTCTGGATTCTTTATGAAGACGCTGCAGGTCTGCGTTCTACCAAGATCTGTGTGCTTACTAGCTGGACATCCCATTTCAAAACACTTGGTGGGGTACCATTCAGGTTCTGAACAGCTTAGGGCGAGCACTATTATACTTGTCGAGCTCTTCCTTAAATCGTGTCCAGTTGGTTTAATGTGGATTCCTCCTCTTCAACAAATGTGAGAACTCGCATCCGATTCTGAATTCGATGTACGAGTATCTATGGTCTGACATGATCCCCGATAGTACAATACTTTCCACGCAGCAATCCCCTTAGCTTACTTGTTGGATAAAGTTAAGTCGATTACTTGCTGTCTTACAGTTGGTTGAGAGCCAGCATGATAGTATGAGATAGTAGCCAGGACAGATGATAGTATGAAATTCAGAAGATGATTACCTCTCACGTTGCATTTGCTATTGCCCAAAAACTGTTTTGAGCAATATGGTAAATCCCATCTTCCTGGAATCACAATACTCAATGAATCCTGCTACCTCTTAGGGTGGTGGCGGCAGTAACGAATCATAGGGAAAATATGCAGATGCAGAGACGAATTTGAGCCATTCTCCATTCGTTTCGTAGCTTATGTCTGCAGCAACTAAGTTTTGCAGCACAAGTTTAGATGATGAGAGTGAGTTCGGCACATAAAGACAAGCTCTCGGCTTTTCCGATCGCTGGTCATAAAATGGTGTGAAGCCTCTTATACATACGCAACCACAGATGAATTTATTCCACACTTGTGGTTCCTGTAGAGATATTATGCTTACACTAAAGGCTCCAAAATGGGATTTACATTAGTTTAGGAGATAGATGAATTAAAGGTCATACGCGCAAGTACGTGCCGCACTGAGCGAGGTAAATGGCGCTTGCTTAGGTCGGCTGGTTTGCTGGACTAACATAGGAATAAGACTGATAGGAGCTCTAGATTTTTAATTCATTTGCAAACCTTTTGTTACACAAGTATATAAGCAGATTCAAAGGGAAGTGCCGCAAATTAACCTCTATCACAGTAAGGTCGCAACGATCTGCTTGATAAACGAGGAAATTAACGTATCGATTACTATGTTCAACAAGAACTCTGAAACTTGGAGGCTTTGCGTTGGCAATTATACTTTTTTTTTGTAAAGCAAGCATTGGTAAGACCGCTTCTTGAATTCCTATCAGAGAACACATAAAACCATTTCTTCTATAGAGGGGCTAATATCTATGACATGCGAGAAATAGTCGCTACAATAAAATAAGACAGAAAATAAAGAGCTTATTTCTATTCAGCAGATACGCAAAGTACTCGTAGGTTAACAGCCAGAAGGTACAGAGGTCTCCAATTCAGGCTATAGGCACATCGAGCTCCGTATCTGATGCATGGAATCAAAGAAAAACCAACTGAACATGCTTAGTGTTTGAGAACACAATTGGTGTTCTCAAAGTGAACTTAATAAAGCAGAATTGCATTGACTTGATATATTCACAAGGTAATTTTTCGCTCTAGGAATCGTTTAATGACCGGTGATTCTTCGTCGATTATATAGGCGACGGAGTCTATTACCCTCGACGAAGGGATCATTGATGTTCTGCTCTACATCGCAGGCACAACCTCCACTGTTCAGACGATGATAAATATATTCCACTGTCACTGTTGCGGCTGGCAAAGGAATGGTATATGCAATAGTCTATTTCTCAGTTGCAACAATCGTTACTCGGACGATGGTATTTTCCTTTGTCGCTCTTTTTGAGTTTCTTCTTGCTCGATGATAGTATAACCACTTGCTATGGGTAGTAGTGTGGTGACCATTTGCTTTGTCGTAGACCCTTAGAGAAAGCTGCAACAATTTCTTAAAACTCGGACAGTAACGTCTCTTATTACAGAAAAAAACCCTCACGACGCGAGACAAGAAATCTCCTTAATAAACCCTTTCAGACCAATTTGAAGAGAAATCGGAATCGCTGCTGACCGACTCAAAGATATATTAAGACATTTTCAAAAAAAGATTGAAATATTTTGATGGCACCTGCAGTCAGAAAAGACTAGAGCCCAGAAGAAGCTCATGGCTCACAGGCTCACCGAAGCAAGTGGTCCAGCACAGGTTGTGGAGACGAGTGTCATTAAATACTCTACCGCATTGCTTGATAGTAGGCACTATCCCGTATACCCAACTCTTGGACAATGGTGTTCCAATCCGGAATTCAATTTCATGTGGTTAAAATTCCATCTCCGTAAGCAAATTATCCACTATTTCTTTATTTCTAGAAGCCCCAAACTGGACAGCAACTCGACCTTCCACGAATTTGATGAGCTGTCTCCATTCAAAGAATTGTATCCCTGTATCCTCATACGGAAATCGTGATAACGGGCGATTTCAATATACGCAATTCTGGGTGGTTTCGAGATTCTGGACAGACAACACCTGAAGAACGAAGTGTTTAGATCTTCGTTGCGGAAAATAACTTGACCCAGCTCGTAAATGAGCCCACACGAATACCAGCCGTTGATAGTCATACCGCCAACACCCTGGACTTGTTTTTAGACTCTCGTCCTGATAAGTACATCGTTGATGTGCCCTCCCTCTAAGCTCGACGGTCTATTGTGTGATATCAGCTAATTTCTCGTACCCTGACCACACAGTTAGACAAAAGATTCCAAAAAGAAACGTCTAAATACTACTTTGATCGAAAAGTCCCCGGAATATATTCAAAAAATTGGGAATACAAGTTTATTCATCTAAATCTATGTTTTCCCCTTCAAAGTAATCCCCTTCGACTGCAACACACTTATGCCAGCGCTTGATGCAATTATCGAAACATTTTTTATATTCGGTTTTCGGTATGTTCTGCGATTTTTCCATTACTTCCTCTCGGCTGTTAAAACGCGTTCTCCGTGGTGGTTATTTAACTCGATTGAACAGAAAGAAGTCACAGGGACCCAAATCAGGTGAACTCGGTGGCTGTTGGATGGTATTTTTTGCATTTTTCGTCAAAAAATTATGAATAATGATGGCACTGTGCGACGGTGCGTTATCATGGTGCCCACAATTCTGGTCTCTTTCGGCGAATTGCTTCACGCAAATAATACTCGTACTCTTTGTTTACTGTCTGGCCTTCTGGCAAAAATTCATGATGCACTACACCGTTGTAATCCATGAAAACCGTGAGCCTTGCCTTCTTTTTTGACTGAAAATGACGTGGTTTTTCTGGTCTCGGCTCATTTGGTGAACGCCATTCACTTGCCTGATGTCTGGATTGCGTATCGTACTCACAAACCCAGGTCTCGTCTCCAGTAATGATCCCTTTGATGAATGTGGGATCGGATTTTGCCTCGCAAATCATCTCTTTTGCGACGTCAACACGGTCTCTTTTTTGAAATTGAGGTCTTTTGGCACCAACTTTGCTGCTACACGACGGAAACCCAAATCATTAACCAAAATGTCTTGGACGGATTCATAGGCAATGTTCAAGTCCTCCGCTATCTCTCTGATGGTTAATTTGCGGTTATTGACCAACATTCTTCTACTTCATCAATGTTTTCATCGGTTTTCGATGTCGACGTCATCATCTTCGATTGACTCACGGCCACTTTTGAATCGCTCGTGCCACTGGTAAACGACCGTTTTCTTTAGAGAATCGCTGCCAAAATACTTTTCCAACGTTCGCACACCATTAAATCAATACAAGTTCGTTGTTGCAAATTGAAATCCATTTCTAAAATTGTAAAAACAACACACACAAAGATAGATGTACTCTTGGCTACGTAACTTTTGCAAATGTCAAGCTATGATGCTAAGATTTAGAGGGAATGTCAACAACAGATTTACCAACTTAACGAAAAAAACAGAACTCAAATCGGAACAATGTGAGCGCCACACGGTGGTGTCCCCCGGGAACTTTTTAATCAAGGTGGTATACAAAAAACACAATAGGAAAGGACTTAACAGTTTCTTTAGGATTTTCAACTGGTCGTTCTGTTCCTCGATATCGACGTGGATGTCGCTGCTGATATGATCACAGACACTAATCTTTTTGGAATGAGTTCCTTTATCCCTCACGTCGTGATACGACTCGAGCTGCAAAGAGACTGCAAGAGTTAGAGGAGTGTTTTCTGGGTCCTACAAAACTGAACCTACATAGGAAAACCGAAATAGATTGAGTCGTAAGACCACTGGCAAACTTTCAGTTAAACAAAGACTCTTTTCCCTCTCGGACGATAAAGAAGAAGAAAAAGCATTCGGATATACATTAGACCTTAATCTCAAATTTTATGAAGAAGTACCACATCATGACGCATATTTCAAACGAGCCAGGAATGCTTGTTAGACTATTCTCGTAATCCTCCATCCTAACGCTCATTTACAAGGACATTTCAGCTGTTAGCTCTCTAGACAAAACCAATCAACTTGCTGTACACTTTGGCTGCGTGAGTGTGTCGAATCTTTAATGGGAAAAATCCACTTTCGTAGGTTCATGCCATTATGTGTGCGATAACACATCACTCAAATGGCCGTCTCGACTTCGCTGTCAGTGCTTCAAGCCATCGGTCCAAAATGTTAGACTCGTTAGAGTCGTCGAATGTTAGATTCGAGCTCATTCAAAGTGGTTGGCTAGTTAGAAAAGACTAAAAATTTGATATAGCCCCAGACAATATAATCGAGTGTATCAAACCGCATGATCGCAGCCGCCAATTGATGAACGCTAGCCGTGAGATGACCCAGTTGCTAAATTTCTCCTTCACAACTTCGAGCGTTGCGTCGTTTGTATGGCATGGAACAACAACCAGGATATATCGATATTGCCGAACTCTGGCCGCAGAATGTCGGATAACATCGCTCTATACCTGCGACCAATGACGGTAACGGTGTCTCCTTCCTCATTGCGAAAGAAATAAGGTCATGAACAGTCATTCTTTGTGGATGCACTGATGCTTGGCTGTGGATTGTGTTCCCTTCAATAACTGCAATTCTGCTTGTTGACATAGCCGCTGAGCTAAAAATGGGCCTCGTCCGAGAAGATTATTTGTTTGGCCAAAATCCGGATCTACGGCCAATATTTTCGGCGCCTAATTAACAAATTCACGGCGTTGCCTATGGTCATCCGGCTTCAATTCTCGCGTCAGCAAAATCTTGTTTGGATGTAGACCCAAATCCAATAGCAGTATACCATATAAGTCGGGTTGACATTCTGGCGATGCCCAATTCAGCTGATCGGCGCCGAATCGACATTTTCGGGTCTCACTGGATACTGGCCGTTACGTCAGCTATGTTTTCTTCATTTCCCACCAATAACTGTCTGGTTGGTGGCTTAAGATCCAAAAGGATGTACTCATGCTCAAAGTTTTTCACGGTGAGACGAATTGCCAGCACACTGAAGTCATGACCTCACGACGAAATTCACGTTGCGTATTTGCAACTGAGCCGGAATTTCGATACTTTTAATACTTTCCGCACGTTCGGCAAGCGTAAAACGATGCATGATGAAATCGCAAACCTTTCTGAATATTTTGACAGCTAGATGTCATTGGTAACTTTGACAGCTTCTGACATATATCAATAGGAATGACTATCATTGCTATCTGGTCAATCGTTACATAAATCCACAGGTCGAAATAGTATATTTCCTCTTCTTCTGAAGGAGTGTTCTTAAAAGCAAAATCACTGCGTAATCTTTTCCATTCATCCTACTCCAAGCAGATGGAACACAGTCCGTCTCTAAAAAAGGTGAATTTTCTTTTCTTTCCTCCTACAGACCCATTGCACTTGCGTGCCTTCTTTCCAAGGTCATGGAAACGCTGATAAACCGTCAGCTCATGAAATGTCTCGAAACACGAAAACTCTCAATGACCGGCAATATGGTTATCGCAGCAACAGGTCCACTAGTGATTTGATGGCATGTCTCACCGAAAAGCGGAACCGAAGCGTACATCAATCTGGCGAAAGCAAGATAGTTGCACTTGATATCTCTAAAGCATTTGACAGAGTTTGGCATCAGACTCTTTTGTCGAAAATGCGTGCTTTTGGGATCAACTTCTTCAGTGGAATAGAAATTACCTTTCGGAACATTCAATTCAAGTTGTCTTGGACGGTTTGAAGTCTGATATTCGCAAAATAAATGCTGGTGTAACCCAGGGATCCGTTCTGTCTCCGACAGTCTTTTTAATTTTCATTAGTGATCTCTTGTCCGCCACTTCTAATCCAATATATTCCCTTGCTTACGGCAGTATTCTCTGCCTTTCGTATTCGTTAACGGACTCATCTCCGTGCTTACCGGCTATAGGGCTGGAACGGCAGCGTTGTTAAGCTCATTAAATTCAAATATTAACAGCATTACTAATTGGAAAACCATCAACAGGGTGGGATTTAATACTTTAACGTCAATAAATCAGTTGTGTCTCGAACCATAGCTCGTTACCGTTATACTGGCAGCGTTGCAAAACGCCATGGAGGTGGTCATAAAAAAACAGCAATATCGGCAGAAATGGTTCGGAAAATGAAGGCTCGAATTGAGCGAAATCCGCGTCGAAGTGGAAGAAAAATGGCTCGTGAGCTCAACATATCGTTGGAACGGATGCAACACATACTGAAAAATGAGCTTGGGCTCAAGCCATTGAAGTTCCAAAAAGCACACGATCTTACACCGCAACAGAAAAAAGTTAGAGTCGAGAGAGCGAAGGAGTTGCTACGCTTGCACGAAAGTGGTGAGTTGCCAAATTTGGTTTTTCCCGATGAGTCGCCATTTGTTATCGAGCAATATGTCAACAAACAAAATGACTGGGTTTACTTGCCAGAGAGGTCCTTCGAAAATTTACACCTTCGGACGGCCACCAGAAAGCAGGCAGCATCGATGGTGATGGTTTGGGCCGCCATAACTGCCGATGGTCGCTCTCCGCTCGTATTTTTGGACCGTGGCGTCAAAATTAATGCGATCGTGTACCGTGAAACTGTCTTAGAGGCAGTGTTGAAGCCTTGGGCAAACAATCATTTCGGTCGGAGACCTTGGACATTTCAACAAGACTCGGCACCATCTCCCAAAGCGCGCGTCAACCAAAATTAGTTAAAAAACAATGTTCCACACTTCATTTCTTCGACGTAATGGATTGCAAATTCTGCGGATGCAAATCCGTTGGATTTCTCTGTGTGGGGTATTTTGAAGGCGAAGGTTGGCACTAAAAAATTCCGAAGTTTGCACCACCTTAAACAAGCACTTCGCCGGGAATGGGCCAAAATATCGCAGAGCCACTTGCCTGCAGCGTACGATGCTTTCTTCGGCCGTCTCAAGGCCATTATTCGCGCCAAAGGTGGGCATACTGAAAACTACTGGTACAATTTGAAAATTTATGTATTTTCCAACATTTTTTGCTTTGGCACAATAAAATTTGTTAAGAAATAAAAAAATTATAGAATTTTAAAAAGTTGGAGTTCGAATCATTCAACCTGTACAAATACACCCACCCATTATCTATGAATGGCACCTGCACCATAAAAATTGAAAATTTTCCATTGTGGGTATGTGTCAATGACAACTTACGTTGGAACGACCTCACATTCGATGTCGTCAAAAATGGTGTGAAATGTGTAGGTTTCCTCAAGCGATGTAAGGAATATTTCAGTCTCTCTGATCTGGGCTCATTCATTTATCCGTACAAAATTTTAGTACAATGCCCGCATCTGGTCAGGTGCCCCAATACCTCTTTTCACTTGCCGGATAAGATTCGAAACTCCGCGATAAAACTCATAGGTCACTCCAATATTGCACAGTCAGTTGACACGAGTGAACTACTACGTAACGTCTCTTGCGTCATCTTGTCCTATCGCTACTTTAACCACTAATGCCAGATTCTTCAACCGTAACACCTGCCTCGCTATGAATGTTCATCAGTATACCCTCAAGCCTGCTTTCGAACGTACTCTAAAATATTGTGATTCTTTCCTAAGCCGTACAACTTGCTTATGGAATGCCCTGCTGGGCTCTCCATTTCCTAGTCATTATAGCGTTCAGACATTTAAAACCAATGTACATCGGTACCACTCTTTCCTTCCTCTCTAAGTTGCTTTCGCCCGTGCTGTGTGCAAACATTTTGAGGGTACTAATAACCCCTTGAGAGCGCGCTAATTAAAAAAAAACTGACTGTAGCATCATCTACATAAGTATGTAAGTATCTGCCATGACACTGCGCCGCGTGTAAAATTTGGCCTCTCTACATTGTATCATCTCATTAATAAGGCCAAGAGCTTCTGATGTTTTTGCTTTTGAGTGATCCAATTCTTCGTCGAATCTTTTGTTTTTTGAACAAGTTGAAAATGTTGAAGATGTCAAAACCAGCTGATTATCTCAGCTTGAACCTATTCGCTTCGTATAGCGGAGACTTCTTCGAATCCGAGTACTTCTTATTAAATTACGTTTTGCAGTATTTTTGCTGCTGGCATATTTTCTTTATACGTCGTTAAAGGCAAACGAAAGATTTTAAGTTTAGGTCGCATTTTTCTGTTACAAAATAAAGCAGAGTTTCTGGGCCATTTAACCTACCCATCACTGATTCTATGTGCGATATCGTCATCGCAATTTACTTGGTCGTCTGCCACAGACTCTAAGTATTTAAACTGTTCCCAATTAAAAGCACGATGACCCTTTACAAATAGATGTCAGGAGTTGGGCTTACCGGTTCGGTCTTAGTACGACTGATTCGTGCCTTTATTCACACATCAATGTGCTACTAATAGAAAATTTTGCACACGACATTAAAAAGCAGCGGACCTTGTACACTACCTTGGTGTACTTCAGTTTCAACTTCGAACTCTCTATGACCACCCATCTGTCTCCAAAAATTCTGAACCATTTCCTGCTTGTGACTTGAGTTTATTTCTCAGCTAAGTATGTGTAAATCTGCATAAATGTGTGCCAAATATTTCTAAGGTAATCATTTGTTATATTTTCGAATACCTTAAGGTACAGTCAGGCATACATAAATAGGAGTTTATGAAACGTGAGAATGCGAGATTACTGTTTACGTTCTGAGTCCCGTGAGGGGGACTTTGTAATCTGCCTAAATACCTATGCATGTACCCGTACACAGGATATGTAACATGCGAGTATGAAGTAAGAACCTTCTTATTTTCAAATCCCGTATCCTTCAAATTTTTTCAAATTCACCGAGCTGATTAATTTCTCCTACGGCGCTGTTGTTTTGTTCATGGATTATCTTTATCGCACGAGTTTGTATGTCACGGCGTCACGGCGTCACGGATTACTGATTTTTTCCTGACAACTCACCTGTAATGGGAAGCAGATGGAGAAGTTCGCAAATGTTAAAATCGTTTTTGGCATTTGACTTTAAGATGAATTTGCCTTTATGAAAAAGTATCCACTGTATTCGTATGCATAAAACCCTCAACAAACTCTGCTTTCAAGGCAATAGCTCTTTATGATGTTTATCAGTTGATTTTCATTCATCTTAATCATAGTTACAGATACAATACTTTTGCTGTCGCCTTCGTATACAAGTTCACGTAGGCTTGCCCACTTAGGCTGACCTTCTAGTGCTGCCTCGGCAGTTATTGTGAAACTTGAAGTTCACTTTGTGTTGCTTGTATCTTATGTTGAGAGACAATAACCCGACACATATATTTTGTTTTATGTGTGACCACCGGAAATGTTAGATTTTAATGAATTTCCAACAATTTCAGATTCATTGATGATTGAGACAACACCAAGATGATTCACTTTCAAAAACTAGTTTACCGTGAGATATTTATTCGAATATCTACGTGGCTAGTTGTAACCTATACATTTAGAGTGCTTTGTACGGAGTTAGTATCTGCTAGGTGTTTCTGGAATTGACTTTGATAATAGGTAAAAATAGTTTGTTAAGTCATTGGTGGTAGAAACTGAGTTAAAAGTTATTGTAGTTGTAGATCGGTTGAGTTGAGTGAGGTTTTCGATGATAAAAACTTAATTAAGCGGTAGTTTCTGCACGAATGTTAAGATTTATTACCCCGTTCTGAGTTTATCTGGCGATCTGAATTCGAGACAAGGTTAAACAAGCTGAAAACTTGTCCGTATATTCAACTAGTCATACAAATGTTCGTTGATTGATAGGTCAGGCTGGAGGAAGTTTATCAATATTTTCAGTTATACAGTGATGTTTGAGACTAGATCAACAGACAATTTGCATATGTTAGAAGTTACGTTTCAAACTAAACATCTGGGCTAAGACATCTAAATTTAAATTGTCAAAATATTCAAAAATACCGGTCAGCTGCTGATGATTCAAAAAATACGCTTAATTGGGTATAGGCCCAGAAACCTTTCGATTTTTCTTAATTTCTCAGACAAAACATAAACAGAAGTACGAGTAATAAGTAAGTAACTATTTCTGATACCACTGCGGATTGTACAGACTTCACGATAATGTCTAGGAGAATCGAACTTCATCACAGCGCTGTAAGAGAATGCAATCACATTCCATAGGGCTCTTTGAGAAATGTTTGAACTGGACCAATTAAGACTAAGGTTGTTCTCTTTATCAGAATTTGTTTTGGCTAATAACACCTGCCCTAAATGACGCCTTCAAAGGGGTCCGACAACCCAAGGAAAAACGAGAGACCCTCCGTAAAAGAAAAAAAAAAGATTGCATTGGTGGACTGCCACCAATGTACAAACAGACTGGAAAGCCTCTAAATGTAGCTTTAAATATTTGAGAAAAAAAACTTGGAGACAAGGAGTAGTTCCTGGAGAACTCCATACTCTTCAAGGATACTTCAAAAGCCCATCCCGTCTTAGATGGCTCTCATTCTGAGAAGGAACCTTCACCCAAAAGCAGCACCTGTTCCACCTCCTACTCGTGCTGTCCTGCAGTGATGAACTCTTTAAATTTCCGGATCAGATACCATCGTCCTGGTACTATTGGAGAGAACGTGTTCGACACCGTCATGGACTCCTTCAAAACCAGTCCGAGGGGTTAATTATCACTGGGTACGACCACGTCTGACTTGCTTGCAATATTGCCTTGATATCAAAAATAGTTGAAAGAGCTTTTTTAGATCTTTATATCAAAGGATCATTGTATATTCATACCCACAGTCAAGTTCGGACGTGTTTTAATTTCGCTCCGCGATAATTTGTGAATATTTGTTTTTCTGTTTGACCTTTTTCCTTATTTTTGGTTTTTTTCTTGTGTGACCCCATTCTTCCCAATCACTTGCACCATAAATTCCCAGTGTCATCAAAATACAGTGACTTTGTGTCTTTAAAAAAAAAA
The DNA here is from genome assembly GCA_963966105.1 of Volucella zonaria. Lineage (NCBI taxonomy): Eukaryota > Metazoa > Arthropoda > Insecta > Diptera > Syrphidae > Volucella > Volucella zonaria. The sequence continues at coordinate 11,282,871 of OZ014530.1, forward strand.
GAAACGCTAAAACTCATCTAGAAGAGTATAAGCGCATATTCAATGTTCGATCGATAACAGCATAACCACCACAAAATCAGCTGTTCAATCCCTGTAGTCTAAAATAACTAAATTAGCAGATTCTGATAAGTCTCACTGCTCAAACGTGTTACCAGCGATTCAGTCAACTTCAATTCAGTTGGGAAAAATTATGTCAAAGTTGATTGACAAATCCACTCTTCTATATCTCAAGCATGCTGAACATACCGGAAACATCGGATCCATCCAACATGACCTCAATTTTCTAAGTGAGGAAGCTGCATCCACTAGATCAACCACAATGCAGATATTGGAGGAATCTCTAGTAAGCCGGATGCACCTCCATCTGCAGGAAGCCCATATAACAAATCCTTACACGACGAGCTGTATACATTACCCTCAACCACTTCAGCCCCAACTCATTCAATAACCATTACCACCGAAGCCTCCGTTCAACCCACTTTGATAAATGCAACTCCGATCACCAATCCCGTCCCAAGACCATTGCCAATAATTAGGGCTCTTGGGACATCCTGGACTCACCCTGAATGGACCAACGGAATTTAAAAATGAAATAAAATGAATCTTGAAGCCACCAAACAACCGTGTCCCACGTCACGCAAGCCCGTCCTGCATCAAAGACGTTTTTAGGAAGAAATTTGGTATACAAGACATCAAGTGCAAACAAGTTGGCAAAGTGAAGAGCAAAAACGGCATGTGTTTTGAAATACGTATACTCATCAAATACGATTGGATGTTCAAATCTTCGGACGGCCGCCTCAAAACAGAGTTTCATTTAACCTTGCTCCTGCGCCTTCTACCCAAGTTCCTACTAACGTTGCCCCATTTGCCAAATATCCTAATTTTATTAGCTCCCATATACTAAACCCAACCACCCCTTCCTCTTCTTCATCTACCAATCCCCCTGATCCAACCCCCCTCACTAGTCAAGATTCTAATTCCGGAGTGCTTGAACAACCTGCCCCTTCTTCATCCGCTCGTTCTCTTAATTCGCCTGCCCTCGATTTTTGCCCGAAATACCTTGACCCACTCCTTCCACCAACTGTCAAACTCACTAAAAAATTGTTTGATATGAATGATGACAGTCGTTACGTAGTATCTCGTTTGAGAGACCGCCGCATTTATCAAAATGTTCGGCTCTACCTTGCCTACTTGCACGACAAACCCAACTCCGTTTGCATTGATGGCATAACCAAAACCAACACTATGGTTTCGATTCAACGAAAAGGTCTTCCTATTAAGCCAGTTGAATTTATGCAAATTTTCGTTCGCTACCATGAGAGTTTCGACATCTCTTCCGATGAAGTTCATAATGATCTTTCCACGCTGTCTTCGCATGTCAGCTCTAAACGTCTCTCCAACTTGCAAAGAACTCGTTCAAATTTTAAAAACTATTACAGTTCCTAACAAACTAAATCCTGTATCCTCCAGTCCACAATGCCTGTCCATTTACTACCAAAATGTAAGAGGTTTGCGCTCTAAAATCTCCGTCGTATATTTCAATTCTCAAAAGTTACCCTATGACCTAATTGCTCTTACTGAGGCAAATCTAATTCCGGACATTAACAACCTTGAGCTGTTTCCTCCAAATTTCAACGTTTTTCGAAAAGATGGATTTGAAAGAGCTGATAATCCCTATGGCCGAGGTGTTTTACTAGCAATCCGGAACTTTTTCCATGCAACTCCTGTTGATATTCCCCACACTGACAACTTTGAGTTAGTATGTGCCAACATTACGCTCCCCAAACGCTGTCCTTACGTACTTTGTTGTTACATTCACCCATCCCAACCAATTGAGTCTTATCGACTTGTAGCTCACGCAGTGGATTTTTTGACTGATAATGCACAACCTGAAGACTGTATTATTCTAGTAGGGGATTTCAACCTACCTCAACTTAAATCGGAGCCTTCCGACGATTCGTCTCATTTCGTCTCTCTTAATTCGTCCTCAGAAATAGAAATTTTGATGGTGGACTGCCTAACCAACTCAAGTCTATATCAGATTAGTGGAATACCTAACACAATGAACAGACAACTCGACCTTGTCTTCACATTCGATTCAGTTGACTGTGTCGTTTATAGGAGTGATCATCTTCTTTCTACCCTAGACCGCCTTCATCCCTTCTTGTCAATTATATACTCATATGAAAATGGCAACACAAGTGTCGATGCGGAAAACGCATTTTCATTTAACTTCCGAAGGACCGACTTTAACAAACTTAAAAACCTCATCAGCAACATTAACTTTGACTTTATTGCTGAGGCGACTAATATTGATCTTGCCCTATCAACGTTCTATTCGTTAATTTTCTCCTGCTTTGCCCAATCGGAGTTGCGCTCTCTCCGTAATTACAGAAACAAGTTGTGGCATAAATTCTTAAGGACTCGATTGGTATATAATCGTTTTTCTGAACTTTGTGAGTCTCTTTACCTTGAGTACATCTACCGCATGCAATTTAACTTAGTCTCAGACCCTAAACGCTTCTACCAGTTTGTTAATACCAAAAGAAAGTCAGACGGCTACCCATCTACTCTCAAATTTCTTAGTGAATCTTCTGCCGACACGAAAACCATTGCAAATTTCTTTGCCTGTCATTTTAATAAATACTTTTCTAAGAAAACAGCTGAACCCGATCCTAGTTACTTTAGCTATATGAGAAACTATCCTGAGACATCATCCGTTTCGCTAAATATAACAACATCTTTGGTATCTGATAACATTACCAAACTTAAAGATGATTTTTCGTCTGGCCCTGATGGCCTTCCGGCTATTGTAATAAAAGAGTGTGTTAACCATCTCGGTCCTCCCCTTGCTGCCCTATTTAACTTGTCTGTCTCAACAGGTACTTTCCCTTTCCTATGGAAGGAATTTTACATCATCCCTATTCATAAAAAAAGGAAGTAAGGCCGAAGTCGATAATTATAGGCCCATAGCAAAACTCTCTTGCATAACCAAACTTTTTGAAAGCATAGTCTATCAACAACTGCTTCCGTACTGTAGGTCAACTATCTGTACAAATCAGCACGGTTTCATGAAAGGTAAATCAACGACCACTAACCTAACAGAGTTTGTCTCTAGGACGCTTCATGCTTTAGAAGACGGTGATGAAGTCGATTCAATTTCCACTGATTTCAGCAAGGCATTCGGTAAAATTTCTCACCAACTTATCATTTTTAAACTAAAAAAACTTGGCTTTTCCCCTCATTTTGTGGCATGGTCCAAATCCTATTTAGAAGACCGAGAATACAGGGTCATCTTCAGATCTTCAATATCCGACCAAATTAAAGCAACATCTGGTGTCCCTCAGGGTAGTCACCTTGGGCCAATCATCTTTATCCTAACGATTAATGACATAAATCTCATTTTCCAAAGTCATTTCATAGCCTTCTGACTCCCATTGCCTGCAAGATGACTTAAATAAGTTTTCGGTATGGTGCAAGCAAAACTTTTTGGAGCTTAATGTCAGCAAATGCCACGCGATAACCTATTCTCGCATGCGTCTACCTCCCCCTCCAAGAAACTATTTCACCTGCGATGAGCCTACTCCTTCCACTACCCAAGTACGGGATCTAGGAATAATTTGTGACAGAGAATTGAATTTCGACTCCCAAATTGACAGCATTATAAATAAAGCTAACTCTGCACTTGGTTTTATCAAACGCTGGTCGAGAGAATTTTCCAACCCTTACGTTACAAAATCCCTGTACATTACTTTTATAAGGCCTCTTCTCGAATATTGCAGCCATGTTTGGTCACCCTATAAACCAATCCACATTCAAAGAATAGAAGCAGTCCAACGCAGGTTTATCCGTTTCGCACTTCGTGGTCTACCCTGGGCCGACCCATATGGATTACCCCCCTATGAAAATAGGATGAAACTAATTAGCATGCATACCATAAAAAAACGTCGTGCAGTCGCTGATGTACTTTTTATCCACCCGTTTCTGACCGGAAACATCGAGTGCTCGAGAATAACGCAAAATATTGCATTCACTCCCAATCCCCGTAATCTAAGATCTGTCCCACTCTTTCTGATACGAACTCACCGCACCAACTACGGTCACTTTGAACCCATATCTAGAATGTTGCGTATAACGAGCAACTACGCCGAAGTCTTTGACCTAAATAGCAGCAAACACGAAATGAAAAAAGCACTGCTCAATATGCCACATCTCCCTCGTCCACCATTTCTCCTCGCCCCATTAGGTTAAGAATATCTTTGTCAGTTTTAAGTCTAGCTTTAAGTATTTGCTTGTTACTAAGCTAAATAAAGTTGTCCGGGATAGACCCAGGCTAATAATAATAATAATAATCTGTAGATACATCATTTCAAACCAACGCATAATGTGCGTGTGCAAATCGTAACTGCCATCTTAAGAGCGAAATAGGATGAGCCCTAAGCAACGTTGAAACTGAAACGATTTTCAGGTGAATAGCGTTCTTAAATCAATAAGTCGCCATATCGTAGGTTACCTTTGAAGAACAGAGTAACCATGACTAAAGCTCTGCCAAAGGATGAACAAATTCAGGCACGTTACAAGTTTAGTGCTTAGCTTACCACAATTATGGACTTTGGTATATATCGATGTCGACATAGTAGTGATACACTTTCTGATCCACCAATACTTGCTGTAGATTACTAGCTTTCCACTGGATACGCCATAGTGGCCTTAATATTGATTCAGCCATCTTCTGCAGAAAAGCCATTATGGCTTCGTGGGAAATCTAGCTTTGTAAGAAATTGATGTGAAATAAAATAAAACGTCGAAAGTACACAATTCCCGTCTTTGTCCCGGCTAATTTCACTAGGAATGCTAAATACTTGTGACGCAGGAAGCGTGCTTACATATTAAGGAAGCCTAGAAATAGACTGCAGCAATGGATCATCTACTAGCTGGACCTTATCTATATATCCGAGAAGGCTCAATGAACTGCTTTCTTATACTTAAATGAACGGAAATATATGTCCAACTCGAATAAGGTTCAAATGCTTCTACAACTACTCTCCCTTGATATTGTAGGGAAAACATTTCCTTTGGTCTGGCCCTAAAGCCGAAAAGCATCCTGGAATGAAGGAATTAAGACTGAGGTACAATGTCAGTTCCCTACATCCTTGCCACGATAATGTAACATTTAGAGCGAGCTATAAACATAGAGGATGTTGACAGCACTAATACTCGTAAGTCCTTTGCAACTAATTTTCACTGACGATATAAAATTCAAGGAATCAAAAATCTTTCCTTAAGGCCATTCGGCTGTTTATAAAGCCATTGAGTAGTTATCGATGGATAGGTGCCGTACCTCCTCAGCAATAACGCCTCGATAAAATATTTCGCATCCACCACTATAAGATCTTAGACATTGATCGTCCTTCATGGGTCAATGTATTCCACGACATGGCTTGCTCGGCTCAACGCCAAACATAGTGATTGGGCAAATAATACACCAAATACTAGAGGGAACCTACTATTCAATTGGTGGGGTCAGCACAGCATAACGTATCGACTCGGGCTTAAGGCGACGGATAGTCCGTCGTTTCCCAGACACGGGTCCTATTTGGATCTTCTGCTGTTCGACTCACGAATACAACTGACATGCACTAACCAACAAACTACAAACTGTCTACGCACTTTCGTGTATGACAGTGACCATTGCGGTCTCAGCACCGAAATAACTGTTCCCAACGAAACTGCGGAATTGGAAGAGTTTGTTCAAAGGTATTCCTACAATTATAGTAGAGTGCGTTGGACAAACTTCTCAAGAATACTGACGAGAGCACTCTCCTCGAATTCGCTCTACCCACCGTCCAACAGAAATCTGTCAAACGAGGAGATTGACAGATATCTAAGACTAATGGACGATACAATCAAACGAACAATGGACAGAACGATACCTCGGTATCAACACACTGACAACGAAGACTTATTCCGCAATGCAACTATTGACGCACTGCACCGACAAAAAAGTAGGCTGCTGTCAAGACTAAAAACCTTGTACAGACGGTTTACTGACAGACATAACCCGGAGATCATGACATTGAAGTCGTCGATTAAAAACCTCCAAACATTAATAAAGGAAAATTACAAGAATTCTGCAAGTTTGTATTGGAACAACAAAATTCGGGCTGTAAACACCAGCAACCCGAATATGTTCCCGTAAATAAATAAAATATTTCGGAGAAATAATCAGAACGACCTTCCATGTCTTAAAATCGCCCGAACGACGAACAACGAACAAATACTTGTTGCAGCAGGCATTGATCCAAATGAGACATTGATGATGACAACTTCTTTGTGATCGAGGATCCACAGGAGAAGGTAGAGGCTATAGGAGCGACTTTCCGGGAAGTGTACAAGGCGAATGACATCATTGGCCCGAACCACGACCTGGGAAGTCAAGTCCTTGTGCACAATTTCTACCTTCGAAATGAAATTGTGAATTGGCGATTCGAGAGCTCGGGTTTCACCCAGTTCAGTGACGAGAACATGGCAAATAATGTCATCACCAACGAAAGGGTATTACCACCGTTCATTTCGAAGGAAGAGCTCCATGAGATCTTCGACACAATCAGGGCTAAGAAATCTGTGGGGACCGATGGTATTCCGAACATCGTGCTTCGACATCTTCCTCTAGAAGCGGTGGACATTTACACCACCCTGTTTAATAATGCAATGAATAATGCACATTATCCAGCGCATTGGAAAACTGCGGTGGTACATCCCATTCCCAAAAGGAATAAAGATACTTCCAATCCGGCGAATCTCCGCTCGATCAGTCTTCTTCCAAACATCAGTAAGGTTTTCGAGAAAGTGATCAATAGAGTCCTGACTAAGTGGGTTGAGGACAAACATATTGTTCCGGATAATCAATTCGGTTTCGAGGTGGGGCATGATATCATTCATGCTGCGTCTAAACTGGTTTCTGATATCCAATGGAAAAAAAGCAAGAAACAGTGCACTGGTGCCTGCCTGATTGACTTGGAAAAAGCCTTCGTTACCGTATGGTTAGAGGGACTTTTCTTCAAGCTGGACAGGTTGGGCATTAGTAAACCACTGCTGTATATTCTTTTTGGTATGCTCTCTAGTAGACAGTTCATCGTGAAGAATGACGATGTGACTTCTGCTGGAACATTTAACATTAAAAACGGTCTGCAACAAGGTGCGGTAAATTCGCCGATCCTATTCAACATTTACACAAGTGATCTAATAGGTTTACTTCCCCACAGCATTGCGAACGCGGACGACTTAATCGCGTACAGATCAGGTCCAAAGATTGAGGTCATTAACATACTTTTGCAACGTGACTTCGATAAAATTAGACAATATTGCGATGACTGGAAGTTGAAAATCAACTTTCAGAAGTCGGAAACCATTCTGTTTAGGACGCCTTTGTCTGGGGCCTCTAGGGATACCAGAAAGAATTGGCGAAAGTTCTCTATCGTCGGACAACATGGACAGCCACTTGCTTGTCGAAATGTAGTCAGATACCTTGGGATCTGGCTAGACCAATATCTGTATTTTAACAAACATATAGATGTTGCTCTGGCCAGAGCCAGAGGTGTTTTTGCCCTTACAAGGAGACTGCTTTATAACAGCCAACTCGATGAGTGGGTGAAGGTGATCTGCTACATGGCCCTCATCCGGCCTATGCTTGTATTTGGATGTCCCGTGTGGTTCAACCTGAGAGCAAGTTTGTTGGAAAAGATTCGGGCGTTTGAGAGGGCTTGCCTTAGGGCTTGTCTTCGGTTATACAGAACACCAGAGTCTGAGTACATAAAATTCTATCGCAATGAGGTCTAGTACAATAGGGCGAACCTAATAAGAGTGGACAATTTTGTTATTAAGTTGACTCGAAGGCACATTGCAAGAGCAATAACCTCATCGAACAACCTGATCTCTGGGGCTTACTACCCCAACTATATGTATCACGAGAGAGCTCGCCTTGACGGCTTTATTCCTCCAGAAGCGTTCCTCTATCTAGATAGTAAAGGTCTGATCCAGGACAGATTGGCGGTGCCGCTAATCTTCCACGTCGTTCGAACAGCTGCGGACAGGCGACTCAACTACGACAGAGACGGAGCGTCTCCGGTTCAGTAGGGCGGTAGGGAGCCGCGACAGGAGGGATGTTGCTCAGCAGCACCAGCAATTTTGGTGGCTTGAAGAGGGCGAGGAGGCTTCGTAGTCGAACTCCTCCAGTGATAGGTAGCTTCATGTGAAGCAGAGTGGTCCAGCCTAATTTTTGTTTTTTTTAGCCACGGCCGGCTTACATAGTTTTAGGTAGGTTTAAGTTAGATTGTAAGAAAAAAAATAAATAAAACCAAAAAAAAATAAATAAAAATAAAAAAAAATTTACATATTAGATTTAAGTAGTTTAAGTAGATTAAGATTTATTTTTAGGTAGTATGTAGGCTTTTAGGTTTAAGTTTTATAAAAAAAATAATATGTCCATATACTAAGTTTTTACTTAAAATTGATTTTCTTAGTTTTAGTTTCGTTATATATAAAAATATATATACACTGTAAGATCCGTCGAAAGACATAGTTTAAGTGTTAGGTTTAACTTAGAGTGCCCGCATGGGGCCAGTAAGTTAGTGTAAGATTATTTCTAAGTTATTTAAGAGTAAATTAAGAAATATAAATAAAAATGCATAAAAACTGAAAAAAAAAAACTGATGGCTTGCTCGGCTTACTAAAGGATGTTTTTTTTTTTAGAGGTATACAAATTTAATATGAAATAAAATACATGAATGTTAATGTCTATGATATTAGCTTTATTTAATACATAATTTTATGCCATTAGTGTTTAAATATGACATTGGGCATATGCGCGTCACGCCAGCTTGAATGAAGTGCAATCGTGAAGTCCAATTTTCGACAACTTTATCGAGCTACTGAGACCATATATTACAGCAATAACACGGTGAGTGTCAACTTCCAAATCGTCCAACATCTCTGGTTTATCGGTATAGACTAGTGACCTTACATAGCCCCAAGGAAAGTAATGTAAAGGTGTGAGATCACAGGATTGTGGAGGCCAGTTAACAGGTCCATTACGCGAAATTATGCGCTCAGCAAATGTTTCCCGCAATAAATTGATGATGTCGCGCGCCGTGTGGCATGTTGCGTCATCTTGTTGAAACCAAAGCTCTGTCACGTCAATTCCAATTCAACTGAGGAACGAAAAAGTCAGGAATCATGTTTCTTTAGCGCTCTGCAATCTGCATTGACGGTAACATTCTGGCCGGCGTCGTCCTTAAAGAAATATGGGCCGATGATTCCACCAGTCCATAAAGCACACCAAACAGTAAGTTTTAATGGTTGTAAGGGCGTTTCGACAAAGGCTTCTGGGTTTTCTCCACTCGAAATTCGGCAATTTTGCTGGTTTACATATCCATTTAACCAAAAATGGGCTTCATGGGAGAACGAAATTTTGCGTTGGAAATGAGTATGAAGCTGAATCATGTTTAAGGCCCATTCACCGAACCTAAGACGCATATAATTCTTGCACAAGCTGGATATCATAAGCTTTTAAGACAAGATCTTTCCGTAAAATCTTCCCCAAAGCTCCAATTGCTGTGCACCATGGCGAAACGACTCATTCGGATTCTCCTCAACGCTGAATTCCACAACGGCAATAACTTCTTCTGATCGCACTGTTTGTCGTCCTTGGGGATGCGTATTATCCGCTAGAGTGTGCGTGGTGCGAAAACGATTCATCCTGTTCCGAATAACTTGCTCAGATGGACGTAGCGCATGATAAGCTTGGCGAACCGAACCATGGTTTTCAAAATAAGTTCTGGCGTTAATCTATTCATCGTAAAATGGCAAAGCGTACTAACCACAAACCAAATTAACAATCTGTAGAAACAGTGTTGTCAGTTTAAAAACCAAACCTCTAAAAAAAAACATGCTTTATAAATCCGTCGCGCTTGCGGAATGCGTGTTACTTTCTTTTGGGGTCTAGATTTCCGGCCGATCCTCTCGTAAAATTGTCAATTGAGGAAAAGATTTCAAAGACAGCGATTCATAAAAGTGTGTAGCTCTTTTTTGACAACGACATTCGTCTTGAAAGTACTGCACCCAAAAAACAGTGCAGACTACACATTTCAACAAAATAGGCGGATCTCTGTCTTGAAGATATAACGTGCACTGCTTCTCCAGCTTTTAAACGTAAAATTGCCAAAGATTGCTTCTCCGAACTCATCGACCAGATGTATGAGTATTGTCCTAAGCATGACGTCCTAGTTAGGAAAGGCAAATTTGAGAAACAAAGCCTGCTCGTATATAGCGCAAGAGTTCTGAAACTGGAGTCATGCTAATCGACTTCATGGCGGTGCAGAATGTCATCCTAGCTTGCACACAGTCATCTGATCAAAGATTCGTTTAACAGATTGATCACATGTCGTCGAATGGTAATCGCAAGAGACTGCTAGAGCCTTTCTGATCAATCTCCCAAAACGTTTTAAAAACATCTATGCTGTCCGGATCAAGAACAGAACACCAGTGGTATTTTCAGTGAGTCATTAGGGACGTTGCATCTGACATGATAACGAAATTTCTAGTATGATGAAGATTGTCGAGAAAGACATGTAGTGAAATGAGAACTGCTCACGAAATCCTCAACCAAAGGAGATGAAAGGAATATCGTGTTTTCAGAAAGAAAATGGAGCTAGCAGAGCACTCTATCCAGTCTATTGAGAAGTGCTTCTGCAGAAAGATGTTCAGAAGTTCTACCAAAAAGTGAAAAGAACTTGCCAGCGACATTAATACCGAACAGAAGCATGCCTAGATGCAGATAAAAATGTAAAAGTAGAGTCACATTCGGTGTTGAGAATTTGAAAGGAATACTTCTGAGGACTGTTTAACAGCGAAGACGACCAGCATACCGATCTCAGGCAGAATGAACCATTCAACGTGGAAAATGATCGGCACCGACTTTGTCCACTCGATCAATAGGAGGTGTGGAAAGTGATATAAATGAAGGACTGCAGAACCAGGCAGACTACCTACCGGAACATAAACCAACACTTTTAAGCGGATAAATCTACACCGATGAATATAATGTCGGCATTGTCGGCAAGATTTTATATCAATTAAGTTCAATATCGACCAGATATTCGCAACACGTCAGATTTTGGAACTTCAAATCAATATTTATTGCTTTTAAGTCTGCATATCACAGCATATACGAGTACATGTACTCGTAGAGACGAGCCAACGAACCAACGCAACGAAGTCTGACTGTATTATGCGGAACTGAAAACTCCTAACAGCGCAAGCTGAGTTGGGGTGAATTCAGAACGCATGTTCCAGACGTGACATATCTTGCTGACCAAGTTTACGAGGGCCGTCAAATGTATTACAAGAGCTCCTTTGAAGGAGAACGGGCAGCGGAGGAATTCCTCTCCGTGGAACCAACGGTGACGTCCGCAGCTAGACTTGCGAAATATTTATTTGAGCTACTCCAGCATATTCACAGCTCAGGTCAATGAGAAACTTTACATACTGAGGAAGGGACTTGCAATAAAGAAATGGTAACGGAGTAGCCCCTGATGGGTCAGCGGCGGTGGCGGTGCTCACGTCCCTTGTTCTGAGGCTTGAAACCAAGTACTTGGCCATCCAAGTTGAAGTTTGTGTATTGAGGTAACTTCTCTCTCACAGAAAAACTAAAGTATTCCTAAAAAAACAAGCTCCGGATATATGATAGATGACTTTACTGTTGACGACCCCGGCAAACGAAACAAGGACAACGACGTTTGAATCTGCACGTGGAATATCGGACTCTTAAGAGGCGACGTGCTGCCGAACAATTAGCAGAGACCCCTGACTGCTATTATCCAGATATCAACGCCATCCGGGAAGTGCGATGGCATTCGCCGAGGAGGATGACAAATTCTGACATCTATTATGGTAATCGCTATAGGAAACAGAATAGCTCTCATTCGAGTGAGGAATTTTCATACGCACCAGACTTAGGTAAGTCTGGAGCTTTCGAAACGTGAGAGAGCATCTTGTGACAATCTGCATCAAGGTTAAATTCAACAAGCGAAGTATTGTATGGACTAGGCTGTCGACCTTTTGGCAGTGCAAAGGAGCTGACGACAAGAATGGAGCTTTTCACCGAGAAGAATCTATTGAATTTACGCGGCTATGATAAGGTCAATTATATTCTATACGTCGGTTGCTTGGTGAAATAAGCGTACGTCATTGTTGCTTTTACCAGCTACAGCTTGGCTCCGCTCTAGACGCATTGATGAATTTCCCTCCCCTTGATATTCATATCATCAGCTGCACTCTCAAAGCCATCTTCCGCTTAAAAAGATGTGGTCTTTGGTACAACTCGCACCAGAGCTTTGATGACGTCGCGCACCGACTGTCTTTCGACTGTGGACATGACGTCTGATGCAGTGACACTAAAACTCCTCATGCGGAAAAAATACGAAATCGATTTTCCCTGTTCCAAAGACCTCAGTTTCGGCCAGAATCTGTGCTAGGAGAGGAATGTAGTCGGGCCTTCATGGATGACTCAAAAATTAATCTAGTATGTGGCGGTGATGTCTTTCTGGAGAACAACAACATTAGATTTCACTGCTCTTGACGAAAACACGCGTCTATCGTCCAAGCGGAGATATACCCCAACACATTTGAGCGCTTATTGACTTTGCGGGGAGGCGAAATATACCTACAGCAAGCAAAATGTTTCCTCATTTCAATATACACAAGGGGATATGGCGGTCTTCAGATCTTGAAACGCTAAATCAATTTGATCACATTGCGTTCGATGTAAGACATGCCCCCAGTATTCTGGATGTCCGAGCCGGGCAGCCAACTTCTACTCGGGTCACCATCTGATTGCAGCCAAAGTGCGCATGTGGATCTCCCAAGAACCAAGACAAAGAAAAACTGCTAAAAGATAGAAAATCTGCAATTGGAAGAGACTGCCAAAATCTCTTCAAAGCACGTATCTCGAAATCCGTCAAAAACTCTTATACCGCCAGCCGAAGTACCGAAGACCAGTGGCAACGATGCCAGCGTGCCATCAGACACACCGTAACTGATGTGCTGGGTTTTACCCGACCACCATCAAGAAATCTCTGGTTTGAAGAAGAATGCCAGCAAGCACATGCAGGTAAACAACAAGCGTGCAAAGCGGCACTCGTGATCTCTACGAGCAGAAGAGACGGGAAGAACATCGGCTTCCCCATAAGAACAAAAAAAGCACGAGAACCGCACTATCGAAGATATTGAGAGATTGTACAATACTTCAGGAATAACGTACGGAAGTTTTACTAACAGGTAAAAAGAACGTGCAAAGTCCAGAAGAGCCGTACACCTCAAGCAGAATAGACCATCTAACTTAGACGATAACCTCTGCCCACCTGTCCAACACCAAGCAATATCATAGCCTGATTGCAGCAAAGCAGCTGGATTTGGACCTGACTCAGATCTGGTCAGAAGAGTGTATGGCTGATGAATGGAATCTCAGCATCGTTTGCCCTATCAATAAAACAGTGAGACCCCCGCAACAGCGCAAAGTATAGAGCCATGAGCCTTCATACATGATCTCTTCGTCAACAACCAGATTGGCCCTTACCAGCACGGTTTCAGAGCAGGAAAGTTCACAATAGACCAAATTTTCACACTCCGGCGGATCCGGATACCCACAGTCTTTTCACCGATTGTAAGGCCGCATATGACACCATTTATAGAGACAAGCTAAACAGCGTCATGTTCGGCCTTAGTATCTCAGCCAAACTCGTCAATCTGCGCAGAATGAGTATAGAAAATGCTCGCTGCTCCATCAGGGTCGGTAACGACTTAATTGAGACTTTTGATGTCAAAAAAGGAGTTGCGCTGGGATCTTACTTGTTTAACATCAAACTTAAAAGTATAGTGCGGAATTCGAAAGCGATCACCGGAGGCACAATCCTCCAAAAGTCTGTGCAGGTACTAGTGTACGCCGATGTTATTGAAAAATAGGCAGCGCTTAGCGGGTTGTCACCGGTGCGTTCACTTGTATTTAAACTCAAGCTGCCAAACTGGGTTTAACGGTAAATGAATGCAAAAGCAAGTACATATATGCTATTAACAAGAAGTGTCATACAATATTGCCGAATTGGACGGAAAGTCAAGGTCGATAGTTATAATTTTGGGATAGTTAGGGACTTTGCCTACCTTGAGTTTGATATCAATTGTGCCAACAATTCTTCAGCAGAACTATTACGAGAAATCACTCTTGCAAATCACTGTTTCTTTGGGCTAAGAAGGCAATTCAGTAGTAAGGCCCTATCCCGAACAACTAAGGGGACTTAAGGTATGAGACCTTAATCATCCCAGTCCTACTTCATGGTGCTTAATCATGCACTCTATCAACAACTGATAAAGATATCGCCTGTCGTCTAGAGAGAAATTCTTCGTAAGATACGAGTATTCGTCCCGTTTGACGAGCTTTGGAGGAGGAGATTCCACGACGAACTATGCGCCTGAGATAACTAGGGCATGTAAGGTGAATGAATACCAATGCTCCGGCCAGCAGAGTCTTCGAATCTAACCCGGAGGGACAACGGACTAGAGGAAGACTAGTCTTAAGTGGGGTGCATATGTAGAAGGGTTCCTCATCCGAAGTGGGTGCAGTTAGCTAGAAGGGAAAAACCCATTATTTGGCTCCCAGGTTCAATAATCCAATTGTCTGTAGAGCTGCTGTCATATACTAAGGACATTGACATTTTGGAAGGAAATAAGCAAGCTGTCTCTGATGCGTTTGTGGGGTCAGGTTAGGTTCGATTAAAACAGGGACATGTTGGATATGTCATCATACAAACACCAGGTACCAAAACGGGCCCATCGCGATCCCTGTGAAACCAGTTGAATTTATCTTCAAATGGCAAGAGCCTAAACAATCTCCCTGGTGAAACATCCAATTTCTTTGCAAGAGCCAAGAAGGCCTTTGAAGTTCATGCCGTCTATTTCCTCTAGTTTTTCGAAAAAGTATTTCCCTAAAAATTCTCCTTACCTCGCATTCCCACAGTATTTGTGTTATGTCCTAAACAGCTTACAGATCACCACAGAATCTGCAAATATTTGAGTCTCTTTGCGAGTTCCCGCAGGTCTTCTCAGGATTCCTATTTCTGTCTTAAGCTTATCCCTGCTTAATTTTATTAACAACCTAGATCTTTTGCCGTCAAAAAGTGTCTAGAGGGCCTTGGATACCCTGTGTCCCTCAAGGCTTGGCCACCTTAGGTTGGCACTTCTTGTGTGTAAAGGGGTGGTTTGATGTTGGCAAGCTTACTATTATCGAGTAGACCTCCTTTTCCTGCAAACTCGTCCGCTAGTTCATTTCCTTGGGCCCCCGCCCAATTATCAAGGCTTCGCCCATCAATGACGTTGTCTAATAAAAAGCGGGGGCAGAGCATATTTACTGGTCTTATCGTAAACATCTTCAGATATTGCCTTTGAATGGTTGCTACGATTTGACCAGTTACAAGTTACCGGTCATAGGTCTTGTTGGCAGCTGGACCACCAGTAGTCCATACCAGGACTTAAATCACGGTACCATGGGAGTCAGGAGCCCCCCGGATTTCGGTCCGGGCCTGACTTGTTAGAGGTAGGCCCCCTTGTGGGAGCGTCATGGTGGCTGTGGTTTAAACCCAAATCGCGGGTACGGGTTTTCCTTTGGTTTAACCCATTGTAGAGTACCAAATAAGTATTAGGTGCTGTGACCCTAAGAACAGTAAGAGGTTTTAGGTCGGCCTCGACTCATACCAAGGGTGGAACTTGTGCCTCCAACACAGTTCCGAGGACGGAAGAACAATGGCAAGGCGTATCCTTGTTCCCTATGGATGTATGGGCATCCCGCATCATAATTTTTAACGTAAACAGGTGGTTTTACGTTAAAAATTATGAGACGTTGTGTTCATTTCCTTTAATACCACAGTGTCCTGACACCCAGCACACTCTCACCCGGTTCTGACTGCATAGTGCCTTGAGCTCAAGACAGCCCCTCACTGTATCAGAACTCATGTTGGTCGATTCCATAGCCTTGGGTGAGGCCGAGCTATCGATGTAGATAGCGATATCTCTTTCAGATACCGATCTCATCTACATTAGCTCAGCCGCCCTGAGGACAGCCAGAACCTCTGATTGGAAGACACTGCTTGCGTCCGGCAGTCTTATAGACACTTAGTTCTGGCTCTTCTGAGAAGATACCAAAATAAGTTCCTTTCACTGTTTTCGAGCCATCTGTGAAAGTTGTAATTTTATTTGACCTGGTTATTGCATTTTTGGCAGTCCTCCCTTATGTCATTCGGAATGTCGAGGTCGACCAAGGAAGGAATTTCGTCTGTTAGAATTGGATTGGCTGGCAAAAGCTCCGCTAGGACCATGTCATGTCTGCTACTGTCGTATTGTTTGTGGCTAAAGCCAAGCATGAGCTGTCTACGGAAAAGAAGACCCAAGACCAACAATTCTGGCAGCACGCCATTACAAATACTGCAACCTTGTCGTGGTAAAAGACTTAATCTACCTGGTTTCCTTGGTCAACCTTACCAACTACACAAAGGGAGAGATGATACAAAGCACCACATTTCCCAATTATTCTGATTAGCAACAATTTATCCCGCAGTATGGCGTGGGAGGATGGACTTCAAAGCGGATGAAGCCGTTCTTGATTACGAGAGAAAAGTTCTTCCTTCTTATGATGTTCACATACTCATAATAGTAGCTTTGATGGCTTGGAAAATTTTGGCGGATGAACACCAGTGCTCCGGCGTTTAGTGTCCTCGATTAAAAAGGACCTCGCCTAAGATGGAACTTTTAAAGTGGATAGGACCTCAGGCATCCTGTTGTGCGTTATTGAGGGCGATGAGTGCAATAGCGGCTTAAATGGACAGTGCTGTTTGTTAAGGATCAGAACAATTTTAGTGCTATCAAAAGGAAAGAAAAGAAGGCATACATGGAATTTAATCTATGACTCTTGGATGAATTTGCACAAAGGCCAAACTATCTGATATATAGGTGGAAGCCCTAAAAAATGCCAAATATTTCAAACGTCCCTTAATTAGAAGTCATTTCCTTGAATTTCCCATCCTCTAAGTCAGTTTACAATCCCCGAAAATCCATTAAGAATTTGTCATGTCCCTCCTTTCAAAAGAAGAGAAAGATAAACGCATCTACTCGCATCTTACGACTGAATGAAGTGCCACTGTCATTTTATTTTACCAACATTTATATGCGACGGATTTACCATCATTTTTACGTACTGATCCCGACTTGTCAAATTCCACTCGACGAAATGAACCTATAAAGGACGAACAAATCCACCTTATTTCCGACTAAATGGAGTATAATAAAAGTCATTCCTGTGTTCTGGCCAGGTGGTAGGCGGTTGGCGGTGGGCGGTAGGTTGGTAGGTTGGTAGGTTGGTAGGTTGGTTCCTGCTGCCACCTCTTAAAACAAAGAGGTTACCTTTAACCTCCATTTCAGCGGCCCGATTCGCAGTGTCACATATTTTATGACAGGCGGCGCGATGTAATCCGGCAATTATTTAAGTGTGTTTGCGTCCGACCGACCATTAACCTGAATTGTAAGTAACGGTGTTTAAAATGCGAACGCAGTTCCCAGGTTAAGTCCTATTATCGGAAAGGTACGAAACGTACGTGCGCGTAATAGTCACCGGGGACAATTTAAACGTACCTTAACATTTTCGCACATAATTCCTTTTTTTCTTTCGTACTTTCATTACGTTACCGTTAGCAGGAAGGATTTAGGGTGTATGCGGATACTCCGTACATTATGACAAAAAGTAAACGGATAAATTTCCTTGACCACGTAGTTGGAATGGAAAATTGTTTGTTTTTTCTGTTGGGGATTTTCGGTTTTGGTTTTAGGAAACGCCGAATTGAAAAGGTTGTTGGGGGGGATTACGTGTTTGTGAGGAGTCTTGGATAGAGTTCGAGGCTAACCAAAATCTAAGGTGGGGAGCAATTTTTTTTTTACCTCTAATAGGTTCTGGTGGATTGTTTAGTATTTAGGGGCTTAGTATTTGAAGGGGGCTGCGGTATTGTTCTTTGGTTTTTGTGACTTTTTTTGCTCTAGTCAACGGAAGAAAGGCCGCGCTGATGTCCTGGTTTATGGTGTTGGCTCGGTGGACAATATTCTAGGGCCTAAAAGGAAACTTATCTATGTGGAAGATAAAGATTACCACCATGCCAGAATATTTGTAGGGAGCACTAGGAAGGATCATATGTCACCTTATTGTTTTTGCTTTTGTATGTCATTTCGGACCTATCGCAGGATCAACGGAGCTCACTTCTACAAGGAGTTTGATGGTACTTGCATTTGCAATTCTCTTCAAGAAGACAGATATGATAGTTGCAGGTGAACTAGCAGAAAATCATTGTTAGTTCAATTTTGAAGTAGACAAGCAAGCTCCTGTGGCTCGTAAAGACAGCAACATACCAAGTGACTATAATGGGTAGCAGCTTGAGTAAGATTAAAGCCGAAAATCCTGGGTAAAGACATTCTATTGTCGACCTTCAGGCATGCATAAAGGGCCGTAAAGTCGGCAGTTCCCAAGGCATCCATACATAAGTATGTGAAATAGAAAGTCCTAGTTTTTTAAACTTGGGGTTAAAAGACCGGTTCTGGCAGAGTACATGCTCCCTACAAATTTCAACTGAAACAAGAGGTAAACTTAGTAAAATAGAGCTGCTGGTGGCTAGTTAACATGACATCCCTGCTGCGGTCAGTACGAACGTTAGAACTGGCTTGAAGCATTCCACTTGCCAGATAAGTAATACAGGCTCTTCCTGCAGACTTATGGATTTCATTAATTACTATCTCCGTCATAGCAGGTCCCAAGGCTAAGTTGAAAAAGGAGAAGGGTAATCACTAGATGTAACATCACCGGAACTTTTGCAGTATGCCGAGTTTGACCGTTCACATGGAACTAAACATTTGCACTTACGCATGCACAGCTGGCTGAACTTCAATATTTGAGTCAAAATGAAGCACGACACAGCCCCTTCACCGGAGGAAGTATACCCGAAAAGTATGCCATTTGACGATTTTTCGACAGCTATCCAGGTTGTCGAAATGGAGATGGCAGTGATCAAGTTTCAAGCTCCTGGCACTATGCTGTAAGCGATCTGACTACCACCACCTACTTTGCGGATTCTGCCTTCGGGTTGACTGCAACAAACAGCTTCCGATATAAACGATCTTGTCTTTGACTGATTCTGCAAACGGACCCTTAACAGGCCACATGCTAAGTAACAACTAAGGAAAGGAGAGAAACCGTGCCTATTTGAATGTGGGTTTTTCAATAGAGAAAAATTTTGTCAAGTAGTCTTGAGCTTCAGCCATCTAAACGAACGCCTGATTGTAAACAGCATCAGGGCTTAATTCGCCAACATAAGTCAAGTATGTGAGCAGCCTTCCATAGAGGGAAGGGACGACTTTGAAAAAGTCTGTCGCTTCTAGCTCCTCGACACGATGTTAAAATCGTCCTTAGTGATATGAAAGAAAAGAGAATAGCATCTTTGGCGGCACAGCTGGGAAACGTAGCCTGCACTTAAAACGGACTAAAGCTAATCGACGTAGCGAGATGAGTTAAAATGCCATGAGTGCTTGCCTTCTACATTTCAACATTCGTAAAGGAACCTGGACTTAGCACTCCCAGGATCAAAAAACCGACAACCAGTGTTCTGGATGTCAACATTTTTCAGCAGCCAAAATTTATCGGATGCCATGATGGCGAGTATGATAAAAGAAAGAATTGTCGTTCTGTGCAAAGGGAGTAGGGTCTATGAAGCAACTAGTAACTCCGCATAAGAACAGACTTATTTCCGACGACATTGCAGAGGCAGAGGACAACGACATTCAGATCGACATTCAGACTTTGAACATGATATGTGCAGCGAATAAATAATAACTATCAGAGACAACCGACTGCTATAAAGCAGATATTACTGTGGTGAAGTGAGCCAGGCATATACTCGTACTCCGGTGATTGCTATAAAGAGGAGAACTGCGTCTACTTGGGTGCGTATTTGTTTGAAGTGGTAGACTAGCCCAAGAAGTCTTAGGCTTTCGACATGTGAGTCAATGGATTCTAGTAGTCTCCATCAAGGCTTCATTTCTCAATGTAAGTCACATATGTGCTTATGTCCTCAAAGAAGAAATAGACTAAATGTCGAATGATAAGGTTAAACGGTGACCAGATTGAAACAGATTCAAATAAAACAACAACGGTATGAGATATAAAATTGATTCTGACTTTATTTTGAGGCAACGTTCATGCCATTATGTGTGGAATAGGCAGTGCTTCAAGCGGTCGGTCCAATTTCTGATGACTCGGACCAATATTTGCGGCGTTATTCCGGCAATAGCGTGTCGAATGTTGGCCTAGAGCTCGTCAAAAGTAGTTGGCTTGTTAGCTCAGACCAATAACTTGTAGTAGCCCCAGAGGAAGTAATTGAGTGATGACAAATCCCATGATCGCGGCGGCCAATTGATGAACGCTCGCCTTGTTGGAACAACATCTCGGATATTTCAATGTTTTTGAGCTCTCACTACAGAGTCCGTTAACATCGCTCTATACCTGAGACCATTGACGGTAATGGTGTGTTCTTCCTCATTTCGAAAGAAATAAAGTCCGACGATGGCGCCATGCCATAAACCGTTCCAAAGAGCCAATCTTTGTGAATGCATTGATGCATGGCCGAACACTTGTGGATTGTGTTCGCCCAAATAATGGCAATTTTGCTTGTTGACATAGTCGCTGATCTAAAAATTGGCCTCGTCCGGGAAGATGATTTTTTGGCCAAAATCCGGATCTCCGACCAACATTTTCCGCGCCCAATTAACGAACTTACGGCGTTGGCTATGATCGTCCGGTTCCTATTCTTACATCAGCACAATCTTATACAGATGCAGGCCCAAATCCAATTGCAAAATGAGCTGGGTTGACTCTCTGGCGGTCGGCGCTAAATCGACATTTCTGGGTCTTCTTCGATACTGACAGCTACGGCGGCGGCTATGTTTTCTTCATTTTGCACCAATCTCTATCCAGTTGATGGGCTGAGATCCAAAAGAGTGTATTCACGCTCAAACTTTTCCACGGTGCGAGGAATTGCCTGCATACTGAAGCCATGGTGACGACCGACCTCCCGACGAAATTCACGTTGCGTATTTACATCTGAACCGGAATTTCGACAAAATTTTTTGATAATTTCCACATGTTCGGAAAACGTAAAACGATGCACAATGAAATGGCAAATGTTGCTGAATATTTTGACAGCTGGATGTCGTTGGTGCCTTTGACAGCTGCTGAAGTATAACAATTGGAAAAATTATCATTGCTATCAGGTCACTCATTTCAAGCCTCTCGAAAAAAACAAAATAGCAAAAGAGGATATCTTTGCCAGCAAACTTTGAAAGAAAAACCTACGTGGCACCCAGTCTGCATCGTACTTAGTCTAACTGATTTCGCTAAGGGGGAAAATATCACTATAGCCGGGAGCGTCACCCCAATACTAGCAAAGGAATATGGCGGCAACCTAATCATAAAACAGCAAATTAATCATGTTGCGATCGTTGGAAGGTACTCTTCCAATATTTTAGGCGTCCGAAGTAGCTAATTGCTGCCAAGGTAGGTCTACGGATATCTCAGACACTACAACATTGGAAAACTATTGTGAGGAAATTAAATGTCAGTTGCAACAAACCATTTGGATCTTTCCCAGTCGAGTATTCTTTAAACTTTCGTCGGGGCCTTAGAATCTGCATTAAGTATGTACAATCTTTGTCATCGATCTGAAACCCCTGGTTTTATAAAGAGTGCAGGCAAGTAGAACTGGCAAAAAGACTCGGCTACGAAGCAAGTCTTCAAATATGAACGAAACCTACTTGTACGGTCTGCGGGTAAAGACAAAAAAGAATGAACAAGAAAACCGAACGAATGAAGAAATGGAACTGTGCTAATCAAGGTAGAAATGGTCCTGTCAAGCCGACGAGATCCAAACAGAAAGCTGTTGAGGTGATGAAGGAAATTTATTAGTAGAGATCAGTGCTGAGGATATAGGAAATCTATTTCTGCAGACTGCTAAGTGACGGAGAAAAGTCAAACTCCGCTGTCGAGCATTCATTCAACTTGGGTGAGGAAAGAGAGGGTTTCCGTCTAACCTTAATGAACTAAAATTAAGTATAAAAGGTGTCCTAAACCCGACGACCGACGGTCTAAATACAGAAGTATTAAGGGCTGGAGAAGATGACTTAGTTCAGAGCATACCCTAACTTATTTTCAAGTTTTGGTTGGAGAAAGGTGTTTCCGAATTGAACTTGAGCATGATTTTTTCTATCTACAAAAAAAGGAGAACCTTTTAACGAATTACTCTACTCCTTAGCAACGCGTACAAAATCTTATCTGCCACACAATGTGGCAAATCACATAAAATTTTTTCTGTCATTTATTTCCTAGTCATTGCAAGTTGCAAACATTTAAGACCAACGTACATCGGTACCTCTCTGTTTGAGGAGACAGAAGGTGTGAAGCAGCCTTAACTTTGATTCATTAAGTCGTTAAATCTTGATTTAAACTAATAGTACTGGGCATGGATGCCCTCTATATTCACTATCATTGACGAATGCTCGTACGAAGGCGCAAGGTAGAGCTCATATGACTTACGAAGGCGGATCAGTAAGCACCCGTTTTTAAGGATATATAGTGCCCCTACTGAAAATTGGTGCTATCATCGGGTACAACCAAGATGACGCACCAAAAGATATCGTAAATTCGAAAATTGAAATGGGACGTGAAGGTCCGTTGCTATTATTTTTGTATTCACAACTGATCGTTCTACCATAAACCAAATGAACTAGCTGTTATCTGCAACACATCTCGCAAAATATGCATCAGTTGGAGTCATTAACCCACAGTGATAACAATTGTGTTTTTTAAACTCTGTGTTTTGCCGTTTTTTTTACAAATTTGTTCGCAGCTTTCTTAGCAGCAATTAATTGGATTGGTATAGAGCCTTCGAGTTGAGGTATTAAACAAGCTTTAAGCAAATATTAATTTCAAAATAGTGCGCTATATTTTGCAATTTCTTCTTACAATCATAATAATTTCAAAGATTGGTCGAATTAATAACGTTCCGGATGAGATGCGGCTCTAAATTGTATTGCATTTTATAAAGTCGTGTTTGGGCACCCTATTACCTTCAACATTTTCTACTCCAACTTGCCCCCTTTTTAAACGATTTTTTTTTAAATGTCCCTATGTTGTGAAAAGAATTGCCCCACCCATTTTTTTCCGGGCTTACTCTTATTTTGTTGAATTAAGAACGAGTTCCAACGCATTATTTGTAACGAGGCAAGAGCTTGTAAATATTCTGAGAAGTTCTGGATGTTTGGAAATAACATTCCTAAGGAAAAATTTAAAATTTAAACGACACATTTTGACAACCAAAACCTGATTAAGTCATCGATTTTTATGGCAAAACAAAAGATGGCGGGACACGTCAATTTAATTTTTAAGTGCCTCAAGTCAAAAGAAGTAAGTGGGCACAAGAAACGTGGCTGCCCACTTACTTCTTTTGACTCTTCGCCTGGGCGAACGAAACGACGAAAAAACTCAGAATATTCGAGAATCTGCACCTGTTTCGGTGCTAAAATTTTCCACCATAATCAGCCTTAGATTATCAGGACGATCTCAGGGATCAAAGTTGTTGCAGGATATAACGTCTAATAATGCAGATCGTGCAGGTAAAAACATAAAGGCTTACAAGAGGTCAACAGGATCAAAAATTAAGTTAATGACGAGAGAAATTTACATCGTACAAAGTTATTCAAATTGCAAAAAAATTAATCCTACCCACTAGTATCACATTAAGTCCAATATCAGTTTAACTAACTTTGCAAGCTTCGCTAGATCTAATTATTCAGCGGCCCCTTCAAACTCAAAAAGCGGTTACTGATTAACCGGAAAATGTGGACTAGAAAATCCTTCTTCGTACCCGAAGTGGGGTTTTGATGGGGCACAGCTCTTATAAACAAGAATTACATGGTCTCCAAGCTTCTGATGCGGCTGTTCTTACTATTTGTGTTATCCCACACCGTCTTACTTGCGAGGCTAAAATTATATGGCAAAACCCGCGTCCATCTCCTACAAGATACTGCCGATCCCTAAAAATTGAGTACGCAAAAGAATCCGTTGAAATTTCAAAAGCAGGGAAAAGAAGAGTAGATGATCAGATAAAAATGTTACAGGGTGACCAGATAAGAACGATAGGAAAAAAAAATTAAATAAAACAATGACGGTGTGAGATAGATGTAAAATGGATTCTGGCTTTATTTTCGTGCCATCATGCGTGGCAGTGGTTCAAGCGGTCGGTCCAATTTCCGATGACTCGGTCAATGTTGGCCTTGATCTGGCCAATTGAGATGACCCAGTCGCCAAATTTCTCCTTAACAACTTCGCGCTTTTCGTCGTTTGTATGGCATGTAGCGCCATCTTGTTGGAACCACAGATGTTGTCGAGCTCTGACCGCAGAAAGTCAGTTAACATTGGTCTCCGGTTACCGCAGACCATTGACGGTACCGATGTTTCCTTCCTCATTTCGAAAGAAATAAGATCCTATGATGCCGCCATGACATTTTTTGGCCAAAATTCCAATCTCCGGCCAACAGTTGCAGCGCCCAATTAGCAAACTCACGGCCTTGTATATGGTCATCCGGCTTCAATTTTTGCGTCAGCACAATCTTATACGGATGTAGGCCCAAATCCAACCGCAAAATAAGTTGGGTTGACTCTCACGTTGCATATTACAACTGAGACGGAATTTCGGTAATATTTTTGAGTAATTTGCACACGTTCGGGATGAAATGGCAAACCTTACTGAATA
The DNA here is from genome assembly GCA_963966105.1 of Volucella zonaria. NCBI lineage: Eukaryota > Metazoa > Arthropoda > Insecta > Diptera > Syrphidae > Volucella > Volucella zonaria. Next base: position 11,307,812 of record OZ014530.1, read on the forward strand.
TTTCGACAGCTGGATATCATTGGTAACTTTGACAGCTGCTGAAATATGATAATTGGAAAAACTATCATTGCTATCTGGTCGCCCGTTAGTAAATACTAGAACGATGTTGGAAGGAAAATTGTTAGTACGAGGGTAGTCTCAGGATTACCCGACCTAAAAAGAAAACACGAACAAATTGAGGGAAAATATGTTTAATTCTCTAAGTAGTTTCCTTTTAGGTCAATACACTTTTCTCAGCGATAGCTTCGATACCGTGTTTATAGTGAGAATCGTCGAGCTCCTTAAAATAGCCATCAACCGCAGACTCCACCTCTGTACTGTTGGCAAATCTTTTACCACCGAGCCATTTTTTTAAAGTCGGAAATAGAAAATAATCCGAGGGGCTAAATCTGGCGAATAGGGTGCATAAGGAAGCAATTCGAACTTTAACTCATTGCTTTTGGCCATCGCGACGACGGATGAGCGGACTTGGGCATTATCCTGACGATAGAAAACTTTTTTCTTCGCCAAATTCCGCCGTTTTCTTCCTGATTTCATCTTTCAAACGCTGCAATAAGTTCGCATAATACACGCCGTGCATTGTTTTTCCTTTCTAAGATAAGCAATGAAAATTATCCCACGCGCATCCCAAAAAACTGACGCTATGACCTTGCCTGCAGATGGAACTGTCTTCGCCTTCTTTGCAGCTGATTCTCCCCATTGGCCCATTGGGGCCATTGTTTTGACTGTTCCTTCGTCTCGGGTGTGAAGTTATGGACCCATGTTTCATCCATGGTTATGAATCGACGCACAAAGTCGGCTTTATTGCTGTGAAACTTCGCCAAACACTCGATTGAAACATCCTCACGACGCTGTTTTTGTTTCATCTTGGGCACGGCTTTCTCATGTCCAATTTTTCAGTCAACATGCGATGTAGGGCGCTTTTTGAAATGGAGACCATAATTGCTAGTTCAGGCAGTTTCAATCGATCATCTGATACCATTTTGAATTTTGGTGGGGGCTAACGCCCCCATTTATTTGGCTTAATTCAAGCTTAAAAAACTAGGACTTAAAAACTAAAATAATTAGGGTTTTCAGGCTAGGGATGGTGAAGGAGATCGAATTTGAGGGAAAGTGTGCTGCGATTAAAATCGAAAATGGAGAGGTTGGAGTTTACCTTACGCAGCATACGGGATATTGGTTCGTTAGAGCCATATGTGGTGCGGTGGGTTGGTAGATAAAAGAGGCGGGGGCAACGTAGATTTCGAGGGTTAGTATTAAAGAAGATGGAGTTGTAAAGGGACACGCAATCCACGGAGCCTGAGAAGAGTCGGTGAATGAAAAGAAGCGTATTCTGGTTAATGAGTTTGAGACGGTCTCCATAGGGAGATTAGAGGATCGTTCCAAGGTAGAAATCGAAGAGCAAATCGAAGAGCAAATCGAAGAAACCGACGCTGGGTCCTCTCGATTCGAGTTACATGATTTCGTTGAAAGGGACACCACGCTTGGCTAGCGTACTCAAGAAGGGGGCAAACGTAAGTGGCATATAGTGATCTGGTCACGTACGGGTTACAGAATTCTTTGGACCATCTTTTAACGAAGCCAAGCGATGAGTTTGCTTTAGTAATTATCTCATCGATATGCGAGCGGAAATTAAGCTCCTGTCGCTTAAAATGCCAAGGTTGCGGATAGTCTGAACAAGGGATATAGGTTGACCGTGGAAAACGTAAGTTTGGGGAGCAGACCTGTTGCACTTACGTGAAAAGGTAATCAATTGACATTTGGTGACGTTGAGTTATAAAGCAGTTCTTGATGCACCATGTGGAAAAACTATTTAGATCTATTTGAAGGAGGCTGGAGTCGTATTGTGAGGAAATGGGTTTAAAAAATTTGGTATCGTCAGCATAGGGAGAAAGTGCTGAGTGGTGAATGACCCTTTCAAGATCGTTAATGGTTAGGATGAAGAGAAGTGGACCTAGGTGACTACCTTGAGGAACACCTGAAGTGGCCAAGAAAGGGGCCGATATGACAGACCTGAAACGAACACTATAAAAACGATTGCCCAGGTAAGAAGATATCCATTTAAGCAAGATGGGTTCAAAGCCCAGGACGGACAATTTGAACAGGATTAGTTTATGAGATATCTTGTCAAAAGCCTTACTGAAATCAGTTGTTATAACGTCAACTTCTTTACCATTTTCTAAGGCTGAGAGAACAGAGAACACAAATTCGACGAGGTTAGTGGTAGTTGATCTACCTTTCAGAAAGCCGTGTTGATTAGGGGAAATAAGAGATTTGCACTGGAAGCTTAAGGCTTCGTACAAAATGCTTTCGCGGAGTTTGGGTACATGTGAGAGTTTAGCTATGGGGCGGTAATTAGTGACTTCGCTCTTTAATCCCTTTTTGTGTATCGGTGTTATGAAAGAAGACTTCCATATCTGTGGGAATTCACCTTGAGAGAACGATAATCGGATGAGATTTGCAAGGGGGCGGAACAGTATTGAGGATCACTTTTTAAGAAATATGGATGGAAGACCATCTGGGCCGGGTAAGTATTCATCATTAAGTTGTTGTAATTTGTTTTCTACTACTGTATGGTCAAAACTTTGAGAAATAGAGGGGCCAATGGGAAAGTTAAGTAGGTATTTGAAATCAGAGAGATCCGGTACGAAGTTATTGTCGACAAAAGATTGCTTAACAAATTTAGCAAAAAAGTTGGCTATAGTATGCGGTTGATGACATATTTTCGTATGAGAGGGATAGAGGAGAACCGTCAGTAGTTAACGAATTGGTAGAAAGACTTAGGATCTTGATTGCGCACTATCAAGGTGTCGCTGGTAGAGAACCTTATAAAGCTGGGCGAATTGAAGGTATGACTCGAGATAGTTTGAATAGTCCCCAAAAGAGTTGGATCGAAGGAAAACTGTCCACAATTTGTTTCTCTTGTTACGTAAAGAGCGAAGTTTACGATTGTACCATGGGGGACTCGTAGAAAGGGTTTTATTGCGCGAAAAGGGAACATAGATTTGAATAATTTTCTATAGAAAATAGAGAGAGCACTTTTAAGGGGCATATTGACGAAATCAAAAGAACACTTACTAAGATAAGCGTTAAATTTGCGAAAATTCGCTTTATGAAAGTCGTAAGAAGAGGCAGCTGCAGATGGGGTGGGATGGATAGGAGAGTGGTGGAAAAAAGAAAGAAGAAGTAGTGGGTGAAAGTTATCAATGGTCGATAGTGAAAGGGGACAGAGTGAGACAGAGGAGTTAATGGGATCAGTGGTGAAAATTAGGTCTAATTCTCTAACCACATAGTTGGAGACCAAACTAACTTGGCATAAGCTGGAGTCTGTGAGGTCATCCAAGAAGAGACATTCTTTACCGGAGTTAGGGTTTGCAAACCCTTAGCAAAACGAAAACACGTCCGAACACGACGAACAGTAGAAACAGTAACGAGAGATTTGTTCCGCAGCAGAAGATGACTTGGTAGAGAGCACACACCAACCTATTTCCGAGATTTGGTCGGATGAATGCGTGCCTGATGAATGGAACCTCAGCATCATTTGTCCGGTACGCAAGAAAGGAGACCCTCTAAACTGCGCCAACTATAGAGGTATCACTCTACTAGACATCGCATATAAGTTCTTACCTGCCGTACTATGCTAGCGTCTGAAACCATTTGCTGACGATCGCATTGGACCCAATCAGTGTGGTTTTAGCCGTAAGCCCACAATTGACCAAATATTCACCCTACGGCAGACCCTGGAGAAAACCCAAGAAGTTCAGATCGATGCTCATCACCTGTTTAACGACTTTAAAGCCGCATATGATAGCATCTACAAAGACGAGCTATACATAGCCATGTCTAGTTTTGGCATCCCTGCCAAACTCATCCGTTTGTGCAGGATAACAATGGAGACAGCTCGTTGCTGCATTAAGGTCGGTAACGATCTAACGGAGCCCTTTGATGCCAAAAAACACTATTTAGGCTAGGCGACTTCTTCAACACCATACTTGAAAGAATTGCGCAAAACTCACAAACACACGAGGTCCGATCTTTTAAAAGTCTCTTCAATTGCTTGCATACACCGACGATATTGATGTTATTGGTAGAACATAGCGAACTGTCACTGGTGCGTTTGCGAGTTTAGGAACAGAAGCAGCAAAAATAGATTCAGCGGTAAACGTGGGCAAAACAAAGTATATTCTGCCAACAAGAAGGGACACCCAATATCGACGAATCGGCCAGTATATCACAATCGACAGCTATAACTTTGAGGAATTAAGGGACTTTGTTTACCTCACCTCTGCTAATACATCTGAAAGCGACATCTCTTCAGAAATCAAACGAAGAATAACTTCTGCCAATCGCTGTTTCTTTGGGCTGAAAAGGCAACTGTGTAGTAAGGCGCTCTTCCGAATAACAAAAGAAAAGACCCTTGTAATCCCAATCCTGCTCTGTGGTTCCGAGGCATGGACACTTTCTAAAGCGGATGATGATATCCTTGGTAGTTTTGGCAGAAAAATTCTTCGTAACATGCCGTATTTGAACGATGAACTCTACGAGCTATACAGCGACATCGACCTGGTCAAAAAACTGCGCATTGGGCGTTTGAGATGGCTTGGACATGTAGAGCGAATGAACACCAACGCTCAAGCCCGCAGAATCTTCGACTCTAATCTTAGGTGATCAACGTGGAGGGTCGAAAAAAGCGACCCTTCACCAGATATTGGTCCAATGAATTTAAACGTGACCGATCATCTGTTTCTGATGAGGAGCGCCCAGGCTTCTCGGCAGACGTCATTACTGAGAAAATCGCTGAAAATCCCCGTGACAAGATTTTCGCTGATCGTCAAACAAAAGTGCACGAAGTAGCACAGACCGTAGGCAATCAATATTTTGCATGACGTGTTGAGCATGACAAAGCTATCGGCTCGGTGGGTGCCGTGATTGCTCATAGTGGATAACAAGCGGATACGGCTGCCAACTTGGAAGCAGGGTTTGGAGTTCTATAAGCGCAGAAGTTTCGCATCGAGTCGCCATCGTTGACGATACCTGAATCCATTACTACACCACAGAGACGCTAGAGACATGCCTATCAGACGGCCAAAGAGCGCAAACACGGTCATATTGGCTGGAATGGTCGTGGCTACGATTTTCTGGGATTTGAAGAAAACAAACCGTATGGACCTTTTGAAGAAAATAAGCACAATCACCGGGCAGTACTTGAGGGAATTCTTGGACCGATTTGATAAGAAATTGACAGAGACACGGTCCCATTGATAAAGTATCTGCAGTCATCTGTCTGCCTTAGTTATTATCGCCCGAAGAAATCTTGTAGTGGTGTAGTCTACCATACAATGGTGTTTAGCAGAACCATAGTGCTCATTGAGACACTATTTACCAGTCTAGTCCGGTCTAGCAAGAATGCCACTTTCATTCTAGACACGTCTTGGAAGAATTCGATCGGTCTGAGTTGGTCATCATCGTCGTCGTCATGGAGATTCATAACCACTCAACTGTCAATAGCAGCCTGGACTCAAAAGGCAGTTAGTGACAATGCCTACTGCTCTAAGCCTAGTTTAAAAGACTGACAAGACAAGAGACTATTAGTTGAGGTCTTTAAGAAGTCAATCATTATTTAACTGGATTGAAGTTTGGCCATAAGGACAGCGATTTGTCATTTGGCAGCCCCACAAAGACGACAGTGTACCTCGTTTTGGTGCTGGCAACTTAGTCCGACTACATTCCTTACCCTGCTCAGAGTCAAATGTAGACGTGCAAGCTCATTAAAACTTCGGCAGCAGTTTATCACTCTTTAGACTCTCCAACTAACTATCTAATCCAAAACACTCATATCAGCTTGACTGTAGTGTTTTTTCTTTTCTTTTTTTTTTTGTAAAGGCTCAGTGATTTTTGAACAATACTGTACTCTCTGCATAAGGACCTAAATTAGGTTTGAAATAAATCTCACTGGAGTGAGGGGTTGATGAAGCTTTGAAGGACCACCAACCTGTTTTATTATCACGTCTGGCATATCTGACGTTGAGAATGTTATGCTGTTACATACTCGTACTCGTACAGCCCCAGGATCATGGGAAACCATGTAGATACATATGTATTCATACCATTATTACAGACCGTTGAGTTGGCAGAATTTCCCTCCTATTACTGGAACACAAGTCGTAGTGTAGAACCAAAAGCTACTCATCACTGAAGTGCTCCTTTTGATGGCGGTTGGAATTTAATTTTTACATCATGTCGCGCGAATGTAGAATGTAGAGACTGGAGACTATTAAACTCTTTTGAGGTGAAAATAATCTAGATTTACTCAAACAAAAAAAAAAAACAGCGAGTTCATATTAGAGGGCTTTGTGCGAATACTATGAGGCGTAGGTGAAAGCGGCGCAGTCCTGGGAGCCAAGAGCACTGAGCCAGGAGCCCTAGGACTATGCCTAGCATCGCGCCGTGCGTTGGTTTGTTTAACAATTTGGTAATGCACATTATTCTGGTGATTGACTGCGGTAATTAATTTCTACCGGGAGATTGGATCAAATAATGATTTTCAGGTGTGTTACTTTAAATTGCTTTAAGAGGCTCTTCCTGTACTCGTTTTCGCTGGAAATTTTGCTAAGCTTTGCAGTCTGCACTTGAAGGTGGAGTGTAGTTGATGTTGGCATGTGAGGAAGCAAACCTATGAGGCCGTGTAATGGATGCAATAAATATTAAGTTTCAATTATAGCAAGTCTTGCAGAAGGACTTTAATGGGCCTGGAAGATAGATTAGCTTTCTACAATATTTATTGTTTGAGGGAAGTACTTACTTTAATTGAATATCAAAGGCGATATTTGTGCTTACACTGTACTACTTTATTGGGTATTCCAAGGAACTGCTAATGCAGATTGGCTTTCTTTTACTTGGCATGTAGTTATGGCGTGTTCCTTCATAGCACTCAAGGTTTTCAGTTGATGGACCGGATGACAGTAACATCCTGTTCACGCATGAAATTCAGCTCACTGTTGTCACGTCTTGGAAAACTGATGCTGATGAACTGCCTGGAGCATCTTAAATTGTTGATAAGGCGACAGTACGAAATATGGCTGCTCGAAGCGTATAGTTCCAACCAGATCTCCAAATCTCTAAGAAGGGGCTTCCTCTGCATAGAAATACTCGTAAGATGCTTGGCAGCAATGGAATACTGACTGCCTAAGATATGGCAACGTTTCAAGTGCGCGCCGAGAATTTACTCCTTACCTTCTCAAAACCCTTATTCAGGCTAAAATTACAAGTGCGAGCCAATATTAAATGTTTGAAAAGGGAACACCTATTTCATGGGGTACTTTGAAATATTCAAAGTTCAGGTTTGAAAAGGTCTACGGGATCAGCTGTCAGGGTTTCTGCAGTGGATATGGCGGCGGAAGAACTAAAATTCGGCCAACGGCAGCATTTATTATCATGCTCGGGGCTGTTGTAATCACTGCAGACGGTCGCTTATGCCCAAGGCGTAACCACAAAGGCCCTAGCCCTCAGCAGTGTAAACAAAAAAAGCAGAATCTATGGTTACAAAACAGACAAATTCGGATACGAATGAGACTATGCTTCTCGAAAAAGACAGCCGAACAATTTGCGGTTCGCCAGCTTTCTCTACAGTGGTTCGGCTGACTGCTCTGAAGCAGATCTACCTGCTTTCCAAGTAGGATGATAGAACGGATCTGGTGTAAGAGATGAAAAACTGCTACATGTGTGGATACTAAGGCGATTACTTCCGAGAAAACAAGCAGCTGCGGAATGGATGCGGGTTTGTCATAAGCGGCAGACTGAGGCAAGGTGCCTTTAGATTCACACATGTGAAGGAACTCTGCGTGATAGCCCACATCAGGGCTAAATTCGCCAACATCAGCTCAATAGACAGAGGAAAACGACGGTGTCACTAAGGATTCTTTTTATTCTTCTTCTCAATGTCCTAAGCGTGGCGTTGGAAGCTAGGAAAGAAGGATATGTTTGGTAGCTTAGTCTATGAATATTACTTGTATGATACCATATCAGGCCAATCCATTTGGATGGAGGGCAGTTATCCGTTTTGATTACCACGACATCGTCGACCTTGAAGTTACGTTGTGGCTGGTTCCACTTCGGGCGCTGTTGTAAGAAAGTTAGATATTCCTGATGCCATCTTTTCCAGAATCCTTGAAACATATTTTGAGTGTTCTCCCAATACGTCAATCTGTTAACCGGAACTCGCAGCAGGTTTCCTTCAGGAAGACCCGTATAAGAAAGACCTATTAAAAAATGAGATGGTGTTAGGTAATCTAAATCGCTATCAGAGGAAGCACATAAGGGTCGTGAATTGATAATCGCTTCGATTTGGGAAAGAAGAGTATGCATTTGTTCGAGAGTAAGGATAGACGAACCGATAATACGTCGTAAATGCAGCTTCACTGATCTTACCCTTGACTCCCATATTCCACCAAAGTGTGGCGCGAATGGAGGAATAAAATGCCAACGTATACCATCATTGGCAAGTGACTCGCAAATGCGATCATTATGATGCTGTGATAATACAAGTTTATGCATTTCATTAGTTATGCGTGCAGCTCCCTTAAAATTTGTTCCATTGTCGCTATAAACATTGGAGCATTTTCCTCGTCTGGATATGAATCTACGAAATGCAGCCAGGAAAGCTTCTGTTGATAAATCCGCCGCTAATTCTAAATGCATCGCCTTGGTGGAAAGCCATATAAACAAACATATGTATCCTTTCGTTTTATGAGGATTGCGTCCAGGGTATAATTTAAGGTCAAGCGGTCCAGCGTAGTCGCATCCTGTATTTTCAAAGGGATATGATTGAGTTACCCGTGTGGAAGGAAGATCTGCCATATATTGTTGACTGGTATGTTGACGTTGCCGGAAGCATTTCAGGCAATCGTGTGTTATTTCCCGGACTAAATTTCTACATCCCAGGATCCAGAACTTTTGACGAAGAATTACGAATAGAGCATCAACTCCAGGGTGTAAACTTCGAATATGCTCGTCGAAAATAATCAATTTGGTAATAAAGGAATGCTTGGGGAGAATTATTGGATGTTGAGTTCCGAAGTTTATGTGTGAGTGTTTTATTCTTCCACCCACTCGCAGTAGACCATTACTATCGAAAAATGGAGAAAGTGTTTTGAGTGTTGAGTTCCGACTTAAGTCCAATGACGATAAAGACCTTCGCAGGCGTGACGAGCTACCTCCAACTCCTCAAAGGACAAGCTAGTAATTTGGCGTTTTTCCAGTTATGTAAAAATCGTTTCACGAAGGCAACAATTCGAATAAGCTTTCCCCAGGTGGAAACGTGTTGAAGTAAGCGATGCAGAAAGTGGGTCTCGTAGACGGCGGATGATGTTTGAATAGGAAATGATTGGACTTTTGTCTCCAACAACACTTCTGGGGATTGTAAAGTATCCGATAAATCTATGTCTGCTTGCCGAACATCGATGTCTCCCTTTAGCCACGAAGGCCCATTCCACCAGAGATGAAATGCGAGTAGATTTGATGCAAGCATGCCCCGAGAAGCGCAGTCCGCAGGGTTTTCCTTTGATACCATCATCATATCTCCGACGATCGATATTCTGCTGTCAGGCGGAACGGACTACTCAATCTAGTGTATGATGTGCAACGAAGTGAGGATAGCAATATTCAAACTTAAGTCCAACAAGGTTGCCGGTACCGATAGCCTATCTGCCGAGTTGTTCACTGTGATTGGAGACAACTCTGTGAAGAGCATGCAAGGTGAATGGAACCTCACAATTGGATACTTGATCCTGAAGAAAGGAGAACCCCTGTGCAAACTATTGAGGCATTAGTCTACTCAACATTGCTTATAAGATCTCCGCAACTATGCTGTGTAATTGCTTAAAACCTGTTGTCAACAAACTAGGGACCAACAGAGTAGTTAGCTTCAGGCTAGGAAAGTCCACCATCGACCAGATTTTTATGTTACCGCAGGTCTTTACAGAAAGCTCTCAAATTTCAAATCGATACGTATAACGTCTATGACAGCGTATATCGGGGAACTTTACGGAAAGCCATGCCGGTTTTGGGGAAGTCTAACTACTCTAAACTTCTCCGTCTGTGCAGGATGACGATGGAGAAGCTGGTTTACTGCTCCGTGAGGTTTTAGCTGGGCCGGAACGATCCACTATCATATGATTCCTTCAACATCGTACTTGAGGATATTGTGCAAAATTCGTAGGCCAACAAGTAAATCAGGAGAAGTGACACACAATGTCGTTGATTCGGACAAAACGTCACAATAGACAAATATAACTTCGAAGTCGTTAAGGACAACCAAACTAGCACAGGTCGTCCCAGTCTTTCTCTATGGCGCAGAAGCATGAACTCTATCAAAAAGGAATGAGTGGTCTCGACTTTCGGGAGGTAAGTGCTTCGAGTGGTATGCGGCCCAGTTTACGAAGAACTGTACGGGCTGTACAGCTGGCTTAGTCTAAGAGTCAGAATTCATTAGGAAGGAGATGTGGAGCGTATCGACACCAGCGCTCCAGCTTGTAAAGTCTTCGAATCCATCATCAACGAAAGCTGCGTGGGAAGACTTCAACAAGTGGAGATAGACCATAACCAACTTTTCACGCGAAGCAGCAAGTAAACAACAGAACTACCTGGGAAGGAATATTGGTAAAGGCCCAGGTCCACCCCAGACTGTAGAGCCACTCAAGTAAATAAGCTAAGCAGCTATAGCTAAAGCAGCAATAGTACAATAAAAGTGTGTCTGTGCCTCCACGAAGCGGGTACAAAAGGCATTTTTGTGTCATGTTGGAAGTGGGTAACACAGTATTCGTCTTCCGGTTCCGAGCTTAACCTTGTGCCTAATTATTTTAGTTACTTCAACCTTCAAACTATTCGTATGTCTTTTTTTCATGAATTTACGAGTACATAGCGGTTGCTTGATCCGTCCTGACGAAGGTCAACAAAATCCAGACAACAACATGCATCGGAGTTTTGGGATCAGGGAGGATCTCAGTCTCATTCTGCTGGATCTATGCCGTAGTGGATCAGCAGTGACTCTTAAGAATGCTTGCAACTTACGGCCATGCTTTTCGTCACAAATTAATTTCATGATTCCAAGGCGCGCTCTTTGACTGGAGAACCTCTATCAGAGTTTCTGATAGAAAACATGGAGGCGCTAGCTTTGTTTATCGGCAGCTCTAAAATTCACAGGGGACCTGAAGTCGAGTACGAAATCTGAGGAGCTCACAGCTCTTCTTCTAAGTCGAAGTAATTCCTATTATTCAAGCTACTGCAACTTATGTTGAAAATGATGTCCCCGAGAGGTGAACTACTTTTTACAAGTGTAGCCAGACAGCTGTAGTGCATCTGAATTCCGCGATAAATAGATTAAGGGTTATATTAACCTAGACAGTCCCGCAAATTAGATATTGGGTTCAAAAACTCTGCTATTCCAAGTAACAGAAAACCTGATAAGTTGATGAGAAAGGGACTGGCGCTGCATAATTCAAGCGGACTGCTCTCCATTTAGCACGTCAATAGAAGCATTGAGGACGAGCCCTTCGGTCTTGTAAGTGAATGCAGAGTTCAATTTGACAATCCGTAGGACCCTTAGGCCGACATTAGACAGGAAGGGATCATACTGTTTTAAACATATGTAAATCTCAGGCGTTGTGACGCGCATGTAGTCTCTGGAAGTATTTCAGGGTACTGTGCCATCGGCATTCGTGCTTAACGTCTAGCCGTGCATCACAATAACTTTTTTAGAAGCTGCAGGGATGAATATGGGATTTAGGTTGTCCATTACCTACTTTGTGACCACTTTGCCCTATCTGATAAAGAAATGAGGATTTTGAGATGTTGATTTCTCATGGATCAGAAGGACCTAAGTAATAATTTGAGACCCATTGCACTATATGGATGCTTTCAACTGAACGTGGTTTCAAATACGTCTGACCCAAATGGTTTTTTGTACTGCCGATGATAATCGAAATAATGACAATCTGCTCGTGGCCTTCTTTACCGACCTGCCTGGCCGATTTAGTCGCTTCTGCGTATGCATCGATGACATATTTGGTAAATTGGGCTGGATTAATGGAGAGGATGCCGGAGAGACCTAAGCTATTGACATAAGGGTGATGACAAGTGGTTGATTAGATTGCTATTTTTGACTGTCTGGCGCAGGAAACTGTAAAAGTTGGAAAAGACGCAGAAGAAGCACGCCATAAAAGAAAACTATTTTAGAGACAAATAAATGAGAAAAAGAATACTAAAGGCAGTCCCACAGACCCCTTTTGTAGATGAAGACTTGAAAGATGAATGCAACAACAGCAACTCTTTTTGTAGCGGTGTTAAAGAGAAACACCAACAATTTCCGATCAACCCCTGAGAAATGATTTTGCCTTCTTTTATTCCACTTCGAACAGGGCCAAGAGGTAGAAAGTTTTAGGTGCTATCTCTGTGCATGCTAGAGGGGATTATACCGACTTACATATAGGAGTTCCGCTTATCTCTTCCCTGATGCTTTTAATTGCGAACGCTGGCAATGGCACTAGTCTGAATGACACTTCGGTAGCCAGCTAAAGCAGAAAATGTTTGCATTCCGATGAACCCTTGGGATTTGGAAAACGTATTTCTGGTGGCGAAATACTTCACACGGCAAACTTTTGAATAACCAAGCAATTCTGTACCAAAAATCTTCACCTGGAAACAGCGACTTTAGAAGTCTACTACGGGGCAACTCAGGAAAACGGAGAACATGATAACGTATATCTAGAATCCTGGACTTAACACAAAAAGAAGAAGGAAAAAGCATTGGGAAAACAAGAACGACTTTTCTTTTATTGTGGGCCACGGCAATATTTTTGTTGAGACCATTGAGTATACCCTAAGAAGGGTTGTTACTACTTTGCTTCCGAAGAATTTGTGATATTTACTCAGACAATACGTTGAAGACGAATCACAAGTCTTGTATGAGTGAACAGCTTACATCAAACGTAGAGGAAGACATGCAGCTGTACTATCTGATGGATCATGCCTAGCGACTCACTGACTTACCTAATCGGAGCTACAGTTCACGGTGAACCCGGGCCTCGACTAACAAGCCCATCCAATCAGCTCGATCGCTAGCTCCCTCCAGTTCAGCACTCCAAGTCGATTAAGGTCCCATTCCACTTGTAAGGCGATGTCTTCCTCTACTGATTCGATGACTCTAAGGGGTGGTCTACAAGTCCTAACCATCTCAGGCGACTGATGCGCAAGTTCGTCGTTGAATTGTATCCTCGAAAGATACTGAGGGTATCTTAATCCACTTCCGAAAGAGTCCGTGCTTCAGCTCAATAAGGTAGGACTGAGATGAGCAAGGCCTTATATAGAGTCTCCGTAGTTTTTCGGAATAAGGCTTATTGCTCCTAAGACCAAAGAAGCAGCGATTGGCAAGAGTTAGCCTTCATTTTATTTCTACTGAGGTTATGTTGGGTGAACTGATAGAAGAGCCATTACCTCGAAATTAAGACGAAAATATGACATTCGGTCTAGTTCGCCAATGTTGTGTGCACTCTTTACTTTAAGCGATGTATTTCGTTTTGCCCTCATTACGGCCGAGCCCATTTTATCAGCTTCCGTTTCAATACCAGCGAATGTATCGGTGACAGCCCGCTGAGTTCTACCAACTACAATATGTCAATATCATCGTCCCGGCGTATGCAAGTAGCTACACATAGTTTTGAAGGAAGGATTGTGCTTTCAGTGTTCGCATGTGAATTCTGCATAATTTTTTCAAGCACGATCATAAAGAAGCCAAACGACAGTGCATAACCTTGTCTAAAACCTTCTTCGATATCAAAGGTCTCGGCTATATTGGTACCGACCTTGACGGAGCAGCGACTATTCTCTATCGTCATTCTGAACAGACGGACGAGTTTGCCAGGGATGTCTCTATACATATAGCTCGTTTCTTAAATGCGGTCATATGCGGCCTGAAAATCGATGAAAAGCTGGTATGTATCGATTTGGGCTTCCTGAGTCTTTTTCAGGATCTGCCGGAGTCTGACAGTTTTGTCGATTGTGGATTTTCCTAGCCTGAAAGCCTGAGACTACACTGATACGGGTCAATCAGGTTGTTGAGGCATGGCTTCAGACATTCGCACAATATTGCAGATAAGATTTTGTACGCCGTGTTGAGGAGATTTATACCTCTGCTCGTTCGGTTGGAGCAGTCGAAGAAGTTTCCTTTTTTGTGGATAGGGCAAACATTGCTGAGATTCGATTTATCAGGCATACTCGCTTCTACTTACTACACACTGACCAGACCTAAGAAATGATTTGTTGTATGCTCTACAAAAAGCCACTTTCCAGCAGCTTCGATAATCTCTGCCAGTAAGCCGTTAGTTCCACCTGCTTTGTTGGACTTCAGCTTAGATATTGCTGTCCTTACTTCAATTTGGTCAGGTGGAAGAAAGTTCTGGCTATCATCGTTTATGTCGAATGACTGCAAAGTCTGCAAGAAAAAGTCTGTTCCATATTCTCAGCACCGGCTATGACTCCACTACAAGGTTTCTTTCTTCATTTCTACAGGTTTCTGTAGGCGTATTATTGCCTTGACATGTTCTCTTCACCTTTTAGTAAAATATCAGTACATTGCTCCTGGAACAAAGTCTGAATATCTTCGATCGCATTCTTCTCGTGCTCCCTTTTATCTTCTGGAGAAGCTTATGTTCTTCTCGTTTCTTCCGTTCGTAGAGTTCACGAGTGGCTTTTGTCCTTCCTTGCTTCTTATTTAGCTGCACGTATTTGCCGGCATTTTTCATCAAGCCAGGGATTTCTTGGTGGTGGTCGGGTGAAACCCAGCACATCAGTTGCGGCGTCTCTGATGGCATGTTGGCAGCCTTGTTACTGGTCTACTGAGCCAAATACTGGCGGCATAGGAATTTTGAGATTCTTGCGGTTTTTTGCGATTGCTGCTTTTCTACATAATACCTTCTCACAGCAGTTCTTCTTTGCTATGGGCTCTGGGAGATCCACATTCATACTTTGACTGTAACACGGTATTGGAGCGAGTCTATGTTGATTTCCCGGAATGAACGGGAATCCAGAAAACTGGAAGCATCCTTTGCGTTTATCGCAAAAAACCATTTCGTCAATAAGTCTAAGTCCGTTGTCAGACTTCATGTCGTCAAGGCTATGCTTACCACCTGTCCTACCAAAGAAGTCCTCCTCTCCTTTCTTGGAGTTAAAATCAACTTGTATGATTATCTGGTTTAAAGGGTTGGCAACCTTAGATATAGTCGACGATTGGTGCACATAAAATGGGCTTTAAGTGAATTCTCTCCAAAACTAAGGGGCCTGCATGGCGATTGATGGGGAAACTACTGACAGTTCAAAACATGGATCGGACCAGTAGCGCAACAATCAAGTTCGTAATGTAGTCCTTGCTTTACCTCCTCGAGGTGGTCCCCAGGCAACTACGTGTATAAATTCTTATACAGGTAGGCCAAAATTGCAAGAACGAGATTGTCTAGGGTCTTATGCCTAGACTAGGTAACCTGGGCCAGCAATCCGCGTTACCGAAACCAGCCCGCTACGGAAACCGACTTAATGCCTCGGATAAGCACTGATAATACGTTGACGACCTTTGGTTATCGTACCCGGACTAAGATTGGTTTCTGGAATATGAAGACGATCCTTGATTCTCAGAGGGAAGGACCTCAGAACGTCAGATTCCTTCAATTTGAGCATGAGTTTGTGCGATATAGCTGGACATATTGGGAGTAAGCGAGATAAGATGGTTAGATGCTCTACTCCAGAAGACCAACCGGAATCCCCCTTGGATATGGAGTAGGACTGCTGTTAACACCTACAGCACGCAGAGGCCTAATCTCCTGGCAGTCGCACGGTAATAGGATTTTAACGGCCAGATTCCGGACGAGAGTACGTCGCGTCACCAATATACAGTGTTACGCCCATACGGATGGTTCGTCTGAGAAAGAAAAGGAGCTGTTTATAATGCAACACCCAACGGCGACATTGTCATTGTGATAAGGGACCTTAATGCCAGCGACAACGATGGACTCTAACATGTTATGGGACGGTACGGATTAGGCAACCGCAACGACAACGACGAAAGATTCGTTGACTTTTGCAACGCAAATCGTCTTGTCAAAGATAGCACCATGTTTGAGCACAAGGCCTGCCATAAAATCAGTTGGGTGTCAACTGACAGGCAAGCAACCTCCAACCAAATCTACCATTTTGCCATCAGTCGCCGTTTTAGAACTAATCTTCTAGGCGTCCGAAACAGACGACGAGTGGACATGGGGTTGTTACGAGATCACCATCTCATGATAGATAGCTACTGTCCAATTACGCACTGCTGCCGTTCGAAGATCTAACGACACAAGAATACCTGGGTTCAACGTAGACCGACTGAGAACTAAGGGACCATCTCTCACGAGGAGTGGAAATAATTAGCAGCTCACTGCCCGCTACCATCCAAGACCATTGGTGTGGAGAAGGATCAACGAACGAAAACAACTAAGAGCTCGAATTGCTGCAGCTCCAGCAGCAGGGAGGATCGACCTAGAGTCCCTATATCGCATGAAGATGAGAGAAGTGCAGTGTAGTGTGAGAAGTGACAAACGCAATTACTTCAATGCGCTGACCACGCAAGCAGAAGAAGTAGCAGCGAGGTGCGACAGCAGAACTGTTTACAGAATCGCCAAAGAGCTTATAGGTGGCCGAGGCTCTACTCAACACCAAGTGAAAGGCTTAGACGGTTCGTTGCTGATGTCGGATGAGGATCAACTGAAGAGATGGAAGGAGCATTTTGCTTCGGTTCTAAATCGAGTATTCGCCAGCAATATGGACCCAAGTCAGACTGAACTGTCTGTAGAAAGAAATTCCCGAATTCGCACCACCAACCCCAGTAAGTAAGAGATTATTGCCGCGATCAAAGCACTGAAAACCATTAAGGCGGTAGGACTTGACGACGTACCTGCGGAGCTGTTTCTAGATGCGCCAACGGCATCAGCTGAGCTACTGTTCCCACTTGTCGTGAGAACATGGAAAGCCGAGAGTTTTCCGGACGAGTGAAAGAAGGGAATGATCGTCAAGCTTCCTAAATAGGCAATCTAATGCAGTGCGAAAACTGGAGAGGTATCTGCGTGCTGCCTGCTATGGCCAAGATAATAGCTAAAATCACCCTGAAGCGAATCAAAGAACACCCCGAAGACACACTCGACGCCGAATAAGCAGGTTTCCGCTATGGATCCTCCTGTGTCGACCTCATCAACACCTTGCGGATCATCATCAAGCAGTATGTTGAGTACCGATCACCACTTCACCTGCTGCTCATCGATTTTGAAAAGGCATTTGATAGTGTCAATCGGGAATTTATCTGGCGTGCCTTGCGCAGGAGAGGCATTCCTGATAAATTAATAGCAATTATCAAGGCTACATATGATGCGTCCACATGCCACGTCTTACACAGAGGAAGACTGTCTGCGGAATTCGAAGTCCAAAACGGGGTTAGGCAAGGCTGCATACTTTCACCAATACTGTTTCTATTGGTGATTAGCGATGTGCTGAATGCGGCCTTGTTAACAGGAAATGGAGGAATTGGATAGACTCTTACATCTGAACTCAAACACCTTGACTACACCGATGATGTATGCCATCTGTCTCACAGAATGATGGACTTTCACCAAATGACAACAAATGTGGAGAGGGAAGCAGACGTCGTTGGGCTGAAAATTAACTCGGCAAAAACAAAAATGCCTTGGGAGTATTGTCTCAACCGATGGCGGAACCGAACTGGATATAGCCAACAGTTTGGCGAAGTAATGCAATTAGCTTAAACACCAAGCTACGACTGTTCCGTTCCAACGTTGAATCCGTGCTACTATATGGATGTAGTACCTGGAGGGTGCTGGTGACCACCACTATCACGAAGAGATGCAAACGTTTGTCTATAGTTGCCTACGCTACATCTTAAGGATATTCTGGCCAAGCCGTATCTCTAACGAACAGCTTTATCAGAGAACGGACCATAAACCTATAGGCGCAACCATACGACTACGAAAGTGGCAGTGGATTGGTCACACTCTCCGAAAGGGTGACAGGTCTATAGCTAACCAAGCTATGCAATGGAACCCGCTTACACAGGACGGCAGGATGCACTGCGGTCCTAGAAGTACGTGGCAGAGAACAGTTGAGTAGGAAGCACGGCAACTGGGAAAAAGTTGAAACCGCACACGATGGCGCGTAGGCATAGTAGAGACCCTAGTACCCACAAGGGGATACAGGAACGAATGAATGAATGAAAACTAAGGTTCTTCTTAGAAAGAATCTGACTAGTTTGAGTCAATACCAAAACATCGCCATGCGTTTCTTGAACAAAGTTTAGTACCGAGGTGTTGTCCTGGATACCGAACTTCTTTAGTTTAGAGTGCTGCGTCAAATCTCTCAAATACCCTGTTGGCTTCGGATGACATTGGCCTTGTCTCCGAAAGTCTGCTGGACTATTCACCTAGGAGCCCCAGACAGAGCTGACTTGCTAGGTGGCGCATATGGATTCCAATTGACAGGTGAATTACGTATGAGCTTTTCCGTAGGCAGCATGAAACATTGCACTCTTCCTCCAAATACTACGCTTTTGTAAATCGAGCAATCCTCGTCGCATTTGGTATCAGATGCTTGGCTCTTTGCCATTGAAGGCTGAAAAGTTCCATTAAAAAGAGCATTCAAAGTGTTCCATGGACCGGTTGTTGACCATCTGTCTCACGATAGGAAGAAAAATATTCAGAACACCTTGAGGAAAGAACAGAAGACACCGCTCGAAATAGCTTCCTGCAGAAATGGCTCACTGAGGCCTAAAGCACGTGCTCAATTCAAACACTACCTTTGAGGAGTTCCCGTCAGACATAAGTGCAATGGAAGATGCCTTGTCAACAGTTCAATTCTCCTCTTACTTTCCTAAACATTCGTTAACTAATAACTACTGGCACTACATATGGGGAAAAAAAGTAAAATTTATCAATACCTGAATAAGAGCGCGCGCCGGTCAGTCGCTAAAAAAAAGTCGCAAATCACTAGCGTTCCTATCGTGGCGCCATGCATTTCTTATTCGAGTCACATATTCCCACATAACACCATACATGGAAACCACCGGCTTTTTCAACTTTTCATACATCCACCAGATACACAAAAACAATCGCAGAGCAGAAAAAAAAAACACAAAAATTAACTATTCCAACCGATAACAAATTGTCAACGAACTGCACATAAATATCAAATCAAATAAATCAAATTAAATAGGCAGCAATTGCAAAAAGAGAAAAATAAAACGCGAATAATAAAAACCAGGCAAAAACCAGAAAAATAGTTAAATGAACTGCAGAATTCAAAAAAACATCGCAATAAAACTGAAACGACTTTTTGCTGTTGTGTTTCGAAGTTGACGCCACGAGCCGTAACTCAATATCATGACCACAGCACTCGACGGTGGTAATTCAAAATTTAATTGATCAAGACAATTTTCAGAGAAAAAAAAAAAAAGATAAAGCGAATTGGTAAAATCCCCCTGAGCAGGTCAATTCAGATTCTGAGCAGTTTTATTGGATGCAGAAAATAATTTCGGCCTTATTGCTCAGAAGGTTGTCGTACGAGTGCGCCCCTGGACTGGTGCCCTGTTCTGATAGCGTACTCGTATTATTGCCTTCGGTGAATTTTTGAGAAGCTCCGGTCAACCGATTAAATGTCAAGCTAATCGCTGTTTTAAAAATTGTCTACAATTCACAGTCCACTAATAGCAATGATGCAAACACTGTTCCTGAGGTTCGTAGACTAAGTAATTTTCCATACATCAAACTGAAACCAGATTTTAATGACTCGACTGTATCTACGAGTACAATATACGCTTTGTTAGTCGTACCTTTGCAACAAAACAAAACGAAACAATACAAAGCAACAGAAGCAGCAGCAGAAGCAGGCAAATTCATTGTAAAACATTGCAGCGCTTTTGTGTATACTAAAAGCGAAAGGAATTCAGCTCAGCTTGTTGTGATTGGAATGTGCTAATGGATTTCTAATTCCAGCATTTAGAATAGACTTCAAACAAACCGCTGGTATCCGCCCTTAGTGGCATACGACTAACAATCGGTGTTGCCGGCTGTGGGTCGCCGGTCTTCGGTCTTCGGTCTTCGGTCGTATACATAGAGCGGGAATCAGGCGCATGAAAATGAAATATGTGACTGTTTTCGAAAAGCTCATTTATACGGCTACTGCCTACCGATTGCACACACCACTGCACAGCATTTCGTTGGCATAGACGAACTCATTTGTCAAATCTAAATGCGAGAACATTTATCACAACCATTACCTAGAGCCATAGATACTCGTGCATACCTTCCCTCTGTATGTTGAACACCAAAGACGGTTCAGTAAATATTTCTCCAGTCAAGAACCAACACTAACCATAATTTTGGTGAAGAATTTGCCCAAATTTGTCACTGTTGGACATGGGCAGCAGGTAAACGTAAATCGCGTCTACTTCTTCTTCAATTTCTTAATTATTTATCCTGAGATACATAATTTGATGTGGCCTAATTCGATTCCAAAGCACGTACGGCTACATGGCCTTCATAAAGATCTTGAAGGAGCACAACCCACTATGACTTCAACGAATTGAAGGGCACGTTTTTTTCGGGAAACCTAATTTCGGCGGGACTTGAATTAAATTTAGGAAAATTCATCAACCTTTCATAAATAGGGACATCCCTCTTTGGAGGTCGTCGATGACAGAATTGAATGCCTGAATTGACATGGAGAATCGAAAATTTCCCTTAAATGGACGGATGGACGATGGACGATATTCGTAATTTTCAAGCGTTCTTGGCAAATTAGCCTCGTTCGATTTACGTCAATTTCAATTCACGCTCTGACATTGTGACGGGAAAAGAAGTGAAGTTCAATAGTTAGATTAGCAAAGGTGGCAGTGCAGTTAAAAATTAAACTGTTTATACCAAATTTGTTGTGAAATCTGCGGAAAAAAAGAGACTTGCTCTCGACCCTAGTGAAAAAGAAGCATCGGGGGTAAGTAGCATATTCATTTGAACTACCACAACTGAGAAGAGGCGAGTCTGTTGGCCGCAACCGTAAAACATAATAAATCCCGAAACAGGCACCACCGCCGCAGGTACGGACGCTTACTTTCTTGACGACCTTCGGCTATTTACCTAGGACAACGGGAGGGTTCAGAAACGTTAAGAGCCTCCTTGATAACGAGAAAGAAGGGCCCCAAAACAGCACATTCCTCCAGCTTGAGCGAGAATTCATGCGATGCGAATTGGACATTCCTAAAGTCAGCAAGATAAGGTGGAAGGTGCACAACATCTATTCTTCTGAAATTGGAAAGAGCTGCCTCCTCTAATCCGGCAAAATGCGAAAATTGGGTAGGTCTGCTACCGATTCCAATAAGCACGTGGTAGCCTCATGTCCTCATGATATAATATTGATGGCTTGGTAAAAGGGTAGAGTCAGGAACATCACCGTCAGCCAGTGCTATGCTCCATTAGACCAAGCGATGTTTAGGGTGATTCCTACAGCCAACTAGTCGTTTGCCCCAAATGGGGACATCCTGACTGTGATGGGCGATGTAAATGCGAAGATAGGAAACCACAACATAGGGCTTAAACATTTGATTGGAGCAGACGGCCTCGGAAATAGCAGAAATGGGTACGGCGATAGGTTTGTGGACTATGCAATCGCTTAGTCACATGAGCCACACTCTTTAGGTACAACGATTATCACAAAATCAGAAAGGTCTCGACTGATAGGCAACAAACATTGAACCAAATTGATCATATAGCGATCACCTGCCACTTTAGAAATTGCATCGAACACGGCCGGACATCGGTATTGAGAGGAACCACAATTTTTTGATAACTTCAAAACGCAGTTGTACTGCATCCGCTCCAATTTGGTGAGAATACGGTCTCGGGGATATCCATCTGCACCAATGAATACGGACCACATTGTATCAAAGGCTCAAACAACCAGCAGCGCTACTCCTGCAAACATCGACGAGCACTGGAACTTTGTGAAAAATGTTATTTTCATTTGTGGCAGAGACCGTCTTTAGTAGAAGACAAAAATCCAGATACCTGGAGTCAGATCAAAGAGCGCATACTTCTAAAAGCTCGGATAATAGGCGATCCGAGTTGGATGTATTATATCGGAAAACAAAAGGAAGTGCAGCGTAGTGTAAGACGTGGTAAGCGTAACTATATCAACGCACTGGCTACCAGGGCCTACGTGGCGATTGATCGGGAAATTGCTGACTGCCCTATAACTTGGATTTGGCCAGCATCGCAACAATCAGCTTGGTAGCAAAGTGGTTGCCTTACTTCCCAGTGGCCCTCCACGATAACTCCTTACTCAAGCAGGCTAAAATGGCAAGGGCTTGCTCGGCCAGAAGCTTAATACTGGCCTACGTCATCATATGGCCCACAACCCTGTATGGAAGAAATTAAAAAGATGTGACGACCCAACTAAAGGCCTCAGATAAAAATGGGTTCACTGCTGACGATCCTTGCTAACATTTAAAGGTAAACGACCCTCGGACCTGCACGTGGAATATTCGGACTCTTAACAGGCCACATGCAGCCGATCAATTGGCAGAGGCCCTTAACTACTATCATTGCCATCCAGGAACTGCTATGGGATGGGCCGGACGTAAGGAGAATGAAAAACTGTGATTGTGAAATCGAATGAGGATTTCCAGTATGCGGCGGACTTAGGCAACAAGTCTTGAGCTTCCAACACGTGACCGAGCATTTGGTGACAATCCGCATCAAGGCTAAATACGCTAACATAAGCCTAATATGCGCCCATGACCCTACGGAAGACACAGACGACGACTCTAAAAAAGAATGTTCCCACGAGCTCCTCGATAAGATATTTTAGACAAAGGAGGACATCACTGGTAGAACAGCTAGCCTACAAGACACTACGCAGCACTACGAAGCACATGGTTTATCAGCTCAATATACACAAGACAACACTGTGGTTTTCGGATCATGAAATGCTAAATCAAATTAATCACATTGCGACAAACGTAAGGCATTCCTCCGGTATTCTGGACCTTGCGCGCAGCGATCATTGAGTCGGATCACCACCACGTTGCAGCCAATGTGCAAATGCGAGTTGCCTAAGCGCCACAATAAAGAAGAACGGCTGTGACAAGATATACGTAGAAGGCTGCAATTGAAAGAGACTCGAAATCTCTCAACAACTCCTTTGCCGCCAGCATTAAGTACCGAAGACGAGTGGTAACACTGCCAATATGCCATCAGGGACTGATGTGCCTGGTTTTACCAAGAAATTGTTTGAGTGATGAAGAATGCGGCTAAACAAGAAGAGTACAAAGCAGCGCTGGAACAAATAACGAGAGCCGTTTTAAGCCCTACGAGCACAAGAGACGGGAAGAACATCAGCTTGTCCAGAAGAAGAAATAAGAGCACGAGAAGGGAGCGATCAAAGAGATTGAGAAGTTGTACTCCAGGAATAACGTATGAAAGTTTTGCCAACAGGTAAAGAGAACGTGTCAAAGACCCGTACGCCTGTAGAGATGAAGAAGGTGTAGTGGAGTCACACTCACAGTCGGAGCTGAGAATGTGGAAACAAACTTTTCCTGCAGACTGTATAAGAGCGATGAAGTCCAACATCCCGCCATTAGACAGTGTGGAAGATAAGCAAAACTTACGTCCACTTAACCAAAATAAAATTATGGTAGCTATATCTAGGCTGCTGGATCTGACCGCTTCCCGGCTGAGGTATTGAACGCTTCTGGAAATGATTTTGTGAAAAGCATAAACCAACTCATTTCTAGTCAGAAGATTGTATGCCTTCTGAATGGAGTCTCAGCAGCGTTTGCCCGAGATCCACAAAAAAGGTATAAGTCTCCAAACATCATACAAGATCTTATCTGCCATATTGTGTGGACATGTGAAACCCTCCCTCAACAATCTAATTGGCCGCCACCAGTCCAAACTGGTAGCCTCCATCTTTTCATTGATTTTCAGGCCGGATATGACACAATTTGAGAAGCGAGCTATATAGAGTCATGTCTAGTTTTGGCATCCCTGCCGAGCTTGTCTGTGTGGAATGAGTGTTGAGTACACCCGCTGCTCCGTCAAGTTCGGTAACAACTTAACCGATACCTTTGATGACAAAAAGGTTTTCGACAAGGTGACGCGCTGTTATGTGACATCTTTAACAACGCACTTGAAAGAATTGTGCGGGACTCACAAGTGAGCACTGGTCGCACAATTTTCGGCATTCTGTGCACCTACTAGCGTACTCCGATGATATTGACCTAATTGGTAGAACTCAGCGGGCTGTCACAGGTTCCCTGGCATTCAAATTGAAGCTGCCAAAATTGGATTAGCGATAAATGAGGGCAAAACCAATTATATTCTGTGAACAAGAAGGGACACACAACATCGAGGAATTGGACAGAACATCGCAGCCAACACGTTTCATTTTGAGGCAATAAGAGACCTTGTCTACATTGGCATTGCTAGAGAGAGTGAGAGCTAAAGAGGTAGATAGAGTCTTCAAACTAAAACACTTCTCTGTGTGCCGGCTTCGGCTCTAGTCAGTTTGAGTTGGTTGATGTACTAACCATTCGCCCTGGATAACGACGGCTTAGACGAAGTTAAGATAGCAAAATCAAAGCTTAGATTTAATAAAGCTGCTGGAGAAGATGGACTACTGCTGTACTATTCAAGACAGCTGAGAATGACCTGGTTGGAACCATGCATCTTATCATCTGAAAATATGGGCAGGCAAAACCGTCCTCGATGAATGGAGTCTCAGCATCGTTTGCCTCATCCACAGAAAAGAAAGTGTCTTCTGACTGAGCAAACTATAGGAAAAAAAAATATCCGAAACAACTCCTGTGAGATTTTCTTTGCCGCAGAATGTGAGCATCTGAAACTATTCCAGAATAATTTCATTGATCCATGCCACTGCCATTTCAGGCCAGGAAAGTCCACAATCGTTCAAATGGCCACATTATCGCAGATCTTGGAAAAGACCTGTGGTACTCACCATGTATTTGTCGACTTCTTTTCGTTCTAAAATTTTGCCAATCTACGCGATTCATATGACTTCTACGAAGACGCACTCGCCAAAAAGATTATGGACAAAATCTCGATTACTGAAAGCATTGTTAAAAGTGTTGAAGAGTTACATAACTCGGTCCAGAACTCAGTCGACCTTAAAAAATCCAAAATATTGTACATGGATAAGCAAATCGCAGGTCTAATCTAGTTAGACTCCATGAGATCCAGGAATGAAAAAATCCTCTTATGTCACTTGGATAAAGTGTTGAATGACATCAAAGCTGTCTACTTTGAGCAGGTCATTGTTTCAAATCAAAAATTGTGCGAGATGATAAGCTCGCTGCGTGATAACATTGACATCCATTTCCAGTCCTCGCCGAACAAAAAACTCGATAAAGTGAACAATATCGATGTGACGCGATCCCTCGGGTGTGATAATGAACGCAACATTGCGACAATAAACAGCAAAATCGATGACACACCCGGAAGTTCACTAGAATACATCGCTTGTGACCGAAACCGATTCACGCACTCCCCCATATCTAAGCCTTCTGCGGATGGTCCCACATACTGATTCCTGCGAAACTTCTTCCAATTTGACAACCGAGAACACATCTATGACAACTCCTCAAGTCGCCCCCCACGGTAGCTCTCCAATCACTTTAATTCATTGGGGACACCTTCCGAATGGCAACGTAGGCTAGACAAGCTTGCTTCCGAGGAACCAACTATGAAAGGCACTTAATCCAAATGTCACGATCTACATAAAGGAAGGTTGTCAGAGGAGTTTGAAAGTGGACTTAAGCAGGGCTGTGTACTGTCACCAATACTGTTCCTGTTGGTGATAAGTGATGTACTGCACGCGGCTTTGTCCACTGGAAATGGAGGAATTCAGTGGACTCTGCAATCACACCTCAATCATCTGGTGTACGCGGACGACACGTATGTTTACTCTCTCATAAGGTCATGGATCTCCATCAAATGACAGCAAGGGTGGAGAGAGTAGCTGCAATCGGTGATCTAAAGATCAATACGGCAAAAAGAAAAAGGATCAGCCTTAGAACTTCCTCATCTAACCAAGTAGAGATTTCTGGACAACCAGTAGAGATGGCAGAGAATTTTCAATTTCTTGTGAGTTCTATCTCTACTGATGGCGGGACCGAACTAGATATAATCAGCCGAATTGGGAAAGCAAAGGCTGCGTTCGAAATACTATCCAAAATATGGAGGAACAACTCTATCAGCCTAAGGCCCAAGCCATGGCTATTTCGCTCCAATGTTGAATCCGTGCCTCATTATGGGTGCATCACTTGGAAAGTCTGACCCGCTGTCACAAGGAAGTTGCAAACGTTCGTGAATAGATGTCCGGGAAACATCTTGAGAACTTTCTGGCCCAACGGTATCTCTACTGATGAACTTCATGCGAGAACAGGTCAGGAACCCATTGACTCTATCATTCGAAGACGTAAGTTTCAGTGCATTGCGAGTCAAGCGATGCAATGGAACCCTCTCACGCAGAGAGGCAGACAAGTGGGCCGATCTAGAAGTACTTGGCGAAGAATATTCGAAGAGGATCAGCACAACTGGTGAAGAGTTGGAGAGAGCTGATTTACATCTCTAGAAACCGTACACGATGGCGCGTAGGACTAGTGGAGGCCCTATGCCCGCAAGGGGAACCTCACGTACATAATAGGCCCGAACACCTAAGTAAGTAAGTTCCTCAAACGCTGATGTTGATTGGATTTCGAATTTCTTCGAAAATAGTTATGGCATTGCCATCAGCTACTTCAATTTGCTACCAAAATCCCACCACAGAAGCAAGCGCAGCTTTAAATCCAATAATCCAGCCAGTAGCAATTTCAATCTTGTAAAGATGCGTGTCCGCAAATAGTTGGCAATTGTTGGAAAATTCTACCAAAAGGGTGTATAAAGTTAAGCAGTCCGTCATGCCAAAACCAGCGAATAAGTTAGCCAGCAAATCCAAATTACCAAGACCCATCTCCTCTTCCCGTAACAAATTGGAGTTTTAAATCTAGCATTTTTCCTAATTTTAAGCCTCCCACCCAGCTTACAACTCCAAGTATTATACTCCAAACCAAGCGACATCGCCTCCTGCGATATAATCCCTACCCTTCAACTGCCAAGTTACAACTCTCAACAGGCGGGCCTATGTAATCAAAAACCTTCTTCTCACATTCTACAAGGTGGCGCAAAAGTCATTACCCTATCGGAAGATGCTATAATTTTTGCAAATGGCGGCAAATGTCAATTCTACTTTGACATTTGTGAAGTAAACAGATATAAAATACACCTCAGCGAGACATGAATCGTTATACTCCTAAAAGAACGCGGAATAAAATAATTCGCCGGTGGTGTTGGTACAGCGTGAGTTTCGTCACACATTTTCTGGTCGTCCGACACCAATTGGGCAAGTGGTCAACTACGACGTTTAGCTGGCCGCCTAGAGGAGTATGGGACAACCCGAGATGCTGCCAAGTGCTGAGAATATCACAGCTGTGGTTGAAGATGTCGCAGACAACCCCGTAGTATCAACCAGACAATGTGCCAGTTGACCGCCAAGCCAATCTCGTGTAACCTATGCTCAAGCCATCCTGAACCTCAACCACGAGGGAGAAAACTTTTCATCGAAAATCATCATGAGCGACGAGGCCCATTTCCATCCCTGTGGACATGAGAATAAACAAAATTATCGCATTTTCGGCATCGAAAATCCGCCTTTAACCCACGAAGAGCCATTACACCCGCTCAAGTTACTGCATAGTGTGCCGTTTACGCTGGAGGCGTCATCGGGCCTTATTTTTTCGAAAACCCCGCGGGCTAAACGACTAATGTGGACGGCGAGTGCTACAGAGCCATGCTTAACGACTTTCGCCTTCCTCAATTGGGACTGGAGAACACGTGGTTCCAACAGGATGGTGCAACGGCTCACACTGCACGAGCCACAACCGAAATTCTGAAGGCTGCCTTTCCGGGTCGCCTAATCCCTTGTTTTGGCTATTAGCACTGGGCGGCAAGTTCGCCTGATTTAACCGCTCCAGACTTCTTTTTATGGGGTTTTTGGAAGCCACGAGTCTATGTCAACAAGCCTCAGACTATTGAAGCTGCCAAAGACAATATCTATCAAGAATGCGAGACCTATCGCCGGAAGGTCTGGCAAGAGCGACGGAAAATGACACATATCGGGCCCGAATGATCATCAATTCTGGTGGCGGCCACCTAGCCGATATCATTTTCTCGTCTTAATGAAAGAAACTCAAGACATCATATAAACATAATCCAGCAGAACCAAAAGCCAAAGAACATAAAAAACCGGGAGTTACTCGTATGCGTTCTTTTTTCACCCTATTTTTGGGAAAATGATCGGACACCCCCTTTGATCGACTCTGCTTGTCGAGGTGCCGCACTGGCCATTCACAACAGCTTTGACCCGTCTCTTGTTGCTACTTAGTCTTCTTCTAAGCTCGACTTTGTGCGAATTAACAGTGCCGAAATGCCTTAGAATAACTGTCATGTGGCTTTTTTAACATCGCCCTAGAAAGAGTCCTGTAAAACTCACGGGCCCACAAAATGCGCAAAATTTTTGTTACGTCGGCACATTTACTTGGGTACGCCAATGACATCGACGTGATTGAAAAAACAAAGTGAGCTATCAATGGGGCTTTCGTTAGTATTGAGGCGGAAGCTGCCGAACGCATCTGAACGCCCCCTGTCAGTTATAACTTCGAAGTATTTAAGACTTTCTTCTACTTTTGGTCCGTAGTTAGAGGCAGCATTGACATTTGAACAGAATTACTCTTGCTAATCGGTGTTTCTTTGGACTAACTATTAAAGACAGTGTAGTAAGACCCTATCCCAATAAACTAAGGAGACTTATAAGACTTTGATCATTCCAGTCCTACTTCATGGTACTGAAGCGCGGAATATATCTAGAGAAAAATCCTTCGAAAAATATTCGGTCTCATTTGTTGACGAGCTTTAGAGGAGAAATTCAAGGACGAACTTTACGATGACATCAATCCAGTCAGAAAACTACACATCTGCCGCCAGAGATTGCTAGGACATGTAGAGCGAATGGACACCAATTCTACGGCCCACAGAGTCTCCGAATTTAACCCGGACGGACAACGCAGTAGAGGAGGACCTCACGTTAGGTGGCGCGCACAAGTAGAAGTGCACCTCAACCGACTTGGGGTGCGCAACTGCAAGCAGTTAGTTTAAGACCGGGCTATTAAAGAGGCTTGTTTGGTGGGACCAAGGTTCATCCCGAACTGCACCACCTAAGTAAGTAAGTAAGGAAGTAAGACCGTGTAATTTTCACGAGTTTAATAACGGGTGACCATATGGCAATGATAGTTTTTCCAATTGTTATGTTTTAGCAGCTGTCAAAGTTACCAATGACGTCCAGCTGTCAGAATATTCAGTAAGGTTTGCCACTTCATCAACCTTCGTTTCACGCTTGCCGAGTGTACGAAATTCCGGCCCAGTTGTAAACACCGAACACCAAATTCGACGTGAGGTCGGTCGTCATAATGGCTTCAGTGTGCGGGCAATTCGTCTCAAAGTGGAAGAGTTTGAGCGTGAAAACACCCTTTTGGGTCTTAAGCCACCAATCACACAGGGATTGGTGTAAAATGAAGAAAACATAGCTCCCGTAACGGCAGGTATCGAGGGAGACCCAACAATGTCGATTCGCCGTCGATCAGCTGAATTGGGCATCACCAGAGAGTCAACCCGGCTTATTTTGCGATTGGATTTCGGCCTACATCCGCATAAGATTGTCTTGATGCAAGAATTGAAGCTGGGCGACCACAGACAACGCCGTGAGTTCGCTAATAGGGCGTTGGAAAATTTGGCCGGAGATACGGATTTTGGACAAAAATGATATTCTCCGACGAGGCCCATTTTTGGATCAACGGCTTTGTCTATGAACAATCCATAAGTGTTCGGCTAAGCATCAATGGATTCACAAAGATTGACTATTTGGTGCGGTTTATGGCATGGCGACATCAACGGCCTTTCTTCGAAATGAGGAAGGGCACACGTTACCGTCAATGGTCTCAGATATACCATAGAGCGATGATAACCGACTTTCTGTGGTTAAAGCTGAACTACATCGATATATCCGAGTTGTGGTTTCAACAAGATGGCACTAAATGCTATACAAGCGACACAACCCTCGAAGTTGTGAAGGAGAAATTTGGCGACTGGGTGATCTTACGGCCGCCGCGATTATGCGATTCGACACCACTCGATTATTTTCTCTGGGACTGCGTCAAGTCCTTAGTCTACACTAACAACCCATCCACTTTCGACAAGGTTTAGGCAATATCGACACATATTAGACCGAGTCATGAAAAATTGGACCGACCCATTGAAGCACTGCCAGTGGAGCCAAGGCGGCCATATGGATGATGCGCTATTGCACACATAATGGCAAGAAAGGAGGTTGAAAATAAAGCCAAAACCAATTTTACGAGGGTTGTCTGAAAAGTTTCCGCAACTCGTCTATAAAAGTTAGTGAATGCTAGTTGTGCATCTTTTGACAGTTACTTACCGAAGTTTCAGTCATTTTGGATGCGCAGTTTTTAGTTGACAGCCGTTTGAGTGAGTCGATGTGAATGTTTTTTGTCAAAATGGAAAAAATTCTTCTAATTTCATCTTTCAAACGCTGCAATAAGTTCGCATAATACACGCCGTTGATTGTTTTTCCTTTCTGAAGATAAGCAATGAAAATTATCCCACGCGCATCCCAAAAAACTGACGCTATGACCTTGCCTGCAGATGGAACTGTCTTCGCCTTCTTTGAAGGTGATTCTCCCCTTTGGGGCCATTGTTTTGACTGTTCCTTCGTCTCGGGTGTGAAGTGATGGACCCATGTTTCATTCATGGTTATGAATCGACGCACAAAGTCGGCTTTATTGCTGTGAAACTTCGCCAAGCACTCGATTGAAACATCCTCACGACGTTGTTTTTGTTCCATTGTGAGTAATCGCAGCACCCATCTTGCACACGGCTTTCTCATGTCCAATTTTTCAGCCAACATGCGATGTACAGCGCTTTTTGAAATGGAGACCATATCTGCTAGTTCAAGCAGTTTCAATCGACGGTCGTCTGATACCATTTTGCAGATTTTTTCCGCAGTAGGAGATGACTTGGTAGAGAGCACACACCAACCTATTTCCGAGATTTGGTCGAATGAATGCATGCATGATGAATGGAACTTCAGCATCTTTTGCCCCGTACGCAAGAAAGGAGACCCTCTAAACTGCGCCAACTATAGACGTATCACTCTACTAGACATCGCATATGTATAAGTTCTTATCTGCCGTACTATGCTAGCGTCTGGAACGTTGTTGACGATCGGGTTGGACTCAACAGAGTGGTTTTAGCCGTAAGCCCACAATTTACCAAATATTCACCCTACGGTAGATCCTGGAGAAAACAAAGTATATTCTGTCAACAAGAAGGGACGCCCAATATCGACGAATCGACCAGTATATCACAATCGACAGCTATAACTTTGAGGTAGTAAAGGACTTTTTCTACCTCGGCTCTGCTATTTCATCTCAAAACGACATCTTTTCAGAAATCAAACGAAGAATAACTTCTGCCAATCGCTGTTTCTTTGGGCTGAGAAGGCAACTATGTAGTAAGGCGCTCTCCCGAATAACCAAGGAAACCCTATATAAGACCCTAGTAATCCCAGTCCTACTTCACGGTTCCGAAACATGGACTCTTTCTAAAGCGGATGAAGATATCCTTGGTCGTATTTGGTGCCGTATGCGTTGACGGGTTCTGGAGGAGACGATTCAGCGATGAATTCTATGAGCTGTACAGCGACATCTGGTAAAAAAACTGCGCATTGGGCGTTTGAGATGGCTGTGACATGTAGAGCGAATGAACACCAACGCTCCAACCCGCATAATTTCGACTCTAATCCGGAGAAACAACGCAGTAGAGAAAGCCGTCACCTTAGGTGACCAACGTGGAGGGTCGAAAAAAGCGACCCTTCACCAGATATTGGTTCAATGAATTTAAACGTGGACGATCATCTGTTTCTGATGAGGAGCGCCCAGGCTTCTCGGCAGACGTCATTACTGAGAAAATCGCTGAAAATCCCCGTGACAAGATTTTCGCTGATCGTCAAACAAAAGTGCACGAAGTAGCACAGACCGTAGGCAATCAATATTTTGCATGACGTGTTGAGCATGACAAAGCTATCGGCCCGGTGGGTCCCGTGATTGCTCATAGTGGATAACAAGCGGATACGGCTGCCAACTTGGAAGCAGGGTTTGGAGTTTTATAAGCGCAGGAGTTTCGCATCGAGTCGCCATCGTTGACGATACCTGAAGCCATTACTACACCACAGAGACGCTAGAGACATGCCTATCAGACGGCCAAAGAGCGCAAACACAGTCATATTGGCTGGAATGGTCGTGGCTACGATTTTCTGGGATTTGAAGTTAGTTTAGTTTTAAACGCATTTTTATTTTCTAAATCATTAACTCTTACATACTAACAAAAAATGCTTAAATGCTAGCTTAAAATTACTTAACAAACTTATACTAACTTACTGGCCCCACACAGGCACTCTAAGCTACTCTAAACTCTTATATATATGTCTTTCGACTTTGATTACATTTTATTTATTAATACTTATTTTCTATGCTTAAGGCTAAGAAAAAATTTAACAAAAAACTTAGCATATGGACATAATTTTTTATTTCTTATAAAAACTTAATATCTAACTTAAAATAAACCTTAGTCTACCTAACCTATCTACACAATACACACATATAGACATTATACACAATACATACATATACTAGTATATACCTTTATATATACTAATATATATATGTATTCCTTAAATGCTAACCTAAACCTATGCAAGCTGGCCATCGCTATTTACAGAACAAATAGACTGGTCAGCTCTGCCTCATTAGTGAGGCTGGTCTGTAATTGACGGAAACGACGACGTAACATCTTCTCCATCATTCAACCACCAGAAATGCTGGTGCTGCTGAACGAGATCCCTCTTATCGCGATTCCCCACCGCCCTACTGAACCTGAGACGATCCACACTGCCGTGTGCGACGTCTCTGTTGTAGTTGAGTCGCCTGTCCCCAGCTTTCCGAGCGACATGGAAGATTAACGGGACCGCTGATCTATCCTGGATCAACCCTATCTGATCTAGGTAGAGGAATGCTTCCGGTGGAACGAAGCCCTCAGAGCGCACACTCTCGTGGTAAAGGTAATTGGGGTAGTAAGCCCCAGATATCAGGTTATTCGTCGAGGTCATTGCTCTTGCAATGTGCCTTCGAGTCAGCTTAATTACGAAGTTGTCCACTCGTATTAGGTTGTAAAGGACCTCATTACGATAAAATTTTTTGTACTGCGATTCTGGTGTTCTGTACATGCGAAGGCAAGCCCTAAGGCAAGCCTCTCAAACACCCGAATCTTTTCCATTAAGCTTGCTCGCACATTGAACCACACTGGACACCCAAATACTAGCATGGGCCTGATAAGGGCCATGTAGCAGATTACCTTTACCCTCGCATCGAGTTGGCTGCTATAAAACAGTCTCTTTGTAAGGGCAAAAGCACCTTTAGCTCTGGCCAGAGCAGCATCTACATTTTTATCAAAATACACAAACCGATCTAGCCAGATCCCAAGGTATCTGACTACATTTCGACAGGCAAGAGGCTGTCCGTGTTGTCCAATGATCGAGAACTTTCGCCAATTTTTCCTGGTGTCCCTAGAGGCTCCAGACAACGGCGTCCTAAAGAGAATGGTTTCCGACTTCTGAAAGTTGATTTTCAACTTCCAGTCATCGCAAAATCGTCTTATCTTATCGAAGTCACGCTGCAAGAGAGTATTAATGACCTCGATTCTTGGACCTGTTCTGTACGCTATCAAATCGTCTGCGTACGCAATAGTATGGGGAAGTGAACCTATCAAGTCGCTTGTATAAATGTTGAATAGGATCGGCGAATTGACCGCGCCTTGCTGAAGACCATTTTTAATTTGAAATATTCCAACAGAAGTCACATCGCCATTTTTCACGATGAACTGTCTGTTGGTTAGCATATTATAAAGAATGTACAAGAGTGGTTTACTGATCCCCAGCCTAGTCAGCTTATAGAAAAGACCCTCTAACCATACGGTGTCGAAGGCCTTCTCCAAGTCAACAAGGCAGGCACCGGTACATTGGTTTTTGCCTTTATTCCATTGGATATCGGACACCAGTTTAGACGCGGCATGTGAGATATCATGTCCCGCCTTAAAACCGAATTGATTATCCGGAACTATATGTTTGTCCTCAACCCACCTAGACAGAGCTCTATTGATTACTTTTTCAAACACCTTACTGATATTCGGAAGGAGACTTATCGACCTGAGATTCGCCGGATTGGATATATCCTTTCCCTTTTTGGGGATAGGTTGAACCACCGCCGTTTTCCAATGCGCTGGATAATGTGCATTATTCATTGCATTATTAAACAGGGTGGTGTAAATGTCCACCGCTTCTAGAGGAAGATGTCGAAGCACGATGTTCGGAATACCATCGGTCCCCACTGATTTCTTAGCCCTGATTGTGTCGAAGATCTCATGGAGCTCTTCCTTCGAAATGAACGGGGGTAGGTCACCCTCTCTGGTAATGACATTGTTTGCCATATTTTCTTCGCTGAACCGAGTAAAACCAGAGCCCTCGGATCGCCAGTTCTCTACTTCATTTCGAATGAAGAAGTCGTGCACCAAGACGCGATTGTCCAGGTCATAATTAGGTCCAATGGTATCAGTGGCCTTGTATATTTCCTGGAAAGTCGCCCCTATGGCTTCAACCTTCTCCTGTGGATCCTCGATCACAAAGAAGTCGTCATCATCAGCGGCCTCATTTGGATCAATACCTGCTATTGTCAGTAAACGTTCGTTGTCTGTTGTCCGGGCTATTTTAAGACACTGAAGGTCGTTTTGATTTTTTCTCCGAAATAGTTTGTTTATTTGAGGGAACATATTCGGGTTGCTGGTGTTTACAGCCCGAACCCTGTTGTTCCAATATGAACTTACAGAAATTCTGTAATTCTCTTTTATTAACGTTTGAATATTTTTAATCGACGCCTTCAGTGTCCTAATCTCCGGGTCTTGTCTGTCAGTAAACTGTCTGTACAAGTTTTTGAGTCTTGTCAGAAGTCTACTTTTCTGTCGGTGCAGTGCATCAATAGTAGGATTGCGGAACAGGTCTTCGTTAGTCGTATGTCGATATCGCGGTATTGTAACGTCCATAGTTTGTTTAATTGTCTCGTCCATCTGCTTTAGGTAATTGTCGATCTCCTCGTTTGACAAATTCCTATTGGACGGTGGGTGGAGCGTATTCGAGGAGAGCGCACGTGTCATGGTTGCGGAAAAACGTGTCCATCGAGTCTTACTGTAGTTGTAAGAATATCTTTGGACAAACTCCTCCAATTCCGCAATTTCGTTGGGAACTGTAATTTCGGTGCTAAAACCGCAATGGTCACTGTCATACAGGAATGTGCGCAGACAGTTTAGCGTTTGTAAATTCGTACCTGTCAGTCGTATACGTTCGTCGTACAGCAGTAGATCCAATTAAGACCCGCCTCTGGGAAATGACGGGTTATCCGTCGCTTTAAGACCGAGTCTGTACATGACATCGTGCTGACCCCACCAATCGAGTAGTAGGTTCCCTCTAGTATTTGGCAAATTATTTCCCCAATCTCTGTGTTTAGCGTTGAAATCCCCGCCGATTACAAAATAATTCTCCCCCGATTCCAGCCTCAGAAGTCGAAAAAGCGTATCAAGCTCTGTAATAAATAAAGTGGATTGTGAAGTTTCAGGTGCATAAACAGAGGCCAAGTACAGCCGCTTTCCACTGCGGAGCGGGATGTAAATGACGACTGCCTCCAACACCCGGAACCTACGCAACACTCCCTTGTACACTCTGTGAAATTTAATACCTTGTTTAATGAAGATCGCGACCCCGCCCCCACATTTGGATCGGGGCCGGTTTCTTCTTCTAACAATATAATTATTGTACTCCAGTTTGTGCTTATCGGTTAGCTTGGTTTCGCTAGCGAAAAGCACATCAGGAGTTTGGTCTTGTAGTAATTTAAACATCGCGGCTCTTCGTTCGATCCTAATCAGTGAATTAACATTCACCGCAAGGACCTTCAAAGTTTGCTCCACCATGTGCGTGCCCATTACGACATGTGTTGCGTTAGGCCCGGCAGCAGCGCGTAGATCTGGTCCACCCGCTTGGCCTGTTCTTGCACCTGCTTTTGCAGCTGAGCCATCTGCCCTTGGATTGCGAGCAAGATGGCCAGCATGTTAGGTGCAGCTTCCGTTGTTCTCGGCATTGGCGTCGGAGAAGCAACAGTCGCTTGCTGTACCGTAGCCCCCGTACCTGCCGCCATTTGGGCGTAGGAAATTTGGGGCGTGACGGCTGGTGTTTGAAACCTCACAGGTGAACGTTTGACCTCCACCTTCTGCTGTCGAGTCAGTTTTGCTTTTTTGATGTCAGCGAACTTAGGACAACCCCGATAGTTTACGGTGTGTCCCACGTTCCCACATAACACGCACGAGAGTTGCGCCCTATCGGATACTCCGTCCCTACCCAGAGCACACTCCTCGGAACTGTGGTTCTTTGCGCACTTCACGCATCGAGGCTGCATTTGGCAGTTCGACGCGGCGTGTCCGAACCTCTGGCAGCGAACGCATTGTATAACGCCTTCGCTCCTTTTTAATTTTTCCCAGTGAACCACCTGGTAGTCTAGAACATTGATACTCCTTAGACTATCCAGACGGCTTTCGGGACTGAGCTGCACCAGGAAGAACGGCAGACTCCGTTTCTCCCGCCTGGCTCTAGCTGTGGTAAATGGCTTGACCCCCACAAACTTGAGTCCTTCGCACTCCTTCTCTTTGAGCAGTGCCAGGATCTCCTCAGGATCAGAAGACGGTTCCAACCCCTTCAGCAGCATCGATTGCCGCTTTTCACACTTCGGTGTGAATGAGTAGTGCTCCGTCGTCGTTTCCTTTAGGAGCTCTTTAACTTTCGCGTAGCCCTCCACTGTATTACAGTGGATGGCATGGCGATCATTCCCC
This sequence comes from Volucella zonaria, assembly GCA_963966105.1. Lineage (NCBI taxonomy): Eukaryota > Metazoa > Arthropoda > Insecta > Diptera > Syrphidae > Volucella > Volucella zonaria. The sequence goes on from OZ014530.1 coordinate 11,345,062, forward strand.
AATCTCTTAATATTAAAGTTATTACCAATGACCAGCCTGCACAGGTCCTTGGTAGCATTTACCTCTAGTTTATAGGTGTTGATAGGAGGCACCTTCTCCTTCTTCTTCTGCTGCTGCTGCTGCTGCTGTTGTTGTTGTTGTTGTTGTTGTTTTTGTTGTTGTTGTTGTAGTTTTTGTTGTTGTTGTTGTAGTTGTTGTTGTTGTTGTTGTTGTTGTTGTTGTTGTTGTTGTTGTCTGGGATTTGAAGAAAACAACCCGTATGGACCTTTTGAAGAAAATAAGCACGATCACAGGGCAGTACTTGAGTGAATTCTTGGACCGGTTTGATAAGAAATTGACAGAGACACGTTCCCATTGATAAAGTATCTGCAGTCATCTGTCTGCCTTAGCTATTATCGCCCGAAGAAATCTTGTAGTGGTGTAGTCTACCATACAAAGGTGCTTAGCAGAACCATAGTGCTCATTGAGATACTATTTACCAGTCAAGTCCGGTCTAGTAAGAATGCCACTTTCATTCTAGACACGTCTCGGCAGAATTCCTTCGGTTTGCGTTGGTCATCATCGTCGTCGTCATGGAGATTCATTACCACTCAACTGCCAATAGCAGCCTGGACTCAGAAGGCAGGTAGTGGTGACGCCAACTCCTTCTGACTCTAGTTTAGGAGATAATGAAATTCTGACAGGACCCTGTTAATTGAAGTTTTTAACAAGTCTAACATTATTAAACAGAATTAAGGATTGCTCATAAGGACGGCATATTTCTTCGTTGGGGAGACAGACTTGTTTTTAGCTTACGAGAAGTGAAGTTGTCATTTGGCAGCCCACAAAGAAGGTAGTTCGACATTTTCATCTGGTTTTGATGCTGGTCACTTAGTCCGACTACATTCCTTACCCTGCGCAGAGTCAAATGTCGACGTGCAAGCTCATTAAAACTTTGGTGGCAGTTTATCACTCTTTAGACTCTCCAACTAACAATCTAATCCAAAACACTCATATCAGCTTGACTGTAGTGTTTTTTTTTTGGGATAGTAAAGGAGTTATCTTAATCGATTAACTTCAAAAAGGAAAAGCCATTACAGGAGCATACTACGCATCATTACTTGCCAAGCTGAAGGCAGAAATTGCGAAAAAACGGCCACATTTTCTCACACCTCAGGGGCTGTAATGGCGAAAATCCATGAATTACGGTTTGAACTGCTTGACCATCTGCCTCATTCACCAGATCTAGCCCCAAGCGACTTCTTTTTGTTCCCTCATCTAAAAGCTGTCTGTCATCCGATGACAGAGATTTTCGACAAATGAGGAGGCAATCACCTTCGTGTACAATTATTTTGCAGAGAAAAATGCCAAGTACTAATTGGACGGGTTAATTCAATTCAATTCAATTCAATTCAATTAATTTTTATTTTCAATAAAATTTACATTGGTTATGCTTTTCCGCGAAGCCTTAGGGGCTTTTCTGCAGAATGTTGTGTTTCTAACATTAGTAATTGAAATTAAGTAAGCTTAGTTTAATAAACATTCAATACTAGATTTACACGAAAAAATTATTCGACATAAGTAATTTTGATCGCTTTGGATTTAGATTTACTTTAAGATTAAAACATTTTAACAATATAACTTTTTTAACATTGTATGCAGATTAAAAACATTCAATTGTTGGAATTTTGATTTAAAAGAAAGTTTTTTATGTCTTTTTTTCTAGTTTTAAAATTTCTAACGTTTTTTAGCTCTTGCGGAATTGTGTTGAGAATTTCAGGCACATTGCATTTCAACTGTCTTCTTCCATAGTTGTTGTAGAATCTGGGTTCTTGAAGCATACCTTGTGCACGTCTTCTTGTGTTTCTCTCATGGTTAATTGGAGTGATGAATCTTGTGTCGTCGTAATACTCTAATATAATCGTCATCTTGAAGATGTCTTCCACATTAAGGACATTGAACCTTCCTCTCTCGGTTACATTTCGATGAGTAAATATATTTATCTTTTTCAGTTCTGCAGTTTGTAGTTTCTGAAGTTTTTTTAAATGAGTTAACGATGCATTACCCCAGGCAAGTATTCCATATTTTAGTTTGGATTCCACTAGCCCAAAGTACACTTGTCTTAGCACAGATGTTGTAGTTTGGTACTGCAGATGAGTTAGTGCGTATAATGCTCTTTTAAGACTAGAACGTAACTCATCAATGTGCTTATCCCACAGAAAATTATTGTCGATTATCACTAATAGATATTTGTAATTTTGAACTATATCTATTGGACAGCTAGTCGAGGTATGGCAGTCATCATTCCTACAGTATATTTGTTGTTCGGTAGCCTTGAACTGCGGATTTCTTATATGCATCATTTTTGTTTTGGATGATTTGATCATTAAACCATGATCGTGACACCATTTTACTGCATTATCAAACTCTTCCTGAATTATTGTTGTTGCCGTCTGCAAAGATCTGTGACATACCACTATCGCTGTATCGTCGGCGTAAGCATAGGGTTTGGCTGGCTCGCTTGAAAATGCGGAGAAGCTCATTAGCGTACAGTATAAACATAATCGGACCCAGTTTCGATCATTGCGGGACTCCGTATTCTGCATATTCTTTTTGGCTATGGGTCTCGCTGATCTTGACACAAAAAAGCCTGTTATGTAGATATTCCTTTAGCCAATCGGCCAGTAATCCTCGTATTCCTATACGTTCGAGAGCATCTATTAGCTTAGCGTGATTGAGCGTGTCAAAAGCTTGACTAAAGTCCATAAATATGACCAAGACGTGGTAAATTTTGTTAAGATTTTCATTGACATGGTTTGCGAATTCTCCTAATAGTTTACCAGTGCTTTTCTTTTTCTGGAAACCGTATTGATTTTCGTGGATGATGGAGTGTTTTTCAATAAAATTCTGCAGCCTGTTTGTTATGACTTCTTCGAGGCACTTTTCTACTACTGGCAATATGGATATTAGCCTGTAATTGTTGAGCTGACTTTTTGTACCACCTTTGTATATTGGCCTGACCACAGCAGTTTTAAAGGCTTCTGGAATTTTTGCTTGTGTAAGACTCAAATTAATATATTTGCACAAAATCGGCGCAAAAATTACAGCGTGAATTTTGATATCCAACGCTCGAATTCCATCAATACCAGGCGACTTATTTTCGTCAAGCAAACCAATTATTGTTGACATTTCAAATACATTTGTTTCTTGAATAAAAATTGATTTATCTAGCGTTTTATTTAGGTGAATCGATGTAATCGAGTCGCATTGGTGCACAATGTTTTCAATTTGTTCTTTAAAGTTTTTTGCACATTCGCTAGCGAGATTGCTCACACACATTTGACCAGTGAAATTCTTAATTATAGTTTCATCTAGGCTAGGCTTTTTCCTTCCCATTATCTCATTTATTAGGCTCCATGTTTTTCAGGGGTTTGATTTGATCTGGTTGAACTTGGTTTTGTAAAAAAGAGATTTTTGCGTTGTTATTTCTTTGTTTAGTTTGTTTCGAAAAGTCTTATAATCCAGTTCGAAAGTCCTGCTCAATCTGTTATTTTTCCATCTTTTCTATAACTCATCCCTTTTTTTACACTTAGCTATTAAGTCATGTGACATCCATGGGTTATGCTTTCTTTACTTTTTTATTGTTCTTACAGCTGTAGACTTTTCGTATATTTTTTTTTTTTTTTTTTTTTTTTTTTTTTCCGGCGAGGGCAGGTGAAAATCTTCCATCAGACACTATGAGGATCAGAAGCGCGTGCTCATAGTAGTGTGAGATTCTTACTCACTAAAAACACCTCCCTTCATTGTTGATTTTAATACCGCAACTAAGTAGAACTTATCAAGCAGTTTTTATTTCATAAGTTAGTCACGATTGGTAGGACACTTTCCAATGGAAGACCCTACATATTCCGTTTTCTTAATGCGGTTTCAATTTATCGCGCAAGGTCCAACGGTTTAGTTCGTTGAAGACGGCGTAGTATGTTTCGTTCGTCCAAGACTTCTAGGACTGTATTGTTGATATGGCCGCTTAACCGGACTTTATGTTTTCGTGCGCAGTTCCTGACTTCATCTTCCACGAAAGGAACTCCGAGGTCTCGATGCAGGTCATTATTTCTCATAAAACATGGGGCACGCACAAATTGTCGTAGCACTTTATTTTCAAAAGTTTGTATTATATTTACATTTGATTTCTTAGTACAACCCCAGAGTTGTATACCATAGGTCCACACCGGCTTTAGCACTTGCTTATAAAGAAGCAGCTTGTTTTCTAAGCTTAGCTTGGAATATTTACCAAGTAGCCAGTACATTTCTCTGTATTTGGCCTCTAGTTCTTTTCGTTTCTTTCTAACATGCGTTTTCCATTTAAGCTTCGCGTCAAGTGTCATTCCCAAATACTTAGCCTCGTTTGCAAAGGGGATACACACCGAGTTTATAGAAATGGGCAAGTGATTTATCTTTCTGTAGGTGAAGTCAACATGTACAGATTTTGTCTCATTAAGGGTAATTCGCCAGATCTTTGTCCATTCGTAGACTTTATTTAAAGCAGTCTGAAGTTTCGCCGTTGAGTCTTCTATTGATTCTCCAACCGCTAAGATAGCGGTGTCGTCAGCAAAAGTAGCGAGAACAGTATCCTCGACGTGTGGTATATCTCTTGTATATAAAAGGTACAAAAGTGGGCCCAGTACGCTTCCCTGCGGTACTCCGGCTAGGATATATTTAAATTTCGAAACATCATTTCCGTATCGAACGCGAAAAATTCTATTTTCAAAATAGCTTGTCAATATATTATAAAGCTTTAATGGCAAAATTCGTCGCAGTTTGAACTTCAAACCTTCATGCCATACTTTGTCAAAAGCTTGTGAGACGTCAAGAAATACGCTCGAACAAATCTTTTTTTCTTCCAGGGATCTTTCAATTACATCAGTAATTCTATGCACCTGATCAATTGTTGAATGCTTAGTCCGAAATCCAAATTGATGGCTGGGAATAAGATTTTGGTTTTCGATAATTGGGAGAAGACGTTTTAGCAAAATCCTCTCAAAGATTTTCGACAGGATCGGTAGAAGAGAAATGGGTCTGTATGATTTTTTATCGTTTGGAGGTTTTCCTGGTTTTAGTACCATAATGACTTCTGCAACTTTCCACTGGCTTGGCACGTATTCAAGCCTCAGAGCCGCGTTAATAATGTGTAAGAGCTTTATAAGTGCCTTTTGAGGTAGCATTTTCAGAACTTCTCCGGTAATAAGGTCATACCCCGGAGCCTTCTTTGGTTTTAATTTCCTTATTACAGTTTTGATTTCAGCAAGAGTTGCATTTGTCATTACAAAATTACTATATGCTATTTCTAAAGGACTGGTGCCGGGTGCCAGTGTCGGGCCGTCGGAGGGCGCGGGGATTTTGGGCCTTTTTAAGCATTTTAAAGCTTTCCAAAGCGAGTAATTTGTTTCTTTTCCTGCCGTCAGGTTTTGAACATATGTATTTACTTCGGAATTTCTGTAACTTTTAAGAGTCTGCTTGATCAGATTACAGAGCCTGTTTAAGCGTGTTTTATCCTGCGGCGCTCGAGTTGTTTGCCATCTTTTGCGAGCTTTTCTTTTTTCTCTTATCATATCTTTTACCTCAAGCGGGTAGTTTAAGTTACGTTTAGCCGTGTTTTTTCGTTGACAAGGTGTATTGTTCCACGCAGCACATTGGACTATTTCAACGAAAGAATCCACTTCGATTTCGAGTTCAAGTGCTGCTTTAAGTGAAACGTCTAGTTCTAGGTTATTATTAATCTCATTTCTGAATCCTTCCCAATTAGTATTTCGTCCAGTTAGTCTTAATGGTCCTTGTTTTTTAATAAACGTGTCGTTCATTGTCAGTATGACTGGAGAATGATCGGAGGAAAGATCGAAGCTTTCATCAACGTTTATATCCGAGTTACGAATTCCTTTAACAACGAAGAAATCGACAAGATCGGGTATTTTCGTTGTGTCTGTTGGCCAATAAGTCGGCTTGCCCGTTGAATAGAAGTCACAATTGTGTTCCATACATGCTTTATAGAGTATTTTACCCTTTTGGGAGACACATCTTGATCCCCAAAAAGTGTGTTTGGCATTGAAATCACCGCCAATCATAAAAGCCGATCCAAGAGAATTGAATATATTTTTAAATATATGTTTTGAAGGCGTAAATCGTGGAGGACAGTAGATGGCTGAAATAGTAAAGGAGTTCCGTACCAATTTTACGCGCACCGCAATTAGTTGTACAGACTCGAGCTCTACTTTTATATCTTCGTTGTGCTCAAGAGACTCTTTAATGTATACAGAGGATCCGCCTCTCGCGTTTCCCGAAGGGTGATACGCGTACTAATCTTTAAAACCTCTAATTTTTGTAGATGACCCATTTTTCAAGTGGGTTTCGGAAACCACACAAACGTCAATGTCGTTTTTCCTTAGGAATAACTCAAGTTCATAAAGTTTTTCTAAGATTCCGTTTGCATTCCAGGTGAGTACGTTTAATTTTTTCCTTTTCATTTTTTAGGCGAAGGACGTTTTTTATTGAACCTAATTTCAAACTTCTTTAGCTTATCTAAAATAAGTTCATTGATTTTGTTTTGCTGCTCAAGCTGCGCGAGAATAACGGAAAATACTTGGGAAGCAGGATCTCCGGAATCTTTTGCCTTTAGCTTGGTGGCTTCAGCGTATGTAAGTTTTTCCGATGCTTTCTTTTCAACACTGGAATCAATCACTTTCGCCTTGGCGTTTTTAACGATATTTTGAGCAGATCCCGATGTTTTTTCTTTAGTTTTGGGATTCTCTTTTTGTGGCTTAAACAACTTGTCACGTCTGTTTTGCAACTCCTTTGCTACTTCACAGCCACGGAAATTTGCTACGTGTTTACCCCTGCAGTTGACACAAGTCGGAGGGGTTTGTTTGCTTACGTTGCATTCTTTGGACAGGTGTTTACCTGCGCATTTTACGCACCGAGGCTCTTTTTGGCAGTAAGCTTGCGTATGGTTAAATTCCTGGCATCGCTTACACTGCGGGATCAGTTTCGAGTTTTTGCGTTGAGGCTCAATTTTAACAATAATGTTGAGGATTGACTTAATATCGTATATTTTTTGGGTATGTTCAGTGTTCTCAAAGGTTAGCATAAAGAGGGGAAGGCTACGTTTAACTGTCATATCCTTTCCTTCAATTTTTTGTTTCTCTCGCTTTTCGATGTTGACGACATCAATGATTTTAAAACCCTTGTTTTTTAAATCACTTACGATATCTTCTTTTGGGCAAGACGGATGCAGTCCTCTGGCGACGACACGAATAGGTCTTTCGCACTTGTTCTCGTGTGTGAACCATTGGATTTTTTCGACGCTTAACTTGCGAGAAAGAATGCGATAGTTGTCAGCGTCCTTGGCGTTGACTTTCCATACATTATTATTGCGCGATGTTACTATATAGTCCGATCTCGGCAGGGTCATCAATATGTTTTGGAGTTTCTTGTAATCTGAAACTCCAGTGACATTGATTGGCGGGGGTGTTCGTTGTTTTTCCGCTTTGATTTTTTCAGGACTCATGTTATTGTTGACATTTTTCTTTGATTCATCTCCCTTTGCTTCACGTTGAGAGACGATTTTGGGAGAAGACGCAGCTTTACGCTTTTTTCCGGGACGTTTTTGCAAGATCCAGTCGGTTTCTCGACCTAGCTCTTCTTCATCTGTTTCGTAGATATTTTTAACAGATTCAATAGACATAACGTCGCTGTTTGACTTTTCCTTGGTTTTCAGTTTTTCCAGTTCTTTTTTAAGATCTTCGCATGTCGCTTCCATTTTGGTTAGCCTAGTACGAAGTTCGGTATTTTCGTCTTTCAGGCTATTTATTTTCGCTGAGGTCCATTCTTCGCAAGACGACGTTTTTGGTGTCGTTGGACTTCTTTTGTTATCTTCTTGTTTTGGAGATCTAGGTGGTGGAGATCTCGAAACCCGTGAACTTTTTCCGAACGGGTTGATAAGATGCAATAATTGGCTCGCCCCAGAATCCATCGAGCCGACCTCCGTAGAGGGTGGATTTTCCAGCATAGCTGGTCTGCCACCTGGGGTAATAATTCCATTTGTTTTACTCATTGCATAATGAGTATACACTTCGCGCTCGGTATACGGAGGGTGCATTTTAGTCGCCTCTTACGACAGGCATGCATACCTCGGGTATATTCTAACCCCTACCCGAAGGGGTGGCGTATATGCTTTTCATTTTATCGACAAGTTTTTGGTAAAGGGAAATTGCATCATTTTCATTAATCGCTTCTTCCCAATTTGTTTCGGCGATTAATTCGTTTACCTTCGCGTTGCATATAAGTGACATGCTGGCCAGTTTTTCTTTTACGACTGATTGTTGCGAATTCGCAAAATATAGGGTTGGGTAATGATCTGTTATACAGCTTTCAATCACCGCTGAGTTTATTTGGTAATCCGTAGCATTTTGTTCCCGTCTTCGGATCTATTCTAGTATAATCTGTTATTACATTCAATAACCCCAGTGACGACAGCATCTCTAAATATTCTTTTACGCCGTATAAATCTAGATCTTTAACATTAATATTCATATCTCCCATTACTACAATATCTCTTTTTCTCAATTGTTCAATATCGTTTCTGAATTCTTCTATAAACGCTTTTTTGCTATGACCTGGTGGTCTGTATATTCCAAATACATATTTGTTTTTATTGTTTTCCACAATTCGAATTCGGATGCTTTCGTATGACACGTTTTCAGATGTAAGTGGGGTGTATTCTAAGCCATCTCGAATTAACATTAAAATTGCACCACCTCTACGATTCTTTCTATTCAGAAATTTAGTTTGAAAGCCATCTAGCCTATAAAACATTTGTTCTTCTTCCTCCATATTTGTTTCAACCAATACTATAATTTTTAATGCATTAATAAAGCGGTTTATATTCAAACAGAAGTCGTTCCAATTCCTACGCAGGGATCTTATGTTAAAATTCAAGTAGCAACATTTATTTTTTGCTAATTCATTTATGTTGATGTCGCTAAAACCATTCATTACCCTACAATTCAAATTAGTAGTAGTAGTAGTAGTAGTAGTATTTTTTATTTCATTATATATAATACATGTGTAAAATTTACATGATTTGAACACAATAATTCATTAAATATATTAAAAAAAAAATATATATATAATAGAAATAATATAGTGACATTTTATATTCTCTATACATAAAGTATTAAAATAGTGCCAAATGCCACTTCAATGGGTTTTAATATTATTAATATGTGGGTGGGGTGACCCGTTTAATTACATTCAAAGAATAAGTTAATTTGAGATACAATTATTGTATATTTACAAAGAAAAGTGAAGGATGCAAATCAAAATAAAAGAACTACATAAAAATGAAGAAAAGTTAAGAGGAAGTTAGAAGAAAAAGAAAACCATTATTTACACCAGAATATCAGAGAGAAGGTATTCCACGTTCTGTGAATCATAATTAAAAAGCCAAGACCTTATGGACCTTTCAAACATTCCAGAAATTCTTATCATTTTAATATTTAAAGGGAGCTTGTTAAATAGTCGACATGAAGAAATAGTATAAAAATTACGAAATGTTGTTGTACGGAAAACCGGTACAGTCACAACATAAGAAAAGTTTCTCCGTAGATTGTAATCAGATATAAGTCTGTAATTTAAATTTCCTGATCTCTGAAAGAACATTTTCAACACTTTAAAACAATACAAATGACGAACTGGAAGAATTTTCATATCAGAAAACAATGGGAAACTTGGATGACGCCGATTCTTGTTACAGATTTTCCTCACTACACTTTTTTGTAAGACTAGTAAGGGCTTGATTTTATTCAGATACACGCCCCCCCAACAAACAATTCCATATTGGAGTTTAGCGTGAAAGACACCATAATAAATGATTTTTAATAATTGCTTTGAACAAACATTTTTTAGATAAAAAAAGTGTCGCAGGGTATTTCGAAAATATTTCCTTAGGGACTCTGTGTGGCTTGCAAATGACATCCTAGAATCAATTGTGAGCCCAAGATATTTAAACTCGTCTACTTCTTCAATTAAAAAGCAATTATCACTACAGTTAAGACTGCTACAAAATGTTGGAAGTGTTTGACTAGAATCACAATTACAGCCTGCTAATCCATACCTTTGGCATTCTGATGCGTGGAAGTAAACGTCCGCATTCATACTCATTGGGGAAGCTAAGTTAAAAAACATTATTTTTGTCTTTGAGCTAATTTTCAAATTGTGCTCTGCGAACCAAATTCTTAATAGACTAAGATCCCAATTAATGTCGGAGATTAAGTCCAAGACACTTTCAGAGCCATATGAGCAGCCAACATCATCTGCAAACGCCGTAATTCTACTTCTGAAGTTTAGTGAAAACAGTGAATTTATATAAATTAGAAATAAAATGGGTCCCAACACAGAACCTTGAGGAACTCCCAAACTGAAGTAACGAATCTCGCTTCTCATACCATCAATCTTCACTCTTTGAGATCTGTTTGATAGGTATGATCTAAGCCACTCTAGTATGAACCCACGAAAACCCGCTTTTTCCATTTTATCCAACAGTATAGTATGGTTGACCATGTCAAAGGCTTTTGTGATGTCAACAAATAAACCAGCCGTGAATTTTTTACCATCAAGGTTAGAGAAAATATTTGAGCAAAAATTTAGAAGAGCGTCTTCGGTAGATTTACCCTGCTGAAAACCAAATTGCATTGGATTGAAAAACTCAATTTTTTTCAAGTAAGACATTATTCTCTCTTTAATAACTTTTTCGAATATTTTGCTAAAAGTGGGCAGAAGTGAAATTGGCCTATAGTTTTTCATATCGTCTGCAGAGCCTTTTTTAAACAGCGGAATTACGTCGGCGCATTTGAGTGCCACGGGAAATGTTCCTGCAAATATGCTGCGATTAAAAATGACTGCCAGGACGTCAATCACATAGTATGCTATTTGTTTAACAAGTATATTCGAAATATTATCAAAGCCACAAGAGTTCGAATTTTTTAGGGATCCAATTGCTTTTAGAAGGTCTAAAGCAGTGATGGGTTCGAAGGCAAAGCTCGTATATTGCGACAGGTCACCACCCGCACTTATTGAATTGTAACAACGAGTGCAATTTCTTAGGACTGTTTGTGTTGGTATGCTGTTTGTTATTGAGGTGAAATACTCATTGAAAGCATTAGCAATGCCAAGTTTGTCAAACAGTTCGCAATTGCTCACACAAATTGAATGGGGTTTTGTTGTAGAACGAGACTTGTTCAGAATATCATTCACTACTTGCCATTCTAATTTAGCAGAAATGCAAAAAGCAATCTTTTTTAAGTCCAAACATAGCTTTTTAAACTTATTTTTCAGCCTAAGGTTCATGGGATTCTTGGAGCATTTTATTCTTAGCTTGTGTTTTACGTTAACTTTTTCAATGAGTTAACTAGATATCCAGGGTTTTAGTCTTTTTTTAGATTTTTTCAAGGGTTCCGTAGAGGAGCAATTTGAAATAAATTTATTAAGGCGAGTTATGAACACATCATAAGAAGCAGAAGCATCACTTTCCATGTAAACATCGTCCCAGGACTCATAACGTAGAAGATTTGTCAGCTTTATAAAATCAATTCTTGTTTTTTGCTTTTGGATATTAACTTCGGTACGGCTGGTCTTTTTGCTTTGAAAAGTATTCACCAATAAACCTATCATTGAGTGATCAGTGATTTGCAAGTCATATGTGTACCTTTCGCAGGCATTCAATGGAAAGTCTGCAAATCGCCCATAAATATGATCCAAACACGTACCTGAAGACAACCGAGTGGGTTCATTTATGAAACTAGCTAAACCGTGGAAAGCCAAGAGGGCCAAATAATTAGACACAGTTTCACTACTATCTAATAGATTAATATTGAAATCTCCCAAAATAATTAGGTTTTTTACTTTTACTGTGTTCAGCAGATAAGAAAATTCTCCTATGAACGCCAAAACATAGAACATATGTAGACGATAAACAGACAACAGAACAAAATCTATCTGATTAAACCTAACAGAAACCTTTAGAATGTCTGCGCTCTGAAAGTCGACACACTTAGCTTCATGAACTATTAGTTTCTCTTTAATAAAACAGCCGATACCGCCCGCAGCATAATCTTCATTTGGATTCGCAAAGAAAAGGAAACCCGGTAGATGATAATCGTTAATTTCAAACCCATAAATCCAAATTTCAGAAACAATAATAATATCCGGAATGCAATGAAAAGAATCAAGGTGGGTAGCAAGAGATGCAAAGTTTTCTCTCAAACTTCTAATATTCTGGTGTACGACAAACAGAGATGGTAGCATCGCTGGGAGAAGTGTGTAGAGTTACAAGGGGACTATGTAGAAAAATAAAAAAATGTCTAGACAACCCTCGTATATCTCACACTGTTGTTGTTTTATTTAAATTTTTTTTCTATCGTTCTTATCTGGTCACGCTTTATATCTTTCCCGCTGAGTTTCTCTAAAGACCCATCAGAGTCGCACCAAAATATTTCCTTTTTTGATTGCTCTATGCCTCCTTACAGGGCAATTACAATATTACTATTTTTAAGGCTCATCAGTATCAGCTATCTTTCATCACCTCTTAAGCGATACTGTTCTGCGTACATACTTGTAAGTGTCAATTTATGAACTCAGAAAGTCATGTCATCTGCAACTTCTCTAGCTCCTATTTGAATTCAAGGGGATTCTGCAATCTGCATGTCAACAAACACATCCAACAGCACAGTTTCAGTCACTTCTTATGTGCGTATGCGTGCAATAAATAACAAATGTCAAGAAACCGTCCAATGTCATACGTCATACCGTGATTCTCACCTCATTATGTGGAAAACTTGATTGTATCTCACTTCACTTTGAAGATTTTTTTATTATTGTAAAATTCTTGTTTTTGGTTTTTGTGATATTCTCAAATGCCAATTTGAGATCATCAATGAGTTTTTCGCACATTTACTTTTGTCGCGGCGGTGGTGGCGGCGGCGGCGGCGCCAAGATCATTTTCCCATAAAACGGCGACTAGTTGCATGTGCTGGTTACCAGCACTTAAGATCTAATAGGCTTTCTAGGCATTGAAGTTTGTACAAATGACCCAAAAGGTGACGAAGACTTTGAGCAGCCATTTAATTTTAGTGGCAACGGATGACATAATCTTACCAGAAAGCTTACCAAATTTAGATTGTCGTGTTGTCGTGTAATATGTGCCCACGAAGCGTATAATCGATAGTTTTTTGCGGACGCACGATATGAAATGGTTCCGAAGTATGGAATGGCCAAAAGAGGAGATTTCCAATACAAAGTATGACTGTGATTGTGGTAAATTAGGTCATAGATACACCTCTTATCCCCGACAATGTGAGAGTCCAGAATTGTGGCGCGCGTATCGTTTCTGATGCACAATATGAATACCCCTAGTTGATGTCGCTATTCAGTCTTGACATCACTATTCACAATGTTGCTCACAAATTGGGCATAACAAAAAGAGTCGCCTTTCTATTATATGATACGAGCATTGTATGGAGCATATCAAAACACTATTACAAGTGGATTTAGCACTAAAAAACATTGTAATGCAATTTCATGGATTTACTAGATGCCATGAGATACAAGTAGCCGTACGTACCATGACTAACAGCATGAGCCAATTAAATATTGAAAAGTTCAACAAGTGTTAAATTAAGATACGAATACGAGTACTCGTACATGTCACGGTTCGGCTAAGCTTATTGGTTCCAATTAAACGATGACGTTTAGTAAACGCCATGCACTTCCAGACTTATTTCGTTTAATGGCCATAAAAGGAGTTGGACGAACTATGGCAACTGGCTTAATGGCTTATAAACTCTGGCCGAACAGAAGTTGTTGATGAAATAACACATTGAGTTGGACGTGAGGAAAATTACGGTGATTTTGGGACAAAACAATTCCTTCGAATGGTGTAAACGTTTATGAAAAGATATCTGCGAGAGGAATTGGTAGAGGGGTATCTCTTAAGTAGATTTTATTAAATTCATGCTAAAGATGTCAGTTAAATTGATGAAGATTACCCACAGCAGTTGTCTGTTCGACTATTTTCTTAGTCGTTACTTTGTTCACGGTAAGTACTCTATGCTAGGATACTCGTTGATCTAAAGTTAGTAAGGGTATTTTCGGGATGTGTCTTGGAACAGGATGCGTTTACATTTTGAGAAAAATGCGAAATAGTAGCTAGGTACCTTGATCTAACAAAAAAATAAAATTTTGGGCAATATCCCACAGAGGTTTGGGACGACCGGTACTCCTTCTTTCGTTTTATGATGTGAAATTAAATAGCGGTGGCGAAATGTCAAATGCTCCAGATGTTGCGGCAGCCGGTGGCTTTCAAGCTGTGAGAAATGAGCGAATACAGCGCTTTCAATTGTCAGCCGTGTTTAGCTAACCTAAGCAATGTTTCTTTTAATATTCTTTCGTTTAACATAGCAGGTCTGGGTAATAAATTGCTATTTAGTGATTTTTTTAATTTTATAAATAACTACGATATACACCCTGAATGACTCGAACTGCAACCAACTTCAGACTGCTATAATTTCCAAACCGTTCATGATAGTGAGCTAAAATTTTGACACATGACAGATAATTTTATTATTTACAAGCCTTTTAAACGATTTCTGTCTCAGTTGTGTTGAAAAATTTTTATCCGCGATGGAATTCAAACCTGATAGTGTGATTGCTTTATATTTGGCTGGAAAACCACAAGTAGCTATCGTTAGAGCCCTCCAGCACCTCAACGTGAATAAATCATTTGTGTCTCGAACCATAGCTCGTTACCGTGATACTGACAGCGTTGCAAAACGCCATGGAGGTGGTCATAAAAAAACAGCAACATCGGCAGAAATGGTTCGGAAAGTGAAGGCTCGAATTGAGCGAAATCCGCGTCGAAGTGGAAGAAAAATGGTTCGTGAGCTCAACATATCGTTGGAACGGATGCAACACATACTGGAAAATGAGCTTGGGCTCAAGCCATTGAAGTTCCAAAAAGCACACAATCTTACTCCGCAACAGAAAAAAGTTAGAGTCGAAAGAGCGAAGGAGTTGCTATGCTTGCACGAAAGTGATGAGTTGCCGAATTTGATTTTTTCCGTCGAGTCGCCATTTGTTATCGAGCAACATGTCAACAAACAAACTGACCGAGTTTACTTGCCAGAGAGGTCCTTCGAAAATTTACACCTTCGGACGGCCACCGGAAAGCTGGCAGCACCGATGGTGATGGTTTGGGCCGCCATAACCGCCGATGGTCACTTTCCGCTCTTATTTTTCGACCGTGGCTGTGGCGTCAAAATTAATGCGATCGTACACTGTGAAACTCTCTTAGAGGCAGTATCGAAGCCTTGGGCAAACAATCATTTCGGCCGGAGACCGTGGACATTTCAACAAGACTCGGCACCGTCTCACAAAGCGCGCGTCAACCAAGATTTAAAAAACAATGTTCCACACTTCATTTCTTCGACACAATGGATTGCAAATTCTGCGGATGCAAATCCGTTGGATTTCTCCGTCTGGGGTATTTTGAAGGCAAAGGCTGGCACTAAAAAATACCAAAGTTTGAACCACCTTAAACAAGCACTTCGCCGGGAATGGGACAAAATACCGCAGAGCCACTTGCGTGCAGCGTGCGATGCTTTCTTCGGCCGTCTCAAGGCCATTATTCACGCCAAAGGTGGACATATTGAAAACCACTGATACAATTTAAAAATTGATGTATTTTCCAAAATTGTTTGCTTTGGCACAATAAAATTTATCAAAAAATAAAAAAAATTATAGCATTTTAAAAAGTTGGAGTTCGAGTCATTCACCCTGTATTTTTGCTTTTTGAAACGTTCGTGGACAAAAATATGGAACGCTTCGAGTCTTATTTCAATCATCACTCTCTTCTTTAGATTCCAGCAGTAAGAACTTCTATAAATGGCAGGGCCAGCGGCGGATGCTGGTTCGGAAGAAAAAAAGGTTTAAGAACAAAGATCGACAGACATTTAGTAAAGGTTGAAGCTGGGAACCTAAAATTGTATATTATTCCAACTTACAGCAAGTGCAACAACTGGACGAACGATTTCACGAGGTTGTACAATTTTCTGCTGGAAATGGACGAGACAGATATTCTGGTCATTGGAGACTTCAATGGAAGAGTGGGGAATGATCAAATACTAAATGTTGAATCAGAGCTGCTGCAAGGATCGTTAAGAGAAGTGAGAAAGCCAATAGATGCAGTTACGGGAAAAAAGTCATCGAAATGTGCGAAACTATTGGCCTCTCGTTGCTTAATGGACGAACCAATAGTGATCAACAAGGAAATTTAACTTTCTTAAGAGGTACCGCGTGCTCAACAATTGATTACTGTCTATTGCAGGGGAACTGGCTTAAGTATGCAACAGACCTAGAAGTTTCCGAATCAACATACTCAGACCACCTACCAATATCCGTCAAAGTAGAGTTAAATTTGCGACAAACCAATACCGAAGTTCAGCAAAATTGCCTTCTTCCAAAGCTACGCTGGAAAGACGGAATCTTTGTGGATGGCCGTGGCTCAAGTGGTAGTGTGTTGGCTTCCCAATCGGACGGTTCGGGGTTCAATACCAGCCGTGACCGAAAGACTTTTGTTCAGGCAACTAAAATCTTGTGAGATGAGTGGTTGCCTAAATACAACATCAAGTCCAATTTACACTAGTAATTTAGTCTCCCCATTAAATGTTGGATGCCACCCATGGAGCGAAATAACCACTGAGCCCAAAAATCTTTCTCTCTCTCTCTATCCAATTTTCCGAAAAACTTAACACGTGCTCCGGCATTTTAAGAGTAGTAATACCCTCTTGAGTGTTAAGTTCTTTTTAAAAAAAAAAAAAAAAATCTTAGGAAGGTACAAAGCAAATTTTACTCTGGAAATCAATAATGTACAAAGAAATGAACTTCTATCTGTTAGAGGTACGGAAATCCTCACAAACTGCATCTTGAACGCAGCTAAACCCTTGCAAACAGAAACAAAAAGACCAGGAAGGCAGCCCTGATATGATTGGGAATGTGAAAAAGCCGGAAAAAAATCATTTGCCTTCCTTCGTCTGCTAAGAAACGTATGTACCAGCAAGCAAACAGAAGCTTTAAAATCATATACCAAGTCGCTAAAACTTGCGCACACCAAAGACAGCAAGTCCTTTTGGAAATTAGCTAAAGCATTGAACGGAAAGTTATTTGCCCAAGCAATCAAGGCTGAAGCGACTACTCTGGCGGAATACTTCGAAAAATTACTGAATCCACCAGTGGACCGCAATGAAATACAATTTGCACTGCCGTATTCCGAAGTAAACTCCTTAGACTCCCCCATAACCCTACAGGAAATTGAAAAAGTTATAGATAAGTGCCGACTCAATAAGGCTCCAGGGGAAGATCGTACTGCTTATGAGTTCTTCAAAAATGCAACTGACCACTTACTGCAGAAGTTCACGGAAACATACAATTATATATTTACAACCGGCAAAGTTCCAGAAGCTTTCAAAAAAATTATAATTTTTCCGATTCTCAAGAAAGCAGATCCAAAAGATCCATCGCTAAGCGAGCTTCAAGCCAAGTTCTGTAAGGAGTACTCCACGATTGACAACATATTTACTCTCATAAACCAAGACCGAGGAAAAAAACTATACGCTTTCTTTGTAGACTTTAAGGCGGCTTTTGACTCCATCGATAGAAGATCACTATTCCTTAAACTCAGCAACATAGGAGTCTCAACAAAAGTTCTAAATTCTGCAACAATTTTTGGAAGGCGGTGTGGGACGGGAATATCGTTTCCAAACAAACTCTGGAGTAAAGCAAGGATGTCTTTTGAGTCCTCTTCTGTTTTCAATATTTTTGGATGATCTATTAGTTGAATTTCTTCCGGGTGGGCTGCCGCTTGAGGGATTTCCTATAAAACTCCTACTCTACGCCGACGACATCGTAATTTTCGCAGAAACCCCAAGCATGCTCCAAATTATGATTAACAAGCTGCAACAGTTAATACAAGCAAATCCAAAGTCTTGATTTTTCAAAATGGTTGGGGGCGTCACGCAAGGAATGAAAAATGGACCTGGCATAGTCAAGGAATACAAATACCTCGGAGTTCTGGTCACCTCACAGGCATCCTTTAAAAAACACGTGCTAAAGGAAAGGAATTCTGGGGAAAAGGAATGTTACACCAAGTGTGAAGTACAAGATTTTCGAGGCAGTAATGAGGTCAATAACGTGCTATGCAGCACAAGTGTGGAGGGCTTGGCATTTTGAAGAAGTAGAAAATCTCCAAAGATACTTCCTTAAGAAACCGTTTAGGCTGCCTGAAAATATACCAACTTACATGTTACATCTGGAAACTGCAATACCAACGCTACATTAGACTGCACTTCCTCTATATCAGAAAAGTTGTTGCTCAACCAAGTCATCGTCTTCCCCACAAGGTTGCTATGTATCTTAAAAACCGAAACCTTAATTTCTTTGCGGAATGGTCAAGGCTGGGAGAGCACACTGAACGAAATGCTTAAAAAAATCCACTACTCAACACGGTAGCTTTTCGAGACGCAAAGTCAACAAAGCCAATCAAGACCCACGTACAGAATACTACAGCATGAACTTGAGGAAAACAGCTACTTTAGTGACCGGAAGATTGTAAAGTCCATTTCAACAATATTCATAGCCGGAGGCGAACTTTTGCACCTGAACTATATGCCATACAGAAACAACGGAGGAGACGAATGTACGAGTTACACTGTTCAATCTGGGAACGAAGTAGGATGTCCGTGAATCTGCACCTGGAGACATATTGAGCATGCTTCTGCATCACACATTTTCGTGTTGAGCTGTACTAAAGTACCGCGGTGTCGTCACCACACTTTTAGCAAATGTAGTACGATGTCGTATCACTGATGACCAGACTCTTAGGTGCTCAGCAAAAGCGTAGTTCCCCGTCACCACGCCAATAAGTAGTCTGGATTCTTTCCTATCGAGGGACAACTGGAAATTCGCTGACCATTTAGATATGTGGGGGAGCATTTGTTTGGTCTATCGCCAGTCTTCAGATTCATACCATTACTAGTTGTGCTCATAAGGAAGATATGAGAGAGCTTAGGAAGGCTTTTGATGCAGCTTGACTGTCGGTACAGATGCAGATGTTGTGTCCACTTCATCGATTCTTCACGATAAACAGTGCCTTCCGGATAAGGTTTTGACTCTCATTGGAAATAACGTCTTTCAAATTTATGTGTGTATGGTAAAATATGGGGTATCGTTGAATTCGTATGTAAAGGGTCTTTCAGTAAGCGCTTCCTATCTTTAAATTTAAATAAAACAAAATGTGTGTGAGATATCATCGAAATTTTTTATTCATTTGAAAGGTCTATCGATGCCATTATGTATGGAATAGAACATCGTTCAAATATCCGCTGCGGCTTCTTTGGGTGGCACGCATCCGAAATGTCCAATTTTCCATGACTCTGGCGCATAAATCAGACTGAATTTGACCGATGGCATGGGTTATGTTGGCTTTGTTCGCCGCTGTGGTTTGTGGCTTATTCGCATAGAGCTGTGACTTCAGAAAACCCCATAAGAAGTCTAACGGGGTCAAATCGCACGATCTCGGTGGCTAGTTCACATCACCTTCACATGAGACGACCATGCCCTCGAATCGCTCATACAGAATTCCCTATGTGGCGTGAGATGTATGACATGTAGCGCCGAAACCACATGTCGTTGTTGTCCACTTCATCCAATTAAGGCCAGGAGAAGTTGGTAATCATCGACCTATAGCGTTCGCCGTTGATTATGATGGCCTGGCCAACGTTGTTCTCAAAGAAACATGGACCGATGACGCCGCCGGCCCAAAATCCACACCAAACAGTGACTTTTTCGGGATGCATTGGACGCTTTTGCATCTCATGTGGATTGGTATCGTCCCAAATTCGACAATTTTATTTTCTGACGCACCCATTCATCCAGAATTGGGCTTTATCGCTGAAGATGATTTTTCAATGAAAATTAGGGCCAGTTTCCATCTGCTCCAGAACCCATTTAGCTAATACACGTCGTTGTCTTTGGGCGTTTACCTTCAGCTCCTGGATCAATGGAATTTTGTCCAGTTGTGGTCTGCGAAAGGCCGAGTTCTTGTGAGCGACGCGAAATCGACGGCCTCGGATTCTCCTGCATACTCTCAAGGACAGTGGCGATGTTTTCGGCAAATCTTGCATTCCGTCGACGTACGGGTGTTGGTTTATCGTTTACTGAACCAGTGGACTCAAATTTATTCACCATACTGCGTCCTCTCGGTAGGACGATTATGGCGACCGTAAAATGGGACAAGCGCACAGAAAGTTGCCCGAACAGAACACCCATTTTGATAAAACAATTTTATCATTGGCACGTGTTGTTGAATGCTATGCCCATCCATGGTGATTTGGCAAAACAGACTGAATAAATGACAGCCAATTTGACAGATGTAGCTTCAACAATATGGCCGGTATCAACTGTCAAAGTGCGGAAGTCCTTATTGGAGGGCCTATATATCGTTTAACCCCACGGATGGCATAGGGCGTCAACAACGCCTGCGCGCCACTCCGTTCGGAGTTCTGCAACGCGTTTAAGACCTCTCAAACTCATTCCTAAAGAGTTCGATCCCAACTCAACTGTTCTGCGCCATGTATGTCTCGGGCGCCCAGCCCGAGTGAGCGGATTCCACTGCATGGCGTACTTCGCAGTGGAATTGTCTTCGCGCAGTAGGGTGTATCCAATCCATTGCCACTTTCTCCTCTGTGTATATATATATGTCCATAGGTTGTTGGAGTGTTCTCTGATAAACTGGTGCATTAGACACACCAGAGACCAATCGGTCCAAAAAACCCTCAAGATGATTCTTAGACATCTATGCACCCATAAAGCAGTGCTGATTCTACTTTGGAGCGAAGCAATTGCGGCTTCGTTCTTAAGATGAAAACATTGCTTTTCCAGAGTTTGGATAGCATTCCGAACGCTGCTTTAGCCCCTGCTGCACACATCCAGTTCGGTGCCACCCCTGTTAGCCGAGACCAAACCTCCTAGAAGCTTGTCAATTTTCACTGTTTGGCTATGTTTATTTTGAGTACCACTTTGTTCGCCACAGCTTCCAGATTGTGGGCCATCAAATGAATGTCCATCTACCGATGTGAAAGTAAGCAAACATCGTCAGCGTAGTCAAGGTTTTTAAGGTAGGTTATCATTGTCCATCGCTGATAACCGCCAAAAACATTAGTGGTGACAGCATACACTAATGACGTACTCCGCTTTGGACTTCAAAATCCTCAGACATAATACCATTGTGCAAAACGAGACACTTACCACCCTCGTATGTAGCTTTAGTAATCTCTATGAATTGTTCTGGGATGCCTCTCCAGCGTAAGGCCAACCATATATCATCTCGATTTAAACTGTCGAAAGCCTTCTCGAAGTCGATAAACAGTAAGTGAAGCGCAAGGTGTTTATGTAGTCGATGCAGGAGGATCCAGTGCGAAAGCCTGCCTGTTCAATGTCGGGAGTGGAATCCAAATGTTATCCGATTCATTCCAGAATTATTCCAGCCATTATTTCGGCTATGGCTGGAAGCCTATAAAGTTTTCACAGTCCATCAGATTTTCCTTTCCTGCGGAAATTCTTCACTATCCAACGCTCTGCGTATGACCGGCTGTAGCAGGTCAGGCGATGTATTTGGCGCCGCTTGGCAGGAATGCCAGGTTTTACTGCGAGGCCCGATGCGAATTCGGGAATTTGTTGCCTCGGAGAACTTATTCCAATTCGAGATCAAAGCGCCATCGTTCTAAGTGGTTTAAGATCGTAGCAAATTGTTCTCTCCATCTAGTGAGTTGTGCCACACTGGATGTTGTTTAGATTTCCGACCACCAGTGAGCTCCTTGGTGATTTTGTAGACAGCATACTGTCGCACCTGCTTGCTGCTTCTTCCGCCCATGAAGCCAGTGTGTCGATGAATTGACGCTTGCCACTTCTTATACAACGCTGCACTTCCTTCTTCTTCACACGATATTGGACTTCTAGCTCGGTTCTCTCTACTGCTGAGGTGGCTGCAATCCCAATTTTGTTGCTGTACGCTCATCGATCCGTCTCCAGGCTTCAGCCGAAAGCCATGTACGGTGACTTTTCTGCCTTTCACCGACATAGGTTGTTGGCCCAGTTGCAAAACCACTTTTCACAGCATTCAGTGGTCGTCCACGTTATTCTGCGTTGTGTTGCTGATTGCTTCTACTTCTAAGGCATGGTGGTCCTTGAACTGTTGGCGTACTTTCCGTACCTGGCTGTTTTGAGCAAGCTTGAGCGGTTGCTGTTGACGGATGCAGTACGAAGACGTATATGAGCTAATATAAGATGATAATCGCGTTCTTGTCCAATGTCTGCTCCGCATCTGTTTCGGACGTCTAGAAGACAATTCCTTAAGCAACTGCTGATCGCAATGTGATTTATTTGGTTGGACGGTGGCAGGTGTTATGTTTAAATAGTGTACCTCCAATGACTAGGCGATTGGTATTGCAGAAGTCCACAAACCGCTCATCGTTGTTATTCAGTTCTCCAAGGTCATGAACTCGCATAGTGGGAGACAGGAGCAACGCGGAAATCGTCGTGGGACTAAAATCCCGCTTTAGCGGAAGGCGTTCGCAGTTACGAAGACGTTTTACCTTACGTCAAAAGCCATTTAAATACCATTCTTGTGCGCCTAAGCAGACATTTTAATCTAAGCAGGACTTACATCTTTAGAATTTTACAATCAGAAGGTATGTATGCATTCTATCATGTACCAGTACAGGATCTACAACGCGGAGACATAAAGAAAGGTTTAGAATTCTGGATTAACATTCTGGAAAAGCACTTTGCGGAAGACTTTCAGTCGGATTCTCTGGACAGATGAGTGATGGAATCACTGATGTATCCCTATCGACTTCCTCCAAAGCTTAATTCGAATCTCTATGGCCTCGTGAACGTATGGCCATGCAGTTAGAGAGTGATTAGATCGCGTGTATAAAAATTCGTGGATAGGCCGGGGGGGACCCTTTCTGTGGACTTCAAGGTCTTCGGGATCGACTCCAATGGACTTTAATTTATGGGCACGGAGGAAGGACATGGTCCATTCATTAGAAATAACAACACTGAAAGACTTAATTTACAGCTTTTTTTCTAGCACTTGTTGTACCCTGAAAATGTGATCTTGGATACTATGACCTGGTCGGAAACCGCTTTGTATATCGTATAACTGTCTTTCAACTCTTTCCCATGGCCTGTTTTCTAGAATGGTCTCGTACACTTTGAGGGCTGTCGTGAGGAGCATCATCCGCCCATAGTTATCGCACACTTTTGAGGCACCTAGGATAGATCCATACTCCTAATCCTCTGGAATAATTCTCCTTGTCCAGGATAAATTTTATTCGAGTTCTTCTCTGCTGATAGGGTTTTTCTTATTTAATTTCCAACCATCACCCACTCGTAATTCCACATACATTAAAAGCCTTAAAGTCCCCTCACAATATATTAATGCCAACACTTATGATATAGTCGAAAACGTCATTGCCCCCGGCAACCTCGGCGGCACACTCATTTCCATTTTCGATTTCTCTTCTGGGAATGGCAGTAGCTATATGGTATACCAGGATTTCATTTCCTTGGCAGAACAGCACATCTAGATCCGAACCAATAAATCTTCTTCTGAATTCCCTTTCTTGAACTTTTTCACATCTTGACTTGAATGAAATACTCAAAGGATGTAAAAGCTGTCAAAGTTAATCTGGAACGTTTTAAGGCACTGCACAGATGCAATTTTCATAAATCTCCATTCGGTGAAGGAGTTCCTCAGCATTGCACTTCCTTCTCGCAATGAACAAATAAAGGATTCAACCTTTTAAATACGATTAGGACTCTCATGCAATCTGGTTAAGGTTATCGCTAATCAGATTATGGTTGAGAGGAATTTTCGGGAAATCCATTGCATAGTCAGGAAGATGCAGACAACGGTATTAAATTGTTAAACAATTATTTTAGTTTTTCGTTGTTAATATTTGAATTTTGAAGTGGAGAATGAATCCCATTCATTGGGGGGGAAGAACAATTCAACTGAAACCGGAAGTTCCATTGTGCATTGCTCCATTGTTTTGGATTTTGAGCTAAAAATTCATTCAACAAACATACGAATCCAGAGAATCGGGTTGAGTGAAAGTCCTTTTGTTTTCATATTTCATGTACAGGAACGGGAAGGGGAACGATGGAAATAAATGCAGAAAATATGACCTTCAGGATGAATAGTGAGGACTATTTGAAAGGATGGCAAACAAGCGATCTATAGCCATCGGTTATGGGTATTGGTGCCACGTCAACCAACGAGGGAATATTGAAACTCAACTTCACATATTTTATTAGCTCCCATTAGAGGACTGTCAAAATGGTTTGAACGCAATGTGAATTCAGAGTAGATGCCCGACATCCTGCAGCACCGAGTTGGTTGGATAAATGTCAATTTAGTTGGAAAGAGTTCATGCATTGAGTGTCTGGAGGTATGTTCTGCGGGCGGTCTTCACAGCGAAATGGAAAATTGACGCTGTTGGTCTTTAAATGCAAGAAAGTGTAGAAATGGGTGTCTGTTTTGTCATTGAAGGCTTGGGGAATACAGTTGTCACGTTGACATATTATGTTGTTTATTCCAATCGCGCAATCAAACTGCTTAATAGAATTTTGCTTGTAAACTAGGTCTGAAATCCTGGCTGTTTTCGAGGCATCCAATGCGTATCCAGATAATTAACGAAGTATCTCGGCCGCTACAAAGCAGTTTTCGATCGCACTAACGAAGTGCAATATGAGCAAAAGTATGAAAATAGAGTGGAAGTGGGGAATACTTGGTTACAGATGTGCTGTATGAGAAACGCATGAAGTCTTAAGCTTGAGGGAAAATGTGGAGACGACAAAAAAAGGTCGTACGTGCACTTCCACAAAGGAGAAGATTTTTCTGTAATGAGCTCCTCGGTCAAATAAAGACGCAAAGTTCTGGCACAGAGTCATGAGTGTCTTTCGTGACTTTAATTGCAATGTCGAAAGGATATCATTTTTGTTAGTAGGAATGCTAGCAATGAAATCGATAATTCAGAAATGAGTGCCGCTTAACTCGCCCAATGAATCAGGATGAGTACTAGTTGATGTAGCTATGAAATATGAGAAAATGCGCAAACACTGATGCGATTATGCTGTGTAAGCCCAAGAAAGGCTCGGTATACCGTTCGGAAATCCTTTTTTATTAAGTGTGATATTTGGCCTTCTTCAACTTGTTGCCAGAACAGGTAGTGCGCGATCCAGCTGTTAGCAAGGAAGATACTCCTTCTGTAGTCTTCTGGAAAGTGCTCGATGCAAGGCTGCCAAAGGAGTTTCTTTAAGTGCAAGCGGACAAAATCTAACTTCGCCCATCAAATGAAGCAAAATATCATTACAAGCAGCTCTAACTTCGAAGTATTTAAAGAGCTCATCTTTCACAGTGTCAAGGATGTCTTAGTGTAGACTTGGGAAAGACCGACCGTCCAACTGATTTTTCCGCTAAGTACACCGGTTAAAAGTTTTATTTCCTGCAGTTTCCACTTCTATTAAAATTTTGAAAAAAATCCAAATCCATATAATACTCCATGGCTGATTCAAAACTTAATGAATTTTTATCCACCCACTTCTCTGAATACCAACATCGTCCTTTCAAAAATGAACGAAAAACGCAACTTCTACTGCACGACGAACTAAATTTAAAGAAGAAAATCTTAAACTGGATAGAGACATTCAAATTAGAGGCATCCTTCAGATCCAATGCATTCTCCGAACAATACAGGGAAAAGGGAAACGATTTGTTTCAATCAAATAAAAGTCTTAATGCTCTTGCAGCTTGTCGATGCTATACGAATGCAATACTCGCGGCGCTAATTAATATCAAACCGCTGGCTCTGGCCTATGCAAATCGATCTGCTGCCCTTGCCGAATTTAGTTTTTACAAGGAGGCCTATGAAGACTGCAAATGTGCCATAGACAATGGATACCCGAAGGAGAATCTTTCAAAAATCACTATAAGGCAAGCCTACTTTGCTAGCAAACTTAAAGATGAGGAAAAACTGCAGTGGTGTCTAGATAAATTAAACTCCATGGCTTTGAATCCAAAAGGAAGCCAAATCAGGAGGAACACCAAAGAATAAGAAGAACTATATGGTTCAAAATATTGTGATACATCCTCAGAACGGTCGAAATTATGGCCGCATCGAAGGACATTGCCAAAGATGGAGATATTCTTGTTGAGAAGGCGTTCTCGTTAGTTCCTGTGGACGAGGCAAGAATATGTTCAAACTGTGCTCTTGTGAACATCATTCCGTTTTCGTGCAATGACTGCTGTAAGGTGTTTTATTGCTCGTTAACTTGTAAAAAGGCACAGGAGAAAATTCACAAGTATGAATGTCATGCCTATAACTCGGGTTTCTTGGCAGCCATTGGTATAACACACTTAACCATGAACACTCTACTTAATGGACTTCCACTGATCATTGACAAACTAAAGAATCTCACTACGTCAATTGAAAATTTGGCAAAAAATCGAATCCATCGCCAAATCAGAGGAAAAGGTATGCTGAAGTTTTTTCATTGGTTACAAACCTCAAACTGATGCAGCCGAATAAGATTTGTTCGTATTCTTTGGCTGCCGCTGTAGGTACCTTCTATTTAATGGAGTCCACTCCATTTTATAATCTCTTGGAAGACAGCGCTTGTGCAACATCCGAGTAGGCAGTCATCGTTTCTGCCTTAATACTCAGACACACCACTCAAATGATGGCTAATGCGCACTCTTGCTTGGCCTTGGTTTGCGTGGATGATTCCTATCAATTCTCAGCGCTCTCTGATATATGGTCTAAGCCAAAGCGCCTTAAAAAAGGACAATTGCACTTGTTGTCTCGGGTGTCTGTACACTATGCAGCGATATTTCCTTACCTCAGTATTTGTAATCACTCATGTGCCCCGACGTTTAGGTTCAGATCGCTGACTATAGGAACAACCCCAAGGCTGAATGGCAGGAGGAACTAAAGTCGATTTACTACTTTGATTGTACCTGCAAGTGTTGCGCTGTTGGCAGCGACGATCGCAATTTCCTCAAATTCTACAAGTATCGTTGCCAAAATCCAAAGTGTCAGGCGATTTTCCATCCACCAAACGAAATCCTGCGCTGGTGGACAGGTGAACAGGGAAAGATTTCATTTCTGACTTGTCCACTCTGCAAAACTCAACTGAACTTGGACTGGTATTACGATTTTGACAATGTATCCGGTAATCCCACTTAATTAATCCTAATCGGACCGGATCCTAGTGGGTGTGAGTGATCTTCGTCAACGGATGGCGTCAGCTGCTGTTAATTTGTTAATTTTCAACGCTTGGAAGAAGCGTTTCGTTTGAGTTTCGAAGTGTCTTCGATAATTACGTTGCTAATTTCATTGGAAAGAGATTTTGTGAGGACGAATCTGGCCAGAACTAGTATTGATTTAAGCTTATTTTATGTGTGTGGAAGGTTTTGCAGTTAGTATATACCTTCGGAAGCGAAGACGAAATACGATTTCGGGTATGGAACACGATCTAGTATCCAATTATATATTTTTTGCGATAAATTTTTATACAATTTCATAGTTTACTAAATCACAACTGATATGTATTAATAAAGGCTTCAAAAGAAATTATAAATCCTGATAGTAAGCCGCAGAAACTTTGGTTGGCAAGGTCAGCGGAATTTCAAAGTCCTAACTCTAAGGATTTAGGTGTAGCTTGATAAGACCCTGGTCTAGCAGTTTCTACTCTATGCCAAGCGCCGAGTTTTGTGCGGTAAGCGAAGCAGATGTGGTCCTTCAAGGAAAAAATATTTCGACGCAAGATCCTATGTTAGATATACAGCAAATGGAGCAGAGAAGACCATCCTGAACTCTTAGCTTTAGCAAATAACCTTGTGAATGCAGTCGGATGAGCTACGATATAAAAACTTTAACTGAACCACATCCAACCTGTGTATGATACGTAACGCTGCAGTTAGGAACTCCAACTGCGTGAAGGAAAACCGATTGTTCGGTGTCTTTCGATTTTCCAGGTTTGTGTGAGAAATTGGAAACTGCGTGCCAGCGATCTATAGGGCTAGAAAATAGTTGCGTCTTAGGGAATGATTAGTAAGAGGATCATAGATCCACGTGGCATCACAATGGGCCAATAGGCCCATTGGTATTTCCAACTGCCAGTCTTACCTACCTTACCTACCTACCTAGGGAACGATTTTCAACAGATCGCGAGCCCATGTATTAATAAAGATAGTAATACGACCAACCCACTTAGATCTATTCGTCCATTGTGTTGCGGTAAAATTTACCACAACAAGCTGGACTCTTTTTCCTTGAAACCTTCGCTTCACTCCTTCGAACCTTTCCCCTTGAAACGGTTGTTCGCCCAAAATTCTGAGAGAGTGATGGGCAGCCATGGGCGCATCAGCCATCGGTGCACTTTCTCAGCATCTTGCAAGGACAACATAAATAGGTACGACGGACGGTCAAAATAAATAAAACTCGAGGAAGAACCCCGCAGAGCAGGCGGACGGTCTGCTACAAGAGCGCAAGGAAAGCGCTATAGGTTTTAGTTTTTGTGCAAGGGTCCAACACGAAATAGCCGACCCTTGTCCCAAATGTTGTTTTGTCTCCCCCACTGGGTAGTCTCCAGCCTTAAGTAGAGCTAAGGCATCCGCTCCATCCTTCCAGCTCCTAACCCCTTCACCTTTTGACCCGCCTTGTCTGTTATGTCCGTTGTCGCTTTGGAGGAACGTATTTGCGAAAGGTACCTGTGGATTCTTCCAATCCCGGACTTCTGCCTTTACGCTCCTCGGAAGTGACAACCAGTAGGTCCACACGGGAAAGACAGAGCCAGGCGGACGGCCTGGAACACTCTGAGCATATGGCGGACGGCCATATTATTTGGACTATACACCTAGAGCCAGATGGGCGGTCTGGAACCCTCTGTGTAAATGAAACATCTACAACCCGCACACGTTGCCTAGAGCCAGGCGGACCGCCTGCAACTCTCTGCAACACACACCACACAACACACCCATAAAAACAAAGAAAAAAACAAACACAGCAAACGAAACAGAATACAGAAACAAATAAAAAAGAAACAACAAATTGTACAATTAAAAATAAAACATAATTAATGTAAAGAGTGGGACGCTATCTGGTATTCCCTTTTCTCCCCCTCCAAAATCTGCACGGAAGCCCACCGGGTCCACCTTTCATTCGGGAATTTAAGTCGAAAAAAAGTTTCCTTCTGCCTCCGTCACTTTTCAAAAGTTCAACCTAAGATCCCTAGATCCTGACTTAGTTCCCCATTCGAAATTGCAAACGAATAGAAAAGGAACTTTCTTTGTCACTTCGACTTACTTCAGGGATCAAATTCGGGGAAAGAAGGGGTTATTTGAACCCAAGACAACTCAGGGGAAATGTTCACTCAGGCCAAAGGAAATCCCCAGAATTCGGAAATTTCCCCGAAGATCTGGGTAGTCAAAGTGGCACACTTGAGTGTATGAAAGAGCGGTCTAGCGGTGCCCCAAGCCATGGTTACACGCTCCAGCTAGGTAGCGGAGCGCTGTACACATATACCAGACATTGGGCCCGCTAACCGAGTAGACGTAATGCACGAATGTGTGGGTGAGTGACCAGTGGTCTGAGTGAACATAAGTCGAATCAGGGCAGCCACTCCTTGGTTGACCGTAACACGGGATAGAGGTTTTTTTTTAAGCAAACGAGTAAAGTGATCTAGGTCCAAGTGACCAAGAAAGTAGAGGAAGTTTAAATTTAAACAACAAAACAAGAAAGAAATTTAAGTGCAAAGCGAGAGGAAAAAAGACAGGATCAGGGAACCACAGGGAGAACTGGGAAGACGAGGAAATAAGGATACCCAGCAAGCTAAGTATTGTGTAGTGACAGTGGATAGTGAGATCCCGGTAGGCTTTCGCCAACGTGAGAGAAAAAAAGTTGTTAGTACTCCGTAATAAAGGCCCGTTTACCTTTCACGCGACCCGCTAGAAATAAATTAGTTTCAATCGTTCGGGAAGGCGGACGATAGCGGCCCACTCTTAAGCTGTTTCTGCTACGGTAGTTTTAACTGTCTGGTTCTGTAAACCGTGTCTACAGCTTAATTCCTTTGTTCGAAAAAAAAAGAAATCCGATCAATAAAGTACCCCTTTATAACGTGACTTTCGGCTTTTGCTGTGTTTTTCCATCGTTTTGAGGTTTCGCAATTCCTTCCTAAAAAGATTGCGTGGCGCCTACGGACACATTTGTGTATCTTTAATTTTTTTGAGATCTGCGACTACCATATATTTTTTTATTTCGTTTTTTTTTAACCATAAACCCACCCCCAGCTGAGCAGCCGAAAGTGGCAGCACTCAACCGGCTGCCTGTTGCAAATTTCCCTTTTTTGGTTGTTGGCGTTGCAGTCCGCCATTCCGAAATAACCACCACCTGTGTGGTTCGCGAGCGTTGTGTTGTTTTTTTTTGTTTGATTCCTGCCGGCAGACCGGCTACTAAATATCGATAGAAATAAAATAAATTGCAACAACCGCGGCGAAATAAAATTGCAACAATTGTGATGACACGTGGATCCTACTCTTCGAACCAATTTGTTCTTATGGTGAAGCATAGAGACTGTTAACATCTATATTCTCTAGATCGCTTAAGTCTGGAAGAGAGCAGGGCATGTATAGAGTAGGTCTCTTACTCCTCCTCGTTCATACAGCTTCTACGAAAATCATTTGTAAAGATGTCAAGCCTTCTAGCATGCTTACCTATACGGCAGTGTCAGGTAATGATACCTATGATGGCGCTAAGATGTTTCTCATTCAGAAAGATCAAACTCATAGCGCGATTCAGATCAAGCTTTGGCCAGATCTGTTTGGTAGCTAGACATGTTGGTCAAACTACTCGTATCCACCTGAGGTGGTTCCAATTTTGGCGAGTTCGTCAGCTCTACAATTGCCTGGAATGTCTCTGTGGCCTGGCACACAACAACGGGGAAGGTTGGACTGGTCTGCCATCTCCGTAAGAGATGATCGACATTCAACTGCGGTTCTAGCATTTAATGAGACCGAGTCCAGAGCGGTTGATTATCCAAAAATATGCGGATATCCTTTGCAGATATCACGTTTTTCTTCAGCCAGGACAGAGTTTTTTTAATCGTGAAAATTTCGGCCTGGAACATGATACAAGGATTTCGAAGACGGAAGGAGAGGCTTAGATTTAGCTTATCTGAGAAAACACAGTGGGTGACTTGTTATCCATGAAAACATCTTCCTTTCAGAAGGATCTAGAGGGGATGATAACATGAAAGTCTTTGTCCAACCAATGTTGGGGTATAGTGTAATCGATGTTCTCTGGGAGGGTTCCCAGAATATATTAAGAATATTAGCGAAGCTAAATAAATTATTTGTCCATTGTGTAGTCGCAGCTACCTGCCTGCTGAAGATATCGAGGGGTGTCAAGTGAAACAGAATGTCCAGTGCCTCGGAGGGATTAGAGCGTAAGGCTCCGCTAATGCATTGACATGCTGCTCATTGGACTCTGCTTAGTTTGCTGCAGTTGATTGTGTTGTCTAAAGCCACCCACCAGACAACCAACCTATAGGTGAGTATCGGTCTTATAACCGAGATGTGTATACAACCAGTGAGTTATGCAAGGTTGTTCCTAATGGCTTATTTGAAGGTTGGGTTTTCATTTAGTTTTCTGTTAAAAATGAGACCCAGATATTTTGCTGTATCGGAAAGGACTAAATTGGTACCGTTTATTGAGGGAGGGTCTATAATTGGAATTTTATATTTCCTGGAAAAGAGGACAAGATTGGTTTTATGGGAGTTTACTCCCAATCCACAGCGATTTGCCCAGTGGGTTAATTTGTTAATATTTAACTGAAAGAGTTCCTTAATGGTATTAAGATGCTTACCTAAGACGGCTACAGCAACGTCATCTGCATAGGCAATCACCCTGCTACCACCCGATTCCAGGTATATCAGTAGTTCATTAACCACTGAGTTCCAGAGAAGTGGAGAGAAGACACCTGATTACAGCGTACCTCTGCTGACACACCACTTACAAAAGCGCCATCCAGTTTGGAGTTGATCATCCTGCTATTTGCCATAAGACTGATGAACTAACTCCCCTAGTGACTCGTCTACCTGCAGAGTTGACAGCGCAGCTGTGATTGGGGATGTGTTGACGTTGTTAAAGGCTCCGTCTGTATCCAGGAAAGCGACCATTGTAAACCGAGCCGTTTCCACCAACTTTCCTTTAAAGTAGGCATGTTGAGCCATCTTGGATCAATTTTTCCTCGTGTATGGATATCAATCGCTCGTTCTAGAGTTTTCAGAAGGAAAGATGATAGAGTTATACGTCTGAGGTCCTTCGGAATAGCATGCGAGTAATTTCCTCCATGACAGTGGAATGTGGATCAGTTCTACACAGCTCCTCATGATATGTGTGTGATAGGCAGGATAATATCTGAGGGCTTTTGTAGCTCGTCAGGTATTATACCGTCCGGCCCAGCTGCCTTGTATGGTTTGGAGCTATGCAGCGTCCAAAGCACCTTGTCTTGTAATCAAACCGTGAATTTTAGTCGCGATTGTTTGGGTTTGGAAAATGGGTGTCCAAATGCAGGTTGAGTGATTCATCACTTGAAGTTGTCTAAGAGCCATCAGTTTTTTTTCAAGCAGCAGAGGTTTCTGCTTTGCCTTCTCCAGGATTGTCGCCTTGCCTTCCTCAGTTCTGTTTTATATATTTTGAGGGATCCTTTGTATGAGCCCCAGTCAGTCACTTTTCTTGTGCTTGTTGAAAAATGTTCTGCAAATGTTTCTAAGCGGTCCCGGTACTGATGTGCACCAGTGCGTCTTTTTTTTGCCATAGCCTGATTAAGAACCAGGGTGAATTCCTTGTCTTTCATGTCAAGCTCGTTAGTGTTCTGCGGGTCACTTAAGCGTTCAGAGGATGGAGTTTTTAACAATATTTCTCTGTACTTTGGCCAATCAGTTTTCCGGAAAGCTGGACCATCAAAATACCTCGTTGTAGCCAAGGTGATACTGCAAGGAAGTTTAACGTTGAACAATCACAAGAGATCGCCAAATCATATTCCGATCGAGTCCTTCTTAATCTCTTAAAAGGTTCTATGCTGCCAGTATTAAGTATCGAAGACCAATGGGAACATTGCCAAAAAACCATCAGAGATGCCGCCTCTAACGTGCTTCATAGAAGCACTGGAGCTACTCACGAGCTCTATGAGCAGAAGAGGAGAGACGAACACCTGCGGGAAGCGCGTGGTCGAGAAAATTGAGAGATGCTACTCCAGAAATGAGATTCGGAAATTTTACTCAAAGGTAAAAAAACATGTCACGGATGCAAGCCCCGAACCGAAGCCTATAGAGGAGACCAAGTGAACGTCGCAGTCGATGTTGATGATTTGGAAAGACCATTTCTGTGGACAGTATAACGGCGATGTCGAACCAAATATCGCTGTCAGGCAGAATGAATCCCTCAACCTTGACGATGTAAACCAACAATTCCGTTCGCTCGACCTGGATGAAGTGAAGATAACCATATCTAAGCTTAAGCCCAACTAAGCTGCTGAAGCGGAAGGTTAGGCCTTCCTCTTCAAAGTAGCAGGCGATGACTTGGTAAGGAGTATACACCAACTCTTCTCTAAAATATGTGTCCGATGAATGGAACCTCAGCATTGTTTGACGATTCCCAAGATCGCCAACTACGGAGGCGAAAAGTTTTGCTGTCACGACGAGAGCGATGTCGTCCACAAACCCCACGAGTTCAAGACGAAGAATGCGATCATACATTACATTCCACAGTATCGGACCACAGGACCGATCCTTTGGATACTCTTCCTGTAACCGTGTACTCCTCCTGTGACGGTTTACTCTATCAAACCACCGTCTGTATGGTATAAAACACACTCTGTCGGAAGTACCAACTTTTTCACAAAGTTTCGGATTAAATTGGTACATAGCGCTTCTACTCTCTGTACCCAACTCGCGATGTTGAAAGCATTCTTGACGTCCAGTGTTATGATACAGCAGTACCTTTTCTAAATCCTCCTGGCCGCTTCTAATCTAATCTTCCCGCCGTATCCAGCATACATAGTGGGTAGTATGTGGATGGGTCCTATGCCTCGCTTTGGTGGAAATACGAGCTTCCGTTTCTTCTATTTTTTTGGGAAAAACTCCTTCGCTCAAGCGAGCGATATAAATGTCCGGATGTATGTCCATTCCGCTGCAGTCAGATCCAGGGGCTTTTTTGTTCCCAAATCTGCTGCAAACGTCAAGTATCTCTTCTGCTGTGACTCTAGAAATTTTGTTGTAATAAATTTCCCCTTTGCCTTGGGAAAAGACCTTCCATCCGCGGTACTTCTGCGCAGGTGGGAAATGGATTTCGAGAGGTTTTTGATTTCATCCTCACCACTTGCCCACCCCGAAGGATTTTCACAGTTCGTTGATACTGCAACGTTTGCTGATCTTGCTAATTTATATCGATGTTGGAGTTTAGTGAAATTGTTTCTTCGATGACTGCGTGGGTACAGACTTCTTGTGCGGTGCCATTCAGCTCGTATCTATGCGAGCATTCCACCAGCAAACTTGTTGATAAAGTTAAGTAGTCGTCCATCTTACCATGGTGAAATAAGCGGTAAATTGAACAAACTTTTCATTGACTGAGCCAGTCCGCTAGCATATGGATCAAAGACCCCATCAAATGAGCTGGTCTTCCATCCTTTTTTGTTGAACGTTCCCACAAATATATGGTAGGACTATTTTGATGGAATGGTCTTCGTTGGTCAATCGTCTCACATACTATTGCCTGGTGGTCACAATGGGTGTAGTTAGCGCTGACTTTCCGTTTTGTTCTACTCGCAAGTGAATTGCTTACAAAAGTGAGGTCCATGATGGAGCCTGCTCCATACCTGCTCATTGCCGCTGTTTAAAAGTATTGAGTCTAGGATCGTCAATGTCTCTAATAATTTGCTTCCTCTATTGTTTGTTCTTGCACAGCCCCATTCCGTGGCCCATGCATTGAAATCTCCGGCTATTATAACTGGATTCCGACCACTGGCATCTACGGTTGGCCTTTCTAGGAAACTGTCGAATTCTTCGATCGTACGCCTTGGTGGAACGCAACAGCTATAGTAGCCATCGATTTTGTCCCAAATAAAGTAGCACTCACTGCTTGTTTGTGCGCTTACCGTTTTTAATAATTAAAACTGAAAGATGCCAGTCTTGCCTTACACGACATGAAAAAGAATACCGGAAAAGGAGTAGTGCAAAAAGAATCAAAAATGTAAAATGTCAAACTATTATACACTTTAGTGTGAGGCCATAAGTTGGCTTTAAACGGCAAACATACTCCCGCCGTTGAAAGACACTTTCAACTACCATTCGTCCAAAAAAGGACACAGCTTACAGATCGGGCACTTTACTTCCCCCTCACCTTTAGCGGTGAGAACAGTTACAACTCGAGTTAGGCCATCTCGTCAGGGATGCGTCCTTGTAATTTTTCCGGTGAGCCATCGGCACGGCGGTTGATTGTCCTCTATGAGGATGTCGTTGGGCTGAATATCCTTGCACTTCTTCAATCATTTAGGGCGCTTTTGAAGTTGGATTAGGTAGTCCTTAGACCATTAATGCCAAAAGTCCTGATGAAGGTGCTGAAGATACTGCCATCGATCCAGCAATGAAACTCGGGTCGATAATAACTCAGGTTCAGGCACACTCGCATACGGTCGGTCGATAAGAAAATGTGCAGACGTTAACGGATCCCTGCAGCCTTCAAATTGGCAACAGAGTGGTCAAGAGTTGGCACATGCTTCAATTTGGCAAAGTATGGTTCAAAACTCCTCGAAAGTCAGGCCAGCTTGCCCCAGAATTCTTCTCAAGTGAAATTTAACGGTCTTTACACCGGCCTCCCACAGGACACCAAAGTGCGGATGATGTGGAGATATGAAGCTCCAGGTGATTCCACGTGCAGAAAGCTCACAAGAGACATCTTTTTGAAATTTATCCGTTTTAAGAAAATTAGCCCACTCCCGAAGTTGCTGATTGACCCCAACAAAATTTGTACCATTATCGCTGAAGAATATGTGGCACTTGCCGCGGCGGGCAACAAAACGACAAACTCGAGACCAACTCGAGATGCATGGCCTAAGTAGCCATGCATTGAAAAAGAGTGATGTAGATCTTGTACTGCTTGGCTCCGCGTCCCTTCCATGACCAGGGTTACCGAAAGCAATTCCAATTTCCAACCGTTCCTTTGGGAGGCTCACCATTTGCTGCTGGTAAGGTACAGCGCTTTGTTGAATACAAGTCGTGCATTGAAAAATACATCGCTTGATCACATGATGAACGCCAATGATAAAGTAACTAACGAAAAGTAGATGCGTCATTTGCCGCATTCCAGCATGAAGATTGCTTAAATGGCAGCCACGTTAGATGGTGATCTTTATGGAGTATGAACGGATGCTTCTGCTTAAAGGGAATATTTGCATTTGCAAGTCGACCTCCTACGCGAACTACGCCCGCTTGGTCGATAAAAGAGTTCATACGCGCGTACTTACTCTTACTTGAGACCGCTTTACCAGAAAATTAGCACTTGATCTCGTCCTCAAAATAGTGGCTTTGCATGAGCCTTAATAGTGCTATCTTGGCGTCGTGTATATCAAGAGACGATAAATAATAAACACGAAGGGTGGCACTACGATTTGTTTGCCTTTTAAATAAACGAATGCACCAAGCAATAACGCGATAAAGTCTATAAAGATTCGAGAATCTTGAACAGATGTCGGCTTCAACAGCACGCACAGGTTAGTTAAACAGACCACCGATTCGCACTCGTTAGCGGATAGATTGTAACCAACAAATTCGCAAAATCTAATTGGCGCATTTCTCAAAAAAGACGGACCGTTCCACCAGAGCTCTAAACCTTGTAAATGTCTTGGCATCAGACTACGAGTTGCACAGTCCGCGGGATTTTCAGCGAAACGCACGTAATGCCATATAGTTGTCGGAAACTACGAAGCAATTTGTGATATACGGTTGTCTACGAAAACATTTCTCTTTCGCTGATATCCTTGAATCCAGTACATCACTGTAGTTGAGTGTGTATACGCGAAGCAAGCAACATCATCAATCCCAAGAGCGCCCTTAGTTAATAGCTTTGTTAGCAATATACAGTCACATAGTTCTAAACGTGGGATCGATAGGATAGGTTTCGCTGGAGCATTACGAGATCACAGACGAGGCTAATACGAATCTTGTTACCATCTACAACTCGAAAATATACTTCGGCCGCGTACGCCAATTCTGATGCGTCGGTGAAACCGTGTAACTCGACTAACTCCCTATAGTTTGACTGTAACCAGCGTGGTATGATCAACGTTTGTAAGGAACTTAAGTCCATTAGAAAATCCGACCACTCTTTATAAAATTCCGAGGGAATGCATTCATCCCAGTTAGACGGGTGATAACCAACCTAACGGATCGAAAATCCGAGCTTTTTCCTGTAACAATTTCTTAGTCACCTGCGGGCCAATAGTGCTTATCGAAACGGAGAATTTGAAAATGTCGCGTTTAGTATCCCACAGAAGACCCAGAGTTTTCACTTCTTCCGCGTTTATGGACAGCTCGCTGGCTATTTCCCGATGCTCGGCATCGATAGTATTGAGGAAATCTATTGAATTAGAAGACGGAGGTCCATACCGGCGTTCTGAAGAATGCAGTTAAGATCGCTTTCAAAGTAAGAAAGAAGTAAGTTCATCGACATAAAAATCGTTGATAAGTACTCGTATCTCCGAATCCTTTGGGAAATTCGGCACTTTGTTAACGCCAATTTGTTTCAGTACCCTCGTAGCAAGAAATGAAGCCGACGCAGTTCCGTAAGTTACGGTTTACAGTACATAATTGCGCGGACTCTCGGTCACCTCCTCCCCCCATAGGTCCTTTGAAAATGGGCGTCGACCGAGTTAGCGAGAACCAGCCGATACATTTTAGCGATATCGGCCTTAACCGCGATTCTATTCTTGCGAAACTTAATTGTGCACGTAAACAAGTCATTTTGTATGGTTGGACCCACAAGCATGACGCGTTACGAACAACCCATAGCTTGGTAGTCACACTGCTGGGCTTAATTACCGCATGATGGGGCAAATAAAATGACTGCCGACGAAAATCGAATCGCGACACCGGCACCATGTTGCCTAAACGCTCATATTCACGCATAAAATCCAAGTATTCACTCTTGAGTCCCGAGTTTTTAGCGAATCGTCGCTCCATGGTGTAGAAAAGTTTCAACGCGGCGCCGCTTGAGTCACCGAACTCAATTGGAGTTTTGTTAAACGGCAAGCGCACTACGAACCTTCCATCGGAGTTAATTGTATGCGTTTAGCGAAAATGGTTTTCAATAGTTTTACTCACCTCCATTTTCAAAGCCTTCGAGCTTGAAGAATTGCCTTAACAATGTGTCGAGATCCATGACTGAGTGGAAGACACTTAAGCTGCCTTCAGCACGCGAAAAGATATTCCCGTCGATGATCTAACCGAAAATTGTGTTTTTGGCCACCGGTAAACCCAACGGATGAAGGGCTCTACCCTCAGAGAGGCAATCAAAAAAAAAAATCAGCAACGAGTAAAACATCTATTTGTTTTGGACGATAACACTCGGGATCGGCAAGCTATTAAAATACGAATTGTTATACCCGGTAGATCTTTAGTAAGAGTAGAAAGGGCGAACGCTTCAACTGGAATAATAAGGGTTGTATCGATAGATGACTTTATTTCAAGCTTCACTTGACCGCGAGTACCCTGATTGCTTCCACTTTGCCCTACCCCGACTATTGGAATTTTGACGTGACCTCGTTTTAGACCCAGACACTGTAGGCATGCTTCAGATATTAGAGTAGCTTGAGAGTCCGAGTCAAGTAATGCTCTGAACGGCTGAAATTCCTTACCTGTGCTTGCCTTACACGACATGAAAGAGAACAGTTAATTGATACCGGAAAAGGAGTAGTGCAAAAAGAACCAAAAATGTAAAATGTCAAACTACCATATTATACACTTTAGGGTGAAGCCACAAGTTGGCTTTAAGCGGCAAACACTGCTCCTCTCTGAAAGAGTCGTTTTCCGCCCAACTCAACCGACTTTTACTTAGCTTCTACAATATTTCAGATTGCTTTATATCGCTAGTTACGACTTTGCCTGTTGACGCCATTACAGACTTGAACAAGGCCGTATAAAATATTTTCGCCCTACCTAAACCTACTCCGAAAGTATCTTGTATAAATTCTCGACTTAAAGCTGTCCGACTTAAGTAGATGTCTACTATCGATTTCAAATAAAGTAAATCCGAGCTCCATAAAACGACATCATAGTCACATGGCCACTGTTATTACTGAACAGACATCGTCAATATCCTGGTTGCCTTAGCTAAAAATACCATCCTCCTTCATTTCGCAAAGTTAAGTACGCGAATAAATCAAACACCCAACATCCATCCATACTTATGCTGGGCACTAAATTATAGAAAAAACTTCAATAAAACACCTCAAATAGTTTAGTATCTTTCCAATTATGGGATAGCAAAAACAAAACTGGGTAAAATATTCCCGCAACAGTTATTTTAGCCAGTGCCATTTATCAAAAGATTATTTTGTCGCACAAAGTATTTTACTCGGTTTTTATTCCACATTTTGAGGAAATTCTTGCGCCTTATGATGGACGACGACAGCTTCAGTAGCGCGCGAGCAATGTGATTCCGGTTCACTGTGAAAACTTTGAAACTCCTTGCCATAGTAAAATAATCAGGGGGTGGGGGAGAGGAAAGCAAAAAAAAAAAAAACAGAAAAAAAGTTGAAAACCTTCTCCGGCGACAAGGAAACTTCTCTGGAACATCTAATAGTGGAAAAAGCAAAGCGCCGTATTGAAACCCATTATCCCGCTGGGAAAATGTTCTACTGGTTTCTACTGGTAGTATGCACCGCCGCCTGATTTCGCAGGGCGGCAAACGAAGAAAACATCGCTTCGGGGATTTCCGGAGAAACTTTCCACGGAGACCCTTTTAACCAAATTCTAGTGTGCTAGGAAATTCCTTTAAATCCCCACGAAACGGAATGCTATGGCAAAACCCGATTCCTGCCACCAGCATTCTCCTTTCTACTACGAATCTACGACTATGGCTTGGAGTTTGAATTTTTACAGCGGTCCTGTCAAAGACTTTGCAATAGTTAGAAATGTCATTGTGATGGCAGTCATTTAATTTTTCGTCCGGATGCATTATTTCCATCATCTAATTTGTTTCGTTTCATTGGTGCGGCAATCTGTAAGCCGCATTCTAGTTTTACTCGTATAGATGAAATAAATTGAGGTATGCACGTATCTTTTGGGAATAGCTTTTCAAAAGTTTGTATCTGAAGTGAAGGAGAAACTTATTTTCAATTGTCGGAATTGAATAATTTGGTTTTAGTTGTTTTTTGATTGAATAAAAAGTGAATGGAATGATTAGATGCAGCGACAGATGCCTCGGTTCGAAGTTAGTACTCGTAAATGCTTTAGGGATTCAGGGTATGGATATGGTGCGGTGCTATTGTCAATGGAGCGGCAATAAAAGTTCAAATCGGTCGGTGTCGGAAATTGTTTGGTGCTTTTCGTGTCGGTTTACCAGGGTCAGTGCAACGATGAGGAATGGTGACTTTTTCCGCTTCAGGAGGAAGTATCTGATAATCTATTCAAGGAATCAAAATTTCGAGAGATACACACATGGGAACATCTAATGACCGATTTTCTGTATAGTGGTCCGATGGGACGCCAAAGACTTTGGAACACCCTAAACAACCGCAATTCCATGGACGTATTTAGATAAGTTTACTTTTGGGAATATACTCGTAATAAATTAAATGGCTTTTTTAAATGGCTTTAATGCTCTTCCAGCTTGCGCAAAAGTGGATGACGCTTTCCACTCGACTTAAGTCGAGTTCTTCCTCTACTGAGTCGTCTCTCCGGTTTGGAATCGAAGACACTATAAGCCGAAGTATTCTCGTCCATCCGCTCTACATGTCCAAACCATCCCGGGCGACATAATATTTCTACAGGAACCATGGGTGTGGAATAAACGCATCTGTGGTTTCGGATTTTTAAGGGGTTTGACACCACCTTATGACGAGCGATCGGAAAGGCCGCGAGCCTGTTTTTATGTGCCGAACTCACAATTACCATCTAAACTTGTGCAATTTTGTAACCAAAGTTCAGTTGCTGCAGACATAAGCTACGAAACGAAAGGAGAATGGCACAAATTAGTCGCTGCGTCTGCTTATTTTCCCTATGATGCGGTACTGCCGCCACAACCGGAGGATGTGATTCCAGGAATCTGGGACTTATCATAGGCTGGAGTGCTTTTTGAGGCATCTCAATTTCAACCTATCGTCTGACCTGGCTGTCAACAATGATGGCTCTCAGCCAACTGTAAGACAGCAAGTAATCGACTTAACTTTATCCAACAAGTAAGCTAAGGGGATTACTGCCTGGAAAGTACTATCGGGGATCATGTCAGACCATAGATAGTTCGAACTCAGAATCGGATGCGAGGTCCCAACCTTGTTGAACTGGACACGATTTCAGGAGGAGCTCTATATATATAATAGTGCTTCCCTAAGCTCAGGACTGAGTTTCACTTCCCAGGTAACCTAATCGGAACCAGCTCACACGAAGCTGGTAGTGAGCTAAACAACACAACACGCCGCGCCGTAGCTGGTATATTTCTTCAGTTGTGGTGACGAATGAGGCCAGTAAACAGGCTGTTGCTTCCTTTGATGGCTTCAGGTCATTAAGTTGTGTTTCACAAAGGTACAGGCCAGCTGCTGGCAACTTTGGAGAGAATTTTCACTGCTAGCCTGGCACTGGCATATCTACTAGAACCCTGACGAACAGTGTCTTTTATACTGAAATTCGGAAAGGAGGACTACTCGCCCACCAAGAATTTCACACCTGTGCGCCAAACCGCCTTGCGAATGCATCCTCTGTCGATAATGCAACACGCCGAACAAAGCGGAGATCCTGCGAGAGTGCGCTTCAGAAGCTGGTAGGCAGAATTGAAGGAGCACTCAAGATGGACAAGATGGAATACGCCTTCGGCATGCATTTCCATCGACATTGAGGGTGCTTTCGACACCCCAACTTTTGAAGGTTTGTGTAACTCGGCCAGACAACACGACGTAGATGAATCACTAGTTTTGTGGATAAAAGCAATGTTGGCGAATGGGCCATTGATTGCGGATGCTGGCTGCGGTCAGTATGTGGTGGCGGATGTAAACAGGGGTTGGCTGTAAGGCGGCGTTCTGTCTCCACTGCTATGGCGCGTGTTGGCCCACTCACTGCTCAACGGGCTCAATAGTTCTAACGGCTATACTCAGATGATGTAGCTGTACTATCAGTTGAATCGTGCCTAGCGGCTGTATTTTCTAAAGCGCAGGCAGCCCTAGATGTAATCGACGATTATTGAACTAGTAACGGGCTTTCAGACAATTCTCTCAAAACTCACTGGCCCGACTCACCTTCTTCCTTTAAGCACTACCATCCAATTCTCGAAAGAAGCTAAGTATCTGAGTGTCATTCTGGATATCTATGGACGGCGAAAGCTTCTACTGCGCCTTGGTCTTCTGGCATTGCAAACGAGCTGTCGAGAAAACATGGGGCCTGTCATCGGGAAGGGTTTTTTGGATCTATGCGGCTATGATAAAGCCAAATATATCCTATACGTTGGTTATCTTGTGGAACAAGCACTCAAGAAAATATGTTACAGTTGCTTTTACCGGACTTCAAAGAATGGTCTGCCTCGGCTGCATGGGGACTTTCTATAACACGCTTGGCTGTGCTCTAGACGCATTTATGAATCTCCCTCCTCTTAATCTCATGAGCTGTCCTCTCAAAGCCATCGTCCGTTTAAAAAGAAGTAGCCTTTTGTACAACACGCACTGGAGCTTTGATGCCCTTGCGCGTCGGCCGTCATATGACTCTGGTCTTATGGACATGTCATCCGATGAAACGACACCAGAAGTCCTGTTGCGAAAAAAATATTCGACTTTCCCTGAAACCGAGACTGGTTTCGGCCAGAATCTGAGCCAGTAAAGGAATGCAGTCAGGTCTACAAGAACGGCTGTAAAACCAGTATAGGATGCGGCGCTGCTGCCTTTCTGGAGGACGATAACGTTAGCAAAGCTTACATCTGTCTTGCAAGCGGAGATTTACGCAATCCTGGTGGCAGCGAACTATATTACGGAGAAGCAGTTCAGGGGGTGAAGCATTTGCATCTATAGCGACAGCCAAGCTGCGCTTAGAACCTTCCTGAAGCCTCTTACGACTTCCAAGCTAGTGTCTGAGATATACGTAGAAATCCTTTGGCTGTAAACAAGTGGTGGATATATCTTTGTGAACAAATATGTGACCGGCATGTTTCTTTGTGAATAAT
The DNA here is from genome assembly GCA_963966105.1 of Volucella zonaria. Taxonomy (NCBI): domain Eukaryota; kingdom Metazoa; phylum Arthropoda; class Insecta; order Diptera; family Syrphidae; genus Volucella; species Volucella zonaria. The sequence continues at coordinate 11,388,684 of OZ014530.1, forward strand.
GAGATGAGACGGGAAAATAAGATGATAATCTGCGCAGCGAAGTCAATTAGTGTAGGTCTGTTTCCAGGTGAGATGTCATGCAGGCTTTGCTTTCCGATGACATTACCAACAATGTGATATCTTCCAAAAACGATGTCAACGTCATTTTTAACTGATTTCTCTTAGGTTTTGCCGAAGAGCTCATAGAAATACTCTTCGGTTGGCCTCGTTCTGTGTACGGGTATAAGCGCGAGTACTACATATCACGCTGATTTTGACGAATGTAGCCTTGATGCAGATTGCTAAAATTCGGTTCCTGGAAGCTTAAGACTATCTGCAGCTCATAAGAAATCATCACGCAAATAGACGCTGCTCCTGTTTTTTTTTTTTTGAATACTTCGTGTACACAGTCGTCGCTTTTCTTGGGTGGCTGCAATATCTGCTTTATATTAGCCTTGTCCCACCTCAGTAGTTCAGCTTTAGGTGTACTGTTCAAGTGCCGAACATTTAATGTGCAGATTCAATGGTCGTTGTCATTTTTTCTATCTGAGCATATTGTTGGTTTGAAATAAATAGTAGGATTTATAAGTGGACGGGTAGCGAACACCCCAATCTAGGGGGCCAGGTCCTTTCTGTGGCCTTTTTGGCAAAAGGGACCCGATATTCCTGAGCTAGAAACTGGCTTCAGTATGGAGCGACACGAGTATTGCCATCGACTCACCAACTGAGTGGTCCTGAGAAATCATTATTTACTTCAGCTCTAAATTGGATGATGTTAGCTCATAAGAGGCATTTCCCATATTGTTGACTATTGTTGACACCTTTCCACTGGACGCTGGCAGTTCTAAGATTTTTAAGTCAACCCTATTTGGACGAGACTACTGCCAGGTGGGTACCTCGATCATAATTGACTGTAGCTACCATAATCCAAGAGCACTTTCTAGTCTTGTTGGCTGGTACAAGAGAAGAATTACCGGGTTTATGGTCCACCTCATCTCGGTTTGTAGTAAGAGTAACTTATACGAGAATAGGGAGTTTTGTGGACTATTTAAGCGCTGTTCTCTCTTTAATGTTTCGCTTGCAGAAAATATTGACACCCTTCATAGGATCGTCGGCAGGTAAAATCTTTACACGAACACTTGACGCATCTCTACTATCATACCAGGTGTTTATTTTTAGAAGTTTAGAACTTTTATTAAAACTAAAATACAGAAAAATGAATGAACGGACCAATATTTTGGTTTTATTAGCTCGAAAATTCTATGGCGTTTAGTGTTTGAGAACAATTTTGGGCACTTGGTTACCACGACTGCGACTTTGAAGGCCACCCCATCAGTCTAATTTTGCAACAGTTTTTCCAGTATAGCCGGCCTTATTTCGACAATAACCCGCCGAATCTTGGCTTCTACTCGTAAGTCGTCAATTGCAGCTGGTTTATCAGCATACTCGTAACGAGTGACTTGCCATAACTCCACAAAAAGTAGTCCAAAGGAGTCAAATCACATGGCCTAGGCGGCCAATTGACAGATTCATTTCTCGAGATGATTCGGTCACCAAATGTTTGTCACAATAAAGTGATGGTTTGACCTGCTGTATGGCATGTTCCGTCATCCAGCTGAAACCATTTATCTCTTAGACGATTATTATACACACAGGGAATCAACAATCGTCAATCATTTGCTTGTAGCGCTCGCCATTGATGATACCATTAATTGACATACCCATGCAGGCGAAGGCCATCATTAATCCGGCTTAATAAAAGCTATAACTTAAAATTAGCCTTAAACTTAAAACTAAGGTTGGTTGGAGTGGTGAAGGAGAACCGATTTGAGGTAGAGAGTGGTGCAGTGGAAGTCAAAGGTAATATACTACAGAAGGACTTGGCCACGTATGATTGAACGGAGGAGACATGTTGTGGAGAAGGTAGAATCGGGGAGCAGATTGGATATTATGAAAGCAAGGGACCGAGATGGCTGCCTTGTGGAACTCCAGTTGTGGTAAAAAATGGAGCCGATTGGGCTGAAATAAAACGATCACTGTAAAAACGGCTTTCGAGGTAAGAGGATATCCATTTTAACAGTATGGGTTCAAAGCCGAGGGCAGACAATTTGAAGATTATTAAACGATGAGAGATTTTATCGAAGGCCTTGCTAAAATCGGTTGCAACTACATCGCCTACGTTACCATTCTCTAGGGCAGAGAGGGCAAAGGATATGAATCCAACGAGATTTTGCGTTGGTTGACCTACCCCTCAGGAAGCCATGTTGCCTAGGGGAAATAAGTGATTTGCATTGGAAGCTTAGAGCTTCATACAAAATACTTTCGAAGAGTTTGGGTACATGGGTTTGATATATGGGAAAGTTAGTATGTTATTTCATTCTTGAATCCTTTTTTGTGGATTGGGGTTATGAAGGCGGTTTTCCGGAAGAGATTAGAAAGGGCAAGGGAAAGAGAGGAAGAACATTTTTTTATAAATATTTCTGGGTCGTCATTAAGTTAGTGTAAGTTATATTCGATATAAGGTGAGAGAGAGAAGTGGGCCATTGGAGAAGTTCAGTATAATTAAAATGGATGAATCTGATACAAAGGAGTCGCTGGTGAAGGGTTGTTTAAAAAAGGTGGCAAATAGGTTGGCAATGGTGAGTGGATCGGTTGATGGACTGTTATCGAAAGAGAAGAAAGGAAGGTGGCCAAATTGTAGTTAACAAATTGGAAAAAGGACTAAGGGTCATTTATAAGGTTGACTTGCTCATTGCTAATGCAGCACTGGCAAAGTAAAGTCCGAAGAAATGAAGATAAGCACCAAAATAGTTGGAATAGTCGAAAAAGAATCTGGCACGAAGGAAAACAGCCCATAACTTGTTTCTCTTATTTCTTAAGAAACGAAGCTTGCGATTATACCGGGGAGGACTAGTAAATGATGTTTTAAGGGGGGAAAACGAATTAAATATTTCTCTATAAAAAATGGATAAGGCATCATAAGGTTGTGAAAGTTAAAGGGGGATCTGCTGAGATAGCCACTGATTTTGTGAAAGTTTGCTTTATGAAAGTCGTAGGATGAGAGGGTTGTGGTGGAAGTGAACGGGACAGAAGACTTACGAAAAAAACGAGAGACGAAGGGGAGGGTGGTAGTTATTAATAGGGGTAGAGAGAAATAGGGGAGAAAGTGGCACTGAGGAGTTAATTGAATCTATTGTGAAAACAAGGTCTAATTGCCTGCCCATGTAGTTGGATATACTTTAGTCTGTTAAACGAGCTAAGAAGAGACATTCTTTAGCTGAGCTGACATTTGAAGCGATGAAAAACGATGGATCATCAGATGGAGTCCACTGTAGTTAAGAGGTCAATGAAATGGTCGATCGCATCGATAGCATGTTGATAGGATTCGATAAATTGAGTTGGTAGGATGTAGAAACATATAACGTAAAGAGACTGGAAGGGGAGTTATATTTTTATTGCAACAAAGTCGACTTTAGAGAATGAAGAAATGGTGATGAGAGAAGAGTTAAGTCAGTTGTGAACGTCTCAATAAGGGAAATCTTCATTTGGGCGGCAACAATTCCTGGTTCTTTATGTCGGGAATCAGATTGGTTTCAGTCGGGGCGTGAATATCAAAGGGAAGAGCACGCGATTGGCCTAGAACAGCATTGCTGCATCAGTTGTATCTTATACATTTGTAGGCCAAGATCTTTCCTCATAACCTTCACACTCACCTCTATAGAGGTGATATCAGTGCACACAGTATGAGCTCGTATTGAATAAATATTGATAGTGATCCATAGCATTACGTATAAGCTGCTCAGATGGGTGATTATGAGCACAGTAAATTGAGCATAGCGCTCTAAAAGTTTGCCACACATAACACGAATTTTAGGAAACAATTTCCACGATTTCTATTACGTCCTTTCGCAGCAATATGAAAAGTTTACTGAACATACCTTGAAAAAAAAAACACCCTTTATTATAAAATTGTAATGAAGTCGTGTCGGAAAGTTGAAGATAATTTATAAAAAAAAAACACTTGGGCTACGTCGTATGGATGTGTCAGAACCAAAGTAAATTTTTTTAGAATTTTTGTCTGTTTGTCCGAGCATCACAGATTCTCCTGCACCGATTCTATCGGGGCTTTCACTGTCCGATAAACCATTGCTCAACTTCAGAACTGATATGTTTCATTTCGATCGGTTGAATAGAGCCGGAGTTACAATATAATCAAAAAAACATTTGAAAATAATCTGCTATACACATACGGGGGTGGGTCAACAGATGGCATTGCAACGTCGAATTCAATATTTTGCTCATCTTTCAAAAGAACGCACCCACATTTTCAGACAGATCTGTCAAATAGTTTTGTTGTGACAGCCAGACGTCTGGAAGAATTTTCGGAAAAATGGAAAAAAGGAAATTGCGTGTGCTTATTAAACACTGTTTTTAGCGCAAAAAATCCATCAAGCAAACCAGATAAAAGCTTGAGAAATATCATGACGTCTCTTCACCATCGATTAGAACAAGCCAGCACTGGTTTACTCAGTGTCGTCCAATTGAGGTCACCACGCCATCGGCGAATGAAGGTGCGCGAACTTGAAGACGTTACAGGGTTATCACATGGATTAGCGATTTCAGTTTAGGAAAAATATTTGGATATGAAAAAGCTATCCACCAGATGGGTGCTTACAATTGGCAACAAACGCAATCTTTTGACAAATTCTAAAGGAAGGTTTGGCTATGTTCAATCACAGTTCGAACGAGTTTTTGTGCTATTTCGTAAAGGTGGACGAATCCTGGATTCATAACAGCACTCCAGAGATGAAGAAACAGTCGAGGTAGTGGACTTCTGCTGGTAAATCGAAGCCGAAAAAGGTGAAAAGGTGCGGCTAAAACGATCACCGGCGCCTATTATCCAGAACTGCTGGATCGATTCGATGCCGATTTGAAGCTAAATCGACCGCGTTTGGAAAAATTGCATGAATTAGGTTACGAATTGCTCCATCATCCAGCAATTTCTCCAGATTCAACCCCCTGCCACTATTTTCTGTTTCCAAACATGGAAAAATGGCTCGGCGGTAAGAGATTTGGGTCGAGTGAAGAGCTCATCGATGAAACAAACGCCTATTTTGAGTGCCTGGAGAAATCATATTTTTTAGAGGGCATAAGCAAATTGAAGAGACGTTGGACAAAGTTTATCGAGTTAAAGGAAATTATATTGAAATGTAAAACATTCCAATTCCAATTTTTTACAAACTCCTCTTTTTTCTCTTTTTTCTTTTAAGATTCCTCCCAATCTAGACATAAATGAAAATCCCGTGTGCAACATCTCAATCCATAAAGCATCTGTTATCAGAGTCTGCGTTTTCATCGTTCGGAACAAATACACAACGAGGCACAAAAAATCGATTGAGGCAGTTGACACTAGAGTGATGGCTGGCTTCACATTTTTATTCTCTGGAGACTACCGTCAGACACTCCCCGTTGTCCCTAGAAGAACGCAGGCAGACAAAATAAACGCGTGTCTCAAGCGTACTCTCCTCTGGCTTGATGTTAAAAAATATTCACTGCTTCAAAATATGGGCGCCATTCTGAGAGGCGATTCTCAAGCTCATGAATTTTCAGCCGTTCTATTGACGGGGGGCGAAGGTGCTATAACCGAAACCAAAGGAAACATCCCAACCCTCTACATGGTGTAAGCTTGTACCGGCAGTAGATACACTCATCTGTAATGTTCATCGAAACAGTGCAATTCATTAATCATTCCATCCTACATATGTTGGCGGTGGTATCAGTGACGCACTTTGCCATCAACTCCGTGATAGATGCAGAAGAGACTACCAATTATCCATTGGAGTTTTTAAATTCATTAAACGTCTCTCTGCGTATAAGTTGCTGGGCTATCTATGATATATGCAACTTGGATCCCCCGAAACTATATAATCGGACCAGGCTTCGCGACAATAAACTACTAAGGAACGTCACAGAAGCCACAATCATAACAAAATATAACCGCAGAGAGGATGTTTTCATCCCGCGAATCCCGCTTCTAACATCCCTTTACACGGCCTGATCAGGGGCTCCTCGAATCTCATCATATATGGCCCCGAGAACCAAACAAGTAATGTACTAAGTAGATGACGCAGAAGTCATTACCCTATCAGAAGATGCTATAATTTTCGCAAATGGCAGCAAATGTCAATTCTACTTTGACATTTGTGAAGTAAAGAGTTTCAAAATTGACGTCAATAAGACACGAATCACTATACTACTAAAGAACGCGGAATAATTATTAATTCGTCGGTGGTGTTGGCGCGTCGTGAATTTCGGCGCAGATTTCCCGGCCGTTCCAACCGTACGACGTTTAGCCGCTCGCCTAGAAGAGTGCGGGACAACACGAGATGCTGCAAGGTCAAACCGGCCCCGGAGCAGCCGTTCTGCTGAGAATATCGCAGCAATGGTTAAAGATGTCGCAGAGGACCCAGGAGTACATATTGACCAGACGACGTGCCACGCAATTAGACATTAATCGGCGGTCTTTACCCTTACAAAATGCAGACCGTGTATCAGTTGTTAGATGTGTGTAACCTATGCTCAAGCCATACTGAATCTCGACAACGAGGGAGAAAGCTTTTCATCGAAAGTCATCATGAGCGACGAGACCCATTTCCGTCTCTGTGGATATGTCAATAAATAAAATTATCACTTCTATGGCACTGAAAATCCGCGTATAGACCACAAAGAGCCATTATGCCCGCTCAGAGTTACTGCATGGTGTGCTATTTACGCTGGAGGCGTCGTTGGGCCTTATTTTTTTTGAAAACGCCGCGGGCTAAATGACTACTGTGGACGCCGACTCTTACAGAACCATGCTCAACGACTTTCTCCTTCCTCAATTGCATGAATTGGGACTGGAGAACACGTGGTTCCAATAGGACCAAGCAACGGCACATACTGCACGAGCCACAACCAAAATTTTGAAGGCTGCATTTCCGGGTCGCCTAATCTCTCGTTTTGGCGATTTGCACTGGCCGACAAGACCGCCTGATTCAATTGTTCTAGACTTCTTTTTGTGGGGTTTTTTTAAGTCTCTAGTCTATGGCAACAAGTCTCAGATACTTGAAGCCCTCAAAGAGAATATCCGTCAAGAATGCGAGGACATATCGCAGGAAGTACTGGCGAGAGCGATGGAAAATGCCACAAATCGGGCCGAATGGTCATCAATTTAGGCGGCGGCCACTTAGCTGATAATATTTTCTTGATTTAAGACATCGACATTAAGAACCAAAGTTTTTCATTCGTAGAAAAATTACAGCCAAAGAACATCGGGAGACAACCTTTGCGCCGCCTTGTAGTATACAGAGAGGCCTTGGTCTAAAGTTCGGTTTGTTTTGATTCCCCCCGTACTAAAAATGGAACTCGTATTTGGGGAACCAGCATCATGGTAGTCAGTACGAGTCATTGACTAATTAGCAAATACGCTGCCGACCTAGAAATTCCCTTGACAAGACCAAATACTGCCCTTTACGCAGACCTTTCTTCGACGACATCTGATTATATTTTGTGATATAGTCAAATTTCTTCACTTCATCGGATAGATCTAGATCACTTGAATTGAGACACAAAAATGACGTATCCCGGACAGTACAATCTAAGTTCACCATTGGAAATATCATCAACAACCGCCTTAAGTACTCGTCAGTGATTAAGGCGGCACACTGATTGAACTGAACCTGTCCCCCACTCTTCGTGCATGAATAATCGGTGAAAACTACAAACATCAAATCAAACCTTGTCAAGTTTCCAAAGCACATCAGCCGTAAAAACCTCCCTGACCCGAAGGAATTCACTGGAATCCAAACAGCACCGCTAAACCTTTTTCCATTATTTTCAATCAAATTCAAAAACAAAATAAATTTCTAAGAAACCGACAACTGGTGGCGGCGGCAGCAGGGTACTGATAACCTCTAGCTCCGACAGCTTACCACTGAAATATCAACACATCCGCTAGTGATGCTTCCAAACACAGTTCTTATCTGATCAACTGAGACTTGTATAAAACTCAGCATCAACCTGTGCCCAGTGTTAGATAGATTTCGCTGGTTCTACCCTCAACAACTTCAAAAAGTCTGTATTTTCGAAAGTGTTTTCTAAATAAGTAATTTAATTGAAATTTTTCTTTAGCAGTTTTAAAATGAATTTCGCCTGGGTGTTGGTCTTCGTGATGGCTCTGATTGCCGTAGTCTCTGGTAGCTGTCCAAGTGGATACAACAAAATTGGCAAAGACTGCACCATCGAGCGCCCAATCCATGGTGAATGCCCAAAGAACTCTGAATATAAGTTAGCCATTAACAAGTGTGTATACAATGCTAAATAAAGGATGATGAAGTAGCTGTATTAACTGTGGTGTTGTTAGTTAAAAAAATCCATAAATTAAAAAAGGACTTCAAAACTTTTAGTTAGTTATGAGTAAGTGCATAGTTTCGAAAATCATGGTGTTCCAAAGAAAAGCGGTTTCAGACATCTCAGACAGACAAGTTTCGGGCCATTCCTTCTGTGGTTCGCTATGGTAACCTTTCATCAATCAAAAGCTTACCATTTACTAGCAATTCGGAGAGACTTACTGGAAAACCCTATCGACCCAAATTTAGTTAACTTTCAGTCCTAATTGTCTGACTTTTTGACTTTATATAATTTTTTCACCCGAACCAATCTACGGGGGGTATTGAAAAATGCCCCCATTTTCGAGCTTAAAACCATCACAAAGGACCCAACAACTTGGGAGTATCGAAAAAGTGGGACATCTACTACTCGTACTCGTATTTAGAAAATAAGTTTTACCTTGTAGTCGAGAAAGTTTGCTCCTGTACATGAAGATATTGCTGGAGCAGCTTGTTCAGTTTATCTGATGAATTTCTTTTGTCAAAAATTTCCTGAAAAACTTTGGGTTTTTTTTGTTTTTTTTTTTGTGAAAAAAGGAATACTGAGTTTGAGTTTGCTTTTAACCCTCAAAAATACTTGAAAAGTATTTTGGGGAAGTTGCCTGAATTTTGATGGTAAACTTTTTGGCAAACTACATCTTTGGGGTAGACGAGTGTACGAGTATAGCGTGGGATAAGGGTATTCCTAAACAGATAAGTGGGGTTAGGATTAGAAAATTAGAGATGGTAATGAGTGAAAACCTTTGGCCTATTATTCTCATTATGGTGCTACGAGTAGGAGTACGTGGTACGTGTTTTAGGACTGCAATCATATTTTCGAAATAAACAAATAATCGGCATTCGTCTATTTGTTTTCTGTTTTTTTTTTTTTTTGTTTTTGTTTATAATTAGACGTTATCGGATTCAAATGTTTCGTCGGCTTTCGAAAACCTTTGACTCAGTTGCAAGTTCCACGATAAGGTAGATTTTTCTAGCCGCTTAACCCAGCCGTACTCGTATCTCGTTGAAAATAGAACAAACGTCAGTTTGTAGGGTTGTTGATTTGGAATAGAAGCTAACCAGTTGAAACGAGTATCTGGCAGATAAGATTCTACTGAGATCTTGTATAGATGAGTACATCTGTATTTTGGATGCATATTCGGGAATTTTTCTCTTGTAGCTATCTGGCTAGCGAACCTTTGAGAAAAGGGAATCTTTGCTTATAAAAAGCAGTGGATTTTATATAGTCAATCAGCAAGGATGACGACCTTCTTGCCAAGAACTTCAGATCCATTAGTCTGTTGAAGAGCATGGAGAGAATGGTGGATTGCGCATCCTTACTTCGTCCAGCTTGCCTACCAACAGCGAAGATTTGGCAAGAGTGCCCTTCAAAATCTGGTGGACATAATTGACAAGATGGAGTATGCCCTGGACATTTTAATCGATGATGAGGGTGCTTTCAATGACGCAACCTTTGGTGGCATGCATATGTACTTTGTCCGGACAATGCAGCGTAAATGATGGATTGAATTGCTTAAGAGAGAAACTTTAGCTGCGAATGCTTACTACGATCATTATGTGATAGTGGGGTAAACAGGTATCGCCCGTAGACCTGCGTTCTGTATCTCCATACTGCTTAACGTACTCAACACACGTGACGTCTTTACTCAGCCATATGCAGATGTTATAGCTCTACTGTCTGTAGTGTTGTGCCTCTGTTCTTAAGCGCTGGTAGTCTTAGTCATCATTAGAAACAATAAGTTTCTCCAACAAGGCTACATAAATATTTCAGCCCATCTTGGATAGCAAGCTTCTATGGTATAAGGGAACTTCGGCAAGACATGAAATTTGTAGCCTCGTCGGGTTCTCCTGGTCTATGAAGATTGAAAATGGAAATTCTATCCTTCTGTCACTGTCACTTAGAAAAAGTGTTCGCGGCTGCTTTCGCTAGATTTTAAAGGGCTGTCTCCCTTATCTGTTTGAGGCTCTGCCGTAGAGCCAATGATTAAACTTGCTCTCCACCATATTCATATCACGTTCTGCAATATCGTTGCAATCTTTTGGTGTAAGTGGCTTATTGGTAAAACTCATTACATTACTTCGAAACCTTGCGCGTCGACTACCTTTTGGAGATATAGCCTGTTACAATGATTGCAATGACAACGGAACTTCAGTATACGCATTGGTCCCTGTACTCAGATGTATTTTCGTTCATTATTTGTACCAGGCAAGTAATGAGGTCTTAAAGGGTGACCAGATAACAACGATAGGAAAAATTTTTTAAATAAAACAACAACAGTGTGGGAAGCCATTATGTGTGGAATAGCACATCATTGAAATAGTCGCCGCGGCTTCGCTGCGAGTGCTTCAAGCGGTTGGTCCAATTTTTGATCGGTTGGTCTAATATGTGCGGCGTTATTCCGGCAATATCATGTCGAATGTTGGCCTCAACCTCGTCCAAATTAGTTGGCTTGTTTGCGCAGACCAAGGACTTGACGTAGCACCAAAGAAAATAATCGAGTAGTGTCAAATCGCATGATCGCGGCGGCGAATTTATGAACGCTCGCCGTGAGATGACCACCCGGCAAATTTCTTCTTCACAACTTGTATGGCATGTAGCGCCGTCTTTTTGGAACCATAGCGCGGATATATCGATGTTGTCGAGCTCTGACCACAGAAAGTCGGTTATCATCGCTTTAAACCTGAGACCATTGACGGTAACGGTGTCGTCTTCCTCATTTCGAAAGAAATAAAGTCCGATGATGCCGCCATGCCATAAACCAAACCAAACAGTCAATCTTTGTGGATGCATTGATGCCTGGTCGAACAATTGCAGATTGTGTTCGCTCTAATAATGGCAATTTTGCTTGTTGACATAGCCGCTGAGCCAAAAATGTCCCTCGTCTGAGAAGATGATATTTTAGCCAACATTTCCAGCGCCCAATTAGCGAACTCACGCGCTGTCTATGGTTGTGAGGCTTCAATTTTTGTGTCAGCGGATTCTTATATGGATGTAGGCCCAAATCCAACCGCGAAATAAGCCGGGTTGACTTTCTTGTGATGCCCATTTCAACTGATCGACGCCGAATCGACATTTCTGGGTCTTCTTCGATACTGGTAGCGGCCAGTTTTCTTCATTTCGCATCAATCTCTGTCTGGTTGGTGGCTTAAGATCCAAAAGTGTGTGCCCACCCTCAAACTACTCCACGGTGCGACGAATTGTCTCACGGTGAAATTCCCGTTGCGTATTTACAACTGAGCCGGAACATCGACAATATTTTTGAATAATTTCCGCACGTTCGGCAAGCGTACAACGATGCACGATGAAACAGCAGACCTTAGTGAATATTTCGACAGCTGGATGTCATTGATAACTTTGGCAGCTGCTGAAACATAACAATTGGAAAAACTGTCACTGCTCTCTGGCCACCCATTATAACAAGCCCCTTCAGTTAGCTCGTCCTTAGCTAACTACCTCAAATTACGCACCCCAAGTCGGTTGAGGTGCACTTCTTGTTCTGCATGCCACCTAAGTCAACGTCTTCCTTTACCCAGTTGTTCCTACGGGTTCAATTCGAAGACTATGCGGGTCGGAGCATTGGTGTTAATGCACGCTACATGCCCTCGCCATCTCAGGCGATTGACGCGCAGTTTTCTGACTAGATGGTCGATGTCGCTGTGTAGCTCGTATAGATCGTCGTTGAATCAGCTCTTCCAAAGCCCGTCAATGCAGTGGGGATGCAGTACTGATATCATGCGAGGAATCTTTCGCTTGAAACGACTGAGGATATCTTCATCCGCTTTAGATAGGTTCCATGCTTCAGCGCCATAAAGTAGGACTGAGATGATCAAGGTCTTATACAGGGCCTCCGTAGTTGTTCGGGATAGGGCATTCTTGGAAATTTTGAAGAAATTAGTCTTCTTCATTTTAATCCTACGGAGGTGTTTTTGTTTTGATTGATAGCCAAGTTAGACAAAGTTCCTCATAACCTCAAAATTGTAGCTGAAACCTGTGACGTTCTGTTTAAATCGCAGATGTTTTGTGCCGTTTCCTGTTGACAGAATATACGAGTACTCGTACTTGGCTTTGCTCTCATTTACCACGAAACCCATTTTCGCAGCTTTAGTTTCATTATTCGGACCGGTCCGAATTCCTTCAATTACTCGTATGTCAATATAGTCGGCATAACCTAGTAGTTCAACAGACTTTTGAAAGATTGTGTCTCCTGTGAGTTTCACATGATGATGTCACATGACAGTGCATCACCTTGTCTAAAACCCGTTTTGACTGACAGCAAAAGTCTCGGTTAAGTCGTTATCTACTTTGACGGAGCAGCGAGGGCTCACAATCGTCATTCTGTACAGACCGACGAGCCTGGCACGGATACCAAAACTTGACATGGCGCTGTATACATATGGTGCGTATCGATTTAGACTTCCTGAGTGTTTTTTAGGATTTGCCTTGAGTGATTTGGTCGATTATCGACCAATTTTGGATTTTCGTGAAACTACATTGATAGTGTCAATCAGGTTGTTGACAAAGGGATTCAAACGTTCACACAATATGTCAGATAAGATCTTGTATGCAATGCTGAGGAGACTTATCCCTCTATGGTTGGAGCAATTTAGGGTGTTTCCTTTTTTGTGAGTCGGTCAAGCGATGCGGAGAAACCATTCCGCGGGTATACACTCTTCTGATCAGATCTTAGAAATGAGTTGGTATATGCTCTCGACAAAATCACTTCCAGCAGCTTCGAATGCCACGGTTGGTAAGACTTCAGGTTCACCCGCTGTGTTCAATTTCGGCTTAGATTTGCTATCCTTTAGACATCTAAGTCGAAGGGTCTATTCTGCATGACGGCGGGATGTTGATCTTCATCGCAGCACCGACTCTGACTCTAATCGCTACAGATTTTTATACGGGTCTTTTACCTTACCGTGACATGTTGTTTACTACCGCTTGTTGTTTCTGGAGTACAAGTTCTCAATATCCCAATGTTCTCGATAGTGTGCTTCTCGTGATTCGTTTTCTTCTTCTGGAGAAGCCGATGTTCTTATTGTTCTTTTGCTAGTAGAGCTCACAAGCGACTCTTGTCCTTCCTTGCAGCGCCGCTTTGTACGCTTCTTCTGTAGCTGAATGTGATAACCGAAATTCGTCATCAAACAAGGGATTTCTTGGTGGTAGTCGGATGAAACCATCAATTGCGGCATCTCTGATGGTACGCTGGTAGCGCTGCCATTGGTCTTCGGTACTTGATGCTAGCGGCATAGCTGTTAATAACAGATTTCGATCGCTGCTTTTCTACGTTATAGCTTCTCATAGTAATTCTTCTTTATTCTGGCGTCCGGGATAACCGTATTCCTAGTTTCGCTGCAACAAGATACTGATCCGAGTCAACGTTGGCTACACGGAAGATTCGGACGTCCAGAATACTGGAAGCATGCCCTACGTGGATCGTAAAATTATCAATTTCGTTCTGCGTTTCGTGATCGGAAACCGAGTGCTTGTTATAGCGACATAACGTCCCGTCGCAAAGTTAATGAGTTTAAGCCATTGCCAGCTGTAGTGTTGGGTCGCCTAGTACGATTTTAAAATATTATTTGGTGGCGTCTTCCTCGGTTTAGCTTTTGTTACCACATATAGCCTTGATGAGGTTTGTCACAAGACGCTCGCTCACTTCTTGCCTAAGTCTGCATATGGGGGAAACCCTCTACCGAATAAGGGCTGTTTCTTTTGCCTATAGCAACCACCATATTATACTGTTCATAACAGGTTTTCATCGTCCTTTCGCTTGTCCAAGGACATCGTAGATTTCAACTAGCATTTGTCCTCCGAGAGGAGATGTACGCAATCCCGAGGGCAATGAACTATTTACGATATATCGGGAAGACTCGGGGAGAAAGCGTATCATCTGCATCTGTTGCAGCAGCCAAATTTTGAACGCAGTTGAAAGACTGAATTCTTTAAAGTTTTCTGGATACCAGAACACAGATGGACCATCTGAAATGCTATCGGCCAATAACTTGGAAGATAAGACCTTAAAAGACCTTAACCCACATTAGAACTGCCTGCATCCTCGTTTAGTATTGAGTTTGATTTCTTAAAAACACATAAAACGCCAAGTTGCCGTTTTCTATAAGCTTAGCAGCATTTCTACTGTCCTTCCTTTAGAAGAAACATACGAGCAGTGCGATATTTTTGTTTTAAGAACTCTCGAAGATTCATATCCTGAGTCAAAGCTTCTTAAATGGTCCTAGGACGTCTGCTTCAAGTTTGTTGAACCCAACTGTCCAGCATTTGCTATTGTTCGATCTTTGAAGGTTTGGTCTTTATGTTTCAAAAGAGCGCTAGAGTCCGAGGTGGACCCAGGCCTCAACCAAGAGACCTTTCCAGTTAGCACTGTCTCCGGCTAACTGCCTCCAGTTTCCCATAAGTTTAGTAAGCTAAGACGAAGCCTTCCTCTACTGTCTGGCCTTCCGGGTTGGAATCGAAGATTCTTCGGAGTGGAGTGTTGGTTTTCATCCGCTCTATTTGTCCTAGCCATCGTAGGCAACTAATGTCCACTTTTCTGCCCTGCTCAGTGTCACTGTATACGAGTAGCTTGTAGAGTTTGCCGTTAAATCTCCTCCTCCAAGTCAGCGCAAATGGAAGCAAAAGTTACTCGTTGAATTTTACGTTCAAAACGGCCAAGCGTATCTTCATCAACATGGAGTCTCTTCACTGTCTCTGGACAAAGCCTTTTTACTCATTTGCCTAGGCCGAAGAAACAACGATTGCCTATAGTACATCTTCCTTTGATTTCTGATGAAATGTCCCGAGGTATACAAAGCCCCGGACTTCCTCAAAGTTATACTTGTCCGATTCGTCGGTGTTGTGTGCCCTTTCTTGTTAACAGGATATGCTTAGATTTGTCTTCATTCACGACTAAGCTCATTTTTGGCACTTTTGTTCCCATACTTGCGGCGGTGTGTTCGCTCGCTGAGTTGTGTCACTGTGATCAGCTTAAACAAGTAGTGCCACAGACTTTTGAAAGATTGTGCCTCCGGTGTTGGCTTCCGAGTTTCGTAAAATTTTCTCAGGCATGATGTTGAAGTAGTTATATAGCAAAATCATTTTCGACATCAAAGGTCTCAGAGAGAAATTTTCTGACCTTTACGGAGCAGCGAACTTTCTCTATCGTCATTCTGCAGAATCTCTCGAGTTCTAAACGGATTTTAAGGCTAGTATACTCGTAGCTCATTTCTATAGATGCAGCCGAGTTTGATACCAAGATCTAATCTAAGGATAATACCTGGTTGATGGTGGATTTCCAAGACCCGAAACTACACTACATACAATAATATTGTAATTGTTAGTACCTCGTTACAAGGTTTCATGTGTATTCCTTCTTTAGGATGTGTCAAACGAAGATGAGATTCCATTCAACCGGTTTCATTTTACTGATGGGTTAGTGTACACAAAAACGTCCTAGCTCCTTTGAGTAATCCGTGTCATCTTGATCGAGTGAAGGAAGTTGTTGTAGATCATTGTCCACGTTGAATCGACTTCGCTGCTATAAAGTCTGCAGAGGTAAGCTTTCCAAATTTTCAGTACCGACTTTGATCCTACTTCCTTTCTTCATAGATCTCCGGAGCAGATCTAGTCCTAGTTTGCGCTGCCGCGCCACCCTGTACGCCTTTTATTTCTCTTCATACATTTGCCGACAAACTTCGTCAAGGCAGAAGTTTTGTCTTGGTAGTCGGGTGAAACCGAGCATATAGGATACAGCGTCTTTTATGCCTTGCTGATATGACAAGGGGACATTGGTCTTTAGTACTTAATGCTGGGAGTGGAAGACTTCCATCAGAAAAGGCTTTTAAAGTCGCAGCCGTTCGACATCAAGTTTCTTCAAAGTACTCCAGTGTTATTCTGACGTCTAGGTTCTTCGCATTCGCAACAGGGCTAGGACAGGGTAATGGTATTTACCAATGTTGGCTCCTCGAAACGTTCGGATATCCAGAAAACCAGACCTATTTCCTACGGTGTTGGCAAAGAGATCAACCTGGTTGGCTGTCAGACGCATTCGTGGATGTTGAGATATTGCAAACGTGTGTTTGATAGATTTTGCTCCGCCACAAGGCTTGAGTCGTACCGTCTCAGATGCTTTGCTTTCCTAGTTAGGACGATCCTATCGGCACATGCTGCCAGTGATGATACACATTTGTGCCCGTTTTATCGCATTTTCAATGACTTTCCCCAAGATTTCCGGTGATATTCTCCTTAAGGGCTGCGATTGTCTGAGGCTTGTTGGCATAAATCCGCGACTTCAAGTACTCCCAACGAAGAAGTTTGGGATGGTTAAATCGGGCGATCTTGCTGGTCATGCCAAATCGCGAAAAAAGGGAAATTACTCGACCTGGAAATGCTTCCTGCACAATATCCATTGTGATTCGTGCTGTGTATGCGGTTGCACCATCTTGTTGAAACCACATATTCACCAAGCCCCGGTCAACCAATTCCGGCAGTAAGAAGTCGTTTATCATGGTCCTGTTGCGTTCGCTAGTAATAGTGACCGTATTGCCGATGGCGTCCTCAAAAAAGTACGGCCCAATCACTCCTACCACGTGAACGCCGCACCACACAGTGGCTTTGAGTGGATATAATCGCCCTTCGTGAGTCATCAGTGCTCCAGAAATGAATGTTCGAGGCGAGTAGCTAAGTGCCAGAATGTTTGCCCAGTTGGCGCGACACGACTAGGAAATCGACGTCGAAATTCGCGTTGCGCTAACACCACCAACCGATTATTGGTCATAAACATCGACACAATTACTCCACGCTCTTGCGGAGTATATCACTCCATTGCTTATCTGCTTGTATACTCCAGCTATCTAGTCAAATATGATTGACGTTTGATTCCATTTGCAAAAACTATATCATCTTCCGATAGGGTGAGCAGTAAGTCAGTATTTTCTCAAGGCTGTTTATTTCTTCACAACACACAGGTTTGTACAATATACGGTCTGATTGTTAACTAACGGCACAATCCCCAATATAGGGCACCATCTAATGCAGAGCAAAGTCCTAATAGATCACTACGGAGGTGAACGGGCTGCCGTTGGTTCGCTTGAAACTCCTCGATCACATCTCTATTTCGACAGCCCGGTAGGATGCCAAAAATCCTCATATGACCCGATTTCCGAATACATGTGTCGAAGCAGCTTAAATAGCAGTTATCGCTGGGTCTATTTCTGACCTCGTAGTTGACTCCATCATGGCAGTTCCCCCGTCAAAACGTCCGTATTGTGTTTTGCTTGGATCACGCGTATGCAGTTAAGTACATCCGAGAGTAAAATGTTGGTGGTATCCTTATTGACTTTAGTCTTCTTCTTTTGAACTCCAAAGGTGCTGTAGCCGGAAAGGTTACGCTCTTGGTCCCGTCAATGGTGTTGAAGCTGAAAAACTCTTCTTCAGCAGTCCATACACGGCAGATGATTTGTTTTAAGATCGGAGGAAGCTATGAAAGCAGGAATGAGAATGTTGGTAGTTTGACATGCCCAATTTGATCATGGTTTCTCAACGTCATGGTTACTCTGCGTTTTGCCGCGCATGTTTTCTTCTGTAGTTAGACACAGCCGGCTACAATGTGAATGCGACAAGTCGGTACGGGTCACACGGTCAGAAGTACCCAAAACATGTACAAAACTGCTGTCGACTGTCAGATGGGAATATGTCGAAATGTAAGAATACGATACTGCTACCAACATAATACTCATTTGCTTATTGCTGCTATAACGTCGAAGGATCTCATAAGGTTCTCTGCGGGTTATGCCTGCAAATTTAACTCATAGACCCTCTAAAGATGCCCTCCTCATCCAAACTGATGCAAGAACTAATTTTATTGATCCGGCATTGCTTTCATTTTCATTTGAAGTGCGTAGAGACGCTGCTCGTTTAACGAGGAAACGAGTTCATTACAGACCACGTTAATCTGAAAGATAGTTCGTAGGAGTCCGGCAGTCTAGTCATGCATAAACCTATTTTGACCCTAACCGTATGGCAGCTGTAGTAGGATGGCCTTCAGGCTACAAGATGGGCTTATGGGGCAGCTCTATTCCAACCACTGGCGCTGTCAGTGGTATTTTTCACATTTCCGTGTTGAGGGTCCGGCCATTCAGATGCCAATCCTTAGAATGTTTCTTTTATTGTAGATCATTTGCAGCAGTTAAAATCGGGGTATGTACATTAGTTCAATACCCATCAGATGTTGTAGATGCTGCCTACAGATGCTAAGATAAAGAGGTTGTGAGAGGATTAATAGAGATCCATCAAGGTAACTCCTTTTCTAAAACAGAGACTCAACTCAGTGTTATTTTTGAAATAGATGGGAGAGTCGGTAAAGGAAATCAGAGGAACACTCATATACCAAAGGTGGAATTACATTGACATGAACCTTGTATAGAATCAGCAGAATCTGACAGTGATCCTTGGGCTTTGTATCTCCGAAGAAAACCATTTTCATTCCATTTTTTCCAAATAATAATTAAAAATTAAATCCTCACCCAACCTACCTACAAGATTTAAGTTTTTAATTGAACACACCACATTGGAGTAAAGCAAATAAACTCCATGAAAGGCAAACTACGAAAACCTTATCCTCGAAATTGTTTATAAAATATTCATCAGGACTGCAGTTTGCACTTAAGCTACCTTTTTTATTTTTCAATCCACCGGATCGGGGGGTCAGTTTTATTGTCTTTTAGTGCTCTGTTGTACCAAACTTACCACACATGAGTTTGGATTTAATGACACGAAAACCACAATCATTATTTCTAGCTGGCAATAAACGAAACAATTGCACATGTGCCCTATTAAAAATTAATGCAATTGCAACATTTAAAGTGGAAAAGAAAATACAAATTAAAATCACAGGGACAAAGGGTTCACAGTCACAGTAAGGCCATCTCCGAAGTAGTTAGATACAGAAAATTCAGCAAAGGCAACACTTGATAATGCCTGTGGTTAAAAAGCTTTTGAAAATCCTTCGGGACTATTGTGAAAACTCTAGCCTAGCTGGCCTGGGGTACATTTTCAATCAAAAGTAATTTGATGTGGTAGAGAGTCAATAGAGGCAACAAGAAGTATCTATTGTCTTGCTTTCAGAATCCACATGACTGAGAGGCTCTTCTGGTTGATTTGTATCATCATATCTGCGGCTGGTTCGTACTACCTTATCCGAGAGTATCAGTACACCTTCGATAGCAAGGCAATCAGCTTGGTAATAGAGGGCACAAGGCCACAGGATAAGTCGGATTTCCCAGCAATAGGGGTGTGTGAGGATGGAAATGTTTTCACCACCTACGATAAGCTTCATGACTTTATCGAAAAGTAATAGACGAAGGACCAAGGGTATATAAGATCTCATAGCATTACTTACGTCTTTACAGATTGCAGAAGAATAAAGACGATGAATACAACTTCGATGTGGAGGACTTCCTACTTAGAATTGTGTTCCCAAACATGTACAGCTCTGGATCGCTGCGTCACTATTGTGAACCATACTTCGATTGTGAAGGTTGCAATGGGTGTCCTACGTCGGGATATAAAGAATTGGCGGCTCATGTTAACTATGTCGAAAACTATCTTTAAGATTTAATAATGAAATTCTTATTCACCAGGCTCGTGCAAATTGTACAACTCTAATGCTAGAATGCTCATGGAATGGGAAAACTTTCAACTGTTGTGACTATTTCCTGCCACTGCAGACAGCGACCGGAGGATGCTTTCTTATGAATTCTTTACAGACTTCGGAAAGGTTGGTCTTATAAGATTTTGCCTTGTAATTTGTTTATTTATTTTATTTTAAGAAATGGACCACAATGGCTAGAGACTGAGATCGGTTGGGATGCCGGGGATGGCTTATTGGAACTGGTTTTGGCAAACCCCATAAATGTACTTTGTTCCAAAACAAAAACCACAGAGACTTTAACTCAATTTTAATTGTAGTTGCATCTATTGAATGGCGAGGATATTCCGTCCTTTCTTCTAGCAGATCATTCTTATGCCATAGCGAAAGACGGAACCCATTTGGAGATTCAATTAAACGTAGAAAGTGTTATCAATGATCTAGATGTGAGGGAAGTATCTCCAGAGTTTAGAAGTTGCCGATTTCCAGATGAGAACTTACAAAATTCTTCTTACATATTCTACAGTTTTACAACCTGCATATCGGACTGTTTAAAACAGTTACAACTCCAGTCCTGTGGATGCATTAGCCACAACTACTTGGTTACCAGTTGAGTACAGATTTTTTTCTTCATCATTAATCTGATTAAATTGTTGAAGGTACCGATAAAAGTCCTCTCTGTGATTACAAGGGATTTCTCTGTCTGGATCAGAAGGACATTTTACAACCGAGACCATCGATAATGCAGCCCTGGCGTTCAAATGGACTTTCATGCAAATGCCTGCCATCGTGTACTGAACATCAGATTAATGTTTTTCAATCATCGTCCAGGTACTAATCTGAATATCTTTTCGACGGACAATTGTATTTCTGATGCAATTCACAGCGTTAATCCGCGTGAAACAAACAAATTCGTTTCAATAAGACAGTCTGCTTCGAATCAGCTTTTTCGACGACAAGCCGTCCGAACCCGATTGGATGTGGTTGTGACAATTGGCGGGATATTGGGTCTCTTTATGGGTGCCAGCATTCTCAGTGCCATTGAATTTTTCTATTTTTTCTTAGTGAGAATTTGTCATTTAAATAATTAATTAAATTTTTCTCCTGATCAAGTTCATTTTGCACAATTAAAATTTTTATTATAAATTTTAGCAATAAAAAAATGTACGTAAAGCTTATACGAGGCCTTTATTTACTGTTTTATATGTCCGGGTAGGAATCGGGGACGCAGCGTTTTTTATTTAATTTTATTTCCAGCCGAACCGCAGCCGGGTTTTGTGCGCGAGGAAATACCGACTTCCGTTGACCCGAAGTGCAATCTTTGCTGGTCTCAGCACTGGTTTCATCCGGGCTTTGTGTGTGGAAAATCTATCAACAGAGGAAGTACCAGAAACTTTCTTCTTTGTGGCCCTTGGGTGCAGTCTCAATTTCGAAAGCGTCGTGCGCTTGTGTCACGTCTTATTCGCGTTTTCAAATGCCCCTTAGACGGTAGTCTTTCAGAGTGTGCCTCTTCTGGAGCCCGTTCGATGTTTTTGATTTCCCGGGATAAATTGTCAAAATTAGCTTTCTGAGCTGTCTATTCTGACAGAGTTGAGTCGTATAAGCCAGAATTTCTCCTGTACTATCTCCATCGAGCGATACAGCGAAAGCTGGGTGAAAGTATAAATCGGCTCCGGTTGAGAAGACCTCGGGTGAATTGTCACTATTGCGAGCACCACTTGGAATAAATTTTAGGGTCACCTCCATACTGTTAACCATTATGCCTCACCTGTGTTCTTCATGGATCCTTAGAATCTTTGACTCTTAAACCTCCCTGCTACGACAAGACAGCCAAAATTATTGTATAAATGACTGAACCGCTGACTAATCTTTTTCTTTCATGCGAAGATAACAAGGTAGCCAAAGAAAGAAAGCCAGAAAGTCGATCATCTCTTGGCGACGTTAGGCACAAGCTTTTAATCTGCCGGCAAGTCGTAGAGTCATGCCATTTGCATGATTCCAACGTGTCAACTACTCTGACTCTCACTTAACAAGTTCACCGGTGATTGAATTTCCCGTAATCGCATTGCTACCTGACAGACAAATAAGACTCTGTGAAGTCAGCCTTCCGACTGATGCCTCGCCACCGCCACAGATTCTTCAAAATATATTCCAGTTCATTGCCAACAGGATTGTGTATATCTCCGCTTGGAAGACAGATGCATGGCGAGTGAAATGTGACATGGTCGTCGTCCAAAGAGATATCAGTGTCGCATCATTCATCGGCTTTGGAGCAATCTACGAAGACTCGTCTACATTCCCATCCTGGCTCGGATTCTGAGCGAAAGGATTTCTGAACATAGTGAAAGTTATCCTTTTACATTCGCAACAACAGGAGTCCTTTCATCAGATGATGATAGATAGATCAGGGGCAACAAACAGTTCGCGCACAACTTTCATAAAACAGTGAGAGCACTACCAACGACAACTGCTTTTTTTTTTAACTGGAGATGACTCCTGTGTCCAAAGAAAAGTCAGCTAGATCACCTTCCTCTAGCTTTTGTGTTCTCCTGAGCTTGGGTGATTTCGAGAGCAAAGTTGTATTTGCATGTAGTAATTGTCTAAGCGTACTTGTTGGAAGGCATTAAGGCGATTATTTTCTGTCTTGCTTTTGTGACGAATGTTGCCTGAGGGCCAAAATTGTTGACAACGGTTGTATGCAGTCCAAGAAATGATTGCCTATCAAGTTGTATTCTGAGTATTACCCTCGCGGCATATGATATGTCCCATCTTCCTGCAATCGCAGTAGGCATTCATTGAGTTGGGCTATAGTTTTTGTTCCTTAATCGCTCGCTTCTAATGCTCTTTTATTTTCCTCCGGATAAGCAATCCTCTTTTGGTCTGACTGCCCACGAGCGGCTCTCAGTTGCGGCATTTTTGATAGCTTAAATAGCCCGCAGGACTTGATATAGGCTGTGTTTAGAATTTTTCAATAATTCAAGAATTGGTGGTTGACGAAGCTCCGTTCCCAAATATACCAGCCGCCCTGAAAGATTTTCAGGATAAAGGTAGAAGTGTCAATTTTGATATGGGACGAAGCAAGGATCCCGCACTTGTCTTGATGGTACGAATAGGTTATCATATCCAGGAGTAACATCTCTGACTTTACCGAAGATCCATTTAGTAGGAGGCAGATTGACTTCAGTGTCATGGTTACATCTGTCAGTGTACTGTCTGTATAAAGCCTTAAGTCTCGACAGAAGTCTAATTTTATATCTGTGGAGCGCGTCAATAGTTGCATTTCGGAACATGCCTTCGTTGTTAGTATGTCGATGCCGAGGTATCATATTGTCCATTGTTCGTTTTATCATCTCGTCCATTAGGAATCGAAAAAGTATCTAGAGTTCTGAGATTAATAAAGTGAATTGAGCAGCTTCAGGTTCCTAGGTAGAAACCGTGTAAAACCACTTTCTGCTACGAAGAGGGATGTACATGATACATGCTTCCAGCACCTAGAACCTACGCACTACACGGCTGTACACTCTTTTAAATCGCAAGTGCTTTTTTAATGAAGATCGCAGCACTACCTCCTTGTACGGAGTTGGGCCGGTTTCTTCTTAGAATTTTGTATTTTTTATGTCTCGTTTTGTGTTTTTATTTAGCTTTATTTCGCTAACTAAAAGCACGTTAGGAGTGTGGCTCTTCGTTTGATCCTCACCCGTGAATTTACATTCAACGCAATCACGGACCTTTAGGGTTTTCCTTGACTGAAACTTGGTAGTGGCCCGAGTATAAATGGCCTCTACGAATGTTTGGTTACCTGTTGTACTGGGGGACTGCCTTTGAGGTAAGGAAGCTACGTGCTATCTGTAGTGAAATACTGCTCCACATGGAAGTCAATAAGTTTAAGCTGGTTTCCACACGTGGCATCGTAAAGGCTGTGCTTTCTGTCTATACTATCAAGGATGTCTAACACCTGAAACGATGGTTAAAGTCATATTTAGGGCATTGCTCGTAAGTATTTCCTTGGAGGTCGTATGAACATTCTTTGGTAGTATGGCCACGGGTGCATACCACATCCGTTCTAAAGGCATACAAAATACTACAAAAGCCGCTGTCCTTGATAATGTGACGGAAGATCCAGTTTTTGGTTTTTTTTGGACAATTTTGCGAAAAGATCACGGTGGCCGTGGCTCAAGTGGTAGTGGATTGGAGATTTTTAGATTGTTTTAAGTTGCTTTGAAAAGAAATTTGAAACGTGTCTAAATGATCTAGAGTTTGTTGATGTTTTTTTGTCTGGCGATAATTTGTATTTTTAAAGAACTGCAAGAATTGGTTCAGTGGTTTTACACCCGTCCCTATACCAACTCGTTACTCATAAAGTTCCTACCTAAGGGGACTATGTCTTAGTAGACTAAAGGCCCCCTGAAATTAAAATTTATAAATGGAATAATGGGAAAAATTGTGTAAATTTTGTTAGGTGTTAAATATGCATAAGGACTTCAATTTTCACTTAATGTAACCATGTTATACGGCCACCAAATCCAAATTAATTCAGATTAATTGATACGAGTACCACAATTTCTAGGAACACACGTAACAATTGCATTTTGTCCTTATTAAAAATTTATGCATTAAGCAACGTTTAATTGAAAATCAAAAGGGACAATTACTGGCCACTTTAAATGTGACAAAGGACGCAAGACTATCTGCCGAGTACTTAAGCGCTCAACAAAATCAGCAAGGCTGACACTTTATAATGTCTGTGGTCGAGAGACTGTCGAAAATCCTTCGGGAATACTGTGCCAGTTCCAGCGTAGCTGGTGTGCGGTATATTTTCAATGAAAAGTGAGTAAAACTGCTCAAAAGTAATGCATTTATAGTGTATGCTATACTGAGTATCTATTGACTGTTTTTTAGAATCCACATGACTGAGAGGCTATTCTGGTTGATCTGTGTAACCATATCTGTCGTTGGATCATACTATCTTATCCAGGAATATCGGCATACCTTCGACAGTAACGCAATCAGCTTGGTAATAGAAGCCACAACACCGCATGATCGATTCAATTTTCCTTCAATAGGGGTGTGTGAGGAAGGCGACAGGATGGCATACAATAATTTTCAATCATACATTCCGAAGTAAGATGCAATATGCAATCATCAGTTAAGTATTCTTAGACCATCATTCCAGAATGCAAGAGTACAAAGACGACGATGTGAACTACTCGTCTGATGTCGAAGAGTTTCTTTATCGGATTGTATTCGTAAACAAAGTGGTCCCTGGATCCATATCGTATCTCTGTGACATCAACTCTAATTGCGAGGAATGTATAAATTGTCCGACTTCTGGATATAAAGAGTTGGCCACTTTGGTAAAATATTTTAGACATTTTCAAAGAGTTAAATGTAGAAATTGTGATTTTTTAAAGGCTCGTGCAAATTGTTCTTCCCTTCTGGTCGAATGCTCGTGGAATGGAGAGCCTTTCAGTTGCTGCGATTATTTCCTACCGCTACAGACAGCCATTGGGGGTTGCTTCATTATAAATTCTCTGCAGACTTCTAAAAGGTGGACCTCGTTATATTTAACTAAACAGTGGTGTACTCACATAAGCTTCTTTTTGCTCAAAAAATAGACCACATTGGCTGAAAACTGAGATCGACTGGAGTACGGGGGAGGGCAAATTGGAGCTTGCTTTTGCGAAGCCGACTTCTGTATTTGTTTTGAAAATTAAGTCAAATTTGATAGCGTCCATTCTAATTATTTTTTCTAGCTACACATCCTGAATGCCGAGGATATACCTTCCTATTTTTTGGACAAATATTCGTATGATATACTCAATCTT
The DNA here is from genome assembly GCA_963966105.1 of Volucella zonaria. NCBI lineage: Eukaryota > Metazoa > Arthropoda > Insecta > Diptera > Syrphidae > Volucella > Volucella zonaria. Next base: position 11,414,556 of record OZ014530.1, read on the forward strand.
GGAGATGCTGTGGAATTGCAATTGAATGTGGAGGGCATTCAAAATGATCCAGAGGTGCGCGATGTATCTCCGGAATATAGAAGTTGCCAATTTCCAGATGAGGTTTTTGAAAATTCCTCCTATCAATTTTATAGTTTCACAACGTGTGTATCGGATTGTATGAAGAAATTACAACTAGAATCCTGCGGATGTGTTAACTACGCCTATTTGGTTACTAGCTGAGTAGACCTCATATGCTATCTTCAACTTATTCCTAAACAATTTATGTTTAGGTGACGATAAGACTCCTCCTTGTGATTTTAATGGGATGCTCTGCCTGGAGCAGAAGGACATCTTACACCCAGAACTAAAGATAATCCAGCCTTGGCGTACAAAAGGACTTCGTTGCAAATGCCTACCATCGTGTACCGAAAATCAGATTAACGTGTTCGAATTATCGACTAGGTACCAGCTGATTTGTATATCTTATTCAGGATTTGTGTTTATGAATTATTTTACAGAGAACTCAACGATGAGACTAAAAGGTTCGCTACTATAAGACAGTCAGTTTCGTATCAGGCTTTTCGGCGACGAGCTGTCCGAACACGATTGGATGTCGTTGTGTCAATTGGCGGAATATTGGGTCTGTTTTTGGGTGCAAGCATCCTCAGTGCTATTGAATTTTTCTATTTTTTCTTAGTGAGAGTTTGTCATTTGAGTCATTAGATACATTTTTCTAGAAAATTCTTTATTGTGTTAGAATTCGCACGGTTTGCCTTTCAATAAAAATGAAGATTTCTGAACACCTCATCATACGTTCGATTCGTACTTTTTGAATTGAGTAAAGCATTTGTTCTATTATATTGTATGGATGTAAGAAAGGCAACCAGTCTCAAGGTAAAGATGCCTGAATGGTCCCGACGGCAACAAAACCCGAACCGAAGCCTGCAACGATGGCCAAAGGGACATCATAGTTAAGACGTATTTCGCGTTAAAAGCACCTTTTCTGCGGACTGTTAAACGTGGAAAACGGCGAAAATATTGCTGTTAGATAGGATACACTATTCAATCCCGACCAGGACCGCGAAAACGTCCTTCCACGTTAAGCTTTTTTGTAGCTAAGCCAACTTCTTCTATACTGGGTGATGGAACTGGTTCTTCATTGACTATCACTCTCTCTACATGATGCCCATTAATCAGCTGCTGGAAATGCTTCTTGAACATATCTACTCCCCTGTGCTTCGGTGACAAGGTTTTCTTCGCGGTTTCGAAGAGCCTGTGTTCTGGTCTTGAAGCCAGCCGTCAGTTGCTTGACCTTTTGGTAAAGTCTCCGAATGTTGTTTCGATAGCGGGAATCTTCAATCTCCTTGAATTGGGGGGCTGCGTAGGCCATCCTCTTTGTTTCTTCTCCTATCTTCTCCTGGCTCGATACTCTTTCCTCGCTGTCCTTGTTTAGCTCAGCAGCGTTTTCTTATGTGCATCTTCTGTCACCTTTTTCCAGTTTACGCATTCATCATGACACCACGAGCTCTTTCTTTGGAGTGGCTGGGACCCTACAGTGGCCTCGGCTACCTCCTTAACGATTTCGCGATCTTAGCACCACTGATTGTTGGCATTGGTGGTGGATGACTGCACTCTGGAGAGTTTCTCACTCAGGCACTCTCTGTAGACTCTGGCTACAGAGATGTGCTTAGGCGTCCAGCGTTGACAGTCGAGCTCTGAATTTAGCCACAACAAGAAAATGTTCAGAGTCGACTTTTGCCCACGGAATGTGTGCACGTCGAGATGTTGGACATAGTTGAACAAGATCCCTCCGGATATCGACCAATCTGCCTCCTGGTCATCACAAATCATCTGAATGAAGTCCTGGAACGACCGGTCTTAACGAACTGCAGTTCGGCTTCAGAAAACACAGATCAACCCTAGATGCCATCGAGATGGTCGTCAGCTTAGCTCGAGACGATACGGCTGGAAAAAGATGGAGAGGCGGTTTCAAGAAATACTGTGCTGTGGTCACGTTGGACGTGAGGAACGCATTCAACTCATCCAGATGGTCCCGTATGGTACACGCACTGAAGGCCCTTCGGGTACCAAGGCAGCCCCAAAACGCAGCGGATGTCGGTGTACAACATTACAGAGTGGCATGCGCAGTCCCCCAAGGCTCTGTGCTGGACCCCACCCTCTGGAACGCGATGTACAACAACGTGCTCGATATTGCACTGCCCGAGGAATGCACGATCGTGGGGTACGCGGATAACCTGGCCGTAGTGGTTGTGGCCACGACTATTGAAGAAATTACGACTAGAGGCACGGAGATGGTCGGCATGGTGACCAGTTGGCTGCAAAGAAACGAATTGGACCTGGCGGCACAGAAGACCGCAGCAGTCCTCTTGACCACAAGGAAAAAGAGAGAAGTGTTTCCCTTCCAGAGTGGCGATTTAAGGAGCATCTAAAGCTAGTAAAAGGTAAATCCGATAGGATCATGATGGCTCTGGCCCGGATAATGGCAAATACATCGGGCATCCGGTCTAGTAAGCGAAGACTGCTAGCAAGGACCACCAGTTCTTTGATTTTGTACGCGGCTCCCATCTGAGCATCGGCAATGGCTAAGCGCTCTTACGCGCAGGAATAACTTCCACACACCGCCTGAGCGCGCGTGTGTGTAGTAAACGCCTATAGGACCGTCTCTGATGACGCTTCCGGCGTGCCGCCGATCGACCTGATCGTGGAAGAGCTGCAAAAGATCCGCAGGAATCCAAAAGAGGATGCTCGGCGTAATACAATTCGCGCATGGCAAAGTAGATGGAGCCGTTCCCCAAAGGGTAGATGGACGTACCCAAACGTCGATGAATGACTGCAGAGGAGGCATGGAGAGGTAAACTACTATCTAACGCAAGCCTTCAGTGGACGTGGATACTTTAGAGGCTATCTCACTGTGTAAGAGAACAATAGAGGATGCGGAGCATGTTCTCTTCTCGTGCCCGAGATTCGAACACATCAGGAGCTCTATTAACGACGCGTTTGGGGAACCAGGTTCAGCGATAAACCTGGTCCCCAGTATGTTAAGCAGCCCTCGGAAATGGCAGGCTATTGAAGACTCAACCGTGACATTAATGATGGAGCTGTGAGCTATAGAACACCGACGGGAGAGTAAGCGTTTCCACCGGCGAGGAATAACTTCTCCACAAACTCGATAGTGACGACTAGACAAACGCTTTGAGCTTTTGCTCAGGACATCCTTCTGACAAAATACCTAATGGTGGTACCAGGAGCAGCTTCCCGTCCGGACGATGAGGACATGTTTTTAGTGCGGTAAAAGTCCCACACTGATCTTTTGGCTTTCGATGCTCTTGAGTCCTCGTTAAAAAAAAAAGGTCGACGGTCTGGAGATCACCAGGTTGCTATGTGGATCCTTTAGGCTTGGAGGTGATAGTTTTACTTATCACCCTATTACGAGCTGCGGCAAAATCGATTAGTCGGTAGCCGTTGTCAGTTGTCGTTTCTAGGATTCTGTGCTTACTAACTAACCCGCCAAAGATGTTTTCCTTTCCGACTTTAGCATTGAAGTCCCCGAGCAAGGTGGCTGTGATGCGGATCGCAGTCAGGCGATCACTGGGCTTGAAGTTCAAATCCATTTCCCACAACGAATCCGCATCGTAATACATGCAATTTCTTATGGCAGCTGTAATAAGTGTCGCAATTTTTCCTTTTCATCTTATCTGATCCGATCCATCGTATCTCCTGGATCGCGGTAACATATGCCTTGTACCACATGAGGCAGATTCAAGACAGGTACAATCGAAGTCCATTGACGTTCTTTACTTGTACAATCATTTTGTATTCTTTAATTCAAATAATCTCCTGCATTTTATCAAGAAGCGTATGTATATCGAATACCAGCCTCTTTAAAGCCCATGCGTCACTATGAAAGCTCTGTTTTTTTACATAAACACCGAAGCACCTTTTTAAAATTTAGATTTTACCTTTCTGTGAGATTCCAATATACCTACTCGTAAAAATGTTCAACTCCGTTATTTGTACGTGCCGCAGGTATTTCCACGGCTATTGGCAAACGCCACAAAACCGAAATTTTTATTGCTCCTTTAAACCTTTCCCCCAGAGGGTAACAACTCCAAAGGCCTTTAGCTTCGGCTGAATAGCTGAATTTTATTAGCTACCGCGATTCAATAAAATCAAACCTACGTACCTCATTCAAAACCGAAATTATTTTAGGACAAATACTCGCAACAGCATTGGTGCGAAGGATTTTCTTTAATCAAAAGCCACAATCTTATCACTGGTAAACTTTGATTTTCGCCAAATGAGCACCGGCTTTATCAAGTCAAACCACAGACGCGACTCTCCCCTGGGTTACATGATTAAACCGCAATGTGTTTGCAGCAAGGAAACCGCAACATTTCATCTACTACGAGTACAAGTACATGCTTTACATGATACGAGTAGTCCTTGATGTGAGTGCTGTAAGGATACGAGTGTAGCTAAATGGGAAAGGTTTACAGGTTGCCAAAATGTGCACTTAGCTCATTTAACGCGCTAAATTTGCTCCTAAAAGGTTAGGGATAACCTATAAATTGTTTGTACGAGTAGGCAACATATAGTATATATGGTATACCCCCCACACCCCCAAACAGTGATAGGCATAGTAATAATTTAAAAAAAAACAAGAAGAACAAAGAATCAAACCCCATATCCCTTCGTGTACCGAAAATTGGATTATCGATTAGGGTGCCAAAGTATCTATACGCAAACATAATGTATTGTATGTTCGTTTATGCGAGTGTGAATGGGAGTGTGCGTTATGAAAGTCATTTTGAGTATTATCACGCTTTTACACATTCAATTCTAAGCCAACATAATCGTGTCGAATATGTTTTACAAATCGGATATTAACATGGCAAGGATTTCGATGGATTTTGTACTTGAACATATTTTAGGGATGGAAGATTAGGCGTTTTCGCCTCGGATAAAAACAAATGTATGTGCGAATGTAGCTGGGTCGTATATTTGTATCGTCAGGATGAATATACATGCATACGTCTGTATGTGACACACGAGTGACTAGGTCATCGGCACATAACTAAATCAGGGAGGCGATGTTATTTGGATGGCAGTATAGTGTGTGGGGCCTGAATAATTAAATGTATTTTAGCTTAGGGTATTACTGGAAGGAACTGATGGAAATCTTGGTCAAAAGGTGGCAAGTGGCAAGTGGCAAGGGGTGTCCCAGCATCGCCAATGTGAAATATTTGAATGGACAGCAAACAGCAGTTTGGGTAGATGGTCCTGCAATGGTTTTTTAATTACCTCTAAGCTAAGTGACGCCCCAAACCGGCCATGGGCAGGCCACTGTAGTTTTGTACTAAAAGATTAAGTTGGTTTTCCTTTATCTTCACCTGAACAGACGGAGATCGTGGTACTTAAATTGCTTTTTTCTTAAAGGATGTCAGCTCCAAAATGTGAGTGGCCTTGGCTTATAATCTTGTATTGTAGTTTCAAATAGCAAAGGAGTCCCCCACAGTCGTATAATCATTTATTGGTGGTTTTCACCTACTAATAGAGCACACAAACAAAGAGCCAGTCTATTTGGATGTTTCTTTCCCTGGCAATCCTCTGTCTTTCGTAGAAAGATGAGTAAAGAGGACCCACCACATCTGCCACGAGTACCTTCAGCCTGATGCTACCGTAGGCTGGACACTCGCAGAGATATTGCTCCGATGTTTCGTCATCACTTTCACAGCAAGCGTCACGTCGTCCAGCACAGCTAGGTGCTTAACAAAAGCGTAGTACCACATCCAGATGCCAGTTTTCGTTTTGGGAGCTGGGAGAGGGGAAATCCTACTTACGGATACCATAGAAACTCAAGGTAGTGTGAGACCCATTTCTTCTGTGTGGCTTTGGCCCACCCTATAACCTTGTAAGTGGAACCAACGATCGGGTTCATAGAACCTTGCGACAATACCGAGTAAGCTTGTCTCTCCAGAAATACCCGACTCTGGCACTCAGAAGAGTACCATGGTTCCTTATCGGTGGACTTCTACAATATTCAGACCTCACATGGTAACTATTCGTTTTGACACTGCTCCCACATTGGCTATTCATTTTGTAGGGCCGCTCTTGTGCTTGGTATATTGCCTAGCTGATAGCTTAACTGAGTCAGCACAGCTTGGATCCGCATCGATCTGTGTCTAAACCTGAAGACGCTAGTCAGTCTCGTCCACCGCCTGCTCCTTCCTTTTGTCTTTATTTAACATCGCCTTGGCGTAGGCACCTATAACCATAGCCAGACCCCTAACAGCTGTTGCAGTTTGCCATTTGCGATTATATCCATCGTCATGCCGTGGAGATATGCATTGATCTTCCTGTGCCTGGAGAGAGGGCCCCCGTCCAGCCATGACGTTGTCTAATAAAAAGCGAAGGCAGCGAAAAATACTGGACTTATCTTAACGGTTGTAGATGACGCCACCGAAGGTTGCTACGATTTGACCAGTTACAAGTTGCCAGTAATAGGTCTTGTTGGCGGCAGGATCACCGGTAGTCCCTACCAGGACTTAAATCACGGTACCATGAGAGTCAGGAGTCCCCCAGATCTCGGTCCGGGCCTGACTTGTTGAGGTAGGCCCCCTTGTAGGAGCGTCATAGTGGCTGTGGTTTAAACCCAAATCGCGGGAAGTGTCTTCCTGTTGGTTTGACCCAATGTAGAGATGCAATAAGTACTGTGACCCAGAATATTTCGCGTTCTTGTGCTGTGTGGAACGTCACGTTTCTAAAGTCAAGCAAAGCATTATTCCTTAATTTAGGATTAACCTTCTAGTATTTATTTAATTTAAAAACACAAAACAAAAAAAACAAATAAATCAAGATGAGCGACGAGAAAGTAGCTGCATTAGTTTTCGATAATGGATCCGGTATGTGCAAAGCCGGTTTTGCTGGAGATGATGCTCCACGAGCTGTCTTCCCATCAATTGTCGGTCGCCCAAGACATCAAGGTGTCATGGTCGGTATGGGACAAAAAGACTAATACGCTGGTGATGAAGCACAAAGCAAGAGAGGTATCCTTACTTTGAAATACCCAATTGAACACGGTATCGTCACAAACTGGGATGATCTGGAAAAGATCTGGCATCACACCTTCTACAATGAATTGCGTGTTGCCCCCGAAGAACATCCAGTTCTATTGACTGAAGCTCCATTGAATTCAAAGGCCAATAGGGAGAAAATGACACAAATTATGTTTGAAACTTTCAACACCCCAGCTATGTATGTTGCCATTCAGACTGTACTATCATTGTGCGCCTCCGGTCGTACCACCGGTATTGTGTTGGATTCTGGTGATGGTGTATCACACACTGTACAAATCTATGAAGGTTATGCCCTGCCACATGCTATTCTGCGTTTGGATTTGGCCAGTCGTGATCTAACAGTTTACTTAATGAAAATCTTGACTGAACGTGGTTATTCATTCACCACAACTGCCGAACGTGAAATTTTTCGTGACATCTAGGAGAAGTTGTGCTATGTTGCTCTTGATTTTGAGCAAGAAATGGCCACAGCTGCATCATCTAGCTCCTTAGAGAAGAGCTATGAATTACCCGACGGTCAAGTTATCACCATTGGTAATGAACGATTCCGTTGTCCAGAGGCTTTGTTCCAACCCTCATTCTTGGGTATGGAAGCATGCGGTATCCATGAGACTACTCATAATTCCATCATGAAGTGCAATGTCGATATCCGCTAGGATTTGTATGCCAACACAGTATTGTCTGGTAGTACCACCATGTATCCAGGTATTACTGATCGTATGCAAAAGGAAATCACCACACTGGCTCCATCCACCATGAAAATTAAGATCATTGCCCCACCAGAAAGGAAATACTCTGTATGGATCGGTGGATCTATCTTGGCATCACTTTCCACTTTCCAACAAATGTGGAATACAAGAATACGACGAGTCCGCCCCATCAATTGTCCGCAGGAAATGCTTCTAAGCATAGCTCTTGCAAAATTGTATTATGTATTGCTGATTATTATTTTTTAATTATTATTATTATTATATAATTATATATGATGAAAAGACAACAAAGAGAGAAAAAGTGTTTGTAACACGTAAGACTGGATATGAGAAAGTGCATTTTGTTACAAAAAAAAAAGAAAAGAAAAGAAAAATAATACAGCCAAAAACAACAAGAAGCGACGAACATCCTTTCGAAAGTCATTCTCTCGTTCAGTCTCTCGTGTGAAACTCTTGATCTCTCCAAAGAAACAAATAGCATCTGGTGAGTCAGACGAAACAACAGCAACCAAGTCTACTTGCGCTAAATTAATATACATGAAAGAAAAACAAAACAAAAATCGCCCGAAACATATTTACATTACACCATGAGATGCGCGCGACAATGTGCAAACCAAGACACAAAATACATTTTTTCATTATTTATAGTTCGTCTTATTATACATATACACATAAGTAATTTACATTAATAAAGGATATGATTTGCATTCTACAAAGAAAGGACCCTAAGATCAGTAAGAGGTTTTAGATCGGCCTCGACTCATACCAAGGGTGGAACTGTGCCTCCAACAGAGTTCTGAATTCGTACTCAGGAAGGCGGCAGGTGATGACAAGGCGTATCCTTCCTCCCATGGATGCATGGGCAGCACGTGAAATTAAGTCTCACCGAGAATGGTATTCACGTTATAAACCTTGACTTAGTTATCTAACATATGTAGTTGTACCTGGAGAGAAGATGGATGGAAGATGGAATAGTACATTTCATCTCACCATCAATTCGCTCCATCCACGGGTGCAGCACGGATATTAGTCAGTGTATTCACCTACCCACAAGTTCCTTATCACATTGCTGCTGCCATAACATCTTAGGATTCCGCCCTTTCAAACCTTTAACCGTAACAGCCGTCTTTGTTATGAATGATCATCGGTATACCCGACATATTCTGAAATATCGTAACTCGCTCCTAAGCCGTACAACTCGCTTATGGAATGCCCTCCTGTGCTCTCTATTTCCTATTCATTATAACTTGCAAACATTTAAGACCAATGTACATCGGTATTTCACATTACTTTCTCCCAAACTTTTCTTCACCCGCGCTGTGCATAAACATTTTAAGGATACTCCAATCCCTCGAGCGCGCGCTAATTATACTGCCAACCTTCTATACCGCCTGTCGCTATCTTGGTCGGCTTTTAGGGATAGGAATTTTTCTCTACGCTCTCAAGGCAGCAACATGACGAGAATGGTTCTCGCAATCACCATAACGCCTGCCACGGAGACTGTCCGGTAATCGCATGATATCCAAAGGGGCCCAATGCGTTGTGCCTAGGTAAGATGCTCGTCTCAATAGAGTATGTATCCACATCACACTGGAGACTGTACAGTAATAAAAAGTTTCCAACCGACGCGAGTAGCCTTCCTTTGGCCCTCGTTGGGCATATTAGTCTACTTCTTCTGTGCCACTTAGAGACGCGGCAAAGTCGTTTTCACTCTCTGCGTAAATTTGGGATTTCCTCGGTTCATTCGTAGTAGCAGTTCCGAAATCGTTTCTCCATGGCAGTCTTCGTAGTTCGATATTCCGACATGCCCGCTAGAATCTGCACTGATTGAAAGCACTATTCCATTTCATTTAATAGCTCATCAAAACTGCACCAAAATTTATCTTTTTCGGATTGTCCACTACCTAATTTCGGGACGCAAGCGCCAATAACCTTCCACGTTTTGTATGCAGTTATCAGTTTCATTACCAGTAGTCGCTATTAATTCCTGATACCCTTACGGTGCTATTAGACCATTGGCAGCCCCGTTCTTATTTTGTTCCTCTCTCTAAAAATACATTTTGTAGGAATTTTGTTTGCCACATCAAGAAGTGCCCCCTGTTTCTGATATTTTGCCACTTAATTTTGTGAACGCGTATTATATCGATCTTACGTCGCTGTAATACGTTTTCTAGTTTGAAAATTTTGCACGTCATTGTGCCGATGCTCCAGTTTGCGATTCGTAGTTTATTTCTGAAAAGTATCATATTCATCTCCACTGTGTAGAAGAGGTACCCCCGCGGATTAGTGTAGGTTCACTCCCATGATGTCGTACTTTCGTGCTACGAGTATCTTCCTTGTATATGTGGTCCTGGTCTATATGAATGTGTGAATGTACACATACCCATATTTTATTTTGCCTGGTTGGTGCAAACGTGGGACCCCGAGCATGCATACAGGCCTTGGAGAGTTTCATTAGATGTCGGGCTCATCTAAAGCGTTAAAGTGCCTGAATATGATATTTCCCTATGCTCTCCCGTCCTGCGACAAGCAAGTAGACGAACGGCAATATTATATGAGCCGATGCCGTACGCTTTAAGTAAATTTTCTTATAGAGGCTGACTTTCTAGAAAAAGACTGTTTTTGAGGTCATCCGTAAAGGGCCCAATACATTGCTTTCCTGGTCCAGATTCTGGCCGAAACCATTCTTGAGCACAGATTTAGCATTTCCGTACTTTGGCAGGTGTCACTACATCAGGCGGCATGTGGATAGAACCAGAGTATTGTAAAAGGATAGTCTCCTCGCAGGATCCTCAAAACTCCAGTATGTGTTGTACCAGAAACCACTTCTTTTTAAATAGAAGATGGCTTTCAGACCCGGTGATATGATTAGAAAGAGGTGGGAGATTCATAAGCACATCTAGGGCAAAGCCAGGCTTGGTTCTTTGGAGTCTGGTAAAAGCAGCAGAGACATATTTTCATGAAAGCCTGTTCCACTAGGCAACCGACTCACAGGATGTGAATGACCTTTGATTTAAAGTAAATTCAAAAAACCATGCTCTGTGGCCAACCCCATGGTTTGCAGAAAGTTTATCTACACTTCCAGAAGGCCGACGCTGTCGGCTTTCAAAGTAACAAGTTTAGTCCAAAGAAGTTTGCTATCCAGAATGATACCCAAGTACGTAGCTTCGTTGGAGATACTGAAGATCAGTCAGATCGGTCAGCTTTCTCCTTCTCGTAAAAAGAGTCTCAGTCTCAGTTTTGAGAGGATTGAAATCCCATTTCTAGAGCACTCGATGAAAATGTCCAACGCATATTCCTCATAAGGGAACCTAAATATCGTCCATAGATACTCGTACGTCAACAAGCGAACACAATCCACAAGTATTCGGCCCAGTTTCAATGCCTCCACAAAGATTGACTGTTTGGTGCGATTTACGGAAGGAAACACCGTTACCGTCAATGGTCTCAGGTATAGAGCGATGTTAACCAACTTTCTGTGATCAGAGCTTGGCAACATCTATATATTCGGGCTATGCTTCCAACAAGATGGCGCTACATGCCATATAAGCGACGCAACACTCGAAGTTGTGAAGGAGAAATTTGGATAATCCAGCCATCTGACGGCAAGGGTTCATCAATTGGCCGCCACGATCATGCGATTTGACACCACTCGATTATTTTCTCTCGGGCTACGTCAAGTCTTTAGTCTACGCTAACAAGCCAACCACTTTGGACGAGCTCGAGGCCAACATTCGACACGCTATTGCCGGAATAACGCCAAACATATTGGACTGAGTCATTAAAAATTGGACCGACCGCTTAAAGCACTGCCAGCGAAGCTGAGGCGGTCATTTAAACGTAGCGTGAACGTAGCTTCAAAATAAAGCCAGAATTAATTTCATATTTCACACCATTAGGGGAGAGTCTTGCAGGCCTTGTTCTCCAATTCTGACCACAAACCATAATTCAGTGGATTCAGATCTGGACTCCCCGACGGCCAATTTTCTGCTGCTATAAAGCCCAGGAATATTGACTCTGAGCCACTCCCGGGTGGTTTTGGCTTTCTGCGCTGGAGCAGAGTTGGAAGATCCATCTGTATCCATTGAAAAGGGTATTGGTCAAACTCTTCACAACACCCTCTAGCACATCTTCTTGGTAAGCCTTTGCACCAATTTTTACGTTTTTTTCACAGAAATGGAGGGATGTGGCACCATGGTGAGAGACCTCCCACCAAACTATAAGGAAAGCGGGATGATGTCCACGTTGAATCCTTGGAAAACTTTTTTCGCTTCCTTTGGTGAAGTGGCATACATTTTGTCATTCTGTTTATTGAAAACTTCTTCCACGGTAAAAATCTTCTCATCCGTAAACGGAATGTTTTCATGGCCATTGTCCGGGTGCCATTGCAAAAGTCGCTTTTTTCCAGCCGAATTTTTTTTAGTTGAAGAGTTAGAAGACGACCCGTGGACCGACGATGGACTTTCATATGCAGATCATGCCGAATCAGCCCAGACATGGATCCAATTCCTTGGACATGATCTTCTGCTTCCTAAGGGGATTTCTCTGAATTCGTCTATGCACTGCCTTTACTACCGCATTCGTACGGACGACCACTTCTTGGCCTGCCCTCTACTCCAGAAAATTCGCCGAAACGAGCAATAGCCGGATAAACGAATATTCTCGATATGCCGAGTGGTTTTAGCAACTCGAAAATTTGGCCTGCACTCTATCCGCACATATGCAACGCTACTACCGCGACTCGATTATCTGTAACGCCCCACTCCGGGTTAATAGTTTGCAAACTGAGACCAAACTGACTAGTATTCTTCACTGATCAGTGCATGTGTTCTGAAAAAAAGTTCACAGTTCTGTTCCCGCAAGAAGTTTGGAACGAAAAGCGCTGGAAATTGTGTAACAGAACTTATGGCAGGACTAGGTAGAATTCATCGACATTTGCCATATGCTTACCTGACCGAAATACAATTTTATACTGGAAAAGGGACGAATAGATTGATCAACATTGTAGTCTGCCTGCCGCTACCGCAGGAGTGCTCTCTCAAGGATTATTTCAAATACAAACACTTAAAGAAACTTTTTAAGACTAAATATGACAGCTAAACCCTGCCGATGAAGTTGCGAATAGTTTCGCTCAGCCGCGGTCGTCCTCCTGCGTTAACTAAATGAGATATCACCGCAGCAACTTCATAAGGACTAGCGTCAGTGGCCACAATAATGGATTGGTCGGGGTCAAACAACTCCAACTTATTATGTTCTCAAAATATATGACTTGATGTTTCAAAAGCTTGTTGTCATGTTACTCGTAAGTGACAGGATAACCCTGGCGCACAAAACGGCGGTAGTTATTTATTAACCCTAAGTATGCTTGTATCTCTAATTTCGTTTTAGGAAAAGGTGTACTCTGGATCGCTTCTATTTTATCTGGGTTAGGCTTAATTGATTGGAACACAGGCTCTTCGAAACTGCGAAGGAAACCTAGTCACTGAAACACAGGGTTTAGTAGATGTGTTTAAGTAGCCAATCCAGCAGCTGATAAGTGGTCATCATGTAGAGAGAGTGATAAGGCAAGAATATAACCTACGACTGGATGAAGAACCAGTTCCACAACGCAGTATAGAAGAAGCCGGTTTAGCTATAAAAAAGCCTCAGACCAAAAAGGCCGCAGGCTTTGATGGCCTACCAGCGGAGCTCTTCAAATACCGTGGCGATTCTTTGGTAAGACGCATGCACCAAATCATCAACCAAGTACGGGCGGAGGAAAGCATACACAATTTTTTTTTATAAAATACCGCGCTGAAGGGGTTAAAGCACCCTTAAAATGTTTGCACACAGAGCGGGCGAAGGAAATTTAGGGAGGAAAGAAGGATAGGTTTTATATGTCTGAATATTATAATGACTAGGAAATGGAGAGCTCGGCAGGGTATTCAACAAGCGAGATGTTCGGCTTAGGAACGAATCACGATATTTCAGAGTACGGCCAGAGAGGGCTCGAAGGTATACTAATGAGCATTCATAACGAGGCGGGTGTTACAATTGAAGGCTTAAAGGAGCGGAATGCTACTGGCGAGTTCTATGTAGCACTGGTGCTGAAAATAGCGATAAAACAAAGTGAGACACGAGACATTTCGTCGGTGTTCGAGGGTGCTCATTGCCTGTGTGATATTGGTATCAGCTATGAGTTTTATTGCACGGTTTTGAATCCGGTCTAGCAGATGCAGATATTTTAGGCGCACTTAACCATGTGATGAATGCCATATATGTTGAGACCAGATCAGAAGGGGAAAAGTATTTCTCACATCGTTTGAGAAAGCCTAGACATTTCGCAGCATTTTTGGCGACATCGAATGTGTGGTCATTCCAACGTACTATAAGTTCTCGCTGACATACATACCGAGAATGGAAAGTTTTTCGGTTTTGACGATGTAAGTGCCATTCATAGATAATGGCTGGCTGTTTCAATTTCGCTTTAATGACAGCAGACAGCATTGTGTTCTGGAAGCAATAAATTCTACTCTGTAAGTGGTTCCACAATTAGTTACACTGTCAATATCAGAATTTAATAAGCTTAACATACGCTGCCCTTTGCATTCTACAGCCGAAGAACAAGGACGGGAGTCCGGAAACGAATATTAAAAGCAGAGAGTACTGTCGTCAGCAAAGAAATATATTGGATTAGAAGTGGCAGGCAAGATGATATAAATCAAAAAGAGTGTCGGAGACTGAACGGAGCCCTGGCGCAAACCAGCATTTATTTTGTGGATGCCAGACTTATCCAAGATAACTTGAGTTGAGTTGCGAAAGGTAATTTCTAATCCATTGAAGAAGAGAGTCGTCGATCCCAAAAGCACGCACTTTCCACAAAAGAGTCTGATGCCAAACTCTGTCAAATGCCTTTGGAATATCAAGTGCCAGTATTCGTATCCTGCTTTCACCAGATTGCAGTACGCTTGATTCCACTTTTCGGTGAGACATGCCATCAAATCGCCAGGGGACTGTACTGTCGGTCATTGAGAAGTTTTCACGTTTCGAGATAGTTCATGAGTTTGTCAGGTATCAGCGTTTCCTTCACCTTAGAAAGAAGGGACGTAAGTTCAATGGGTCTATAGGAGGAGAGAGAAGAAAATTCGCCTTTTTTAGGGACGGGCTGGACAAATGCTGTTTCCCATCTGCTCGGAAAGAGTCCTAAGGCGCAGGATTGATGAAAAAGCTTACGCAGTGGTTTTGCCAGCATGGAAGAACACCTCTTCAGAAGAAGGGGAGATGTACCATCTGGATCAGCGGATTTATGTATGTTGCGATCTTTAGTACTCTTGCTACTACACGAGTGCGAAAGTGGATTCGTCCCATTGAAGATTTGACGCACTCAAGTATAGGGGGACAAAGCACAATCTGGGAGTGTTGAGCTGGCCCAAATGTGTGCGGCAAGCATATTGGCCTTGGTCCAAAGAGCTGACAGCTGGAATGTCATTGTAAATGAGCGTTGGGATTGAGGATGAGGCAGAATTTCTAATGTTTTTGAGGTACGACTAACAATTTTTACTGCCTTTAGGACATTGCAGTATTTTTTGCCTCAGTTTTTGGAATTTCACGCGCTTTAGAAAGACGTTGCAGTCATTTCTGGCTCGTTTAAATTTTTTCGGTTTTCCTCTGTCGGATTGGTCTGGAAGGACCGAAAAAACATTTCTCTAACCCCGACAGCCTCTTTACAGCTCATGCCTTTTCTTTTGGTCTGATACTCTTCATCCGATGAGGGATAGAGTTTCTCATTCCAAAGAGAATAACGTTTGTGATCATATCAGCAGCGGCATCCACGTCGTTATCTGTTAAAACCGCTCCAATTGGCTTTCTCGTATTGCTATGCGGTTCTTTCAGGAATCTTTTCTCTAACTGTGTGGTCGGTGTACGAGAAATTAGCTGATATCACACAATAGACCGTCGAGCTTAGAGGGAAATCACATCAACGATGTACTTATCAGGGTGAGAATTTAAAAACAAATCCAGGGTGTTGGCGGAATGACTACGAGTATCAACGTCTGGTATTCGTGTGGGCTCATTTACAAGCGGGTTAAGTTATTTTCCGCAGCGAAGATCTCAACACACCGTTCTTCGGGTGTTGTCTGTCTAGAATGCCGAAGCCACCCAGAATTGTGTATATTGAAATCGCCCGTAATAACAATTTCAGTATGAGGATACAGGGATACAATTCTTTGAATAGACCGATGACTGTACTACCAGCTCCATATGCCTCATCTACAAAAATGGCGATCGTATGTCTTGCCGGGACTATCGAGTTATATCCCTGCTTAATGTCGCATATAAGATCCTATCCAACGTACTGTGTGAACGTCTCAAATCGTTCTGTAACACACTAGTCGGAACGTACCGGTGTGGTTTCTGCCCGGCAGATCGACTATTGACCAATTTTCCACACTGCGAAAAATGCTGGTCACCACCTATTCTTTGACTTCAAAGCCACAGGACCTCTATACGACGATGGCCGAATTCAGGATCCCGGCAAAACTGATCCAGATGTGTCGCGTGACGCTGGAAAACACGCGCTGCAATGTGCAGTTTGGAAGTAGGTCCTCCGGACTATTTTAAACGAGCACCGGATTTCGGCAGGGAAATGCGCTATCATATGACTTCTTCTAGTTCTGGAGCAGATAGTGCGCAGGGCAGGTGTCAACATGGAAGGCACTATCTTCAACAGCTGCCGGGATAGAGGCTTTCACGGCGATCGAAGAAGAAGCGAAATTTGTTGGTCTTGAAGTAAACGAGGACAAGGCTAAGTACATGCTATCAACAATTGATAACGATATTGATAGCAACAATTTCGAGATAGTAGAACTGCTTCACCTATCTCGATTTAAACAGGAACACCACGAATGACATCCTAGTAGAGATCCGACGACGAATTACCCTAGGGAACCGTTGCTACTTCGGTCTGGCTGAACAATTGGGTTCAAAACTTCTAACTCGAAATAGGAAAGGTATGTTTCGGAAAACCCTTATCCTGACAATTCTGCAGTATGGCGCCGAGTGCTGGCCGATAAGTAGGAAGGGAGAACAGCTATTGGGCTCTTTCGAAAGAAAAATTCTTCGACAGATTTTTGGTCCTTTTTGCGACGAGGGCGAATGGAGAGGAAGATACAGCCGTGAACTCTATGAGCTGTATCCAGATGTCGAAAAGGAAAAAGCCAAACTACGTCGACTACGTTGGCTCGGCCACATCGATCGAAAGCACAATAATGCTCCAGCTATGAGGATATTTTATTCCTAGCCCCCAAGTTCGAGACAACAAGGAAGATCGAACCTCCGTTTTAAAGACCAAGCCATCGCGGATGCCAGTGGCGCTTGGTCTGGATAACTGGAAGCAGCGTGCGCGGGATCGCAAAGGGTGGAAAACTGCAGTGTCTCAGGCAATTTTCACTGGTCGGGAGCCCGTTAAGTAAAGCAAGTAAGTACTGTGTTTTTAATAAGGCTTTCTAACCCGGAGGATACTTTTTCTTGGTGGTGGAAAGGTACTGCATATGGTTTGTGAAATATTGGAATACACTCTTTAACAAAAATATCAGCTTTAAGTCCTCTTATTGGTTCAGACAAATCCTAATTATATACACATGCTATTTGTCGATATTACAATTAACTCCAACTCGTGCAAATTCCTTGCACATCTTTCAGTGACCTGTAATAGTACATAAACGGGAATTGCAAGCATTAAAATTACATATCTCTAGAATCCTTTTCTGAAATTAGAGAGACACCGCTTCCTCTATCCACTTCGAAAACTATGAGAATCTTGTTCGCAATACTTTCAATTGTGCAATTCTAATTTATTACTTGCTTCCACATTGTTGACACTTATTATTTGGTGTACTGGCATCTTCCTTCTCTGATTACGCTGCATGCAAACTGTACTGCAAAAGTATGTCCAACTTCCTTGCAGATAAAGCCCTTCCAAAGAACTGCTGGGCACCAACTTGGATTGTGAGGGGGTGATGCCTTGTTACACCACCGCCTGCAGCGGTTGCTTGTTTGTTTTATTACTGCTGTTTCGATTCTGGTAACTCAATTGACGATTTTGCTTGCTTGCTTGCTTGTTTGTATACTGGTACTCTGTGCTGATTTTATTTGATTGATTTAGCTAGGTTGGATGGAGAGTTATTCTCGACGTGACATTTCCATGTTTAGAGCAGTCCCGCAACATTTTTCAAAATTCCAGCTTTCGTCACTTCACAGATAGTGCTGGATTCTTTCATTTGAAAGTTCAACAATGAACTTATCAATAAGCGCATCTTCAAGCGCTTCGCTCCGAAGACAGCACAATTTGCCATACAATCTTTGACGTAGTCGCTAAATTTACATGTTTCGGCGAGCGATCTAAGTTCAAGGATGAAACCGCTTATAGATTCTCCCGGTTCTTGATTTGCCTTACTGAATTTGAATCTTTCAGCCCTTTTGTTGAGTTTAGGTGCGTAGTGACTTTCTAGCAAACCCATTCGATCCAGAAACATCTTTTTACTAGGTTTTTCAGGAGCTGATAGTGACTCTGTGCGCTGTGAAATGTTCTTCTGGTGAATATTCATTAATGTTTCTGATGTAGGTACGCCATTGAAGGGTTAGAAATAAGGGAATGGAGAGTAGTCGACGAAGCGTCAATATCGAATCACCGATGAGTACGCTTCAAGGCGAACTTTCAGAATAGGGTATGTAGTCTTGAAAGAAATCCTGCGAAGACCGATTGGGTTAAGTATCCATATAGAAAAGGTAAATATACAGATGGATACCCAATCAATCACCTGCGATAATATTGTTAACTTGGATAGGGTGGTAGAAAATATTAATAAGACACTTACAACGGCGTTCGTGCAAACTTGCCCGGCTCTCAAAACTGCTGAATGGGGTCAGCCAAAATGGTGGAATAGGGAGATAGGTTAGGAAACTCTATAACAGGCTGAAGCTTTTCAGAAGCAACAGTACATGGGATGAGTACTACTAAGCAATTCAAGTACCTAGTCAGAAAGTCAAAAAGAGCTTCATGGTAGAAGTACTGCGAATCAATCGCGGAACCAGACGAGGTTTTAAGATTACGAAAAATACTTTCAAAGGAAGCGAACACTTCTAGCTACCTCGGGAAAAATGATGGAACCTGGCCTGCAAGTAACAAAGAGGTCCTGGCAACAGCTACGGCACACTGAGGACATTGATTTCTCTATCTCCGAAGAGGAATTAGGTGTTTTTATTAATAGGAAACAATTATGGTGGGCAATTCAGTCTTTTAAGCCGTGCAAATCTCCCGATCTGGATGGTATTCTACCGATTGTGCTACAGAAAGTACCGGATGTAGCAATCCAAAAAATTATGAAAGTTCTTAGACACAGTCTAAAGGTAGGGTACACACCATAGTTTGGAGGAAAGCTAATGTGGTTTTTATACCTAAAGCTGGCAAACAGGGACATATAACAGCAAAAGATTTTAGACCAATAAGCCTGTCATCATTTATGCTTAAAACCACAAAGCAATTTTGGAGATTCATATTAGGAACAGAGGCAGTAATGACTTTTAGATTGATTCGCAGCATGCATATATGAAAGGCAAGTCTGTAGAAAGAGTCTACACTTCGGTGAGTTTGCGATTATTTCTTTGATATTGAAGGAGCCTTCAATAGAGTGGAGTGCACCGCCATTGAGAATGCTCTAGTAGACGCTAATATTGAATAGGGCATCACAAATTGGGTTTGCAACAAGATTGCAAGTAGGAAAATAACTGTTGGGCAAAGCTCAGATAGAATGTTTATAGCCAGGGAAACACCTCACGGGGGGTAAGACCAATTCTTACATATGGCGCACTAGTATGGTGGAAAGCAACAAATAAGAAAACAATTTACCGAAAATTAGCGGCGGTTCAAAGAACGGCTTCCATAGCCATTACAGGTGCGCTCCGTAAAACTCCGACGGCAGCATTGGACACCTTTTTGCGCTTAACACAGCTTGATTTAAATATCAGATCAGATCAGCCAGGCCGCAATCAAGGCAATGAAATCAACCAACTCTGATACAGTCAGTGGCTGTCGCTCAGTGCTCAATCTTTTTGTTCCCTCGGCAATGAGTCATGTAACATCCCTATTCGTCAGAAAGGAAGTAAGGCCGAAGTTAATAATTACAGGCCTATAGCAAACTCTCTTGCATACGCGAACTATTCGAAAGCAGAGCTTATCAAGAACTACTTCCGTACTGTAGTCCAATTGAAAGGTAAATCAACCACTAACAACCTAATTGAGTTTTTCTTTAGGACGCTTTGTGCTTTAGAAAATGGTAACGAGGTCGATGCAATTTCTACAGCTCATCATTTTTAAATTAAAAACAACTTGACTTCCCAATTTGTGGAATGGATTAAGTCCTATTCAGAAAACCACCGAAAGTAGAGACTCATTTTCAGATCCTCTGTATCCGATCCCATTGGAGCAACATCTGATATCCCTCAGGGTACCCATCTTGGACCAATCATCTTTATCCTAATTATTATAACGTGGTGTGAACGGTAATTCGGGTATTTGCTGACTGAAGATTTTTCTTTATTAAGTCATATTCACAGATTGTCAGTTGTTACATGTAACACTACCTCTATCGCGAGCATCGAACTTGTCGAGTTGTAGAGGCTGAGTAGGGTCAATGAATCTCGAGAAATTTTCCAGACGAGCCTTGAAAGTAAATGATGCTCCCCACTTCCACCTCCTTAGCAACCACTCCTTTTTCCTCTGGGCTGGATCAAAGGGTCATACGACCCGTGCCGACGTTCAACCTGGCTGAGGGTCCAACATCTCCAAAAATAGCTCAGTCGCGAACGGTGTATCCGGATAAATGCGACCTCCGGATTAGCTAGCCTTATCTGTATACAACGGATCTCTGTATAAATGGACCATCATTTCTCCGTTACTCGTGGGACCATATTATGGATAATATCTAAAAAAAAACATAACCCGAGACCGGTACCCTCTTAATACCGGGCGGTAGAACGTTGAATGCACCGACTACCGGTTGAGCTGCATTGTCGAGCGGAGATAAAACTGTGGCAAGCCATGGTGCACCATCCTCTAAAGGCAAGTGCAACGAGGCTAAAAGGAAATCTTCAAGGAGTGTTGACTTTGACAAGCCATGGTCCTATCACACCCTCCACTCCTAGCAGCAGCAAGTTTGTGGCAGGCCATGGACTTGTCGGTGCTACTAAAACTCGTCTCCCTAAGGAGGAATCAGGGGCTCAGCAGCATCGACAAGCTCCATCTAAGGCGCTCTACCTAAGATGCTGAAATACTTTACGCATCATCAATACCTTCGGATCCAATCCGGAGGTTGAGAAAAGTGCGAAAATAAAGAGCAAGCATGAGTGGGCTAACAACATCCTAAAAGACGTCTTGCCCTCTGCTTCCACTGCTCCCAAAACAACAAAAGACTCTACCAAGCGCCAGAGATCCATGTAGGAAACCGTGTCGGTTCCCAAGAGGCCCAAAAATTACAACACCAAAACCCCTGGGCCATTCAATAGCACAACTCTGAGGTCTTTCAGCGAACACCTGAAGTACGCAATAATGTTCGCGGTAATCGACAGGAACGACACCGACGGATCAATAACACCTGAACAGTGGCAGTTGGTCAAAGTAAAGCTTTTAAGCAGCTTCATGGACATCATGCGGAAAAACCCCGGACCACCTCCCATCACAAGCGATGCTAGCTGGCACCAACGCCACGACAAGATCATCGCATGTGCCAATCACAGATCTCTCGATTTCTTCACAAAGGCCGTAGGTGGTTTAGGAGAGATTTGGCCAGGTGCAAAACTCGTGGTCGTATCTAAGGAGGACATCCCTGGCAGACCTTGAACTCGTACCTGGATCCCAGCCGAACCCTCCTCCCCAGAAAGCATTCTGGAAATCATCAGGCTCAGTAACCCGACACGTCCGACTCATCACTGGAAAGTCGCGAAACTGGAGGAACTAAGGGGCTCCTATAGATGCGCGTTGAGCATGATCACTAAGGAATCCCTTAACCCTCTAGCGCAGACAAAAGGCATGATTCGGTTCGGACTCGAGGCTATACACCTAAGGGTCTACAAAAAGGATGAGCTGGATTCTGATAAGCAACCTCGTCCTCTTATAACGGAGACACTACCAAACACAACCTCAGATCTTGGAGCGTCGATATCCTTTCCAGAAATGAATAGCGACGACTCCAAACTATCCGAGATGAGACATCCTGTCGGAAATGGAAATCGATGACGAAGCAAATGGAGATCCTGTACGATTAGAGGAAGAAGATGAGCTCTTGGGTACATCTTCAGAATCGGAGGACTTCAACAGCACCGTGGTGGAGGCTACTCTGGAAAACTGTAGCAATGTTACGGTTTCTCCAGATTAATTTCCATCATTCTGCGTATTTCAAAAATCGCGGAAGACATAATCTCAAGCCATGGATTGTAGAAAGCATGATTCGTGGACTTAGGACACCCGCATACACTCCGCTCTATACAAGAGGCAAAGGAAAGATCAGAACTTGTGTATTAATGAAACGTAGCTTTACTGCATTTTTACTTCCTAATCTCAGCGACCCCGACTTAACCCTTGCCAGACCAGAAACTGTCAAACGCTCCTACAGGCTGGCATCGGCATACCTTGGCCACGATCATGTGGACCCTCTCTCTGGTGATAACCTAGAAAGGGTGGTACTGGAGGCTGGAAGGCAAAAACCTGACCTCATCATCGAATGCGACGCTAACGCTCATCACACGGTATGGGGCAGTACCGACATCAATAATAGAGGTGAATCACTTTTTGACTATATTATAAGTACTAACCTCATTATTAACTTTTATAAATAGAAATCGACAGGAAGTGCTAGATATCACTCTTGTCTTCGACAACATCACTCAAATGCTAATGAACTGGACGGTATCGTCTAAACACTCCTTCTCAGACCACAAATACATCCAATTCGGCCTGAGTGATACTCTTCCCAGCCAACCAGCATTCCGGAATTATCGGAAAACTGATTCGCCAAAATAGAGAGGAATACTGTCAGAAACGCTATTCTCTGAACTAGCAAGTCCCCCGCGTGACAACAATGAGCTTGACATGGAAGTCAGTGAATTCTCTCTGGCTCTCAATCAGCCTGTGGCCACTTCCTGCCCTCTTATTCAACCTAGAGGCAAGAAAAAGCCACATTTGTGGACATCAGCACTGGGACTGTTCAGAAATACTTGTAGAAAACTTCTCAACTTAGCGAAAAGCACAAGAAAAGTCACTGACTGGGACTCATACAAGGAACTCCTCAAATTATACAAAAAAGAACTGAGGACGGCAAAGCGACAATCTTTGAGGGTTTTCTGTGACAAAATCAGGGAAACCTCTGAGGCATTGCGGCTAAGAAATACTCTCTCTAAAAATCCTATGATGCCTAGCTATATGAAAAAAAAGTTGGCTCTTGGACAATCTCAAGTGATGAATCACTCAACCTGCTACTGGACACACACTTTCGCGGTCAGTAGCAACCCAAATAGGCCTACTGCAACCCGGATCAAAATTCATGGTCTGATCACAAGAGACAAACTGCTCTGGGTGCTGCATAGCTTCAAACCATACAAGTCTGCTGGTCCGGACGGTATAATACCTGCCGAGCTACAGAGGTCCTCAGATATTATTCTGCCTGGTCTAGAAAATATTATGAGGAGCTGTGTAGAACTTACCCACATTCCACTGTCATGGAGAGCAGTCAATGTCATTCCCAAAGCCAGAAAATGTTCTCATGTTGTCCCAAAGGACCTCAGACCTACAAGTCTATCATCTTTCCTTCTGAAAACTCTAGAGCGACTGATTGATATCCACATACGAGCTAAAATTGATCCAAGACTTCAAAGGAAAATCGGTGGAAACGGCTCTGCATTCACTGCCTTGCCACATCGAACGACCCCTACAATATAAAGAGTACACAATGGTTGCTTTCCTGAACATAGAGGGTGCCTTTAACATCGTCAACAGATCCGCAATCACGGCTGCGCTATCAACTCTGCAGATAGACGACTCACTTGGGGAGTTAATCAGTTTTATGCTAAAAAACAGGATAATCAACTCCAAATTGGGTGGGGCTTCTGCTAAAAGATGTATCAGCAGAGGTATGCCGTTAGCCGGTGGGCTTTCTTCCCTTCTCTGGAGCTTAGTGGTTAATGAACTGCTGATATACCTGGAAGCTGGTGGTAGCAGGGTGATTGCCTAAGCGGATGACGTTGCTATAGCCGTCTTAAGTGAGCATCTTAACACCATTAAAGAACTCCTTCAGCTAAATCTTATCACATTAGCCCGTTGTGCTCAAACATGGTGCCACCTATGGCAAGACGATTTGCGTTGTAAAAGTCTATAAGTTCTCGCCGTTGTCATTGCGGTTGCCTAATACGTGCCGTCTCATAACACGTTTGAGCCCTTCGTTGTCGCTGCCTACCTTGGCATTAAGGTCCCCCATCACAATGACAATGTCGCCGTTGGGTGTTGCGTTATAAACAGCTCCCAGCTGGTTGTAGAAGGTCTCATTTTCTTCCTCAGACGAACCATCCGTGCGGGCGCAACACTGTATAATGGTGACGCGACGTACTCTCGTCCGGAATCTGGCCGTTAAAATCCTATTACCGTGCGGCTGCCAGGAGATTTGGCCTCTGCGTGCTGTAGGTGTTAACAGCAGTCCATCTCTCTCCCAGGATATGGAATCCACGGGGGCTTCCGGTTGGCCTTCCGGAGTAGAGTAATACAGTGTTGGTGATTGGTACTCACCCGCATCAACCATCTTATATCGCATAAACTCATGCTCTAATTGACGGAATCTGGCCAAAGGTCGTTAACGTGTTATCAGTCCTTATCCGAGGCATTAAATTGGTTTCCGTAGCGGGCTGGTTTCGGTAACGCGGATTGCTGGCCCAGGTTACCTAGTCTAGGCATAAGACCCTAGACAATCTCGTACTTGCAATTTTGGCCTACTGTATAAGGACTTATACACGTAGTTGCCTGGGGACCACCTCGAGGAGGTAAAGCAAGCACTACATTACGAACTTGGTTGCTGCGCTACTGGTCCAATTCCTGTTTTGAACAGTCAGTAGTTTCCCGATCAATCGCCATGCAGGCCCCCAGGACAAATCACGGTCTTCCGTAAAACAGGTGGATACAGCAGAAATAGCGTGAAATTGATGCGAAATTTGGTCACTACGGCTCAGTAGGTCGATTATGACGGCCGTGAAATGGTCGAAGTGCACGAAAAACATTCTCAACAGAGCACGAATTTTGAAAATAAAATTCAATATATTCCAAGCATTGTTCGGATGTAAGTCTTTCCACTATGAAATGGCAAAGCCAACTGAGCAAGTTTGACTTTGACACATGTCACGACTCACGCCTGAGCTGTCAAAAATAGAACACTGAAAAACCAAACAGCAAACAAATCACCCTTTACAATAATATTTTTACTACCAATGTGAAATTTCAAACATTGCCGCAAAAAATGATATTTTCTATTTATTCACTGTAGCCAACAACATTATTTCAAAACAAAAAAACTACAAAAATCCCTTCAGCAAACAATCGCTTTGATTTAAAACCTGAAAACATACCGTTATCGCTGTCGAACCGGTGAGTACTCGTATTTTATAAAACACATTAAAATTAATCACTTTCACTATTTGCCACACTACGCTCAGTTGCCGTTATCAATCTCTGGCAGCCATTCCACATATATTCAGGACCGAATTTAGTACGTAGTTCAAAAATGCCTAGCACTCCATATTTAATGCAGTTCGAACGTCAACAGAACAAATCACAAACAGACACAATCCCCCCAAAAACACAAAAGGACTACGAGTAATTTGCTTAATACTCGTAAATTTATTATTTTAATAATTCATGCAGCACAGGACGCTGCGGTGGGAAATCAATTCTAAAAGAAAAATCAAAATAGCGGAAAATCAACAGCATAAATGATTTTCCAATTTCAACTCAAAAACATATTCCGTATTAATTATACTCGTATTGATAATCGCAATGAAAATCAACCGCTCGGCATGCGATAATAATGGAATTAGTAAATCCTGAATATCAACACCCTGCATCCTGCACCCTGTACCCGCGGTGCTCGTATGTGTATCTGCTGTATCTTTGGGTGTATGTTGGTGCATTTGTTGGCCACAGGAGGGGTATAAATTGTCTGCCACATATAAAGTTAGCAACTAAATGGGCGCCAGGACCTACACACGGAGCATACGAGTACGAGTAATACGAGTATACCCAGCAAGGAAAAATTGTATTCACCCAAAAATTAGTGGCAGCAGTTGTAGCATAATCTCTTCAATTAATGGATGTCCAGTTCTAAATGTCGTCCACCTTGGGGTTGGTGTTATTTTTGGATTTTTGGATTTTTGGATTTTTGTTGTTGTTTTTCTTCCATCCAAATAGATGGGATAACATGCATTTAAATATGTGTTTTATCAACAGGAGTTTCTGGAAACAACATTTCTGGTTCGCGCACAAAAACGAGGTTATTCTGGGTTTCCGGATTGAAGGTGGGTTTGCTCATTGCAAACACTCATTCCAGTGATGCAAAACGAATGCATCCGTTTGCTTTTGGCCTGGTCTGCTCTGGCCTGGCCTGGTCTAGTTTGGTTTGGTTTGGTTTGGTGGTCGAACTTGAGCAAATAAACGAAACACCTAGGACATTGGGGTGGCATGCAATGCCATGCAATGCAGTGAAATTGGTAATGATATTTGCATTGCAAATTTATGTTATTCACCCAGATTCACTTCTAGAATTTTCAATTTTTTACTTTTTATTTGTTTTTTTTTTTTAAGTTTTCCATCCTGGCCCCCGATATTTTTTTTTTTTTGTTTAACCCAATGAGGACGTTGTTGATGTTGGTGTGGGTGGAATCAATGGAAATGGGTATGCAATGTGTTGCATGCCTGATAAATGATAATACAGTCAAAGTTATCATAAAAATGGAAATTTCCACAATTTTTTTTCGGTCAGCATTTGATCAATATAATAATTTTGTAATATCCATATTTTCAATCTGTTTGCAATTTTTTTTTAAAAAATGTTTTTCTGAAAGTCCAAGCTGCAATATACACAATTTATATTTTTTGTTATTTGACGGTGTGGCTGGGTGTTGTAGGACAAGCAGCGGGCTCAACCTGGCGATGTCATGTGCTGAAGTAATCATTGTACAACAATCATGCTTATTCTTTGTTCTCTGGGTAGCCACAGGGTACTAATCTTGTCTATATACTCGTACTACAGTAATTTCTACAGAGAATTTGACCAATGACAGTTTTTCCAATTACTATGTTTCAACAGCTGTCAAAGCTACCAATGACATCCAGCTGTCAAAATATTCAGTAAGATTTGCATTTCATCGTGCATCGTTTTACGCTTGCCGAACGTGCGGAAAGTATTAGAAGTATCGAAATCCCGGTCGTCATCACGTCTTCAGTGTGCAGCCAATTCGTCGCACCGTGGAAAAGTTTGAGGGTGGCCACCAACCAGACAGAGATTAGTACGAAATAAGTAAAAATTGGCTGCTACCAGTATCGAAAAGACCCGGAAATGTCAATTCTGCGCCGTTCAGCTGAATTTGGCATCACCAGGGAGTTAATCCGGCATATTTTGCGGTTGGATTTGGGCTTACATCCGTATAAGATTGTGATGACGCAAGAATTGAAGCTGGAAGACCATAGACAACGCCGTGAGTTCATTAATTGGGCGCTGGAAATGTTGGCCGAGATTCGGATTTTTGCCAAAAAATCAATTTCTCGGACGAGGCCCGTTTTTAGCTCAGCGGGTATGTCAACAAGCAAAATTGTCGTTATAGGAGCGAACACAAGCCACAAGTGCTCGGCCAAGCATCAATGCATCCACAAAGATTGAGTGTGTGGTGCGGTTTATGGCAGGACGGCATCATCGGAGCTTATTTCTTTCGAAATGAGGAAGGAGATACCGTTACCATCAATGGTCTCAGGTATAGAGCGATATTAACCGACATTCTGTGATCAGAGCTCGACCACATCGATATATCCAAGCTGTGGTTCCAACAAGACGGCGCTACATACCGTACAAGCGCCGCAACGCTCGAAGTTGTAAAGGAGAAATTTGGCGACTAGGTCATCTCACGGCGAGCGTTCGTTAAGTGGTCGCCGCGATCATGCCATTTGTCATCAGTCGATTACTTTCTCTGAGGCTACGTCAAGTCCTTGGTCTGCGCTAACAAGCCAAAAACTTTGAACGAGCTTGAGGACAACATTCGACACGATATTGCCGGAATGACGCAGCACATATTGAACCGAGTCATCAAAAATTGGGCCGACCATCAGAATCACTGCTAGCGAAGCCGAGGTGGCAATTTGATTGATGTGCTATTCCACGCATAGAGGCATGAATGTAGATTCAAATTAAAGTCAGAATCAATTTTATATCTCACACCGTTGTTGTTTTGAATGATAGGGATCGTTCTTATCTGGTCACCCTATACAATATTTTGTCTTGGATGGTTTTAAGTCTGATCTTCACAAAATAAATGCTGATGCTCCCCAGGGCTCCGTTCTGTGTCTTGTCTGCCACTTCTAATCCAATATATTCCTTTGCTGACGACAGTACTCTCTGCTTTTCATATTCGTTTCCGGACCCCCGTCCTTGTTCTTCGGCTGTAGAATGCAAAGGGCAGCGTATGTTAAGCTTATTAAATTCTGATATTGACAGTGTAACTAATTGGGGAACCACTTACAGAGTAGAATTTATTGCTTTCAGAAAACAATGCTGTCTGCTGTCATTAAAGCGAAATTGAAACAGCCAGCCTTTATCCATGAATAGCACTTACATCGTCGAAACCGAAAAACTTTCCATTCTCGGTATGTGTGTCTATGACAACTTACGTTGGAATGACCACTTATTCGATGTCGTCAAAAATGCTGCGAAATGTCTAGGCTTTCTCAAACGATATAAGAAATACTTTTCCCCTTCTGATCCGGCCTCAATATATAAGGCATTAGTCCGCCCAAAATTGGATTACAATGCTCACATCTGGTCAGGTGCGTCTAAACTATATCTGCATCTGCCAGACCGAATTCACTATTCGCTATTCCGGATTCGCTATTTCCACCACCAGTGCTCTATAGCCAGTAGCATTCCGCCCATTTAAACTTTCAACCGTAACATCCCTGTCGCTATGAATGGTCATTAGTATACCCTCAAGCGCACTTTCGGACGTACTCTGAAATATCGTGATTCGTTCCTAAGCCGAACAACTCGCTTGTGGAATGCCTGCCGAGCTCTCCATTTCCTAGTCATTATAACATTCATACATTTAAAACCAACGTACATCGGTACCTATCCTTCTTTCCTCCCTAAATTTCCGTCGCCCGCGTTGTGTGCAAACATTTTAAGGGTACCTTAACCCCTTAAGCTCGCGCTAATTTATAGAAAAAATAAAAAAAAATTTATTTGTAACTTATACGGATTCAATCTGGCCTGAGTCTACGGCTGACTTTCTGTTCTTTGAAACCAAAGTCTCCTAAGACATCTCTGACTTCTTCCTTTTGTGATGTGCCTTCATGTGCGACATCTTATGACACGGCGTTCTGAAAGACTTTTTGCAAACACTACAATGAAGCGGTCGTTCACCTGTGTGAATTCTGTGACCAGAAGATATAAATACTTCTTGCCACACTCCTGGCAGTCAGATGTTTCTCTCATAGTGTCATGCGTTTTCATGTGCTGCATCAAAGTGGACATCAGAGCGAATTTTGTCTCACATCGAATGGTTTTTCTTTTCTATGAGTCCGAGCATGGCATGTCAGTTCACTTGCCTTGGTGAAAACTTTCCCGCAACACTGCATCGGTGACCGGCTTTATCGTTCAGGTTTGAGGCACGTTTAAGAAGTTTCTTTGGCGTCTTCCTCGACGTATTAGCAAACTTCTCGACGATAAGGTTTGTGTGGTTATGCTTCTTACAGCTCTGAACCATTTCCAATTGAATGAACTTTGGCGAGATATTTTTGCTTGGGCCTTGTACTACCGCAATGCAGGTTTGGGATAGTGCTTGAGATAGATCTTCTTCGGGTATTTCGTTTATGTCTAAGAGCTGTGTGTCATCCTACACGAGAGCTGGTTCAGGACTCTCTAACAGGCGGCGAGCATGTGTCAGTATATGATCCTTGCAGTTATCGCTCGTTTTGAAGCGTTCGCTGCAATACGGAAAAGCTAAGTCATGTGGCGCTTGAGCAAGGAACGCGTAATGAACTTTGCGTTGTAGATTTCGCAGACATATGGCTTCTCGGCCGTATGGATCTTATAATACAGATGTAGAGAGCTTTGCGTGCCATATGGCTACAAGCAGAGTATCCAGAGTATCCACTACCACAAACAACCCGGCCTCCACTACCGAGCACTTATGAAAAGCACTCACCTTACGATGACACAACTCTATTATGGAAAGGTGGGGTTGTAGAACGACACGGTATTCATCTAAAATATTTTCGATGGCAGCAGACCGTTCTGGTTTCAGTGCTGTCATGCAAATTCCTGGTATGAATCATATGAGCAACGCCGACCTCCTTCAGCGTTCAACAATAACTATAGCAGTCTAGATTACTCGTATTTAAACAGAAATCGCGTAAGTGGCGGCGGCGGTGGTGACTCACCAGCTACATCAAATCCGATTCAAGCAATCTGGGAATGACCACTGGAGGTAGAAATTTGGGTCATGTCGATACTGTCATCAACCGCTAGAGACATCCAGGTTCCTTTGACATTCTCCTTGTCAAGAATATCCAGAGCCATGTGTTCGCAACCACATTGACAAATGTTTACATCATCGGCAAAAGTAGTAGGTTATACATTTCACCACTAAAGAGCAAATGTCTTAAAAAGCGCAATTCCGAGGAGCGTAATAAGAGGTTGACTGTCAAAAGTTGTCAGAAGAATTTCCGTGAGCTTAACGTCAATAAGTGTCAGGCTTTAATTTATACCCATAAGCACATAGATAACTGGCTGGTCTTAAGAGATTTCCGATTCTTATGTTCCCAAATCTCTCTACATAACTTTTGATAGGTCCATGTTAGGATGCCATCTCACTAAGGCACTCTCTCCTTTCTCTGGGCGGCAGTGGACGAATTCTAAGGATAGAATCAACGGTGGCGTCCACAGTTTCAGTTAGGTCGAACAAGTGTTATCTCTATATGAGCTGCTTCAATGTATTTGAATACCAGGTCTATTGGGATCTCCAAGACTCATTCAGAGTGTTCCAAAAAGCAGGTGGCGGATGAGCCCTTAATAAGGGCCAACGGCAGCACTCACATCCCCGAAGCGGGTTACTGGCTCCGGAATTTGGCGTGGCTCCTTTTGCCCTAGGGGCCCCAAAAAGGGCCTGGCGCTCCAGATTGGGAATTGTGCGTGGGCTTAACTGCCCAAAACGTAAAAAAGTAACTGTTACGAAGCGACCAATAACCTCAGATAAGGGCGGATTCGCTGTTGACGACCTAGCAAAACGAACAAAGGACAACGACTTTCGGATCTGCACGTGGAATGTTCGGACCTTGAACAGACCGCGTGCAGTCGAACAATTAGCCTCAGACTGCTATAAACCAGATACGACTACCATCCAGGAAGTGTGGTGGGATGAGCCGGGCAAAATATAGATGGAAAACTGTGATGTTTGTGGTGATTGCTATAGGGAACGTAAGCGGCTACTATTTGGATGCAGATTTGTTTTCAGCGGCAGAGTTAGGCAAGAAATCGTGACCTTTCAACATGTGAGTGAACGCCTTATAACAATCCGTATCAAAGGTAAATTCGCTAACATCAGCCTTAGAGGCACTCCCGCCCCAACAGAGAAAACGGATGATGCTGCCAAATAATATTTCGACGAGCTCCTCGACAAAACCTACGAGCAATGTCCGATGTATGACGGTAAAATACCTAGGCAACTTTAATACCAAAATTAGAAAGAAGGACATCTTTGGTAGCACAATCGGAGACATAGCCTACTTGACACAACGTCTGGAAATGGACTTAGGCTAATCGATTTCGCTGCTGGACGTAACGTTACTACAGCAAGCATATTGTTTCCTCACCTCAGTATCACAAGGGAATATGGCGAACACCAGACCAGAAACCTGTCAATCAGATTGATCATGTTGCAATCGACTTAAGGCACTTCTCAAGTATTTTAGATGTCCGAACATTCCGAGCCGCCAACATAGACTCGTACTACTACCTAGTTGCAGCGAAGCTACGTCTACAGATATCTCAGACACAATAACAATGGGGAAATACTATGAGGAGATTTAACGTTGAACGGTTGCAATCGCAACAAGCCGCTAGGACCTTTGCGTATTCCTCAACCTCTAGAGAAGTCTTGTGCAGCCAGCATCAACTGCTCAAAACCAGTGGCTTAGATGCCGAGAAGCCATCGGAAATGCCGTAGCTGATGTGCTGGGTTTCACCCACCCATCACCATGAAACCCCTGGTTTGATGAAGAGTGCCGACAAGCACATGCAGCAAAACAACATGCATGCAAAGCGGTGCTGCGCAAAACGACAAGAGCGTCACGAGCCGCTCTACGGGCAAAAGATGAGGAAAAGAACATCGGATTCTTCGGAGAAAAAAGAAAGAGCATGAGAAGCGCGCAATCGAGGAAATAGAGAGGTGCTACTAAAGGAATAATGTTCGGAAGTTTCACCAAAAGTTAAAAAGACCGTGTCAGCGTAATAAAGCCCGAACGGAAACCTGTAGGGATGAACAAGGAAACCTTGTAGTAGAGTCACAGTCTGTACTGCGGATATGGAAAAACCATTTCTGCAGACTGTTAGACGGGGAAGACGACACAAATTTCGCTGTCAGGCAGACCGAACCATTCAGTATTGACGATGCAAGTGAGGATAGCAATATCTAAACTGAATTCGAACAAGACTTTCGAAACGGACAACCTGTCCGCTGAACTATTTAAGGCAGCAGGAGACGACTTGGTAGAGAGCACACACCAACTTATTCCCAAGATTTGGTCGGATGAATGTATGCCTGATAAATGAAACCTCAACTATAGACGTATAAGTCTCGTAAACAAATGCGAGCGCCTGAAACCATGTGTCTACGATATGATTTCACCCTATCAGTGCGGTTTTAGGCCCGGTAAGTCCACAATTGACCAAAAATTCATACTACGGCAGATCCTGGAGAAAACTATACAGAGCCATGTCTAGTTTTGGCATCCCTGCCAAACTCGTCCGCTTGCGCACTATGACGAGGGAGAAAGATCGCTGCTGCATCAAGTTCGGTAACGACCTAACCGAAACCTTTGATGCAAAAATAGATTTAGGCAAGGCGATGCGCTGTCATGTGACTTCTTTAACATCATACTTGAAGGAATTGTGCAAAGCCAACTCACGAGGTACGATCTGTTCAACTGCTTGCATAAGCCGACGATATTATTGGTAGAACACAGCGAGCTGTCACTAGTGCGTTTGCGAGTATAGGAACAGCAGCGACACAAATAGGTCTAGCAGTAAACTGTGTCAAAAAAAAGTATATGCTGTCACCAAAAAGGGACACCTAACATCGACGAATCGACCAGAATATCACAATCGACAGCTATAACTTGAGCTACAATAGTAAGTGACTTTGTCTACTTCGGCTTTGCTATCACAACTGAAGACGACAAATCAAATGAAGAATAACGTTTGCCAATCGCTGTTTCTTTGGACTGTGAAAGCAACTGTGTAGTAAGGCCCTAACTAAGAATCCTTGAAACCCCAGTCTTTCTCTATGGTTCCGAAGCATGGACCCTTTCAAAAGCGGATAAAAATATCCTTGGCCGTTTTGACAGAAAAATTCTTCGTAAGATATTCGTCTTTGGTCCCATATGCGCTGACGGTTTCTGGAGAAGACGATGCAACGATGAATTTTACGAGCTATACAACGGCATTGACCTGGTCAAAAAACTGCGCATTGGGCATTTGAGATGGCTGGGGTATGTAGAGCGAATGAACACCAACGTTCCAGCCCGCAGAATCTTCGAATCTAATCCGGAGGTTCAACGCAGTAGAGCAAGACCTCACCTTATATGGCGCGCGCAAGTGGAGGGGGATCTCAACCAACGTGGAGTGCGCACCTGTAGGGAGTTAGCTAAAGACCGCGGTAATTGAAGAGGTTTATTGGTCGAGGCCCAAACCCACCCGGACTGTAGTGGAGCCTAAGTAAGTTTACGTTTACTTCCCTGGCATGATAGCCAAAATTTACCACCATACGCTGTTCGGCTGAAAATTATAAATTCACAACCCCTTTCTATACGCCGAAAAGTTGCCGATATTCCCATTCCCTTTATTCATCAGATCTTAGATGTCATATTGACCGTCTTTCTTTACTTCAACTAATATCCCTTAACACCAACCCATGTCATCTTAGGTCTGTGCCACTTTTCCGCCTAAATCTTCACAGGACTAATTACGGACACTTTGAGCCAATGCCTAGAATGCTTCCTGAAGTAAACGATATTCTGACTCTGTTCGACTAACACTTCCATTCTGCTTTCCACCTATGCCTCACGTCCTAATTGTCTTTAACCACCCCCACTCTTTAGTTTTAAGGTCCGGGGTTGACCCAGGCCTCAAATCAAATCCACAATGGGAGCTTTTCTATCACCTGATCGATGGCGAACTGTATGAGACGGCGGCTTGACGGTCCTATCATAATTTTAAGTACAAAATATAATGACGGACCGTGCAGTTTTCCAGTGGCATGTACTTGCTAAAAGCGACTGAATGCCGTCACTCTGGCCCGATGTCTCTACGGATGGACAGCGTGGTATAGTAAGACCTCGCCTTAGGTGACGTACTCAAGTAGACAGAGATCTTTGTCAAATTACTAGGCGCAACAGGAAGTTATTAGAGAGTGACAAATGAAGGAGGGCTGTTGCTTGAGACTCAGGTTCTAAAAAATAGCTGAATTGCGGAATAGTCACAAACCCACATAAATTGTCAACGGGAAGTGGTAAAATTAATTTATACCTCAATTAATCTCCATCCGTGTTCGTGTTTGCCATCTATTCCTCATTTTTGCGACAGTTGATATCGATTATGTTGACGTTATTTTCGACGTAAGTAACTCCCTTTATACCCTTTCCATGCAATTACCATCTATCCTATATTATATGCGCTGACATTTTTGGAACAACACCACGTCTGACGAGCTTACCTTGCCATGGATAATCATCGCGTCGGATACAATTTTATTATAATCCCTATCAAAGCTCCCAGATACAAGATGTGACCATAAAATTGAATAAAACCATCGCACCGCATTGAATTAAAGAGGCAAAAAGTCCTCGTCATAAGTTCAGACATCCCCCCCCCCCCCCCCCCCAAGTGTGGTAATCTCTGGCAAAGTGTATGGCATACTCGTAGGTATAGCCAGGAGAACGGACACGTGTGTTATTCATTCGTGTAAAGACCTATTTTGAATGTGACACTTGATGTGCCGAAAAGGATTAAAGTTTTCAATTGACACCATTCAACCTTTGACAAATGACCTCAGCGTACCATGAAAGACCCAATCGACCACTATCCACTTTCCCTTTACATATACCACTCAACCAATCATGCAGAAAGACTAAATCCTTTTCTTTTTTGTCGGCTTAGGTGAAATGTCGTCTTGTCGTTGGTATTTGCCGATATCCAATTCTTATCTAACCGTGCTACCTACTGTCAATAGATGAGTGTGTCTGTATGTACATTGGAACCGATAGACTTATTTGTACGTTATATGGGCAAAAGTATGGTAACAAAAAAACACCGACTGTCGAAAACTCATGTCAACATAAATCAAAGACGTGTGACACCCTAATCCTGGAACTTTATGTTGGGTATGTTTTTTTCCTCCATTTTCCTTTCTCCCCCCACCCGCCGACGGCATTTTTTTTTTTTCGTGTTGTTGTCGTCCTCGTGATTTCCTTTAGATTGCTTAAATGGTCGGACATAAAAAACGATCAATGAGCATCCTGTCGTCTGATACTTTGCTGATAGTTGTATTTCTTACCACCCCCTCAGATGTCACGTGAAGTGACTTTTACTTGTGCAAAGTTTTTTTTTTTTTTTTTTTTTTGCGTTGTGCTTTTTCATCTTCCTGATTCCTTGTAAGGATACTCGTTCATAGGAATACCAAATGCGAATATGAGCAGCATGTTTGGTTCTAGGGGGGGGATTCGTTTCAGTTTGTGGCACTAGCAAGCCATTCGACTGGTGAAATTATTTGAAGGACGACTCTTTCAAATGCTGACAGTAATTTTTTTCAATTCACCATAGGTACTCGTACACTCATACGTGAAATGTCCTGACAAGAAAAAAAGAAATAATAAGAAAATCCTAGAACCTTGGAAAACGTAAAATTAAAACTTCCTGCTAATGGAATATTTATTTTGAAATAAAATTGACCGAGGTTTTCGGGGAATGACAAATATTTTGGCACATGCTCTCCTTTTGGGAATGTCCTTGTTTTTGTATTTATTGTAGAAATGTGCTCTTTGAAATGCATGGCACGAATGCTTCCTGGAAATCATTGCTTTTATCAGTGTGATATTCGTAGGTTTTTACGGAAATGTATTCAATATTTGCTTCCAGCAAATTAATGCTCGAAAGCGATATGTTTTTGTGAAAGGAATTTGAAGGTACGAGTAATTGCGGCCAATGGAGGTCCTAGCCAGCAAATTTTCTTTTCTGTCTGTAAGTTGGGTGATATTTATTTGGCTGATGATGCATATAAGGATAAGTTTTCCAAGTCAACTCACTGTTGCATGGAGTTGTATGTGGAGATGTTTTTCACCAAGACCGGTTAGAAATAGCGCCTTCAGGGAAAGAACAACATAGAATTTACCGTTTATTTCTTCATAGGCAAAGCGACATTTATGTAGTCTAAGCTCTAAATGATGTTTTGGCTTCAAAGATGAATAAACAAGATGCAGTCGACACTATTTGTTAATAGACAATTGAGGAAGTTATGGGGTAACGAACCTGGCTGGTTTGAATAATTATTACGAGTTGTTTACTTTTCAAGTAAAGCCAAAAGGAGAAGTCTATGAATGGTGTTTCGGTTGAGATTTTAAACACATCCGCTCTTGAGGAAGAACGTTTTTCAGACTTTGTAGAAATAAAGATGTCCCCGTGCAGGGACGAGCTAAGAATATCACTGCAGCGGCTCCCAACAAATAGATAGCGCTTGTCGTAGAAGACGACTAAGGGAAAATCACATCCGGGCAAATTTTTGTTTTAAATATCCAGGGGAGCCTAGCGATACATGTACCATTTTAAAACTGTCCCATGTCTAACTTGTCTAAGATCAAACAAAAATCAGGAGCATTCACATGTCACAATCAAAAAAGGCTTGCATCATAGCATTATGGGAAAGTACGCTAAAAAGAAAAGCACTACCCCCTACCCCTATTGCTGCGCATCGTTGTGATCCTGGGACGAGCAGAAATGCGGGAGATAGCAAAATAATGCAACAGCTTAGGCGCAACCTAAGAGTCGCGAGTTGGAACCTGGGAAGTATGAGTGGTGTAGCCGTGATCACTTGCACCAGTGAAGGAAATGAAACCCAGATTGACTACCATTTGGTAGGTAGTTTCATAAAGCCCCTGGTTAAAGATTGCAAAATGATCTTGGAAGAGGCGATTACCCAGCAACACCGTCTCCTCCTGAAAGAAATTTTTGTGGAGAAGGGGAAGAAAACTAATAAGCAAACAAAAGTGGATGAGAAAATCAATTGGAACAAAGGAAAAGGCGATGCTTTTATTACCAGCATAACAAACTACGAGTACCTCTTTACCATCATTGATGAGATCGGTGATGAGGATTGCAGAGCACAAGATATATAGGATTCCCTACAACGATTTTGATTGCGAAGAACCAAATCACTGCTTGGAAT
Source organism: Volucella zonaria (assembly GCA_963966105.1). Taxonomy (NCBI): domain Eukaryota; kingdom Metazoa; phylum Arthropoda; class Insecta; order Diptera; family Syrphidae; genus Volucella; species Volucella zonaria. The sequence goes on from OZ014530.1 coordinate 11,452,333, forward strand.
GTCGAAAGGCCTCTGCCAACTCGCCAAACAAACATGGTGGTGGACAGATGAAGCTAAAGCAGGCTGGGACAAAGTGCTCCTCTAATAGAGACAAAAAACTCGCCTTGAAGTGATATAGTGAGATGTTGCAAAGGTCTCGCGAGAAGGAGTGCATCCAATTTCAATCAAAAATATTGTACTCGTCATCTGATAAGAGCCAGGTCTGAATATGTTCGACAAAACGATTTGAATAAGGGAACAACTATCTTCAAAATAGCCGCCCAGAGAAGAAGAAATGCTCAGGAGATTCGTTCCCCATAATTCATTAACAATGCTCAAGGCCAGCTTGTTGTGGAAGACGACAAACTTCTATATAGATGGCGACGGTACTGCGAAAGCTTCTGCAGGGCCACTCCTCACCATAACAAAGTATCCGATACTGCTGTCGAAGAAGTTTGGAATGCGGTCAAATACTCCAAAAAAAAGGAAAGCGATTGGGCCAGCCGGGATACCTTCTGAGTCCTAGGAAACGATGGAAGACATCGGGTAAAGTTGGCTCATGATTCTTATCTCCAAACGTATGAACGGTGTCCAATGTCTAATTAGTGAAGGGCAAGCTATCTCCTTCATTTGGACAAATGATTGGGCGATACGCGAAACCGTTCTGTCAAGCTTATGTCACACAATGAAGAGCGTGAGGCGAGTATCAGATGGCCGATTGCCGTAAATAATACGGCTATCTGCGGATTTGTCTCGGGTGAATCAACAACAGATACAATCCAAATTGTAAGGATAATAATGGAAAAACATCGGATTCCTTAAAGGACTTGCACTTTTATCTTGAAAAAGCCTTTTGATAGGCAACCAAAAGATCTGTTATGGGTGGCGCTAATACAACGAAGAGTTCCAGAAACCTACGTGCGCATGATCATGGAAATATATGAGAGAGCAAATATAAGAGTAAGATGTCCCGCGGAAGTCAACGAAGAGTCCGCAATCAAAGTCGGTGTACACCAGGAGAGTATCCTCAGTCCTTATTGCAGTCCTTGATTATCTGCTTGAACGAAAAGAGACGAAACCGAAAGTGTGTCAGTGATTTTTTGAGGATGATAGGGCTATCACAAGTGAAGATCAAACGTCCCTGCAACAAGCACTTGATATATGGGTGGATATTTTGGAGGAAAATGTGTACCGCATTAGTTTAAAAAAGACATCGGCCTATTCTATACATTTACTTGAATGGAAAAAAATGCTCCGAAAAGTCCGAAAGTTAGTCCCCTTACCTGAAAGGAAGGCGTTCAATACAATGGCGCAAAAACGGCGGTCCAAAAAAAAACTGCTTCACACAAATGCAAAAAAGACCAGCATTTGATTGGCCTCAGTGATGAAGTGATCCGAAACCAGGAAGCCTTCCGGTATTTCCTGAGGTGTCAAACCACCAAATCCCACAGGGATGCAGTAAAGTGGGAGGGTTGTGAGCCTCCAAAGGCAAAGTTAACCAAGCACCTTATAGATTCAGGGGAAGATGGCCGGTATGTACTCTCTCGACTACGAGAACGCAGACTATACGATAATGTTCGTTTATATCTCGCATATCTACATGATAAGCCAGATTCTGTCTGTATAGACGGTATAACGAAAACCAATGCAATGGTTTCCATTCTGCAATAAGGCCTTCCCACTAATCACAATGATCTGCGGCAACTTTTTATACGTTTTCATGAGCAATTAGATATGACTCCTGATGATGTGGCTAATGATCTCTCTTCTTTTGCGTCTCACGTAAGTTCCAAACGCATACTACACCTCCAGCGAACACGGTCTAGTTTCAAAAACTACCATCGCTCCTAACCCACCACTCAATTCTTTGCCGAAGCCTCCCAAATATCTGTCCCTGTATTATCAAAATGTAAGAGGATTACGAACTAAGATTTCTGCTATATATCTTAATTCGCAGATTCTGCCCTACGACATTTTTGCACTCACAGAAACCAATCTCACCCGTAATATTAAGAATAATGAATTATTTTCCCAAGACTTAAAGGTGTAAATCACCGTGACGACGGTCTAGATAAAGAGGAAAATTTATATGGCCGTGGGGTACTTCTAGCTATACACTCTCGTCTTGAGTCTAAACCCTTTAAAAAATCGTCCACTGCATTCTTTGAATTTGTATGCGCTAGAATTCCTATTTGCAAGCGCAACCTATATATTTGCTGCTGCTATATTCGCCTCTCTCAACCAATTCAAGGTTACCAGCTAGCTGTTGATGCAATCGACAGCATTTTTAATGCTGCTGATTCCAACGACGTAGTTATTTTTTTAGGTGATTTCAATCTACCTAAGCTTGTATGGGCTCAGACTGACCAGTCCTACTTTACTGCAAAAAATCCCACCTCTGATAAAGAAAATCTTTTCATCGACTGCTTTACTGACTCTGGTCTGTATCAATTAAGTGGTGTCACCAATAACATTGGCAGACAACTCGACCTAGTCTTCGCCACTGATACAGATCACGGCGTCGTTTTAGAAAGTAGACATCTTCTTTCTAAGTTGGATAGTTACCACCCAACTCTTACTTTGACGTATGACAATGGTCTTAGTCCCGTTTCCTTTAAGTATTCTTACAGTCTTAATTTTCATAGGCCTAACTACGCCAAACTAAACAACCTCCTCAGTATGGCAAAATTTTAACTTTCTTCACGACAGTCCCAGCCTTACGGTTAACGACGCTCTTACATCCTTTTCTACTGAAATTTTAAAATGTCTCTTGCAATCTGCACCTTTTTTACCCAAAAACAATCCTTCATCGTCACCACGCTCGTATAATAAAGAGCTGCGATCACTTTGTAACAAGAGAAATAAGCTCTGGTATACTTACTTAAAATCGACACCGATTTCTTCTGCCCAAATAAATTTCCCTGTAATTTGTCAAATTCGCTATGAAAACTATTTCAACCGAATGGACAGCACACTCATTTCGGATACCAAACGATTCTTTCAGTTCATCAAAACTAAAAGTAAATCGGATAACTATCCATCACCTCTGAATTTTCTAGATAAGTCCTCGGGCGATCCCCAAATTATAGCAAATCTCTTCGCAACTTTTTTTAGCCAAGCGTTCGCCACCCATTTCCAAGAGCCAGACCACCCTCATTTTTTCTACTTAAATAGCTGCCCACAAACAACTTTGGAATCTGTGTCTATAACTTTAGAGCGAGTTAAAGATTAAATACCATAATAAACCTCAAAGATGACTATCCTGCTGAGCCCGATGATCCTTTCCCTATATTTTTAAAGAAATGTGAAATGCACCTAGCCCAACCTCTTACAGCTCTCTTTCAGCTTTCTATCACCCAGGGATTATTTCCCTCGACCTGGAAGAGGTCATTTATTATTCCCCTACATAAAAAAGGCCGAAAAGATGATATTTCCAACTATCGACCAATTGCTAAGCTGTCCTGCATACCTAAGCTTTTCGAGAGCATTATTTATGATATAATGCTTTTCCATTGTAAACCTATTGTTTCCCAAAACCAGCACGGATTTCTCAAAGGTAGATCTACGACCACCAACTTAACGGAATTCGTATCAAGCACTTTATGTGCACTGGAATCTGGAAATGAAGTTGATGTGATTGCCACCGATTTCAGCAAAGCCTTTGATAGGATTTCACATGATATAATCCTTCTGAAATTAAAAGCTCTTGGTTACCAAATAAACTTTATAACATGGGTTCAATCATATTTAAATGAAAGACAATACTATGTATTATTTAGGTCCATGATTTCTGACCCAATTAAAGCCTCCTCTGGTGTCCCTCAAGGCAGCCACCTTGGCCCCTTACTATTTATTCTAGCCATTAATGATGTTGATTGCATCATTAAAAATTCATACATATCTATTTACGCAGACGATATGAAAATCTTTAGATATATAACCTCTTCCTCAGACAGCCTACCACTACAGGAAGATCTTGACAGATTTTGTACTTGGTGTCAGAAGAATTTTCTTGAGCTTAACGTCAATAAGTGTCAGGCTATAACGTATTCCCGTAAGCGGCCCCCTACTTCACCACGCTGCTATCTAATCTTTAATCTGCCTGTTCCCATAGTGAATGAGTTGCGTGATTTAGGTGTTATCTGTGATAAGGAACTCAATTTCCGTTCTCAAATTGATAATATACTCGTAATAAAGAAAGCCAACTCTGCCCTTGGCTTCATCAAGCGCTGGTCTAAGGAGTTTTCCAATCCTTATGTTACCAAATCTCTTCACATAACCTTTGTTAGACCTCTTCTTGAATATGCAAGCCAAGTTTGGTCACCCTACTACAGAACACACATCCTCCAGATAGAAGCTGTTCAACGCAGGTTTTTACGATTCGCTTTACGTGGTCTTCCCTGGGATAATAGCCAAAACTTACCACTTTATACCGACCGGCTGAAACTTATAAATTTACAACCCCTTTCTATACGTCGAAAAGTTGCCGACATTCTCTTTATTCATCAAATTTTAGTTGGGAATATCGAGTGTCCTTCTTTACTTCGACTTATACCAACCCACGCAATCTTAGGTCTGTGTCACTTTTCCGGCTCAATCTTCACCGAACGAATTACGGACACTTGGAGCCAATGTCTAGAATGTTTCGTGAAGTTAACGATATTCTGCCTCTCTTCGACTACCATCTCACCAAACTCTCTCTTAAAAACACTCTTATTTCCACCTATGCCTCACATCCTAACTTTTTTTAACCGCTCCCACCCTTTAGTTTTTATCTTTAGTTTTAAGTGAAAATTGTTAGTTCTAAGAATAAGCTTGCAATAAGCAATAATAAATCTGTCCGGGGTTGACCCGGGCCGCAAATCAAATGAAATCAAATCTACTCCGGATCATAATCTCGCCATAAGGAAAGAGAAAGAAAAATGTCTTCATGGCAATATTTTGGAGCTAAGAAAATGTGAAAAACTGTACACCCAGTGTTGTTTTCTGCATATTATCCTTAAGATGTGTTTTTGAGCAACAAATGATTGTAGAATTTCATTCATATGTGTACCTTTGTAAGAGGGTTATCAGAGTGTTCGTTTGGTGAACTTTACACTGGCTTGTTGCGGTTGCGCAGCGTTAACAGGGTGGTGGGGTGGGATCTTGCTGCTTTTCTCTGATTCTTACTGATTTATCGTGCCGATTAAAAGAAATAATATAAAAAAGGATTTAAAGCTCAGGACCAAAAGGGCTAGAGTATTGAAAGGACGGGAAATGAGCATACTGAAACTTATTGCAGTGTTTTAAATGTAACAACACCAGATAGACCTGGCATAGCCATTTGCGCCATGACTGCTCCTTCCTAATCTTCTGTTCGAATAGGGACTATCGGACTATAGGACAAATTGTTCCGAATATTTTCCTAATCGATTATCTCAACGATCGCGAAGTATCTTAACACTTCATTCATATTAATTTGATACAAAAACAAAAAGAAAAAAAAATAATTGTCAAATAATTTGAAAAGAAACGTATCCAAGGATAATTTTATTATAACTCATTATCTATTGGGTCTACAAGTAAGTTTCCAGCGTTTGTCAGAGATGGCGCCATCAGTGGATCCCGGGCAGAAATGTCAGACTCCATGTGTTTTATTTGTAGGTTTTGTATCTGTCAACAACTTTGCAGCATTATATTTGAGCAGTTCTATCGGTGTCGTACATTTTATCGAGCAAAATCATGGCAAGTTTCCAGCCAAATAAACGTCATTTGCGGGAAGCGCTGCTTTTATTCTTTAATATGAAGAAAAGTGCGGCTGAGGCCTATCGTTTGCTTTCGGAAACTTATGGGGCGGAATGTATTGGTGAATCGCCGTGCCGCGAGTGGTTCAAACGGTTCAAGAGTGGTGATTTTGGAGTTGAAGACAAAGATCGCCCCGGAAAGCCGAAAAGTTTTGAAGACGAGGAATTGGACGCTTTACTGGATGAGGATCCGTGTAAGATTCAAGAAGAACTTGCTGCATCATTGGGCATCACGCAACAAGCTGTTTCCCTGCGCCTAAAAGCACTGGGATTCATTCAAAAGGTTGGAAACTGGGTGCCGTACGAATTGAAGCCAAGAGACGTCGAACGGCGATTTTGCATGTCCGAAATGTTACTGCAGCGGTATAAAAATAAATCATTTTTGCATCGTATTGTCACTGGTGATGAGAAATGGATTTATTATGATAATCCTGAACGCAGAAAATCGTATACAAAGCCCGGCGAGCCCGCCCAATCGACGCCGAAACGAAATATTCACGTGAATAAGGTCATGCTCTGTTATGGTGGGATCAAAAGGGTGTCGTATACTACGAACTGCTTCCGAGTGGTGAAACCATCAAAGGACCATTATATCGAACCCAATTAATTCCTTTGAAGCGGGTATTAAAAGAAAAACGGCCAGAATATGAGTCCAGGCATGAGTCCGCGGTTTGCGGTTTCGGTGAAAAACTATTTGGAAAATAGTGGATGGGAAATTCTGCCTCACCCGCCTTACAGTCCAGACTTGGCACCATCTGACTACCACTTGTTTCGTTCGATGTAGAACGCTCTTACGGGAATACGCTTCAGCTCAGTAGAGGAAATCAAAAATTGGCTCGACACGTTCTTGGGCTCGAAAGACGAGAAATTTTTTTGGCCCGGAATTCATAAATTGCCAGAAAGATGGGGCAAAGTTGTAGCTTCCGATGGACGATACTTTGAATAAAGCATTGTAACTATGTTTTCATAATAAATGTAGACCCGATATATATATTTGTATTTGTACATATGTACATGTATATCGTTAGAAACTCAAGGATGATGCATGTATGTTTTGAGAGATTAGGTAGGTTAGGTATAAATCAAATGAATGTAACTTAGATTTGAAATGCTTTAGGTGTTTGTATAAGTTAAATTTTTATTTATTTATAAGGCATAAAAAAAAACTATTTTTATTTTATAAATGTCAACTTTATTAAAAAAAAAACGTTAACACTACGTGAAGACTTAATTACAACTCTGAATACTTATTTCTAAATGCTCCTATTTATACGGTGCGAAATGCTGTTTGCTCAGATGCAGACATACGAGTAGCGTCAGCAATAATGCACCTTGGGAAATATTCTGTGTGATGATACTAGGTGTCGGATAACGGCATGTGCAGTGCATCCGGCACCTGCATGAATTCTGTGGAAATGGAATTTGGCAACGTAAACTTGTAAGGTGATAACTCTTTGCTCCTTAAATGGAAATGTCCTCATTTTCAGAAGAAGGATATTTGACTGACCCTGATGAATTCTTGCGATGACATTGGTCACCTTGTTTGGTAATCTGATCTCACTTCGATCATCCGAACTTCTTTTGTTTCGATGACCGTAGTACTTCTTATTGATTGGTTTTTGCAGAGTGTCAACCACCGCATAATCATAAGTCCTATCAAGAGGATAATCGTCATGGTGGTAAGGCCAAAGTTTATGAGGAAGCTAGATTGATTTTGATCTTCGATCAGTTTTATGTGTTCGGTATTATTAAGGTGTAATTCCTTCATAGTTTGAAGTGTTAAAATTTCTTCGTATGGTCCCGAAATTGAGTCTGGGTGCAAGATTGGAGGAAGTGGCTGAGTACTTGAATTTCGTTGAAGATGTAAAATTGATGGTTGAAGGTAATTGTTGTTTTGCGAAATTGTATAATGAAGCTGCCGATCAGATTTGTTGGTTCACTATTGACAAACATCGTTCCAATGAATTGGTTTAATAGTATTGTTCCTGGGGAAAGTTCTTCTACTGTTGCAATGTGTTGATTATTTATTTCTGTCCAGTTAGACGGTCGGCTCCTGAACAAATTAGGTATACAATAAGATTTGCTTAAATCTACAATTTGATTTTTCTTACATATACTTATTTTACTATTTAAATTACATTTATCTCTTATTCCATATAACTTAGTACTACGAGTACATTGTAGAATGTTTTCATATATAATTTTTGAGGCAATTTTACCTCGTTTTACAGGTTTTATTAATATATTTTTACATGATTCTTTTTCTGTATTCGGTAAACTTATAACATAAAGTATAGTATAATTATTGGTTGCTATTTTTATTTCAGCAAAATCAAGTGCATCTCCTATATTTATATAATCTACATCAAAACTTCCTTTAGAAAAAGATCCTTTATTACATTTATTTCGTTGAGTGATAAAATAAAGGAATTTATTATTCGGGATTTAGTCCAGTGTAAGGCATATTCAATATTGACAATTTCTTCCTTAATTAGTTCTAGCTTAAATTTAATATGATTGACAATGTTATTTTTTTTGTTTATTTGATAATTTTTAACAATTCTATTTGTAATATTGGTAATTTTTTTTATTCTCTCAATTGTTGATTTATTTGTTACTATTTGTTTATTACTATTTTCTAGGATATTATTAATTTTTGATTTAATTATTTCGAAGACGTCGTGGTCAGGACTACCTGCAACCCATTTCCATGCACTTCCAATAAAATTCAAAGATTTCTTTGAAGAATTTCGATCAAAACGTACTTTAATAATCGGTGGTAGGAAATTAAAAATAATAAATAGAGGGTGAAGGGCAGGTAAATAGTGCTAAAATATTTAAATCACTTCTAAATTATAAATGATACCGACATTGATATGCCTTTTTACCATAGGCTCCAACCTCAATGGCAATAAACTTATAGTTAGCAGAAGCAACGTCTTGTAACACGACTGAATGAAAGAGTTTGTAGTTAAAAAATATCCTGCCTGAATATGGTGGACATTTGAAACGAACATTTTTACCGTCGATGCTTCCAATACAGTTGGGAAATCCCCATTTAAAATAGAAGTGGCCTGAAATTTGTAACAAATCATCTTTTACTTTCCGACCTAAATTTTGGGCACAAGGGAATTCCATATAGCGACGCTTTATTCTTTTATATTGTAATATTGGCTACAGTAGCAATTCCCATACGATAGGAAAGGCAAGAGACCGAAAGGACTTTCCGGTTGCTAGGAATATATAAGAAAAAAAGTTATATAAAACAATTCTTTATTTCAGTTAATACATAATAATAAAATTTTAATTTCCAGAGAGACACATTCCACAGGGAAATACGTAAGGAAACCCAAGTTCCTTCAGGTAGCGCTGCATCACATTCATCTAAGTGGCTTCATTTTAATGACTTGGGTTTTCTCAAAGATATTATGGAACTGCTCATCATGTCTGGTAAACCTAACCCTAAACAGCTCTTATGAAGAAGTAGCAAATAACGATGGAAATGAAGTGGAAACTCTTGATTCGTTTAAAGCGGTACCTGCTCGTAAACGAGGCAATAAAAGGAATGTAATTACCGACTCTGATTTTTTTAGAGTTGGAAGAGATAAAAATACAAATTTTAGAAAAGGAACGCTAACGAGGAGGATAATGATTATCATAATTTAATGAGCTTCAGAAAATATATGAAGCAAATGAATGATGAGAAGAAGTTAAAATTCCAGATAAAAATGCAAGAGGTTCTATACGATGTCATGTTTGGAAATAAGAAACGCTAAGCTGATTCCTCGCTTGAAATTCTACAAAAAGGGATGACAGCCAGCTCTAATATTGTAGAGGTCAAAAAAACAAAGCAATCCAAACAAAGACCGCCGCCGCCAATAAACGTCCTTAGAATCTCGGACTATAACAAGTTGCACACAATCTTGAAATCAGTATGTTCAACCGATTGATTACACAGTGTAACGGTACATGGACTGTCAATGTCCTTAATCCAGACAATTTCCGTTTGCTTTCACAAAAATTAAATACCGAGAAAATTCAATGGCATACGTACGAAAATAATGCGGAAAGACTCATACGCGTAGTAGCTAGAAGCTTGTATGCCTCTTGCTCTAAAGAAACAATTTTATTTGACCTTAAAAATAAAGGCTTAGAAATAATCGACGCCGTTAATATACTTGCGCAAAAACAGCGCAGTGTTGAAGGCGAGAGGACGACCACAAGACGCCGTCTCGCCCTTTTAGGCTAACTTTCGACAAACCGAAAGCCTAGAAAGGATTTATTGTATAAATTCAATTTTGGGACTTGTTGTCAAAATTGAACCTTCGCGAAAAAAATCGAGGCTGATTCCCCAATGTACACGTTGTCGGGATTCAGCCATACTCAGGCCTACTACCAGAAGGAGCTTCGCTGTGTGAAATGCGTCAGAAAATATCTGACACGAGAGTGCAGTGCCGCGAAAGAGTCCCCAGCGATATGCATCAACTGCAGGGGAAAACATCCAGCTAATTATCAGGCTGCGATGTCGCGAAAGAATTGCAACAACGATGGGATCAATCCAAAACGATGGCTTCTAAAAACGAAGGGCCAGCGAGTACGAGAACTCATAACAGCGGTCCAACCCTAAAGCTTTTAAAGAAGGCAAAGATAGCACACGTCCTGACGGCCCCTAAAATTACCAATAACAACATATACCAACAACAACAATAACCTACGCGCAAATAGCGGCGCGAGCAAATACGACCAACTGTGAGTCACCTGATCCTGCCTCAAATGTTTTCTCAGTAATTCTCGTGAGACTAGAAGAACTGACTAAAACAAATAAGATAATAGTCGAAAGGCTTCTAAACCACGAAGCAGATCTGTGTAACTGTGTAAATCATGACAAAAAAGCTCAATATTCTTGCGTGGAATGCCAACGGCCTACAGAAAAGGCTTGATGAACTAAATATTTTTATTCACGGTAAAGCAATTGGTATCTGTTTAATTTCTGAAACTCACCTGACGACACAATCGCGCGTGGAACTAAAAGGTTACAGCGACTACCACGCTCATCATCCATCGGGAAACGCAAGAGGCAGATCATCCCTATTTATAAAAGACTGCATTGAACATTCTCTGGAAGCACAAATTGAACTTGACATATTCCAAATGACCACGATGCGCGCTAAGAATAAAAATCTTTTACAATATCCTCAATCTATTGCCAATCGCGCTGCAAAATAGAAAAACACAAATTTGTTGCCTATTTATTTATTATTGGTGGCGACTTTAATGAATTTTGGGTCTCACAAAAAGGCAAAACTCTTTACAGGGCTGGTATGGAATGTGGTTGCCAATTTTACTCAATAGGCAGACCGACGTACTGGCTCTCGGATGTCGCCAAAACACCCGATCTGATAGATTTCCTTATCGGAAAAGGAGTAAACGCTAGTTACGTCAAAGTTGAGGAAAGCTTCGATCTTTCCTCCGATCATTCTCCAATTATCCTTTCATTGTGCGAATCCTTGGTTAAGAAACAAAGACCACCCAGATTATCCAACAAAAAAAACTCACTGGGAAGATTTCCAAATAGAGGTTGTCGAAAATACTGAGTTAAAAGTACCGCTCAGAACGCTGTATCAACTTGAAAAAGAATTACTGGAATAACAGTCCTCGCGAATCGAACAAAGTTGCCAGTATCGGCATACATCAGGGAAATGATAAGGAAGAAACGAAGAGCGCGGAAAAAGTGACATGAAACTCGGGCTCAACAAGATAAAACGTCCTTTAATAGGCTCTGCAACTTGTTGAAAAAATCGATCAAGGATTTCAATAACCAAGGTATTCATAACTACCTAGAAAGCTTCACAGTGACAAAGGATACCAATTACTCCATATGGAGAGCCGTTAAAAGTCTTCGAAAGCCCCAATCACACGTGGTGTCAATAAGAAGAAACCAGGATGACTGGGCGAAAGAAGACAAAGAAAAAGCTAACGTTTTCGTCGACCATCTTGCAGAAACATTCAAACCGTTCGACGGGGAAGTGCTTCCAGAGAATGTCAATACGCTAGACGTGAGGATAAACCTTTCAATAGAAAAGGCTACACTTAGGGAACTTAGACAAGTTATAAACACGCTTAAGCTCAATAAAACCCCCGGATATGATTAAATTATGGGACAGATACTTAAAGCGCTACCGGAAAAAGGTTTGCTTAAGCTGCTCTATCTTGTAAATGCCACCATAAGATTAGAATATGTACCGTATCAGTGGAAAGTTGCCGAAGTTATTATGGTTCCGAAACCCGGTAAACCGCTGATTGAAGTCAAGTCCTACAGACCAATATCGCTCCTCCCGATTATATCGAAAGTTTTCGAGCGAATTTTACTTAATCGTCTTAAACCGATTATGGACACAAATCGCCTCTTGCCCGATAATCAATTTAGCTTTAGAAGCCAGCACTCTACTCTTGACCAAGCTTTTGATTAGAGGCACGAGGTTCTGAAATAAAAACTTCGAAAAGTCCTAACCGAGCAATTGTTTCATATTTTAAATTCATACCTAGATGACCGACTCTTCCGTCCAATTTTAAGACAATCAAGGCGGGAGTGCCGCAAGGTAGTGTACTTGGCCCTCTGCTATATTTGCTTTTTACCCGCGACACGCCGCAAAGGGACGATACCGTGCTAGCCACATTTGCTGATGACACCAGCTAAAACCGTTGAAGAATCAACTGCCCTTACACGGATTAACAATTGGACAAAAACTTGGCGAATCGCGTTTAATGAAAACAAGTCTGTTCATGAGAACTTCACTCTCAAGAAAACTGACAATCTACCTGTGTTTATCAACTCAGTACAAATTCCTTTCACGAACCAAGCCAAATATCTTGGTATGACACTCGACGCTAAACTTAAATGGAGAGCACATGTTAAGAAAAAACATGAAGAACTTGAGATTAAGTATAGAAACATGTACTGGCTTCTTGGAAAGTATTCCAAGCTCGGTTTGGAAAACAAATTGCTGCTATACAAGCAAGTGCTAAAACCGGTCTGGACATATGGTATACAGCTTTGGGGTTGTACCAAAATTAGTAACGTTAACGTCTTCGAGGATTTGTTAATGTACCGTGGTACATTAGAAACGATGATATCCACAGAGATCTAGTAGCCGAAAACGTTCAGAACGAAATTAAAATGTATGCACGAAAACACAAAAATCGACTACAAGGACATACGATTATTTCTGTTCAACAGATCCTTGAGAAGACAAATTTATTGCGCCATCTGAAAAAGACTAAGACTCTCGATGTGGCGCGGTGATCAGCAGCGTATAATTTTTAAAATTCGTAAAATAAAATGCGAAAAAAGAACTACTTGTTAAGTGTGAACTCAGTCATAGTCGGTATAAGGGAGGTGCTTTTTTAGTGAGTAAGAATCTTACACTACTATAAGCACCGAAGTTTATAGTGTCTATGAGGATTTCTCCCTATGGATTTCTTCTATGGAAATAGTCAAGAAACGAATTCAAACGCCGTTTCACTAGACAGTTCCAGGACCAACAGGCCCTTCAAGTTTGCCGGTAGAAAATACGAGTACTCGTACTTTTACATTTTCACATGGCGATCAATAGAAAAAGGTCGACAAAAATTAATTATATTTTTTATTTTTTAATTTATTACTTTGTAAGAATTATACAATAATAAACAAAATAATTTGAATTTGATTACGGGGTAGGTCAACGAAAGCCTTTACGTTTCATTTATTGATGTTTGCTGGTGCCTAGTGCCCTTTTGTATCTGACTAGATATCGCTTCCTTTTCACTAATATTCTTAAAATTTTTCGGGAAATTGTTAGAGACGGGGGTGCAAACGATGAAATTCTCCATTACGTCTGCATTGATTGGATGCAGTTGGGATCTCGTTTTTATTTTTAAGATTTTTAAATATTTTTTTACGTAGTACATAATTGTTTTCCAATAACAATAAGCTCCTTCTTCTAGCGTGCGTATTGATCACTTTACCACTGACAAAACACCAATGAAGGTTGGTGATATCGCTCTGCCATAAACCCTCAATCGCCTCGGATTTATACAGCAGATAATTGGTTTCTAAAAATCATTAAGAACCCTATTAACCAATTTATCAGTGTCAACACAAAAATGAAAATAAGTGAAATCGTCAGGTCATAAACACTCAATCGCTTGCGCTTTCGCTATGCGCGATTTTGCTTTCTATAGCGCGACAAGCCATTGCGTCGTGCGACATGAATTCGCTTGGGCATAAACGCAGCCTTATTGGAAGTGAACGCGATTTTTAGGGTGACATCACTAGCCGTGTTTTATGATCAACGTTCTACAATATAACACTAAACAAATAAAAAAGTCCGGATCAAAGAAACATTTAAATTATGTCTTATGGTAATAGTTTAAAGAAATAATGTTGAGGTAAATATATTATTTGCTTTCATTAATTTAATTTAGTCAAATATTTGTTTATGTTATAGTGGTTATTTAAAAGCGAAGACGATGGTTTTTCGATGTTTAATGCTGAACGCACAGACTCCTCGTTCGATACCGAGAATTTTGCTGACAACCACAAAAAATTCTAAAACTTCAAGGAAGTAATTAATAGTTACAGCAATGTGGGCTTCAAAAGACATTTTACTTTGCAATTACTTTCAGATCGCTACAAGCTATGAGAACGGTTGGGAATTACAATAAAAAGAGGACTGCCAAAAACTTCGCCAGATATTGAAATATTTATATGTCTGTGGCATATTGCAAATATTCCGTGAAATTTCCAATTTATTTGGCATTTCCAGATCGATGGCATGGAATGTTATCAAGAGCGTAACATCTCGCATCATATCCATCGCCCACGAATCACGAATATGTCAAATGGCCAAATGCCAATGAAGCCGTACGAAATGCAAATTTTACTGGGAGCAAAAATAAAGATTCCTGGAATTTTGGGATGTATCGACAATTCTCATATGAGGACTAAAACGCCCATTATCTTCAAGGAAAATTCTTAGAACAGAAAAGGCTTTTATAGCATTTCTATAGAAGCTGTAGTGGCTGTTAAGAAAAAGTTTATCAACATCTTCTGTGGTTAAGCAGGCAACTTGCACGATAGTTCTGATCTGTAAGAACTTTTCCCAAAAAACACTTTGATTCCGGTTGATTCCACCCTACAAAGACAATGGAACGATGACGAATGTCCAAAGAAGATTTAATGTTCTACATTCTTCTGGACAGGTCCATAGATTTGGTCTACTGAAAACGCGCTTTCTAGGATTGCTGCATTTTACAGAGCAAAGGAACATGGATGATTTTTTAAGCACTTGGTTTTTAATTGTCAAAAAAAAGACAGGAAAATTGTATAACAATTTTATTGGACTTGATAAATCAGTATCAAGATTATTTCATGTAAAAATTGACGAGACTACGTTTTAATTAGTCCATGTGGGGAGTCCAATTTCGACTCACTTTCTTGAACATTTTGGCTGGTATCTCGCTAATAACGCGTGTAGTGTTGTCTTCCAAAGGTACAATTGACGCTGGTTATTCAGCATAGACGAGTAATTTGACATATCCCCATAAAAAATAGTCTAAAGACGTCAAATCGCACGATTTAGCCGGCCAATTCACCGGTCCGAAACGAGAGGCATATTGCTCACCGAACTCACTTCTAAATTGGTCCATCGATTCGCGTGTTGCGTGGCATGTAGCGCCATTCTGCTGGAACCACATGTCGACCAGGTTCAGCTCGGATATTTTTGGCAAACACAGGTTCGAAATCATTGAACGACAGTGGGCGCCATTGACGGTAACCTTGATCTCACGGTCATCTTTGAAAAAATACGAGCCAATGATTGCGCTGGACTGCCGTGGGGTTAGCTGCCCAAACACGTAAAAAATTAATTGTTACGAAGCGACAAATAGCCTCGGATAAGAACGGATTCACCGCTGCCGACCCTGCAAAGCGAACAAAGGACACCGACTTTTGGATCTGCACGTAGAATGTTCGGATCTTGAACAGGCCGCGTGAAGCCGAACAATTATCGCAGGCCCTAGACAGCTATAAAGCAGATATCACCGCCAGGAAGTGGTGGTAGGGGCCTGGCAAAAGAGAGATGAAAAACATGTTTTAGTACTACGGTAATTGCTACGGGGAACGTAAGCAGCGTCTATTTGGACGCGGATTTTTTGTAAGCGACAGGCTTTCGGCACGTGATTGAATGCATTATAACAATCCGTATCAAAGGTAAATTCGCTAACTCAGCCTCATATGCGCTCACGTCCCAACAGAGAAAAAGAACGATGTTACCAAAGAAAGTTCTGCGGGGTCCTCGACAAAACCTACAAGCAATGTTAAAATCATCAAATCATCTTAGGCGACTTTAATGTCAAAAATGGAAAGGAGAACATCTTGGTGGCACAATCGGAAGACATAGCCTACACGACACCACCTCTGGAAACGGACTTAGGCCAACATAAACTCGGACCACTACCTAGATGCAGCCAAGGTACGTCTACGGATATCTCAGATGCCACATCAATGGGGAAATACTATGAGGAGATTTAACGTTGAACGGTTGCAATCGTAACAACCTTTACCGACCGCGTATCCCTCAACCTCTCGAGAAGTTCTTTGCAGCCAGCAACAAGTGCTGAAAACTAGTGGGTTAGATGTCGAGAAGTCATCAGAAATCGCGCAACTGACGTGCTGGGTTTCACCCACCCAGCGCCACGAAACCCCTGGTTTGATGAAGAATGCCGGCAAGCGCATGCAGCAAAACAACATGCTAATAAGCTCTACGAGCAAAAGAAGAGTCAAGAATATCGGCTTCTCCGGAAGAAAAAGACAGAGCATGTGAAGCGCGCTATCGAGGAAATATAGAGGTGCTTCTCCAGGAATAATGTTCGGAAGTTCCACCAAAAGGTAAAAAGAACGTGTCAGGGTAATAAGACCCGAACTGAAATCTGTAGAGATGAACAAGGAAACCTTGTAGTAGAGTCACAGTCACTGCTCAGTATATGGAAAAACCACTGCTACAGCAAGACATGACCTGGTAGCGAGCATACACCAACTTATTTCCAAGATTTGGTCGAATGAATGGAGACTCGTTTACCCGGTTCACCAGAAAGAAGACCCTCTGAATTGCGCCAGATAGTTGGCGCATATAAGATCTTGTCTGCCGTGTTGTGCGAGCGCCTGAAACCAATTGTCAACGACCTGATTGGACCCTAACAGTGCGATTTTAGGCCCGGTAAGTCCAAATTGACCAAATATTCACACTACGGCAGATCCTGGAGAAAATCCAAGAAGTTCAGATCGATACTCACCACATTTTTATCGAGTTTAAAGCCGCATATGACAGCATCTACAGCTACAAGCTATACAGAACCATGTCTAGTTTTGGCATCCCTGTCAAATTCGTCCGCTTGTGCAGGATGACAAGGTCGGTAACGACCTAACCGAGACCTCTGATGTCAAAAATGGACACAGGCAAGGCGGCTCGCTATCATTTGACTTCATCAACACCATACTTGAAAGAATTGTGCAAAACTAACAAGCCAACACACGAGGTACGGTCTTTCAAAAGTCTGTACAATTGCTTGCATTCGCTGACGATATTGATGTTATTGGTAGAACACAGCAAGCTATCACGGGTGCGTCTTTAAAAATGGGTCTAGCGGTAAACGAGGGCAAAACAAAGTATATGCTGTCAACAAGCTATAACTTTGAGGTAGTAAGGGACTTTGTCTACCTCGGCTTTGTTAATACATCTGAAAACGACATCCCCTCAGAAATCAAATGAAGAATAACGCTTGCCAATCGCTGTTTCTTCGGGATGAGAAGGCAACTGTGTAGTAGGACCCACTCCCGAGCAATCAAGGAAACTCTATATAAGACCTTTGTAATCTCAGTCCTGCTCTATGGTTCCGAAGTATGAGCCTTTTCTAAAGCGGATGAAGGTATTCTTGGTTTTTTTGAGCGAAAAATTCTTTGTAAGAAATTTGGTCGCGTATGCGTTGACGAGTTTTACAACGACATCGACCTGGTCAAAAAACTGCGCTTTGGGCGTTCGACTCTAATCCGGAGAGACAACGCCGTAGAGCAAGGCCTCTCCTTATGTGGCGCACGCCAGTGGAGGGGTCCAACCAACCAACTTGGAGTGCGCAACTGGAGGCAGTTAGCCAAAGACCGCGCTAATTGAAGCAGCTTATTGGTTGAGCCCCAGGTCCACCCTGGCTATAGCGCCGCCTAAGTAAGTAAATAAAATTCCGCCGGACCATAAACCGCACCAAACAGGGTGGATTAGCAGCTCTTGTATTGCCTGAGGTTGCTCATCTCACCAAGTACGAAAATGTCTTTTATTAACATACCCATTCAACCAGAAGCTTCGTCGCTGAAGACAAATTTTTGATGAAAAAAGCGGATCTTCCTCCATCTTTTCTCAGGTCCACTCACCGAAAATTCGGCGCTATGGCAGACCAAGATGCTTACGTAAATTCTTCCGCGTAGTCAAGGAACACAATCCCAATTGTTGTGAACGAAATCACACTGGCGAATACAGCAGCAATGTTTTCCTCTGTACGCACTCTACTCATACAGGTAGGTGGCTTGATGTCCAATAGCGTGAAATTAGTAGGTCGATTATGATTACCGTAAAATGGTCGAAGTGCGCGAAAAACATTTTTCACAGAGCACGAATTTTGATAATAAAATTCGATAATTTGTAAGCATTGTTCGGGTATATGTACATAACTCTTTCCATTCTGAAATGGCAATGCTAACTGACACATGTCACGAATCACGCGTGAGCTGTCAAAATTAGAACACTGAAAATCCAAATAGCAAACAAATCATTGAGCTAGAACCAATAACTCATTTGAGAGATATTCAATCCGAACTATTTGTATTGGTGTCATTTAGAGGCGGTAAAAGGAACGCAATGTTGTTCAAGTATGTACTTGTGCAGAGTTGAACTAATTGAAGCTGAGGAAGATGAGATAAGAGTAGATGCTTCCACATTGTCGAAAATGCCGTCAGCTACGTAATACTAAGCCAAATTATTGAAATCCTACTTGAACCGTCCGGGAATGTAGACATTAGTCGATTAATCGCTTACAAAAAGGGTTCCCAGGAAAAGAAAAGGGAACAACTTAGTTCCTACGTAACTTTATATACATACTTACAACTTGAATTATATAAAAACTATGCTCCTAACGGGATTTGTCAACATCTATGGTACACATCGCTGTTAGATTCAACTTATAGGACTTCCAGAATCCATCATTTTATTGTTTGTTGTGGTTCTTCCTTTTGACTAAATGTATACCTAAGTACGAGTAGGTGTTCAAATCTATTTTCAGCATTGATGACCTTAAGGATGTTTCTACATTTCACCTATTGCTGTTGCTGCACCTCTTCAGGATCGATCGTTGATGTTGCCAGCGTTAGTGCAGCTGGCTTAACTTTGCTTTCAGATGATCGATTGGCAAGATTCTCGTATTTAAAGCATGATTCTCTAACACGCCGTGGCTTAGGTTCACTTTCATTGCAGTTAAAATACTTGACACTAACTGCCTGAGTATAGTACCTCTGTCAAACGCGAGTTAACATGGGCCACGTCTGGAATGTCTTTACGTCCCCTTTTCTCGACGTAGAACATCATCTACTTCCACTCCCCGGTATAACAGAAGGCTTCTCTCTTTACAAAACAAAAGAAACAAATTATGGGCAGTTTTTCTTCGCAGCAATTCTTATTATGACTACTCTTACTATCTTGGAACGTACTTCCAATTCACCCAGTTCCATAACTGCCTCTCTAAGCACTTTCTCGACACAGATCAACGATCCTAAGACATTTTGTCAATTCGTCAACTACAAAAGAAAATCAGACAATTATCCCCCCTCTCTCTCGTGCGATAATATGTATATCATCGACCGACCCACATACTATTGCCCACCATTTGCAGACAACTTCTTCGTATCCGACCCCATATATTTCAAGTATCTTCCCTATTTCTCCATTGGCCCCTCTCTGTCTCAATCTTTTGATCCCACCCATATCGAAGAAAAGTTACAAAATCTCAATGACGAATTTTTACCCGGGTCAGACGGGCTCCCAGCAATATTTCTCAAAAAGTGTGCTTCCAATCTTTCGCACCCACTTTGCTCCCTATTTCATCTGTCCCTCACACAAAGGGAATTCTCCCAAGTTTGGAAGACTTCTTTCATAACCTCGGTTCACAAAAAGGGAATAAAGAATGAAGTAACCAACTAGAGGCCCACATCCCTAAAATGTTCGATAGTTTTTTCTAAGAAGTTCTAAGCTTTCAGTGCAAAATCACTTATATCACCCAGTCAGTATGGATTTCTGAAAGGTAGGGGAACTACTACAAATTTAGTTGAATTCGTATCCTTTGTGCTTACAGCCCTAGAAATGGCAATAAAGTCGATGTTATTGCTACAGATTTCGCTAAGACCTTCGAGAAAATATCACACCAATTGATCCTTTTCAAATTGCCTTCCCTCGGTTTTGACCCGATCCATTGTTAAAATGGATATTTTCTTGTCTGCAGACTACTCAATATCCATTTACGCCGACGACAAGACTCTACTTTCCTTCAAGAAGACCTCGATAGGTTTTCCACTTGGTGTCCAAAAAATCGCTTTGAGCTTAATGTCTCCAAATGTCAATCTATGACTTTGTCTCGTAAGTCCAATCAATCTTCTCCTCGACTTTATTTTCCGCATGTCCAATCCCGTCGCGACCTTGAAATGTTATACAATTGAGAGTTAAACTTCCGGTTGCATACTCGTATTGATGAGATTATCCTTAAAGCCAACTCTTCGCTCGGTTTCATCAAACGACGATCTAAAGAATTTTGCAACCCCTATGTGACAAGGTCACTTTACATTACCCTTGTCCGGCCCCGTTTCGAATATGCTAGCCATGTCTGGTCCCCCTTTCAGCGAGTCCATTAATCTCGAATCGAGTATATTCAACGTCGTTTCCTTCGATTTGCCCTTCGAGGACTACCATACCGCGATATCCACGAAAACCGCAGAGACGTAGTTGACATTCTTTTCATTCATCGACTGCTCTCTGGTTCTGTGGATTGCGCTGCAATTTGCAATTCTATTTCCTTCAACACCAACCCTCGTAATTTACGCTGCCCTCATTTCTTCTATATTCCAACACACCGCACCTCTTATGGTTCTAACGAAACAATCTCCCGCATGCTCCGTAAGGTCAACTCGAAACTTCCCCTCCTTGATTTTAACCTGGGTACTTTTCGTCCTAAACTTTTTTTTTTTGCTATAATCAGCGCGCTCTCAAGGGGTTTTTGTACCCTTAAAATGTTTGTACACAACGCGGGCGAAGGAAATTTAGGGAGGAAAAAAAGACAGGTACCTATGTACATTGTTTTTAAATGTTAGCAAATTATAATGACTAGGAAAGAGAGAGCTCGGCAGGGCATTCCATAAGCAAGTTGTACGGCTTAGGAAAAAATCACGATATTTTAGAGTACGTCCGAAAATGGGCTTGAGGGTATACGGATGAGCATGATGGGCGGAATGCTACTCTCGATTTCAATGGGGCACTGGAGGAGACATTACGTCGGTGTTCCAGGGTGTCAATTGATTGACTGATATTAATATCACCAATGAGTTTTATCGCACGGTTTTGAATCCTATCTAGCAGGTGCAGAGATGTTTGAGGAGCACCTGACCAGATGTGGGCATTGTACTCCAATTTTGGGCGGATGAATGTCTTATATATTGAGGCCAGATCAGAGGGGGTGAAATATTTCTTACATCGCTTGAGGAAACCTAGACATTTCGCAGCATTTTTGGCGACATCGAATATATGGTCATTCCAGCGTAAATTGTCACTGACACACATACCGAGAATGGAAAGCTTATCGGTTTCGACGATGCAAGTGCAATTCAATAATAATGGCTGGGTGTTTAAATTTCACTTTAACGACCGCACTCAGCATTGAATTTTGGAAGCATTCAATTCCACTCGGTTGATAGTTCCTCAATTGGTTATGCTGTTAATATCGGAATTTAATGAGCTTAACATACGCTGCCGTTCCCGTTCTACAGCCGAAGAGCAGGGGCGTGAGTTCGGGAACGAATATGAAAAGCAGAGACTATTGTCAGCAGAAAAGGAATATATTGGATTAAAAGTAGCAGATAAGAGACAGAACGGAGCCCTGGGAACGGCGAAACCGTCCAAGACAACTTAAATTGAACGTTCCGAAAGGTAATTTATAATCCATTGAAGAAGAGAGTTATCGACCCCAAAAGCACGCATTTTCCACAAAAGAGTCTGATGCCAAACTCTGTCAAATGCCTTAGGAATATCAAGTGCCAGTATTCGTATCTTGCTTTCACCAGATTGAAGTACGCTTGATTCCACTTTTCGGTGAGACATGCCATCAAATCGCCAGGGGACTGTACTGTCGGTCATTGAGAAGTTTTCACGTTTCGAGATAGTTCATGAGTTTACCAGGTATCAAGGTTTCCATGACCATGGAAAGAAGGGACGTAAGTGCAATGGGTCTGTAGGAGGAGGGAGAAGAAGATTCGTCTTTTTTAGGGACGGGCTGGACAAATGCTGTTTCCCACTTGCTCGGGAAGAGTCCTAAAGAGTAGGATTGATGAAAAAGCTTACGCAGTGGTCTTGCCAGCATGAAAGAACACCTCTTCAGAAGAAGGGGAGATGTACCGTCTGGACCAGCGGATTTATGTATGTTGCGATCTTTAGTACTCTTGCTGCTACACGAGTGCGAAAGTGAATTCGTCCCATTGTAGATTCGACACATTCAATTATAGGGCGGGCAAAGCACAATCTGGAAGTGTTGAGCTACCCGCAAAGTGTGCAGCAAGCAGATTGGCGTTGTTCAAAGAGCTGACAGCTGGAATGTCATTGTAAATGAGAGTTGGGATGGAGGATGAGGCAAAATTTCTAATGTTTTTGACGAATGACCAAAAATTTTTACTGCCTTTGGGACATTGCAGTATTTTTTGCCTCAGTTTTTGGCCGTATTGCAATTTTACACTCTTGAGAAAGGCGTTGCAGTCATTTCTGGCTCGTTTGAACTTTTTTCGGTTTTCCTCTGTCGGGTTGGTCTTGTAAGACCGAAAAAACAATTCTCTAACCCTGACAGCCTCTTTACAGCTCGAGTCCTCCATGCCTTTTCTTTTGGTCTGATACTCTTCATCCGATGAGGAATAAAGCATCTCATTCCAAAGAAAATAGTTTCTGTGATCACGTCAGCAGCGGCATCCACGTCGTTATCGAGGAAACATAACGACCAGTTAAAATTCCTAAAGAAGCTGTTAAGACCGCTCCAGTTGGCTTTCTCGTATTGCCATACGGTTCTTTTAGGAATCCTTTCTCTAACTGTGTGGTGGGTGTACGAAAATTTAGCTGATATGACACAATGGTCTGACGAGCCTAGAGGGGAGAGCACATCAACGCAGTACTTGTCAGGGTGAGAAGTTAAAAACAAGTTCAGTGTGTTGGCGGTATGACTGTCAACGTCTGGTATTCGCGTGGGCTCATTTACAAGCTGGGTTAAATTATTTTCCGTAGCGAAGATCTCAACACACCGTCCTTCGGGTGTTGTCTGTCCAGAATGTCGAAGCCAGCCAGAATTGCGTATATTGAAATCGCCCGTAATCACGATTTCAGTATGAGGATACAGGGATGCAATTCCTTGAATGGAGTCAGATAGCGCATCAAACTCGTGGAAGGTCGAGTTGCTGTCCAGTTTGGGGCTTCTGTAAATCAAGCAGTAGTGGGTAATTTGCTTACGGAGATGGAATTTTAACCACATGAAACTGAATTCCATATTGGAACAGGGACTACATTGTGGTGGAATTTGGTAAGCTACATCACTACGCACATAAATGGCGAAACCGCGATGGGGAAAGAATAGTGGCACTAGTTCGTAGTCAGGTAGCTTCAGGTCAGAGTGATCTGAGAGGTGTGGGCGGGGATCTACCTATGTTTCACTAAGTGCCAAAACAGCTGGTCGGTACTTACAGACGTGGACGTACGCAGAAAAGTGATTACTTTTCAGCCCGCGTATTTTGGCTACGTCCACCCTGAATTCCCTAGTCATAACTACAAACAAACACAGTAAACACGCCGAAGATACTAAGCAAGACTGCGAAGTGAAAATTCTGACGATGGTTTACCGAATCAAATTGTTGTAGGTGTTATGCCCTTACAGCAATTTGAAACAAAACAAAATTTTCACTCACAACCCGTTATCCATCACAATGAGGTGGGATACCCGCACTGTGTGATATTTTTTTTTTGTTAACACTACACTGCACTCTAGTTTTTAGTTTTTTTTTGGCGCGGGGTAGTTTATTTGTTTTTTATTTCTTTTTTTTTTTCCTTTTCGGTGTGCAGCACAAGAGAAATTCCGAGTGCACTGGTGGTCGACACGTTACTCGTCCTAAACTTGATCTCCTCCACCAGTCCCTTAGTTCCTAACCCTTAACTGTTGTTAGGTTTTAAGTTCTAGTTTTAAAATTAGATCAAGCTTGTATTAAGCGAAATCAATGGGGGCTATTATATGAGGCGAACTTATTTTTGTTTTATTATTAATTATTACAATTACAAATCGATACAAGAAAAGGTGCTGCCGCTGCCGTGATTGAAGAAAGACTTGATGGTTTTACCCCAGACACCATCATCATCGTCGTCCCCATCGTTGTTTATCCGAAGAAATTCCACACGCCAAACGAATGGAGAATTTTGTACCACGTCATCATTTTAATGGCGAACGTTGCCACCAAGCCAACGCAGCATAAGGTGCCCAAGAGCAAGATTATCTTAAGTGCTGTCATATTGTCTCTATATTCGTAGAGTGCCTGGCCGCGGCATTTTATACACGAATAAATGGGTCATCAAGGAAACTATTCCTGTGAAACATTGACCCCCTGACGATGTGACGATGACTGAAAATAAATAAAATGAAATAGTAGGCGGCAGGAATGTGCTTATCACAATGTTTTGCCTCGTTTAATGTTGTGTCAACGACACGATGTAATGATTTTTAATAGGGTACTCATCTGGCAACATTATCCCTCAGGTATTGATCAGTCCCCCCTACTTCAGAGAGAGGTGGAATTTATTGCATCACAAGGATGCGCTGCTTATGGGATTGTTCGCGTGTTTTTTTTTTCGATTTCGTAGTTGACTGTGAATATCGGCAGTGGTTACGTGATTAGCAAACTCTTTCAGCAATGCGGATCTTAGAAATGGCCAAATCTTGGCGCAAGAAGTTTGTACAAAAAGTTTGGCTGATCCGCTGCGAAGTCGTTGTCCATAAAATTAATCTACTTTTCATTGGATAAGTTATCGTCCTCGGAAAAACTATGTAGATACCGTTCAACATCTTTAAAATGGAACAACGGGGCCTTCGATTTTGATTACTACTCGGCACATCCATGATCTGGTAATTGTTGCTTCAACGTCGCGTTTTCTTATTTTTTATGTTGTAAACGTACGATTTGTCTAGAAGACCATCGTTTAGATTAGCGTTTTCTCCGGACCCAAAGGAGGACGATGTTTCTCCATCTGCAGAAATTTTAGGCACATATCCGTTCAGCTCGTTGTTCGATAAGTTTTCCCGTGCTTCTTGGAGGCGTAGCATGAGTGCAGGTTTATTACCAGGAGTCGTCAAATTTAAATCACTTAGGTTTTCTTTAAATTGGCACATAGTCGATTTCCATTTTGCCCATCGTGCAATATTTTTTGATTCGGCAAGAATTAACAAACATTAAGGACGATGTTAAGAAACTAAAATGAATTTGTAAGGACAGCAAAAAAAGAAGAAACAACAACACAGTAGGGTAGAGTCGCCTGAATCCGAACACTTCCAGTAGTCAAACACTTGCTGTACAAAAACGCTTAAACTGTATATTTGCTTAAATTTTAAAATTCTATGAATGCGAAATTCAACATGTGTTATTGCCTTAAACCTTAAAGGACTTCCTAGTATTAGAAGTACTGACAAATTTATAAAAGAAGGCAGTTTGCCTTGATGGTACAGAGAGTGTAATATGGTTCGCTTTTGGTAGAACAAAAAAAACTGTGTTTTGAGTCTTGTGGGAAAGTGTGTTTCTTTTGTGCAAATTAAGGTTAATATTTATTTTTAAAGTTTTTTTCACTACATAAAATGTACGTAATGTCATTTCAATAAAAATTTTATTTAAAAACATAAAAATTTTTGTATATTAAGTCTGTTCGATCATACGAAACCAATTTTTTTTGGGTTTCCTGTTCGAAAACTGTTGTTCGAGCACAGGCAACCTTTCCGCAACTATCTTCTTTCGTTCAGGTTATGAGTATCAAAGGAAATTGAATTATTTTTATATTTTTTTTTTGTTTATAAGAAGATCAAAGACCTTGGGTGCAGTATTCGAACATATTTTTCTTGGGCGTTAGATTTAAGGTAACTTAAGATTTCTGGTTTCCTCTGTCCGAACAGTTTTTAAATTTTCGTCTTTGTAGATATCAAGTATCTTACTTTGCTACAATAATTGTAAAAACTAATTTAATTCAGACACCATCAAAATTAATGAAGTCTCATTAGGAAATGCCTTAAAGACAATTCGTGAAGATAACTTCAGCTTTCGAGCAACACGTAGACAGTTTGGAGTTCCTATTACTACTCTTCACGATAGGGTTCATGGAAAAACTTCAGATGGGCTTTAACGAATGGGACCTGCGACAGTGCTTACAGAAAAATAGGAGAGAATGGTCGTCGATTGACCTATTAACATTGCCAAATACGGAATTCCTCAAAATTCAAATGAACTTCTTGATATGATAAAAAAGATAGTAAGGGATGAAAATCGAACAACTCCATTCAAGAACGACAGACCAGGCAAGAAAAGGTACCACAATTTCTTAAAACGGCATAAAGAGCTAAGCTTACGAATGACTGAATCTTTATATAAGGCCAGTGCAGTCTTAACTGCAGAAAGTATTCGAAAATGGTTCCGTGATTTGGACAATTATTCATATCTAGAACGGCCCCCAAAACAGGAATTGGGGGCCTAAGGATTTTCGAAATTTATATGAACTTAAATTATAAAATGAAAAAGTAAACTAGACGGTTCTACTGGTTTTCAGCGCAAATGGAGTGACATTATCCCCTGAAATTGTATTTCCCTACTTACGTAATCCACCATTTATACTTGTCGAAAAAATTCAGGAAGATTGGATTATTGGTCGTCCTGAAACAGGATGGATGAGGTCGGAAACCTTTTACGAACACATCGCAAATGATTTTAGTGGTTGGCTTGATCAAAATCATATTCAACGATTGTTTTTAATTAGTTTTTTAAAGGTCCTCATAAATAAAAATTTTCCTTTTTTAAAATTGAAGAATAAGTTGAAAAACTAATTTTTTTTAACTTTTGAAGGGTTTCATCTGTAAAAGAAAATCTTATGTTCGAATTCAGGAAACTTTATGTACGAGTTCAGGAAACTAGTGTTCGAATACTGGGGATTAAGGCTATTTTTCGGTTTTTGTTTTTTAATTGAAAAATATAAAAATTTTAATACAAAACTAATAACTAATTAAAAATTGTTTGAGTTGGAGCTGCAAATGAATTTTACTTAATGTAACTCGGTTTGGCAGCTCGATCAGAATAAACGATTACTTTACAAGGAACCATTAAGTGTTTGACTACTGGGGACATACGAGTACCTGTTAAACTAGTTTTTATTTATTACGAAGAGTCCTTCATTATGCGCTTCCTATCTTTAAATTTAAATAAAACAAGGTGTGTGTGAGATATCATCGAAATTTTTCATTCGCTTGAACGGCCAGCGATGCCATTATGTATGGAATATAACATCGTTCGCCGCGTCTTCTCCGGGTGGCGCGCATCCGAATTGTCCAATTTTCCATGACTTTGGCGCATAAATCAGGCTGAATTTGACCGATGGCATAGGTTTTGTTGGCTTTGAATTCCGCTATGGTTTGTGGTTTACTCGCAGAGACCTGCGACTTCAGAAAATCCCAAAATCGCACGATCTCGGTGGCCAGTTCACATCACATCCACGTGAGATGACCATGCCCTCGAATCGCTCGTGTAGAATTTCCAATGTGGCGTTAGTTGTGTGCATGTTGCGCCGTCCTGTTGAAAAAACACGTCGTTGGTGCCTATATCATTAAATTCAGGCCAAAAGAATGATAATCATCAAACCTATAGCGTTTGCCGTTGACGGTGAGGGCCTGACCAACATCGTTCTCAAAGAAATATGGACCAATGACGCCGCCAGCTCAAAATCTACAACAAATAGTGACTTTATCGGGATGTATTGGACGCTCTTGGACATCATGTGGATTCATATCATTCGTACCTATATCCCCTTGTGGGTCCTTGGGCCTCTACTATGTCTACGCGCCATAGATTGCGGTTTCTGGAAATGTTCCTCAGCTCTCCCCAACTTTTTCCCAGTTGCCGTGCTTCCTTCTCAACTGTTCTGCGCCACGTACTCCTCGGACCGCCGTGCATCCAACCGTCCTGAGTAAGCGGGTTCCATTGAATCTCTTGGTTAGCTATGGACCTATCACCCTTTCGGAGAGTGTGACCAATCCACTGCCACTTTCGTCGTCGTATGGTTGTGCCTATAGGTTCATAATCCGTTACCTGATAGAGCTGTTCGTTTGTGATACGGTCACCCTCCAGTGGTCATACGGTGGCCACCCTCCAGGTACCACATCCATATAGTAGCACTGATTCAACGTTGGAATGGAACAGTCGTAGCTTGGTGTTTAAGCTAATTGCATTACTTCGCCAAACTGTTGGCTATATCCAGTTCGGTTCCGCCATCGGTTGAGACAATACTCCCAAGGCATTGCAAACTCTCTACTCTCTCAACCGTCTGTCCAGCAATGCATATATGAGTTGATGAGTTTGGTCTTAGGCTCATCATTTTTGTTTTTGCCGAGTTAATTTTCAGCCCAACGACGTCTGCTTCCCTCTCCACATTTGTTGTCATTTGGTGAAGGTCCATCATTCTGTGAGACAGAAGGCATACATCGTCGGCGTAGTCAAGGCGTTTGAGTTCAGATGTAACAGTCCGGCGAATTCCTCCATTTCCTGTTAACAAGGCCGCATTCAGCACATCGCTAATCACCAATAGAAACAGTATTGGTGAAAGTATGCAGCCTTGCCTAACCCCGTTTTGGACTTCGAATTCCGCAGACAGTCTTCCTCTGTGTAAGACGTGGCATGTGGACGCATCATACGTAGCCTTGATAATTGCTATTAATTTATCAGGAATGCCTCTCCTGTGCAAGGCACGCCAGATAAATTCCCGATTGACACTATCAAACGCCTTTTCAAAATCGATGAGCAGCAGGTGAAGTGGTGATCGGTACTCAACATACTGCTTGATGATGATCCGCAAAGTGTTGATGAGGTCGACACAGGAGGATCCAGAGCGGAAACTTGCTTGTTCGGCGTCGAGTGTGTCTTCGAGGTGTTCTTTGATTCGCTCCAGGATGATTTTAGCTATTATTTTGGCCACAGCAAGCAGCACGCAGCACGCAGATACCACTCCAATTTTCGCATTGCGTTAGATTGCCTATTTAGGAAGCTTGACGATCATTCCCTTCTTTCACTCGTCCGGAAAACTCTCGGCTTTCCATGTTCTCACGACAAGTGGGAACAGTAGCTCACCTGATGCCGTTGGCGCATCTAGAAACAGCTCCGCAGGTACGCCATCAAGTCCTACCGCCTAATTGATTTTCAGTGCTTTGATCGCGGAAATAATCTCTTCCTTACTGGGGGGTTGTGGTGCGAATTCGGAATTTCTTGCTACGGACAGTTCAGTCTGACTTGGGTCCATATTGCTGGCGAATACTCTATTTAGAACCGAAGCAAAATGCTCCTTCCATCTCTTCAGTTGATCCTCATCCGACATCAGCAACGAACCGTCTAAGCCTTTCACTTGGTGTTGAGTAGAGCTTCGGCCACCTATAACCTCTTTAGTGATTCTGTAAACAGTTCTGCTGTCGCACCTCGCTGCTACTTCTCCTGCTTGCGTGGTCAGCGCATTGATGTAATTGCGCTTGTCACTTCTCACACTACGCTGCACTTCTCTCATCTTCATGCGATATAGGGACTCCAGCTCGATCCTTCCTGCTGCTGGAGCTGCAGCAATTCGAGCTCTTAGTTGTTTTCGTTCGTTGATCCTTCTCCATATATCCTAGGAAAGCCAAGCCCTGTGGCTTCCCAGCGATCGACCGATAATCCTTTCAGCACCTGATGTGATGAAAGTTTTCACAGCATACCAATGGTCTTGGTTGGTGGCGGGCAGTGAGCTGCTGATTGTTTCCACTCCTCGTGAGAGATGGTACCTTAGTTCTTGGCGCACTGTGGAAACTCTCAGTCGGTCTACGTTGAACCTAGATATTCTTGTGTCATTTGATCTTCAAACGGCAGCAGTGCGTAATTGGACAGTAGCTATTTATCAAAAGATGGTGATCTCGTACCAACCCCATGTCCGCTCCTCGTCTGTTTCGGACTTCTAGAAGACTAGTTCTAAAACGGCGACTGATGGCAAAATGGTCGATTTGGTTGGAGGTTGCTTACCTGTCAGTTGACACCCAACTGATTTTATGGCAGGCCTTGTGCTCAAACATGGTGCCACCTATGACAAGACGATTTGCATTGCAAAAGTCAACAAATCTTTCGCCGTAATAAGTTTGAGCCCTTCGTTGTCGCTGCCTACCTTAGCATTAAGGTCCCCCATCACAATGACAATGTCGCCGTTGGGTGTTGCATTGTAAGGAGCTCCCAGCTGGTTGTAGAAGGTCTCCTTTTCTTCAGACGAACCATCCGTAGGGGCGTAACACTGTATAATGGTGACGCGACGTACTCTCGTCCGGAATCTGGCCGTTAAAATCCTATTACCGTGCGGCTGCCATGAGATTAGGCCTCTGTGTGCTGCAAATGTTGACAGCAGTCCAACTCCATATCCACGGGGGCTTCCGATTGGTCTTCCGTAGTAGAGTAATACAGTGTTACGCGTTGGGGATTGGTACTCACCCGCTTCTAACCATCTTATCTCGCTTACTCCTAATATGTCCAGCTTATATCGCATAAACTCATGCTCTAATTGATGGAATATGGTGGAGCGTCTTAATATAAACTGACTTCATATTTCAGAAACCCATCTTAGTCTGAGTATGATAGCCAAAGGTGGTCAACGTATTATCAGTCCTTATCCGAGGCATTAAGTTGGTTTCCGTACCGGGCTGATTTCAGTAACGCGGATTGCTGGGCCAGGTTACCCAGTCTAGGCATAAGACCCTAGACAATCTTGCACTTGTAATTGTGGCCTACCTGTATAAGGATTTATACAAGTAGTTGCCCGGAGACCACTTCGAGGAGGTAAAGCAAGCACTACATTACGAACTTGGTTGCTGCGCTACTGGTCCAATCCATGTTTTGAACAGTTAGTAGTTTCACGATCAATTGCCATGCAGGCTCTCAGTCCGATACCATGTGGATTGGTATCGTCATAAATGATATTTTTTTGATAAAAATTAGGGTCAGTTTCGAACGCTCCAGAGCCCATTCAGCGAACACACAGCGTTGTCTGTGGTCGTTTACCTTCAGCTCCTGGGTCAGTTGAATTATGTACGAGTGCAGATCCCAAGTCACGATGCAAAATCCGCCAAGTTGTGGTCTGCGAAAGGCCGAGTTCTTGTGAGCGACGCGAAATCGACTGGACCGGATTCTCCTGTACACTCTCACTGACAGCGGTGATGTTTCCGGCAGATCTTGCGTTTCATCGACAGACAGGTGTTGGTTTATCGTTTACTGAACCAGTGGGCTCAAATTTGTCCACCACACTGCGGTAGGACAATTATGGCGACCGTAAAATGGGCGAAGCGCGCGGAAGGTTGCCCGAACAGAACACCCATTTTATCATTTGCACGTGTTCTTGAACGCTATGTCCGTCCATGATAATTTAGCAAAACAGACTAAATAAATGGCAGCCAATTTGACAGATGTAGCTTCAACAATATGGCCGCTATCAACTGTCAAAGTTCTGAAGTCCCTATTGGAGGACCCTGTATGTACATATATGTATATTTACATGACATCCACTTATTAAAAGTAACCGTTACTATTATTTGCTTATACCAGTAGGTGTCGCCATCGCTTTCTTCAAGTTGCAAAACCAGTTTCGTCCACTTACCATTCATTAGAGCGCTTAGAAGTATCTAAGAGTCAATTGCTTTTCCACTTTTCAATAGCTTTGAATAAATTTTGGTTCCCTTCGTCCTTTTTGGTTTTTTTGTTTTTGATATACAACAAAGTAATGTCCCTCTGGAGTGTTTAATAATTTTTGTTTTCCATAGTTTTATAAACCCTCGTTTGTGCCAACGGCCAAAGTGCGTCGCTCATTCATATGTAAAAGCTACCCAAACACAGCGCCCTTTAGCCCGTCAAGCTTCCCCATCAGCATGCCAGGAAGGCACGTCTATGTACTAGGTCTTCATTTTCAGCACACAAATATGCCAATTGCATAGCAGTGGCTCAGAAATTGGGGGTGCATGGAACGGCACGGCACGGCACGGCTACGAGGATCCTTTATTTATTGTTTCAAAAGTACAAAGTCCTCTTTCTCCCATGTTTGAGGATTTTTCTATCCCTCTTCTGGCTGCAGGATGGCTTTCTCTGTGTGTCAGTGTGTGCGTATGTATGTATATGGGGGGATTCCTTTTTTTTCTGTTTTATAAATTCCAAAAGGAATTTTCTTTTGTGTGCTACCGAAGCTTGGTTAGTGGGTTATTTGCTATGTTTTAACGGTGTGGCGGTTTCTGTTAACATTGTTAAGGACGCTTTGCCATTCTCTATTCTGGTTTGTTGTTGTCATTCTGTTTGGGTCTTCCTTGCCAAATAATGTCCCACCACCACACATTGACACACAGGCATACCATATCCCCACATACATACCTACATAGAGAAACAAAAGAACACATTGCGTTTTGAGGTTTTGTTTTGTGGGTGGGCTGCTCGTTGTCATTGTCGTTGTCAGCGGTTGTTTTAGTTGAATTTTCCAAATTCTAGGCGACGTCAAGAAGATGTTTTCGATGTTCATTAGAAATGGCTAGAATAGGGAACGTGTTGGTATTTTCTTTCTGTTTTTGGTTCTGTTTCCGGTTCCTAGCATCTAGGAATTCAAATTGGAACTACAAATTTTCGAGGCTTGCCAAATATGTTCGAGTGCACACGCATTTCTGTGTAGCAACTAGGAATAGTCAGAGTGTTCTATCCGAATTTAATTGGAAAATGGGAAACTTGTGTAGCTAAAGGAGTAATTTTTGCTATTTTTCTGTTGCACGAGATTAAGAGTTATTTTATTGCGAAGAGATAATGGACATTTTGTTTTATGTCGTATCTTTTGGATTTTTTGGTGCACTAACATTGTGGGGTAGTATCCTTTGGCTAAAACATTTTGAGTGTAAACTATTTTGAAAAGCTTGAGCAAGCTCGAAGTCTGAAAAGTTCATCCTTTCCTTCTACTCTTTCATTTGTATTTGACGAGGCTGCAACATCATAAAGATGTAAGAAATCTCTATCAAATTACTAGGACCACTGTCGCGTTTAATCTGTCCAAGCCCATGCAAATGTTATTCGGCCATTTTTTGACCACATGCTCATGGTGGCGGAGTATGTTATACGGACCAACGACGGCGTCCACAGCCTTATTCAATCCGAGCTGCCTGGCACACACCTAATTTCATAGCTACTTCGAGGTAGGTAATGGACTAACCTGCACTTTCAGTGACAAGAAATGTTTTAGAACTCACTGCCCCCATAATTACTTGCGTACGACTTGATTGAACGGACCCTATGAGTCGTCAAGAAAACTTTCATGGGTATTGGGGGCGAAAGCGGCCAAACTGAGTCCGACGATAAACGAGGGCAACACAATGTACATGCTGTAAACAGATAAAGACGCACACCACCGACGGCTTGGCTAAATAGTCATCATTGGCATTTATAAGTCCGAGGTAGTTAAGGACTTTGTTTCATCCATCTTGGGCCCGCTGTTACAAGCACTAATGATATCAGTGCATAAATCAAACGGAGAATTTGTCTGGACAATCGCTGTTTCTTTGAGCTTATGAGGCAATGGAGTAACAGAGCTCTCTCTCGTAAGACTAAACTACTTTGTGCACGACCACTATCATCCGGGTCCTGCTCTATTATGCAGAGGCTTGGAGCTTTTCAAAAGCGGATGAAGAAAGACTTGGCCTTTTTGATCGACTAGACGCCACAGCTCAGGCCTAAATAGTCTTCGAATCTAAACCCAGGAGCGGTGCAGCAGAGAACGACCTCATATAACGAAGCGCACTCAAGTGTTAACAGACCTTAACCAACCAGTAGCTGGTGCCTCCCGGAGATCGTGCTAGCTGGAGATGCTAGTTGGTTGAGGCCCAGATTAACGACGGACTGTAACTCCATCTAAGTAAGTAAGTAAGCTAATGGTGGCCAACAGATCACCTGTGTCCTGTACGATTACAAGGGCTATATTTTGGTGCATATAGGATTAATATAGGGTGACCAGATAAGAACGATAGAAAAAAAACAACAACGTTGTGAGATATAAAATTGGTTTTAGCTTTATTTTGAAGCTGCGTTCATGCCATTATGTATATAATAGCACATCATTCAAATAACCGCCTCGGCTTCAAGCGGTCGGTTCAATTTTTGATGACTCGGTCCAATATGTGCCGCATTATTCCGGAAATAGCGTGTTTAATGTTGGCCTCCAACTCGTCCTAACTGGTTGGCTCGTTAGCGTAGACTAAGGATTTGACGTAGCTCCAGAGAAAATAATCGAGTGGTGTCAAATCGCATGATCGCGGCGGCCAACTGATGAACGCTCGCCGTAAGGTGACCCAGTCGCCAAATTTCTCCTTCACAGCTTCAAGCGTTGCGTCGCTTGTATGGCAGCTCCCATATATCGATGTTATCGAGCTCTGACTACACAAAGTCGGTTACTATTTCTCTGTACCTGAGACCATTTCTCATTTCAAAAGAAACTAGGTTCGATGATGCCGCCATGCCATAAACCGTACCAAACAGTCAATCTTTGTGGATGCATTGATACTTAGCCGAACACTTGTGGATTGTGTTCGCTCCAATAATGGCAATTTTGCTTGTTGACATAGCCGCTGAGCCAAAAATGGGCCTCGTCCGAGAAGATGATTTTTTGGCCAAAATCCGGATCTCCGGCCAACATTTCCAACTCCCAATTAGCGAGCTCACGGCGTTGTCAATGGTCATCCGGCTTCAATTCTTGTGTTAGCACAGTCTTACATGAATGTATGTAGGGACGAATCCAACCCCAAAATAGGCCGGTTTAACTCTCTGGCGGTGCCAAATTCAGCTGATCGGCGCCGAATCGACATTTCTGGATTTTCTTCGATACTGGCCGCGACGGCGGCTATGTTTTCTTCATTTCGCACCAAACTCTGTTTGGTTGGTGGCTTAAGATCCAAAAGAGTGTACTCAAGCTCAAATTTTCCACGGTGCGACGAATTTCCTTCACACTGAAGCCATGATGATGACCGACCTCGCGACGAAATTCATGTTGCGTATTTACAACTGAGCCTGAATTTTGATAATATTTTGAACGATGCACGATGAAATGGCAAATCTTACTGAATATTTTGACAGCTGGATGTCATTGGTAACTTTGACAGCTGCTGAAACATAACAATAGGAAAAACTATCATTGCTATCTGCTAACCCTATAACAACGGAATGACCAACACAGCTATCTAGTAAGAATTGTACGACCTTTGGATAGAACCTATGCAAGGAACAGATCTGGCCTACTTAGTTGATAAATTAATCCCCCACGAAATAATAAATACTAACTGCTGGTCAGCAGCAATACTCAGCTGCATGAAAAAGGCACAGAGTAGTACAAATTTCCTTTACAAAACGATCCAGTATGCCACTAAGTGACGAGGTTAACTCCTGTTAACCTGCTGTTGAACTGATGCGATTGTATTCAATTGAATCATGGGATCAACACTCAGACACCTTGTGTGAGCAGCTTGAACATTTTTGGAGTTGAATCTATAAGAGTGCATACTCGGATGCAGCTCATATCCACGTAGTGGGTTAAAGCCTGCGGCATATCTGATCGCTTTCATCTAAAGGGTCGCAGAAATTGTCTGCGGCTTCATGTGGATTGCTGCTCGTAGTTTTTACTTACAAACGCCTCGAATGCCTCGATAAACAGCGATTGCTACCGGCAAAGAAGCACGGCCGGACTTAACCAAGAAGTGTTCAGTTTGGAACATGTGAATGCACATTCTCTCACAGAGGTTAAAGACGACGGAGTTGCTGCTTCTCTAGAACAAATTACACGAGCAGTGACCTAGATATGACAATTTTAACGCAAAGCTACGAAAAGCTAGGCTGTACTGTAGTAAAACAAAGCCATGTATGACACCATCTCCAAAAACGCATTCAGGCATTATTGTGGGTAGTACATGTTTATCGCCAGTGGGACATGGAGGACCTGGGATCAATCATTCGGAATCCAAAAAGACACTCCTCCAGCCTGATGGATGTTTGAGGTGAGATAGCCGCAATTACAAGAGATTGCCAAAGCCCTTATCAACCGAGTCCTCTTTAATCACTTAAGACATCAATTATCTCAACAAGTACTGCGGGCCAGTGACAGCGCTGACAAAAAAGCCATCTTAGACACCGCTTCTGATGTGCTGGGTTCGACGAAGAATGTCGACAATCACATTGTAGCGAAGCAAGAATCATACAAACTGAGAGCACCGCTTTCCACAGAACAGCAAGAGCTACTCACGAAATTTGCACACAGAAGTGACTCTTGCAGTACAAATCAAAGCCGACTTTTTGTACATAGGCCCAGTCACAAGCACTACCTCGTGTACACAGGAGCAGACATATCGGTTTTCCCAGCATCCAAGTATGAACAAAAAAATACACCTGACCCTAACTTTTCTCTTTACGCCGCAAAGTCATCTCCTTTTAAGACAAATATTCACTTAAAGGCCCAAGACTTTCACCCGAAAAATTATTAACTGCTAAAAGAGAAATTCGCCACATGCTGGAGCAAGGCGCATGCAGACCATCGAAAAGAAAAAAATGGAGAGTGGAGATTCTGCGACGGTTACTGTCAGGCAGGTCTACTAAGATGTTTCGCATGTAGATAAATTCGATAACATCAGCCTTATAGGCGCACCCGCCCCAACAGAGGAAAAGGACGATGCTACCAAAGAAAGTTTCTGCGAGCTCCTCGACAAAACCTACGAGCAATGTTAAAATCATCAAATCATGCGACTGTAATGTCAATATTGGAAAGAAGGACATCTATGGTGGCACAATCAGAGACATAGCCTACACGACACCACGTCTGGAAATGGACTTAAGCTAATCGATTTCGTTGTCGGGAGTAACGCTACTATAGGAAGCACACGGTTTCCTCACATCAATATTCACAAGACAACATGGGAGACATCAGATCAGCGAACTGTCATCCAGATTGATCCTGTTGCGATCGACGTAAGACACTGCTCAGGTATTTTAGATGTCCGAACATTCTTAGGGGCCAAGACAGACTCGGGCCACTACCTGTTTGCAGCCAAGATATGTCTACGGATATCTCAGACGCCACAACAACGGGGAAATACTATGAGGAGATTTAACGTTGAATGGTTGCAATAGCAACAATCCGACAAAACATTTACTGATCGCGTATCCCTCAACCTCTCGAGAAACCCTTCGCAGCCAGCATAAAGTGCTGAAGACCAGTGGCTTAAACGCCGAGAAACCATCAGGAATGCCGCCACTTACGTGGCGACAACTACGAAACCCCTGGTTTGATGATGAGTGCAGGCAAGCACATGCAGCAAAACAACATGCCTACAAAGCGGCGTTGCACAAAAGGACGAGAGGGGCGAGCATGAGAAGGCGCTATCGAGGAAATAGAGAAGAACTACTCCCGGAATAATGTTCGGAAGTTTTACTAAAAGTTAAAAAAAGACGTATCAGGGTAATAAGACCCGAACGGAAACCTGTAGAGCTGAACAAGGAAACCTTGTAGTAGAGTCACAGTCGGTGATGAAGATATGAAAAAATCATTTCTGCAGACTGCAAAACGGCGAAGACGACACAAATTCTGCTGTCAAGCAGAGCGAACTATTCAATATTGACGATGCAAGTCAAGAATTCCGTCCATCCGACCAAAATGAAGCGAGGATAGCAATATCTAAACTGAATTCGAACAAGACTTCCGGGACGGACGGCCTATCCGCCGAACTATTTAAGGCAGCAGGAGACTACTTGGTAGAGAGCATATACCAACTTATTTCCCAGATTTGGTCGGATGAATGTATGCCTGATGAATGGAACCTCGACATCATTTGCCGGTTCACAGGAAAGTACAAAATCTAAACTGCGCCAACTATAGAGTTATCAGTCCCCTAAACATTGCCGTATTGTGCGAGCGCTTGTAACCATTTGTCAACGAACTGATTGGACCCTATCAGTGCGGTTTTAGGCCCGGTAAGTCCACAATTGATCAAAAATTCATACTACGGCAGATCCTGGAGAAAAAACAAGAAGTTTAGATCGACACCCACCACCTTTTTTTCGATTTTAAAGCCGCATATGACAGCATCTACAGAGGCGAGGTATACAGAGCCATGTCTAGTTTTGGCATTCCTTCGAAACTCGTCCGCTTATGCAGGTTGCCGATGGAGACAGCTCGCTGCTGCATCGGTAATGACCTAACCGATACCTTTGATGTCAAAAAAGGATTTAGGCAAGGCAACGCGCTGCATTTGGCTTCTCCAACATCATACTTGAAGGAATTGTGCAAGGCCGACGA
Source organism: Volucella zonaria (assembly GCA_963966105.1). Classification (NCBI taxonomy): domain Eukaryota; kingdom Metazoa; phylum Arthropoda; class Insecta; order Diptera; family Syrphidae; genus Volucella; species Volucella zonaria. The sequence goes on from OZ014530.1 coordinate 11,491,055, forward strand.
TATTATTGGTAGAACACAGCGTGCTGTCACTGGTGCGATTGCTAGTATAGGAACAGAAGCAGCAAAAACGAGGGTAAAACAAAGTAAATGCTATCAACAAGAAGGGAGACCCAACACCGACGAATCGGCCAGAATGTCACAACCGACAGCTATAACTTGAGCTACAATAGTAAGGGACTTTGTCTACCTTGGCTCTGCTATCACATCTGGACACTTTCTAAAGCGGATGAAGATATCCTTGGTAGGTTTGGCAGAAAAATTCTTCGTAACATACCGTATTTGAACGATGAACTCTACGAGCTATACAGCGACATCGACCTGATCAAAAAACTGCGCATTGGGCGTTTGAGATGGCTTCTACATGTAGAGCGAATTAATACTAACGCTCCAACGTGCATGATCTTCGACTCTAATCGGGAGGGACAACGCAGTAGAGGAACGCCTCGCCTTAGGTGGGATGCACAGGTGTCAAGGGGCCTCAACTTACGTAGAGTGCGCACCTGTAGGGAGTTAGCCAAAGACCGCGCTAATTGGAGAGGCTTATTGGCCGAGGCCCAGGTCCACCCCGGTCTGTAACGCCGCCTAAGTAAGTAAGTTGTAAGGGACATCAAAAAACTCGGTGTGTGACACTGGAGGCAGCTACCTTACGATAGAGCTGAATAGAAAGGCTTCTTGTTTGTAGACCGGACTGTAGCGCCATGCAAAGTCAGGTCTTTGCTAATTATTTACCTGCCGCTGCTAAGGGTTGTCCCCGTTATGGTGATGCAATATTAATTTACTATAAAATTTTCTTTTTCTGTGAAAAGAAAATTCTCTCTTTCATTAAACAGGACACTGCTTCGTTTGATTTTTTTCTGTAAGAAAGGATGGATATACCGGACTCTATATAAGTTTGTCAAGGAATCGCTTCTCCCAACGCAGTGCTACAAAATTCCCTCAAAATGAATTCCTTGTTAGTTTCTGTTTATTGCTATAGTTCAACATCTCTTCCACCGAGAGATCCTTATACGAGTAAATCCAAACACCATAAATGTAATTGCTGCCATCGCATAAGCCTGCAACCCTTTTCTTTGAAAGAGTTCAAAGTACAAATATTTATCGCGATAAATTGAACTCAGTGTTGAAGGATCAGAAAGGGTAAAAAGGTTTCCTTGAGAAGGTCAAACGGACAATTTTACTTAACGATCACGATGATGATAAGAAATTGAATTACTTTAATAGCTCACAGCATAAGAAAGTAACAAGGACTCTTTGAAAGCTCTTTGGTCATCTCGGGATTGCGAATACCATTTTCAAAAATTACGTAGGTGTCCACTAAAAACATCTCCGAAGACGATAAGCTCTCTTAGGGATTCAGGAAGTTTCTGCATAATTCTCTGTTTCTTTTCACAAAATTGAAGAAAGGGGGCAGCAAAAAAAAAAAACAAAAAAACTAAACAAAAGTTTAAAAGCCAAACCCATAAACGCTTCACAACTCAAAGGACAATTTTGTTCTTGCTGAAAGTATCACTTTGTGCGATAGAAACGTTTATAAAAATTTCACCTCAAAGGGGTGGAATACATTTTCTTGTCGCATCTTTAACATCCAAGTACAAGTACGAGTATGTCCTTCTTCGTTTCGTCGTATCTTTGGCTTGTTTTTTTCGCATCTTTCGCATCTTTCTCGTCCTTTTCAATTTTTTTTTCTTTTTCCTATTTTCTGTTTTCGTCGTATCGCCGTTTTCATCGTTTTCATCGTTTCACCGTCGTCAACAACCACTCACATTTGCCCATCAATGACAACTTTAATATCCTTGATATTAATCGTTCATTTGAATATAAAAATGCGCACATTTCGCTGCACAATTTTCAAAGTCGTATTTGATTTTGCGAGTATCCTGCAATTGGTGCTGTTCCTTTTTGCTTTTACGTTTGAGCAAATCCTTGTATGCGTCCTCGTCGAGTGTTTGACTCTGTTGACGCTCATGGGGTGAATAAAAAAAGACGGCGAAATAGGGTGTACGGATGCGGATACGGATACATATCTATTGAATTTTGAAGTCGTGATTCTTTACATATACTCGTAGACTTTTTGTACTTAGCGCTTTCAAGATGAAATTGCGGAAGCAAGTTTAGTTTGTCCTTTTAGTTTCTATATATTTTTTCGCTCATTGTTTCATAGAACACTTCGCTTCGCTGGCGCATCCTCGGCGCATTTGCTGACTCTAACAGCGGCGTGGTACGGGTACGGGTTCGGGTACGGGTACGGGTACGGGTATATGGGATTCGTATTCCCATAGTGTAATAGCACGAGTAAATGTAATGTAAAATACAAAAGGAAATTGAAAAGAAATTGTGAAAATTGAAAAACTAAGCAGAAGCAAAAAAGTGATGAAATCGACGTTCATTCGCTTGCTCTGCATTCTAATTGAATTCTTGTTGGGACATGTGCAAATATTGACTGCAAGTATTACCAGTTGCAGGGGAATGCCATTAAGTCTAGTTCTGTTCTCTATATTTTTCTTTGTTTTCCTTGTTTCCCTGTCTGTTTTTTTTTTTTTTTTTTTTTTTTATCTGCCTCGTCCTTGGCATTTGCGCTTTCTTCTTTTGTTTTTAATATTCCATTCACTTTGGGGGGGAATGGGAAAGCATTTTATTAATATAAATGCATTTTTCGGATGTCTAGAGACAAGTTGCATAGGAATATGAGATAAACGAAAAGGACAGGCGGATGTTTGTGGTGGGTGGTGGTCAGCTTCCGTAGAACTACAGCCGGGAGTACAGAACAAATGTAAATATTCTTTAGAATTGAAGAGATCTTGTGTATTTAAATGGAGTTGAGAAAAATATGCTTTTGATGAACCTCCTTCAGTTCCGAGGGCCAAAACGATTTAAAAATTGCTAAGGCGGTACATATACCATACTCCTTTCGTTCTTTTGTTGTATATGGCGTCTCTAAGAGTTCTGGGGAAATTGTGTTAGCACTTGAAATTGGTATGGCGACAAGTAGTATTAGGACTCGCAGATGGAGAATCGTTCGACAGGTGTTGGTTCGCTAAATAACTAGGAAACGCATGTATCATCGGGTATTCTGCACTTCCACTAGTAAGTCGACCCTCACGGTTTCTTTCGAGACTATGATTTGATTATGATATGGATTCTTCTACCGTGAGCATCGAACTTGTCGGGTTGTAGGGGCTGAGTAAGCCAATGAATCTCGAGAAATTCTCCAGACGAGACCTGAAAGTAATGATGCCCTCCCCCTCTCGGCCCACTTAGCAACCACTCCTTTTTCGCATGGGCTGCATCAAGGTGTCATACGACCCGTGCCGAAGATCAACTTGGCTGAAGGTCTAGCATCTCCAAAAGTAGCTCAGTCGCGAAGGGTGTATCCTCGGATACCTGGCGACCTCCGGATTAGCTAGTCTTATCTGTATACGGCGAATCTCTGGACAGATGGACCATCCTCTCTCCGTTACTCGTGTTGCCATATTATGGATGATATCTCAAAAAAAAAATATCGCACGAGGCCGGTACCCTTTTAATACCGTACGGTAGAAAGGTGAGTGCACCGACTACCGGCAAGGCTCCTGCATTGTCGAGCGGAGGTAAAATTGTGACAGGCCATGGTGCATCTTCCTCTAAAGGCAAGTGCCACGAGGCTAAAAAGAAATCTTCAAGGAGTTTTAAGACTGTGACAAGCCATGGTCCTACCACATCCTCCACCCCTTGCAGCAGCAAGTTTGTGGCAATCCACGGAATTGTCGCTGCAACTAAAACTCCTCCTCCTTAAGTGCTCAGCAGCATTGACAAGCTCCACCTAAGGCGCTCTACCTAAGACGCCGAAATACTTTACGCATCATCAAAACCTTCGGATCCATCCCGGAGGTTGAGAGAAGTGCGGATATAAAGAGCAAGATTGAGTGGGCTAACAACATTCTAAAAGACGTCTTACCCACTGCTTCCAATGCTCCCAAAACAACAGAAGACTCTTCCAAGCGCCAGAGATCCTTGGAGGAAACCGTGCCGGTTCCCAAGAGGCCCAAAACTTACAACACCAAAACCCCTGGGCCATTCAACAGCACAACTCCGAGGTCTTTCAGCGAAGTCCTAAAGGACGCAACAATAATCCCGGTAATTGACAGGAACGACACAGACAGATCAATAACACCTAAACGGTGGCAGTTGGTCAAGCTAAAGCTTTTAAGCACCTTTTTGGCCATCATGCGGGAAAACTCCGGACCACCTCCCGTCACAAGCGACACTGGCTGGCACCAACGCCACGTCAAGCTTATCGCATGTGCCAATCAGAGATCTCTTGATGTCTTCACTAAGGCCATAGGTGGTTTAGGAGAGATTTGGCCACGTGCAAAACTCGAGGTCGTGTCTTCAGAGGATATCCCTAGCAGACCTTAGTCTTATGCTAAACAGCAGGATAATCAACTCCAAACTGGGTGAGGCTTCTGCTAAAAGATGTGTCAGCAGAGGTACGCCGCAAAGCCCCTTCTCTGGAACTTGGTAGTAAATGAACAGCTGATATACCTGGAAGCGGGTGGTAGCCGGGTGATTGCCTATGCAAGAAGCGATACCCATGTTTTGTCTTTTCCGATACAGCAAAATATTACTGGGTCTCATTTTTGACAGAAAACTAAACTGGAAACCTAACATACAACAAAGAGTCAAGAAAGCTGGGGTAGCGAGCCATTGGGAACAAATGGGGCCTTCAACCTAACATAACCGACTGGTCATAAGACCGATACTCACTTACGGGATTGTTGTCTGGTGGACGGCCTTAGACAATGCAGGCAACTGCAGTAAACTAAGCAGAGTCCAAAGAACAGCATGTTTATGCATAAGTGGAGCTTTACGGTCTACTCCCTCGGCGGCATTAGACATTCTGTTTCATTTGACAGTTGGATCTAAAACTGATAGCGGGGTTTGTGGTGGTGCTTTCTCAGAAAAATTAAATCTAAGCCTCTCTTTCCGTCTTCCAAATCACTGTAGCGTGTTGCAAAAGAAAATTTTAGCGATTAAGGAAGCTCTGCCGTGGCTGAAGAAAAACGTGATATCTGCAAGGGATATCCGCATCTTTTCGGATAGTCAGGCAGCCATCAAGTCCCTGGATTGAGCCTCATTAAATTCGAAAACCGTCCTTGAATGCCGATCATCTCTTATGGAGATGGCAGAGCAGTTCAACTTTCACCTTTGTCGGGCCGCAGAGACATTTCAGGGAATTGTAGGGCCAACGAACTTGCCAAAATTGGAGCCACTCTACCTATTCTATCGGAAAAGGGTTGCATAGGTATACTACAGATCTGGCCAAAGTTAGATCCGAATCGCTGTAAGTGTCTGATTCTTCTAAATAGGAAGCATCTCAGCGCCATCATAGGTGCCATCACTGGACACTGCCTCATAGGTAAGCGCTCAAGACGGCTTGGCGTCTTTACATGTGATTTCTGTAGAAGCTGGATGGACAAGGACGAAGAGGAGACAATCCTCCCATCACCTTGTACATGCCCAGCGATCTAAAAAAATATGGACGTAAACAGTCGCTTATGCTTCATCGCGAGCTCAAACTGGTTCCATTAGTAAGAGGATCATAGATCCACGTGACATCACAATAGGCCAATAGGCCTAAATGGGTTGGTGTTTCCAACAGCCACACTTAGCTACTTACCTACCTACCATGATATGAATAGACTAAATGTTACGACAAAGTCAGTAAGTTGGAAAATCATATAGAACAAATGGCGGCTTGTAGATTTCTCCTAACTTAAGCGCCTCTACAGACATGCCACAATCAGCTCACTATCAGCTCCCATCTTCAAAGGTGCTGGCTGCGGTGTCCATATCCACTTGGTGCACTTTATTAAGAGAGCCATCACCGGTTTCGATTAGATTTGGCTAGATGCACTAGACCTGTTAAACGCTAGGGTTAAGTTAAACGCGTCACACGAGCCGTCTGATCCCTAGATTACCCGAAAACCTTGACATATCGAAACCCTGAGCTCTCTATCACAGACGAGTCTATCTCAAGTATCTGCGCTGCAAACTTCGACATGACAGTTGCCAGAGAGAAGTCACAAATCGGTCCATCCAATCCATCCCTTTTCTATAAACAAAGTGTTTCATCAATAACTTTGGTATGAAAGTTGCAGTGTTGAGGTTGTTTGATAAAAAGGAAGATCTTGTGGCTAAACCATCGAACAGATTCTCTCAAGCTAGCCTTTGCAGCTTGCTTAGTCAATATTCGCTTCCAGAAATCTTTATGACATCACCATTGGTATGGTACTGAACACCAAATATGTCAAAGTACATGACGTATACCGTCTTAGTCTATCGCTAGATCTGCGTCCGACGTAGCCGTTGATTCCATCTTGGAGTCCGATTTGTGCTTTGTATTGGTCATGGTAATGCACTGATGTCCACCCAGTTGTTGTTGTGCAGGTCCGAGTGTTCAGTTTCATTTGAACGGTTAAACTCAGAGACTAGCGTTTCACAACCATGGTTTGGGACCGGCTTTGGTGGAAAAAGACTCTACGAGTAGCTTTCTTAAAACCATTTCACAGGCTGCCGGTGGTAAGCCATTGTTGGAACTATGACCTCTTGTAAGGCTCTTAGCTTCTCCGTTTTACATGCCTGAACTTGATCCTTTTGAACCTGAGTGTGATCTGAGTAGTTTCTTTCCGATTATATCGTTGAATTCGAAATACGGGTAATTCCCTTGAAAAAAAAGTCCAAGCAACAGTATTGGAATATTGGTCATTCTGCTGAGATTTGAGACGCTTACTTAGCTGTCCACTGTGCTAGAGCCTGAGTATATTCCTTATGACTTTTACAAATTGATAAATTGTCTTTGATCATCCTACTTTCACATTTAGGAATCAGAATAGAGATGCTTTTCAAAAAACGTCCTCGTCATTGTAGTTTTTGCCCATTAAAGTCTACCATCGAAAAGAAATTGACGTTTTTCAGTTCATCGATTTCAAATTTGTCTATGATGGTGTTTATAGGGACAAGGCATTTGTAGCGGCATACAGCCTTGATATCCTTGCAAAGCACTTTTAAACTTCAACAAACAAGTCTCTCCAAAAATGTTGCTTCAAATCGACCGAATACACCATCGCCCTACCTGGACAATCCGCGATGTCCATCTTAAGTGTGTCAGGAACAGGATATCTTTATAGATGCTTCCATATGTGGCCTCAAGTGCGAATATTTGGTCAATTGTAAATAAACCAGCCAAAGGTTTGAACCTTTTTGGATTTATCGACAACAAATGATATCAGACGTTCATCCAATACAGGAGACAGCATCGTGCATGCAAAGTTAAGGAGAATCATGTCTCCTTACTACTCGTAGTTAACGCAGCGTAGGGGTTTTCCTTTTAGAAAATGATGCTGAAGCTGCACTCATCATTTATATTTTCTTCCGAGAAAGATTTGGAATCTAGTTGTTGTATATCATCTATTAAGTCATTCCCGACTTTAAATAGGAGGACGGCCAAAATCCCAGCGCACGCTCAAGGGATTTGTGTACTCTTAAAATGTTTGTACCCAGCGCTGGCGAAGCAGACTTACGGAAGGGGAAAAAAGAGGTACCAATGTACATTGGTCTTAAATGTTAGCAGGTTAACAGGTGACCAGGTAGCAAACAGTTTTTCTAATTGTTATATTTCAGCAGCTGTCAAAATATTCAATAAGGTTTGCCGTTTCATCATGCATGGTCTTACGTTTGCCGAACGTGCGGAAATTATTCAAAAATATTATCGAAACTCCGGCTCAGTTATAAATACGCAACGTGAATTTCGTCGTGAGGTCAGTCGTCATAATGGCTTCAGTATGCAGGCAATCCATCCAACCGTGGAAAGTTCGAGCTCTTTTAGATCTTAAGCCACCAACCGAACTGAGATTGGTGCGGAATGAAGAAAATATAGCCGCCGTGGCGATCAGTATCGAAGAAGACCCAGAAATGTCGATTCGGCTCCGTTCAGCTGAATTGAGCATCGCCAGAGAGACAACTCGGCTTATTTTGCGGTTATATTCGGGCCTACTTCCATATAAGATTGTGCTGACGAAAGAATTGAAGCCGGAAGACCATAGACAACGCTAGTTGGGCGGTGGAAATGCTGGCCACAGATCCGGATGGCCATTGGCCGTCTGACGAAGCCCATTGTTGGCTCAGCGGCTATGTCAACATGCAAAACTGCCATTTGGTGCGCTTTATGGCATGGTAGCATCATCGGACTTTATTTCTTTCGAAATGAGTAAGGAGACACCGTTACCGTCAATGGTCTCAGACTCGACAATATCGATATATCCGAGCTGTGATTTCAACAAGATAGTACTACATCTCACGGCGAGCGTTCACCAATGAGCCGCCGCGATCATGCGATTTGACACCGCTCGATTATTTTCTCTGGTGCTACGTCAAGTCCTTACTTTAAGCTGATAAGCCAACCACTTTGGACGAGCTCGAGGCCAGCATTCGACACTCTAATGCCGATTGGGGCGACTCATCAAGAATTGCAGCGACCACTTGAGGCACTGCCTGCGAAGCCGAGGAGGCCATTTGATTGATGTGCTATACCATACATAATGGCATGAACGTAGCTTCAAAATAAAGCCAGAATCATTTTTATATCTCACACCGTTATTGTTTTATTTAAATTTTTTTTCCTGCCGTTTTTATCTGGTAGCCCTTCTAACGACTGGGAAATGGAAAGCTCGGCAGGGCATCCCATAAGCGAGTTGTACGGCTTAGGAACGATATTTTAAAGTACGTTCAAGAGTAGGCTTGAAGGTATACGGATGTTACGATTGAAGGTTTGAAGAGGCGGAATACTGCCGGCAATTTCAATATAGCACTGGTGGTGGAAATAGCCATAAAACAAAGTGAGACAGGCGATATTACGTCAGTCTTCTAAGGTGCCAATTGACTGACTGATATTAAGTAGTATCACCTAAGAGTTTTACCGCACGGTTTTGAATCCTATCTAGTAGGTGCAGATAAATGCCTTATACATATGTTGAAGCCACATCAGTGTGAGTGAAATATTTCTTACATCACTTGAGAAAACCTAGACTTTCGAGGCGACACCGAATTTGTGATCATTCCAACGTAAGTTGTCATTGACACACATACCGAGAATGGAAAGTTTTTCGGTTTCGACGATGCAAGTGCCATTCGTGGATAATCGCTGGATGTTTCAATTTCGCCTTAGGCACAGCAGACAGTATTTTGTTTTTCAACCATTAAATTCCACTCTGTTGGTAGTTCTCCATTTAGTGAACAGCATCGAAATTTAATGAGCTCTGCATATGTTGCCGTTCCCGTCCTACAGCCTAAGAGCAGGGACATGAATACGGGAACGAAAACAAAAAGCAGATAATACTGCCGTCAGCAAAGGAATATATTGGATTAGAAGCAGCAGACAAGATGATGTAAATTAAAAAGAGTGGCGAAGACAGAACAGAACCCTGCGGCACACCAGCATTTATTTTGTGGATATCAGACTTGAAACCATCCAAGACATCCAAGAGTTGAGCGTTGCGAAGTAGGTTATCATCGCTCCCAAGAGCACGCATTTTCGACAAACGAGCCTGATGCCAAACGCTGTCAAATGCCTTAGAAGTATCAAGTGTAGCTATCCTGCTTTCAACAGATTGATGTACCTGCACCTTGGTTTGGTACCACTATTCGGTGAGACATGCCATCAAATCACCAGTGGACCAGTTGCTACGAAATCCGTACTGCCGCTCATTGAGAAGTTTTCGAGTTTCGAGATATTTCATGAGCTGACGGTTTATCAGCGTTTCCATGACCTTGGAAAGAAGGGACGTAAGTGTAATGGGTCTGTAGGAATAGAGAGAAGAAGATTCGCCTTTTTTAGCAACGGGCTGGACAAATGCTGTTTCCCATCTGCTCGGAAAGGGTCCTAAAGAGTGGGATTGATGAAAAAGTTTTCGCAGTGGTTTTGCAAGTGAGGAAGAACACCTCATCAGAAGAAGGGGAGATGTACCATCTGAATCAGCGGATTTATGTATATTAAGATCTATAAGTACTCTTGCTACTACACGTGATAGTGGATTCTTGTCCTTGATGCTCTAATACGTTCTTTTTACCATTTGGTTGGTATTTCGTACTTTTTTTCTGAAGTGTCGCTTCCTTATTTCCTTGATCACGAGTTTCTTATGGTGTTTCAACATCATGGCATAGTTTTTCTTATCAGCTCATTTTCTTTGTAGCTCCATTTCGCATCCGCATCTTTCATAAATCCTCGTATAAAACAGAGCACATCAGAACTGATGGCACTTAATGCGGGTTGTAAAGACATCGATGAAAGATTGAATTTAATGCCTTGTTGCAACTGAAGCATTTAATGTTAAGTCTCCTCACAGTACTTTGTGTTATAATGGAGTCAGAGATATCAGTAAACATACCTCGGGTTCGAAAGAGTTTGGATCAGGTTTCATCTGCCAATTTCTATATTTCAGCACGTTAACTAGTGCTGAAAAATCCATGTAGCGCTTCTTATAATGTGTTGACACCACCGCTGATTCAATTAATAATAAACCGACTCGAGCTCTTATACTTAGAAAGGCAGGTGTATTTGTACATACCTACCACGAGGGAGTTGTTTAAGTAGAATTGTATCTCCCTGATCTGCTGTCCTGTGCACAAACATGAAACTTGAGAGATTTGGCCGAAAATATTCAATAATTTTTCAAAATAAGCTTTTCCATAATGTAATCGACGGCCTGTATGTTACTATGAAATTTTTATCAGGTGCCTCAAATGGGGTGTAACTTCAACGACGATTCCGTGAATTAACCCCGTAGCATAATATACTCGAGCAGAACCTCACATGAAGTAGTGCAGATTAAAACAACCTCAACCCCCAACTGAAGACAGTTAACTGTGAACCCGATTGGTTGGGGAAGCGCCCCAAGTATAGCACCCATCAAAAAGAAACACTCGTCAATTTAACTACAGGGTGTTTCCTCAAATTCCTATTAGCTGAATTGGGTTTCTCTTTGGTTTTGGAATTCTAATAAATTTCAATTACTTGCAAGGACCACATTGGAGCAATATTTTCCTTTCCGTTCCTTTCCCACAGCAATGGGTAGTCGTATTAAGAAAATATGAAAGAGTATGGAAAGAAAGCCAATGAATCCACTTGATTTGACAAACTCAATCTACTTCGTAAGGACCAATATTGTTTTTTATTTTTTTTTATTTTTTCTTCGTTGGTTTCTATTCTTTATGAGCGTATTTCCATTTGGATGATGATGGTGGCATGGTTGCCATGGCCATGACGAGAACAACTGCTTCTCATCGCCGAATCAATCATAAAGCAATTGCTCTTCGAGTTTTACATTCGAATAAGTTCGGAATGTGTAACTTGGATGTATGGACCTTGATTTTGTCGCATACTACATTTATCAACGAGTTAGAGCTCTGTAGCAGATTGTTTTTTCAGTTTTTTCCTTTTTTTTTCTTTGTCGACGACGATATTGATTGGAGCACAACCATCATCGGAGTTGAAGAACTCATTGCTGTAATCGGCAATAGATGGAATATCGGAGGATAATATTTCCTCGAGCAGAAATATCTTAAACGAATACGTACGGATACCAGTGGAGGTATGTATGAATTTGGTGCTATGACCTTCTGCCAGGAGTGTGGCTTTTTCGGCTCATGTAATGTCAGGTTGGGCTTAAGAACAATTCCGGTGAACTACTTATGTAACGCAGCAATAACAATATTTCAAATTGTGCAGCCATTCCGTAAATTAATCAGAAACGTGCTAAGACCTATTTACTAGTGGTAAGACTAAAACTTTCTTACTAAGAAGGCGGTATAGTGGAAAATGCAAGTGGGTGCCTCCAATTACCGACTTCAATGTAATGGACCTTCAATTCCAGAAATTTCTGACTAGCTCATACCACTGTACGGCTAATAGATCTTGCTATCATATTTCCTTCTCTAAAGCCCGTTAAAATAAGGGAGATCAAAAACGACTTTAGGAATGTTGAGTTCAAAATGACTCAGGTAATCTTCATAAGGGTTTGCTAATGCATAGGCTATTGTGTTACAGGGCAGGAATGGGATGATGTGGATTTTCATAGAGTCCCCTGCTCTTTGGCAAGGTATTATAACCCAGACTTTCAAGTCCACATAAATTCCAATGACCAAGTGTTACTCTCCATTTAATTTCTAATGAGAGTACGTATGTATCCCTAACTATTCCAACGTTAAAGCTTTCCATTGTGACTCTGGGCCGGAGTGGTTGTCTTTATTCGTTCAACATTGTCCTAGTAATCGAAGAGGATGAATTCTAGGTCAATGTCGGTGTATAGTATGTACAATTAGTTGTTATGTCTTCTTCCGCAAATTTAGTTTACTCAGACTGTGAACCGCTGGAAGCACTTTTTTCTGTAAGCAGCCAAAGGCATTCGGCTGCTCTATATAGTAGAGTTCATTCTTCCGCGCTATAGAGTAAGGCTAGGATAATTAGTCTCTTCAATTGCTTTCTTCGTTGGCGGTGCGAGGCTGTCTGTTTTAATTAAAATCAACAGTATGAGTGACAATTCGCTTAAGTCCTACAATCGTGATGGATTTATATCGGAACCCAGGTAGGAAAAGTCTTTTATCACCCCAATGGCACTGAGCTTCCAGTGTGGCACTGGTAATTGGAATAGGATAATAGACTTTAATTTGGTGAAACAATATCCGCAGTAGAAATACGCAGAACAATTAGAAACTTATTCCAAGTCATAAAAATCAACAGTATGCGATAAAACATCAAATTTACTATCGAACGCGACGCCATAAACAATCGACCTAGGACGCAGCAGTAGAAAACTGTAGGCCAAATGCTAAATGGGGTCTTTTCTCATCTTGCGAGGTTGATCGCTTGACAATCGAGGACATTGTGGTAACTAATCGCACTAACTAAGAGGAAAAGCCGGCTCGAAGGACCATGTTCTCAATGTTGGGACGGTTCAGATATAATGCTGGAGATGGCATATCAGCAAGAGTGTCTATGATCCCTATATTCCTTTACACATCATTTTCACTTTTGGTAGTGGCTTAAATTTTCTGATCTTCCTTTTTTTTAAGGATAGGCCCGCGAGCTGCTTTCGTTGTCTTAGGTGATTTTGTTTGGCAACATGTACTTGCCTACACTCTTCATCAAAAAAGATGCTTCGTGGTCGTGGTCTGTTGAAGTTCACCAAATCAGTTGCAACATTCCTGATCGCTTCTTGTCATTAGTGCCACTGATCAACTTATTGCAGATCATAATGGCATTGACGGGGGAATGATGGAAACGCTATAAGCAAAGATTCTTGCTATTTGTAGCGGTCCGCATCTACTTTGCCCGCTCGGATTATTCGGACATCTATAATACTGATCGGGTGACCACAATGTGCCTTTATGAATATTGAAGTGTCGAATCCGTGCGCTAGCTAGTAAATTAGCTTAAGTCCATTTCCAAATGTGCCGTCGTGTGGGCTATTCTCTCTGGCTGCACTTCCTTTACGGTGCTGATGTTTGTTTTATAAATCTTCCGCTTCTTATTGGTGGTCAATTCATGATCCGAATATTCTATGCGTTGATTCCAAGATAGTTCTTAAGAGTCGTTTAAGAGGTTCCATCCCTATGCAAAGTTGCTGGTTCCTCACGTTTTCAGGTAGTAAGTCGAACTCATAACTTGCCGCAGGCTGTTTTTGCAAACTTCTGATTAAAAAAAAACACGGTATTCCGGAGTCATTCAAGGCTTTTGGTCGACATAATCTTCTACACAAGCTGTATTTAATTATAATTGATCAAATACACCCGCTGAGATGTTGTCGGTCCGACATCGTGCACAGCAATTAAGGCCATGCCCATCCGTTTTATGGAAGGCTTGCGGGAAAGATCTTACAAAATCCAGCTCTCGCGAGAACTGAAACCGCTTGGCCGTTTGAGCCAAAAATGAAATTGTTCTTGATCCTCTTTTTCACCACAACTTTTGCGCAATGACGGGACTCATTTTTGGTTGAATCTGTTGGTCAACAGACAAAATTGGCGCATTTGGAGTAAAGAAAATCCACCAGCCATTATTGTGGAGCAGCCACAAAGATGCTAGCTACCACTGGATGTGCTTCATCACCTGGTGAAATCATTGGACAATATTTTTCCATAAAAGACGCAGCCAGAACGTTACGATCAATAGCAAGCATTTAAAATGCATGATTACTGACTTTTTCGTTCTCAAATCGAATGGCGTTAATGTGAAGGAGCTGTGGTTTCAGCAAGACTGTACAATATGCCATACAGCAGTTTTACTATTTATCGACCGGGTGAGCGGATATTTCGTCTTGTCACGTAATCCAGGCTGCTGTTGAACAACCACTTCGTTCCATATCCTGATATCCATTTATGCTCATCCCTACAGGTTTCGTCTTTTTAGCTTGACACGTTCTTCTTGCATTTTGCTGAACCTCCGAGTGTTGTTTCTGAAGAACTCTTACATTTCCTCATGTTCTTTCCTCGCTTTTCACTCATAAAGGCTTCGTAGACGAATTATTGGGCTAGCTTGCACTCTTCATTAAATCAGAGGTTTCGCGAGGCTACGCAGGTAAAACACAGAGCATCAGTTACCGCATTTCTAACTTCCAAATTCTTGGTACCTGTGCTACTGATCTTCAGCATCTGTAAAGGAGTTGACGAGAAGTTGAAGTATACGTGACAGTCAAGGTGGCAGTTTACTGCGATTGTTGCCGTTCTGATAAGTCTCTTCACCGTACGTTGCAACTTGGTAGTTGTTGACCGGTTAAAATATTCGGACGTATATAATACTGAAGTAGTGCTTTTCGTCGATCTTAACCGAAGAGGAAACCGTTTGCTAACTAAAGTGACATTCCGTTTTCCAATAAAGTCAATCAGCCTATGTAATTTGGAGCGCTAAAATCGCCTAAAACGAGCTTACAATTTGCACGCATATTGGACCTACTTCTTCCATTTTTGGCAGTTGCCGTAATAGGAGTAAACGAGTACTCATATGTCACAGTTTCACATTCTCCTTTTCAACGGTCTATTCCACCACACCGCTTGGATGGGGATGATATCCGCTTTATAGACGTCTAGGGATTCCACTAGACTTTCGGCTGTAAGTGACTTATTTAAAGTCCTATCATTTATTGTGCACAGCCGGATGTCATTGTATTTTTTTTTTTCATTTTGCAGTGTTGTCAAAAGTTGTTCCGTCCTGATCGGAGCCTATTGGCTAGTATGCGGAAGTAGGATTTTTATGTGACCGGGTAGGAAAAATTTCGTACAACCTAACCTGGCCCTTTCTGAGACCCTTTTGACGAAAGCCAGTAACTTGTTTCAAGGATATGAGGGCTGCAGTTGAGCTAAGTGCTCATTACTTACTTACTTAGGTTCGAGATGAACCCGTACCTTAATTAACAAGACTTTCTAGTTAGCCAGGCCTTTAGCTAACTGCCTCTAGTTGAGCACTCCAAGTCGGTTGAATTCCAGTTCTACTTGTGTGTGCCACTTAAAGAGACATCTTTCTATACTGAGTTCTCCCTGTTGGATTTGCTTTACACGTCCTAACCATCTTAGGCAATTGGTGTTTTCTAACTAGGTCGATGTCGCTGTACAGCTCGTCGTTGAATCTTCTCCTCCAAAACCCGTCAGCGCAAACGGGACCGAATATTTTTCGAAGGATTCTTTTCTTGAAATGACTGATGATATCTTAATCTGCTTTCGAAAGAGTCAATGCTCCAGCGCCATAAAGTAGGACTGGGATGGTCAAGGTCCTATGTAGAGTCTCCTAATTTTTTAGGGATAGGGTTTATCAATCAATTGCCTTCTTAAGCCAAAGAAACAGCGATTGGCAACAGTGATTCTTCGTTTTATTTCTGCTGAGCTGCTGTTAGCAGAATTGACAGCAGAGCGAGGGTAGACGAAGTTCCCTATTACCCTAAAGTTACAGCTGTCGACTGCGGCGTTCTGTCCAATTCGTCGATGGTATATGTATGCCCCTTCTTGTTCACATGTTAATTTTGCTCTCATTTGTCGTTAATCCCATTTTGGCAGCTTCCGTTTCAATATTAGCGAACGCATCGGCGACAGCCCGCTGAGTTCTCCTAATGATTATAATCGGCGTATACTAGTAGCCGCACAGACTTTTGACGAATTGTGCCTCTAGTGTTCGCTTGTGAGTTCCGCAATATTCTTTCAAGTGTAATGTTAAAAAAGTCACATGACAGCGAGTTACTTTGTCTGTAACCTTTTTTGGCAGGGATGCCAAAACTAGACACGGCTATATTCAGTTCGTCAGTATAAATGCTGTCCTTAAATCGATGAGGCCTTAAAATTGGTGAAAAGGTGGTGGGCGAGTTTTTGAGTTTTTTCCAGGATCTGCCGGAGTGTGAAAATTTGGTCGAATCTGGACGTTCACACAATATGGCAGATAAGATCTTGTATGCAATGTTGAAAGACTTATACCTGTGTACTTGGCGCATTTGATGGGGTGTCTTTTTTTGCGAATCGGGCAAACTGTGCTGAAATTCCATTCATCAGGCATACACTCTTCTGACCTGATCTGAGAATGATCAGTCGCTTCCAGCGGCCGGTAAGCTGGCAGGTTCAACAGCTTTGTTGAATTTAAGATATTGCTATTCTCATTTCTACAGGCTTCTGTACGGGTCGTCGTGCCTTGACAAGTTCTTTTTACTTGGTGACTTCCAAACGTTATTCCTGGAGTACAATCCCACTTCTTCTAGAGAAGCTGATCTTCTTCCCGATCTGCCCGTCCTTCGTTCCAGTGCCCCTTTGTACGGTTCTGTTTAGCTACATGTGCTCGCCGGCATTCTTCATCAAACTAGGGATTCTTTCGTTTTGGTCGGCCAGCTCATCAGTTGCGGCATTTCTGATGGGATGCTGGCAGCGTTGCCACTTGTCTTCGGTGCTTGATGCTTGCGGCAGAGAAATTGTTGAGAGATTTCGAGAAACCCCTTCCGTGAAGGTTTTGGCGGACTCTTGCGATTGCAGCTTTTCTACGTTTTTTTTCTTTGTTGTGGAGCTTATATAATCCGACTCGTGGCGACTCGAATCAATTGGAAGCTGCCCGTAAGGTTCGGACGTCCAGAATACTGGAGGCAAGTACTACATCTATCGCTATGTGATCAATTTGATTTAGCGTTTCATGATCTGGAGAACGCCACTTCTCCTTGTATTTACTAAAGTCATATTTCGTCCGGCTACAAAGTCAATAAGTCTAAGTCCGTTGCCAGACGTGGTGTCGTATAAATACCAACTGCTGTACATTAGATGTCCTTCTTTCCTATCCTGACATTAAAATCACCTAGTACGATTTTAATATCATACTTCGTCGTATTTGTCTTCCGCAGGGTTATGGGCAAATTTTGGACTTATGTTAGTGAATTAAGCCTTGATGCGGATTGTCAAAAGACGTTCTCTTACGTGTCTGAAGCCTAATAAGGGCTGATTCTTTTCTCTATAACAATCACCTCCTCATGCTTGGGCCATTCCATCGCAAGTGATTTCTGTGTGATATCAGCCAGTTAGAGGTCCGAACATTCCACGTGCAGATCCGAAGGTCGTTGCACTTTAAACGTTTGCAGGGATCTTCAACAGCGAATCCATTTCTGTCCGAGGCCATAAGTTTGTTCGTCATAGCTGTTTAATCTCTTCCTCATAAGGTTGTATGGTCTACGACGGCATAGGCTAGTATTATGCTACTAGCCGAGCATGCCCTTGCCAGTTTAGACTGAATGAGTAAAAGCAGTGACCACCATTGGGTGGTAAGGCAAGCAATTAGCTACGAACTTGATTGTTGCGCTGCTGGCTGAATTCAAGTTATAAAACAGTCAGCTGTTTCCAGATCAATCGCCCCGCAGGTCTACGTTCTTCCGTCATTTTCTCCAGTTAAACAACCTGACTAGTCCTGCAAGATTATTATTGACCTCAAGGTAGCTCATAGAATTTGTCCTATTGGGTCTACAAGTAAGTTTCCAGCGTTTTTTTTCCAAAGTTTGAAGTTTTATTATGAAAACATAGTTAATGCTTTATTCAACGTAACGTCCATCGGAAGCTACAACTTTCCCCCATTTTTCTGGCAATTTATGAATTCCGGACCAAAAAAATTTCTCGTCTTTCGAGCCCAAGAACGTATTGAGCCAATTTTTGATTTCCTCTACTGAGCTGAAGCGTATTCCCGTAAGAGCGTTGCATCGAACGAAACAAGTGGTAGTCAGATGGTGCCAAGTCTGGACTGTAAGGCGGGTGAGGCAGAATTTCCCATCCACTATTTTGCAAATAGTTTTTCACCGAAACCGCAACATGTGGCCGAGCGTTGTCGTGATGAAAAATGACGGACTCATGCCTGGTCTCATATTCTGGCCGTTTTTCTTTTAATGCCCGCTTCAAACGAATTAGTTGGGTTCGATATAATGGTTATTTGATGGTTTCACCACTCGGAAGCAGTTCGTAGTATACGACACCCTTTTGATCCCACCATATGCAGAGCATGACTTTATTCACGTGAACATTTCGTTTCGGCGTCGATTGGGCGGGCTCGCCGGGCTTTGTATACGATTTTCTGCGTTTAGGATTATCATAATAAATCCATTTCTCATCACCAGTGACAATACGATGCAAAAATGATTTATTTTTATACCGCTTCAGTAACATTTCGGACATGCAAAATCGCCGTTCGACGTCTCTTGGCTTCAATTCGTACGGCACCCAGTTTCCAACCTTTTGAATGAATCCTAGTGCTTTTAGGCGCAGGGAAACGGCTTGTTGCGTGACGCCCAATGATGCAGCAAGTTCTTCTTGAATCTGACACGGATCCTCATCCAGTAAAGCGTCCAATTCCTCGTCTTCAAAACTTTTCGGCTTTCCGGGGCGATCTTTGTCTTCAACTCCAAAATCAGCACTTTTGAACCGTTTGAACCACTCGCGGCACGTCGATTCACCAATACATTCCGCCCCATAAGTTTCCGAAAGCAAACGATAGGCCTCAGCCGCACTTTTCTTCATATTAAAGAATAAAAGCAGCGCTTCCCGCAAATGACGTTTATTTGGCTGGAAATTTGCCATGATTTTGCTCGATAAAATGTACGACACCGATAGAACTGCTCAAATATAACGCTGCAAAGTTGTTGACAGATACAAAAACTACAAATACAACACATGGGGTCTGACATTTCTGCCCGGGATCCACTGGTGGCGCTATCTCTGACAAACGCTGGAAACTTACTTATAGACCCAATAATTCAGTCATACAGATTCATCAGCTGTTGCTATTGCTTTTGCTATTTAGTCATTTCTCACGACATTACTCTATAGTGTTGCTATTTTCCGTTGTTCAACACTAGAGTTCATAAGACGAGTCCACTGCCGGGTGGACACCACAAGGAGCCACAATTGGTTACGTTCGAGTATCGAGCTGAGAACAATATTTAGTGGCATTTATTGTCAGATTGCGTGGAAGCAAATCAAAGCAAAGAAGACCTCGCCAGTCCCACTAATTATTCAACATGACCTTTTTAGGTTGCAAATTTTGTTTACCGACCGATTGCAGTGTTTCACCAGGAGCGTACCATGACCTCTTACGCCGAATGTTGTTGTAGACCACCCATTTTTCGTCTGCCGTAATCACTCTTTTCAAGAAAGTCTCAAGCGAGTTCCATTTGGAACTCAGACACCCATTTTTTTCGACATTCCAATCCTTTTCAGTCTCTGCAAAACGGTTGTATGAACGATGTTAAACTGCTGAGCGATCTCCCGTGTCGTCAAATGCATGCCAACGCTAACTGCGGCCAAGATTTGATCGTCGTCTGTGGTAATTGGACGTCCAAGAGCGAACAGCATCAGCAAGGTATGTATTTCTTGAACGAAGGCGTGTAAACCAACGCTGATAAATGTCAGCGCTTACAGCCGAATCTCCTGTTGCGCCTCTGTCGCTTTGACAGCCAAAAATGCACTTTCTTATCTTTATTCACCCAACCAGCTGAGCGATTAGAATGAATATTTTAACATCACAGCGGTTGTTTCATTACCAGCTCTATGATGGTATGGCTACCTACTCCGAAACGACTTAACAATTTTTCAAATTCTTTTAACCACTTCATCTAGAATATGCTGATATCAAGCTCTGCGAAAGCAGGTTGCTGGCTTCTTAGAATTCATCATAATCTACAATCAAATGGAAAGGTAAAAATGTAATTAAAGGTTCAACAGCTAAGCCCGTTTGCAAGAAACTGTGAATCAGATCAGGCTGTTTCCATTTTTCGAAATCAACCATTTTCGCCTGCATGTACAGTATAAAACTAAGAGGAACGTAAGGGAATCAGCATCTGTTTAAAAGTTGTACGGATACATTTTCAAATGCAGAACATAATCTCGCTTAGAATACCTCGCAGGCGACTTCTACTCACATACTCGTACTCGTAGGTAATTCCCAGATCCTAGATGAAATGCTTCAGGATGTTTTCCACCAAGTACCTAGTTATTCACTGCACCAGCTCCAGGTACATGCCTCTGAATTTTGTGCTCGTATCCCTGGGAATTAATCAATCCAACTGCTACGAATTGGATGGCAGTTGCAGAACCCACCTCGATTGATTTTGCCTTGTGTAGGTAGGTAGATACCTTTCCAAACATCGTAGAATATCCGTGAATGTTTGCAACAGACGACTTGTCGGAATTGATTTGTTCTTACCATAAATTATTTAAATTTTCATAAATTCAATAATGCCGACTAAATCTCGTTTATACTCGAAATCTCTTCTAATATTTTCAAGTATTTGTTTTCGATTTCAATCAAGAGCTTAAGTCCTTACGCAACGCGATATTCATACGGTGAGAGTTGAAATCTTCTTCTTCTTCTGCTTCACAATATGTCTGTTCGGGATGTACGAGTATGTAGTCACAGTCAGTAGTCGTATCTTTTCTTACCTTTTGCGTCGGCAGATTTTCCACTTCCATCAACAGCGACACCCAACACAATACTCGAGACACAATGGAATTTACACTCATAGATACTCATGCTGATACTCGAAATGTCTGTATATTTCCGGCCTATAAAAGCGAAGAAAAGCTCAAAGATCCGAAAACAAATTTGGAGCAGTTGCTACTCTTCACACTTTGCATTTTCGCTCACAATGAACAGAAAACATCGTTTCTTTTCGCTTATTTTTGGTTTTTTTTTGTTTTCTTCCACACGACTCGCAGGGAATCCTTCAATTTAACCGCAAACACAAAGCCACCCCTAACCCGCGTTAAACCCCGATCAACGGCCATTTGTATCTGAAAACCTTTGATGATATTCAAAAATGCTTTATATTCGTATGCAGTATGCGATTCCGCGAAAACATTTCACTTATTTGCTTGGATGAATTTTAGGTGAAATTGTCTCCTTACCACCTTCGTGTTTAGTCATAGCGTCGTTATTGTGTTTGTATTCGCCTCTACTTATACATATGGATATTTCTATTCGTTTGAGGATTTCTACGCATCCTTATTTCCAAGGATATCGGTCGGCGAGGTAAGGAAGAGCGTTTTTTTTTTTTGTATTCGATTTTATTTCCATGCTGTTGCTTTGTTTGGTTTTTGTAAAAGTTTTTTTTTCTTTTTGCTTTTAATATTCCTTTTCTTTTGATATTATAACAACGGTGATGACGATGGGAATTTAACGGTATTATGGCAGGAGAGAGGATTTTATTCGTGTACATATATGGAGACGATGACTGGCGCTATGTGAGGAGTCTATTATAAGCACAAAAAGTAAGGGAATCCAGGAAAGAAGAAAAAAACACCGAAAAAGATGTGATGCGATGGGATACGATGACCTGACAGCTGGTAGCTCTTGGCTCTTAGCTCTTAGCTCTCAGCTCATACCCGCTGCTGGCTGGTGGTTGTTATGTTTTTATTGCCTTTGCCAGCCGTTTCACCAGTCACACCATCAGCAGCCTACATAGTATCCAACAAGGGCCGGAGGTAAGAGGAAACAGCCTTTATTGTCGAGGAAATGCCTGCTATTTATCTCTATTTTATTTGTTTCCCATATGGGGATAAAATTGCAGAAAAGGGTTTTCTGGAAATTATGGTTATTTTATTGAATTTGATTGGTTATTCCTCTTTGTTCTTTCCTTCCTTCCTAAAATATTATATTTGAAAGCGAACAATATGCTTAATAATGCACGCACACATACTTAGTTTTGTTTTGCACCATATCCATACATACTCGTACCTAGTACCGTGTCCTCGTATCCTTGTACCCTTGCATAACAGTGTGTAATTTTTTGAATTGGTTATTTGGTGTTAACGGCTTTATATTCCCTGCAGAACTCGGGGTAAAAAAAAAAGGGTCAGACATAGACATTTGTTAAAGGGAATTTAACAAATACTGAGTCTTTAGCATTCAAACAGGACCTGGAGGGATATAAAGTCACATGGAATAGCTACTGAAATACGTAAAATAAAATTCATAGAAGGAATTAAAAAAAAACAAAAAAAAACATCCGGCGCAACAAGCGAAGGATATGGCATGTGTATTAGCCACTACTGTTTATGAATCTTTGACCAACAAAATCTGATCGATCTTTCAGTCAGGCAGCACGATTTGCTGCTGTTTTTGAAAATTTTTTAGAAAATACGTATGAATGACATAGATTCGGACCATAAGTGGTTTTAGCTACCATACAGCTCATGAGACCATTGACTTTCTAACGATTCGATTCAATAGCAACTTTAAATCGCAAAATGGTTCAGATCGTGCCTTTTGCCGTCACTCTGGGTTAGGTTAGGTAAAAATGGCTGTTGGAAAGACCAACCCACTCAGGCCTATAGGCCCATTGTGATATCACGTGGATCTGTGTTCCTCCTACTCTTCGAACCAATTTGAGCTGATGATGAAGCGTAGGAGACTGTTAACGTTTATATTCTCTAGATCGCTGAAGTCATTGTAGAAGAAAACTCCACTTAGGAGCTGGGCATGTACAGAGTAGGTGGAGGATTGTCTCCTGGTCATCCATGCAGCTTCTACAGAAATCGTTTGTAAAGACGCCAATCTTTCTTGCATGTTTGCCTATGAGGCAGTGTCCAGTGATTACACCTATGATGGCGCTGAGATGTTTCCTATTTAGAAGGATCAGACTCTTAGAGCAATTTAGATCCAGCTTTGGACAGATTTTTTTTTATAATTTGCGCGCGCTCAATGGATTTAAGTACCCCTAAAATGCTTGCACACAGCTCGGGCGAATGAAAATCAGGGATTATAGAAAGAGAGGTACCGGTGAACGTTGGTTTTATATGTTTGAAGGTTATAATGACTAGGAAATAAAGAGTTAGGCAGGGCATCCATAAGCGAGTTGTACGGCTTAAGAACGAATCGCGATATTTTAGAGTGCGTCCGAAAGTGGGCTTAAGGGTATACTGATGAGCATTCATAGCGAGCCGGGTGTTACGGTTAAAATTTGAATGGGCAGTATGCTACTGGCGATTTGTACGGAGCACTGGTATGGAAATAGCGATAAAATAGAGTGAGTCAGGAGGCCTTACGTCGGTGTTCGAGGGTGTCAATTGATTGACTGATATTAGTATCATCTATGACTTTTATCGCAGGGTTTGAATCGTATCGAGCAGGTGCAGAGATGTTTTAGGAGCACCTGACCAGACGTGGGCATTGTACTCCAATTTTGGGCGAATGCCTTATATATTGAGGCCTGATCAGAGGGGGTGAAATATTTCTTACATCGCTTGAGAAAACCTAGACATTTCGCAGAGTTTTTGGCGACTTGGAATATGTGGTCATTCCAACATAAGTTGTCACTGATACACATACCGAGAATGGAAAGTCTATCGGTTTCGACGATGCAAGTGCCATTCATGGATAATGGCTGGGTATTTGAATTTCGCTTTAATGGCAGCAGACATGATTGACTTTTGGAAGCATTAAATTCCACTCTGTTGATAGTTACCCAATTGGTTATGCTGCTGATGTCGGAATTTAATGAGCTTAACATACACTGCCGTTCCCATTCTACAGCCGAAGAGCAGGGACGTGAGTTTGGAAACGAGTGTGAAAAACAGAGAGTACTGTCGTCAGCAAAGGAATATATTGGATTCGAAGTAGCAGACAAGAGATCGTTGATGAAAATTAAAAAGAGTGTCGGAGACAGAACGGAGCCCTGGGGCACACCAGCATTTATCTGGTGAATATCAGACTTGAAACCATCCAAGACAACTTGAAATGAACGTTCTGAAAGATAGTTTCTAATCCAATGAAAGAGAGAATCGTCGATCCCAAAAGCAAGCATCTTCGACAAAAGAGACTGATACCAGACTCTGTCAAATGCCTTAGAAACGTTAAGTGCAACTATCTTGGAACGCTTTGGTTCAACTTTTCGGTGAGACATGGCATCAAATCACCAGTGGACCTGTTGCTACGGTCATTGAGAAGTTTTCGTGTTTCGAGATATTTCATGAGATGACGGTTTATCAACGTTTCCATGACCTTGGAAAGAAGGGACGTAAGTACAATGGGTCTGTAGGAGGAGAGAGAAGAAGATTCGCCCATTTGGGCTGGACAAATGCTGTTTTCCATCTGCTTGGAAAGAGTCCTAAAGAGTAGGATTGACGAAAAAGCTTACGCAGTGGTTTTGCCAGCGTGGAAGAACACCTCTTCAGAAGAAGAGGAGATATACTAACTGGACCAGCGGATTTATGTATGTTGAGATCTTTAAGTACTCTTGCTACTACACGAGTGCGAAAGTGGGTTCGTCCCATTGAAGATTCGACGCACTCACGTGTAGGCGGAGACAGAGCACAATCTGGGAGTGTTGAGCTGGCCGCAAGGTGTGCAGCAGGCAGATTGGCCTTGTCCAGAGAGCTGACAGCTGGAATGTCATTGTAAATGAGTTTTGGGATGGAGGATAAGGCAGAATTTCTAATATTTTTGACGAACGACCAAAAATTGTTACTGCCTTTGGGACATTGCAGTATTTTTTGCCTCAGTTATTGGTCGTATTGGAATTTCACACTCTTGAGAAAGGCGTTGCAGTCATTTCTGGCTCGTTTGAACTTTTTTCGGTTGTCCTCTGTCGAGTTGGTCTTGTAGGACCGAAAAAACAATTCTCTAACCCTGTCAGCTTCTTTACAGCTCGAGTCGGACCATGCCTTTTCTTTTGGTCTGATACTCTTCATCCGATGAGGAATAAAGCATCTCATTCCAAAGAAAATAGTTTCTGTGGTCACGTCAGCAGCGGCATCCACGTCGTTATCGAGGAAACATAACGACTAGTTAAAATTCCTAAAGAAGCTGTTAAGACCGCTCCAGCTGGCTTTCTCGTATTGCCATACGGTTCTTTTAGGAATCCTTTCTCTAACTGTGTGGTGGGTGTACGAGAATTTAGCTGATAGGACACCATGGTCCGACGAGCCTAGAGGGGAGAGCACATGAACGCAGTACTTGTTAAAAACAATTCCAGGGTGTTGGCCCTATGACTGTCAACGTCTGGTATCCGCGTGGGCTCATTTACAAGCTGAGTCAAATTATTTTCCGCAGCGAAGATCTCAGCACACCGTCCTTCGGGCGTTGTCTGTCCAGAATGTCAAATCCAACCAGATTTGCGTATATTGAAATCGCCCGTAATCACGATTTCAGTATGAGGACATAGGGATATATTTCTTTGAATGGAGTCAGACAGCGCATCGAACTCGTGAAAGGTCGAGTTGCTGTTCAGTTTGGGGCTTCTGTAAATAAAGCAGAAGTGGATAATTTGCTTATGGAGATGGAATTTTAACCACATGAAATTGAACTCCGCATTGGAACAGTGACTACATTGGTTTGGAATTTGGTAAGCTACATGGCTACGCAGATAAATGGCGAGACCGCGATGGGGAAAGAATAGTGACACTAGTTCCTAGCCAGGTAGCTGCAGATCAGAGTGATCTTAGAGGTGTGGGTGGGTATCTACCTGTGTTTCACTAAGTGTCAAAATAGCTGGTCTGTTACTTACAGACGTGGACGTACGCAGAAAAGTGATTACTTTTTAGCCCGCGTATATTGGCAATATCCACTCTAAATTCCCGAGTCATTATAAAGAAAGACAAACACAAAAAAACACAAACACCGGCGTTACTAGGCACAGCTGTGAAGTAAAAATTTAGACTTGATTTACCGAATCAAATTGTTGTAGGTGTTATGCCCTTACAACAATAGGAACCAGCACACCAACAAAATTCGAACCCACAGCCCGCTCTCCATCGGTTGTTACATACACTCAGTCACTGCACGCGCTGTATGACAATATAATACAGCATCGGCAGTGACCGAGTGCAAGTAAGAGTATGACCAGGGGCAGGAAGGATGGGATGCCCGCACTGTGGATTGGATGACAATTTCACTGCACTCTCGCGTTGTTGTTGTTGTTTTTTTTCTGGTCTAACAATGCTTCGTCGGCCCTACAATTCCCTGGAATATCTCTGTGGCCCACCTCCCAACATAGGTGAAGGTTGAACTCCGTAAGAGAAATGCGAAAAATGGGAAAAGGACGAAAAGTGCGAAGGATGCGAAAAATGTGAATTAATCGATGTTCCGGAATTTTCTTTCCTCCTAAACCTGAAATACAGCAATTCAAACAAAACAAGAAAAGAATCAAGAAAATCGGCTAAGCGGTTATCGAGTTTTAACGTCATCGAGTTCCACCCCGAAGGAATTATGTATTAGATTATTGCATATTTTTAAGTTTTGTTTTGAAAGAAATAGCCGGTACCTCACCGCCCTTAGTACCTTCAACCAAAATACTCATCTTCCTCATAACCCTCAAGCCCACCTTCACATGTACTTCGAAATATCATGATTCTTTCTTAAGCCATGTAACTCACTAATGGAAGCCTTTCGAAGCTCTTTTTTCCCATTCATTATAACCTGCGAACATTCAAAACCAACGTACATCGCTACCTCGCTTTCTCTTTTTGAGGGTACACTAATAAATACATCGAACATATGTAAAACCATTCTCCAGCAACATGGTCATTTATGTTAAGTCTGCGTTTATAGGATCATGCAATAGTCGCCAGAGTGCTTCAAAGCAAGTCAAGTTGAGTTGACTAGTAAGATCGGACGTTGTGCTGTCAAACCCTCACACCCGCGATTCCATTAAAATACAAAATATCTATCACATTCCGCCTATATGTATGCAATTTATTTTCCGTATTAATTTAGAGCAGTTGCACCAAATCTCACAACCATCGGTTAGGTCATATCGAAATGGTGCAAATAAAAGTGGAATGCTTCGTCATATGGTAGTTCGTCGTTGAAAGTTTTGAATTGTTTAGGCCTATAAACAGATTTCAAATTTGATACATGTGTCCGAGTAGATCGATACGTATTCTAATTGTTTGGCAAAACACAGTAATTGAATTTGTATTCATGCCTGTGGTCCATGACCCATGATTTATAAGGAAAATCGAGAAACAGAGGGTAAATCAATTGAGCACCCTTATCTTCTACATATGTGCATGGAACGAGTTGGTTGGTAGGGTAAATGGGAAAAATTGTTTTTCCACGTATTTCTGGAAAATTTCCCGCACGACCAATGTACCAAGATATGTATGTAGACGTACATATGTACGTATGCACATAGACACGAGTTACTTTTCTGTTCTGGCTTTGGCTGTTGTTTTTAGCTGGCTGACTTTTATCACCTTATTGTCATTCTGAATAAAGTGCGAGATGAAAGCTCCTGCGCTTCCAAAATTAACTTAAAACTCTGTACACGTCCTGGTGGAGCAGATACACAAACTCGACTTGCTTATTTCCTTGTTTCAATTTCGCAAAACATGCAATTCGAAACACTGTGTGTTACTCTATCTATATCTGTATCGAAGTATCTGAATATCGGCGTATCTACCTACCTTCGTATATCTGTTCATCCTCGTATGAATGTAGAAAAAAAAAAAACAAAAATAAAAAAAAAAACTCAATGATTCTACAAGGGAACAACAGCACTTTACTTGCATGAGTGGAAAATGTAGGGCACTGGATAGGATGTACATAAAGTCAATCTTCCTGATTATACCTTTCATCGTAGACCGCGTCATCTCTTCATCTTCACTTTTAGATTGAGAATTCTCCCCATTTTCTAACTCAACACGACCCCTATGCTCATATGCTGTGAAAGCTATAAGAGCTACGAGACAGACTAAGGTAGTTGTACTAATCCAAATTCTCATGGTATGGCTTTAGGTAGAAAATAAATGGATCACTCTATCTGCAGTAGTTGCAAAAATACAAATAAACGACTTACCTAGATGGGATGGGATGGGATGAGATGATGAAGGTGCTTCCATGTGACAAGTGAGCTACGTTTCGCCTTTGTGCAAGTAATCTATGCAACAAGAATAACAATTAAAGCAATTTTCAACTAATGGGTATGGAAGTTGTCTCTTCTTTTCTACAGGACATTAAAGTGTACGAGTAGTCATTGTTATGCATTGGGGAGGATTACCTTACTTCTTGCAACCAAACGGATACCATTTGTCGCAAATTACTTTATTTCTCACTCGCACTACATTTGAGTGAACTTCAGTCAAAGTAAAATATACACGAAGATGGATTGTGTATCTTTAAACTTAAATTGCTTTAAAAAAATGACTTGACAAACAATCGTTTACAAATGGCGCCCGTTTGCCCCAGTATCTACTTAAAGATTTCTTACGTTTTACTAAGAACTTTGTGAAGTATGGAGCATTTTGGCATTGCTTACAAGGATCTACACCTGATTTTGATTCCCCAAAATGGCATATTTGTAACTCGTGTTGGTATTTTCGGACCAAACCACTATAAGGGTGACTGCTGTTTCGGCGGCACCTCCTCCCCTTTACTCCGTTCTATTATTGCGTGTTCCCTAACTCGGGAAAGTGCAATCTCAGTGCATTTTACCTTGATTGTTGCCATGACTCTCATGACAGAGCAGACTTGCATGACTTTCACAGTTCTGGTCCGGTCGGTAGCAAAATATTCTTTCCCTTCTTCTTCTTCGGGGCCATAGCATTACTGACGTTCAGTCTTGGTCGTCTCTAAAATGGTGAGCTATTCGCCACTACTCTGCTCGTCATGGTATTAGAAACACCGAGTTCGTTCAGATCATCGTTGGCTTGGGCTTTTTAAAGAAGAAAACCGTTGCTTTGTGCAAGTTCAATCAACAAATTCCGGAAAAAGTACCTTCCTGGGGCGAGCATTACCATCAATTTGCTTAACATGACTGAGCCAGTCTAGTCCATCGGCGTGTTGAAGATCAGGATGTAAATTTTGGAAAGATCAACAGACAACATCTTCTCATCGTTAATCGTCATCGTCAAAGATTCGGCGCCATCCAATAGGATGGGAAGGATGAGTGATTTGCTTTTGTCCATCGAGAAGGCGTCCTTTGTTCGTCTTTTTTTCTGTTGGAACATAGCCCTCATACAAAACATTAGCCCATTGTAGCCATTGTATGTATTGATTTTAGAGGCCCCTTCAGCAATTTGAGCCTAATCATAGCCAGGTTGGGTGAGCTTGGATGCAGGGAAATTAAGCTCTGGAAGAGCTACTTTTCTGTCAGGAAGGCATGTGTTGTTGGCACAAGAGAAAGTGTAGATAGAAATATAGAGCGAGAGTGCCCTCAAGGTTCCATTTGTGGTCCATTTACATGTAACCTAATGATGGCCCCACTTTTGCGGGAACTATCGGAGATGTTGTGCATATGCAGATGATTTGCTACTTCTTCTGGAAGGTCGGACGCATGCCGAACTGGAAGGACCAGGAGAGGGAGTTCTGTCAATTATGGCAGAATGAGGTAACCGATTTAGTGTAAGCGGGGCAAAACGGTTACAGTGATGCTCATGGGAACATTTCGAAATCGTCATCCCACAATGCATTTTAATGGCGCTAGTCTCGGCTATGTGACCCAGGTCAAGTATCTGGGCGTAACCATGATCGAGCGCTTAAATTGCACACCTCATCTGGCGTATTTAAAGCAGAGGTTGCTGAGTGCTGGTGGGGAGGTTAGACGCATTTTGCGGTCCAACTAGGGATTTGCTGTGCATATCATATACTGTGGACTCTTCAACCTTTGCGGAATCGGTATGGTACAGCGTAGTTAGGTCTGAGACTGATCGCCGGCGGATTTAATCTGACCAAAGAGTGATTTTGCTCGGCTGTTTGCTGGTATGCCACACAGTTTCAACCGAAGCAATGGAAGTACTATTGGGAGTGTTTCCATTGGACTTGGAAGTGATACGTAGTCGCCTTCAGGATCAGGAAAGGTCTTCCATTTATCCTTGAGTGAGTGTAAGACCTTGCTAGCAGAATGCGTAACTTCTAGATGGCAATCTAGGTGGGATTCAAGTGAAAATGGCAGGGCTACTTGCGGCTTCTTGAGGGACGTATCGTCCATGTGTGAGCTGCCGGATGTGAGTTTTAGTCTCAGTCCGGGCTTCCTGCTCACTGGACATGATTGCCTAAATCCATTTTTAATTGAAAGCAGTTCAAGTGAAGTAGCATGTTGTTCATGCGGCGCTCCTCTTGAGGATACTGCGCGTGTGTCTTCTCTATTCGGATTTCAGAGATTTGCCAGCTACGGGCATATCCTATGATGGTAGTGCCTGCGATGTTAAATTCGCAAGAAGCCATAGCTTCGCGAATGGTAATTTCCATAGGCGACGAAGTACTCGTAGATAGCTAGCGGGTGGGAATTAAATTAGATTCAAAGTATTTTGTTGACGATTTTTTTTTGGTTCAAAGGTGCCAGTTGTAGGCATTAAGATGACCAACTGGAAGCCACCGTAAGGTTGCGAACCTTGACCGGAAGCACAGGAGTTGGCTCTCTAGTGGGAGGTGGTGCTGGCTGTAGGTTATAACCAAAATCGCGGGGTAGGCAGATCGACTGGAGTTTGTACATCTCATGGTACAGCATATGATGTAGCGTGCTAAGGATTATGTTCAACCATTTGATGGCTAGGGAACTAATCGATGTGGAGCTGCACTACAACCGGGTGCCATGACCCAAAAATTGGCTGAGGTATTAGATAGGCCTCAGACAAAGGGGAAGTTCCTGCCTTACACACGACTTCGAATCTGGTACTCAAAGTAGTACGTGTACTACTCGAACGGCGCTGATCGGCGAATTGAGAATTAAGAGTAGGTACCTTCGTTAAAGGCATAAGACATCTGTTCCCTTGTATGTTTCCTAGAATTTCTGCGTCTTTCGCAAAAGATTTATTCACGTTATCAGTGATATGGTGGAGTGGCGTTATCTCTCTCTCGTCGAGCGCAGCAGAATACTGTGGGACTTATGACTACTGCGGAAAGTCACTGACCTCTTAGGTACGTCAGGAGTCATCTGATTAGACAGCTGGTATACTAAAGAGCGATGTTATCTGCAGTTATGCTCACACGAAACCCAACGGTCAATGGACTCAGGCGGTTTTAACGCAGTTTCAGGCCCTGAGAAACTCTACTCTGAGTCCCGCCTAGCAAGTTCATTGGCGATCTTATTTCCTATGATCCTAGTCTGACTTGAGACTCATACATGACTCATTGAATCCAGATAGAGTTCAGAGAAGCCTTACATTATCAACCTAACTTAGAATTGGTAAGGAGATAAGACCATACTGCCTTAAGTGGAACTTGGCTGCCATCATAGAGGCAAACACTTCGGCTCCTCCACCGATTCTCATGTACTCGTATGTAGTTTATTGCCATCAAGATAACGTATACGAGTATCTCTTCTTGAAAGGCAGACGCAAGTTTTTCTAACGAGGTGTGAAATCTAATGCTGACGTCCTTCAAATGATGCCACCGCAAGCGAGCTCGTCGCTCTAGCCATCCATGAAGACTCGAAATTATTCCTTTTCAGGCTCAGACTCTGATGCACCCATTTCAGGGCATAAGGAAGATCGTGTTCATTGATCGAGCACCCTTCTCTGACACAAGCCTAATGCTGCTTTGCCCTGCCAGAAGGCCGTTAACGCCTTGAAGGTTTCCGACGTAAAATGTTTAGCCTAAAGTAGTTTGCTATTGACGACGGCACCCAAATACTTGGTTTCGTTAGAAAAACGGATGGTGATGCCTCTAAGCACTAGACAAGTCAGACCAGTCAGCTTCCTCCTTTTCGTAAAGAGAAGACTATCGTTAATGGCATGGTAAACAAACCCATTTACCACATAGGAAGTGGTGATAGTAACATGTCAGTTGAGACAAGGTATATCGTCTTACCCTCGCTTACTCCAAGACCGATTTGACTATTTCTAAACCTTTTCCAGCAATACTGCCTAAACAATTTCAATATTATAGTTTCCATTGGGTTGAAAATTCACACATAACTACGCCACTTCTGTACTAGTTAAGCTACGGTTTTTCTTTCTCCTGTTGTCCAGTCTATCGGTGAGATAATGTAGCAAATTTTGTAACGGCGGTGATATCTGCTTTATAGGGGTCTAGGGCCTCAGTTAGTTGTCTGGCTGAACTAGGGTTGCTGTTTAAGGTCCAAACATTCAATGTGTACACAGCGAAGTTCGTCAACAGTAAATTCTTCCTTGATAAATCAAGTCCGGCTCTTGTTTAAGCCATTATGGGAAAGTGGTCAGGTGTCCTGGCATTAGTAACTAATTGTGGGATATGAGAGCTGCCGATAACATCTCTAAAGTTCATCCATCGCCATTTATATTTCAGCACTCCGACTAAACATACTTGACAGCTACCGACCTAAGGATACCAAAGAAACCAAATCCGTAGGCATTCCACAAATATGCTTGTTGTCATCTCAGAACTCAAGCTCTTCGGAATACTAAAAGCAATTCACGGATTCTGGCTACACCATGCCCCACGAACAGATGGACTCAGTAGGGGTTATCGCTTATCTATACATTTGACGGCTGCATTCAGTCATATGGCATGTTGTTTATGCATCTCCGAGTATTCAAATGAATATCTGCAGCCAAATTCCGTTTAACTCTACCCCTAAGTCCTTTAAGTCACTATGGAGATAGAGCCTGGTGGTTATAATCACTTTTTATCTCAGTCTGACAAAATTCTAGAGTTTTCAGCTGCTTTTGTCACAGAGACACTTTGTTTTATAAATGCCATGTGCCTTTCAATACAGCGATTAAAGTCATTAAACCTTAACACCGTCTACTCAACACCATCAAGGCTACAGCAAAGCTTATCACATACGAGTATGCATATTTATATTTTAATTAGAAGATTTAAATTCAAAAATTCATGGAGGCTTCCTCAAATAAAATCGTACACATACCATATACTCGTACATAAGCACTTCCGACAAACAGGATACATAACAGAATAACTGCCTCCAGTTTCCACATAATCCAACCAAATAGCTCGAAAACACATCCAGAAACCCAAAACGTACGTTTACATACCCTTATGCTTGCCAAATGGTTTAAGGGAGACATTCAAACGATGGCAAATATACGAGTGTTCCAGGAATTACACGTACACTTATTGCTTCAATTGACCATTAGCACGTACTTAGAAGCCTAGATTCACATCAATTCTTATTTTCAAGAGGCTCTTCAAAATAAAAAGCCAAAATCTGCCAATTTTCGCAGCGTCATTAAATCTTGTTGGTGAATAAATTTCAATGACTATTGCTAGCTAAATTTCAAGGACTCTTAAATTCAAACGATTTAAGAACGAGTAAATCGAATTTTTATAATTTTCCAAATTAAACACGTTTTCAAGGAAATTGATTTCGTTTTCGTGTTGCTGTGAAAAGGAGCGAAAATACGAGAACAACCAAAGATTATGCAAAAGGATGTCATCAGTACTATTTTCGAGTTCAACGGATAAAACGGCACTATCTTCTGAGCAATGGATCGATCATGTAGAGCGCTTCTGAAGTATCTTAAAGTAGTCGGATCAGCTGATATTTTGGGCAGTCCAATTGCATCCAAATTTGTCGGTTATTTTCTGAGGCACAGATGCCGGCAAAGCGTGTGAAGTTTTCAAAAGCTCAGAATACTGAAGATTCCTTTGAGCTTCTGGAGAGAATCAAATGGATTGAAAGCATCAAGGAACAGGAAACGGCACGAAACAGCAAAGCGTAAATGAAGGCAAAATCGATGTCAATAAAGGATATTAGCAGCGCGATTGGTGATACGAGTACAACAAAAAGTATGATAACTTCGAGTACGAGGATATTGTAAGCGACATTGTTGTTCTAAATGCAGGCAGAATAGTCATATGGAGGGTGAGTGGCAAAGAATGGAGTGTGTCACGCTTATGTGGGAAAATGCTTTGTCGACACGGGAAACAGTTGCGTAAGTTTTGCGAAAATGGATACCAACGAAAGGGATATACAGGGTGAATGACTTGAACTCCAACTTTTTAAAATGCTATATTTTTTTTATTTTTTGATAAATTTTATTGTGCCAAAGCAAAAAATGTTGGAAAATACATCAATTTTCAAATTATATCAGTAGTTTTCAATATGTCCACCTTTGGCGCGAATAATGGCCTTGAGACGACCGAAGAAAGCATCGCACGCTGGACGCAAGTGGCTCTGCGGTATTTTGGCCCATTTCCGGCGAAGTGCTTGCTTGAGGTGGTCCAAACTTTGGTATTTTTTAGTGCCAACCTTCGCCTTAAAAATACCCCAGACAGAGAAATCCAATAGATTTGCATCCGGAGAATTTGGAATCCATTGTGTCGAAGAAATAAAGTGTGGAACATTGTTTTTTAACTAATCTTGGTTGACGCGCGCTTTGTGAGACGGTGCCGAGTCTTGTTGAAATGTCCACGATCTCCGACCGAAATGATTGTTTGCCCAAGATTTCAATACTGCCTCTAAGACAGTTTCACGGTATACGGTCGCATTAATTTTGATGCCACGGGAGCGACCATCGGCGGTTATGGCGGCCCAAACCATCACTATCGGTGCTGCTTGCTTTCTGGTGGCTGTCCGAAGGTGTAAATTTTCGAAGGACCTCTCTGGCAAGTAAACTCGGTCATTTTGTTTGTTGACATATTGCTCGATAACAAATGGCGACTCATCGGAAAAAACCAAATTCGGCAACTCACCACTTTCGTGCAACCGTAGCAACTCCTTCGCTCTTTCGACTCTAACTTTTTTCTGTTGCGGTGCAAGATCGTGTGCTTCTTGGAACTTCAATGGCTTGAGCCCAAGCTCATTTTTTAGTATGTGTTACATCCGTTCCGACGATATGTTGAGCTCACGAGCCATTTTTCTTCCACTTCGACGCGGATTTCGCTCAATTCGAGCCTTCACTTTCCGAACATTTCCGCCGATGTTGCTGTTTTTTTATGACCACCTCCATGGCGTTTTGCAACGCTGTCAGTATCACGGTAACGAGCTATGGTTCGAGACACAAATGATTTATTCACGTGAGGTGCTGGAGGGCTCTAACGATAGCTACTTGTGGTTTTCCAGCCAAATATAAAGCGGATAAAAATTTTTCAACACAACTGAGACGCAAATCGTTTAAAGGGCTTGTAAATAATAAAACTATCTGTTATGTGTCATAATTTGAGCTCACTGTCATGAACGGTTTGGAAATTATGGCAGTCTGAAGTTGGTTGCAGTTCGAGTGTACATTATGATACGAGCATATATGGTACAATCAGAAAGTTGCCGATGCTTTCATGATTATTAATGATGCAGGTGTCGTTGGGGTGCTTATTGTCTCTGACGAACCATAAGAGTTCGAGGTAATGGTTGGATATTCATATAGACAACCGTATTCAAACAGCAAGGATTCATCGTTGTTTTTTCTAGTTTTCTATCAAATGAATGAAGAGAAACTACCGATCAAGCTGGAGGACTGCAAACACTTTTTTTTTCCTGTCGGAACAAAACACTCCAACAACCAACGCGCCCATTGTACTCATGTTCCTTTTACTGAAATTTCTCAGTCCTAGTAAGCGCTTCAGTGATAAAGTACCAGCCCACAGTACCAGCATGCATCACATCAGTATATGCAATCGGATTCGGGTGTAGGCAGGATGCTCACAGAGGTAGTAATCAGCGGTGTCGTTAGCACTCTCATTGTATCACTTATGCCCACCACACTTAAATGTTTAGCAGAAGCTTAGCGCTCCGTCACGACGCCTGTAAGCAGCCTGAAGTCTTTCCCATTGTGGGGCAGCAGGAAGGCCGCTGACCTCTTAGAGACGTCAGGTGGCATTCGTTTGGTCTGCCCGCAACCTGGAGAGCCATGTTTGCAGTTTTACTCATATGAAGCCCTAACCGTGCAGGCAGGCAATCCAAACGTAGTTTCAGGTCCTGAAAAACCCTGCTCTGAGCCATGTCTACCAAGTTCATCTGTGATTTCATTTCCCGTGGTCCCAATGTCAACTGAGACCCATACAAGACTCAGTGAATTAGGCCTACTGACTGCGTTTAGCGATGTCTTCCATTCTCGAACTAGCTTGGAAGTCGTAAGAGGGTTCAGTATGGATCTTAGCGCAGCTTAACTGGAGTTACAGATACAAATCTTTTGCCCTCTCCACCCATTCTTCACAATATTGTTGGTTGTCACCAGGTATGTCAATGCGTACTTGTATATCTCATTTAAAAGACAGTAGCAGGTTTTCCTAACAAAGAGTGAAATCTAACGTTGTCGTCCTCCAGAAAGAAAATGGCCCAGCATCCCAAATAATTTTGCAGCTATCCGTGAAGACCCGACTACATTACTTTCTTGGATCGGATCCTGGTTGAAACGACTCCTGGGCGCAGTGAAAGGCGATTTCGTATTTTTGCAGCAACAGAACCTCTGGTGCATAAGTCGGTCTGTTAAAAGACAATCGGGGTGCAAGGTCATCAAACTCCAGTGCTGTACCAAAGAAAACGTCTTTTAAAATGAAAGATGGCTTTGAGAGTGGACCCTGTGATATGAATATGAAGTGGAGTGGGATTCATCAGAGCGTCTAGAGCAATGCCAACTACAGAATATTCCCATGCAGCTGAGACAGATCGTTCTTAGGAGTCTGATAAGAACAGCAGGGATATATTTTCGTGAACGCTTGTTCCACCCGACAACCGACGAATAGGATAAAACTTACATTGCCGTACCTATGTAGATCAAGGGGTCCCGCCTTGGTGACAAACCCTGTATATTGCCTAAGGCTCTGGCAGCAGCCAGAACCTCATCAGCGTCTGAAAGGCTTTCGACGTAATATGTTTAGTCAGAAGAAGTTTGTCGTGCAGGATCACACCCAATCACTTTTGGACAATCGGATGCCTTTGGTGATTGGTGCTAGCACTAGCTGAGTTAGGTCAGTCAGTTTGCTACTTCTCAACAGAAAACAACATAAGTTAGTGCAGCAATCGTCAATCACTTCTAGGGCTGTCTGCGTTTTAGAGTAAACATACGCTAGACATGATCTAACAGACAGTACAGCTGCATCATATGAGTATGCCTGAGAGTACACATCAGGATTATTGAAAGCGTTAAGAAGTGGGTCGACCAACATGTACCATATCAGTGGAGACAGGACGCCGCCGTCTTACGACTCGTTTACACCGTATGCGTGCCCTAAAAGTTGCATTGTCCAAACCACCCTCAATGTCGATGAAAATGCCCACCAGACTTTGAAGCGCACTCTCGCGTGGGTAGGCATGTTGCATCTTAGAGGATACATTCACAGAGCAGTTTTGCGCACATGAAGTTTGTCCATTCTCTCCATGCTCCTCAACATGAAGGAAGTTAGACTTACAGATCTTAGGCTCTTTGTGAACGTGCTGTCCTCTTTTTCGATTTCCGGTATAAAGACAATACTTACGGTTCGTTAGGAGTTCTACATGTACACCAGGCTGGAAGCGAAGATTCCCTTCAGGTTGTCTATACCTTTTTGTATATAGCGGTGCCGACCGACTCGAAGCCATTAAAGGAAGCCACAGCATGTTTAATAGCCTCATCCGTCACCACAACCGATAAGATATACTAGCTATGGCCTGTTATATTATTCATCTCACTATCAGCTTCATTAACAGGAGATGGTTCTGAGCTAGTTTTGATTAGGTTACCTAGAAAGCGAGTCTCAAGCCGAGAATCCCTGCTTTCTACGCGGTGTAAGTGCCGTCAGATTTTCTGATTTATTCCAGCCTGGCTGATATTCCATTTTTGAGGACTTTGATTAGTCTTTTCGTTTTACCCTTAAATTAGTTTAGAAGTTTCCTTTACGTAGATCTGCGTTGCACCAAGAATCGGACGATCTGCAGGAATGTTTTTTGGCTGAACATGACAGTTCAAAAGACTTGGTGTGGGTACCATTCAGGTTCTGGACAGCTCCCATTAGCTTTTATTTTGTCCTGCACTAAGGGGGAATACTGTCGGACTTGCCATGCTTCTCCTTAAATCGTGTCCAGGAGGTTTGCCGCGGATTCCTTTTCAACAAAGCCGAGAGCCCGCATCCGATTCTGAATTCGGTGTACCTATGATCTGACATGGAGACCTTTAAAAACTTTGGTGGATTACTTGCTGTAATCGTTCGTAATACCCAAGTCTGACGATAGTATGAAATTCAGGAGATAATTGGCTCTCACAATGCAATTTGCTACTGCATTAGCAACGCAGCATATGATAGCTCTCATCTTCCACAGTGTTCAATGATTTCGGCTACTACCTTCGGTGGTGCTGGTTATACCGAATCATAGGGCAAATAGGCAGACGCAACGACGGATCTATGCCAATCCTCGTGCGTTTCGTAGCTTATGTCTGCAAAAATTAAATCTTGCTTGCAAAATTGCCAAAGCTTAGATGGTGAGAGTGGATCCGGGACAAAGTGACACGTTCCCGGGCTTTCCGCTCGCTCGCCATGTAGTAACGGGTGACCAGAAAGCAATGCAAGTTTTTCCAATTGTTACGTTTAAGCATCTGTCTAAATATTCAGTAAGGTTTGCCATTGCATCTTGCATTTTACGTTTGCCGAACGTGCGAAATTCCGTCCAAGTTGTAAATACAGAACTTGAATTTCGTGGTGAGGTCGGTCGTCATCATGACCACAGTTTGCAGCCAATTCGTTGCATAGTGGAAAAGTTTGAGCGTGAGTACACTCTTTGAATCTGAAGCCACCAACCAGACAGAGATTGATGCGACATGCAGAAAACATAACCGCCGCATCGTCAGAGGGTCTATTCGGCTTATTTTTTGATTGAATTTGGGCCCACAAGCAAGAATTGAAGCCGGGCGACCACAGACAACGCCATGCTAATTGGGTGCTGGAAATGTTGTCCGCGGAGATTCGGATTTTAGTCAAAAATTCATCAAGCAACGTTGCCATTATTGGAACGAACGCAGTCCACAAGTGTTCGGCCAAGCATCAATGCATCTACAAAGATTGACTGTATTGGTGCGGTTTATGGCATGGCGACATCATCGGATCTTATTTCTTCCGAAATGAGGAAGTAGACACCGCTATCGTCAATGGTCTCTGTAGAGAGCGATGTTATCGACTTTCTGTGATCAGAGCTAAACTACATCGATATATCCGAGCTTTGATTCCAACAAGATGGCGCTACTTGCCATATAATCAGCCTCCCACAAAGTAGACTTGGAATGTTGAAGATTGATCTGAGCAGCTGTGTAGTGGGGTGGTCGTCTCTTGTCTGCACTCTTTTGGAAACCAAGTGAATATTAACCCTTCCAAAGTGCAGATAGGGACGTGAGTTACCATATACCTAGGTTTAATAGTCTTCCTAGCCAAAAATTAGAAACCCGATTCTTTCCCTCCTTGTGGGACTATATTTTCCACTTTTCAGTGTCAAGTTCCAGTTTGTGGATATGAAGGCGCATCCTCCTTTTCCCTA
This sequence comes from Volucella zonaria, assembly GCA_963966105.1. Taxonomy (NCBI): domain Eukaryota; kingdom Metazoa; phylum Arthropoda; class Insecta; order Diptera; family Syrphidae; genus Volucella; species Volucella zonaria. Next base: position 11,530,897 of record OZ014530.1, read on the forward strand.
AGTTACCCCGGAACGCAGCAGATGACGCGCCGCACTTTTGGTGGCCTGAAAATCTTAAAAGTATTAGATTCCAAGGGTGGGATTTTCGACACAGATGTGCAAAAGTTTGCTGCTTGGAGCACTTCGCTCTATGAATTTCATTTTCATATCGCAGCTTGAATGCAATTTTCTCTATTTTGCCTTACTTCATGCACTCTCCGCCGTTCAGACTGTTGGTATTGCCAAAGTTCCCAATTATGAGTGCCAGATAGCGGCATCCTTATTGGTGTGTCGGTTTTGTATCCTTTGGTGTTTCAAGGCTTTTTAAGAGGTGTATGTTCCGGCGACATAAAAGTTCCATCCCACCGAAGTGCGGCTTTTGCTGGTTTTAGCCGGATCTTGTGCGCATGGGTTTCATTACGTGAACCGACTTCCGTCGACCAGAACTGCGATCTTTGGTGTTTGTAGCAGCGGGCTTGTCCAGATATTTAGGCCTTGTTTTGTGGATGGGTTTGGCCGCTTTGCTTCCACTGGAACTGCAGCCTTTTTTAGTTGCAAGTGCCCACTTATCCGTTCATCGTGCTCGGAAAGATCCATTGACAGAGGGAGTGCCAGAAACTTTCTTCTTCTTGGCTCTATGAGAGACGAAAAAAGAAAAAGTACCTAGAATGTTGGCACATCAAGGCTGCACATTCTTCTAAATTACAAGCGTTTTTTGATGAAAATCACAACAGCTCCCTCTTTAAGGAATTGCGTCGGTTCCTTCTTACCATTTTGTGCCCGTTGTGCCTCATTTTGTATTTTCACAGCCAAAATCACATCACGGTCTTTCTCCGTGGGCAAAGTAAACAGTGTGGCTCTTTATACGATCCTTAACCATGAATTCACATTTAACACATGGACCTTATGGTTAGCTCCGGCTTTACGATTGGATGTGTGTTAGGTCCGGCAGAAACCGGTGAATACGGTCCACATGCCATCTGTCCATGCACAGAGAGCAGAATTGCAAACTTTTCAGTCAGATGAAGCTCTGAACTTTAGACGTTGAGCTTGTTGTATTGCGCCTTTGGTACCTGCAGCCAGTTTGGTGTAGGTAATTTTGGGAGACGCAACTGGTGTTTGAATTTGAACAGGTGGAAGTTGAAACTCCACTCAGATTTCCTTTCCTTATGTATTGTAACTCAGATAGCTTGCAGCGGTGTGCCTACATACATAAGTCAATTTCTAATTTAAAGTGGCAGTTTAATGGACTAAACTCTGGCATTATCCCTTTCTAAGACTCACCTTCTTAAATATCCTGAAAAAGCGTTGTTGACAAAAAGTAGCTGACAGTATCTCAGGTTAATTACAAAAGAACTTCCAAAGTCTCAGAGAACTTAATGGTGAACTGCAGCCCTTTGATGATAATTCGTGTTGCGCTGCCAATTTAAACATCTTCCATCATAAAAGATTTAGTTCTTGAAGAACACTGCATGGAATGCTATTCAGTACCCTGTCCTCCTTTTCCTTGACGGTGTCTAATCTATCGAGAATACTTCCACATAAAATGCAACTCAAAAACGAGGTGAGAGGGAGCCGTGACAATCACCTTGATAATAATGCGCCTCGAAGAAGTAGAAATATGCAAATTTTAGGGCTCCACTATAGACTGACTCTTCAAAAGGTATGCCAAGAATATTTAAGGATTTCTTGAAACAAAATTTCCATATTCTCCGCAGTTTATCTAAAGAAGCACGCCCTACAACGAGTCTACTCTTACTGGTGGTTCATGGTGAAACAGGAACCGACTGGGATTTCAGTTGAAGTGATGCTCTGTACATTGAATTATAATTATCGTAGATGGTGTCGAGTAAGGTGTCCCGTTTAGGTAATTTGATGGGGTGAAAGTAATTCTTGACATCTGTCGCTTGAATGCCATTCAAGTTGATGTCAATATTGTTGGAGACTTCTCAGAGTCTAGAGATGTGATAGAGATGTGACCTTCTACAATGATATCCATGTGCCTCTAATTAAAGAGTTTTTTTTTTGTATATTTCTCAGCCTTCATCCAATCCCGATACATTCAGTCATAGTCACACCAGTACTTCACTCCAATTTACCTTTTAATTATATTTTGGATTTTTTCGTCAATCCGTCAGTTGGAATTGAAACGACAATTGGCCACTAATTCATTCACTTGGTTTTGAATTGAAAAAAAAAAAAAAACATTAAACTTCCGTGTGACGCCACTCGGAAACATCTTTTATTACTCACACCGGATGCGTGTTCCGGTGGGGCACGGCACCCTGCTGTTAACCAATTCATTTAAATTTCTCATCAACTCACGACGTCTCCTCCTCACAGTGTCTGGTCGTTTCATGATATGTCTGCCGTTCATGTGTCTGCATGTGAGGTGGCAAAAATTTGATCCATTTGGCAGATGCAGAGTCGGAAGCACCATGTCATATTGAAAAATGATGACGGAGAGTCGATATCGGTGGTGCTCAAAATGAAGTGATTGACACAAACTTTTGATCGTTCTATCTGGATAAACGGATGAATTTCCATCGATGAGCGACCGGGGAAAATCTGTTTGATTTTCCCCAATTATTTTTTGACAACCAGGAATTTAATATTTTCAAATTTGCGATTCTGATGTCGGATTTCTGTTCGGAGGACTGGGGGAGTTATATTGTATGTCTGGCTACGCATACGTTAGCTCAATTTTGAATGATGGTCCGTGGATGGATTCTAATTTTATCATGTGGCAAATAAATTGTACTAGCTGAACGGAATATTGGGTCACGCTTGCTGCGAATCTGAGGCTCAAATATGCATTATAAGGATATGTGGAATTTAATCCACTCGAACGGTTGTAATAACGAAAATTGAGAGCCTGATGAAGGCCATTGACTGATTCCCTACTCATTGTGTTGTCGTTTTGACAATGTGGGTAGAGCGCGAGGGACATATGGTTTTTCGGGAAATCTGAACGCCGCGATGAAAGAATGAGAGTCTTTTTCAAATGCAGAAATTCTGATTGTAGAAGGTTTGCCCTTGATCGCCCAAAAGGTGGTGACTTCGAAATAAAATTAGTTGTTCGTTGTTGGCCTGTATTTTAAACTCCGACCCCTTGATATTGTAATCGAAAAAAACTGAACTTACGACATGCCTGAGAAGCCTCGCTAGGGGAATGCTCACTGATTTAAGCGAGGCGACGCGAATTTTGGAAAACAAGAGATTGAGTCTCTTTCACCCAGTACTCGGATGTATACCACAGCACCAATGGCCTTTTCCGACGCGTATGAAAAACTGTGGATTTCTACCATCTTGAAACGTGGTCCAGACTGCATTCATAGAGGCAACCGGATCTGATTGAACGATTCCAAGTCATGAAAAAAGATGCTCCAGCACCTCTCAAGCTTTTCGTCAACAGGTTCTTTCCACGTCAGCTTCTTCGCCCAAAGAAATTGTAGAAAAGATTTTGCTTTGATGACGCACGGCGAAATCCACCTGGCTATAGCGGATAAAATCGATTTTTTGGTTGTCTGATGATGACGTGCTGGAGTGTACCTAAAGGGTCTTTCATTAAGCGCTTCCATCTTTAAATTTAAATAAAACAAAGTGTGTGTGAGATATCATTGAGATTTTTTATTTGTTTGAAAGGCCGATCGATGCCATTATGTATGGAACATAACATCGTTCAAATGTCCGCCGCGGCTTCTCTGGATGGCGCGTATCTGAAATGTTCAAGTTTCCATGATTCTGGCGCATAAATCAGGCTGAATTTGACCGATGGCATGGGTTATGTTGGCTCTGAGGGCCGATGTTGGTTTGTGTCTTATTCATATACACCTGCGATTTCAGAAAAACCCACAAGAAAAAGTCTAACGGGGTCAAATCGCACGATCTCGGTGGCCAGTTCACATCACCTCCACGTGAGATGACCATGCTCTCGAATCACTAGTGCAGAATTTCCAATGTGGCGTGAGCTGTGTGGCACGTAGCGCCATTCTATTAAAACCACAGGTCGTTGGAGTCCATATCATCCAATTCAAGCCAAAAGAAGTTGGTAATCATCGACCTATAGCGCTCGCCGTTGAGGGTGGCCTGGCCAACGTCGTTCTCAAAGAAATATGGACCGATGGCGCCGACAGCCCAAAGTGTTACTTTTTCGGGATTCATTGGACGCTCTTCGATCTCATGTGGATTGGTGTCGTCCCAAATTCGACAATTTTGTTTGTTGCCGTATCCATTCATCCAGAATTGGGCTTCATTGCGGAAGATGATTTTTTGATGAAAATTAGGGCCAGTTTCCATCTGCTCCAAAACCCATTCAGCGAACACACGTCGTTGTCTTTGGTCGTTTACCTTCAGCTCCTGGGTCAGTTGAATTTTTTACGGGTGCAGGCCCAAGTCACGACGCATTTTGCGTCAATTTGTGGTCTACGAAAGACAGAGTTCTTGTGAGCTATGCAAAATCGACTGCCTCTAATTCTCCTGCACACTCTCACGAACAGTGGCGATGTTTCCCGCAGATCTTGCATTTCGTCGACGTACGGGTGTTGGTTTATCGTTTACTGAACCATTGGACTCAAATTTATCCACCACACTGTGAATAGTCCCCTCGGTAGGACGATTATGGCGAAAGTAAAATGGGCGAAACGCTGCCCGAACAAAACACCCATTTTGATAAAACAATTTTATCACTTGCACATGTTGTTGAACGCTATGTCCGTTCATGGTGATTTGGCAAAACAGACTGCATAAATGACAGCCAATTTGACAAATGCAGCTTCAATAATATGGCCGCTATCAACTGTCAAAGTTCTAACGTCCGTATTGGAAGACCCTGTATATAGCATGTTTCCTTCATTTGGCTGCCAGAAAATCCCTAGCATCTTGAGTTGCCCTGAGCGCTTTGAAGGGAATGAAAATGTTGTCTCCCGTTCTTCCAATAGTACATCTCTCAAAAAACTCACATTGTTGGGCGATTGCGTAGATTTAACAGGCTTCTTTCACTTCCTTAATCTTCTTTTCTGCTTCTTCTGTAGTGTCCGCTCCAGAAATTAGATCATCCACATACATTTCTTCCCAAATCATCTTCACCGCTCGTGGTAATTGACAACCAGACTCCTCTACCAGCCGGTTGAGAGTTCGGATGGCCAAATATGGAGCAGATGCCGTGTCAAAAGTCAATGTCTTAAGCCGGTAGGTTTCGATGGGCTCAAAGTCCTTGTCAGTTACACAAATTTGCGGTAGATTTTTGCGGTATCGGCGGTGACAGTGTACCCGTACAGCCTCCATTTGAGAATGACATCAATAATATTATTTTTCAGCGCTGGTCCAGTCATAAGCCTATTGTTGAGGGACGTTCCATCGGATGTTTTAAAAGGCGCACCAAAAACGACTCTCAAGTTAGTCGACGAACGGCTTTTTTTTATTACAGCGCGGTGCGGAAGAATGTAATGTGGCATATTCTTCAACATATTTTGATTAACTTCAATCATGTGACCCAAGCGCAGGTGTTCTTCAATACTCGTACATTCAGGGCTGTTTCCCATGAAACCTCTTGATTTTTAATAGACGTCCTTCCGGCTGCTTGAATCGCTGAAGAACGCCTTTGAAAGGAAGAGCGACTTCACACTTACCACCTGTGTTCTGGAGTTTCAGGGGTTTGAAACGGCACCTCTTCTTGCTCCCAAAATTCACGCAAATCAGCCTCCACATTGCATGTTTGGTGGAAAGCTTTGGCATGACGGGATGCAAATGGAGCCCATCCAAAGAGAGTCCAGCCAAATTTTGTACTTTGTGCTAAAGACAAATTAGTATTGTCCGGCCTTACCAACACCAAGATTATTTCAGCTAATATTTCGCTGTCCTGCAGCAAGTCAACCTTGCATGGCTTAAAAAAGCATGGGTCGGCTAAGCTCAGCCCATCGAGATGTTTCCACTCAGGAACTGGAAGTGTTCGGGCTGGAATATGCCCAGATACCGACTAATAGACGAGAGCTTTTGTGTCAACAACAAACTCGGAATGGTGGGATCCGATTGCTACATCAAGGATCCTGTTGCACGTGCTACTGTTGATCATACCTAATACGGACACCTCGACAAGGGTTGATTTATGCTTCAAACGCAGTAGCTGAAGTGCTGACTGTGTTATAAAAGATTTCAGCAATTCCCTAAGTGAAACTATTTCCCCTGATGAACCGCTGACCTTGACAATAGCTGTGGCCAACATCGCTTTTGTGTTCGTGTATGACACAGAATGGTACGTGTGAACGAATTTTCTACAACAAGCTTCTTCATTTGGCAGTTGAACATCTCGTTGATTTGGTGAAGGGTGTTCCTTATTGTGTGACTTAAAATTCGAAGCTTTGGGATTAATTGAGGAGGTAAGACAATTTGTCTCTTGATGTTGGAAGCTTTGAATACAAGCTAACATCTCACAGGGTTGAGGATGCGATATACTATAATGGTTCGCGGAGCGATTGGTCGACAATTATGTAACAGCGAATGATGGGGCTGCTGACAATAATACCATCTACTGGTACTTGAACAGCTTTCGGACAAATGACTATAAGCTAAACAGTTCTTACACAAACCCAGCTTGGAAATGGCTTGATAGCGGCCTTTGATACTCATCTTCAAAAAACGGTTGCATTTTCGGATGACATGTTGATCATGCGAGTGAAACGAATTTCGCTGGGGAACCCTTTTAGATGTGCTTCTGGTGCCGTCTTCCCTGCTGGTAACTTACTGCCAGAGTACGAAAACCTCTATTCTAGAAATTGTTTAAATTCCACAAAAGTTTCTTCTCCTACAGTTGCTTCGTTTTCGTGGGTAATTTTTGCAATAAAACGTAAAAGAGTATCACATCTCAATGTTCGACCGGCACCTTTAAGTTGGCGAGGCTGCGAACTATTTTTGTTGACGCATCCAGTGGTTTCTTAATGGCTTCAGATCGGTCCTGGGCTACCGAAGGTTGACTGAAGAGGCACTTCAACTGTGTGTTGACACCAGAAAGCGCTGATGGTCATATCTGTCTTCGAAAATATTCCACGCATTAACAAGATTGCCATTCGAAATCGGTAAATGCGACAATATTTTATACGCTTCACCCGAAATACTTGTTTTTAAGGAATGCATCTTCTGTACTTCGGTCAAAGACGAATTACGATGAACAAGTATGAGCTTAGTGGTATATTTCCTCAGGAAAGAGTGTACTAATAGAGCCTTCGTTCCTTTTTTCTCTCTTGGAACGCATCACTGAGGCAAAAAACTTCTCCATGGTTCTACTGAAAGTCTTTTGAAGAAAGATGAGTACTCACTTCAGTGATAAAATGCCAACAGTACCAGCTCTTACTACATCAGCAGCCTGATGCGGGCATAGGCCGGACATTCATAGAGTTAGTGCTCCTTTGTATTTGTCATTTATATATCACTTAAGTCATAACTTTTACAGCAATCATCGCAGGATGTTGTGTCACTTACGCCCAGCACACTTATGTAAGTTCTTAGGAATAGCGCAGCTTGCAGTCTTTCCGCTGATTTCGAAGATACCTCGGGAAGCATTCCTTTGCTCATATGAAACCCAAATATCAATGAGAGCCCTAAACTAGTACCGAGTCAGTCCTAACGTTGGTTCGGGTCCTGAAAAACTCTCTTCTGAGCCTTGCCATTGTCTAGAGAATTCATCGGCAATTTAATTTTCTACCCAAACAAGACTTATTGACTTCAGCTTACTGACTACGTTCAGTGAAGACTTGTTCTTTTGACTTCTAAAGTCGTGAAAGGGTTTACCAAATCTTTAAACGCAGCTTGCCTGTTGATACAGATGCAAGTCGTTCGCCCCTTCAGCTATTCTTAGCAATAAAGTTCGTTGCCATTAGATTTACGTATATCTACAGTTGGAAGACAGACAAATGTTTTCCAAACGACGAACGCAATCTAATCAGCGCCGCATCCTAAATAGGTTGTGAAGCCATCCGTGAAGACCCGACTACATGCTCAGACTCTGGCCGAAACTAGTCCTGTGCATGAGGAAAGACGATTTCTTATTTTTGCCTCAGCACAAGTTCTGATGCCATTGCATTGCATTCCAACAGACCAGAAACAAAAGACAGTTGGCGCCCAAGGTCAACAAAGCTCCTATGCGCGTTGTACCAAAGACCCCTTCTCTTTAAATGGGAGGCAGCCTTAAGAGTGCCGCTCATAATATGAGTATCAAGGGGCGCTTGATTTATCAGTGCGTCTAGGGCAGAGCCAAGCTAGAGAAAGCCCCTATGCAGTCCTAACAGACTATTCTGTGGAGTCATCGTACTTCGGGCAGGCTCCGTAATATCCGTCCAGGAGATCAAAAAATTCTTTCTTGAAGGGTTGGCAGGGGCGTGAGCACATATGAAGCGGACGTTATAGAATTTGCATTGACGCGTATCACAGCCATCACACATCGATGACCTTCGATTTGAGCTGCTTTCCCGCGACGAATCCGCACCCCAATATGTGTAACCTTTTGTGACGGCTGTAATAAATATCGCAATGTTATTGTTCTCAAAACCCTAAGCGGGCGGAAACAGTATGCATATGCGTATTGACTTAATATTGAGCCTCCATCACTATCTGGGCTTCTATCAGAACGTCGCACTTTGCATAGCAACTTTTACAAATATCTCCGTCGCAATTTTGGGCCTACGGATACCATAGACTACTTTAAACGAGATCTTACCCCCAGGTGTAAGACAGATGAAAGACTGCGATATAGGGTGATTGAAACCGAAAAGGCAAGCAACTCATGTAAAAAGTTTTGAGTTTCAGGCATGTGAAACAACGCATAAAGGCTACTTAAGATTCGTGCACTTCTCAAAGGAGGATAGAGACGGTTTTTATTCACTCCTCTACAAGATACTCGTATTTATATGTCCTAAGCATGATGTTTAAATATTTCTAGGCGATTCTGATGAAAAGGTAAGAAACGAGGATAAGTTTGGTAGCGTAGTCTGTAAATATAGCCAGCAGGATACTACTTCCGACAACGAATTCAAACTTATTGACTTCATTTCGCACGGAATGTTATCGTATCAATCTCGACATTCATAACGGAGCCTGGCGATCACCTGATCAATTTATAAGCAACCAGATCGACCATTTTACGATCGACGCAAGCCATGCTTCCAGCATTCTGGATGTCCGATGATCCGATGGGTCAACAATGACCTAGACCACTACCTTATTGTGGCTAAAATATGAATGCGGATATACCTAACGGCCCTAAGAAGAGGAAGCATTGTTGGACAGTTTGATGTCGGCAGGACTTTTGACGATCAAATGCCATTTAGTCCCGATAGATGTCTTGCGGTGCCAGCGTCTTGTTGCGAAACTCATTAATAGAGCTGTCAGTAAGTCATTAGAGATGCCGCATCCGATGTACGTTTGTCGATTAATGCCAGCTGGTGCATACAAAAAAACAGAAAGCAGAGGAGGACTACAGCGGCTCGTGGTTGATTCGCAGTCGGTGACGAAGACATGGAACAACCATGATGGGTCTATCGTTAAACTAGAGAGAATTTCCCTCCCCTTGATATTCATATCATGAGCTGCACTTTCAAAGCCACCTTTCGCCTAAAAAGAAGTGTTCTTTAGTACAACATGCACGTCGGCTGTCTTATGGACATGCCGTCCGATGCAATGACACCGGAACTCCTGTTCCAGAAAAAATACGAAATCGATTTCCTTGTGCCCAGAACTGGTTTCGGCCAGAATCTGAGCCAGGAATGGGATTCACGGACGAATCCAAAACCAATATAGGTTGTGGTGTCTTTCTGAAGAACGACAGCGTTAGATTTCATTTCACGTTAGGAAAGCTTGCATCTGTCTTCCAAGCGGAGATTTACGCAATTCTGATGGCAGCGAACTATATTGGAGATAACCGGTAGAGGGGGCGAAGCATTTGCATCTGTAGCTACAGCCAAGATGCGCGTAAATTTTTCCTTCCAAGCTAGTTCAAGAATGCAAGAGATAACTGAACGCAGTCGGATGGCTAAATTCAGTGACCCTTGTCTAGGTCCCAGGTCGCAATGGGATCACGGGAAATGAAATCGGCCATGAACTTGCCAGGTAAGATCCAAAGGAGAGTTTTTCTGCACCTGAACCTACGTTGGGTCTGCCTGCGTCCTCGGTTAAGGCTTTCATTGACACTTGGGCCTCATATGAGCACAACTCCAGATGGCATATCTCCCCGGGATGCAGGCAGATCAAACGAATGCTTCTCGACCTCTCTAGGAAGTCAGTGGCTTTTCTGCTGTCCCTCAGCTTACTGGCGTCGTGACAGGGCATTACACCTTTGCACAACATAAGTGGCACAACATCCTGCGACGCTTGCTGTGACAGTGATGATGACACCGTTGAGCACTATCTCTGTGAATGTCCGGCTTACACTCGCATCAGGCTGCAGTTACTCGACGCTGACGTGGTGGGTACGTGGTGGTACTGTAGGCATCTTAACACTAAAGCGCTTATTCATCCTTCTTCGTAAGATTGAAAGATTTCATTAAAAGGAGCCTTACAAAGAGTACAATGTGGAATGCACTGTTGTGACAGAAAAAAAAAAAAAAAACTGGAAAGAAGTGTTCCTATATGCTCTCATTGAGAAAGGACATTCAATTTCAGATACTCGAAGAAAACGTCCCAATAAACCGATATACGAGTACATAACTTCTAGGTAGTCCAGGAAGTTGTCTACTTAGACACCGCAGTTATTATGTGTAAACAACGGCACCACCTATCGCTATTTTTTGGCGCTGAAGGCAATTGAGCAGCAGAGCCCTCTCTAGGATAATCTAATAGAGCGCTGTAAAATAATGTTCCTCCAAGTCATGCTCGATGATTTGCGGTATGAACTTTTTTAAAACCGTACTAGGGGGCGCTTGGTCGTTTCAATATGAAACTACTTCGAGTGATCCATTGCCCTATCTACATCGACAGAGAGTGTATAAGGGATCTGAGTCAAAAGAGTTATTTAATGATTTGGACAAGTAAACAGAATGGATATCACCCGAAGGTCATCGAATCTACATTCTACCGAGGGAAAGAACCAGCCTCACATGACGTCCGCAAATGCACAGAGATGTCAACCAACGTGGAAATATCTAGAAAAGAACAGGGCTGGCTGGAGAGGCATGTTGCCACCCAGATCTATCTCGCACTGTACCGCCACCAACCTAAGTAAGCAAGTTGAGTTGCTTTAGTGATCCCATCAACAACATCTCGGTTGGGAAATTTCTAATCATCCATCAATTCCTCAGTAATGCTGTCAAGGTACATACCTTGTTGGATATCAAGGCAATCTATCATAACTCTTAGATATTACTACAAACCATTCTTTCAAAATCGATGGGTGAAGTTGTAGTTCGTATAAAGCACTTTGCTGATGGATTCCTGGGATCGAAAGCATCTCTTTTGTTTACATCTGATGTACCATAACAAGACCATAACAAGCAATATGAAGTTCGATCCCTAATAGAGCTTTGCCCCAGGCCGTTCAGTTTCATCTAAAAGATCCATCAGAAACACCAAAAAAAAAACTACAGGTTTTACTATTTTGTATTCATTTTTATTGTTATCGTTTTTTTTTTGTACAAAAAAAAAAGAAAAGTTTTAAATTCATATTCCACATTCTTAGGTTCAAATAAAAAAAATTCTAAATTACAAAGTTAAAATAGAGCATCTTCTGCCCCTACTATAGGTACACAATATTCCTCTTACATTCACTACTCTCTACATACAAATATAAGTTAAAATTAGCGAAAACAAAAAGTACCCTAACCTAACCTAAAGATACAATTACCCTATCCTTACCAAAACAGGAAAAAAAAAAAAAAAAAAAAAAGAAATAAAAAATAAAAAAAAAGAAATCTACTCCTACAAAACATGATGCAGCATTTAACCCTTTTTAAATTTTAACAATAAAATAGTCAATATCAAAAAGACCAAAACCCAGGTTGATATCATAATGAAACCGTTATATACGGTCGGATTATTAATGCCCCAACCGCGTTGCAGTATTGAGCGCAGAGATTCTGTTGGCTTAGTCAATGGCAAAAAGAATGCGACAATTTTCAGCAACGGATACATGCCCTCAATTGGCCAAATAATGCCGCACAGCATAACAATTGGTAGGAAGCTACCCATAGCAACATACGTAGCAGTACGTTCCGTGTCAACAGCGCATGCTATCACAAATCCAAACGACATTCCACAGAGTCCGTTCAGTATACAAAGGAACAGCACCAGCCAGATATCCCCACGTAGTGTCACCTCAAAGAAGTAGAAACTGAACAGCAGCACGAATATCGTTTGACTTAACATCACGGTGAATTGGGTGACTACTTGGGAGAAGAGAATTTCCGCCCCAGTTATGCCAGCGACCAAGCATCGTTCCAGCATTCCTTCGTTTCGTTCGATTAACATGGCACCGGATGTGATGGCAACCGACAGGAAGAAGATAATCGTCAATATGACACCCGGTGCAGCAAAGTCAGTGAAATTTGGATAGCGGTCACCGTAAATAGGATCTCGCCAATCGACCGGGACACGTCCCAGTCTCGGATTAACATCACAATCACTGAGAATTCCCTCTACAAAATCGAAGAATGTGTACTGTAGATCCCGATACAGTAGAGTACTGATTTGTTGATCTAAAAAAAAAAAAAAAAAAAAAGGAATAGAAAGAAGAGAAATCAGATGTCAGAAACAGCTGTTGTTAGTCAATAATTGACAATTGGGCACTTACTTGACATATCGAGTCGGACGTCAACTTCAGCTGCTTCTATAGTTGCATCATCGGCAAATCGTCCATTTTCGGTACGTTCCACCAGTGATTGAGAGTAGTTTTTGGCAAACACAAGAGCGCCCCATGCATTGCCACGACTGACTTCCTTATAGGCATCCTCGTCCGAAGGGAGGAATTTCTGTAACAAAAAGGATTATTCTAATTAAGGAGCCGTTTTCTACAGTGCAGGTCATAAATTATTCAACATGGAAGTGCAAATATCTAATTTTATAAATTAAATGAGAGAAAATTAAACTGTTAGTAATTTTTTTAGACACTCGCTGAAATTCCCCCCCCCCCCCCCCCCCCCCCCAAACAACGATTTATCGGAGAAAACTGTGTGCAATTTGACAATGAAAGTCTAGTCATTGCCGTTCGTCATTTACTGCATGAGATGAATTCATTTTCAACAGTTCAACACGAATAAGGGTTATGATGTGTGGATGTAAACTACGATAATGTCAGAGTAGGTTAGAGTAGGTCATGACAACATGTGCATTGTGCACTGTCATTTGAAATGAAAACCACGGGTCTGTTCCCGCATATGAAATTTGGAGTAAATTTGGTAATAATTCTCTTTTTTTTTTGTATGGAAATAGGGATACGAGTCTGTTTAGTCCCTGTCGACGTATAGAAATGTCAATTTTCATTAATTACTCGTAGTTTTCCAATCGAACATGAGAGCAACAAATTCAAAATAATATTGTGTGAGATAGATACTCAGATAGGAGTACTTGTAATTTATCATCGACATCGTTTTGCAACATTTCGGTTGTTTTTTGGTCGATGTTAATGCCAACCACAGGCTTGACCAGTATCTGATTAGAAATTAAAATTTGTCACAGGGAAAATTTGTGACGGAATTCAAGGCGACCAATATCCAATTACAAATGCCAGTAGATTGGGGGAAAATGTAAATTAAAATGTATCTAAATTTTGATATACGAGTACATACATAGGAGTACCATATTTACATATATGTCAAAGGGTTAGCATTGACTTTCGCTAAAATGAGACAATTTTGGGAGGAGAACAAAGGACCAAAGTGCAAAAGCACAGCTGAAGCGTGTGAATCGGCATCTACGTATATGTAACACTCAAATCCGTGCTGACCACCGTGAGACTTTATCCGGTCTTTTGAAAGACATTGATTCACTTACAAACATAGATGGCGCTACAGTCCGGAGTAAACCTGGGCTTCTTCAGAAAACGCGAGGTAGACAAAATTTGGTCATCTATGTATTATAAGATGCCGTCATATGGAGCCTTGAGTTTGACAAAGAGCTGGTGAAAATCGGTCAGGACTTTTTGGGGATCTAAGATTTGCTGCAATGTGAATATTGGGTCAATTGCCAACTTACCTGGTCTTGCATGGCACTGTGAGAGGCCAACAAGATCGTTGGAAAATGGTCGCAGACATGTTAAGAAATCTGATGTCGCTAAAGATAAAAGAGTCCTCTTCCGGGAAACGATGCCGAGGTTCTATTCATCAGCCATAATTCTTTCCAGTTTTGGAAATGAGTGGATGTACTCTTTACTAATTCATACGGACGTATGTGGTTAATGAACTGCTGATGTACCTGGAAGTGGGTGGTAGCAGGGTGATTGCTTATGCGGATGACGTTACTATAGCTTGAATAACATTCAAGAATTCCTTCAGCTAAATCTTAAGAGATTAACCCGTTGGGCAGATCGCTGCGGGTTGGGATAAAATTCCAATCATAGACCTTCCCTCAATAAACGGTATCAGTTTAGTCTTTTTCGATCTGGGTTTCATTTTTGACAGGAAACTAAACTGGAGACCTGACAATGGGGCCTTCAACCTAGCATAACCCACTGGCTATACATCTCGGTCATAAGACCGATGGTCACCTACGGGGTTGTTGTATGGTGGACGGCCTTAGACAATGCAGTCAACTGCAGCAAACTAAGCAGACTCCAAAGAACAGCATGTCTATGCATAAGCGGAGCTCTACACCCTACTCCCTCCGCGGTATTGGATATTCTGTTTCACTTGACACCCCTCGATATCTTCAGCAGGCAAGTAGCTGCGACTGCAGTTATCCGCCTTAAAACGACTGCACAGTGGACAAATATAATTTATTATTATTATTATTATCAAGGGAACGGATACAAATTAATTTGTAGGGTCCGGGATTTAACGCCGGGGTACTATGTCCATGTGGCGCGTTTTGTCAACAGCACGCGGAGTACTTAGTTCCCATGTGGTCACTCACCTACGTACTTACCGCGCCCAACACTGCTTAATTTCGGTGATCTAGCGCGAACCGATGCTTTCAGTGTGGCGAGGCCGTTGACAACAAATAATTTATTTGGCCACGCTACTATTCTTCATATATTACTTAGGAATCCTCACAGAGAACATCTATTACACCGAACTTTGGTTTGACAAAGACTTCACCTGTAGTTTCTTCTGGGAGGGAGATGCTTTCATGAAAGAGTATTTTTCGGGTGTTTTAATGTATTCTTTATTCTCATTTTATAATTTAACTTATATTCACATACATTTTTATTCAAAACTTAACTTAAAAAATAAAAGAGAATAAGTTAGTGGCATTATTATTTTATGAAAGAAAAAATAGAGCTAATGCCACTTCAAAGTTAATAATTCTTCATTATGGGGTGAGCAATTTTAATATAAATATAAAAATAAACTGAATAGTAGTTAAAGGAAAAAGTAAAGAAAGTAATTCAGAAATTAATCATTAATAGCAAAATTCATGACGAAAGACACAAACAAAAAATAATTAAGCAATATAGCGCAACAAAACCTCAACATTATTGTGTTCGTAACCAAGAAGCCAACATTTTATCTTTTTCAAAAAAGAGGATAGGGTTGTTAAGATTCGTACGTCAATAGGGAGTTTGTTAAATAACTTGCATGATATAATGGAGTAAGAATTTCTAAAGCTTGTAGTACGAAAGGCAGGGATTGGAACAAATGATTGGGAATTGCTTCGTAAGATATATGCGTCAGATACCTTAGACTAATGGACAATACAATCAAACGAACAATGGACAAAACGATACCTCGGTATCAACATACTGACGAAGAAGACTTATTCTGCAACGCAACTATTGACGCACTGCACCGACAAAAAAGCAGGCTGCTGTCAAGACTAAAAACCTTGTACAGACAGTTCACTGACAGACATAATCCGGAGATTATGACATTGAAGTCGTCGATTAAAAACCTCCAAACATTAATAAAGGAAAATTACAGAAATTCTGTAAGTTTGTATTGGAACAATAAAATTCGGGCTGTAAACACCAGCAACCCGAATATGTTCCCGTAAATAAATAAAATATTTAGGAGGAAAGATCAAAACGACTTCCATGTCTCAAAATCGCCCGAACGTCGAACAACGAACAGATACTTGTAGCAGCAGGCATGGATCCAAATGAGGCCGTTGATGATGACACCTTCTTTGTGGTCGAGGATCCGCAGGAGAAGGTAGAAGCTATAGGAGCGACTTTCCAGGAAGTGTACAAGGCGAATGACATCATTGGCCCGAACCACGACCTGGAGAGTCGAGTCCTTGTGCACAATTTCTACCTTTGAAATGAAATTGTGAATTGGCGATTCGAGAGCTCGGGTTTTATCCAGTTCAGTGACGAGAATATGGCAAATAATGTCATCACCAACGAAAGGGTATTACCACCGTTCATTTCGAAGGAAGAGCTCCAAACGATCTGCGAATCACTCAGAAGTAAAAAGTCAGTGGGAACCGATGAAATACCGAACATTGTGCTTCGACATCTCCCACTAGAAGCGGTGGACATTTATACCACCCTGTTTAATAATGCAATGAATAATGCACATTATCCAGCGCATTGGAAAACTGCGGTGGTACATCCCATTCCCAAAAGGAATAAAGATACTTCCAATCCGGCGAATCTCCGCTCGATCAGTCTTCTTCCAAACATCAGTAAGGTTTTCGAGAAGGTGATCAATAGAGTCCTGACTAAGTGGGTTGAGGACAAACATATCGTTCCGGATAATCAATTCGGTTTCAAGGCGGGGCATGATATCATTCATGCTGCGTCTAAACTGGTTTCTGATATCCAATGGAACAAAGGCAAGAAACAGTGCACTGGTGCCTGCCTGATTGACTTGGAAAAGGCCTTCGATACCGTATGGGTAGAGGGACTTTTCTTCAAGTTGGACAGGTTGGGCATTAGTAAACCACTGCTCTATATTCTTTTTGATATGCTTTCCAGTAGACAGTTCATCGTGAAGAATGGCGATGTGACTTCTGCTGGAACATTTAACATTGAAAACGGTCTTCAACAAGGTGCGGTAAATTCACCGGTCCTATTCAACATTTACACAAGTGATCTGATAGGTTCACTTCACCATGCCATAGCGTACGCAGATGACTTAATCGCGTCCAGATCAGGTCATTAATACACTTTTGCAACGTGACTTTGACAAAATTAAACGATATTGCGATGACTGGAAGTTGAAAATCAACTTTCAGAAATCGGAAACCATTCTGTTTAGGACGCCTTTGTCTGGGGCCTCTAGGGATACCAGAAAGAATTGGCGAAAGTTCTCGATCGTCGGACAACCTGGACAGCCACTTGTCGAAATGTCAGATACCTTGGACATATAGATGTTGCTCTGGCCAGAGCCAAAGGTGCTTTTGCCCTTACAAAGAGACTGTTTTATAACAGCCAACTCGATGCGAGGGTGAAGGTGGTCTGCTACATGGCCCTCATCCGGCCTATGCTTATATTTGGATGATCCGTGTGGTTCAACATGAGAGCAAGTTTATTGGAAAAGATCCGGGTGTTTGAGAGGGCTTGCCTTAGGGCTTGTCTTCACTTATACAGAACACCAGAGTCGGAGTACATAAAATTCTATCCTAATGAGGTCTTGTACAATAGGGCGAACCTAATAAGAGTGGACAATTTTGTTATTAAGTTGACTCGAAGGCGCATTGCAAGAGCAATAACCTCGTCAAACAACCGGATCTCCGGGGCTTACTACCCCAATTATATGTATCATGAGAGAGTTCGCTTTGACGGTTTTGTCCCTCCAGAAGCGTTCCTCTACTTAGATAGCATAGGTCTGATCCAGGACAGATTGGCTGTGCCGCTAATTTTCCACGTTGCTCGAACAGCTGCGGACAGGCGATTCAACTACGACAGAGACGTCGCACACGGTAGTGCGGAGCGTCTCCGGTTCAGTAGGGCGGTAGGGAGTCGCGACATGAGGGATGTTGCTCAGCAGAACCAGCAATTTTGGTGGCTTGTTGAAGGAGAGGATGCGTCGTCGTTGTATTCCTCTAGCAATAGGTAGCTTCATGTGAAGCAAAGTCGGTCAGCCTAATTTGTTTTTTGTTTGTTGTTTTTTTTTAGCCATGGCCGGATTTTAGGTAGAATTAGGTTAGATTTAAGTAAAAAAGAAAAAATATAAAAGCAAAAAAAAAAAATAAAATAAACTAAAAAATTAAAAAAAAAAGTATATATATGTGCATATATTTATATATTACGTATATATATATTATGTATATATATATATATTTGTATGTGTATGTTATGTATTAGATGTAAGTAGGTTAAGTAGATTAAGATTTATTCTTAGGTAGTTTGTAAGTGTTAGTTTTAAGTTTTATAATAAAGTAAAAAAAAAAAGTCAGGTTACTAAGTTTTTGTTAAAAAATGTTTTCTTAGTTTTAATAATGAATAGAGATAGTATAAACGTGTAACGTAAGATTCGTCGAAAGACATAGTTTAAGTGTTAGGTTTAACTTAGAGTGCCCGCATGGGCCCAGTAAGCTAGAATAAGATAATTTTAAGTTAATTAAGCTAATTTTTAAGCGTTTATTTGTCTAGCATATAAGAATTAATTAATGAATGAAAATAAAAATGCATATAAACTGAACAAAAAAAAAAACTGAAACTATATGCGTCAGATATTAGACTTTGCAGGTATCCACCTCTCATAAAGAAAATTTTAAGTACCTTGTAAAAGAAAAGATGTCGCAATGGAAGAATTCTCATACGCCTAAATAACTCCATGGAATGAGCTAGACGAGAAGAGTTACAGACTTTTCTTATTGCACATTTTTGCAGCATAATTAGCTGCTGAAGTTTACTAAGGTATGCGCCCCCCCAACAACTTATTCCATACTGTAATTTAGAATGGAAAATCCCGTAGTATATTGTTTTTAGGCTATTATTGGAACAAAACATTCTTAGGCGATAAAAACAACGAATGATGGAAAGAAGATAACGCTTCACACTTAAAATATGCTCAGACTAACTCATATTAGGGTCAATTATTACACCCAAATATTTAATATAATGAACATTTTCAATTTTAAAGCAATTAGTGTTACAAGCGATGCTCGTATCAAAAGAGTCCCTAGAATTAAGAGTAGCACACGCATTGCTGATTAAGTTATACCTTCCGCAATTTGATGCATGGAATGTAACATTAACACCCGGGGTTATTTCAATGAAGAAAACGCGGCAAACGTCATCGTCGCCGATGAACGAGCTACCTCTCATCTGTTCGTGCGAAAAGATGAACTCCTGTGCATCTTTGAATCTCTGAAAAACAAAAAGTCGTCGGGAGTGGATGGTATTCCAAACGTCGTATTAAGACACCTGCCCTTGGAAGCAGTGGATGTATTTACTACACTGTTTAACAATGCGCTGAATAATGCATATTATCCGACGCATTGGAAGACAGCTGTGGTACACCCAATCCCGAAAAGGGATAAAGTTAGAACTAACCCTGCTAATCTTCGGTCAATTAGTTTGCTTCCGAATATCAGCAAGGTATTCGAGAAAGTGGTAAATAGAGCGCTGTTAAAGTGGGTTGAGGAAAATAATATAATTCCGGAAAACCAGTTTGGTTTTAGGGCGAGGCATGACACTATTCATGCTGCGTCAAAACTGGTCTCCGACAAACAATGGAATAAATGCAAGAACCAGTGTACGGGTGCTTGTCTGGTTGGCCTTGAGAAGGCCTTCGACACCGTATGGTTAGAGGGGCTTTTCTATAAACTAACCAGCTTGGGCATGCCGAAACCCCTGCTATATATGATTTACGACATGCTTATGGGAAAGAAGTTCGTTGTTAAATGTAACAACGTCATTTCGAGCAAGATCTTTGACATTAAAAACGGCTTACAACAGGGGGCTGTGATTTCTCCGATACTGTTTAACATTTACACAAGTGATCTAGTAGGTTCCCTCAATCATTCCATAGCGTACGCAGACGATTTAGTGGCGTACAGATCAGGTCCAAAAATCGAAGTCATTAACACCCTTTTGCAACGTGACTTCGATCATATTAAGGCGTATTGCGACGATTGGAAGTTGAAAATCAATTTTCAAAAGTCGGAAACAATCTTGTTTAGAACTCCATTGAGATGGGCTTCTAGGGATACCAGATATAACTGGCGAAATTTGGCCATCATTGGACAGCACGGACTGCCATTGGCGGTGAGAAGCGTAGTGAGATACCTTGGTATCTGGCTCGATAAGTATTTGTATTTTGACAAACATATAGATGCTTGTCTTGCTGGGGCCAAGAAGGCTTTGGCCCTGACAAGAAGACTATTTCACAGCAGTCAACTTGTCTCCAGGGTGAAGGTCATATGCTATGTGGCCCTAATCAGGCCAGTCATCGTCTATGGTTGTCCCGTGTGGTTCAATGTAGCGCCGTATCAGATGGAAAGGATTCGGGTGTTTGAAAGGCAGTGTCTTAGGACCTGTCTCGGCCTGTACAGAACACCAGAATCAGAGTACAAAAAATATTATCCCAACAAAGTCCTTTACGATGGGGCTAATCTGAATAGGATTGACAATTTCCTGATTAAGGTGATCCGAAGACACGTTGCACGAGCAATGACCAACGATAATAGCCTGATCTTTGGGGCTTATTACCCCAATGAAATGTACCACGAGAGCACGCTTCTTTCGGGCTTTATCCCGCCAGAGGCTTTTCTCCATATTGATGCTAAAGGGTTAATGCAAAGCAGGGATGGTATCCCGGTAATATACCACCGCCATCGCGGTGAGAGGGACAAGCGGCTCATCTACGACGGGTATGTCGCCAATGCTCAGGAGCTCTTCCGTTTTAGTCCCGCGATTGCGGACAGGGATCGGATCGATGCCGAGAAACAGTACACCGAATTCTGGTGGCTTCTAGAAGGGGAGAGGGTGGGCTCGCTTTCCTAGGTCGGTACGTTACTAAGGTAACACACTCCTCTTAGTTGTAAGTTAGAATAAGGATAGTTAGGGGGATTTCGTGGAGAGACCGCGTTCGTCAACATAAGGCGGCGCCGCTGAGAAGTAACCGATGCTTTATGGCATTGGTTGGATCTCGGGGATGCTTGTGCACGATGTTGACGAATGCCAGGCGCCCGAAATCGCAATTGGTATGGTGACCACTCGATGCGAGAGGCTACGATTGCTCACCACACCGATTATAGTTAAGATAGTTTAAGTAGCTTAGGTAGGTTAAGTAGAATAGGGCCATAGTTTTAAGTTTTACAAAAAATTTAAAAGATATGGTATCTAAGTTTTTCGAAAACCTTTTCTTAGAAATTTCATAGATCATAGATTGTAATACTGATAGATAAGATTAATCGTAAGATAGTTTTTAAGGCCGAAAGGTAAACTTCGAATGAGATTGTGAAGTTTAGAGTGCTCGGTAGGAGCCAGTAAGCTAGAATAAGTGACTATCATTGTTAAATTAGATTTAAGCATTTTTGTCTAGAATGTAAGTAATAATGAAAGAATCAATAAAAATGAATTTAAAAGTAAAAAAAAAAGTAAGGTTATTTCTGTGCTTAGGCTAAAAAACATAAGTTTAGTTTTGCTACTAACACTAACCAATAGTTTGTGTACAGCAAACCAAATTCTTAATAAATGGACGTCATGATTGATATCAGCTACTAAGTTCAAGGGACTAACTGCTCTATATGCTATAGCCAAGTCGTCTGCAAAGGCAGTAACTTTTCCAGCAAAAGGTTGTTCAAATATAGAATTGATGTAAATCAAAAACAGAATAGGACCAAGAACAGACCCTTGGGGAACGCCGAGTTTAATAGTTTTAGGGTTACTAAAACTGGTTCCAATTTTGACCAATTGTTTTCTGTCCTTCAGATAAGAAGCGAACCAATCATAGATACAACCACGGAAACCCACATTGTATAGTTTGTGCAAATGAATGTTGTGATCAACCATATCGAAACTTAGTTATATCTACAAAAAGTCCACTGCAAAATGTTTTATCATCTAAACCTTTGTGTATAAAGGTGCAAAATTCTAAGAGACCATCCTCAGCAGAAAGGCCTGATCTGAATCCAAACTGGTTCGAACTAAAAAAGTTTTTATGTTCGAGATATTTCAAAATCTTGCGCTTAACTATTTTTTCAAATATTTTTGAAATAGAAGGTAACAGCGAGATCGGTCTATAATTATTAGCATTAGCACATTTCAGTTCTTCAGGAAAATTGCCAGTGACAATACTTAAATTAAAAAGATGTGTTAAAATATCAACTATGTTAAGGGATATTTTTTTTAGCACAAGGTTTGAAATACCATCATTCCCACATGAATTTGAGTTGTTTTACAGAGTTTATGGTTTTTAATAACTCAAGACCCGAAATAGGTTCACAATAAAAACTGTTTCTATGCAGAACACTATCCACAAGACCATCTCTAGGTTCACCATAGCAAGTATTAGAAAAATCTGGCGAAGATGACATTTTCCCGATTGAAGCAAAGAACTCATTGAATTCGTTTGCTAATGAAATAGGATCCGAGATAACTATACTACCAACGCTAAGCGTTATAGTTGTATCGTGCTTGCTCATATTTCGATTAATAATATTGTTAACCACTTTCCATTCTTTCTTAAAGTTTCCGCGCGAAATCCTAATTTGGTTATGATAGTAACTTTCCCTACATAAACGGATTTCTTTATTGATTTTAAGGCACATGCGATCATAACGTCTTTTTAAACACGCATTTAGTGGATGTTTACTACATTTTTTCCCCAGTTTATGTTTCAGTTTGATTTTTTTTAAGAAGAGGTGGCGTTATCCAGGGCTTTAGCCTTATTTCAGATTTGCAAGCAGCTATGGAGTTTTTTTAAAATTTCAATAAATGAATCATAAGCCTTAGAAGCATTTTCCTCAGCATAAACCTCATCCCAATTATTGCGGCGCAATACACTATTAAGGTGAACAAAGTTAATCTTTGTCACACTAGTCAAAGAATGTTTTACATTGCTCTTCTTTTCAAAGATAGGAATCAAAATGCCGGTCATACAGTGATCAGAAATTTTAAGGTCCAAATTAACAGCAGCACATTGATTAGACTGAATTTTTGAGAAATGACAAAAAACGTGATCAAGACAGGTGCCAGCAATTGGTCTTGTGCACTCATTAACCGAAGAGGTAAATCCATGTTCGGCGATAAGAGCAAGGTAACAATCCAAAAAATGACATGAGTTTAACAAGTCCAGGTTAAAGTCATTGGACATTGGACAGAAAATACGAGAATTCTTCCAGAAACACATTAAATGACTGTGAATTAAATCTATATGCACAAACAAAAGTAAAGGATTCATCGCATATGAAACAAGATATTTTTATGACGTCAGCACTCGACAAACTGTAACGCTTTATATCACAATCATACAGATCTTTCACAAACGCACCCAATCCACCTACTGCATACGAATCGTTTGCATTTGCGTAAAAATTATAGCCAGGAAGACAAGTCAATCCGCTTTTACACAGTTGGATCTAAAACTGATAGTGGGGTTGATGGCGGTGCTTTCTCAGATAAGTTAAATCTAAGCTTCTGCTTCCGTTTTCCAAATCACTGTAGCATATTTCAGGTGTAAGGTTTTGCGATTAAAAAAGCTCTGTCCTGGCTGAAGAAAAACGTGATATCTGCAAAGGATATCCGCATCTTTTCGCATAGTCAGGCCGCTATTAAGTCCCTGGACTCAGTCTCACTAAATTCTAGAATCGCCCTTGAATGCCGATTATCTCTTAGGAAGAAGGCGGAACAGTTCAACATTCACCTATTTGGATGCCGGGGTACAGAGACAACATAGGAACCACTCTAGCTATTCTACCGGAAAAGAGTATTATTATTATTATTATAGGCCCGGGTCTACCCCGGACAATTTTATTTAGCTTATTAACAAGCAACAACTTAAAGCTAGACTTAAAACTAACAAAGATGTTCTTAACCTAATGGGGCGAGGAGAAATGGTGGACGAGGGAGATGTGGCATATTGAGCAGTGCTTTTTTCATTTCGTGTTTGCTGCTATTTAGGTCAGAGACTTCGGCGTAGTTGTTCGTTATACGCAACATTCTAGATATGGGTTCAAAGTGACCGTAGTTGGTGCGGTGAGTTCGGATCAGGAAGAGTGGGACAGATCTTAGATTACGGGGATTGGGAGTGAATGCAATATTTTGCGTTATTCTCGAGCACTCGATGTTTCCAGTCAGTAACTGGTGGATAAAAAGTACATCAGCGACTTCACGACGTTTTTTTAGGGTATGCATGCTAATTAGTTTTAGCCTATTTTCATAGGGGGGTAATCCATATGGACCTAGGGTAGACCACGAAGTGCGAAATGGATAAACCTGCGTTGGACTGCTTCTATTCTTTGAATGTGGATTGGTTTATAGGGTGACCAAACTTGGCTGCAATATTCGAGAAGAGGCCTTACAAAAGTAATATACAGGGACTTTGTAACGTAAGGGTTGGAAAATTCTTTCGACCAGCTTTTGATAAAACCCAGTGCAGAGCTAGCTTTATTTATAATGCTGTCAATATGTGGGTCGAAATTCAATTCTCTGTCACAAATTATTCCTAAATCCCGTACTTGGGTAGTGGAAGGAGTAAATTCATTGCAGGTGAAGTAGTTTCTTGGAGGTTGAGGTAGAGGTTTGCGAGAATAGATTATCGCTTGGCATTTGCTGACATTAAGCTCCAAAAAGTTTTGCTTTCACCATACCGAAAACTTATTTAAGTCATCTTGCAGGCAATGGGAGTCAGAAGGCAATGAAATGACTTTGGAAAATGAGATTTATGTCATTAATCGTTAGGATAAAGATGATTGGCCCAAGGTGACTACCCTGAGGGACACCAGATGTTGCTTTAATTGGGTCGGATATGGAAGATCTGAAGATGACCCTGTATTCTCGGTTTTCTAAATAGGATTTGGACCATGCCACAAAATGAGGGGAAACGCCAAGTTTTTTTAATTTAAAAATGATAAGTTGGTGAGAAATTTTATCGAATGCCTTGCTGAAATCAGTGGAAATTGAATCGACTTCGTCACCGTGTTCTAAAGCATAAAGCGTCCTAGAGACGAACTCTGTTAAGTTAGTGGTCGTTGACTTACCTTTCATGAAACCGTGCTGATTTGTACAGATAGTTGGCCTACAGTACGGAAGCAGTTGTTGATAGGCTATGCTTTCAAAAAGTTTGGGTATGCAAGAGAGTTTTGCTATGGGCCTATAATTATCGACTTCGGCCTTACTTCCTTTTTTATGAATAGAGATGATGTAAGATTCCTTCCATAGGAAAGGGAAAGTACCTGTTGAGACAGACAAGTTAAATAGGGCAGCAAAGGGAGGACCGAGATGGTTAACACACTCTTTTATTACAATAGCTGGAAGGCCATCAGGGCCGGACGAAAAATCATCTTTAAGTTTGTAATGTTATCAGATACCAAAGATGTTGTTATATTTAGCGAAACGGATGATGTCTCAGGATAGTTTCTCATATGGCTAAAGTAACTAGGATCGGGTTCAGCCGTTTTCTTAGAATCGGCATGCCAATCGCTACGTGCAAATCAATATTAAAGTTGGATGCTAATAAAGGAACTGACCTTAGGTGGACTGTTGGACCAACACGTCTACCAACCAAACAGATCTGGCCAAAGCTCGATCGGAATCGCTCTAAGAGTTTGATCCTTCTGAATAGGAAACATCTCAGCACCATCATAGGTATCATCACTAGACACCGCCTTATAGGCAAGCATGCCAAGAAGGTTTGGCGTCTTTACAAACGATTTCTGTAGAAGCTGCATAGACGAGGAGGAGGAAGAGACAATCCTCTACCTACTCTGTACATGTCTAGCTCTCTTTCAAAGAAGAAAACTTCCCCTAGGAGCTTTCTTCTACAATACAATGACTTAAGCGATCTAAAGAATAGAGACGTTAACAGTCTTCTACGTAGGAGGATCACAGATCCACGGGCCTAAGTGGATTGGTCTTTCCAACAGCTATTTTTACCTAACCTACGGGCCATCCGGTAGCTTCGGTAGCTTTGTATTGCTTAAGCTTACATATCTTCACTTCATTTTAGTCTGGCGGACAGAGACTTTGCCTTTCATCAAACAATTTTAATTCTTCGTTCTACCTAACACTGAAGTGTGGGTCGTTTAGCCGTTAACCATCTGCAGAAGATCTCGTTGGCTTGTCGTTTTATCTTTTGGCTAAATTTTCGAACGTTGTTCCTGGAATAGGGCTCCACAATTTCTTTCGTAGAGGACACGAGATCCTCTCGTTCAACTATGCAGTGCTGCTTTAAAGCGAGTTGTTGTGCTACACGTGCTACTCTTCGGTTCCTGCTGTTTTGTGTCGCAATTCTGATGGCTTCATAGCATTAAGCCATCAATCTTCAGTACTTAATGTAGGTTGTTATAAGTTGAAGGATACTCAATTGGCAGGCTTCTGGCGATTTGTTTCGATAGCAGCAGTTAAAAATAAATTACCTTTTCTCTCTTGCTAAGGTGCGAGTGTCTGAAATATCCGTAGACGTACCATGGATGCAACTGGGTAGTGGTCCAAGTCAATATGAGTTGTTTGGAACATTCGGACATACTGGAGGAGTATCCTGCTTCGATCGTAATGTGAGCAATTTGGTTTACTCTTTTATCATCATGTGACTGTTATTTTTCTTTACCAATATTGAAGTGGGAAAACCATGTGCTGGCTGTAGTAATAGTCAACCAGCCTAAATTGATTTGCTGTCTTTTCTTATTGAGCTATTAAAGTTGTTTGTTTTTCCTATTTTGTCTTTGAAATCATCTGATTCGATTTTAACGGCATTATTTGTAGATTTTGCCCAGGAGGCCGTAGAGATATTCTTCAGTATTAATGTCAATTTATTCTGTGGAGACATAAACACATATCATGTTTATGTTGTCAAGCTTAAGACTTTTTGCTCTAGGCAGGCACTAACAACAAATGGATACCCAAATAGGCGCTGCTTCTGTTCTCTGTAGCGTCAACCGAATTACGTAATTAATTATGTAACAGTTTTGCAACTTCGTTTTGTCAGGTCCATTTCATCCAGGAAGGCGGTGACATTTTCTTTATTCCAGTACAGGGATCATGCTCATGTTCAAGATGCCAACATCCCATGGACATTGCTGGAAGACCAGATAATTTTTGAGAATTCCTGGGAAGACGGAGCTAGATATTACGGAGCCAGGTAACCGTTTTGACCAATTAAGAGTTCGTCTACCACTATTTCTAGAATTCAGAATCGAATGGGAGATCTAGGCCTTGTTAAAGAGGATAAATCCGTGGAAAATCAACTAAGCACGCATTGACGAGGAAATTGGCAAGCCTTTTAATACTCCACCTATACTCAGAAAAGGTAGAGAGAGATGTCCAGAACCTGAATGGGGCCCTCACCAAGTATTTGGAGCTGACGTGTCCAGCTAGGAAACAATGATGCAGTTCGCCCGTTTCATGGTGGAACACAGATGTACGGCGACTATGATGGAAATCCGAGATCTTTTAAGCAAGACAAATTTAAAGGAAAACTGGATTCTTTACAGATCGAAACAAAATGAGTATAAAGCCTTAATTCGAATACCGAAGACTGCCTTTTATAGACTTTTGTGAGAAGATCGCAACCAGAAGACTAGTTAAAATCCTTAGGAGAGGGAAATAAGTCAGAATGGAAACACTCAGAAGATCTGATGGTACCGCATTGAGCCGAAAGCAGAGGCTGTTCTTCTCATGCTTGAGACTCTCTTGCCAGGTGACCTAATGAGAACCAGCTTACAACCAACTTCTATCAATGGAACTGCAGTGAACTATTTAACACAGCACTGCCAGCTACGACGTGAGGGATGTGTAAACACGCTGCTGCTTCATTTGATGGCTTTAAGTTATCTGGCATCGATGGCATATATCCAGCTATGCTACAAAAAGGTATAGACCAGCTGCTGGTAACCCTGAAGAGAATCTTTACTACTAGTTTGGCACTGGCATACAAACTTAACTCCTGGCAAACAGTAAAAGTAGCCTTTATACCGAAAATCTGAAAAAAATAATTCACGCTCGCCACAACCCTCAGATCTTTTTTTTTTTTTTTTTTAAAAAGAACTTAACACTCAAGAGGGTATTACTACTCTTAAAATGCCGGAGCACGTGTTAAGTTATTCGGAAAATTGGATAGAGAGAGAGAGAGAAAGATTTTTGGGCTCAGTGGTTATTTCGCTCCATGGGTGGCATCCAACATTTAATGGGGAGACTAAATTACTAGTGTAAATTGGACTTGATGTTATATTTAGGCAACCATTCATCTCACAAGATTTTAGTTGCCTGAAAAAAAGTCTTTCGGTCACGGCTGGTATTGAACCCCGAACCGTCCGATTGGGAAGCCAACACACTACCACTTGAGCCACGGCACCCAGATCTATCAATTCTGGCCTCCTTCATGTTGAAAAGCATGCTAGATGTGCGCAAAACTACTTTGGGAATGTATCCTCTGCCTAAGATGCAATATGCATACTAACACGGATGGTCCTGCGAGAGTGTTCTCAAAAATTTGGTCACCGGAATTGATAGTCGACAAGAAGGAGTATGCGTTGGACATTTTCATCGACATTACGGGTGTTTTCGACAACGCAACTTTTAACGGCATGTGTAATTGGGCCATACAATAGGGCGTACAAGAATACCAATTTTTTCAGTGCCAACAAGAAGTCTGAATGTAGACTTGACTGTGGCCAGTATGCCATGATGGGGATAGATACTAGATAGCGAATGCCACAAGGCGGAATCCTGTGTGCAATGCTATGGTCCGCGCTGGTCGGGTCCCTGCTTAACGGTCTCAATAGTTCTAATATGCAGATGATGTAGCTGTACAGTCTGTTGGATCTTTCTCATCGATACTCTCCTCTAAAGCATAGGTAGGCCAAGACGTGATCTACGCTCAACTAAAAATAGCCTTTCAATCAATCCTTTCAAAAATGAGGATAGTCTCTTTACGGGAATGCGGAAACTGACTGGTCTGTCTCATCTACCCCTTAAGGCATCACAATGCGTTTTTTTCAAACGACTTTGGTGTCATCCTAGATAACACATTTCTTTGGAATGCCACATCGAAAACCTCCAAGGATGTGAGCAGACCAAATGATGGCTTCCCCACTCAGTAGGAAAGACTGCAGACTTTTTGCCGGTACTGCGACGAGGTACTACGCCTGTTTTTTATTATTAGCGCGCTCAAGGTAGAATAAGTGACTCAACATCGTGCGACACTTGCTGTGAGAGCGATGACAACACCGCACAGCACATTCTCTGTGAGTGTCCTGCCTACGGTCACATCAGGCTATGTGTACTCGCCGGTGATATGGTGAGTATTGGTGCTGTTGGCACTTTACCACTGAAGCTCTTACTAATCTTTCTATGAAAAACTGAGAAATTTAGGTAAAAGGAACATACAAGAAGTACAATGGACTATTTCTTTGTCTGAGTGCTCTGTTGCAGCAAGAAGGAACAACTATCCCTATATCAAGTCTGACTAATCCTGAAAAATCGTTACGAACCGCCCAATACGTTGGAATAACTCGTATGAACAGTCTGACATATTCACTACCATGGTCGGTTTAGTCAAGCGAGTTCTTCCGACATACGTCCTTCTGTTGCGGTTCATTATATCGTAGTATTTTCGCCTGCTTAACACTCCCATTTGTGTACAAGCTTGGATGAGAACGGTACCCGGTTGCTGCCATAAGGAGGCAAAATTGATGTGCAGTCAGAGTAATAGCACTGGACATCCTGTGACATTCAGTCGCCCAGGAATAAGACAAGACAAGATATGTAGTCCCGTGACTTCTTAAATACCATACTTGAGAAAATCGCGTGAATTTGGTAAGCCTGCCCCAGAAGCACAATTTTCGTAAAACGTATGTAACTACATGCATGAGGTGATGATATTGGTATTGGTATGTTAGCAAGTATTGAAGCAGTAGCGTTGAGAATGGATTCAGCTGTGAATGAGCGGAAAACCACGTAAATGCTGTCAACAGGAAGGCACAGCATCGTCGAATCAGCTAGAAAGTCACAATAGATAGCCATAACTTTGAGAGAGCTATGGTCTTCGTCTACCTCAGCTCTGTTTATAACACTGAGATGAGAATACATCACATCGGAAATAAAACGAAGAGATTCACTAGCCAATTGAGCAACAAGGCCTTGTCGAGATACACTAAGAGACTCTAAAGAAAACCCTTACTATCCCAGGCGTTCCCGAGGCCGAAGGAAGAGATATTACAGCAAACTTTACAAGCTTTGACGTTGACGAAGTCAGAAAAATGCGCATGAAAATCCCAAGATGTCTTGTAAAGCCAATGAATCAACTCCGAAGAGATAACACAATAGAAGAACATCTCGCCTTGGGGCACACAAGTGGAAGGATACCTCAACCACAGCTATAGCCAAAGACCGCGGCAACTGGAGTGGTTGCTAAATAAGGTACCTACCATCTTGGTAAGTAATACAACTAAATATTCGATTACGGAACGAGTGTACTGACAGTTTCTCCAAATCCCAGTATACATATACTCGTATGTGTTGACTATTCTACGCCACATCCAAAGCCTACGATCATGCGGGGAAGTAACCCTAAAATGTCTTAGAATAAAGTTGTGTTGCTTCTGTGACTAAATAGAATATATTTCTTCCTGTTTTTGAAAATCTTCTTCCTTTATCAGGCAAAGATTTACCCTTACTTTCAATCCTAGCCTACTCAGAACATTTCTGATCTCAAGAAAAAGATTAGACTGTAAGTTAATACGACCATGTTGTACAGCCGTATAGTTGAAGGACCAAGGTAGGAGAAATTTGAACTGCCTAAGTGACATTATTTCTACTTTAACGACACTAGTTTTGCTTTCGAAAACACAAATGCTTTATTGACTTGTTCATGTCATGCCTACTCTTCCAAAATGAATTGACTACATGAGTAATCTGTAGTCATGTGGAAGGCTACAGACTTTCAATTTAAATACGAATTCCTTCGAATCTAAATTTCTAAACGGCAACAAACATAAATCCAAAACTAACGTCAATAAATCAGAAGGAAATTTCTCCAAAAATTGAGGTAAACAGAAGTCTAACCACCCCATCATCATAGTAATGAAGTGAAACCCAATTGATTAAACTTATTTCCATCCAAATGATATTACTTAATTAATCAGTAACTAATGCTGAAAGTCATCGACTCAGTGGAATGTATTTGAGGAAATTTATTTGTCATGTCCTGTCAACCGCTAAGCCCCATCACTTACCTTAACGATCATCATCACCAGTCAACCAGCGCAGCAGACATACACCAAACAGTCCTTGCTACGTAGGCAGCTACTCTACATTAAAATTGCCCTTAGGCCAACAATAGTTGTTAGAGACTTTTAATTTACGAGTTGCTAATAAAAACCCTATAGACATCAAGCTAATAACTATTAAGGATACTTTCACCGTAACAAAACCCATTCCGCAAATGTTTCACAAGTATCCGTACTTCAACTCCTACAGATACTTCTAATACTTGTACTCGTACTAATACTTCCACTTCTACTTCCACTTCCACTTCCACTACCACTTTCACTTCCACATCGACTTGTTCTCAACTTCGTTTGCTTATTCCTTTCCAGCTTCAACGAAATAAACATCCGAAAGGAGTGCCTCCAAGAGAAGGAAACACTTTAAATAATATTAATGTCCTGACAAATAAATTACCTTTCCGCCTGGTTCTCTTTTGCTACTGCTTCATGTTCTGCTTCTGCTGCCTCATCTTTCGCGAACACGCTTTGCTCCTTTGGTTCGTTTTGCTTTCCTTTGCTCATTTTTATGGAAAACTTGTAGGCAGACACAAATTAGTGCACAAATCAAATGAATTAAAAGTGGGAAGCAGCAACGTCGCATTTAAAATTACTAATGATGCAAAAGTTCCTTCTTCTCTTCTGTAGCAACTTTACTTTGGTTTCTATTATCAGTTGCCGCTACCCTATCCTTCTCCCTGATAAAGGCGTTAAGCATCTGGTTTTTGATTAATTGCAAGTAAGTTCCATACTAGGGCCCCAGTATTTAGCAAGAAAAAAACTAAAAAAAAAAGAAAATTGCTCCGAAAGTCCCTGGAGCAAACATAATGGGCCACAAATTATGCCATAGATCGTTTTATCGACATGCATAGTGTCCGAAGGAAAAGTTTTTTCCGCTTTGCCTTTCAAAAAAAAAGCAGAAATCATCCTTCAAAATACTTTTGAATTTTTGAGTTTTTTTTTATCGTTTTTTTTTAGGTTTTTTCCTTTTTTGACTTTTATATTTTGAAGAGCGGAAAACTTGTCGATGGGAAAACTTCTATGCACCCTACACCTTACACCCTATACTCTGTTTGCCTGTGCGTCAGTCAAGTCAGAACAACCGAGGTTTGATGTGCAGTTACGGGTAAAGTTGGAAAAAGCTAGACAACAAACTTCAACAAAAAATTAAAAACAAAAAAATAAAGCCAACCCAATAGACAGACATCATTTAGGCACTGCCAGCCAGATTTGGTCGATTACAAAGGGGGTAGAGGTGAAAAAGAGTGAGAGGGAGGCAAATTTGTCAAATAACTCGTTGCAAGTCGATAAGGTCTCGCAGGGTAGCTTTTTTTAACTTTTGCAGTGAAATGTTTGCCATAGAAATGGTTCTTTCGGTCTACGAACAAATTTTCTTATTATTCCCGAAGCCGAAGGCGACATTATGAGGAATACGTCTCAAAATAGGAAAGAGCCTGCCTTAAGTTGTAGGGGAACCTTGGGCATAATAGGTACCCGGGACATATTGAGCCCCCTCCGTATTTTCCTGTTGAGCAAAGTGGCAATATCGACAGATTGTCAGCTTTAATTTATCGGTTGCTATTGGGGGGAAAATCCTTTTTTGAACAAAAGTAACAAGTGTGCTGTGTTTTGGCTAAAAGAAGGTTTTTCATTAGGCATGGGTTCGCATTATGCCTCATTCAGTTTGTACTCTTCTAAATAATAAGTTTGTATAATTCCATCAGCAACAATTTGAAATTGTTTCAGATGCCTTGCGGCAAGAATGGAGCCAAGAAAATATGCGGAGCGCTGTTCAAGACGTTAAAAAAAAGAAATTAGTTCTGCCTTGCAAGAGAAGAGAGTCGCAAACTACAAAAATCCTCGAACTACCCAATAAAGGTAGGAAAACCGAAAAAAGTTTAAACGAGCCAGGAATGACTGCAACGTCTTTCTAAATAAAAAATACTACAATGTCCCAAAGATAGTAAAAGCTTTTGGTCGTTGTGTCAAAAACATCAGAAATTCTGCCCCATCATCCATCCCAATGCTGTCGGCTCTTCAGACAAGGCCAATCCGCTTGCTGTCCACTTTGCGGCCAGCTCAACACTTCCAGATTGTACTTTGTCTCTGCCTGCACTTGAGTGCGTCAAATGGCATTTGTCCAGCCCGTCCTCAAAAAAAGGGTCGAATCTTCGCCTTTCTCCTCCTGCAGATCTATTGGACCTCCGTCCCTTTTTTTCAAGGTCGTGGAAATGCTGATAAACCATCAGCTGTGAAATACCTCGAAACAAGAAAACTTCACAACGACCGGCAATATGGTTTTCGTAGCAACAGGTCTACTGGTGATTTGATGGTATGTCTCATCGAAAAATAGAACCAATGCGTACATCAATCTAGCGAAAGCAAGACAGTTTCCCTTGATATTTCTAAGGCATTTGACAGCGTTTGGCGTCAGGCTCTTTTGTCGAAAATGCGTTCTTTTGAGATCGACAATTCTCTTCTTCAATGGATTAGTAATTACCTTTCGCATCGCTCAATTCAAGTTGTCTTGGACGGTTTCAAGTCTGAAATTCAAAATAAATGCTGGTGTTCCCCAGAGATCCGTTCTGTGTCCGACACTCTTTTCAATTTTCATCAATGATCTCTTCTCTGCCACTTCTAATCCAATATTATCCTTTGCTGACGGCAGTACTCTCTGCTTTTCATATTAGTTTCCGAGCTCACGTGCCTGCTCTTCGGCTGTAGAACGAGAATGGCAGTGTATGTTAAGCTCATTAATTTCCGATATAAACAGCATCACCAAGTGGGGAAATATCAATAGAGTGGAATGTACTATCATTACAGCACACAGCCATTATCCATGAATGGCACTTGCATCGTCGAAACCGAAAAGCTTTCCATTCTCGGGATGTGTGACAATTACAGCTTACATTGGAATTATTCGATTTCGCCAAAAATGCTGCTAAATGTCCTCAAACGATGTATGAAATACTTTCCCCATCTGATCTCGCCTCAGTATATAAGACATTCATCCGCCCAAAATTGGAGTGTAATGCCCACATCTGGTCAGTTGCTCCTAAAGCATCTCAGTACCTGCTAGATAGGATTCAAAACCATGCGATAAAACTCATAGGTGATGATAATATCGTCTAGTGAATGGACACCCTCGCACACCGACGAAATGTCTCGTGTCTCACTTTGTTTTACCGCTATTTCCACCATCAGTGCTCCATAAAAATCGCCCCATTCCGCCCCTTTAACCCTTCAATCGTAATACCCGTCTCGCTATGAATGTTCATCCGTATACCCTCAAGCCCACTTTCGGACATACTCTGAAATATCGTTATTCGTTCCTAAGCCGAACAACTCGCTGTGGAATGCCCTGCCGAGCTCTCTATTTTCTAGCCATTATAAAATTCATACATTTAAAACCAACGTACATCGGTACCTTTCTTTCTATCCTCCCTGATTTTCCTTCGCCCGCGCTGTGTGCAAAGATTTTAAGCTGATCTAAAGAGCGACTTCCATTTGTTGCAACAAAAGTGGGACATTTTGTTGCTTGTGTTTATTTTCTCGGCGGATCAAGATTAGGAGAATATCTTAAGGATATGGAAGGGCGATTGTTTGACTTTTCCGAGAACTGGCATGTGAATTAGCCAAAAAAAGAAATTTGGCAATAATTTTGACGCTGAAACACGCATGGCTGGAAAAGATTGAGCATACAACTTTCTAAAACGGAACGGAGCGATTTCATTAAGAAAACCAGAAACAACATCTGCAGCTCAGGGTATGGGGTTTAACGGCGTCGATGTCGGAGTGCACCGAAGATTTTTTGTCAAATAGGATATTCAACGCTGAAGAAACGGGCATCACAACAGTGGCGAAGAGTCTCGGGAAAATTTTGGCAACAAAAAGGAGGAAACAAGTAGGACCACTGATACCGATGAAAAACATCGGAGCGAGGACAGCTACGTACATGCCACCAAAGTTTATTTTCCCTCGGAAGAGATTGAAAGCTAAGCTCATGGATGGAACACCCCCTAATGCATGGGGTTTTTAAAGTGATTCAAAAAGTTTATTGAATGGTCGCGGGTGACAAAAGATCAACCGGTATTGTTACTTTTAGATAGACATGCAAGCCACGTTAAAAGGACTGAAGTTATAGATGTATCAAGGGCCAGTGTTTCCCACCTTATTGCACTCATCGGCTGCAATCCTTGGAGGATACTTCTGCCACAATGTAAGTCGCCATAAACGGCTTATAAAAGACTGGAATATGGCCAGCTAATCCATATGTATTCGAAGACCCAGACTTTTTGCCATGCCAAATCACGGACATGCCATATTCGGACATATTCGGTACCACCAGGAAGAAGAAATCTTCATCAGAAAGTGAGGATTTATTGTGGGTACGAAAACACCCAGTCTACAGAGGTATGTGTTTCCTGCAGATCCTGTAGTAAGTGGGTGCATTATTCTTGTGGTAAAGAGGATGATGTTGACGATGAATCTAGTCACATTTGCCCGCGCTGTAATCCAGCTTAGCTTTGTGCCCATCATACCCCACTTATGTCCATTGTGCCCCAGCACCGAAGTATAATGGGCAATTCCAATCTCTTTCTTAAATTATTTTAACATACTGAATTATTTATTTTTATTTATTTTTCTATTCTGTATTGATGTACTAGGTGGCGCAAAAGTCACCATCCTATATAATTTTTGCAAATGGCGGCAAATGACAATTCTACTTTGAAATTTGTGAAGTAAACAGTACAAAATATACGTGAACAAGAATCACTATACTTCTAAAGAACGCGGAATAATTCTTACGACGTTTTTGCGGAATAATTCGTCGGTGGTGTGGGAGCAGCGTGAATTTCGTCGCAGATTTCCCGATCATCCGACGTGGAGTCGCTCGCTTAGTAGAGTATGGGACAATACAAGATGCTGCCGGGTCTGGTCGGCCCGGTGCAGCCGTTCTGCTGAGAATATTACAGCTGTGGCTGAAGATGTTGCAGAGGACCTCGGAGTATCGATCATACGACGTGCCACGCAATTGGCCATCAATTCGTGGTCTTTACAGAGAATTTTGGGGAAAGACTGTAAGATGTTCCCTTACAAAGCGCAGACAGTGCATCAACTGTTAACCGCTGACCGTCAAGCGCGTGTAACCTACGCTCAAGCCATCCTAAATCTCGGCTAAGAGGGGGACAACTTTTCGTCGAAAATCATCATGAGCGAAAAGGCTCACTTCCATCTCTGTGGATATGTGAATATTATCGCTTCTGGGGCACCGAAAATTCACGTATAACCCACGAAGAGCCATTACACCCGATCAAAGTTACTGCATGGTGTGCTGTTTACGCTAGATGCATCATCGGACCCTATTTTTTCGAAAACCCCGCGGACCAAACGACTACTGTGGACGGCGAGCGCTACAGAGCCATGCTCAATGACTTTCTACTTCCTCCATTGGATGAGTTGGGACTGGAGAAGATGTGGTTCTAACAGGATGGAGTGACGGCCCACATTTCATGAGCCACAACCGAAATTCTCTTATTTTAGCGATTTGTACTGGCCTGATTTAACAGTTCCAGACTCCTTTTCCAAAGAGAATATCTGTCTATAATGTGAGGACCTATTTCATTCATAAAAAAAAAGAAAACCAAAGAACATCTGGTGACAACCTTTGCACCACCTTGAACAATAGCTTACCCTACAAGCTTGTTCCGTATGCTGCGCTTTTCGATGGAGTAACCCCGCAGTATTCTTGCTCATATGCTGGAAGGTGGTTCGGATAGAAGTTGACACATCTACCTATATGTCTTCTGCTGGCATATAGTGGAATTGATGGCGGCTTTTTGCAAGAAGGAGAGTCGTGTACCGATATGGTGTTAGCTGTCCGTTTTGATTGCACATTTTCACTGTTAAGCTTTCTGTGAATAGGATTTCGCAATTTACTTGTTGCCCATACACATTTGCGGGACTGTTTTGCTTCAACGTAGTGATCTGAATGGGTGTTGTCAACCAGGATATTATAACATTGCCTTTCATCTATCGAAATATGGTTAACCAGGTTGCGTGTTGGTTGTTCAGGGAACCGATGTGTGATTTTATGTATCGATATGTTGGAATCTGAAATGTTTGGCCATGGACCCAAATTTTCTGACAGTCGGGTCGAAATCGCCTACCAAGATTTTAATATCGTGTCGGGAGCATCACCCATGGGTTTACTTGAAAAGCATTTGCTGCGCGATGAATCTGTAGTCCTAACAAAAATTTAGCTCTTCTAAGTCACATTAGCTGAGGATTTACTAATGTATCTGATTCAGGTGACATACTGATATTATTGAACCATCTCAATGCTCTAAGTTCTCTATTGCTTTTTGAATACATATGTAGATAACATACGAGGGTTGTCTGAAATGTTTCCAACCGAACAATGATACGAACAATGATCTCTCTGTCGTCCGAGAGCAGTTTTTAGATGAGGGAACAAAAAGAAGTCGCTTGGGGCTAGATCTGGTGAATAAGGTGGATGGTCAAGCAGTTCAAACCGTAATTCATGGATTTTCACCATGGAAACCGCTGAGGTGTGAGACGGCGCGTTGTCTTGGTGAAACAGGATTTTCTTTTTCTGCAAATGCTTTAGTTGAATAAAGAAAGAAAACGATTTATTATTTGAGAACTGTCGCCGATGGTAGTTGAACACAGAATGACTGTGACTGTGACATTTGGCACTAACAACTAGCGTTCACTAACTTTTATTGACGAGTGCCGCTATCTTTACGTTGCGGTCGGAAACGTAATAACTCATAGGCACGAAACTAAGCCATTCTTCAAGTTCACTTCGACAAGCTTTTAAGCCTTTTTGGATTCAGTAATCCAGGTTTGGCTTCCAGAACGACATTTTGGATAGGCCAATTGCTATAAGACGGCAGGATCGGATGGGATACCAGTCGAATTCTACAAATACGGCACAAACGAACTGAACCTTGCCTACCTGTGCTACAACATTTCGGAAAGTGGGAAAATACCACAGCATTTCGAGAAAGGCTTGATCTTTCCCATCTATAAAGGGGATGTAGAGCGAACTCAGGAAACTTCCTTTTTAAATGCGTCGTACATCATTACTGCAAAATCAACTAACTGCTTGGATGACCCAAAGAATATCAAGTGAGTTTCCGGTTGATCACGTGTTTGTTTGTGGAGTCATTTCTTTCATTCAGTTATTCTTCGTTGACTTCAAGGCAGCTTTTGGCACAGTGGACTGAAGCACGTTGTTGTATAAGTATTTCCTGGGTATGTCGCTAAAGTTCGGGCGAGTGATTGAAAGCCTATTTGGGGATACCAAGGCAGCTGTATGGAACAGTGATGTTTTATCAGAGTGGTTTCGATCATTGTGAGGATTGAGACAATTTTATCCTTTGAACCCCAGTCTATTTGCTCTCTTCATTGAGGATATTGTGGATTTTCTACCTGGAGGTGTAGATTATAAAGGAGTGCTTTTTGTGGATGACGTAATTTCGTTAGCGTATTCACTCGAAACCCTTACAATAAACAGACTCTTCGAATACTGTAAAAGCAAAAAATTCTGCCAGCTGAAGATGCATATTATCTGAGGTCCTGGTCCATCCCGGACTGCGGCGCCATCTGCTCATACTGCTGACCGCGTATAAGTGTTCTGCTTTGGCCGTTGAAGTGACTAAGCATGTAAAGTGTTACTTTTTTGCTCTGTTTGGTTTTTCAGTGTTCTATTTTTGACAGCTCATGCGTGATTTGTAATTGCCATTTCATCATGGAAGACTTACACCCGAACGACGCTTACATTTTTTGTCAAAATTCGTGCCCTGTGAAAAATGTTTTTCGCGCACTTCGACCATTTTATGGTAATCATAATCGACCTACTGAGCAAGCAATTCCAGCCATAGTAGCCAAATTTCACACCAATTTCACGCTATTGGATATCAAGCCACCTACCCATATGCGTAGAGTGCATACAGAGGAAAATATTACTGCTGCATCCACCAAGGCTAATGAAGACCATGATTTGTCCTTTCGTCGCCGTTAGCAGCAATTGGGATTGTGTTCCTCGACTAGGTGGAAGATTTTACTCAAGGATCTTGGTTTAAAGTAAGAATTGCAGCCGAACGACCGTCACAGCGTCGAATTTTTGGTGAATGATCCTTAGAAAGCTGGAGGAAGATTCGCTTTTTTATCAAAAAATTGTCTTCAGCGACGGAGCTCATTTCTGGTTGAATGGGTATGTTAATAAACAAAACTGGCGTATTTGGTCCGATAAGCAACCTCAGGCAATACAAGAGCTGCCAGTGCATCTGGGAAAATCCACTGTTTGGTGCGGTTTATGGTCCGACGGAATCATTGGCTCGTATTTTTGCAAGGGTGACCGTGAGAAAACGTTAGCGTCAACGGCGTCCGCTATTGTTCAAGGATTTCGAACTTTTTTTTGCCCAAAATGCACGAGCTGAACCTAGTCGACATGTGGTTCCAGCAAGATGGCACTACATGCCATACAGCACCCGAATCCATGGACCAATTGAAAAAAAAGTTACGTGAGTAATTTATCCCTCGTTTTGACCGGTGTTCTGATTTCCTGTTCTTGGCTTTCCTGTTATTTTGAGTTTCCATCCAGTAATGGAGGGTCTTACACGGGCATTTCGAAGAATGGTCTCACAAGTTCATATCTGCAGTTTCATTGCTAAATGGCGAGTATCGCAAGCAGCTTGATACATTCGCAGACATTTTTGAGGTTAATTCGTTCAAGCAGGGTTGCTTTGCTGTCAGAAATAATGCTAACGTCCTTGCTTTGTTGCTTGTACACACATCTGTCGGATTGGAATACGAATATCCTACTCTCAATGCTCACATGGAGGCATAGTTCACGGTCCAAATACCCCTTTCTCTGGTTTAAATGCAGAACACTCTTATGTCTTTCTTTTCTACGAAAATGTGTAACAATATTGCTACTGGTCCTAACAACGACAATATTCATCCTCTTAATAGGTTTTATGGCACAAATTATAAAGTACGATTAATTGGACGTTCCCTACTCTTTTAGTCTCTACTGGTCGGATTGCGTCTCAGCTCTTGCGTCCTTGGTGACATCTGCAAATGATACAACTTGTGTCAACATTAACAACACGACAACTTCAAACATTTATAATTGTGAGGTGTGGCTTACACTGATCAGCCAACAAACTTTTTGAAGTACAAAAATCGCGTCAAAAATATTTTACCTTCACTTCGACTCAGGTATTATGTCTCGAAGGTCATGTTTACCGAAAGCTTTATGAACGCCGTTCTCTTAAGATTTATTTAAGGTAGCGTCATATTTCTGAGGGGTCTTTCCATAGCAACTGTAAATACTGTAGATACTTTTCCCCACAATAAGATTTGACATCTTTATAACCGTCATCACACTGTGCTGTGGATTCCCGCTCCCTTGGAATAAATTAAAAAAAATTCGAGCAAAATAAAAATAGAGAAAACACTAGTAGAAAAACTTTTTAACTACATTATCTAGTTTCGGTCCCCGGTGCAGTTTTTCACGTTTATAGAACCAATTTCCACGTTTTCGATTATTTTCTAAATGACTCGGTGGAAAGTTAAGTTCTATAGAACTGCTAGCTTACACATCGTTTTGGTCGCCCCCCAGTTAAGTCTTTCATAAGCCCTCCGGTATTTTTTTTTTCTTTTTTTTTTTTGTGTTGGCAGTTCTCAAGTTCACTCAACTGGCATCCTAGCCCAAGTGGTGAATTGTACTTATTTTCTATTACCATTCGAAGGATTTCATGCGTAAAATTCATGGCAAAATTTGCGAAGACACCTTTAGCAGCAGGTTTTTGTTGCGCGATGTTCGTTTCATAACGTTTGGATTTCAGTCAGCGGCGGTGAAGGGGAACAGGTTGGTGGCAGATTCTATTATCAGGGAATCTCGCCCCATTCAAATTTAATGCTTGGGGTAAATTTCTACAAGAGATTCTGAATACCGTCATCATTGAGTGGTGCTCCCAACTGGACCCCCATTCAATTACTAACAGCGGTAAATAGTGCGTGATATGTTTTCATTTACGAAGGCAGCATATTGAGGGTGATGAGGTTTGTTATGTATTCTAAGGATTATAAATTTCGATCCCTGTAATACAAGGAATAAGGTGGAGGCAAAGGTTTACATCTTGTACTTGATTGGTTGGCTGATTAGCTGGAGAATAGTATAGTGGGGCTTTAACCAGAAAGGAGTTCTTCACATCTGGGTAAGCGTATTATTTTTGATACTCATTGCTGGTTAATGGGAAATAAGTCACATTGGTGTGACACAGAATGCTATTCAAGAAGAAATTCCCAGAAATGTGTTGTGACTTTGGCATCAGGTTGTGCTCAATAGAGCTGAAAGTGATGTGGATGGGCCAATTCCAAGTTTCGATGTGACAGCATTCTGCTCACTTGGTTGATATGTTTGTAGACTGACATTCTAAATAAGATATGTATATCTGGAATTGCGGGAGCACTTAAGTGATCCATTGGCTGTATGTCCAGAATATTGCAGGACGAAAGTGTATGATGTTTATCATCGCCTTCGCAATCTGGTCGATTTCGGTGGACGTTATGAATCTATAGCCATTCTCATTTCGGTTTCCTTTAATTTTTAAAGTGGTGTGTTTGTGTTGCAATTCTTGTCATTCAATTTGAATGCGACTATGACTATAACTAGAATGCATCTAGTTCACGCTTA
Organism: Volucella zonaria; assembly: GCA_963966105.1. NCBI lineage: Eukaryota > Metazoa > Arthropoda > Insecta > Diptera > Syrphidae > Volucella > Volucella zonaria. Next base: position 11,573,060 of record OZ014530.1, read on the forward strand.
TTTCTTGGGCCATAGGATTGTATGACGATAATAGAGACTGTGTCACCTTTTTTCGGGACTACTCTTAGCTCTATGCCAGGAGTATGGCTTTCAGTTAATTTTCAAATAAAGTGATAAAGACTTGCCTATTGATTAAGCCATATACAATTAATATAGCTAAGACTCATTGTATAGTTGCCTCTTCGCCTTTTTCTAGAAACCAAGTGCTAACTGCTTTCGATTCAAAATATATGTACTCATCCGCGGCATCTATGGCTATATCAGCACTTACATCATTTTGTGTCACCTCAAGAAGACGCTCGATGTCCCTAATAAGACCGATTGTAATACCTGACTACGAGGGTTGTCTGAAAAGTTTTCGCAACGTAAAGATAGCGGCACTCGTCAATAAAAGCTAGTGAATGCTAGTTCTGCATCTTTTGACAGCTACTTACCGACGTTTCAGTCATTTTGGAAGCACAGTTTTTAGCTGACAGCTGTTTGAGTGAGTCGATGTGAGTGTTTTTTTGTGAAAATGGAAAAAATTGAGTATCGAGCTGTTATTAAATTCTTGTTTTTGAAAGGCAATACGCCTACCCAAATCAAAAATGAGTTGGACTCTGTGTATGGAGACTCTTCACCATCATTTACCACAGTGAAATTTTGGGCAGCTGAATTTAAACGTGGCCGTAAGAGCTTGAGAGATGATGAACGTTCGGGACGTCCAAAAACTGCAACCACTGACGATAACATTGCTAAAGTTCACCAAATGGTGTTAGCCGACTGCCGAATTAAAGTGAGAGAGATAGTAGAGGTTATAAAAATGTCCAAAGAACGTGTTTGTTACATATTAAATCAAGATTTTGGCATGAGAAAGCTGTCCGCGCGTTGGGTGCCGCGTTTGATTACGTTAGACCAAAAACGTGTTCGAATGAACATTTCCAACGCTCTGTTGGCGCAGTTTATTCGAAATAAATCCGAGTTTTGGTGCCGACTAATTATTGTAGATGAAACTTGGATACACTATTATAAGCCTGAAATAAAAATTAAGTCAAAACAGTGGACTGCAAAGGGCGAGCCGGCTCCAAAAAAAGCAAAAACTGTTTTTCGGCTGGGAAAGTGATGGCGACTGTTTTCTGGGATATTAAAGGAGTTATCTTAATCGATTATCTTCAAAAAGGAAAAACCATTACAGGAGCATACTACGCATCATGACCTGCCAAGCTGAAAGTAGAAATTGCGGAAAAACGGCCACATTTGCGGAAAAAGAAAATCCTGTTTCACCAAGACAACGCGCCGTCTCACACCTCAGCGGTTGCCATGGTGAAAACCCATGAAATCCACGGTTTGAACTGCTTGACCATCCGCCTTATTCACCAGATCCAGCCCCAAGCGTCTTTTAGTTCCCTCATCGAAAAACTGTGCTCGGAGGACAGAGATTTTCGTCAAATGAGGAGGCAATCACCTTCGTGAACAATTATTTTGCAGAGAAAAACGCCAAGTACTATTTGGACTATCCCATCCTCCATTATTTTAAATTCCCCGTCGATGATACCATATTATGTTCTCCTTTGAATTCAATGGAGGAGGATGATTCTTCCGCTGGCTCATCCTATCTCCCGTATCCTGAATGCTGAAATCCACTCGAATTAGTAGTTTGGGATCCCTTTTTCAAATTTATTATAACTACACGTTCTCCTTCGCAAATGTTTCATATAAGAAAATAATTTCGAATTTATTAATAAAATTATAAAATTCACTATATAAGAGCTTATTGTTTAAACCAGCTACATTACCCTTTACAAAATCGATCTGATGTATTTTTGTTTGTGACATAATATCTCCGAATCAACCAAACGAATTTAAATACGGTTTTCTCCTACAGATTCAGGAGGTTCGAAGGAGGTTTATTTAATAGTTTTTTGTTTTATAAACAAAAAAATTTTGTTTGATTTGATTTTTTCCCGTTTTTCGGTCACTTATCCTAATTTTTATTAACTACCACCAAACGGATCTCAATTAAATAAGACCGTATCTTGCATGAATTTTTATGCTTTTCGGATGATGGTATAGGAGAATGCGTTCAATGCAATCCACCGTCCGAACAAACCAGTATCGTTTTGAAATGTATGCAAAAATTGAAACGGAACGTCTTATCTATATTCGGCCTAATCAGAAAAAATTAAGAGCAGAAAGCTATATAGATTTATGCGATGCATTGCGTGCCGATGAAAATGTTTCGAACACTGGTAATTTTACCTACCTTTGTGACCGGGAGTTCTCGATATATGCACGAAAGGACTCAAGATACAATGACGTACGTTAGAGCTTATGGTTGTCATGATCTTTTTATTACTATGACGTGCAACAATAAAAGTCATGATCGGCATGATATCATTGCCGGGGTCTTTCATGGAAAAGTTAAGAAGCTTATGAACCTCATAACCAAAGAGAATATTTTCGAAAGTGTCTTTGTTTTATGTATAACATCGAGTGGCAAAGGAGAGGTCTCCCCCCCGTACATTTGCTACTCTGGCTTTCAGAAAAGATTCATGGCAATGACATTGATTCCGTGATATATGGTATGCTGAAATACCCGATGTTGAAATAGACGAAAAATTGCATGATATCGTAATAAAGAATATGATCCATGGTCCTTGCGGTACTCTTAACCCAGCGTCACCCTATATCAGCTCTAATATATGCGCCAACAGATATCCAAAATCTTTAATGGAGCAAACTGTAACAGGAGATAATGGCTAGCCTAAGTACAGGCGACGTTCTCCATCAAATGGTGGAAGAACTGCAGAAATAAAGGTGGACAAACAAACCTTACTATTGACAAACGTTGGATTGTACCGTATGATCCGGTTTAGCTTTGCACATGCAATGCCCATATTGATGTTGAACTATACAGTTCAGTTAAATCGATCAAATAACATATGTCTGCAAGTATGTTAATAAAGGAAGTGATCAAGCGACGTTTTCCTTACAAAATCGACAGGAGGAGATAGAAATGTATCAAAGTGGACGATATATTAGTACCTCGGAAGCAGTGTGGCGAATTCTGTCATTTAATAATCACGAGCACTCGCCTACTGTCGTCCACTTGCGATTCACCTAGAAAATGGCCAAAGGGTTTTTTATAATGAAGAAAATATTCAGGACATTATTGATGCACCGCGTAAAACTACTTTAATAGCTTTTTTTAAACTTTGCAAAGACGATGATTTTCCAAGAACTCTCTAAATAAGTTCCAACGTCGAAAACAAGTCACACTATATGTGAGTAGTTATCCCGGTGTACGGAAAACCAATGCTATAGGACGTGTATATACGGTACATCCTAACAATTCAGAGTGCTTTTATCTCCGCATGCTGCTTCACCATATATATTTATTTATTCGCTTAAAAAATCGTTCAAAAAACTTAGAATTAGATTTAACAATATGTACTTACAAATTAAATATTAAGAGGGGAAGGGGAAAAAAGCAGTTTCTAAGCGTGTTTTTGCTACTATCATAAATTTCAGGTTGAAGATGGGCACTGACCTCAGAGTACGCGGATTTGTCCTAAGTGAGATTGTTTGTAGAAGCAGAGGACAATCAATATTACCTGCTAAAAGTTGTTGTACAAATAGGACATTAGCAACTTTTCTTCGTTTTTCGAGCGACTGCATATTCAGCAAGTTCAAACGGTGCTCGTTGTAAGGAGGTAAGTTGTATCCATCAGGCCACGGGAGTCCGCGCAGTGCGAAAGGGATAAACCTCCGCTGGACACCCTCAATTCGATACGAATGTGTATCGTGATAGGGAGACCAGATTTGGCAGGCATATTCAAGAATTGGCCTTACAAATGCGCAGTATAAGGTTTTCGTGACGTATGGATTTGAGAATTCCTTGGACCAGCGTTTCACATAACCGAGTGCAGAATTTGCTCTGCTGATAATATGGTACTATCAAAATGACTACGAAAATTAAGTTCACTGTCGCATACAACACTCAAACCATGCAGCACAGTAGCAGAGGGAACAAGTTCATTGCTGAATACATACGTTCAGAGGGCTGTTGGAGAACGCTTCCGAGAATAAGTGATAGCTCGGCATTCAGCTCTAGAAAGTTTTTGCTACACCAAGTAGGACAGTTGTTCAAGTCATCTTGAAGTGCATGGGAGTCAGTGAGTGTAGAGACGTGCATGAAAATGTTCATGTCGTCCGCATAAACTGATAGATGAGAATAATTAATAATGCGATCAATCACTAACTGACAGAATGAAAATCAGAGGACCAAGGTGGCTGCCCTGTGGGACCCCAGATGGGGCTTTAAAGGGATTAGATACAGAAGATCTAAAAAAGACTTCATATTGACGGTCTTGCAGGTAGGATTTAATCCATGCGATAAACCCAGATCGAAAACCGAGAACCTTTAATTTGAAAAATACAATTGCGTGTGAAATTTTATCAAAGGCTTCACTGAAATCGGTGGCGACAACATCGACGTCTTTTCCATCCTCTAGTGCACACAGGGTGCTAGATACGAATCCCGTCAAATTTGTGGTAGTTAACCTACCTTTTAGGAAACCGTGTTGGTGAGGCGAAAATATAGACTTACAATGGAAGAACATTGCATCAATACTTTCGAATAGTTTAGGTATGCAAGAGAATTTGGCTATAGGGCGATAATTACGAATGTCCTTTTTTGGACCGTTTTTATGAAGGTGAATTATAAAATAACTTTTCCAAAGCGAGGGGAAAACGTTCTGTGAAATAGAAAGTTGGAATAGAGCAGTAAGGGGAAGAGTCAAAGATTTAACACATTTTTTTAAAACTACAGCCGGTATACCGTCTTTTCTAACACGAGTGCCACTGATATATCGACAGAAGTGAATGTAATTTGGGCACTATCTGTCACGTAGGAGAAGTAAGAATGGTCGAGCTCTGACAAGTGGTTGGAGAACTATTGGGTAAAGAAATTAGCGAATAAGTTTGCTATTATTTGAGGATCACTCGACCATGTATTGGAGAATGTCAGAGTAGAAGGGGAGCTGTTTGATATTTTTTTGCTGTTGATAAAATTAAAAAAACCGTTTGGGATCGGAAAGTGATGTCAAATTGTATGCGGTTAATATGTATATTGAGCATAAAGAAACTCGCAGAGTTCGGAAAACTGGGTATAAACACGGATGTAGTTGGAAAAATTAAAATCAGCCAGAGCTTATTTCTACTGTTACGAAGTGAGCGCAAATCTTTAGTATACCAGGGTGGAGATGATGAAAGATTTTTCTGGGGCATAAATGGGACGGATTGCCTAAAACAGCTGAAAATTTCATTGTAGAATAATCCAAGAGCATACGTATATGCGTATTTCAATGCAGCTACAAATCTACTCGCAAGCCTCTAGGAATGATGGAAGATGATACACAGAATGCTTATCTGACGCTACTATTTCTCGATCACCAACATCTTTGCGATATCTTTTCGCTATTATTTTGGTTTTTTGTCATGTCTCCGAACTACTAAGGCTTTGGCAGGAGTTCAGAAATAATTTTGTTGAAGACGTATTAAATCGCATGCGGAATGTATGTGCAGATGTTGATTACTATACAACGACACCTTATAATGAAGCTCTTAGGCTTCTTGAGCGAATCGTATAATCTATAAGCAATAAAAGTATTAGCGATTTTGGACTGCCTCTGCCAACTGATTGTGCTAATGATGATACATTACTTGGTACGGAATCTAGTAATGAATTTTCTTATAACAGAGAGGAGCTACTGCAAGAAGTAGATAAATGCGAACGGGAAAAACCGTTGTAATAACTTTAATTTTAGCAAAAATTAGATCTACTGGAAAGGTTGCAATAGCAGTAGCATCTTCTGACATTGCAGCGACACATCTACGAAATGGGCGAACAGCACACGCAGCCTTTTGAATAACCAGCCAGTAATGCGCACATTAGTAACGCAGTTTGTAATATTTCTAAACAAAGTGCAATTGCAAAATTGTTACAAAAATGTTTTCTAATTGTTTGGGATGAATGTACTATGTCGCAGAAAAAGTCATTAGAGGCTGTTGACAGAACTTTAAGGGATTTAATATAAACTAATACGCCATTTGGGGGTGTAACGATATTACTAGCAGGTGACTTCCGTCACAAACATTGCAAGTTGTAACTCCAAGCACTCGAGCTGACGAAGTTAACGCCTGTTTGAAGAAATTTACAATACGGCAATTTGTTGAAAAAATGAATCTTTCAAGAATATGCGAGTTAATTCGCAAAACGACGCCGATGCTTAAACATTTACAAATATGCCTCTGCAAATCGGAAATAGAGCAGTACCAGGTTAACAACATCAATGAATTAGTGGACTGCATATATCCTTCGGAAAATAGTTCTAATCCATATTGACAATGGCTACTATCCCAGCACTATACCCGTTAGACTTCCAATAATGCAGAATGGTAAGAGAGGTTATGCCGACTTACTTGGAATACAGACAGATGGTTGTGTGACTATAGAAATTGATTTTGTTGAAAATTTCAAACTCTCAATACCGATGAAATGCAATGCCCTCTAGAACAAATGACTGTCAATGTATAGGGAGGTCTGGGCATTTGACTCCCTTCCAGTCTAATGAAACTTATTGCTTTGTGGCACATAAATATCATCGTATCTGTACCCATATACAGATTGGTAGTCAGGCAGCCATTAAATTCCGTACTACAAGTTGACGAAAGAGGATATCTATTATTTTGTATTTCCTTTGCGAATTCTTCTTCAGCACTTGCCAACATCGAAAAGGCTGTGCTACTCGTACATCATAACATTTTCTATGATATCAGTGATGCCTCTAACACTATCACAACCAATATCATAAAAAAAAATTATTTGGTTCTAGTAAGGACAGAGTGATTCAGTGGAAGCACAATGGAGGTATCTTGGTCTAAGTTTACCTCATCGCGGGCCATTTCAAGCCAAACAAACCATCCATAAACTCTAGGACGGTAAAATTGACTCGTACACTGTTTTAGCATCATCAAGCGGAATCACCATGCAGTATGAGAAATTTCTGAATAGGAGTTCTGTCACACTGTTTTTGGTTAGAATCAATAAACAGAACACCAGACTAAGGATAAGAGCAGGTAACGAGTGGCATCCTATGCAGATGACGTAATGAGTACTTCCTCTTTCAAAGCGGTGAATTGGATACATGGAGGTAACTTAAGAAGGTTTAAGAATAGTACGACATCTAATGGGGATATTCCACCCTTAGGAGATAAAGGAACACGGATATATTTTGCTTTCGATATCGAACGGTTCAGTTGTCATTTATACGAGTATATGCTGAGTATTCGGCCATGGAAACATGGTGTTGCGGATAATTCAAGAAAGCATTCCGGACCTTTTGCCAGTGCTTCCTAGATGCACGGAAGTGTTCTTCATTTCGATGAGGCGTCTGCTCGGTGTTGGCTGTACCTAAAAGAAAATGATTGAGAGTTAAGGGTTCATCCGAGTAATTATCTAGCGGAATGTGTGTCAGCGGGCGTGAGCTAATAATATTTTCGGGTTCGCACATCAAGCTGTATAGACTACGTTCTTGAAGACTTTCATCGAGGACTGCATGTCCCATTGCTCTCTTCACACTTCGGACCAGGCGCTCACAGCAGCCTCCAGCATGGGGACTTAGGGTACAATTAAAATTCCGTTTGATATTTTGATTGGCAAGTGTATCTTTCATTCTTTCGTTATCGAGTCCATACTCTTGGCGTTTCAGTTCGCGTTTGGTCCCCATGAAGTTAGTTCCATTATCGGATCGGATCCGCACTGGAGTTCCTCTTCTGTTGATAAAATTCTGAATGCACACCAAACAAGTATCCGTAGTAAGATCCTTTGCTATTTCTAGATGTATCGCGTGAAAAACGGTCCCATGTAGTCCAGGCCCATGTATGTGAACGGCCTTATATACGCAGTAAGTTTATCTTCTGGTAACTGGCCCATCTGCGGGGCGATTGACATCGCCTTCTCGTTCTTACATTGTTGACATCTTTTTGCCGCATGCCGTACTATCGTCTTGATGTGCGGGACCCAACATTTTCGTGGCAATTCACTGACAATTGTACCTTGGTTCTGATGCTTCCAATTGCGATGATAGAAACCCACAATGAGGCTTGTGACGTGATTGTCCTTGGGTAATATCACAGGTTTTCTGGTGCTGTAGAGAACTGCAGTGTTTGTTTCGCCCATAGAAGGTGTTAATTTTCATGATCGGCTCGACTTTGATATTTGTTCGCTCTTTTTTAGCAGCTGGTACTCCTCCTGGTATGACTCCATCTGAACACAACGTACTATCAGCAACTCAACCCCTTCGATTTCCTTTGGCGTAAGCCCCCCATACAATTTATTTGTTCTCTTCATACTGCTGAGGGTATTATTATAGAACCCCATCACCGGTGCAATAACTCTTCTTAATTTTGAAAAACAAGGAAATTTCTTAAAAACATCATAAATCACTGAGATATGAAGGAAAGTTGTTCTTGAACGAAGCTCCTCATTCGTATTTTCGCAGGGGACCGTCTTCGGCCAGTTCTTTTCCTCCTCTAGCAAGAATTTAGGCCCACTCACCCAGAACGATTCGCGCCGATTATTCTTCAACCGCGTTCCGAAATCAGCAGGGTTCAGCGCACTCATCAGCTGAACCCATCCTGTAACGTTAGTGTTTTCTAGAATTTAATTCACACGGCATGCAACATACGGTTTGTAACGCCGGTGATCTGATTGAATTCATGATAGAACTGTTTTCGAGTCGCTCCAGATTATTATTCGGGCTGGTGTTACATCGTGATTGCACAGTATGGTTTTCCAATGCCTCGCACCCAACACAGCTGAATGCAGTTCAAGCCTTGGTATCGATGATTTCCTCGCGTGAGCAGAATTTTTTATTGATGAGCCATCTTTTGAGGTTTGGGAAGAGATAATAGTCCGAGAAATCCAAATCCAGTTGCCAATCGACGCCAAAAGTCTGCCCGATTCCCCATCAGCTAGTCCAAACACTCTTTCGAAGTGCTCTCGCGTTCGTGTTTTTGGTCAGGAGCGGCACCCAGCGGCAGGATAACTTTTTCTTATGCAGAATATTGGCCAAAATATGGCGTGTGTACTCAGTACTAATCTTTGTGGTATCTGCTAGCTCGCGCACCTTCACTTTCCGGTCAGGCAATACCATTTCATGTATATTTTTGACATTGTCCTCTGTAACCGCATCGGAGGGCCTGCCGCTGTGGACTTGATCGGTAGTGGAGTTGCGGCCACCACGAAACTCTCGAAACCAATATTTGACGGTGTAATCTGACGGAGCATTAGCCCCATAATATTTATCCAACTTTTCTTTTGTTTCCTTCGCCGTTTTGCCTCTCAAAAAATAATGTTCTATGAGAGAACGAAAATCGTTTTTGTCCATACTCAACATGATGCCAAACACGTCAGCAACAATCAGCTGTCAAAACAAACCTAAAGACAGTATCGCACTGAAATTTGGCATGTCTGCCTAAATATGAACGGACTTCAAGGCACCATAACCTTTTTTGTAATAGCAGCGCATTCTGGCGGTCAAGGAGGTCACTTTTCACTCCATCTAGTAATTTTAAAGGGGCGCATTTGGTTTCCCCATAACGAATGCTAAACAAACATGTGATTTTGCTGTTTCAGGGATTCTCCAATATGCCACGGTAGTACATGCCAGTTCACTTGCGTCTGTAAATATGTGTAGCTCAACAGGTACTGATGAACATGCGGCATTGTAGCATCGAGGTACATTTATATCTTTATCCTCCTCAAGCTTATCCAGCCAGTCGTTCTACATTCCAATACCCTCTTGCGGGATGATGTAGCCCCACTCCAACCAACCAAACCAAACCGTTCATGACAGTGAGCTCAAATTTTGACACATGACAGATAATTTTATTATTTACAAGCCTTTTAAACGGTTTGCGTCTCAGCTGTGTTGGAAAATGTTTATCATGGAATTCAAACGTGATAGTGTGATTGCTTTATATTTGGCTGGAAAACCACAAGTAGCTATCGTTAGAGCCCTCCAGCACCTCAACGAGAATAAATCATTTGTGTCTCGAACCATAGCTCGTTACCGTGATACTGGCAGCGTTGCAAAACGCTGGAAGTGGTCATAAAAAACAGCAACATCGGCAGAAATGGTTCGGAAAGTGAAGGCTCGAATTGAGCGAAATCCGCGTCGAAGTGGAACAAAAATTCCTCGTGAGCTCAACATATCGTTGGAACGGATGTAACACATACTGAAAAATGAGCTTGGGCTCAAGCCATTGAAGTTCCAAAAAGCACACGATCTTACTCCGCAATAGAAAAAAATTAGAGTCGAAAGAGCGAAGGAGTTCCTACGGTTGCACGAAAGTGGTGAGTTGCCGAATTTGGTTTTTTCCGATGAGTCGCCATTTGTTATCGAGCAATATGTCAAGAAAAAAAATGACCGAGTTTACTTGCCAGAGATGTCCTTCGAAAATTTACACCTTCGGACGGCCACCAGAAAGCAGGCAGCACCGATTGTGATGGTTTGGGCCGCCATAACCGCCGATGGTCGCTCTCCGCTCGTATTTTTCAACCGTGGCGTCAAAATTAATGCGATCGTATACCGTGAAACTGTTTTAGAGGCAGTATTGAAGCCTTGGGCAAACAATCATTTCGGTCGGAGACCGTGGACATTTCAACAAGACTCGGCATCGTCTCACAAAGCGCGCGTCAACTAAGATTGGTTAAAAAACAATGTTCCACACTTCATTTCTTCGACACAATGGATTGCAAATTCTCCGGATGCAAATCCGTTGGATTTCTCTGTCTGGGGTATTTTGAAGGCGAAGGTTGGCACTAAAAAATACCAAACTTTGGACCACCTCAAACAAGCACTTCGCCGGGAATGGGCCAAAATACTGATGCTTTCTTCGGCCGTCTCAAGGCCATTATTCGCGCCAAAGGTGGACATATTAAAAACCACTGATACAATTTGAAAATTGATGTATTTTCGAACATTATTTGCCTTGGCACAATAAAATTTATCAATAAATAAAAAAATTATAGCATTTTAAAAAGTTGGAGTTCGAGTCATTCACCCTGTAGTTTCCCTATTAGCGAGTGCTCTGCAGCTATTCCAAATGGGTCGAACACGGGCATCATTATTCTAAGGACTTCTCGCTTAGTTGGTTTCCTGATTCCTCGGAGCAACGCGGGATCTACTCTTCCGAAAGGCAGCATGAATTAAAGACGATCTTCTTTGGTATCCCAATGCAGACCAAGCACCTTTTGGTTGTACTCGGTATCTCCCCTGCCAAGACTTTGAACGAGTTGTCGAGCTTCACAGTTGTTGAGTTTCTCCTCGACCGCCGTTGAATTGGATACGAACAAATAACTTGCTTGGTTATTCTTATCGCCTCACTTTCGTTCATCGACATAATGATTGTTAATAATGGCTGCTACTGCTACTGGAAATCCAGCTTGGAACCCATTTGCATTCTTATTTTTCACATATTGCGACGAACATGGTGAAGACTTTGCTCCAAATGTCATCACTGTCAAGCATTTCTCCGTTGAAGGTCAACTCGAATTCCGTGCTCTATTGTTCGTCCCCCGTCGTGTTCCATTCGATCTGTTTGAGAATCAAAAGAAGCGCAACAATATCAAGCTGTACGTCCGCCGCGTGTTCATCATGGAAAACTGCCAAGACTAGATCCCAGAATACTTGAACTTCATGATGGGTGTTGTCGACTCTGAGGATTTGCCTTTGAACATTTCTCGTGAAATGTTGCAACAGAACAAACTTTTCAAAGTCATCCGTAAGAACTTGGTCAAGAAATGCATGGAGTTAGGTTAAAAATCTCAAAAGCATTAAATGTCAAAAATTGGAATGTCAAATAGGAAAAAAGAACGACTTGGAGAGGAGGACACAAAAAAGTGTAAGTAGAAATCCATTTGCAATTACTCGTTGTCAGAAAAAGTATCCAAACAACGTATAGATGCCACCTATACAGATCGATTTGGCTACCGACAACACTATTCGGTGGAACACAGGGTATTTTTAAAAATATCTAAACGTTGTCTTGCCAACGGACTGCCAGAATAAAGACAAGAATAAAACATGAGTTACTCCAAAAAGTCCATACGAGTCGAATGGGAAATATTATTTTTGTCAAACTAAAAATAAGTAAATCTTGTCAAAACAACTTACCAGCACAACACTTTTGTTATTTTGCAACATCTCCAAGTACCTACAACTCAAAAACGTTTGATTGCAGCCAGGTAACACAGGACACGTTTGGTAAGTGACCATTTCCTCTGTCAATTCATGATTTGAAATCGCAATCTTCAATCCAGTTGGGTCATGACCGATTGCATAACAAAACAAAACAATTTGCACAACAGGTAGCCCAACAATAAATAACATCACGCTGAAAATAAAAATTCCCTTCATTGCAAAAAACATTCTCAAAAACAAAACGACAGGATGCCTGTCGAGACGGTCAAACTTACCTGACATTCCTCAACATCCACAGAAAGTTCTTCCAAATCAAAGCATGTAAATGATGCATACTCATCACTTGTAAATTATATGTCCACGATTTGGGGGTCTCATCCTCTGGTGGCAATGGTGGAGCTGGCGACTCTGATGCAGTAATTGGATCCCTCCCGTGCGACGACATTGATATATTATCGCCAAATTCGCCAGAAATCTCCGCATTTGTTTCATCGGAAATATCCAGGGCTGGATTTGAAATTGCTGGCACATCAACTTGTTCAATAATCTCTTGCGCTATTGACGACCTCCTTCGCTTGCCCATATTCTGCAAGACTGACAACTTCAAAAATACAGCTTCCAATGAATCGGCATTATATTGGTGTCTTAGGTAAGCTGGTGATTCTTCCGCCAACATTTTTCCACCACGTAACAGACCAATCTAGAAGAACACCAAGGCGAAAACAAGGACATAATGAAATGAAAAGAAAAAAAAAAAACAAGAAAAATTAAGGGAAAGGATATTTTTGCTCAGGAGGACGAAAGTGAGATAACAAAGCAAAGAAAACAAAAAAACAAGTCAGGACGTCGAACGAGGAGGAGGACAAGATAAAAAAAGAAAAAAAAACTTTTCTAGGAAGACACAACTTAGAAGGCTCTCCTCATGTCAGGAACGCAATGAGCCGCAAACACGTGGCAATTAAGTTAATTGATTCAACAACTTTTTGACTTATAATTGACTTAATTAAGTGCGAACAAAGGAACAAGTGGTAGACATCGCCCAGCAGATAAAAGTGAGTGATTGGGCTGATAGCCAAGAGCAGAAGAAAGGACAAGATGTGATGAGATACGAATACCATGGACACATCTTTGTTTACTTCTGAATTGAGATGTTTTGCGTGCCCGTTGAAGGTGTCTTCTCTCTTTTCATCTGGATGGAGTACGAGTATAAATAAACTAATATTTGTGTTTGTTTGCATATTATCTATTTTCGACTAATGAGACCCGAACCTGAATTGGAAATGAACATACTCTAAGATGGTTTCAGACGGCTTGGGGAACTTTGTATGTAGTCAAGGAGTCCAGTGGAAATATTTCGAGGTGAAATCCTTGGGGAAAAAAGACTATATTAAAGCAGTCAGGCTCTTGGAAATCCCTAACAGGATATACAATGGACAGTCAGATACTGGTATGGAATTCCGGTTTGGTCTAGGCGAATGTGCGGCCATAGCTGGTACCTACCATCAGTACTCTACCTGGTTAACGTTCTGGAAAACAGGAGAACACATATTTAAACTGAACTATTCGGCCATACTGTGGAAAAAACCTTGTTAAAATGAGTTTTGCAAAAGCACGAACTTCTGGTTTAGGGTAAACCTTTCTCAAGACCTAACAGACCAAGATTACAGAGATTTGTATGTGCTTCCGCTTACTACCCCGGCGATGAAGATAATATTCTTCCTGTTCCAGCACAAGACCGTATAGAACTGTGCCATTTTCGTGGCAGGCATCTGGTCATTTACAATATTGTTGACAACTGGCACGTATCCAGTGAAGCATCTATGTTGTAGCATATGCATACAAGGTTCAACAGAAGATCCAATGCGAGCGTGGACAGACTGCACACATCAAAAAACAGCAAATTGGGGTACATAGAGAGAAACCCTTTCGTTCAGTGCTGAAAATCTGCCAACATCAACACAGTCCGCTGTAGACATAGATGAAGCAACTTTTCAGTTCAATGATCCTAACACATCATCATGGAACACTTACATGTCCACATCACCTAAATTCAACACAGAGTTGAGAAAATGAAGGATAAGAACGTGCATTAAAAACTTCCAAAGACTGGAAGAACTCCCAGTAACAAAAAGTTTTCTCTTAAGACTCTTCAAACAGAATGGATCATTTATTTAAATCAGATAGAACGTTGACACTTAATCGAGAAGAAACTTTAAGAACTCTGCTTGAGGTAGACTTCCAGATTCGACCTTCATTCAATATACATCAAATGCTAGTTCTGATGTTAGTATCTATCATGACGATAGCAGAGCCAACAGTTCGTCTGGAAAAATTTTCAGGAAAAACAATCTTAAATGGTCCACAAACACATTTAAACATTTCAAGGGACCGGGAACTATTGGAATATTTTCAGATATGACTCAACAAGGCTGAGTTTCCATCACAACAACTACGATATGCCTTATTTCCACATGTCCAGCTTCAATTTGGGATCCATTTCGTATTTCACAAACCTAGAGTGAGGTAAATGCAGTTTTTATCCCCAAGCCAAGTTACAAACCCGGTGGAGCTACCTAAATTTCAACATCCCGTAAGCTTGACATCGTTTTTTCTTAAAACAATGTAAAGTCTAATAGATGTTCATACCACAGATTACTTAGACAGACTTGAATGCCTAAATTGGGAAGGAGGACATCTTTGGTAGCACAATCGGAGGACATAGCTTACACGACACTAAGTCTGGAAACGGACTTAGGCTAATCGATTTCGCTGCGGGACGTAACGTCGCTATATATGGTTGGAAAGGTCAAAATCAGAGATAGAGAAATACTCCAAACAGTAGAGGTTGCAGCCTTTGGTTACACAGCGGGCTTTTAACTATAAAAATTTAAATAAAAACTATTATAACGATTTCATCAAAAGTCTTTTCTCTCTCTCTCCGGTTGAAGATCTCTTCTCCGTACTATTACCCGGAAAACACGGAGCAAGCAATCGTAATATAACATATAAGCCACACGGTTTCCTTCCTCAATATTCACAAGGGAATATGGCGGACACCAGAGCAGCAAACTGTCCATCAGATTGATCATGTTGCAAGCGGCGAAAGGCACTCCCCAAATATTTTAGATGTCCGTACATTCCGATCGGCCAACATAGACTCGGCCACTATCAAGTTGCAGCCAAGGTACGTCTACGCCACAAGAACGGAAAAATACTATTGTATGATGCGATCTAACGTTGAACGGTTGAACGGTTGCAATCGTAAAAAAAGCCCTTTGCAGCCAGCATCAAGTGCTGAAAACCAGCGACATAGATGCCGTGAAGCCATCAGAAATGCCGCAACTAACGTGCTGGGTTTCACCCGCCCATCGCCACGAAACCCCTGGTTTGATGAAAAGTGCCGGCAAGCACATGCAGCAAAACATCATGCCTACAAAGCGGCGATGCACAAAACGACAAGAGTGGATCGTGAGCTCTACGAGCAAAACAGGAAGAAAGAATATCTGCTTCTTCGGAGAAAAAGGAAAGAGCACGAGAATCGCGGGATCGAGGAAATAGAGAGGCGCTACTCCAGGAATAATATTCGGAAGTTTTACCCCTGAAATCATTTGTCAACGAACTGATTGAACCCTCTCAGCGCAGTTTTGGCCCCACAATTAATCAAATATTCACACTACAGCAGATTCTGGAGAAAACCCAAGAAGTTCAGATCGACACCCACCACCTTTTTTTCGATTTTAAAGCCGCATATGACACCTTCTACAAAGACGAGCTATACAGAGCCATGTCTAGTTTTGACACCCCTGACCGCTTGTGCAGGATGCCGATGGAGAAAGTTCAGTGCTGCAGCCAGGTCGATAACAGCCTAGCCAAGACCTTTAATGACAAAAAAGGATTTGGGCAAGGCGAAGCGCTGTCATGTGACTTCTTCAACATCATACTTGAAATAATTATGCAAAACTCACAACCAACACACGAGGTACGATCTTTCCAAAGTCTGTTCAACTGCTTGCATACGCCGACGATATTGATATTGGTAGAAGACAGCGAACTATCATTGGTGAGTTTTCGGGTATAGAAACAGAAGCTGCAAAAATGGGTCTAGCGGTAAACGAGGCAAAACAAAGTATATGCTGTCAGCAAGAAGGGACAGATGTGTTCTGTTAACACATCTGAAAACGCCATCTCTTCAGAAATTAAACAAAGAATAACGCTTGCCAATCGTGAAGTAAGGCTCTCTCCCGAACAACCAAGGATACTCTACTAGATGGAGTGAAAAGCAACCTCATTGGGAATGAATAAATTTTTTTTTTTAAATGTTGCTTTTTTATTTTATTCAATATAGTCCCCTTTTAGTTTGATACACTTATTCTAGCGATTTTCTTGATCCCGTCCGAAAAGTAATTTTCCGTGCTAGATACTCCTCCGTGGCTTCGATGATTTCCTCGCGTGAGCTCAATTTTTTGTTGATGAGCCATCTTTTGAGGTTTGGGAAGAGGTACTAGTCCGAGGGATCCAAATCCAGTTACCAATCGACGCCAAAAGTCCGCCCGATTCCGCATCAGCAAGTCGAAACACTCTTTCGAAGTGCTCTCGCGTTCGTGTTTTTTTAACTTTAACTTTTTCATATGCAGAATATTGGCCAAAATATGGCGTGTGCACTCAGTACTAATCCTTGTGGTATCTGCTAGCTCGCGCACCTTCACTTTCCGGTCAGCCAACACCATTTCATGTATTTTTTTGACATTGTCCTCTGTAACCGCATCGGAGGGCCTGCCGCTGCGGACTTGATCGGTAGTGGAGTTGCGGCCACCAAACACGTCAACAACAATCAGCTGTCAAAACAAAACTAAAGACAGTATCGCACTGAAATTTGGCATGTCTGCCTAAATATGAACGGACTTCAAGGCACCATAACCTTTTTTGCAGTAGCAGCGCATTCTTGCGGTCAAGGAGGTCACTTTTCACTCAACCTAGTATATAAGACCCTAGTATTCCCAGTCCTGCTCTATGACTCCTAAGCATGGACCCTTTCTAAAGTGAATGAAGATACCCTTGCTCGTTTTAACAGAAAAATTCTTCGTAAGGTATTTGGTCCCGTATGCATTGGTGGGTCCTGGAGGAGACGATACAACGAAGAACTCCACGAGCTGTACAGCGACATCGACCTGGACAAAAACTGCGCATTAGGCGTTTGAGATGAGTGGGACAAGTAGGGCGAATGGACACTAACGTTCCAGCCCATAGAAGCTTCGACTCTAATCCGGAGGGACAACGGAGTAGAGGAAGGCCTCGCCTTAGGTGGCGCGCGTAAATGGAAGGTGACCTCAACCAACTTGGAGTGCGCAGCTGGAAGCAGTTAGTCAAAGACCGCGCTAATTGGAGAGGCTTATTGGTTGAGGCCCAGGTCCACGCCGGACTGTAGCGTCGCCTAAGTAGGTAAGTTTATAAAATGTTATAACAGCTATGTAGACTCCAAGAACCCTCCTCGGTCATGAGCCCTCATCTACACCGGCAAGACGCCGACAGCCTCTTGAAGCTTATCAATGTAACATATTTACGAGTATGTAAATAAGCGTCGTTGGAGAAACGAATGGTAACGCAGGAAGCATAAGCAATCAGTGTGCTATTCACTAGCACTATTTTTACCCACAAAAGTAGTAATTCGACTACACTGTGTTGTCTGCGCTGTGGAGCAAACAGTATGGCATGATCCAGCACACATCATCTTTTTACTATACAAACATGCTTTGCCGATGTCGAAATAGTCGACACAATCCATATTTAGACTCACTGCTACATATTAGGCGCAGTCAGCATTTGCGATCAGGGTTCTATTCAACAGAGTTCTTTTCATCTAGAAATCTAGTCATTCGTCTACACTGATGGTACATGAAACCTCCATTCTCTTCAACGTAAAGGAAGTCGAACTCATTGATCTGAAGCACTTACCGATTGTTAGGGGTGCTTTCTGTTCATTTTACAGAAGCCATTAATATGCAAGAGTCTGCTAAGATTTCAAAATCACCCTAAGTGTTGTGGACCATGCAGTGGTAAAAAATGATTGTACGACAGCATTTGGAGGACTTGTTCCCAAGACATACTACAAATATTTGGGTTGACTCACGAACAAAAAAAAAATCACCTTGATTAATTCGTTTTCGAAGCCAAGAAAGCCACATGCGTTTCTCTACTGAATAGGTGGTACCCACAGCACATGGTATATTCAAAATTCTTTCCTGCCGCAACCGTTCACAACCACAAAAAGGTGTATAAATAATGACGGAAATATTGTTACAACAACCTCTCCTATAATAAATCTCATTTCCTCAATCCCATCGGAGAGTAGAGAGAATTCATTCAAAGGATGTCCAAATTTTTCACATTCTAATAAGCCAAACACAAGCAAATTGTCTATGCCTTAAAAAAAAAAAAAAACACTGCTCATCAAAAAGAAGAGAAATTCACAGGACCTTTCCAACATCAGAGTGTTGGAATTTTCCAAATACCATACATCGTTTAACACTTAATTCCGGCCAAGTTGTTGCCTCAGTAACTCAGGCAGCCCTTATACATCAGCACATTTATTTTCGTCCTGCTACAAGCAACATGAATAAAGTGCTAAACCCAATTCACATAACTCATGCTGACACTCGGACAATAAATTACAGTCGTCAAACCACTGTCAAAAAACACAGGATTTCAATGGGGCGAATACTTTATTTTGGATATTTTATTTATTTTGTTGTTTTTCAATTTTTTTAAGGAAACCGAAAAAGTCCATTTAGATAGGTAAACGGTTCGAATTAAACCCTTCTCTAACGATAAGATCTCAACGAGAAAAAATGTTGCTGGAAATATGCGCATACATATTTCAACATCCAACAAAATTTGTTTGCATACATTTTTTGTGTCTTGTTCTTGTGATTTTGATAGTTTGTGACGGAAGACATGCTTCTCGGAGGGCGACTTCAGACCAGAGACATGAAAAGGATACCAGGGGCATAATTTGTAGGCGTTCTCTGGAATTTCTTATCAGGCAAGTGGAAGAAATTTATCGAATTTAAAGCAACCGAAATTTGTTAAGGGTTCTGATGTTTTCATAAGTCTTTGGATTGAGACAATTGGAAGTTTGGCATGTGAACGTAATTTTTGCTGTCCTGTCTGATTGTACGGATTGCAGAAACCATAAATATTTCTGTAGAGCGGAGTTTGTCAGAGCCGCTGTCTATTTATATCATTCTCATCTGAATTTATTCATTCAAATTGTAATTTATAGAGTCTTGTCCTTCAAGAGCTGACAACTCATGGAATTCGGTCGCTTCTGATATCTGGTTGTCACTTGAAGTTCAAGAATGGTAATTTTTGACAAGGTCCTGACTGTATATTTGAAATTGAAACACACATCTCCCTGAAAAGTCACATCCTTATATGCGGGATACGTGGTTGTGATGCCAACCAAGTCTTACAAAAAATCGCTGATGAAGTTTATAGAAAAGATTGCGTAGCGGAAAGAATACGTGTATATCCGACATATTCTGAGCAAAAGACAAGCATTTCTACAGTTCAGCCAGGGCTTCCTAGCAGACATATACGAGTAGCGGCATATGATCCCTAAATTTTGTAACAATGACAAGGTGAACTCCGATATACCCGTAGTATGTCAGTTAATACAATTTTTATCAAATCAACGAATGCCTTATACAGCCTCTCGTCCCACGATTAGGTTTAACTATCTATATAAGACGAAGGTTTTTTTTATAATAAGCGCGCGCTCAAGGGATTTTTGAACCCTCAAAATATTCGTACACAGCGCGTGCGAAGGAAATTCAGGGAGGAAGAAAAGACAGGTACCGATAGACATTGTTTTTAAATGTTTGTAAGTTATAACGACAAGGAAACACAGAGATCGGCAGGGCATTCCATAAGCGAGTTGTACGGCTTAGGAAAGAGTCACGATATTTTAGAGTACGTCCGAAAGAGGGCTTGAGGGTATACTGATGAGCATTCATAGCTAGACGGGTGTTAGAGTTGAAAGTTTGAATGGGTGGAATGCTGCTGGCGATTTCAATGGAGCACTGGTGGTGGAAATAGCGATAAAACAAAGTGAGACAGGAGACGTTTCGTCGGCGCTCGAGGGTGTCAATTGTTCGATTGATATTAGTATCACAAATGAGTTTTATCGCACGGTTTTGATTTCTATCTAGCAGATGCAGAGATGTTTTCGGCGCACCTGACCAGATGTGAGCATTGTACTCCAATTTTGGGCGGATGAATGCCATATATATTGACGCCAGATCAGGGGGAAAAGTATTTCTTACATCGCTTGAGGAAACCTAGACATTTCGCAGCATTCTTGGCGACATCGAATATGTGGTCATTCTAACGTAAGTTGTCACTGACACACATACCGAGAATGGAAAGTTTATCGGTTTCGACGATGCAAGTGTCAGTCGTGGATGATGGCTGGGTGTTTAAATTTCGCTTTAACGACAGCAGACTGCATTGTGTTTTGGAAGCGGTAAATTCCACTCGGTTGATAGTTCTCCAATTGGTTATGCTGTTAATATCGCAATTTAATGAGCTTAACATACAGCCGAAGAGCAGGGGCGTGAGTCCGGGAATGAATATGAAAAGCAGAGAGTACTGTCATCAGCGAAGGAATATATTGGATTAGAAATAGCAGACAAGAGATCATTAATGAAAATTGAAAAGAGTGTCGGAGACCGAACGGAGCCCTGGGGCGCACCAGCATTTATTTTGTGAATATCAGACTTGAAACCGTCCAAGACAACTTGAATTGAACGTTGCGAAAGGTAATTTCTAATGCATTGAAGAAGAGAGTCATCGATCCCAAAAGCACGCATTTTCGAAAAAAGAGCCTGATGCCAAACTCTGTCAAATGCCTTAGAAATGTTGTTTCTATAACTTCGTGCGGTATGCTAAGAGATGGCGTAACTGGTATTATTCCATTGTTATTATTCCATTGGAACATGCGTTGGAAATCTACTGTCATTGTACGTCATTTGCGTATATGTCATTCATTTGAAGCGTAAACAACAATAATTTTTTTTTCACTCAAATACGAGTATGTCGAACTTTGTGCCTGAAAAAGTGTTTTCGCGGGGAGTTCTTCTTCATTACTTTAATATGAAGAAAACTGCTGCCGAAAGTCATCGTATTTTGGTGGAAGTTTATGGTAAACATGCGCTAGCTGAGCGAACATGCCAAAAGTGGTTTGCACGATTTAAAAGTGGTGATTTTGGCTTGGAAGACGATGAACGTCCTGGGCAGCCAAAAAAGTTTGAAGATGAAGAACTGGAAGCATTACTCTATGAAGATTGTTGCCAAACACAAGAAGAGTTCGCACCCCGAAGGGGTGTCACTCAAGCAGTCATTTCAAAACGTTTAAAAGCAGCTGGATGTATTCAAAAGAAAGGAAATTGGGCTCCACATGAACTCAAGCCGAGAGACGTCGAAAGGCGGTTTTGCATGTCCGAACGCCACAAAAGGAAGTCATTTTTGCACCGGATTGTTACTGGTGATGAAAAATGGATTCATTACGACAACCCCAAGTGCAAAAAATCATATGTGAAACCCGGCCAACCAGCCAAATCAACGGCAAAGCCGAATATCCATGGCGCGAAGGTAATGTTCTGTATTTGGTGGGATCAGATGGATGTGCTGTATTATGAGTTGCTAAAACCGGGTGAAACCATCAATGGACAACGCTAACGAACACAATTAATCCGTTTGAAGAGAGCAGTGGCCGGAATATGCGACCAGACACGAGGCAATAATTTTCCATCATGACAACGTTGCTATTCCGGTTAAGAACTATTTGGAAAACAGTGGATGGAAAGTCTTACCCCACCCGCCTTATAGCCCAGACCTTGCCCCTTCTGACTACCATTTGTTCCGGTCGATGCAGAACGCCCTCACTGAAATATGGTTCACATCAGAGCAGAATATCAAAAATTGGCTTGATTCATTCTTGGCTGCCAAGCCGGCGCAGTTCTTTTGGGATGAGATCCACAAATTGCCAGAAAGGTGGGAAGAAGTCATAGCTTCAGATGGGAATACTTTGAATAATACTATTGTGGATGTCAGTTATAAATAAACGTTCAAATTTTTAAAAAAACCGCACGAATTAAGTTATGTACCCAATAATATTTTAAAAAAGATAAAACATCTAAGTTTTGTGGCAATAATTGTCTTAGAGAATCATACATATATGATATGTTCGTTATATAAGCTAAGTCCTAGGATAGATTTAAGGTTGAAAGACATTAGTTATAGTAATATCGTTAAGTTTGGAGCGCCCGGTGAGAGTCAGTAAGCTAAATTCAGAAACGGTCACTGTCAAATTAGATTTAAGCATTTTTGTCTAGTATGTAAGTTAACGTATAGAAAGAAATAATAAAAATAAACTTAAAAGTAAAAAAGAAAAGAAGAAAATCCACATGCAGGCCCTATTTCTGTTCGTTGTAGCTTTTCCCGGTTATATGTAACAGCTTTTAATCCGCCTTTTGTCCGGCCTTTAAGACCGCACTTTCGGGATGGCTGTGGTAACTGCGAGACTAGGACCTTCGCTAATTGTTCAAGGTCCGAACATTTATTGTGCAGATTTGCACTTCGTCGTTCTTTTTTCATTTTGCAGTCAGCTGTAGATTCCCCCTCATCTGAAGTTTTTGATTTTACTGGAATAGTCAGATAGCATCACGTTAACCATTTGTTACAGCTTTGAAGCAGTGGTGTTTTTGGTTATTAACAAACATGTCCTTTCAACCAGCTCTATCTCTACTTAGCTTGCTGATTGCCTCCAATTAAACACGCTAAGCTGAAAGAGGTTTTCTTTCAATTGTGTTCGCCATGTGTTGCAAGGTTTTCCTTTACTGCGTGGATGGATGTGGAATCCCTTTAAGATTCCTAGCTACCTTAGTCGCTGTAAGAGAAACCTCTCAACTAAATCCATGTTGCTGTATGTCCTATATAGACTTTCATTGCATCTTCTGCTTCACATTTCTCAAAGCACAAACAAGAGATCACATCGAAAATTGTTCAGTAAAAGCAACCAAACATTGTCAGCCGCTCTGTACAACATCCTTGCATCCATCTCCAACAAAAAAAAGAGTTGAAGGGGCCATGCTGTTTAAATTCCTTTTTAGCCTATTGAAACAGTTAGCAAATATTTATTCTTCCTTTACCACTTCCAAAATAAACCCGTCAATGCCAACTGCCTATGCGAACGTTCTTTCAGAGTTTTGAAATATTTTACAACTAGTGTTGGTTTACAACTCTGTGTACAATACTACGATTGCATAATAGGGCGTCACATCTTTTGAGACCATTTACGACGTTAATAGACTCCGTGAAGTTATTGCTGACTATGATAAACCAGCAGTAGTTCTCTTGCATAAATAAATGCGACATATGTAGCTCTGTATAGCTTGTCTCTGCAGGACCTATCCAATGCAACCTTCATGATAATGGAGCAATGGATGTGGATTCGTAGTTCTTGTATCTTCTTCATGATCTGCTGCAAAATGGATGATAAGACTTTCCAGGTCCAAAATCACGCCAATATGAACCTATCAATGTTTCGTTACCCTCTCCTTTTTCTAAATACAAGTATGAGGTCTGTTCAAAAAGTATCCGACTTTTATCCATAAAAACAGTATTTACTGGGATACGATGTATCCCCTTCAAAGCACCCCCCTTGAGCTGCTACACACTTCACCCAATGGTTCTGTTACTGCTAGAGGCAACGCTGGAAAGCCTCTTCTAGTATGGCGTGAAGATGGTCCATATGTCTTCCCTGGTCCGAAATCTGGTTCCTTTCAAAGGCATTTTTGGGTTAGGGAAAAACCAGAAGTCAAGAGGACTACGCGGTAAGGAGAGAAAGGAGGTTAGCAAAACACAGGTGTATAGTGTTTGGAAAAGAATCTCCACTCCGAATAATGTGTTTAGAATAAGCGGGTGCAATATCGTAATGAAGTTGCTAAATGCCTCAATAAGAGGACGCAGAACCACTCGATGGTACCCCTTAGTGATAGCAGTGCCATGTGGAGCGTACTATGAGCCACAGGAGTAAAAAAATACGATCAGCATGACATTCACATTGCTGCAGATATGCCTTGCTTTTTTGGGAATGCGTTGACTCGAGCTCGGTTTCTGGGTCGTGGCCATAAACCCGAAACTTATCACTACTTGAGAATCCCCAAGCTTTAAGGGGTTAGGCAACTCTAGGATTTTCAAAAAATTTATTTTTTTCATTGCTTTCAATGGTCCCTTAGGACCTCAAAAATGATATCCCAAAAGTACTTGTTTTTCAAAGTATAGTACACGGCCGCCAGATAGGCAGCGAGCCTCTTATGACCGAAAGCGAGGGACGGTATTTTAGGGGATTAGAGTAGGTATGGCAGTATGGCAGTATGGCAGTATGGTAGTATGGCAGATGTTTTTGAAGCTATTTGCCACGTGTTCAGACTATTGCTTGTTTCGTCTTTAGAAACGTCGGTTTCAGTTAGTTTTTGTTCTGTTTTGTGCGTGTTATTGGTTCGTTTTTTTATAATCAGTGACAAAGTGTATTGGGGTCAAAGAGACACGTACATACAGCAGAAGACCGCTGAATCGTCCAAGTGAAATGAATGCTAGTACATCCGCGAAAAAATTGAAGCAATCGGAAGATATGTATGACATTGAAGTGAGTCCAGATTTTGGCTTTCGTATGATAAACTTTATTGAAGCTTTCTCAGCTATTTCAAACGTTGTCGTTTGTAAATTGTGCAAATCGCAAGTGAGATTTGCGGAAAGTAGTAAGTGCGGTTTGGGATTCAAAATAGTAGTGGCCTGTGAAGAGTGTGAACAGACTGAAATACTTAGTAGTCCATTTATTGAAAAAGGCTATGAAATAAACCGTGGAATTGCAATTTCCATGCGATTACTTGGAATTGGTTTGCACGGAATAAAAAAAGTGCAAAGGATTACCTCGGCCTACGTTTCACTCTTTCTATGATAAGGTTGTCAAAAGTATTTCAACTGCAACTAAACTACAATAGTTTGCAAAATCAGTATGGTGAAAGCAGCGAAAGATGGGACAAATATTTCTATTGAAAAATGATAAAATGGAATTATGGTATCAGGCGATGGTTCATGGTTAAAACGTGGGTTTACGTCCTTGTTTCGCTTAGTGACTCTTATTATCAATTATAGTGTAAAAATTATTGACTGCGCAGTGAAATCAAAATACTGTAGGGCGTGCAAGAGCTGGAAAGATAAAGAAGATACCGAAAAATATACGGAATGGGTACAAAATCATAAAGATAAGTGCGAGGTGATCAGCAGGATGAGATGTTTCAGCGATCCGAAACTTTGCACCAGGTAAAATACTCGTACACCCATTATATTGCTGACGGTGATTCTAAGACTTTTAAAGGCATTACTGATGCTAAGCCCTATGAGAATGTCACAGTACTCAAGAAAGAGTCTCTATTTATGATGGATTAGCCATTCGTAGAAGCTGTGCTTCAGTTGAAACATGAGAAACAGTATATGGGCTACACTCGATCATAAACTATCTACTGATGCAGAGGATTCATGGTGCTCATGGCAAAAGGCTAAAGCTACAAATAGTTTGGCTGAGTACAAACATAAGCCAGCTCAACCAATTGATGTGTATGAAGCTATCAAGAGTGTCAACGAAGAATTGACCAGAGACAATCTTGACGTAATGATAGTTTTAATTCGACTGTATGGGCATTGAGCCCAAAATCCATTTCTTGTGGTAAAACTGTCTTGGATATAGCTATGGATATTGCAATAGAAATCTTACCGAACAGCTACGAAATGTGCTTGGAAATTGACAAAGAGCGCATAAAGCTTGCAGAAAAATCGATATCTGAAGCTACAAAAGAGTGGAGGATCGCAATAGCATCCAATAGAAAAGAAATGCAAGAGCAGGTTACTAATCTAGAAGACCAGTTATATGGTCATTGCATATGTATAATAAAAAAAATTTAGTGACTCATCACAATTGACAGGAGCTGTTAGTACAGTCGTAGACCCTTCCAAAAAAGAGAGGTCCTCTGGGAAACGCTGCACAGCCGCCATTTTTAAATAAATTTTTCTGGAAAAATTATGTTTTACAGTCACACATATGTACAGTAAACTTCTACCTTTGTAAACTCGTTTTATGGTATTTTATATTTTTCCTGAAAAAAAAATCACAAAAAAGCCTGTTTTACGACTTCTAGAGAGGCCTAACCCCTTAAACAAATTTGATGCAGTAATGTTGTTGAGATTTTCCTACCATTGCCTTCGATACGGCTGAGCAACGACAGTGTGCTCATTATTAGTCTGATCGTCTATTGGTTGGGGCAGAGGTTACATTGGTACTTGCCGATGAATAAGGTGCAAATGGATCATCTCAACAATATACTGTATGTATCTTTTATTAGCGCCTTACTTTCTTTCTTGATCAATTGATGATTAGCTTTGCATCTTTAATATCAAAACATTACCTCGACCGTTAAAATATCATACTTTCACGGGTAGTCCATCACAATCGGCTGCTTTATTTTTAAAGTCTCTTAATAGCTGTGCCAATATATTTTTGGCCAGCAGGGAAAGACTATTCATTTTTGACCGGATTAGGGTATTTTTCGTCCTAGAACAATTACGTGAACGATTCAAGAATTCAAATTTTATGTTGTCCATCATCACTTGAACTAAATCACTCTCTCAAAAAGAACAGAAGAATGAATTTAGCTTAGGAATATGTTCCGAAAGTATTGACAAGGAGTGCTCTTAACTAATCACTGTTAAGTTGATTAATCCTTCACTCATCTAGTTTAAGTACTATGGGCATCACTATACCACAATACAACAGAGAAAACTTGAATGGAAATAAAAGGAAAATAGCATAAAGCACGACGAAAACTCTGCCGTAAAATATGTCATACAATGGAAACCACTTACTGAATGCAGCAAAAAAGAACGAAGCAAGAAATACTCATCCTTAAGCACATAAATTTGGTGAAAGATGGTGGAAAAGACGGTTGCATTTCGAAGAAGAAAGGAGCTACGAGTAAAAGATTGCAGGAGGGAGAGATTCCTTGAAGTCTTAATTTCAGTAGAATGCAGCTGCGGATCATTTCATATACCCGCCTTCTACTTTAAACAGCCTGGTGGTATGATAATCGCAGTCAGATTTTGGAGTGGATTAACAGAATAGTGTACATGCACAAATTATGTAGGCATGCTAGTAGAGGACCCAAGTCTCGGGATGATAAAAATAAGCAGAAAAAGCTGGGAATGGTGGAAGACAGTGTCCGTCAGAAATCAGTTTGATGGCATCTACTCGTAATCAGAAATCAATTGCCAATAGAAGCATTACTCTGTCGTAAGTGTTCCCGTAGTTTTGACATTCTACTGGTTCTTCCGAATAGCGATACAACCAAACTAACCAGCTTTACCACGGTCAACCTTGATGGTGAGCGCTTCGAACAGAAGGATTTCAAGGATTTCAAATTCATCATCAACTGGGTTCCAAGGACTTGTTCAATAAGTAATACTCTGACCAGTCTATCTGCCCATGTTATTCTGGCTTAGACAATTATATGACCTTTGAAACAGCACTTCCATTGGTGCAGGATGGTTTAAATATGGCTAAGACTCATCGCCTAATGTTGAGTGACAACAGTTCATTGACTCAGCCCCCAAGGAAATCGCTCTTTGGTTATTGAACAAGAATTAGTCGTTGCCCAAAGCTAGTTCCACGAATAGATACAGTTTTAGATCTGACGATATTTGTCGTTCTTACTATTAAGTTGAAAAAAATTTCAAAGCACTTTAAACACAATCAGAAATGGATGCATATAATGACCGGCCGACAATCAGCGAAAGTTTTAAAAGTTGATTTGTAGATACAAGTAAACAAGGAGCTCATACCAATCTTGGAATTCTAATTCATCTTGTATGCCTAACCAAGTCACTACAGATGGCAATGGGAATGCTCTTAGATCGACTAGATTGTCTATTGCTGAACAACAAAAAGCGGACACAGGTTTCTATCTGTAGAATGCTGTATGTGAACCGCTTATCGATAATGATCAAGCCTCTTCATCACTAAAGAGACACAATCTTACACCAGTACAATCTATGCGCAATTCTGATGTCACTGAATGGGATGCAGGCATCTAAATGGCCAAAAGAAAGCCTTCATTTGGAATGGTATCTTCAGCCCGAAATATAAAGTCTATTGTCTAAATGAACTGCGCCTTGTAGTTAGGAGCACTGTTAGAAAGTAGTACTTAGAGAGATATCACCACTGCAGACCCCCTCGACGTAGTATCTGCTGAATTTGTTGGCCAAATAGAACGAATAATGAATACCTACCTATGACAACGATCAAGTCAATGTCATACAAAGGATTCTATTCACGCAATTTGGCAGGAAATCAATGGGTGGAAGTATAATATCCATATACAGGGTAGCGCAAAAGACATCACCCTATCGGAGGATGCTATAATTTTTGCAAATGGTTGCAAATGTCAATTCTACTTTGACATTTGTGAAGTAAACATATACAAAATACACGTTAACAACGCGGAATAATTGTTAAGAGTTTTTTGCGGAATAATTCGTCGATGTTGTTGGCACAGCGTAAATTTGGGTGCGGATTTTCCGATCGTCCGGCACCAACTGGGCAAACACTACGACGTTTAGCCGATCGCATAGAAGAGTAAGGGATAACACTAGATGCTGTCAGGTCTGGCCGGCCCCGGTGCAGACGTTCTGCTTGGAATGTCGCAGCTGGGGTTGAAGATGTCGCAGAGGACCCCGGAGTATCGACCAGGCGACATTCCACGCAATTTGGCATCTATCGGCCGTCTTTACAGAGAATTTAGGTGAAAGACTGTAAGATGTTCCCTTACAAAGTGGAGGCAGTGCAGCAGATGTTAGCTGTAGACTGCCAAGCGCGTGTAACCTACGCTCAAGCCATCTTGAATCTCGACCACGACTTTTCATAGAAAATCATGAGCGGTGAGGCCCATGTTCATCTCTGTGAATATGTGAATAAGCAAAACTATCACTTCTGTGGCACCGGAAATTCGCGTATAACCCACAAAGAGCCTTTACACCCGCTCAAAATTACTGCATGGTGTGCTAATTACAATGGGAGTCTCATCGGGCCTGCTGGCGAGCGCTACAGAGCCATGCTTAACGACTTTCTTCTTCCTCAATTGGATGAATTGGGATTGGAGAGCATGTCGTTCCAACAGGTTGGAGCAATGGCTCATACTGTGCGTATACTGCACGTGCCACAACCGAAATTCAGAGGGCTGCATTTCCGGGTCGCCTAATCTCTCGTTTTGGCGTTTGCACTGGCCAAAAGTCATCACCCTAATTAATTAATTTGATTAACCACTGCAATCATTCCATCTTGGCATCTGTTATTTATAGTACTATTCACTGGACATCACTCTGACAGTTTCCTAGATTCTCGGAATTGGTTTGGATTGGATTTTTCGGACCGGATTCGAAAAGGAAGCCCAGGAGGGATTTACTATTAATTTAAGAAAATACGTTTGCTGCCTTGGATGTTTACCACTCGTTGCCTATTACCTTACTAGTTGCTTTAAAGCGTTAGAAGTTGTCCAATTTTTGTATAGTAACTCCTATTAGAATTGATACCATTTGGTAACAAAGATGTAGTTCCTATTGTCACAAGTAATGAGTCAAACTGATAAGAAAACGTGGTTCGATTTTACGTTAATTGATTTCCCTATATTTCGACACCACGGCCAAGACCAACGACAATAGCCCAACTCATTAAATATCATGGTTCAAGGGAAGTTGACCTTGTTCCGAGACAGTAGCAAGTGCAATATCCGAGGTAACTATGTACATTCTGGAATTCATAATCGTACAATCCGTTCCTGAACAATGTTAGTTACGAGTCAACCTTGAAGACACCAAGTGACAAGTCGTAGGTACATCGAATTATGAACCACATTCGACGACTCAACTTTCCTAAAGAAAGGTGTGTAAAAAAAAAACAATCGGACACGTTTGAAGAAGAATCCAAATAAATCGATCAACACTTCGCCCACATCAGAAAAAGATAGTAAAGTTAGAGAAAGTTGTTCAGAGCTTGAATTGTGGCGTCATAAAATATTCTGGCGACTGTCAGGTCCGTTGTAGGACGCAGAACTCAGTAACTCAGTAAGTAAGGACACTTGGAAATTTTTTGATAGGTCCACATGTAGCATTTTCATTGACATGAATCTTGGTAGCGCATGCTGATTGTAGTCAAAATTTGACGGCGTGACAAATAGGAGGTTGCTATCAAGGCAGCGTAGTATTTCTAGTGCTACGTGGTATATTGCTAGCTTCCTTGCTTAACGCTCTCCACCGTTCTAACGCCTTCATTTAAGCTTATGTAAATGATGTGTCTGTACTATTTGTTGGATTACATTACTTTTAAGAGCTGGTCCTAGACACAATAGACGATTGTTGTACTAGAATTTGGCTTTCAGTCAATTACTGCTGATTTTATCGGCCTGTCTTGAAGACTTTCTATAGCACGTCTGGCTCTGCTGCAGATGCATTGAGGGCATTGGGTTGCACTCTCAAAGTAACTTCCCATTGAATGACAAGACTTGAAATGAAGTGTTTCATTCAGCGAACTCTTGAATGGCTGTTAGGCCAAAGTTGATATTTGTCACGAAAGTAAACCTAACGCTATCCAACAGGTACACTACAGAAATTAACAGCTTAAAAGTGCTATGGAAGTTCCTAAATGAGATTAGGATACATCGACATCAGTCAGGTCTCGGATATTTTAAAAGGAACGTATCCGCGAAAAACTAACTACATAGACCTGAATGCTGCTATCACTAAATGCTTTTGGCTGACATCTTCAGCGAAAAAAACTCGAATGTTCCATAGTGCAACACAGAATTACAACGACTGCATAAGAAAACTCATTAACTTCTCAGCGAGTCCTAGTCACTTAAGCTTCATTTGGAGAGAGACTGGTATCTTTATACAAGGTGGCTGTGAATTGGCTGTTATTTTGTCAAAAACTAAAAAAAATTGGGCTCTGTTTTCACCAGAAGTTCACTTGAAGATGTAAAATGATATCGGTCAAATGACCACCTCCTGAGTTGATGCAGATTTGTGCTCGTTTTATGCCAAAACATCTGGCTCCAAATTTGTGATGTCTTCTTCAATGTTGGCATTCAAGACTTGCAAGGTTTGTGGTCTGTTGTGGTAAACGGGAGATTTTGAAAGTCCCAAAAGGAACAAGTCTTGCGCCGTGAGATCTGGCGATCTGGAGATTAACCGGCCTGCAAATTGGTGATTCAAAATCTCCAGCGTTGTCCGAGCTGTGTGAGTATTTGCTCCATCCTGCTAGAACCAAAAATGCTCGAGACTCAATTTAGCAACTTGCAGGAAAAAAAAAACCGTTTAACATCTGTCTGTAGCGCTGACCAGTTACGGTTACGGAGGTGCCATCGGCGTCCTCAAATAAATAAGAGTCTATCTTTTTTTCACTGATAATGCCAAACCAAACAGACACTTTGAGGGGATGTTATGCATTATTCAAGAAACCACTTAAGTGGAAATGGGCTTCCTTGGTCATTATGATTTGGATACGAAATCATCCTCTTCTTGCACCAGGTTAAACAGAGCAACTTCACTTGACGGTCAGCAGGCAGCAATTGGTGAAGGGCTTGCACTTTATAAGGACACATCTTTAGGTCTTTCGCAAAAATTCGACGCAACAAACGTCAGCTGATGCCAAATTGTATGCATCGTTGTCTCGTCGATGTTTATGGACTCTCTGGGAAGTCCTCGCCCACAGCAGTGGTATTATCGAGTGCTACGGGGCCGGCTACTTCTTGCGACATCTTCTTGTTTCATAAGTCCGCCTTTTTTCATGTGTCAGTTATGCTACAAAACGTATAGACCATTTGCTGGTAACGCGGTAGTGAGTCTTTACTGCTCGACTGGCTCTGGCATACATACCAAAAGCCTGATGGACAGGAACTGCAGTCTTTATACAAAAAATCAAAAAAGGTGATAACACGCTCCTCAAGATTTTCAAACTTGTCAGTCTTACTTCCTTCACGTTGAAGAACATGAAGAAAATGGCTGAGCTGTACTCGTATGTAAGCAAAATCCCTTGAGTGCTCGTAAATTATAAAAAAAAAATTCAACATTGTCTGTGGCGACAGCAGGCCTTACTGAACCTCCTTATCACTTTGAAGTCAGCTAGAGAATGTAATGCTTCAAAGGATTGTATTCGCTGAGTCTTGTTTGGATCCCAAGTCACAATGGGATTACGAGAAATGAAATCGCTAATGGATATGTTAGGAAGGGCTCAGAGAAAAGTTTGTCAGTATCCAAACCTGCGTATGGAATGTTTGCGTTGCGTCCTCCTTCAGAGATTCCATGACAATGGTATATCCTTATAGGATATCCTAACTAACATCTCTACGATCAGCGACTTCACTGCAATCACTGAAAAGATAACTCATCGCTCCATGACAGATAGAAAAATGTCAGCAAAAGGGACACACAGGGTGTACAATGGATAAATGAGTGGTTCTGTTCCGAGGAAACACTTAATTGATAGGGTGTTTTCTCGCAGATTGTGATTTTATTGCACGATCTATTGGCTTCAAAGCTGTCATACACTCTATTTCCGGTCTTCCAAAGCACTCCAAAGTGTTTGCTCTGACAATTGACATAGCCAAGCGGGTTTATTTTGTAGAAATCGTCTTGCACATATCCCATTGGTTTTGAATGTTCGACATTCATAACTGAAGGCTTATACTCATTTTTACAATTGGACAAACGGATTTTCTTAGGCGATTTAAAGAACTATTTTCTACAATCCGCTTTATAGGTAAATCCTTCTTTTTCTTCGGATTTAAAATTGATGTGAAATAAAGAGTCGAAAGCAGAGTGCAATGTCACA
Source organism: Volucella zonaria (assembly GCA_963966105.1). Taxonomy (NCBI): domain Eukaryota; kingdom Metazoa; phylum Arthropoda; class Insecta; order Diptera; family Syrphidae; genus Volucella; species Volucella zonaria. Next base: position 11,606,300 of record OZ014530.1, read on the forward strand.
AGGGTGAAAAGTGACACCATAAGACCATAAAATCTTCTCCAAAGAATAAGAAACACGAAAAAGAAAAATGTTAAGGAAAAGGGATTGCAGTTCTCAATTCTGTCAGGCATATTGCAGTCATAAAGAAGCTAAACATCTTTACACTGTGTGAATCCTTCATGGGGAGTGGGATGTTAAAAACACATCTATCCGAGGAACTTTTTTGAATTGATATAAATTTCGAGGTTTAACTTGTCTGATCTGATTTTAACCCAATTGCATCATCGAAGAGTCTGCACCAGAACACCACAGACGACGGTGCTTGCCCTGTTTTTGGGAAAGAGGGAGATTCTACCCTCCACCCAAAAAAAAAAAACTCAGAATGACCCCTTACGAATAAGAACAAAGTTACGCTCTCTGATTCAATTTATTAGAGCGGAAAATGTCCCCTATTTCCTCACAGCAGACAAAATGAGGCCAGAGGTATAACAAAGTCACGAATAAAATATAAAATGTAGAAGCATTCGTTTCGCCACAACCAACGCAGCGACGGAATTGTATCCGTCGGCATAGTGTACTACTCGTACAATCGCATTTAGTACAAGACCGGGACTACATCTCGCAGTACGGATACATGTATCTGTAGCTAAGTTTGTACGTACTTTATCTCTTCACCAGTCTCCTAGTAAGGGTGCAAAAAAAAAAGAATTATTTTTTACTTTTGTTGAGACTCGCGAACAACACCCCCAACCCAAACCATCAGGGCAAGGATGAAAATTGCTTCCTTGTGGATTTATAAGAGTATCTTTCTTACTCTGCGACTACGACGACTACGACGACTACGACGACGACGACGACGACGTTACAAACTCCACAAAGGCTAAGTAACTCCAGCATGAGAGTAGAGAGTAGAAAGAACCAACCTAAAAGGAGTCTGTTGGCGATTCAACCGAAACGTCTTAAAAGTGAAAAAAAAAATAAAAAATAACAAAAAAACAAGAAAAGAAAAAAACAGAAAACACCAGAACAGAAACACAAAGTTAGAGTGCTAGTATGAAATTTATTTGCACACCATTATATCGTGTATCGTATCGTGAGAGTATTCTCTCAAGACAACGTAAAGTAAAGTGGACGAAGGTTTTTTGCTTTTGATATTCATTTCTTAAAGAAAATTTTAAATTAAGTGGAGGGCATAAATGGGAGCCGCGTTGTGGGAAAATTGTTGTTTAATGGAGCAGGGAAATTTATCTTGAAGTTACTACTTTGCAGGTAATCCTGTGCATCTTGCGGGGATTATTTATCAACGAAAATTTCTTTTTTTTTCTTGTCTATTCACTGTTTAGTCTTCTTCCCTTTGCGCTTGGCGTTCTTAAAAATTAATCAGTGCGGTGGTGTTTCGCTTTTTGGGTTTTCCTTTTACCTATTTTAGTTGTTAAGTAGATACAATATTTGCCGGAATAAGTTTGCCTTAGGCGGTTAATTTTCTAAAGTTAAAATATTAGAGGAGATTTTTCTCATTGAAAGAAGCATGATGCTGCCGTACTTCTACGGTGGTGGTAGGAAATTAAAATTTTTAATAAGTTAGGATGGAAGTCTTGTACTTGTACAAGCATTACACAGATATGCCTTTAAGCCACAAGTTTGTTTTACATTCTGCAGGACTAGATTGGTGCATTAATCACGTAATTTAGGATACCCAGTGGTATTTGCAAGTAAAATTGTAGAATATCATACTAGCGGCGGCACGCATGTTTTGTGCGGATTCAACAGTCGCTTTGAAGCACTGGCCGGGAGCACTTTGGCGGTCGAACAATATTTGAAAAGTGGAACACCACAGGTTCGTGTATGTCGCACTTTCAGGGCCCAGCTAGTGACTGACCTGATCGACGATGCCAAGGTTTACACAAGCAGGGACGATGTTTCGTAGAACGTCCAAAAATGGGGCTTCAGACTGATGACTATTCACAGCGAAACGGGGGGTTACGGTTGAGAGTTTGAAGGGACGGAATGCTACTCTCACTGAAGAACTGTTAACTATTGGTGAAAGTAGTGATGGAACAGAGCAAAATAAGAGAAATAGTGTCGGTGTTTACGGGTGTCAATCCGGTATTGAACCCTTTCTAACGGGTGCAGAGAGGTCTTAGGAGCACTTGATAAGATGTGAGCATTGCACCTCATCAGATGTGGGCATTATACGAGTACTATAGTTGATACGAAATCAGTAGGAGGCGAAGTATTTCTTATATCGCTTGCGGAAACCAAAGTATTTTGCAGCGTTTTTGGCGACATCGAAAATCTGGTCTGTCCAACGTTGCGGTTCTCGTTCTACAGCCGCAGAAAAGGGACGTGAGTCCAAGAACAAATACAGCAAAGGAATTAGAAGTAACAGAAAAGGGAACAATAATAAAAATTAAAAAGAGTGTCGGTGACAGAACGGAGCCCTGAGGCACATCATCATTTATTTTGTGGACATCTGAATTGAGACTGTCCCAAGACAGTTTGAAGCGAACCTTCCGAAAGATAATTTCTTGTCCATTGAAGACGATATTCATAGATTCCAAATGTATGGATTTTCGACAAAAGAGCCTTCTGCGAGGCTCTGTCAGGTGCCATAAAAATATCAAGTGGAACTATCTTGCCTTCGCCAGATTGATGTACGGTTTGGTTCCACTTTTCGATGAGACATGCCATCAAATCACCAGTGGACCTGTTGCCATGAAAACCGTATTTGCGAAGTTTTCGTGTTTAGAGATATTTCATGAGCTGACGTTTTATTAGCATTTCCATGACCTTGGAAAGATGAGATTTATGTGCAATAGGTCTATAGAAGAACGGACGGGCGTGGAAAAAACTATTTTCCAGCTAAAAAAGAGTCATAAAGAGTTGGATTGATGAAAAGGCTTACGGAAAGGTCTTGCTACCGTCAAAAAACATCCTCTGGAAGAAGTCGAGATATGTCTCCTGGGCCAGAGGATTCTTTAAATACTCCTGCCATTACACGAGTGGGAAAGTGGATAAGTCCCTTTAAAGATTCGACGCTCTCAAATGTAGGCGAAGACATGACACAATCTGTTAAGCTAGTTACAAAGTCTGCAGCAAATAGATTTGCCTGGTCCAAAGAGCAGATACCTGAAATGTCATTATAAATGAGCGTTGGGATGAAGGGTGAGCAAGAATTTCTAATGTTGTTGACGATTGACTAAACATTTTTAGTATCTTTGAGACATTTTAGCATTTTTTGCCATCTAGGATAAAACGTCACGATAGGCGGCTACAGCTGTGAAGTAATAAGGGAATTTGTATACTTCGGCTCCGATATCAAAGTCGACCACGACAACAGCGTGGAAATCATGTGAAGAATGAAGGTCTTTCAAAGAGTCGCACTGTTTCTCCATCAATATCCGTAAGCTTTAAATTGCGTCATACGTCGATGCACCTTCCACAAACCCATATTGACTCGCAAGAAATTTATTAATATTTCGTTGTCGACTATTTATAACCCTCTATATCTCAGAGGAAATATTGACAAGCTGCAAATAAGGCAATCAGAGATACCGCTCCTGATGTGCTATGTTTGGAAATGGTGGTAGATTCAGAGAAATAGAAGGCATATGAAACTACAAAGGAGGACTAAAGCAGCTCGTGAGGAGGAAAAAGGTAGGATAGGCACCCTAATAAACAAGCGCACGAGAAGCGCCAGATCGAGTAAGGTGGGCGATGTGATAGCAGGGAAAAAATGGGATGATAGCTATGCAATCAGGGCTGAGGGTATATAAAAGCTATCCCTGCAGACTCTTAAACAGTAATTACGTTCAACGTTTCGCTGTAAATATTTGAGTATCCAAAGTTAAATCCAACGAGGATACTGCTGAGCTGTTCAAAAGGTTAGAGATGACTTTGTGAAGAGCATGCACAAAATTATCCCTAAAATTTAGTCGAACAGAAACGTGCCAGACTAATGGAAAGTCAGCAATGTATGTCCGATCCTAACGAAAGGAGACCCTCTCGTCTGAGTCAAGTATAGGGGCATCAGTGTCCTGAATATCGCCCATAAGATCTCAATTGTGGTACTATGGGTTTTCCTGAAATAGGATGGGACCTACCAGTCTAGTTTCAAGCCTGGAAAACAGATTTTTACTTAAGAAAAGGTTTGCGATAAGGTGGTGGACTCTCCCGCAATCCAACACCACTGGTGCAATCTTTCAAAAGTCAACATAACTACTTTCTCGTGCAGATAGCACAGACTTTATGGACAGAGAGCCGTGAGCATTTGCAAGTACTAGAATACAAGGCGAAAATGGTTCTATGTAGTGATAAGCGTTCTCACTCTAGCCTCACACCATCACCTCCTACTACTCAGCTCCACGTGGTGACTGCTGGGTGCCTAGTACCTCGACTGGAGATGGGGTAACCAACCCCTGTGGAAAGTCGTTGGTGGCAGCTGATGAGAGAGGGGGAGAGGAGTGCCATCTCACTACGGTACTTTCTTTTCCTTCCGGGCGGCAGCAGACGAATTCTAAGGATGGAATCAACGGCGGCGTCCACAGTTCAAGTTAGGTCGAACTAGTGTTATCTCTACATGAGCTGCTTCAATGTACTTGAATATCAGTTCTATTGGGATCTCCAATACTAAGTCAACGTGTTGGAAAAGAGTTGGTGGCGGATGAGCCCTGAATAAGGGCCAACGGCAGCACGCACATCACCGAAGCGGGTTACTGGTTCCGGAATTTGGTCCGGCTCCTTTTGTCCTAGGGGTCGCAAAAAGGGTCTAACCCTCCAGGTTGGGCGTTGTGCGTGGGGTTAACTGTCCAACCACATAAAAAAAAATTAATTGTTACGAAGCGAACAATAGCCTTGCATAAGGACGGATTCACTGTTGACGGCCCTGCAAAACGAAAAAAGGACAACGACTTTCGTATCTGGACGTAGAATGTCCGGAACTTGAATAGGCCGCGTGCAGCCGAACAATTAGCGAAGGTCCTAGACTGCTATAAGGCAGATATCACCGCCATCGAGGAAGTGCGGTGGGATGGGCCGGGTAAAAGAAAGATGAAAAACTGTGATGTTTACGGGAACGTAAGCAGCGTCTATTAGGTATGCGGGTTTGTTGTAAGCGGCAGACTTAGGCAAGAAGTATTGAGCTTTCGACACGTGAGTGAACGCCTTTTAACAATCCGTATCAAAGGTAAATTCGCTAGCATCAGACTCATATGCGCTCACGCAGTAACAGTGGAATTGGACGATGCTACCAAAGAAAGTTTCTGCGAGCTCCTCGACAAAATCTACGAGCAATGTCCGAAGTATGACGGTAAAATCGTCTTAGGTGACTTCAATGCTAAAATTGGAAAAGAGGACATCTTTGGTAGCACAATCACCACACATGGCCTAAGTACACGATACCATGGACGTAACGTTACTATAGCAAGAAAACGGTTTCCTCACCTCAATATTCACAAGGGAACATGGTGGACACCAAATCAGCAAACTGTCAACCAGATCATGCTGCGATCGACATAAGGCACTCCTCAAGTATTTTAGATGACCGAACATTTCGAGCGTCCAACATATTCTCGGACCACTACCTATTTGCAGCCAAGGTACGTCTACGGATATCTCAGACGTTGCAACAACGAGGAAATACTATGAGGAGATTTAACGCTGAACGGTTGTAATCATAACAAACCGCCAGAACCTTTGCCGGTCGCGTATCCCGCAGCCTTTCGAAAAGTCCTTTGCAGCCAGCATCAAGTGCTGAAGACAAGTGGCTTAAATGTCGAGAAGCCATCAGAAATGCCGTAACTGACATGCTGGGTTTCACCCGCCCATCGCCACAAAACACCTGGTTTGATGAAGAGTTCCGGCCAGCACATGCAGCAAAACATCATGCCTACAAAGCGGCGCTGCACAAAACGACAAGAGCGGCTCGTGAGCTCTACAAGCAAAAGAGGAGGGAAGAACATCTGCTTCTCCGCAGAAAAAAGAAAAAGCATGAGAAGCGCGCGTACGAGGAAATAGAAAGGTGCTACTCCAGGAATAATGTTCGGAAATTTCACCAAAAGTTAAAAAGAACGTGTCAGGGTAATAAGACTCGAACGGAAACCTGTCGATATGAACAAGGAAACCTTGTAGTAGTCACAGAACGTTCCTGGATTTTTAACGTAAACCACCTGTCAGAAGACCTTATGTTTACGAGATGTCCATACATCCATAGGGAGCAAAGATACGCCTTGCCATCGCTCTCCGTCAATCCTTTGATACCAATTCGGAACTGTATTGGAGGCACAAGCTCCACCCTTGGTATGAGTCGAGGCCGACCTAAAACCTCTTACTGTTCTTAGGGTCACAGCACCCAGTACTTTTTTGCAACTCTACAATGGGTTAGACCCTTTCCCGCGATTTGGGTTTAAACCACAGCCACCATGACCCTCCCACAAGGGGGCCTACCTCAACAAGTCAGGCCCGGACTGAAATCTGGGGGGCTGCTGACTCCCATGGTACCGTGATTTAAGTCCTGGTATGGACTGCCGGTGGTCCAGCCGCCAACAAGACCGGCAACTTGTAACTGGTCAAATCGTAGCAACCATTCAGAGGCTGTTATCTGAAGATGTTTACGATAAGACCAGTAAGAATAATCTGCCCCCGCTTTTTATTAGACAACGTCATTGACGGGCGAAGCCTTGATAATTGGGCGGGGGCCCTGTAGTAGTCACAGTCGGTGCTAAGGATATGGAAAAACTATTTCTGTAGACTGCTAAACGTTGAAGACGACACAAAGTCCGCTGTCAGGCAGAACGAGCCATTCAATATTGACGATGCAAGCCAAGAATTCCAAGAATGAAGTAAGAATAGCAATATCTAAACTGAATTCGAACAAGACTTCCGGGACGGACGGCCTATCCTCCGAACTATTTAAGGCAGCAGGAGATGATTTGGTAGAGAGCATAGACCAACTTATTTCCAATATTTGGTCGGATGAATTTATGCCTGATGAATGGAATCTCAGAATGGTTTGCCCGGTTCACAAGAAAGGAGACCCTCTAAACTGCGCCAACTATATACGTACAAGTCTCGTAAACAGCGCATATAATATATTGTCTCCGTATTATACGAGCGCCTGAAACCAATTGTCTATGATTTGATTGGACCCTAACAGTGCGGTTTTAGGCCCAGTAAGTCCACAATTGATAAAATATTTAGACTACGGCAGATCCTGGAGAAAGCCCAAGAAGTTCAGTTCGATTCTCACAAGATTCTCAGAGCCATGCCTAGTTATGGCATCCCTTCCAAACTCGTCCGCTTGTGCAGGATGACGATGGAGAAAGCTCAGTGCTGCTTCAAGGCCGGTAACGACCTAATCGAGACCTTTGATGTCAGAAAAGGATTTAGGCAAGGGGACGCGCTGTCATGTGACCTTTTTAACACCATTGTTGAAGGAATTACGATCTTTCAAAAGTCTGTTCAATTGCTTGGGTAAAACGCAGGAAGCTGACTCTGGTGAGTTTGCGAGTATGTACAGGAGCAAAAGCAGCAAAAAAGGGTCTAGCGGTAAACGAGGGCAAAACAAAGTATATGCTATCAACAAGAAGGGACACCCAACATCGACGAATCGGCCAGAATGTCACAACCGACAGCTATAACTTTGAGGTAGTAAGGGACTTTGTCTAACTTCGTGCTGCTATCACGTCTGAAAATGACATCTCTTCAGGAATCAAACGAAGAATAACGCAAATAGCTATTTATTTGGGCTGAAAAGGCAACTATGTAGTAAATCCCTCTCTCGAACAACCAACGAAACTCTATATAAGACGATAGTAATCCCAGTCCTTGCTCTATGGTTCCGAAGCATGCACAAGGATGAAGATATCCTTGGTCGTTTTGAGAGAAAAATTCTTCGTAAGATATTTGGCTCCGTATGAGTTGACGGGTTCTGGAGGAGACGATTCAACTATGAACTCTACGGGCTGTAAAGCAACATCGACCTGGTTAAGAAACTGTGCATTAGGCGGCCCAGCCAGCTCGGACATGTAGAGTGAGTGAGCACCAACGCTCCAGCCCGCAGAACCTTCGACTTTAATTCGGAGGGACAACGTAGTAGAGGAAGGCCTCGCCATAGGTGGCACGCGCAAGTGGAATGGAATCTCAACCAACTTGGAGTGCGCAACTGGAGGCAGTTAGCCAAAGACCGCGCTAATTGGAGAGGCTTACTGGTTGAGGCCCAGGTCTAACCCGGACTGTAGCGCCGTCTAATAAAGTAAGTAAGTAAGTGGTAAGCAATGGAAAACTAGGTATATGCCGTCATCGAGCAGTCAAAAGAAACAGCAACACCACCATGGGTATCATTCGAAGACTAACCCGTGCAAATCGCAGTATTTTTGGCGCTGCATCGCTTACTGAGGAGCAGAGTGTTCTCTCGAACAGTTGGCATAGCACTGCTTAAAATGTTGATACTCCCAATCTTGCGCAGAGGTATAGTCTTTATCGACAAATGAAGTTTGGAGAGAAAATAACGTCGTGGGATCTACGGCCCTTTCTGCATCGACGGAGATTGTAGGAGAAGATTTAACCAAGAATTGTACGGACTATACAGTGACACGAAGTAAGCTAAAAAAGTCGAAATTTGTTGGCTTATATCGCTGTCTTAGAATAAATCACCTAGAGAGAACGCAGCAAAGGAAGATTTCAACTCACCTGCCGCGAGGAAGTTGATGGGACTCTAAATCAACTTGATATACGAAATTGTAAGCAGCTAGCAAACAACAGTCTTGGCTACAGGAGCATATTGTTGAGGTTCAAGTAAGTAAACGAATAACGATAAAAATTTTGATAGGATTTTTGGACATCCGCTTTGATGCAAACACCATTTAAAGAACTAAGAGGAGTGAATGTTAGGTTAAATTCATCGAGAAGATGCTATCTCACACCAAGCGCACTCTAATTTCGATTTTTTTCCAGTCAACTGCGGGGAAATGAGCTGAAAATATGGTCCACTCAAATCTGGACTATTCTTTGTATTTTTAGCCTGCAAATAAATTACAATATCTGTCAAGACCATTGTACTAGCTGCTCTGTTGGGTTATAAGGAATCTTCGGTATCCTTGTCATCTCCTGCAGATTTGAACCCAATTACATAAACAACAACCATTATTCACATTCGTCCCTCCTCTGGCAAATAAAACAATTAATCGAAAAGGAATTTTCGCATAAGAAAAAGTGTCAAATAAGTCTTATCTTCTTTCTCTCGATTCGTCCTCGCCGCCCCTACAACTTATTCAATATCTGCGTATGTAGAAGAAAGTTTTATTTTATCACAGATACCTTCCTACTTCCAATCCTGCCTATTATCAACATGTTTTTATTGGCAATAACTTTTCCCAGAGAATGGTCATTGATTTTGCCATAATTCAACCTGATGATTTGCCAGGTTTATTCCTTGTAAACAACTCCTTTCAGTATACAGATAGGCTATATGTACTCCTATGTATGGTTGCCTATACGAATGTATGTGATGAAAGCATAAATAAATCTGGCTGCTTCTTCAGAACACAACAGTCGTAAATCGTGCGGTTTGCTATCTCCCAAAGGACACACGAAAAGGGCAACAGCACACTTACTAGAAAACCACCCCAAAATCAACCCCATACACCCTGTGGGATGTCAAACATTACTATGGTATGGCCACAACAAAACAAACAAAATAAAAATAAAAATAAAAATAATAAAAAGGGTAGCTATCACATTTTGTTCAACCACGTGTGACCTGTTAGATACGAATACGTAAAGATAAAAGAGATCCAAAAGGTGGATAGATTAATTCAAGTGTACCTACCACATGTGCTTGGGCACACTCCTCGATGTAATGTGTTGTGATTATAACCGTCGTGTTACCATTTTTGGTAATATCCACCAAATGATCCCAGATGCTGTAATTACAAATGTTTTACAATTTAAAGACCAAAAGTCAAATTTATGCAAAAGGAAGAAACAAAAAAAAAATTAAATGGGAGGAAGAAAACCTTTGTCGTAGAACTGGATCCACACCAACAGTCGGCTCATCTAAAATCAATAGTTCTGGCTCCTGTAACAGGGCAGCTGCTAAACTCATACGTCTCTGTTGGCCACCACTGAGGTTTTTCACAAATTTCGAACCATTTGGCAGATTCAAAAGTTTTAACAGAAACTCTGTTCGGTCTTCAATATCACCTCGGGCCATGCCAGCGATAAGACCGAAATATCGTAAAGTCTCTCGCATTGTAAACTCTCCATACAGGGCAACTTCCTAAAAAAAAAAAAACAAATTTCAAAACTTATTTCAAAACTTATTACGGTTGGAGAAAAAAAGTATCTCGAAACAAAAATATTAACTGTAACTATAGTACGTGCACTTGAAAACTGAACTCAACTCCAACTGCAAAACTCACCTGAGGCATGTAACCGATTCTTGGTCCTGGTACACCTGAACCACGTGATCCAGGCCTTCCACCAAGTACCCAGATTTCTCCGGAATTCAATCTTCGTCGGCCGACAATGCATGCGAGTAAAGTTGTTTTTCCACATCCAGATGCACCGAGTAGTCCGTATCTGAAAATGAAATATTCAAACGAATTATTTTAAAATTTAACCAAAGCTACGAGTACGAGTAAGTTTAGATGAGATTGTGGCGGGTAAAAGATGAAAGAAATCGCTACCGAAACTGAAGCCAAGCAACAATGCAAAGGCAGGAGTGTGCTTGAGCTTGTTTAACTTCACTTGACGGTAACGACCTAAGGAGAGTATCTTAGTTTAGCGTTTGTGTTTAAAAAAAAAAAAAAAAAAACCAAACGAAGCTTGAAACATACATGAGCGTGAGAATGTGCTATTATTATCTAAATACCAATTGTAAGATACGGATAGATACTTTAACAATGTGTAAGATTGCGTGTTAATTTACTTGAAATTGTTATTGCAACAGTGAATTAAATTTTAAATCAAGATGGGCTTGACTGGAGCAGTAGTTTACTTATGCATGAGACCATCGCACTGCAAAACGATTCAAATAAAAATTGATCTCATCAAGTCGCGAGCTAATAGTAACAAAATCATTAAAAAATGTTGGCAATATATCAAGAGTTTCGGGACCGCTGTCGCATCCGATCTGATGCACAGCGGCCTTATTCTAACGAAAAGCTTAAACAAGGATAAGTGCTATTAGCGCAGCAATCAGATTGGCTTCGCCGTTGATTTCAATACATTCTCCGCAGACCGGAACAATTGCCGAGATACTTTGACTCGGAAACTTTATGTGAAAAGTCTCACCCGTCTATGATGTTGTCCATGGCATTACAATTTTTGGCCAAAAAAAACTCACAAAGTTATCTACCACCTGCTGCGCTCATATTGTTCCGATTTGAGTTCTGTCTTTTTGTTAAATTGGTAAATCAGTTGTTGACATTCCCTCTAAATCTTGGCGTCATAGCTTGACATTTGCAAAAGTTACGTAGCAAAGAGTACATCTACCTCTGTGTGTGTTGCAACAACGAACTTGTATTGATTTAATGGTGTGCGAACGTTGGAAAAGTATTTTGGCAGCGATTCTCTAAAGAAAACGGTCGTTTACCAGTGGCACGAGCGGTTCAAAAGTGGTCTTGAGTCAATCGAAGATGATGAACGCAGTGGCAGACCATCGACATCGAAAACCGACGAAAACATTGATGAAGTAGAATATATGTTGGTCAGTAGGCGTAAACTAACCATCAGAGAGATAGCGGAGGACTTGAACATTGCCTATGGATCCGTCCAAGACATTTTGGTTAATGATTTGGGTTTCCGTCGTGTAGCAACAAAGTTGGTGCCAAAAAACCTCAGTTTCATGCAAAAAAGAGACCATGTTGACGTCGCAAAAGGGATGATTTGCGAGGCTGAATCCGACCCCACATTCATCAAATAGATCATTACTGGAGACGAGATGTGGGCTTATGAGTACGACACGCAATCCAGACATCAGGCCAGTGAATGGCGTTCACCAAATGAGCCGAGACCAACAAAATCACGTCGTTTTCAGTCAAAAACGAAGGCAATGCTCACGGTTTACATGGATTATAACGGTGTAGTGCATCATGAATTTTTGCCAGAAGGCCAGATAGTAAACAAAGAGTATTGTTTGGGCGTTATGAGAGCATTTCGCCGAAAGAGACCAGAATTGTGGGCAGAAAACTCGTAGATTTTGCATCAAGATAACGCACCGTCGCACAGTGCCATCATTATTCGTAATTTTTTGACGAAAAATGCAACAAATGCCATCCAACAGCCACCGAATTCATCTGATTTGGCTCCCTGTGACTTCTTTCTGTTCAATCGAGTTAAAAAACCACCATGGGGAACGCGTTTCAGCAGCCGAGAGGTAGTAATGGAAAAATGAACATACCGAAAAAAATGTTTCGAGGATTGGATCAAGCGCTGGCATAAGTGTGTTGCATTTGATGGCGATTACTTTGAAGGGGACAAGATAGATTTAGATGAATAAACTTGTATTTTTAATTTTCTGAATACATTCCGGAACATTTTTGATCAAGGTGGTATAGGCGCAGTCTATTGGTATTTCGCTGAATTTCACAATTTTACTTTCCAAGAAAGGTGTGCAACCCCAGTATGCCCCTAAAATTCCGTTGCACTGACACTGACACCTGGAACTGGCTGAATTTCAAACAAATGGAAGCTAGGTCAAATCGAAGTTTTGGTAAAAGCCAGCATCTTATGAGAGGGGACAAGCTGATAGACCTAGTCATTCATTTGGTTTACGTGTATCCCAGAAATACAATACCTACAGTCCTGCTCAAAGGAAGCCCAAGTATTAGTGGAAATCATGAGAGTTGGCACAGAAAACCTTAAAGCAGATTCAGTTTCCAAGAAGTTCTTTCCTGAGCGTGGTTTTTAGCAAGTCGGACTCGATGATTTCAGACCTCAGTGGAGTTCGACGACATTAACGCAGCCGACAATTTCTTCAAAATATAATTCTGGTGACGTACTCGTACGTCTATGTCTGAAAGACAAATGCATGTTAGCTCAACGAGGAATACAATTGAGTGCTCTCGCCTTCCGCGAAGAAGCAAAGGCTGCAATCTTCGTTGGCTTGTCCCATCCTTAAACATCCATTTCCAATCCATTCTCGGCTCAGATTCTGGCCAATCCCAATACTGACTATAATTTCGTTTTGATCTCGGTGTCACTGCTTCAGATAGTTGCCCATATGTGATAGGAATAGACTCAAAAACCAGACGCGGCACAATTTTATCGAAATCCAGCGGACAATGCGCCAAAGGCCACTTTGTTTTGACAAGGAGAAGGCGTCAAAGTCATCATCTAGAGCGAATCCAGGAGACCGACCGACTGATTAGTATGATCCGGCATATAGTAGGCATTGCATCATCTGCATATGTGTATGTCAACTGCTGAGATCGTCAAGCAGAGTCAAGTTTCTGTTCCAAGCAGTTGGAACAGGATGATGTCCTGCGACAACCCCGGTTTATTCACAAACACTTGCTTTGCTTTTATCCACAAAAGTAGTAGTTCATCTATGCCGTGTTGCCTATCTAAGTTATATACAAGAATGCATCCAAAAATTGTGTCCTGGTACACTCTCAAAGTCGCCTAAAGCCTGTCTTGCGTTTCGAGTACACGTTAAAGGTTTTCCTTTTGATTTCAAAGGGATTCGTAAGGAACTTTTCATACTGCTGCTAGTAGAGGCAAAGGCAAAGCAAAAATTCACGAAATAGTTTCGCGCGGAAAAAGGTTGACCAAGCATCAGGAGGAGTACTGGTATGTACTCGTACAACAGTGATATGCTTGAAATATTGATTTTCTTCAACTGTATACTTGCTATGGGTATCTGCAATTTGAAACTATCCAGAGACTTATTAATTCGTTCCTGCAACTGATAAAACCTTTTTTAGTGTCAAAACAGAGCACTTGAACAAATAATAGTCCATTGGTCACGTTGTACGTTCATTTAACTACAATTCATGAGTCATTCGTTCATTCGCTTCAGAGATAATGTGCCTGCTATATGAGCACCCACCACATCAGCCTTCAAAGGATGATGTGTACCTAGCACACTTAGGCTCTTAGTCACAGTATAGTGCTCGGTGACAACGCCAATAAAAAATCTTCCGTCTTTTCTATGTGAAACCGTATGAAAGTCACTGATCTCTTAAAGACTTCGAGAAGCACGTCTACCGGGACCCAGAAGGGTGATGGCATTTGCAGTTATGCTTGGAGGAGGATGCTGGCAATCATAGCACATTCCTTGGATCACACTGTAAACTGGGACCCAAACAAGACCCAATTAATTCAACATTCCAATTGCATTCAGAGAAGCCTTGTATCGAAATCGAAATACTTTGGAAGTCATGGGAGGTTGACTGTCATCACAGACACAGATACTGTACCGTAACCATTTACGGACATAGGCAAATTCGATTCCGTATTTTCGCAGCAACAGGAGTTCTAGTGGCTTTGCATCAAATGTAGTGTGAATAGGACCAGAGTCAAGAATCAGTCGGCGGGCAAGATGATCGAAACACATCAGCGGGTATTGTACAATAGCATAGGAGACTTCTTTTTAAATCGAAGATAGCTCTGAGACTGCAGTGCATGATATGAATATGAAGGAGATGGACATACTTTTTGCAGCATTATCCAGCTTGTTTGTGGCTGCAGTTATGGGCTAGTTTTGTTCATATATCCTGCGGAGGGAATTTCAGCTGTGATATCTAAAACTACCACTCGGTGTAGGTGCATTTCAATTTTTTATGAAGCTTTCTGCCAGGATGCTTTGCTTCGTTTTATTTTATAGATCAGCTTGATGATTTCGTCGAGCGTTTTTATTTTTTTCATAATTGGTGAGGGGTTTCGCGTACCCTTAAGATGTTTGTACCCAGCTAGGAAATAGAGAGCTTGGCAAGGCATTCCGTAAGCGAGTTGTACGGCTTAGGAACGAATCACGATATTTTAGAGTAGGTTCGAAAATGGGCTTGAGAATATACTGATGGGCATTCATAGCGAGACAGGTGTTACGGTTGAAGGTTTGAAATGATAGAGTAGTACTGGGAATTTCGATGGAGCACTGGTGGTGAAAATAGTGAATGCCTTATGTATTGAGGCCAGACCAGAGGGGGTAAAATATTTCTTACATCACTTGAGGAAACCTAGACATTTCGCAGCATTTTTGGCGACATTGAATATGTGGTCATTCCAACATATGTTGTCATTGACACGCATATCGAGAATCGAAAGTTTTTCGGTTTCGATGATGCAAGTGCCAGTCATGGATAATGGCTGGGTATTTAAATTTCGCTTGAACGACATCTGACAGTATTGTGTGTTGGAAACATTAAATTGGAGGTTCACCATTTAGTGATGCTGTTTATATTGTAATTGAATGAGCTTAGCATACGCTGCCGTTCCCATTCTACAACCAAAGAGCAGTGACGTGCGTTTGGGAACGAATATGAGAAACAGAGAGTACTGTTGTCAGCAAAGCAATATATTCCATTAGAAGTAGCAGACAAGAGATGTTAATGAAAATTAAAAAGAGTGTCGGAAACAGAATGGAGCCCTGGGGCTCAGCATTTATTTTGTGCATATCAGACTTGAAACCATCCAAGACTAATTAAATTGAACGTTCCAAAAGGTAATTTCTAATCCATTGAATAATGGGCTCTATGGCTCTGATCCCAAAAGCACGCATTTTAAAGAACCTGATGCCAGATGCCAGACTCTGTAAAATGCCTTAGAAATATCAAATGCAACTATCTTTCTTTCACCAGATTGATGCAAGATTTGGTTCCACTTTTTGCTGAGATACGCCATCAAATCACCGGTGGACCTGTTGCTACGAAAACCGTACTGCCACTCATTGCGAAGTTTTCGTGTTTCGAAATTTTTCTTAAGCTGAAGGTTTATTAGCGTTTTCATGTCCTTGGAAAGAAGGATCATAAGTGCAATGGGTCTGTAGGAGGAGAGAGAGGAAGATGCGCCGTTTTTAGGGACGAACTGGAAAAATACTATTTTCCATTTGTTCGGAAAGAATCCTCGAGAGTAGGGTTGTTGAGAAGGCTAACGCAGTGCTTTATAAGGAACGGAGATATAGCATCTGGACCTGCAGATTTTCATACGTTAGGATCTTTATGTACTCTTGCTACTATACGACCCTGAAAGTGGATTCGACACCTTGAAGATTCGATGCGTTCAAGTGTAAGCGGAGACAAAGCAGCATCTGAAAGCCCTGAACTGGTTGCAAAGTTTGCATCAAGCAGATTAGCCTTGCCCACAGAGCTGACAGCTGGAATGTCATTATAAATGAGCGTTGGGATGGTGGATGAGGCAGAATTTTTACTGTTTTTGACGAACGACCACAAATTGTTACTGCCTTGCAGTATTTTTTTGCCTCAGTTTTTGGTGGTATTAAAATTTCACACGCTTAAGAAATGTGTTGCAGTCATTATTGGTTCGTTTGAATTTTTTTCGGTTTTCCTCTGTTGGGTTGGTGTTGTAAGACCAAGAAACATTTCTCTAACACTTACAGAGCTCTAGTCATACCACGCATCTTCCTTTGGTTTGATACTTTTCATCCGATGAGGGGCAAAGCATCTCATTTCAAAGAGAATAATGTCTGCAGTGCCATCTACGTCGTTATGGGGGAAACATCGCAAAATATTTTTAATTCGAAAGAAGCACTCCAATATTTTCTATAACTGTGTGATCCGTATATGAAGAGTTAAATTATATGACACAGTGGTCCGGCGATCCTAGAGGGAATAGCACATCGATCGTTTACATAACGTGGGCTCATTTACAAGCTGGGTCAAGTAGTTGTTAGTAGTGTAGATCTCAGCACACCGTTCTTCCGGTGTTGTCTGTCCATATTGTCCAAATCACCCAGAATTGTGTACATGAGTATGAGGAAACAAGGATACAATTTCGATGAATGGAGTCAGACAGCGCATCAAACTCGTTAAAGGTCGAATTACTGTCCAGTTTGGGGCTTCTGCAAATAAAGCAGTAGTGAATAATGTGCTTAAGGAGATGGAATTTTAACCACATGGAATTTAATTACGTATCGGAACATTGTGGTGGAGTTTGGTAAGCTACAGCACTACTAATGCCGAGACCGTGGTGAAATAAGAATAATGGCACTAGCTCGTAGCCAGACAACTTCAGATCAGAGTGATCTGAGAGATATGGGCGGGATCTATCTGTTTTTCATTAAGTGCCAAAACAGCCTAAATTCCAGAAATGATAAGCAAGGCTACGAAGTGAAAATTCTGGCATTGGTTTTGATCTTTTCGCAAAAGTCTTTGGAAAACTCCCATCCAAGTCTTAAAAATGGTTAACAAGTAGATGCATCTGTACATTAGCATTGCACAATAGTCCACTTTGGACCAAAACCCGTATCTTCAAGCAGAGAGCTTTTCATCTTGTGAGTACGTGCACAGAAAGAGAGGGACCTATGGCTTTTTGCCTTCTTTTGTCATCACAAAAGTGGAGAAAATTTTCGTAAATACCAAAGAACTGTGGCCACTAATATTGCCTTTGCGGATAGAGTAAGCAGCAGCAGATGATTTTGCCGCAGCAGTGTTATCCGGGCATTTTTCAACAGAAAAGATTCTATTTTGGTTAGTTTCACACCGATCAAGCCACTTACTTTTTCTTGGGAACCTGCCAGGTGAGTATAAGCCCACGGTGCGCCATCACATATCAATAATCCCCATTTTTCGATTTCGATTTTAGATCTTCCCGAAGAAACTCCATTCATATCAGCACCAAATCTGAAGACATCTGTGGGCATCAACTTTCGCCTTAGTGGAGGAGGGGGTTCTATCTGAAACCTCTACCAATGTTAGGGTCATGCCGCCCAGTATTGGCCACTATGGCGCTCCCATATGATGCCTACCTCCAACAAGTCTGGCTGGAACAAAATTTTCATAGTCTCCTAACTCCAATTTTGCGGCTCTGGATAAGCTATCAGTAAGACCCCACAAGTCTCAAGACTGGCTATAAATGAATTTAGTTAGTCAAATGTGTTATACATCAGTCAAAATTCCGATTTTAATTTGCCATACGACTAGTTAAGAAGACGTAACCTGTGTAATTGGGAGGGACAGTCAAAAAGTCAACTACGGCTAGATGATAATGATGAGTTTTAGTTGGAGAAACTTCTATCTACTTCTTATAAGCACCATCGGTGAAGAGAAGAAACATGCAATCCGTTTTCACTGTACGTTTGCCACACGACTCTCAGGCAGTACCCTTTCAGAGCGATTTTTTTGGAGCTTAGAGGTCACTGAACCTTTGAGGTTTCCTAGGTTAGGCGCCGAAAACAGGACTCTCTATAGCTAGCTGTCTAATTTGATATAGCTTAGCTTAACAGGCTCATCCTCTGCGCACTATTGTACCTCCATCGTGGAAAGAACAGTAGACCTAAAAATCGATTGAGCTCTACAGAGTTTTGAAGACATAACTACAGTTAAGAAGACTGCAGGTGAATTGTCCCTGCCGTGAGTACCGCCTGGTCTACATATATCTATATGGTTGCCCTTCATATTCGTTTAATGACAATGGAGGTTAATCATCATTGCTATTAAGTTCAGTGAAACATTTTTCAAGATTTTAGGACACTTAAGCCTCTTCATCGCGAAAAGACAGTCAATACATACGAGTATCTGACTTCCTTATCGGCTTTGGTGTTTATACCTTTTAAACTTCCTACCTGGCTCCGTCCTCTCCGGTCTTATGCAATCTACATGTTAAGGTTAAATAGTTCGGTACTCCCGAACTTAAAGTGCCGGATTTGCAGTTTTTCACTCAACATTATCCGCTTAGGGACAAAATATTCAAAAAAAAAAACATTTACTCTGCGAAGCTAGTCAGTATCTGCTACAGCGGGACTTGAGGTTCGCACTCAAAAATATCCCAGCAACATGATTTGAAGTGTTATCTGACTGATTTTGTATGACAGTATCACATAACTCTACTGAAACTAAATGACGAGAATATTCCAACATATGGGCTTTATTGAACCTCATTACAAGGGGAACTCTCAAAGAGTACCTTAATACTCGTGAGTTGCCTGATTTTACTCCATCGTCCCAATATAAACTTGGAATCTTTGAAGGGCTTATTGGAATACTTCTATATTCGCATGTCCTTAAACGATTTTGTAAATCTCAAACATTTATGTTTCCCTAGAAACATGATTCTCATCTCAAAGCAACCGATTTCAATTTAGAACTTTCCAAATTGGTAGCAATAACCCGAAAGGAGGTAATATTCGTAGAAATCCCCCATTTTATCTATTTTGTCACCACAATTCAACGGTTTTCACTAACCACCACTTCCAACCAGCCAGCTAAGAAACTTATAACCACAATGAAGTTGGGTTAACAAAACCCCACAAGTGATAAAGATAATTATTTGATATGGTTTTCGAGGGGATACGGATAAATATCATCCCATTTCTCTTCTTGAATAATAGCCTAACGATACATTTACGAGTGTGTCCCTTTTCGAAGACTCCATGAAACATAAACAACTTCAATTTTAACCCTCCATCAAGGGAAGGGTCTTTGTATTTGTCGAAGTTCAACTTTATCCTCCATCCTTTTGTCTGCATCCAGGTGCCATTCCAATAATTCATATGAAGATACCAAGGACGTATCCGTACGACTTGATATAGATATATAGTACGACTACTCTCATTCGTATATCCACTAGCTTTGATATTAAGTGTTTCGAAGGTCCTATCAGAGCATCGTCACATAACTCGACAATGTAGATACTTGTACTTCGTACGTACCTACGAGTATGTGTTGAACGAGTATGTTGTGTAGCATCTGCCTTATGTAGGTCGAAAATGCAAGATATGTTATTTTTTTGTTGAGATACGGGGAAGGGGTCTAATGGAAAGAAGGGTACACAAACTCTCGTAAGTCGTAGCTGATAGTAGGAGGGGCTGTATACGTACCATACGTAACTGGGAACTGGTAACTGACCTTAGCCAAGTTTTTAATCTTACAACGCTCTGTGTTTTTCTATTTCTATTGTTTATTGAGGTGGGAAGCTTATACGTGACTGGCTTTCATTATGAGAGAACAATGTGTGCGGATCGTCATAGAATACGAATAATTTTGATTGTTCTTGAGATTTTAAGATTCTTCTGCTTCAGCTACAGCTACACGGTTGCATTTACCAGAAGCAAATTAGAAGAACGCTCTTGGTATGTTCTATGGATACACGAGTATTGTTGACGGTAGCTTTGGGGATACTCCTAAGTCATCGTAACACATATTTTGCAGCAGACCCCCTATTCCTTTCTCTATCCCACAATTTAACAATGAAATAAAGAGATACATATACTCGTATTCGTACAAGTACGAGTTGAGGATTTAAGAATATGAACTGGAAACCAATGTAGTCGTGTATTCGTACTCCTTGTTGAATACATATTCGTATTCGTATTCGTATTCGTTTTTATACCCTCCAACTGTGTTTACAGAAAATTTATGTTAAATCCTCAAACTCGTATTGTAAAATTAATTCACAAACGTGAGTTTTATAATGATCAGATACTCGTGCATGTGTGGCGAAATGAAATCTCTGCGAACGGAGTGAAAATTATGGTTTTTGTGAAGACAATAGTAGTGGGGTCTTTGAGAAGTTGGTAAGAATAATTGAGGGTAGACACAATTGATGATGTCTTTTCATAAAAATTTATCACAGAGCGATAGATACGAGTATGTTCGTCTTGTCTTTCGAAAAAATTATCACTCGGCTGAGGCACTAACGCAGGAAGATGAAGTCGAGACACGAACCTTTTTTTTTAAATCATATTACAGGAGTGGACTGAACAGATACAGTGCTGAAGGGCCAAATGTTATGGGGCCGAAAATTGCTGTCATGTGTAGATCAGAATAATTTGAATTATTAGAAGGAGTCTGTGCCAATACTAGGCCAACGGAAAATTATAGATCACGGGCAGGCCGAACTTACCCATCTTTCTCATTACGACTCATAGGATCAAATGAGTGTCATTGGATCAGTATTCTGGTATATCGAAGTTAGCTCAAATTCTTCCATGAAGCCGATAATAAGAAACCACAAAAGGAGTATGATCCCATGGAAAATGACCAATATTCCATAAAGAAGAAAGATGAAAGCTCTGTGAGGAAGTGCAAGGTGGTCAGAACTCCCCGCAACACCCATTAAAACATCAAAATTATTTCTCATCTCAGATGAGAAGCAGCTAGGATGGTGGCAGCTATTCGAAGTCCTAATTACGTGCACGTGCAACTTTATTAGTTGAGGATCCTTTTGCATTTTGTGATGTGCAGCGGTGTTATTCCGGTAGAACTTGTGGCTATTACCCAGACTACTTTCGAAATGTTTTATCTTGTACAACAAAGATATGTTTGAGAACACTGAATAAAAAAAAAAACATCTATGCTAGAATAGTACCGTGGATAAACAATAAGAAAGCAAAAGCAAGACAAATTAAGACAAATTAGTTCGGCTTTGATGCTCCCTCCCTTAATCAAATATTGTTAGCAAATCAGTCGAGAAAGTTGCTTAAACTGGCGAACCGAACTACATCTGAGCAGCAGATCTGTTGAAGGTCTTTTATGTCGGGCTCTAACAAGTTCCGCTCGGACTCCTACCACTGGACTCAACAGGACCAATGACCGGCAGTTTGTAACTACTGAAATCGAAGCAACCTCTGGAGGCATCAATCTGAAAGCCTCTACGGTGAGACCTGTGTTTGCTCTACCCGCGTTTACTATTAGACTACCTCATGATAGGTGTAGTCTGGGGCCCACCAGTAGTGCAATAGTTAACCCGTGTACCATCATTCGACCTACCCCGACAAACTTGGACACAACTGAATAGGAAAAGGACTGAGCACGACCGCTGCGGAGACTTTTCGCTTAAATGGGGAGCAATAATATCTAGTGATTGTGACTGTGGGGAACCTAATCAAACGATTAGACACACTGTTTGCAGTTCCTCCCCATGTTTAACGACAACCTCAACGACATTCACAATATCACACCTGATGCCCATCCATACGATAAATAAATAAATACGCCTTTTTTGACGAACGTAATCATCGGGCCCAGAGAACAAGCAATGTAGGAAGCTGCCCATAACTCCCTGATTTCCTGTCGGATTAGAGCAGTCATATAAAGAACTGGTCCGTTATAACTACCCGTTATAAGTTCCTTTTAATTGAAACTTTCTGTTTTTCAAAGAATGATGAGTAAGGGCTTCAGTGATAAAGTGTCCATAACGGCGAGTACCTTCAGCCTGATTTTCACAGAAGTAATTCTCTGCACTGTCATCATCACTTTCACATCAAGCATCGCAAGATATTGTATCACTTACTCCCAGCACATTTAAGTGTAGTTCCGAAACACAATTCGAGTATGCAGCCCACATTCTGACCGACTAAGGGACTGACCTCTTAGAGATTTCAAAAAGCACTCGTTCGGTTTGCCGGAAACCTAGAGAGTCACGGTATCTGCAGTTATGCTCATATAAAACCAAACCATCAGTGGAAGCCCTAATCAAGGACTCCTCTGAGCCTTGTCTATGAAGTTCATCGGAGATTTCATTTCCTGTGATCACATTTCTATCTGGGACGCAGACAAGACTCAGTGAATTTGCCCTTCCGACTGCGTTTAGTGAAGTCTTGCATTCTCGAACTATCTTGGGTTTACCTAGGCTGTCGCTGC
Source organism: Volucella zonaria (assembly GCA_963966105.1). NCBI lineage: Eukaryota > Metazoa > Arthropoda > Insecta > Diptera > Syrphidae > Volucella > Volucella zonaria. Next base: position 11,629,039 of record OZ014530.1, read on the forward strand.
AAATGCAAATGCTTCACTGCCTCCTCCTTGACAGCAGCATTACGTATACGGGTATATGTGCTCGGAAGACAGACGAAAATTTTCTCAGGAGTGAAATTTAACGTTGTCAAGACACCAGCACCGCATCCTAAATCGGTTTTGGAGCCTTCCTTGTACAGCCGATTACATTCCTTTCCTGGCTCAAGCTCTACCAGAAACCAGTCCTGGGCACAAGGAAAGTCGATTTCTTTTTTTATTCCGCAACAAGAGTTCTTTTGTCTTTGCATCGGACGGCATGTCCATTAGACACTTGACGCGTTATGTCATCAAAGCTCCCGTGCGTGTTGTACCAAAGACCACTTCTTTTTAGACGGAAGATGGCCTTGAGATTGCAGCCCATGATATGAAAATCAAGGGGAGAAGATTCATCAATGCGTTTAGAAAGAAGACAGGCATGCTATGGAAAGCCCCTATGCTGCCGAGACAGATCATACTTTGGAGTCTGGTAGAAGCAGCAATAAGGTATTTTCATGAGAGGTGTTACCATCAAACAACCGACGCATAGGATATAATTGGCTTTATCATATCTCTGTAGATCTAAAGGAACCTTCTCGGTGAGAGCCCCAATATCTTACCAACAGCACTTTACAGTCTTTCGACGTAATATGTCTCGTTCATAGAAGTTTGTTATCCAAAATGACACCCAGGTACTTACCTTCTTTGGAGAATTGGATAGTGATGCATTTAGGCACTAGATAAGTCAGACCAATCAGCTTCCTCACGTAAAGAGAACAACCTCAGTTTTGAGAAGATTGACTGAAAGCCAGTTTCTAGTGCCCCAAAAGCGCTGCCGACGCTTTAAAGGAGACAGTCAGTCGGCAAGGATCCAACAGACAGCACGGATACATTATCTGCATATACTTGTGCATAGATCTTAGAAATATTGAGCGCTTTAAGCAGTGAGTCGACCAACATGCACCATAGCAGGGGAAATGGAATGAAACCTTGCGGGCAACCGTCGTTTTCTCCCGACATCACATATTGGCCACAGTCAGCATCCGCAATCAGTGCCCTATTCACCAGCAATGCTCTCATCCACAACATTAAAGATTCGTCTACGAATCTAGCCGAGTTACATATGTTATAGATGTTACATGCAAAGTTGCGTTGTCGAAAGGGCCTTCAGTTTCGATGAAAATGACCAGCGCGTATTTCTTCTTGTCACCTGCGCCTACAATTTTGTTTACCAGAATTTGGAGTGCGCTCTCGAAAGATTTTCCGCATTGGTGAGCATGTTGCATTGCAGACAGAGGATGCATTCGCAAAGAAATTTTCCGATCATGGAGTTGGACGATTTACTCCACGTTCTTCAAGATACAGGAAGTTAGACTTATAGGTCTTAAGCTCTTGGTGAGCGATATAGGTATATGCCAGTGCCAGGCTAGCTGTGCCTGGAGTGCAGTGAAGATTCTCTTCAGAGTTACCAACAGCTGGTCTATACCATTTTGTAACATAATTGGGTATATGCCATCGGTGCCAGGCATCTTAAAGCCATCAAATGAAGCAACATCATGTTTAATGGCCTCATTCGTCACCAAAACCGATGAGATAAACCACATACGGCGTGTTGTGTCATTCATTTCACTACCAGATTCGATAATAGAAGCTGGTTGTGAGTTGATTCTGATTAGGTTACCTGGGAAGGGAGCCTCAAGCATGACTCGACTCGGTATAGGTGATGTTAAATTGTCTGAGTGATTCGAGCTTGTTTGATTTTCACCTTTTGAGAGCTTTGACTAGCTTACTGGTTTCACCAACAGTTTCGATCTTTTCGCAAATGTCTTTTTAAGAGGCAGTCTTCGAAATCAGAATTAGGTTGCTATATTATCATTGATTCGATCTGTAGAGACGCCAGTCTTCATCCAAATTAGTCTTAAGTGACCTCTTTATAAGTTTTCTGGTTTCTTTAAGATCTGCGTTCCGCCAAGGAACGGGAGAATAGCAGCATTGCATTCTAGTTGGACATGCCAGGTCAAAACATTTGAGGAAGGTACCGTTTAGGTTCTGAACACCTTCTTCTAGCTATTGTCTCGCCTTGAGCTAAGGGGGAGCAGATTTTGCAAATTATTAAGTAGATCTATCAATGGCACTATTGTACGTCATCTGCTTTGGCCAATATCTCTACGAATATGCTGACTCACGTCTCCTTTTATACTGTAACAATGACACCCTGGTGGAAGAAGACGCAAGTCAGGCTATCCTCTTAAGACAAAAGGTAAACGACCTCAATGATATTCATCTTTGTGGAATAAGGTAAAGTGTCGTTCAACACTGCTCATCATCTGTACTTGCTGCACCTTTTGACATCTTTTTATATAGCTTCCGAATATCCCTTTATGGCTTGGCGTTCGACTTATAAGACACTCCTTCGACCCGTGATGCCTTTTATTTTCTGATAGAAGAGGAATGCAAATAATTGTCTTTCCGAAGGATCTATTGGACAGAAATCAAATGTCCGATGGTTTAAAAATCAGAATCCCGGTTTTGGTCTTACAGCATCATATTGGGCTTCTTAGGCGGTTGCTTATAGTTGGTGCCTATTTCTTGATTGGATTTTGTAGCCCAGGACATGAGATAGATAGATAGATAGTGGCGAGACAATCCATAGAGAAAATATTGAACAAAACTTGAAGAATTCGAACAAATTTATCCATTACATGGCTGATGGACTGGATTGCTTATAGGCCGAGCCATTTAAGGCAGAAGAGAGCATGTTTGGTGAATGGAACCACGGCAGCCTTTGTCCATTCCACCATAAAGAGGTCATTTAAATTGTCCCAAAAGCGAGGCATCAGTCTCCTAAATATCACGTACAAGATCTTGACTCCTTTGTCTGGTGTAGTTGATCGGCCTCTATTGGTACGGTTTTCACATTTCGACGGATTCTAAAGAAAACCTAAGGAGTCCAGATCGATGTACGCAGCATCTATAGGGGCGAGCTATAAAGAAATTGCGAAAAATCACCGTGGAGAATACTTGCGGCTTCATAAGGGTCAGAAGCAATTCCACCGAGACCTTTGCTGTAAAAACCTGTTTAGACAATGTGATGTGCTGTCTTTTGATTTTTCTAACATCATAGCTCGCAACCCAACAAGAGAGGTAAATTTTTCAGAAGTCTGTGCAACATATTGGATACGCTGATGACATCGATACATTGGGAGACAATAGCGAGCTGTCACTGGTACGTTTGCAAGTATCGAAATAGAAGGCACAAACATGGGGTATCTGCGAATGAGCATAAATCAGGTATATGCTTTCAGCAAGGAAGGATGCAGAACATCGACCAATCGGCCTAGGGTATGGATAGATTATGAAAACGCTTTGAAACTTTCGTATAAGAAGTTAATAAGTCTTTGCACCAGAAGCTACTGCTGGGACGAATTTTTGGAAGTGTCAAAGTTGAATAACTCCTAATTCAATTTACAACAAACAATATGAAAGTTGTTTCAAAGCGTCCTCCCAGGTACTCAGTACAGCGCTTTTCCAGATGATGTCTGCCTAAAATTAAACTCCAACGAAGGCAATATATTCGTAAATCGAAAGTACAACTTCTCGGCATCTAATCAAGGACTTGCAATTTGTAATTCTCTTGTAGTTCAATTATTATCGCTACACTGGCAATAATAGATAATAATTTACCCAACCATTGAAAAGGAGTGCGATTCGCCTTCAAGGAATAAACTTTTCTAATAAAATATCCTCTCTGCAGGGATTTTCAAAAGAAATCGTTTTCAAAATCAAATTACAAAAGTAATTCCTAAGTTTCGGTTGGCTTAACTGTTACTTAGCGCAAGATTCATCAAGGAGCTTGTTGTACTGCACTAACAAGGAAACTAATCACTGTCCCATACTCTAAGAAGTATGGGTGCCAACAACCAGAAGGAGAAACCATTGCAGGCACGAACACTATACTACAGATGGATGTACTGTACTCGTATTCGTAAGCGAACACGGATAGTAATACCAGTCAGCTCTAAGCCAAAAAAAAAACAAACAGAAACCGAAAAAAAAACTTATTCGTCTTTTTATGTTTTTTTTTGCTGTTCCGTAATCCTGAAGGACTTTTAATTATGGATTTTTGCTTGATTCAGCGATAACAAGTGAATAAAATTTGATGGCAGAAAAACAGCAAACAGAAGATTGCCAACAGTGAACAACGGAACAGAGAAAACAGAAACTCAACTGAAGTTTGTTCGTACAGATACATTGGGGGCTTCCCCCTTCTTTTTGTTGCCCTACTATTGGAAACTTTCAATTAAATAACTTTTGCGATGATATAGATGCATTCTATTAGCAAATACACTATGAGGCGATGTTTTACCCTCACCCAACACATAACATGCCTTCAATATGAGTTTCAGTAAACCAGACAATATCCTGTGGCAGACGCGAAGAACACAACTTGTGTTCGCGGTGTACTACTTAGTGTATGAGGAGCCCAACAAAAAAAAAAAAAAAAATCGTAATCCTCTTTGGTATTTTATTTTTAGTTTTTTTTTTTGCCTCGAAACAAGTAGATACTTTTCATAAACTCGTACAAGAGATGTTTTATCTTATTACTTGTTGAAGGATTAAAAACGGATACGTACATACTTATACTCGTAGATGAATGGATAGTGGAGTACGCTCCATAGGCCATGGACTTTTAATGGACTTTCATTCCATATCCGAGCAATCAGGAAATTTTAATTTAAAACCAAATACGAGTAGAATTGAACCTGTTTAACTAATTTAACTACAAGGGTTCTCCAGTTACTTAATTGGCTATGGTACTTGTATGTGAATTGAGCATGATGGGGTTAAAAATTCAGTTTTATGACGGCGGAAGGCACTCTTTTTTCTGTTTTTTTTGCTAGAGAATCGATTATTTTTTCGAATGTATCAAAGAGTCGGCCATTCTAACCGCTTGACTGAGCCTTGTTGTCTTAATGAGGTCCATGCGATTGCTACAGATGTCTCTTGTGTTTTACATAGGTACCTGCCGTCAAGGCTTAAGTCTACGGTGCGTCTTCGCACGAGATATCAAAACAATGCGTTGATAAGCGCCCTTCGGGTAGTACAAGTACTATAACTTTTGGTGAAGGGTCGAGGATTATCTAATACCTCCGACATTCTGTGGGTCATGGCACCCGGTAGCAATGCAACTCCACATCGAGCAGACCAGTTGGTTCCATAGCAATCTCATGGTTGAGCACAGGTCGTAGCACACTACAGAATATGCTAAGCCATGAGATGTCAAAGCTCTATTCGGTCTACTCTCCCCTCGATTTTGGGTACAAATCTACAGCCACTACTCCCACTGGGTCCTGACCTCACTGCGGTCACTTCCAGTAAGGCACCTTACCGCCCAGGACAGAATTCAACATTCTTAAGTTCCATCCGTTATCTACTCGTATCTAACACTTCTATGAAACACTTCTTTTGCAAAACTACTTGTTCTTTCGAACCGTACGGTATCAGTGACAACTTCACTATTAAAGATGATACCCACAGCCTGCAGGTCCCTAATGTCTGAGTAATTGGGACACTCACATAGTACATGAAGCCAGTCCTCATAGGTGGCTCCACAAGAGCAGCTCACAACTCCGCTAAGCCCTCTTTTATGCAAAAATGCATGCCCGGTCAACAAAAAGCCCAGGCTGAAGTTAAAGTTCCGTTCAGAAAATACTCTCATGGTCAGCACATCCCTTAGGAAGCCGTAAGTGACCCTGCCCTTTTCGCTAGCATCCCCTCTTGATTGCCAAGGTTTTACGCTGCCTCAGAGATAGGCCATCCACTTCTGCCTGGGAAACCCAATCTCGCTCAGTTAGATGGAGACCTTTTCTGATCTTGAAAGTAATGCCACGACGTATCGCTTCCAGATCCTGAGGTGGCATACAGGTAAATACCCAAGCAAGTCGACTAGTTGGCAAGCCAAGATCCGATACGGCCATCTACAGTCATAGCCCTGTCGTACCATATTGATGCTCCATATGTTGCACAATCAACAAAAAGGCCATCATACATATATGATACGGACAGAATGTCTGCTAAGCCCCCAGTTTGATCGCAAAATGTGCCCTACTTGTCCTACAGCACTCAGCATGCGTTGTCTCATTCGAACCAGGTGAGGCATAAAGTTCATACGCTCATCCAACGTTTTGCCCAGATATGTGATCTTAGTCACACATCTAATGCTCACGCCGTTCAAGTGTATCACAGCAGGCCGACTTCTTGTATTCAATCTGCCCTTAAGCAGCATTGAAACCGTCTTATCCTATGACACACTTAGCCCAACCCTTTCTCCCAATTCAGCAACGACTGCTAGAGCTCTTTCTCGCAATTCCTCCGTTTGGGCCTGGACTGGCCTTCGAAGATGAGGACCAGGTCATCTGCATAAACGCAGCACCCACAGAGCTTATTTAATCGCCACAAGAGTGGATCCATCATCAGGTTCCAAATAAGAGGACCGCAGATGGACCCTTTGGGGGCAACCCCTCTCAACACTCATTGAGACGCTGTCGTGTGTATTGACCTCACTCGCTTTTCTGTCGGAAAAAAAGCCCGACAGCCCAATTCTTTCAACTTGGTTAGTGTTTTCTGCCAGTTCAGGTTATCAAAGGCACCTTTGAAGTCAATAAAGATGCCTATAACCACCCTGGCGCTGCTTCTCTGGACTCTGTCTTTTAGGAAAGAGCATGCATCTACAACGCACTTGCCTTTCGTAAAGCCGAATTGGAAGGTGGACATTGGTTCCGTCATGCTCTCCGAAATCCTTTCCACCATAACCCTTTCCAGTACTTTTCCTAGCACCGGAAGCAGGCTGATGCCCCGATAAGATTTAAGGTCAGACCTATTCTTATCAGTGGACTTCGGGAGCACGAACACCCTTGCCTCCTTGCAATCCTTGGGGAAGTAGCTGCAATAAATGCATTTGCTATAAAGGCATAGCAGGTATTTTGGGACGGCTTTCCAGATGGCTTTCACCATCTCTCCAGTCATTCCATCAGCGAAGAAGTGAAACACCATACTCGACTTCTTCAGTCCTTAACTCCGGAGGGACCGGACGCTCTTCGTATAAAGAGTCCTCAAAGCGCTCCTCTCTCGGGAAGAACTGACCAAGCAATGCGGTTAGGCAATCTTTCCATGTGGATAAAACCGTATTATCCACACTAATGCCTTCAATATCAGCAGTCTTCTTAATACTTTGGCAAATCTTATACAGTTAGCCCTGGGATCATCCCTATTATTAGAGACAAAGTTTCTCCAGTGAGACTCTTTTCCGCTGACAATGAGACGCCTATACTCAGCGAGCCCTCGCCGAAAAGCAGTGCCCAACTGAGTCAGGTTCTCAACGTTGGCCGCCCGAGCCCATCGCTTCTCTGTCAAACAGCGGTTCCACCAACTTACCCTTTTTTGATTCACCCTACGGGTTCTCTCAAAGAGTTCGTCTTTAACCCGCCAAACGCCCTGAAAGCTGCCTCGTTGGCAAAAGTAACGTCAATGTCACTTCTGCCAACGTCGCGATTGCTTCAATGAAATGTCGGAACAGAGCATTCAGACATGGAATAGTCCATTGTGCGTCAGGTATGTTCCTCTTACTGCTGATGCGAGCGTAGTCCGAATATCACAGGGCAGTGCTCCGCGGTTTCGTCATTACTTTCACAGGAAGGGTCAGTACCTGAATCACTTATGCTTAACAAAAGCAAAGCGTCCCATAATGACGCCAGTAGTAGTCTTTTCTTCTGATGGACAGCAGACAAGTCACTCACCAGTAACCTGGAGAGAGAGAGAATTATGCTCATATGAGGCCCAACTGTCCATGAATGCCCAAACCGAGGACGCCGGTAGATCTAAGGTAGCATCTGGTCTTGGAAAACGCTCCTCTGAGGCAAGTTCGTTGGGGATCTCATCTCTCGTGATATCATTGTGACCTGACACCCAGACGAGACTCAATGAATTCAGTTTTCTCGAAATAGCGTGAAAGTCGTAAGAGCGCTCAGCAAGGCTTTCAGCGCAGCTTGGTTGTGGCTATAGAGGTATATAATTTGAGTTTTCATAAAACAGCTCATTACAATGCCATCAATGCCAGACAACTTAAAGCCAAAATGGAAGGGACAACAAGTTCGCTCATCTGAGCATTAGCATCGCAGCATAGAATAAATCCCATCTGCCTTGAATCAAAGTATTCAATGAGTTTGGACATAAGCTGTGGCAATGACCTCTGTAGGTGCAGATAGGGACGTGAGTCTTACCTAGTTTACCTAGATTGATCAAGAGAGAGGCTTTGTCTAAGCCCACATTAAGAGAAGATCCACTTGTTGTATTCCCTGTCCTTTCATCCCTAGTCAGTGTCGAGTTCACGGTTCTAGGTATGAAAATCTATCCGCGCATCCACCTGAAACCAAAAGATGACGCGCGTCAATTTTGGTGGCCTAACAACTTAAAAAGTCTTACTTTCCAGAGCGAGGTATATAATTCAGTGAAACATGACTTGGTAGAGATCGTACATCAACTCATATTCGCAGTAAACTGCACCCAAGTAATTTAGCCCTAATGCCCCCAAGGTAAAGACATGGAAACAGATGAAGTTGTCAGCATACATATGGGCTGCCTTCCTTGACACTGAAAGAGCCCTTAACAAAGTTATCGTCTCCGCTTCAACTAAAAGCTTAGAAAAATTATGGAGCTAATCCGGTACTAACAAACCACATAATAGCCTGTATGACCGCAACAGGAATATCAATGCAACATAAGGAGGCACCCTATTGGGGCTCACTACTTCAAGAAACACCCCTTAAGGTGGGGTGATATCAACTCTTCTGTAGATTCTAGTTGTTACAGAAATACTTCTCAACTTAAAACGGGAGGAAATAAAAGTCGCTGCGTACGTGGATGATGTAATCCTTAAGGCCGCTGGCAAGTTCTTTTTCACAATAAGTGAAATTATGAATTAGAATCCTTGAGATTAACCCGAAAAAGAAGTGCCAAATTCCTAGGTATAGCAGAAGATAACAAAAACTGAACTGGAAGCTCCATGCTGAGGAACGTGTATTTGCAGTCGTATATTTGAGAGAAAATGTGACCTTTTCTTTCGTGTTCATCCACGTCTATCATCAAACTCCTCGCAATCTAGCTTAGCAATCTTCAGCTAATGAGAAAAGTACAGAGGATTGCATGTATTGTCACAACTCATGCCATGAGAATGACGCCAACGGCGGCACTCTTACCTCTAGATCTCTGCATTCAAGAATCGGCGGCGAAAAGTGCCTTCAGATTCAGTCAGTTTATTGGGTGGAAGCCAAACCCGATAGGTCTGTTTGCGGCAGGACCTCCTTTAGTTCCTACCGGGACTTAAATCACGGTACCTGACTCACAGGAGCCCCCGGATCTCGGTCCGTGCCTGACCTGTTAAGGTAGGCCCCCTTGTGAGAGCGTCATGGTGGCTGTGGTTTAAACCGAAAGTCGGGGGAAGGGTCTTCCTGTTGGTTGACCCAATGAAGAGTTGCAATAGTACTGGGTGTTGTGACCCTAAGAGCAGTAAGAGGTTTTAGGGCGGGTGGAACTTTTGTCTCCAACACAGTTCAGAATTGGTATCAAAGGATTGACGGTGAGCGATGGCAAGACGCACCCTTGCTTCCATGGATGTATGGGCATCCCGTAAACTTAAGTCTATACGCCAGGTGTTTACCTTAAAAACTAGAGCTTATGTATGGTACCCAATCATGACTTTGAAATCCCATTCCCAAGCAGAGAGACATGGGACAGAACCCAAATTGTAGAGGACTCGATATCCATTTTCACTGATGGATCAAGGATGAACTTAGAAACCGGCACTGGGACCTTCTCGATCAAATGAACTTAAGATGCTCACGCTGACAGCAATGTCGTCCAGGCTAAGATATCAGCTGTAGTAGAAGCTTCCAGATCTGTGACAATTATCACGATATCTGACGACGATATTACCATATTTATCATACCAAGCTGCCATTAGGGTCATGGCTGCAGTTGAGATTAAATCAAAGCTTGTCAAGCGTTATCGTGAACAACTTAAGGCTCGTTGCGTTCAGCAAAAGGTTAAGTTCTTATAGGTCCTTGGCCACAAAGAGTGTCAGGCAACGAATACGCATACGAGTTAACTCGGAAAGGATCTTCCTTTGATAAGGAACGGGCGGCGGATAAATATGGTATATCAAAGTTCCGCTCTGCACTATAAGAATGCAAGGAGCATAGCCAATGGAAGGTGGAAAAACCTCCCAAGACAATTCTGGCCGGAACTCAGTAAATCCATAACATTTTTGTCAAAGGCAGAACTGAACTATCTACGTTTGTTGGATTACGTAGGCCATAGGGCGCATGCAGAAAAGCTGCGCCTTAGCGATAACGGCCACTGCGGAGGCTGTGGGAATATGATTTCACGGGAGGATACCCTCTACTGTCACAGCCCTAGTAATTTGAGAAAAAGGGATTTAGGAAGTTATTGCTTCCATGACCGCACAGATCTGTATGCAGTTTCATTTATATCTCGTTTTAGGTTTGCGGATGCAACAGGTTGGCTCAAACTCACTCAAGGATCAAGCATCAACCAACGCAAGACGGAAAGCGGATTCAATTGTTATCCTCGCCCAGGCTACACAATGGCCCTGCACCGTAAAAAAGGTAACCTAAATACATTTACATCATTAAGATGTAAAGACTCTCCTTCGGCACCGGCAATGGACGCCTTGAGCTAGTAGGCCGCTTTGTCCTCAAGCTCTGTTGTCATTCCGACCCATGTACTCGTATATCAATGAGTCTCATGAATTGTGTCCAGCAACCGAAGATGGTAGGTTCATTGAGCCCAGAAGAGTCTGAATATATTGGCTGAAGATCTGCCAAGGATAACTGAGGTAATGAACAAATTTAAATTGACGCCGCAGGGTAGACGCTGTCTGGTAAGTTTGAAAAGACAGAGGCATGATCTTCTTCTTTAACAACTCAGTAGCAATGTCTTTGCGTTTGATAGGGGAACTTTAAATTTATGGAAAAAGTTGGCAATCACAATGCACAATCTATCTTACCACATTCGAGAGGTTCCAATTTCTGATGCCGTAATTATCCATCAGTGGACTACCGGTATTAACGAGCTTAACGACTTACGAGCACTTCGTGTCTTAAAATAAAACAAATTAGCATAATTGACTTTAAGGTCAAAAGATTTGTGAAAGTCAACATCTCTGCTAATGATAAGTTGCATGCAAATCGATGACCCAATGACCTACTGTATCCATAGAGTCTCAACTTCATTTTTACTCATCAATAGCTGTCAATCTGCACTACACGCCACCAAAGAATCAATCAAAACACTACAATCGTACACAGCAAATCACTACAGTCGTTAATTATCTACATACGACTATACCCGTACCCAGCATATGTAATTAAATAATTAAAATCTAAAAGTGATTTGTTGAAATTCCTAGCAAAGATCAAGGCTTAGTGCATTTGAAGTTCACTGCAAATACGACTTCATATTGCAGTTGTACAATGTCTACTCGATCATTAGCCTAGAGTCGCTTCGGAAAGCCACTTAAAGCTCCATTATGCACACATTTACGAGTAAATACTTTAAGTCGAAGTATCAATTAGATACCTTCACACTTACTTTTGTTTCAGACTCCTAACTGCATGGAAAAGCGAATTTAAAAAAAAAAAGGTTGACTGCATCGTAAAAGCCGGGACTTTGTCCAAAGACCGCAAGTTCAAGCTATTTTTATTCTATTAAACGCATTTTCAAAACTCTACAGTGCGAGTTTGTATCTAAGGTATCACGAGAATTTTATTGCACTTTGAAAATACGGTCTTAAATTAGCAAAGCCAACTGCAATATACGTAAGCGCGATTCTTACGAGTATACTTCTCGTATGTACGAATATATTTTCCAATTGACGGGTTTTGTTGATGACAGTATCTGACATTGCATTGGTGGCATATAGAAATTAAACAAAGCTGTTGATAGGGCCGATGATGACTCTATCAGATACGTTATAATTATTTGCTTTCATTGAAACATTATCCGCATATTCGCGCGTCGAAATGTAGTTTCCTGGTTGAGCTCTCAATTAAATGGAGTCCCTAGTAGCTGTATCTAAGTGCTGTCATAGGCAAACAATTAATGAAAAACCAAGCGGATTGATCAGGGTTGCTTCACTACTGAAAAATCAACAATCCCATGGTAATTCCTGGTGATATCCAAATCTGGGTTTTCAATAGTGGCCAAGCCTCAATATCTAAGCCTCTGCCCATCAACTCCTCCATATGCAGGGAGCCTGGATGGTCAGTACCAAAAGGTAGGGCACCCAACGCCTGGGGAAGTCATGGAAGGCTGCAGACGAGAAGAGCAGAGTGTTCGCTCCCCTTTTCTTTCTCCTTAACCAGGCCGTGGAGGAATCCCATACACATATCAACGGCGGCACCCACGGCTCTAGTCCGTTTAAACTACTTGCTGCATGACCCCCTTTAGAGCTACTTTGATGTAAAGGAAGCGTCATAGTTGTGTCGAGGCACTGCAGTAGAGATGGCGGTACAAGACAATGCGAATGGGCCAACTGCGGCTCTTATAATCTCAACAAAGTTGTTGCCATTGGACCATTTAACCAGATCTTTTGACTATTGGTTTTAAGTATTAAGACCGTCTACGATAGTAGTAGCTTCCCTGCCGTGAAAAAAAAAACAGCAATTCAAAGACTACCAACAGACCTGGATACCGAACGATATAATGTTGGCGAGGCCACCAGAGGTTTTAAAGACAAAGAATTTCGGCTTTGCACATAATGTTAAGACCCCGAACTGTATTGGCGAACAATTCGTTTAGGCACTAGATATTTTTTTTATAATTAACGCGAACTCAAGAAATTTTGCCTTAAAATATTTACACATTACGCGGGTGATGTAAAGTTAGGGAGGAAAGAAAAGAGATACCGATGTACTACTACGTTGGTTTTGAATGTTTGAAGATTATAATGACTAGGAAATAAAGAGCGCTGCCTAGCGCTCGGTGCGGTTTAGCAAAGAATCATGATAAAGGGTGACCAGATAAAAGCCATGGGGAAAAAATTTAAATAAAATAATAACGGTTAGAGATATAAAATTTATTCCGACTTTATTTTGAAGCTACGTTCATGCCATTATGTGTGGAATAGCACATCATTCAAATGGTCGCCTCGACTTCGCTGGCAGTGCTTCAAGCGGTCGGTCCAATATGTGGCATTATTCTGGCAAGAACGTGTCGAATGTTGGCCTCGAGCTAGTCCAAAGTTGTTAGCTTGTTAGCATTGACTATGGACTTGACGTAGCCCTAGAGAAAATAATCAGAGACCATTGACGGTAACGGTGTCTCCTTCCTCATTTCGAAAAAAAATTTTATTTTTAATTTTTTTTTTAAGTACCCTTACAATGTTTGTATACAGCGCAGACGAAGAAAATTTGGAGAGGAAAGAAAGATAGGTACCCATGTACGTTGGTTTTAAATGTTTGTAGATTATAATGACTTGAAAATAGAGAGCTCGGCAGGGCATTCCACAAGGGAGTTGTTCGGCTTAGGAACGAATCACGATGGGCTTGAGGGTACACTGATGAGCATTCATAGCGGGACAGGTGTTACAGTTGAAGGTTTGAAGGGGCGTACTGGCTATTTCTAAGGAGCACTGGTGATGGAAATAGCGATAAAACAAAGTGAGACACGAGACATTTCGTCGGTGTTCGAAGGTGTCTATTGACTGAGTGATATCATCCATTAGTTTTATCGCACGGTTTTGAATCCTATTAAGCAGGTGCAGAGATGTTTTAGGCGCGCCTGACCAGATGTGAGCATTATACTCCAATTTTGGGCCAATGAACGCCTTATATATTGAGGCCAGATCAGAAGTGGAGAAATATTTCTTACATCGTTTGAGGAAACCTAGACATTTTGCAGCATTTTTGGCGACATCGTATATGCCATTCCAACGTTAGTTGTCATTGACACACATACAGAGAATAGAGAGTTTTTCGGTTTCGACGATGTAAGTGCCGCACCAAACAGTCAATCTTTGTGGATACATTGATGATGTTAACTCCAATAACAACAATTTTGCTTGTTAACGTTGCCGCTGAGCCAAAAATGGGCCTCATCAGAGAAGATGATTGATTTGGGATGTATTCAACCGTAAAATAAGCCAGGTTGATTATCTGGCGATGCCCAATTCAGCTGATCGGCGTCGAATCGACACATCTGGGTCTTTCGCACCAATCTTTATTTAGTTGGTGGCTTGAGATCCGAAAGGGTGTACTCACGCTCAAACTTTTCCACGGTGCGACGACTTGCCTGTACTCTGAAATTCACGTTGCGTATTTACAACTGAGCCGGAGTTTCGCACGTTCAGCAAGCGTAAAACGATGCATGATGGAATGCTGAATGTCATTGGTAACTTTGACAGCTGTTGAAACATAACAATTGGAAAAACTATTATTGCTATATGGTCACCCGTTATTTCAATGTACTCGAACATACGTCCGAAAATGGGCTTAAGAGTAAACTGTTGAGCATTCTTAGCTACTGGCAAGTTCATTGGAACACTGGTGATGAAAATAGCGATAGAACATTGTGAGATGGGAGACATTTCCTCTGTGCTCGAGGTTGCCAATTGATTGGATAATATTAGCATCAGTCATGAGTTCGAATATTCTAACTTTCCGACGAGCTTTCCGAGAGTTCTACGACCAGAAAAAGAGGGCAGAATACAGATCTTTCGGAAAGACAGCACGAGAAATGCGCAATCGAAAAAACGAGGAGGCATTAATGCAGAAGTGGCGTTTGAATTTTCCATCAAAAAATATAATGAATATGCCAGATCTACAAAGCCAGAGCTTGAGCCTGCAAAGATGAACATGGAAAACTGGTAGAAGTTAAAGTCTAATAAATCTGCTAGCGCAGATGAACGGCCTGGTGAGCTATTTAATGCAGCTCCTCATCTCTAAGATATGCTGGAAGGACAAATGGAATCACGTAACTTGTTAGTTTTGACAGCCGTTTCAAACTCGTCACGTTGTACAGAATGACAATTGAAAATTCTGGCTGCTCCATTAAGGTCGGTAATTAACGAAGTCCTTCAATGTCAAGAAAGGTTTTAAAGAAAACTGCTCTAATGTGGTAAGCGTACCCAAATGCGCTTAGAGGATACGGACGGCTTTGCCAAAGACTGCGTTTATGAATTCCTCGATCAGACATTTGAACAATGTCTTGACCAAAACGTTAAGGCCGTCCTCGTTGATTATAACGCCAAGTTAGGAAAATAAAAGTTTTTCGACTTCACAGTTGGGTTTCGGCTATCTGATCTCTAGGCGAGGCAAAATATCACCAAGACTAGTACAAGTTTCTACATCTTAACATCCAAAAGCGATTAGGATGGCCAAACGTTTTGAGAATGCTTCTTGTAGTTAGAACAGAATCTTGTTGTAGCTAATGTGCGAATGCGAATACGACGACAGAGATTTTGTATCGAACGTCTTCAGGCGCAGGCTACTGCTAGAGCCTTTTCTGATGGCTTCTCGGAACAATTTTTGAGGAGTGTTATGACACCAGTGGCAACATTTTCAGGAAACCACTAAAGTCGCGGCATCTGATGTGGTAGGTTGCAAATGCAGGCACACAAGGCGACGCTGTAATGAAGAACGAGGGCTTCTGACGAAATTCATAAGCAAAAGAGACGGGAAAGCATCGGTTTCTCAGAAAGAGGACGTAGAAAGGTGTATCTGTATAAATGATGCTCAAAGTTTTATCAACAAATTAGAAGAACACAAATACCGAAGGGAAGCATGCAGAAAAATTGAAGAATCCTTTGTTGTGGCAGACTGGGATGCAGGAAAATCTCCAAGAGCTACATTGAAAACTGTAGACGATTCTTTCGTAAGTTCGGATAAGGCTACACTCCAAAGATTGCGGGAGAATTATGTTGTACTTTCGCGTTTCTGCAGGTGTTATGCACCCAAATCGGATTAAAGTGCTTAAGCTAAGGAATGCCTGTGTACATGAAGCATTTTCAACATATTGAAAACCAACCAATCAAAGGCTTGAGGACAGGAAATTGTTACGCGGATCGCCGGCAATATCGGCCGATCTACTGCGCTCAGTTGTGAAAAGAGAGGAATTTTCTTAGGAGTCAAAGTCAGTCAAGCCTCCTAAGAAACAGAAGACGATGCAGTGCAAAGAGAGATATCTGCGTTCTACTTGCCGCAGATAGGATAGTAATAGACAATATGTAGATCAAATTAGAGTAAATAAAAACATCCCTAGAAAACACATTGCCAAGCAAGCAGGGGCATCTCGGATTGAACTATTATCGAAGCCCCAGATACGATGGGTGATCGAGATATGTGCGACCGGTTTGCATTTTATCCGGTATATTCAAAGTGCGCTCCAAAGTAAACAGGACGTTTCAAAAATAAGAACAACAAAAAGTTGGCAAAACCGATTTATTTTATTCAAAATAGTCACCCTCCGACTCAATACAGCTAATTGTTTTAGATCGTCGGCCGGGATGTCATAATAATGTCATAATATCGGTACAAGCCTTTTGGATGGCTTTTACGTCCACAAACCGGTTTATTTTCATCGACAAATGCGTTTTTAAGAAAAGGTAAAAATCGTACCGTGCCAGATCAGCCAAATACGGGGAGTGGTTGACAGTTAAAATGTGATTTCTAGTCACAATTGATGAGCTGGCGCATTATCGTGCAACAAACGCCAACTTCCTTCTGTCCAATATAGAATTGTGCAACAACTGTTTGGCAGGGTGGAACTAGCTGTTTGTAGACAATGCTCTTAGAATCGTAAAACCACTTTTGACTGCTCCTAATGAGATTTGTTGGGTTTTGGCCCATCTGGGGCCTTCCACTCGATATTTTGACAATTGGTTTCATCATATTGAAAACACTACGTGTCATCACCAGTCATAATATTGTCTGGGAAGTTTTTGTTCTTTTCAGCCTTCTGGATGACATCCTTCGAAGCAATTTTGGCTCGACTTTCATTTTTGTACCGATGACATAAACATACTGCTACTCAGCTTCTATTCATCCAAATGTCATGAAGTTCGGACAGTGCATGAGTCAAGGACCTACATTTCCGATACATGAGACTTATAGATGGCAACGCTAAAAATACGTTGCATCTTTTATTGGAGTATTGCGTTTCAATTCAAATACTTCAACCACACTGTTAATATATACTGCCTCATAGAATTATGGACCCAAGGCCGTCTTCAGATTTGAATATATGCAGCCTATACACCACGCAATAGTTGTTCTGCTTCACTTGTTATATGGCTGAATAATCGAAGAGTGACCACCGCTGCAAATATTTATTAATATGAATCGACGAAGGATCTTCTGGTTCAAGTACATTTTTAAGGAAGAATTTCATCAGAGACTGGTTATTAAATACAACCATCCGACAATTGAAGTAACATGGGTATAGTACAATTGGCTCTACAGTGAATGCACTAGGTTCAATTAGAATTTCAGACAATGTAGCCAATCAGTCCATAAAGAAAGTAGAAGAAGACTTCGGAATGACTCAGACATATTGCCAGTAACCGTCGATAACCGTCGTAAAAATGGAAGAATTTCACTCCGGCTGATTTGAAAAGATGGACTACCTGAAACATGCCGAACATCATCACATTACTTTTCTTTTTGCAAACTAAAAATAGACATTGCGACAAGGACTATGTTCTTGAAATTTGAAATCTTGAAAGCAAGTAGTGTATACGTGCATAGTGGCATAAGACATAATGTCGATCCCATACAATCATTGGGAAAGTGCATATCATTGCCTCTGTAGAGACTTAACACAACACTTTTGCAAACGCATTATTAAGAGAGGTACAGCCCCAGCAAGACAGAACAATTAATGGATGACATTCTCGCGGCACAGTAACTAATTATTCAGGGTATAACAGGGCAGGAATCTTACTGAAGTTTCACTTCAGTCCTCGTTCATCTATTGCAGGTATATTGGATCGTCCTTGCCAGGGATAATACTCGTATATAAATTATGAATAAAAGAACATTACTCATTTACCTAAATGAAGAAGAACCACATCCAAATAACGCCGAAAGGGTCAGCGAGAATCGCTCAAATTTAAAAGAAAGTAGTCTACCCAAACCTTCGTCACCCCTTCAATCAAATTGTTACGCAGATCTATCACTCTCCGTTTCATTTCGTCCTCTAAACCCTATACCCGTTTGAAGGATTGCCATTTGGGAATTTATCTTTTATAGAACTTTTAGTTGCCTTGCGGGTCTGAACCCGCATCTGTTAAAATGTCAAGAGTGAAAAGTATGTTCGAATGTCACGAATTCAGCATACCAGTATGATTTTTGAACTCTAGGGAAGACAGTCTCCAGGGCTTTGAAGTTATTTTTGTGATTGAAGTCAGTAGAAATGGATATACCGAAGTAAATGGTCAACGGTTTAGGACATGGGGTAGATAAACATATATTTAGCGGAAGAAATTTATGTCAGTTAGTATCCTGGATAAAAGTGCCAGATAGTAGGACAGGTGGATACTTGGTTTGTTTAGTTTGGGATCTCTGGGCTCGCAATGACCAACAAATACTTGAAAATAATGAAATTGCCTAAAGAATCTAATAAGAGAAAAGGCTGACATCAAAATGAATATGGAAGGCACAACCCTTGGTGAAATCAGGAGTGAGATTTGCCAAGATGAGATGATGTCATGCAATTAATTTAGAGAAAATTTTTAGTCGAAAACTTTTCCTTCAATGATGTGAACCAAAAGCAATGAGAAGGTGTTTTCCAAAATTTTCATTTAAAGTTGCTTGGTTGAGCCTTCTGGGAACTTTTTCCTTCATCCGGCTCAACATGTACTCTGTTTCTTTCAACGACGGCAACGAGAGTTGAATTTATTCCCGACAATCCTAAAATAAGTTTGGCGAAAGTATTTGCGACGATAACATTATATACATACAGAAAGGCGGGTGGCTTCAAGTTGACACAGATAATGTTGCCTATATCATTCACTTGCCTTGGGTACACTGCCCATATCGCACCTAAATCAGACCTCTGTTTGAGCCTATGTGCAGGCGAGATACTCCTACTGCTCGGATTTGTCAATACGCCAACTGAGTGTCCAAAGAGGGCTGGTCTTTTCGTGTTGCAAAACGCACACCATATTAACCCCAAAGCCATCACAATTCCTTTCTCTTAATAGCCCGTATTCATAGACAAAAATCAACAACTTTGCTTCTTAATGATGGAGCACAAATCGCCTTCTTTTCTTATCTTTTCAAGGGGCGTCCAGCCCGAAACGCCAGTTCAATGTATCTGCGTTTTAGTGCCGAGTCGGTGTTGACCGAGATCTGAACCTGGACCCCCATGCATAGTAGTCCATGAATTTAACCACCATTCCCACAACAATTCAAATAGCGGCAGAGGGTCCTCATAGCCTAAAGATGAATTGTTGACCCTCAAGCAGAAAAGCCCCATGACGGAGTATCACCAAATTCAATCAGAGTAAACGTAGCAGTGAAGTGACGTTCGATAGACATAGTGACCGGAACCACGTATGAAAGTTGAATTCTCTAGTACTGCCTCCTCGAGGACATGACAGTGAGAGGTTAGCGAGTGATTAAGCATGTTAAGAAGTTCTTCAGGGATACACTGAGGCAGGCTCTCCATTAAAGTTACCTTACAAATCTTTACATGTTGAGTATTCACAAATTCGAACGATAGTTGGACAAATGTCGGTGACCTTAGAACAAAGTTGATCTTCAGTAGAAGAAGGCAGTGGAATCTTTTGAAGCCTTCTTAAGACACACTAATTGTGTCTGAGTTGATAAGCTATAAATGGGCGAGACTTTTTCTACACTCAATCCTCCGAAACTGTAGAGTGAAGCCACAGTTAAGGCGATGATCGAATATTTGGTACTCTCTCGATAAAGGAAGCCCTTTTAATAGACTGAATAAATGTCTGCAGCTTTGCAATTACTGAAGGAGCACATTCACCGGATTCATCGAATCCTGTACCATTCCCCTTTCATTTGCCGGAAACAGAGCTATCATGAGTAAAGTCGTAACAGCCCTTCAGGGAACGCTAGAAAATTGAGCATGGGCGTAAGAAGGCTTACGAATCAGTCAAACAAAGGCCGAATATCAGCGTTGTGTTTTCGAAGCTAGCAAACTCCCTGCATTTATTGTGAAGGGGGTGCTGCCCTGAAATTCAAATACCTGGCCTCAGTAGTATGCAATCGAGCGAATTGGGCACTGAGTATGCGTTCGGTAGTAAATATTACGCCACAGTTCAGCTGTCCATTTTGACGGAAAATTGCTGGTTGAATTTAAAGGTCTTAAATAGCTTAGCCCATTATACGCTTTGCGCATTGTTTTTCCTGAAATTTCTCGGTTTTTCATAGAAAGATGATGCCAGCACCCTAAGCATCAGCGCTATTTAAGTGCACATTGAAAGTGATTAGAGGATTCGGCAAAGCCTTCAGCGCAGATTGGCAGTCGCTACAATCGCAGATACATTGCTTCTTCCAACAATTCTTCACAATATGCATAAGCAGATTATTGCCATCATTGCGTGTGTCTCAATTGGACCTATCTCCAAGTTTTCCTACCTATAAGTGAAGTTTTGTCTTCCAAAAAAAAAAAAAAAAACAACAGCGTCCGACTACTCAGATTCTGTCACATTGGAACTCGTACTTCCGCTGCAAGAGGAGTTCTGGTGTCATTGAATCAGATGGCGTGTCCATAAATTACAGTCCGATTGCAAAGTCATCAAAAATTCGCATGGGTGTTATAAGGACTACTGCAGCCTGTGATATGAATATCAAGGGTAGGGAGCTTCATTGGGGCGTCACAGCAGAATGTAAAGAAAAGTTTCCATATATCCATGTCAGGTCTTCTTTTCTAGCTAAAAGCAGGAGTGGCAACCTTTAGTTCCTTCAGGTGGCGTTACAGCCCAGAGTGCACCTGGGCCTCAACCAACAAACGTCTCTAGGTAGATCGCTAAGTTGCCTCCAGTTTCGCACGATAAGTTGGTTGAGGTACGCTTCTATTTGCGTCCGTCACCTGAGTCGCGGTCTTCCTTCATTGGGATGACCCTTGAAGACTTTTTGGACCGGACCATTGGTGTCCATCCGCTTTGTATGACCAGTCGTTGGGCCGTCACTAGGTTGGTGTCGCTATACAGCCCGTACAGTTCGTCGTTGTATCTCCTCCTCCACTCACCGTATATACAGACGTGACCGAAAATCACCAGAAGAATTTTGCTCTTAAAGCAGCAAAGAGCACCCTCATCCATTTTTGTTAAAGTCCATTCCTATGCGCCATAGAGCAGGACTGTGTCACTTTTGTTGTTCGAGAGAGAGAGACTCAAAGAAGCAGCAATTTGCAAGAGTTATTCTTCGTTTAATCTCTGTGTAGGTGTCTTTGTCTGATTTGATAGTATGTTTCAGCATACACTTAGTCTTGCCCTCGTTGACTCTTGATACTCACGAAAGCGCCACTGACATCACGCTGCTTTCTTCCGATTATGTCAATATCATCGGCGTATGCGAGTAGTTGGACAGATTTGTGAAAGATTGCCCCTCTTCTGTTGGCGAGTGAGTTTTGCACAATTCTTTCAAGAACGATGTTAAAGAAATCGCATGACAGCGCATCGTCTTGGGTAAATCCTTTTCTGACATCAAAGTCTCGGTGAGTTCTTTACCGATCTTAACGGGGCAGCGGACAAGTTTGGCATGGATGCCGAAGCTAGAGATTGCCCTTTACAGATCTGCCGCAGTGTGAATATTTAGTCGATGGTGGAGTTTCCTGGACTGAAGCCACACTGATATAGACCAATGAGGATGTTGACAAACGGCTTCACACAATACGGCAGATAGGATCTTGTAGGCGATATTAAGAAAACTGATGCCTCTGTAGTTGGCGCAGTTCGGAGGGTCCCTTTTGTTGAGGATCGGATAAACAATGCTGAGGTTCCATCAGGCATACGTTCGTCCGACTATATTTTACACATGTGTTGGTGTATGTATGCGCCTTACCAAGTCATCGCCTGCCACTTTGAAGAGCTCGGCATTCAGGCCGTTCGCTCCAGCAGCTTTTTTGGACTTAAGCTTAGATATTGTTGTCTTCACTTCATCCGGGTCGGGTGGGCGGAATTGTTGGTATACGTAATCCAGGTTGAAAGGTTAATTCTTCCTGCCAGCCGGATTTGAAAGCCGTACAGAAATCCTCTTTCCAAGTCCTCACCGTCTACTACGACTCTACTAAGATGTTAGTCTCTAAAGGCGAAATCTTTTTTTTTTACCCTTTGACGGAACTTTCGAATTCCCTTTCCTGGGGTATCATGTTTCAATTTCCTCGACTTCACGCTTTTCATGCTCTTCGTCTTCAGAAGCCGCTGTTCGTCTCTACTCTTCTACTCGTAGAGCCCGTGAGCAGCTATTGTCCTTCCATGCGGCGCCGCTTTGTAATGCCTCTTGCTGTACCTGCTGCCACTCCTCGTCAAATCAGGGGTTTTGTTGTGGCGGCCGAGTGAAACCTAGCACATTAGAGGCGGCATCTCTGACGGCTTTTTGTCAATGTTGTCACTGGTCTTCAATACTCAATTCTGGTGGCATAGGACCTCTTAAGAGATTAAGGGAGATCCGATCGGAAAAGGATTTGGCGATCTCTTGCGATTGTAGCCGTCCAACGTCAAACTTCCTCACAATATCAGTTCGTCTTTGCGAAATTCGGGGTATCCGCAACCGTACCTTGGCTACAAGAATGTATTGGTCCAAGTCGATACTGGCTCCTAGGAATGTTGAGACATCTATAAAACTGGAGGGGTGCCTTGCGTCGATCGGAATGTGGTCAATCTGGTTGACGTTTGATTAAACAGGAGTTTTCCAAGACCCCTTATGAATATTGACATGTGGGAACTGCGTGCTAGCTACGACAGTATTTCGTCCCGCCACAAAGTTGATTAGGATCCGTTACCGGAGGTGGTGTCATGCAGGCTATATCTTTCAAGAGTACTACCAAAGATGCCCAAGATTACAGATGCTGATTACAACTTTAATCTCGTAGCTAGGGCACTGCTTGTAGGTTGCCCAAGAGCTCGTAGAAGCTATCTTTGATGTCGTCATCTTTTTCCTCTGACGCTGATGTTGACAAATTATTGTTACGAGGCGTTCGATCACATGCCGGAAACGCAAAACCTCTTGCCTAAGTCTGCCTCTAACAACAAATCCACATCAAAATATGCTCTGCGTTTGCCGTCGAAAACAATAACCGTAGTAGATGTCACAGTTTTTCATCCTCTTCTTGCCCGGCCTATCTAATCTCATTTATTGGATGACGGTAGCATCTGGTTTGCAGCAGTCCTGGGCTCCCGCTAGTTGTTCGGCTGCTCGTGACCCAATAAGGGACTTAACATTCAACGTGCCGATATGAAGTTCTTTTTCCTTGTTTCATTTGCAGGGTCTGTCAACAGTAGATCCGTCCGTATCCGAGGCTTGTTGTTGCTTCGTAACTTGGTTTATTTTTTCCATAGCCGGGCAGTTACCCCGATGACACAACCCCCAACCTGGAGGGCCAGTTCCATTGTAGATACCCCAAGGACAAAAGGTCGGTTAGACCGAAGCCAGTAACACGTTCGGGGATGTGAGAACTGCCGTTGTTCCATTAAGTGCTCATTCACCACCATCTCTTTCTAAAACCCTGACTTAGTCTCGGAAATCCTAACCAGCCTGAGCTCCAAATATGTCGGAGTAGGCCGGATAAGTCGTAATTTTATTTCACCGTCGATTCCATCTGGACAATTCATCCGCTCTCTGCTGGTCAGCACACGCGCTGATGTTGTTAACAAGTCAAGTCAGGATGGACATCGACTAGTACCCGATGGTTACCATTTGGCGGTAAAATAAGCATAATTGATGTGAACATACACTTACAGCACTGGATATCGCCAGGTTGACACCTCTCAGTGCCTCCGATATTTCTACACCACTCAACCATGAGCAGTAGCAACAGCGGATGCAGCAAAAAAATTGAGCTGGTCTCGAGTTCGACTGCTAGCTTTGCTGATATTTGTAGTACCGAATGATAGGGAAAGAAAATATCATAGTTGTATCAACTGTAGTCGCCACAATAAAAGAAGCTCTGGATCGCTAGATGAAACACGGACGCTTGAACCATGTTTGAGAAATATTAAAGGAAGTTTAAAATGAAAGTTATAACTACTACAGATCAGGCAGGGCGAATCAGCTACCATGTTCAACAATGCTCGTCAAAGAATCCGTCCATAAAACAATAGGGGCTCACGTTACATTCAAAGTAAAACCTCTGTAAAACCACACAAAGGTCCTTAAATTGTGGCAACAAGCAGCGCAATAACGATGTAGACACGTAGGATACTACTAAATGAACTATTAGATGTATAAGAAGAGAAGGATCAAACCTTACCTTTGGGCATCAACGTTTGACATAAAGGTCATCACCGACTTCATGGTATTGGAGGTCCACAACACACTTTCTTGGGGGTGCCTACCTTGGTGCACATTTATTCTAGTCAAGCTGCTGTCATTGACATTAATAACCAAGGTAATGTGCTTGTTTAAATTATGAAGTAAAAGTAGGCAGAGGCTGTCCCTTTGACTTTGCTTAAGAGATAATGATGCATTCGAAAATAACCGGAAAAATGTTGAGTGGGATATCAGCCATAATGAACCCGCCGGCAGAGAAAAGATTTTTTTTGATTGTGGAAAAGAATGTCAAAAACCAGATTGAATAACCTCATTAACCTTCGGAAGAAGATCGACATCTAATACCAAAAGTGATGATGATCGATAAAAAAAAAATCCGCAGTCGGGTTGGAAAAATCTTCAATTTCATTCCACCCAGCGAGAAGATGCCCACACCTTCATTGACGTAGAGTAAGGCACATTTGTCATTGTGCAGTCAGCCGTCTGTGACCCCTTCTACAAGGACAATAACAACTCTCCATTCCGGGGTAGCTGGAATCCAAAAATTGTTTTATTTGCACTGAATTCACAAATACTGGAACTCCAACCAAATTTGTGTTGGCATCACCCCATCTGTGGTATTTGAGAGTTCTCCCGCGGCTATCAAAACTATGTCATCAGCCTGAGAGATGGCTCTCTTTCACAGGATCTCATCAACTCATCATCGGATTTAGTTTATTCATGCCGAAATCACCAGATTTTTGCAGGAATACGTCCTACAATCCGTCCCACTAAAAATATAAAATATAAAAGCCCGGCTAGAATAAATAGAAAATCTCCCCGTATCCGCCGTTTTCAATTTTCTACTTATAAACTATTCATTGTCGCTGGGTATCCTTCGGGATTAGAGTAACACCACATACGAGCACATATGGTCAACTCTATGTTTGTCTGTATTTTTAAGATGAAAATAAATGAAACAGCTTAACAAAGATACATATGTACGATACAATATATTTTGATAACTCGTATAGAAGGTATAGAACTTATTGCACTGTTTTGCAGTTAGTTTGTATCCGTAGTCCCTAGTCAGTAAGCTAAATGTAAGCGGAAATCCTCTTTTGAAAAACAACAAAGGATCTTGTTACTCCAACTGGACTAAAAACACCTCCACACTTGCGGCATCTGTTCCATAACTCATCGTACCAATGCGCATTTTTCTACACCATACTCGTACTTGTGCATCTAATTCTCGTAGAATATAATTAACGCTAAAAATCTCCGCAAATAAACTTTGCAGGAGTATGAGTACGTGGGACACGTATAAAGCAACTGATGCATCTGCTGTTGTTGTTGTTGAAATAGGGGATTGAAAGTTACAATCCCGTGACTAGGAGTAGAAAAAATACGCCATTGTCCGTGAGTACAATTAAAACCACCTCTTTACAGCGTAATACACCGTGTGGCTGTATTAAATGAAAAATCTGCGTCTGACCATAGCATGATGTACTCCTACCACCAGAATAACCTGCCTTTTGCTCTATCTACCCTTGGCATTGTTTCCGGTCTACGTCGACCATGTGACACCAGCAAAAATTACAATTACACACGACAACATATACAGGGCTGACTGAGTTACAGACTCTATCTACAAATATCTACCTGGACCTGGACCACACAATTCTCCGGAGTACTTGGTCGTGTAATTATTTCCGTACCTCGACTAATAAAATTGGTTAAAGAAGAAAAAAAAAAATAGGGCGACTCAAAAAAACGCCTGTCTCCTCTTAACAGTATGAAGGGTGGCAGGTTAATCTGTGGCTATGTTCCGGTTGAGTGGAAACTTAAAAAGAAACATTTTCGTTTTGTTTTATTTATGAAAGCTTTAACAAAGCCAAAAGGAACAGAGAAAACAAAAACTGTTAAAACAACAACAAAAAAAAGCAGTGAAAATAGCAGAAAACTGAAAAACTATTGTCAAAACAAAAGCATCTGGCTGCAGCCACAGCTAACGAAAAGGGCTTGGCAGCCAGGCAAGTCGAGCAGGCAGGCAGGCAGGCAGTTAACTACCTCTCAGAAGTTAGTCTCTTAATGCTGCCTACCTACCTTTTGTGGTAGGTGGCAGGTGTAAGTTTGTACTTCAACTGCTAAAATAGAAGAATAGTTGTTGAAGGTGGTTTAATAATTATGAGTAACTTTTGTTTACTCCATGCAAACATACAAGTACGACTATGAGTAGGAATACGAGTACGAGTACGAGTACGAGTAGGTCCTCCCGTCTGTATATGTATGTAGGTATACACTCCACCGTTTGGATGGGTTTATTCAAAATTTTCCAAGCACAAATTTTCAGTTGCAGAATCAAATGATTTACAAGCAAAACGAAAGACATACAGACGACGATAGAAGCAGACAATAAGTGAGTTAGGAGGCTTCACAAACAAGCACATTTGTAGGCTGGAGCTAGATAAAAATCCAGTGAAGCCAATGCGCATTCAAGGGTAGAATATGGTCTGCAAGAAAGTGACACAATAAATTATTACTTATGAAAGGTCCTATTACGAACATTATGCAGTCTATACACGACACCTAGAACAGTTTACCTTTCGTGCTCGTATGCTGATTACCTACTGAGGTCTGTATTTAATGACTGAGACTTTGCCGTAAGCAATAAAAATGCCATTGCCATACGAATTAAGTGGCAAAAAATGAACTCATGCCATTTGTTATATTTGTTTGTTGACCCAATTCCTAAACAACAAGTGCCATACCTCCAGACCTAGTTACTTCGACTGATCCTATGCAAGGTAAGGCATAGACATTTTCGGTGAAAGTATTTCATTCCCAGTCGTGTAATGAAATTTTCTAATCGGCTTTGGATAGTATCTTTGAGTGTCTAGAGCAAAAAGAAACACGTATTGTTATTTTATTTAAGAAAGTGTCATTCCTGAAATTTGATTACAATTTTTGGTTTTGGGAATTAGGGACTATCTTCAGCATTTGTGTGTGTGTGGAAATCACCTTTATGATGACTTCCCACTAGGGCAATTTATATTTATGAATCTTTCTGTGACTTGCTAGAAGTGTCAACTGCAACAGTCTTAGAAATAAAATTGTTAATTAATTCGAAAATGATGCTCCTTGCATAGAACTGAAACCTAGTCGGTCTTTGACATATTTTCTGGGCGACTGGGAAATTTTACTCCAGCTCTTGAACATAGGCCATAGATTGATTCATGAGGAATAAGTAAA
This sequence comes from Volucella zonaria, assembly GCA_963966105.1. Taxonomy (NCBI): domain Eukaryota; kingdom Metazoa; phylum Arthropoda; class Insecta; order Diptera; family Syrphidae; genus Volucella; species Volucella zonaria. The sequence continues at coordinate 11,656,804 of OZ014530.1, forward strand.
ATGAAAGTAAAGAAGCCTACTTCTGGATAAGAGAAGAAAAAAATTAAGCCTTCTTACTCAACAGGTAAACTTGCTGGTATCTCTGACTCTTAGATGTCAAAAAACTAAATAAGGCTTAAGTGGGTTTCAAGAGTAGCACCTAAAAAGGATTTTACGGAAAGTTCGAAACACTTGGTGCAACTACAAGGCTAGTTAAAGTCTCTAAAAGAGCCAAGAAACAAATATTCGGAAAATCTGATGGCGCTTACACGTAAGTCGAATGTAAGACTCTCTGTCCAATGCTTGAGACTCACTTCCCGGGTAGCCTGATATGAACTGGTTTTCAACTAGCTTCTTCCACCGAAGCTGCAAGTGAGCTGAGTTAACAATACGTCGTAGTTGGTAGGCCATCCACATCGTCATTGCTTCTTCTGATAGCTTCAAGCAGTTATGCGCCAAAAAGACATAGATCAGTTGCTGGCAGGTCTGAAGAAAATCTTCATTACTATCTTGGAACAGCCGTAAATACTGAGCTCCTGATGGATGGAAAGTGTAGCCTCTATATGGAAAATGGGAAAAGTTGACTACAAGCTCCCCAGGAGCTTCAGACCTAATTGGTGGAGGATGAAAATGCCTTTGCAAATGTATCCTCCACCCAAGATGCAACATGCCTACCAACGTAAAAGATCCATAGAGACTGGCAGAGGATGGCATTTTAATCGATATCGAGGGTGGTCGGCATGTGTAATTCGGCCAGACAGCATGACGATGATGAATCACTAGTTGTGGGGATAAGAGTGAGTGAAAACGACCCTGATTGCGGAAGCAGACGGCAGACTATATGTAATGGTGAGAGTCAGCAGGAGTCCCATCTCTACGGCTTTGATGCATATTGGTCGACTCAATGGTTCTTACGTCTGCGCTGAGGAATATGCAGACGAGAGATGATCGACGATTGTTGCAATAGAAATGGGCTTTCAGCTGATCCTCTCAAAAGTGTGGTTGTTCTCTTTACGAAAAAACGAAAGCTGATCGGTCGAAGTCATCTTGTACTTAAAGCCATCACAATCCGTTCCTCTAGGCAAGCTTAAATTTTCATCGTGGATAGCAAATTTCTTTGCACTGTATGTTATACGTCACGTCGAAAACCTACAAGGCACTCTATTAAGGGCTTTCAGCAAGACACTGTGGATCCTTTTAATCTGCACGGTTCTGATGAGTTCAATTTTATTTCCCCACTTTTCGTGAATTACTAGATGGGGAGAAAAGTAACCTCCTTGGGAATTAAAAAAAAATTTTATATTATTCAATATTCCTCTTTCCAGCGATTTCCCAACTTCTTGATCCCGTCCGAAAAGTAATTTTCCGGAAGGTCTGCAAAATACTCCTCCGTGGCGTCGATGATTTCCTCGTGTGAGCTGAATTTTTTATTGATGAGCCATCTTTTGAGGTTTGGGAAGAGATAATAGTCCGAGGGTTCCAAATCTAGTTACCAATCGACGCCAAAAGTCCGCCCGATTCCGCATCAGCAAGTCCAAACACTCTTTCGAAGTGCTCTCGCGTTCGTGTTTTTGGTCAGGAGTGAGCATGCGCCGCACCCAGCGGCAGGATAACTTTTTCATATGCAGAATATTGCCCAAAATATGGCGTGTGCGCTCAGTACTAATCTTTGTGGTATCTGCTAGCTCGTGCATCTTCACTTTCCGGTCAGCCAACACCATTTCATGTATTTTTTTGACATTGTCCTCTGTAACCGCATCGGAGGGTCTGCCGCTGCGGAATTGATCGGTAGCGGAGTTGCGGCCACCACGAAACTCTCGAAACCAATATTTGACGGTGTAATCTGACTGAGCATTAGCCTCATAATATTTATCCAACTTTTCTTTTGTTTCCTTCGCCGTTTTGCCTGTCAAAAAAATTATGTTTTATGAGAGAACGAAAATCGTTTTTGCCCGTACTCAACATGATGTCAAACACGTCAACAACAATCAGCTGTCAAAACAAAACTAAAGACAGTATCGCACTGAAATTTGGCATGTCTGCCTAAATATGAACGGACTTCAAGGCACCATAACCTTTTTTGCAGTAGCAGCGCATTCTGGCGGTCAAGGACGTTACTAGTATTACTACGAAAAATTAGTAGTACGCGAGCTGTTTTAAGTCTCATTGGCTAGACAAAATGCAGTGCAGTTTAAGAAGTGCCATAACCCTTGTGAATAAAACTCCATTGAAATCAAATGGAGCTATTCTGGGAGCATTGAATGGCCGTTTTTACTCTGACACTCACGAAGCTGACTTGGTTGTGCTTGGTTTGGGACCCGGTGGATACGTAGCTTCAATCAAAGCTGTCCTAATTAGGATTAAAGACGCTTAACATTGAAAACTACCCCACATTGGGAGGAACCTGCCTTAATATCGGTTGCATTCCATCAAACGCTCTGCTAAACAACTCGTATCTGTATGAATTGGCTAAACATGGTGGGATGACCGAACGCGGTATCAATGTCAGTGGCGTTAAACTCGATTTGAAAAACTCATGTCGGTTAAGAAGAATGTGGACTGGGGGAATTGCTCAGCTTTTCAGAAAATAAAAAACGAAGTTACTTAACTGACTGGTGTGGGTACTATCACCAGTCCCAATGTTGTTGAGGTCGTTAAGATGGCTCCAAGGATATAGTCAATACAAAGAACATCATGATTGCAACTGGCTCAGTCGTTACACAGTTCCCTGGAATCGAGGTTGATGAAGAAGTCATTGTTTCTAGTACTGGTGCCCTTTCACTCAAGAAAGTACCACAAAGCATCATTGGTGCCGGTGTTATTGGTCTAGAACTCGGATCTGTATGTATGGGGTCACCTTGGTGCTCAAGTTACTGCTGTGGAATTTTTAGAGACTATTGGTGGCACTAGTATTGACGGTGAAATTTCGAAGACCTTCCAAAAAGTACTCACCAAACAGAACACGATTTTCAAATTTGGAACCAAGGTACTTTCAGCCTCAAAAACCGGCGGCAGAGTAACAGTATCATGTGAGAGTGTAGAGAAAGAAAGAAGATTTGGAATGTGATGTTCTACTTGTTTGTGTTGGACGGCGCTCATATAGCGATGCATTAGGTTTAGAAAATGTCGACAATGTTAAAGGCGACTAAAAACTATTGTGCCTAACATCTTTGCTATCAATGATTGTATTTATGGTACAATTTTGGCACACAAATCTGAAGATGAAGGTTTCGCTTGTGCTGAAGGAATTTTGGGAGGTCATGTCCATATCGGATTATAACTGCGTACCAAGTGTTGTCTACACCCATCCTGAAGTAGCGTAGGTCGAATGGAATACAAGGTTGGTAAATTCACCTTCATGGCTAACTCTAGGGCGAAGAACAATTCGCAGACTGAAGGGTTCGTCAAAGTATTGGCCGATAAGGCAACAGACAGCATTTTAGGAACACACATCATTGGACCATCCGCAGGTGAAATGATTAATAAAGCTGCACTCGCTATGGAATATGACGCTTCTGCGAAAGATGTTGCACGTGTCTGCCATGCTCATCCTATAAACCCATCAATTTCTACTCCTTTATATGAATTGAATTAGAGCAAGATGAGTAAGCACGTGTCAAATCTAACTCGGTGCGAGTTATAATTTTTATTTTTTTTGAAATAGTACAAGCAATTTATATTTTAAATAAATCTTAATCCACAATGTGCCAGAGGCATTAAAACAAATTTAGAAAAACGATCTTAGGCGAAAACGAGATAAATCCAAAAAAAGAACTGAAATATTCTAGGCGTCTGTTGTCTGGTGGAACAAGCTTTGATGAGAATATGTCACTGGTGATTTTGGAAGACTTAGAGCAACGGCCTGTCTCGCCCGCACTCTTTTGAATTTGTTCTGATACTCCTGTCGCTGCGAAAGTGCGAAATCAACTTCCCTATACCCGGAAATGGTTTCGACCAGAATCTGAGCCGAACGAAAGGAATTTAATCGGGTCTTCATGAATAATTGCAAAACTGTTGTAGGATGTGGCGCTGGTATCTTTTTGGAAGACGATCGTGTCCGATTTTGGAATTCGTTAGGAAAACTTCCAAGTCTCTCTGATGACAACGAACTATGTTGTGGAAATCGGTATAGTGGGTGAGACATCTGCATCTGTAGTGGATTTAAAGCCTTACTGAACCCTCTCACAACTTCCAAGCTAGTTCGAGAATGCAAGACTTCAGTGAACGCAGGCTGAAGTCATTGAGTCTCGTTTGGGTTCCAGGTCATAATGTGATCGTGGAAAATGAAATCATCGATCAACTTGATATGCAAGGCCAAGAGTAGCGTTTTTTAGGATCTGAACTGCCTATGTACTATATAAACAAAGCTATAGATGGCATAACTCTTCAGGCTGCCGGTTTACCCAACCGAGTGCCCAACATTGCTAAGAGTTCAGCTACCTCAGTAGGAAAGACTGTAGTATACTAACTGATATCTCGACGGGGCACTACGTTCTTGCTAAACACCTATTTGTGCTGGGCATAAGTGACACAACATCCTACGATACTAGCTGTAACGTGATGACGGCACGGGCTGATCCCTGTGAGTGTCCGAGTTATGATCGCATCAGGTTGCATGCACTCGGTGGTGACGTGATGCACGCTAGAATATTGAAACCTTTATTTATCTTTGTATGAGAGACTAAGAAAACCTAGAAAAGAAACCTTCCAAGAGGTACACTGAAATAGTTACTTCCCGAGGGCTCTATTTCGACAGATCAAAAAGAAAGACTACCTTAACTTGAACTGACCTTAATTCAATTTGATTTCATTTAAAGAGGCAACCTCTTAGAGGTTTTAAAGTTAGATAACCATTATTGCCAACCTCGAAACGATTAAACAAGTCTTTTGCTGTGAGAATATTTTCATTTAAAATGATAAGTTGGGTATTCTTAGCATCCTTCATCCGCATTGGATATCCTTCTCATCAGAAAGGGATGTATTCTCTTTATTTGCTAACATTTGGTACGCTGAATTTCTTTTAAAATTATTCCTTGGCTGCTAGCTGCTACATATGGAGGCCATAAACTGGATATGCACAAACTAATTGATGTTTCAACAACGATTTGAAAGGCCGCCTATCTCACTGCTGATGCACTCAGGCCTAGCATATGGTGATAGATATCATCTACAAAATTGGGAAATTTTATTACGAAAATTCAGGTCCAATCGACACAACGATGAGAAAATTTTGTGCTAATTTTACGCGTAATCATGTGCGCAACATAATTAAAAAACTCAACGAGATGGGGTCATCGCAAGATGTGAAGACACCAAAAGGTGTTGGCCCCGGGCGCTCAATGGAAAATATCGCCATACCAAACGTTCAAAACACTTCTAGTTGTCACGGTTCCCATAAGCTTGACGTCTTCACAGCCACATTGCATCGAATTTGGAGAAAAGATAAGACTTTCCATACGTACAAGGTCCAATTAATGCAAGAACTGAAGCCCACCGACAACTAGCAGTGCCGTATTGGGTCCTGGAAAATATGCATGCTGTCATTGGGTGCAAGAGGATCTTGTTTTCGGATGATGCCCATTTCCACAATAGCGTCTAGTTTAATAAGCAAAATATGCCGCATTGCCCCATCTGGGGCACCGAACATCCGCGAGTGATCCAGGAAATGCCATAGGGCCGCGGCCGTACTGAAAACCCATTACGGTTAATGGAACACGGTACAGAGATATGATAAATAATTTTCTGTGGTCAGAGCTTGAGAATATGCATACGGAGGACCTCAATGTTCAACAGGATGATGGCGTCATACAAGGCGTGAAATAATCGAGTTATTGGGCGCGAGGTTTCCTAGCCGCGTAATTTCGCATTTTGGGGACATCCATTGGCCGCCAAGATCGTGACTTTTTTCCTTGATGTTAAAAGCAACGTCTACGCCGATCATCCATAAACTGCTTCGAGCCAACAGTGAAGCTGACATCGCCGAAATAGAGCCCCAATTAGGTGAAAGAGTGGTTAAAAATTTCGAGAAAAAGATGAGGGTCTGCTCCATAAATAATCCCTCACACGGGAACGAAGCTAGTCCAAATAATGGCAGAATTTTATGAGCCACTTCGGGTACTTCCCTGGATTTCTTACTTAACAAGAAGCAACGTACGAGTAGGTTACCTCAGTTAACTCCGAATTCAAGCAGTTTGCTCCATGTCTCTTCACAAAGTCTCTTCTCAAGCCTGAACATATTAAATATGATGGTAGATAGAGTTGGTTAGGCTGCGAAATATTTTCACTGGGTGTGAGTTTTTTAAAACTACGTTTTTATTAATCGACCACTCCTTAGACTTCTGCCTTACACAGCATTTTTCCCTGCAAATGCAGCAGATTTATGTGTCAAGGCTGTTGAAGAACTAGGAATCTCCTAGAAATTTTTGGAGTTTCCTGACACCTATACTAGAGGTATGTAATGTTTTTGGAAGCACAGACATTGTCACAATATCTGCAGGTGTCCGAGTCAATAAGGCATGATTATATAACGTATTTTAGAAGACATTGTCCGGAAAAAATAGTGGTTGACAAGCTAAATTTATTTCTAGTTAGTCTGGGTAGAATCCCCTCTGGCCGTCTTAGTTTGCCCATTGTACGGCTGCTTCTTCCATTGCAAATTCCAAGAATGTAGCCTTAGCTAATAAGGACGGTGGTTTGATTGGGCATGCCATTTTACTTCACAATTGTCCACTGGATCTATCTGGTGTCACTGTCCAAGGGCTCCACACCTAAGTCAGGGTCGAACTATCACTAAATATAGTCGGTGCACCATTTATGGTATATGCGTACGGCTGCATCTATGAAAATTTATTTAAATTTATCCTCAAAATTGTAATTCCAATTCAGTTTCCTGCCCAGACTGACTCCCATGAACTTGAAATGATCCGCTAAAGGTGGTATATGTAATATGTACTTCAGGTTTGGGTTGTTTGAAACAAGGTATGTTTAACTTTCTGGTGAGTACGACCAGCTACCAACACAATGATGGTTTCAAGTTGTAAAACAAAGAACTTGGTACTTCGATCCTCTTGTATCTTATGAACAAGAGTTTAGGTTCAGCTTAAAAAAGGACACATGGATTCAAAGCGTCATACGGATCTTACATGAAGAAGGTCTAACGCTAATGACCATAGTAAGAACTAGGGCCCTTCTTTATCTAAACAATCAGCGCGACATATTGATTGCAATATCAGATGATCCGGATGAATTGTTAGCAACAGAGTTTACCAAATATAATTCGAAAGCTCCTGTAGAAAAACTAAGAAAATTTACTCAGCAAGTACAACCTAAAGCCTCGTAATTTTTAAAACAGCAATAAGTCATATCTTGTCTTCAAAGAATAGTTCTTTCCAAGGCAATATTTTCCCAGGAATATGGCAAAAATTTTGATGACCTTAAACTAAGTCAAGCAAATAAAGATAGGAAATTTCAGTACGCCGTGCCGGTCCTGGCAAAACATGATAATGTTTAGATTTTCAAATCAGAAACGGTCCCGCCACCGAAATAGAATTTTTCGGAAATCTTAACGGCGTTTTCTCCAGATTAATGAAGATGATGTGAAGGTTTTGCGTTATTTTTTCATCATAAATCGAAAACTATCGTATAATCAAATCATAGTTCGACTTACCTTTTATAAACCCACATTGACCACCATGAAACTTGACCATATTGAGCAACTGAGTGTCTACAAATCGCTTGTAAGTTTTAGTTTATCGGTTGGCAGCTGTTACGCCTTCTCGTATCGCCCTTGCCTTTATAATGAATAGCAAAAGCCATCAATTGCTTTATCGATCCATAATTGTTATAGCATCTAGTGTCGCCTTTGCCTTTATACAGGCTAACTAAACCGACCACTTGCTTTACCGATCCACAATTGTTGCATCCAACCAGTAAAAGTTTAAATTTTTCGTGACTTATCCCTTACTGGGAACAATGAAACTCTCTAGCAACTGCCTAGGCATACAATTTCAAACTTCTTGTTATTTGATTGAACAAAACCCGAGTTTGTTCGACAAAATATATCTGAGGCAAAAATTTGGCTACATAAAGGCAGATTTGGTGTTAACTTTCCAGAAGATATGATACTTGTTCCTCACCAGAATATTGAAAAGATCGTTGAAAATACGAGTACTTTCTTTTAGATGCTTTCATTTCATATTCTTGTGACCTATGCTATGCCGTAGTTGCTGTACTATATACGAGTATGTTGCCACTCTATCAAAGATATTTTGGCTATCGATTATGACGTTATGGTTTCCGAGTGCGATCCTTACTTCACACTCTAGATAGGCTTCATCAAGACGATCAAAGCTATTCAAGTGTTTTACCTCATCTGTGTTAAGCGCATCAAGTAAAGCTCTCTTAGCACTTTAAAAATTTGCCCCTAAATAAAGCTGCAGCAGCTCAACCAACAAATCTATTTGGTTCCGGGCACTTTGAGTTCAGTTATTCATAAAAAATAAATTTTAGAAGTTCATGGATGCCCTGTAACTGGTCAGCTCGTAACTAATTGATCAGTCAGAGCTTCGTTAAGGCGAACGATAGGGTCTTATGTTCCAATGGCGTGAATTTAACAAGATGCTCATAAGTTGAAACTCAACAAGTTCCTAATGCCATCAGTATGTGGGATGGGACTTAGACTGCACCCGATTGCTATTCGTGAGCTAGAGCTAGATTTCTAAATGACAATCCCTTATCGGAAAATCTCAAGGCCTCGAATAAATGCACCACCACTTGCAGCTGGTGCTGCGAACGATCCAAATCCCTTGGGGCTACCAAATGAAGGTGCACATCCATAGCTTGGTGACGAGTCAAAAGTTGGCACCTAACCAAGCGTTTCACTACCGAAAACTGGCTCTGGTCAGCCAAAGCCTTGTTGAGTAATGGAAGTGCCGCCTTGAGCAAATGATCCACCAATATTTGCAACTGGATGTGTTGGCGATCCAGAAATTGGGATTTATGAGAGCAATCTAAATCCAACTGATAGCGCTGATGTGGGGGAACCAAAGAGTGAGGGTTTTGGCGATGTAGATGATCCGCCAAATATTGACCCAGATGCAGCGTTGCCTGCAAATGGACTATTCGAAGAACCAAAGGATGGCTGAGTCACGCTGCCTCTAAATATATATCCACGCGATTGGACAGTACTGGTGGATTCATCAAAGATCGACCCACCAGATGCAGCAGGTTAAGTAGGCGAAGCAAATACATTTATGCCAGGAAGTGGGACTGCCAAATATATTTGTTCCACAGTTAGAATTTGTTGCGAATGGACTTGATATTTGTGCTCTGCACGGAGAAAATCCTCCGAATTGAAGTGTCAGTATTCTGTGCACCGAAAACGTTCCTCTCAGTTTATACAAACACGGCTTGATCAGGCTTGGGAATACCTCCGAATATATTGCCATTAGTTGAGGAAACTGCAGGAGTTATTGCGGTAGCTGCTGATCTAAAGATATTGATGTAGTGATTGGTGTCCCGAACAACATTGCCGGTGTTTACTTGGCCGGAGCAAAAGGTGAGACTGCCGTAGGTTGCGTGGTTTCGCATCTATGTATGCAAAAATAGATGCACCCGGCGCAGGAGTGGCAAATAGAGGTGGCGGTGTAGATGTTGTAGTAGCAACTTGTCCAGGTATAATTGAATTTGAAGTTAGTGTGCGAAAAGTGAATGACTATGTAGCTTTGAGAGCAACAATAGATGGCGCCGATGTTATGGTCGCAGAAGAAGTGCTCATAGTAGCAGTTGTATCAGCGGAAGGTGTTTCGAATGCAGACTTTTCCTGTATCAGTTGTTGTACTACTAACAGCTGTTGGGCTAGTTTCAGTTGGTCCCTTACTTGTGATGGTAGCTCCGAAAATCGTTCCTAAAGATACAGCTCTAAAGAGATTAGCCGAAGCAAATGAAGACTTGAATGCAGCTGCATTCTCTGCAGACGTGAACTTGCAAATACTCAAGTTTTTGAAAGTCGAATCTGTCGGATCGGATAGAGATGCTTAAGCTTTTTAAGAGTTCCTGTAGATGATGGACTACCGGAGTAAATTGTTGAAATGACGTGGGAGAAGAGTGTGAAGTGGCAGGGAAGCCTAAAGTGACAGGATTAAGGGAACTGAAAGTAAACCCAGTTGAATCACTGCTGGCCGGTGGACTATCTGGCTGGACTATCGGTGGTTCCAGTGCTAGTGCTGTAGACGTTGTTGTCGGTTTGGCAAAACCACTTAAAATCTGTTTTGAAGCCGTTGCTGTCATGTCACCCGCAGAACTTAATGTCGTAGTTGATTGAGCATTGGTCGATCCAAAACTTAAAGTCGATAAAGAACTTGAAACTATAGCAATATTTTTAGATTTTGAACCAACCAATATTTTGTCCACGGATTTGGTGGTTTTCGATGATGCCACCCAGTAAGTGAAGACGAGAAGGTTGTAGTGAATGGTTTAGCCTTGAATCAAAGTAAAGTTTTAGTGTTGGTTCCTTTGGAGCACTCTCAACAAAAGCTGAGTCTTTATGAGAAACAAATGTAAGCGGTTGCACAACCTGTGATGAGTGACATTGTAGAAGGTATATTTTAGAAGGCCGCAAATACAACATTCGCATTTGGAGGAGCACCAAAACCAGAAAATGCAGTTGCAGTCGGTGTAATCGCTACGGTAGATGGCCCAGCAATTGAAGCAACTGGTGCCACTATGGCTGGTTTCTGTTTCTGAAATAGTTGCATAATTTTAGATTAGGTTTTGATCGCAGTTTTGCAATGAATTAAGTCCTATACGGCCTTAAAGTCTACAAGAAGGTAGCACGTTACACTAGATATTGTTTTATTGCTTCTGGGATTGGTTTCAGTATGAATTCGATTTGACGGGGCCTGGTACTAGTGAACTTGTAATGCAAATAACGAAGACCAAGCTGTGAGACATCTGCGATTCCGATCGAGTTTAGAAGATGGAATGATCATGGATGCACTAGCGGCATTTGCAAACTACCGACTTTCACTGTGGCTCACAAGGATGAAATATTCTCTTTGATTCCTGGAGAAAATACCTAAAAGAAGAAATTCAAAAAGTCAGCCTGCAGAAAGTCATTTTAAAAGCGTCCCTGAGTATAACGGGCAGAAATTGTACTTGAATCCAGCTCGAAGGACCAAATTAATATGTTCGTCGAAGTGTGATGGTTAATCATCAACCACGAACAAGGTTTTGGAACCCAAGCAGTAGATTGGTATGTGAAGCTCTTTTGCATAGGACACTAGACAGCGAGTTTTTGTATCCCCATTCCGTTGCTTTGCGACATTTTGCTGGCGGGTTCACTTGATTGCCACAAAGTACTCCTGAGATAGTCACTTGCTACGGCAGGGTATGCACCATGACAACAATCAATTTGTGGATTTAAAACCGCCGGTGTATCAATAATTTAATGCTCACGTCACACGTCCTCTAGTCTAAATCTATCTAGTATATCGTACGTACCCTGGAGCTGTCTGGGGATATGATATTCAATTCGTGTGTCTCTCATCATATATGCACACTCTAGTCTCCTATTTTTTATTTTTTTTTTTCCTTAGGCAAGCAGATATAAATCAAAGTGAAGCGTACTCCTTCTTGTAAGATACAACCAAAACGCGAATGCCAACTACAAAGCCAATGATAACGCCAACGCCAACGCAAACGCATACATGTCAACCAACCTCTATGGCATCAAGTATCTTGTAGATGGAATTCCACAGAACACACCAGAATACGAGTACAAGTGTACATCATGTTAAGACATCAACTTCTACAAACAACAAAAGCAGGGAAGAAGATGACGAGAAAACAAGTAAAGCCTGAAAACAACTTAATTTTCCAAGTAAGAATGGAAAATTGTTAAGTCAACAATTGAATACGGGACAAGGTAAGGTAACGCGAGGTATGGAGTACGGATAGCTTCGCAGGGCGCACTTAAGGTACCTACAGCTGCGAATGTGAATATCCCTGCTACCTCGTATGTGAGAAACACGTCAGTTGTGTGGATGGTATCCGCAAGGTGATGTTGGAAGTTGAGGAAGGACCTGCGGATTTTAAACTTTTGGGATTCCTGGTTAGTCAGACGAGGGTTTGGGTTGGTTTGTTTTCTTTTTTTTTTGCGCCAATTTCTATCCCCAGGTATGCAAGTCTTTTGATTATGTTTGCCGCACTGCTGCAACTGAAGTAGCGTTACGTAGCGCAGCAGCAGCAGCACCACCAAAACCAGACCCAGGAACTAAGGTATTGTAGAAGCAAAAGCAGCAGCAGTGGCAGCCCACTAAGGAATATGACTGAAGAGATACTTGATGTGTGAATTGTGAATTTTGTGAAAATGCCAAGGGCGCGACAAAAGGTACATAACGCACTCATCGTTATTATAATGCGTCATTATGAAATTAAATGCAATTAATTTAAGTGGCTTGCATGCGTTTTTATGCAAACATAATTATTTCGAGTTATTAGAAAATGAATTTTAATTGTAGGGTGTGCAACGTGCTGTGAGCTCTTACCCAGTTACGAGTATATAGTTGTTGCCTTTCAACTGGGTAAGCTCGCTGAACAATTCTACATATACCTACTGTGCCATGGTGCGGTTCCGTTCGGGGTTGGCGTATGTAAAGTGGCGCAAATGCAAATTTCATTTTCCTTAACGACGTGTTAGGTGTTTATTTTAAATTAGTTTCGTGTAATATGAAAATTTGAATGTAACACACGAATAAATTGGTGTAGTTTGTCCCTTCAAATTGAATAGATACTTCTAGTTGATAACATTTTGAGGTGAGGTAAACCAAATGAAATACTCGTAGGCCAAATGGGATTGGTTGGTGTTGTTTCCATGAAGAACCAATGTGACTCTTGACAATAGAGCCACCCCCAGTTATGTTGTAACTGTGATGAATCCATCACCGGCCAGAGTGAACGTCTTTAAATGAAGACGAATTTATGCAGCGATTTGTGCAGGTCGTGATGGAATGCAATGCTATACTGTCAATACAGCGTCGTAAACTATCATTATATTGGCTAAGGGCTTAGACAAACTACATTGCCTCAGTGGCCAACTTCCTGTGGTTAGCGGATATCTATTGTTGGGCTTGATTATGCAAATTGTGACGTGTACTGAATAACATCAGTGTGTTTACACGTGCCTTTTGTGCGAATTTGGGCTTAAGTCCGTATAATCAGTGGTATGTTGTGCACGCTGTGTCTTAAGTCTATTCCAGTTTTGAATTAACTTGTCTTCCATTTCATAATGAAAAAGAGTAGATACATGTAACTTGTGTCCTTATAAGTTTCCGAACGTGAGCAACTATTTAATGTAATATTCTACGACCTTCTTCAAGGATGAGATCCCGTTCTTACTATTGTACAATAAATGGCTTGAGTATGAGGATGGCATATGACTTACTGAGAACTCTCTTGCTTATTAGATTGCCAACATAAGAGTGCGAGTATTTCGTTCTGACAGCCAATGTCACAAGATGTGACAATATGTCCAACTGAATGCCTTCATCTTTCTACACTAAATGTGTGTGTCCTGGTTCACATTTATTACTGCTTATGAAGTTTAATTTTATTACAATTCGCTTACTGCCACAAGGAGTGTCACATGTTATAAATACATTCCACATATACATATGTGTTGTTGTTGTGTGATCAGCTGTCGCTAGGTGTGCCGCTTTCAATCGATCGATTGATATCTTCTTTCGCACGTTGTTAACATTTTTTTCTCAATCTGTGACACGGAATGGACCTTCATAGGGTGTTTGGAGCGGCTTTCGAACTACATCTTGTACGGACAAATACAAATGATGTTCTCTCTCGATGAAAACTGTGCTTGACGAATGGTTATTGGTCACGTTCGAGAGTTTTATTAGAATTCTCTTCGAAAAATTCTCCGGACAAACGATCAGATCGATGAAGAATCATCGGAAGTACTTCTGTCCAACGTTCTGTATTGTGAAATTTTATGTCGGGCTTCACCGCACGGTCCCAGCACTCTATTACGCCATTTGATGCATTGTGGCAAGCGGTCGTACGTATGTGTTTCGCCCCCGCTAATCGTGTTAGGTCTCCAATTGTGATGCAAACTGTTGCCCCAGATCCGTGGTTATGAGTACTGCTGCCTCGAGGAGCGGGTCTTTCGCAGGATTTGGAGGACGCAACGCTTGGTGCTGACCAGCAAACGCATAAACTGACCACTACAGGGAAACCTTTAGAAAATATGCTAAAACGACAGCTTGCAGATGCAGCACAAAGATCACGAGACAGTATGGCTTCAGAATCTCTATGATCTGAGCTATCGGAGAAGTAGTAAAGGCTGCTCAAATTGCCCACATGAGCAAGCACTGCTCAAAGAAGATCGTACTGTTGGCAACTCTAGATGTGCGAAATGCCTCCAATTCAACCAGGAGAATTTCAGTTTACCTCTTGCTGATGCTGAAGAAGTACCCCAAAGGCCGGGAGCTAATCTATGATACTACTGAAGGCCCTAGAAATAAGGAAATCACCTCCGGAGCAGCACAGGAATCGATCCTGGGACCTGACCTCTGGAACGCCCAATATGATGGATTTAGCATGGAGATGCCTGAAGATGCTTTTCTGGTACTTAGGATACGCAGATGATATCGCCGCGGTGGTTACGGCAAAAGACGCGAAGAATGCGCAAATGAAGCTGAACCAGATTATGCGATGAGTAAACTCATGGATGGATGAACACCGTACTAGCCTAGCTACAGAAAAAAACTGAAGAGGATCCCGGCCATCCAAATAACAAGGAAGGAAGCAGTGAAATACTTGGGACTGACGATCAATACGAAACTCACCTTCTGGCAACAAATAAAGTCCGCATCGGAGCGAACGTCGAAGGTAACAATGTGACTAAGTAGACTGTTGGCAAACGTAGGTGGTCCTACAGCCAATGAAGGCTACTAATATCAATCACACACGGCATTTTTCTATATGGCTGTGAGATCTAGCTAGAGGCACTCCGACAAGAGAAGTGTGGCAAGCTCATTCCGAACTGTGTTGGAACCAGCCATCCTTGCGGCAGAAAGGGAGTACGCCTACGACAAAAAGACAGAAATTTGAGTGGAGGTGACAATCGAGGAGGCGAAGCAGCTCACGAAACGGCAGTGGCAAGAGCGTTGGTACTCAGAAAGCAGAGGAGAATGGACTGCGAGCTGATCAAGGACATGGCTAAATGGAAAGGATGGAAACACTGCGAAGTAATCTACTACCTACGTCGCCCGGTTTCTCACCGGACACCCTATTTAGTGGATCGGGCAAAGATTCGGGGTAAGATTCCACGCTTCGGGTATGCTTTCCTTTGATTACATCTGTATGTTGCCAATCAGGTTATTCCCCAACGATCCTAAGTACCTTAGCAGGCACGTATCCGACAAAAGCTCTATTAGTCCTTTTCAATTATTTAACACTCAAGAGAATGTGGCTACTCTTCAAATGTAGAGATATATGTCTGGGCTCAGTAGTTATTTCGCTCCATGGGTGGCATCCAACATTTAATGGGGAGACTAAATTCGGCGGGTATTGAACCCCGAATCGTCCGATTGGGAAGTCAATACACTGCCACTTGAACCACGGCCAGCCATGATATTGGTACCTTAACTTCGTATAGGTCAGGAGGGCGGAATTCTCCGTCGTCTCCGTCAAGGGCGAATGGTGCAATCTGTGATATTGGCCATCATCGTCCTTATACAGCCTGCAGAAATAGTTTTCCATATTCTTATTACCGGCTGCGACTCTACTACTGGTTGTGCATTTTTATCATTGCAGGCTTCAATTCTGCAAGGACACACGTTTTAACCTCTGATAAAATTTTCAAACGTTATTCCACCAGTGACGCCTCTGCATTTCCTCGATCCCTCGCTTATAATGCTTCATCTTACTCTTTCCGAGGAGTATGTGCTCTTCCCTCTTTTTTCTACTGTTAAGGCTCACGAGCGGCATACTGTACATACTCGTACACCGTCAAACCAGAGGTTTCTTCGTAAGCCTTGCTTGAAACCAATTTCATAAGAAGCAACTTCTTTGAAGGCTCGTTGAAAGCATTCCTTCAGGGATCTATGCGGACTAGGATTTTGAGAGAGCTTGAGGGAAAAGTAGTCGGCAAGGATTCTAGTGGTTTCTTGCGATTGCAGCTTCGCAACGTCGATCTTAGGTGTGGTCTCACTTATGACTCTGATATCCGCTTTGGTCCCTCGAAATATTCGGACATCAAGAATCCTTGAGAAGTTTCTTGCATCGCTATTTAATCAATCGCGAATTGAAATGTGGCTGCAGCATGCGGGCTACTATAAGATTACCCTTCGTTCCAAATTTTGAAAACCTAAACCCATTCTCGAACGTTTTGTTTTGCAGGCTGATCAGAGCCCTTAAAAAAAAAGTTATGCAGGCTGTGATTTCCGATGACCCGGTCAAAGACAACTTTATTGTTCAACATAGTGTCAAAATCTTCTAGCGCGATTTTGGTGCCACAGCTTGGGCATCGGACTTATGTTCAGTCCACGCTGTGCTAGAATTCATCTTTGGTGCTGTCGTTCTTATCCTCTGAACTGAACTCGGGCTCATATTTCCGAATTTGGCTTTCGCTTGTATGTCAAAAGCTCAAGAGTTTTTGCCTCTATCAAATGCACATCCAAATAGGTGCCTTTCCAGAACTCATTTAGCCTATTGAGGTTCTGTTCAAAAATTAAATTTTAAAGTGATTTTAAAAAGTGGGCTGGATCGATTTGTTAGGCCTTTCAATGGTAAGATCTGCAAACTTAAATTCGAACCGTAATACGGCATAAATAGCAAAATTTATTAAATGTTTCCCACACGTGTTTCGTCAACTCGTTATACATATGTAAGTGCAGGAAACAGTCTCTGCAAAAAACATTTAACTGTTGACATATTAAACGACCGCACTGACACTGCTCTGCGCATCGTTCACATCCAGATACTCGTGCATGTTATAATGAAGCGGTATCACTTTATTTCATTTTCATTTCGAATTGATTTAATTTTTTATGCACATTCGTATAAGCGTAAATACTTAAGCGTGCGTGCTGTTTAACCCTCAAATAAAAATTAATTAACGCTTAAATTAACCAAGCAATTTATGGTGGAATTAAAATTACTAATTGATAGTTGCATAATGAACAAAGTACAACAAAAAAAAAGAAAATAATACACACACCCTTCTGCAAGGGTTGGTTAATTTACCATTTGCTGCTGCTTTTTAAAAATTTAATTTTAATTCGCATTTAACTGGCAATCGACTGATACGATGTGATGGAGGTTTCCCAAAATAATCCACTAGCGCCTTAAATGAGATTTTCTTGACTAAAATTCACTTCAAGATACAATAAAAATATTTAATAGGCCTGTTTGGCCCAAAGGAAAACAGCTCCATTCTTACAGAAACGATAATTTTTATTGCTGATTGATAATAATTTTTTAATTTACTGCTGCTCATTCATTCTTAAATGCATTTATTCGAGCACACTATGCATAAATACTTTTGTCTCAATCCCAAACCAAGGGAATGAATAAAAAAGGAGAAGAATAAACCGCCAATTTCACTACTTTCCTACCAGCAGAGGAAATCGTAAAGAATTGAATGAAAATAAAATTGAAAAGAAAGCAGAAAAAAATAAGCGCGGATATTTTGGTTTTATTCAGCAGACGGCAACATTACTCAGCAATGTATACATCCCTTGGTGATTGTTTAATTAAAATTTAAATCAACTGCTGAGCAGAAAAATAAGCAAAAATTGTGACACCAAACGGAAACCATTAAAACTCGTGAAATAATTATGCAGGGCATGCGATTCTAGCAATGGTTGCGCGCGAATTTGGCAAGCAATTTTTTTCTTCTGTCTACCCTGGGTAGTGTTTTCGATTTAAGGGCTCCACAGCCACCCCTATCCTATGCCACATCGGCAGCAACCACCACCGAAAATCGTTTGAGTTTTCACATTATTTATTTACGAAATAATTTTATGGATGACATACAACTCATTCAAGTTGTATAATGTTTTAATTTATTTGTTTGCTTCTTTTCTTTTTTTTTTCTCCTGTTCTGTTTCCGTTTTTCTGGTTTCTTGCAAGTTCTGAAGGATTTGGAGTTTAAATGGAAACATGATGGATTCCTTTGTGCTTACGAAATTAGGTTGGGTTAGGTTTATGGCCTATGAGTTGGCGTAATAAGTGGCCGTCACAATTACTAAGTGAATATTCGGAAACACTTACTTCGGCATGCCTTTTGTGAGACTAGTTCTCGTATATACACAATTAGAACAAAGTGGCTGTAAACCGTGAATCTATTATGAGTGCTCTCCATACCTTTTAAGCCATTTAGCGCTACGGGTTAAGCTAAACAGACTTCTTACATCCGCAGTTGTCCTCAAATAATCTAGGTTGTCATGGTAGACAATTTCTACTTAGAGTTCTGTTTTCTGGGAAGGATAGTCTCTTTCTCCTCCTCCTCGTAGCTACCACAGCCAAGCTCTGCTGCATGCTGGCCTTTGGGACATCACATCTAACTTATCGTCTGTTGGAAGATATCGAACTGTTTCTATTTGTTATGTGCTAGACATGTCTCTCCATGGCATCTAACTTTAACATGAGTTTACATGGGTACAGGATACATATGAAGCTACTTTTTCCTGGTAAGAGGAGTAGTCTAGAAGTCTAGTTCCAAGTTTGGCGAGCCTATCAGATTTACAACTCACTGGAATGTCTATATGTCCTAGTACCAAAGCAATGTGAACACTGAACATCTCTCCGACATCTCTCTAAGAAATGAACGACAGTCTGTAGCTTCTTTAGAATTTCAAATGTTGGATAATCTTAGCAGATACCACGATTACTTAAGCCAAGATAACACTTCTTATATTGGAGCAATTTCCACCAAAGTGGCAAGAGAGGCTTGAACACTCTGTGTACTTCAAGACTTTACCACCTTGGGTTAGCAGTCTTTGTGCTTTTTCTTTCGATAATGCCCCTCACCGCAAAGGTGTGGTTTGATGTTGGCAACCTCACTATTGCCGAGTAGCTCTTTTCTTGCAAGTTCATCCGCTTGTACATTTCCTTTAATACCGAAGTGTCCTGGCACCCAGCACAGTTTTACATGGTTCCGACTGCATAGTGCTTTGAGCACTGTGTGACAGCCCCTGACTGTATCAGAGTTGACGTTGGTTGCTTCCATTGCCTTGAGTGCGGCCTGGCTATCGAAGCAAATAGCAATATCTATTTCGGATACCGATTTCATCTGCTTAGCTCAGCCGCCGTGAGGACAGCTAGAACCTCTGATTGGAAGAGCTTCCGGTAGTCTTATAGACACTTTTGGTACTCGATCTTCCGAGAAGATCCCAGAACCTGTTCTGAGCCATCTATTTTTTCCAGTCCTCCCTCTCCGGGTATATTATATCATACGGAGTGTCGAAGTCGACCAAGGAAGGAATTTCATCCGTTAAAATTGGATTGTCTGGCAGTAGCTCTGATAGGACCAAGCCAGGCCCGAAACTGATATAGGCTTAGTAGCCGCAGCCAGAATTAATGATCATTCGGGCCCAATTTGTGGCATTTTCCATCACTCTTGCCTGAACTTCCGGCGATAGGTCTTCGCATCCTTGACAGATATTTTCGTTGAAGGCTTCAAGAGTCTGAAGCTTATTGACATAGACTCGTGACTTCAAAAAACCCCACAAAAGAAGACTGGAACGGTTAAATCAAGGAATCTTGCCGGCTAGTTCAAATTGCCAAAATGAGAGACTAGGCGATTCGGAAATGCAGCCCTCAGAATTTCGGTTGTGGCTCGTGCAGTATGCGCCGTTGCTGCATTCTGATGGAACCACATGTTCTCCAGTACCAATTCATCCAATTGAGGAAGGAGAAAGTCGTTGAGCATGACTCTGTACTCGTTTGCCCCGTTTTCGAAAAAATAAGACACCATGACGCTTAGAGCGTAAACAGTACATTATGCAGTAACTTTGAGCGGGTGTAATGGCTCTTCGTGGATTATACGCGGATTTTCGGTAACCCAAATGCGATAGCTTTACTTATTCATATATTCACAGAGATGGAAATGGGCCTCGTCGCTTATGCTGATTTTCGATGAAAAGTTGTTTCCCTCGTGGTCGGGATCCAGGATGGCTTTGGTGAAGGTTACACGCGCTTGGCGGTCACCACTAGCAGCTGATGCACTGTCTGGACTTTGTAAGGAAACATCTTACAGTCTTTCCACAAAATTCTCTGTAAAGACCGCCGATTGGTGTCCAATTGCGGGGCGCGTCATCTGGTCGATACTCCGGGGTCCTTTGCGACATCTTCAACCACAACTGCGATATTCTCAGTAGAACGGCTGCACCGGGGCCAGCCAGACCTGCCAGTATCTCGTGTTGTCCCATACTATTCTAGGCGAGCGGCTAAACGTTGTGATGTTTCCCCAGTTGGTGTCGGACGACCGGTAAATCTGAGCTGAAATTTACGCGGCGTCACCACCACCGACGAATTATTCCGCGTTCTTTAGGAGTGTAGCGATTCATATCCTGTTGTCACAAATGTCAAAATAGAATTGACATTTGCCGCCATTTTGCAAAAATTATAGCATCTTCTGCTAGGTAATGATTTTTGCGTCACATGGTAAAAATTTCTGTTGAACTATAACCGGATTGCATATACTCAGGATTGTAGCGTCCTAGTCCACTGCGACATTGCATTACATTTTGATCGTTAGACTTTACTAAACTAATCACGATTTGTCGCTTAATGTAAGGCAGTCCACTAGATAACCACCTCTTTCGAGGCACTATATAAGGGTTTGAAACCCCATTGACTGTGGGGTTTGACCGTTTCTTATATGCTACCTTCCAGGTCCGTGTTGTGTCTAAAATATGAGCCAAATATTTAGTTGTATCAGAAAATGTTAAGCTTGTTCCATGAATGAAAAGAGAGTCAATATAGCCTGGTGAATAAGGCGGATGGTCAAGCAGTTCAAACCGTAATTCATGGATTTTCGCCATGGCAACCGCTGAGGTGTGAGACGGCGCGGCGCGTTGTCTTGGTGAAACAGGATTTTCTTTTTCTGCAAATGTGGCCGTTTTTCCGCAATTTCTACCTTCAGCTTGTCAAGTAATGATGCGTAGTATGCTCCTGTAATTGTTTATCCTTTTTGAAGATAATCGATTAAGATAACTCCTTTACTATCCCAAAAAACAGTCGCCATCACTATCCCAGCCAAAAAAACAGTTTTTGCTTTTTTGGAGCCGGCTCGCCCTTTGCAGTCCACTGTTTTGACTGACTTTTTGCTTCGGGCGTATAATGGTGTATCCAAGATTCATCTACAGTAATTAATCGGCGCCAAAACTCGGATTTATTGCGCCTAAGCTGCGCCAACAGAGCATTGGAAATGTTCATTCGAACACGTTTTTGGTCTAACGTAAGCAAACGCGGCACCCAACGCGCGCACAGCTTTCTCATGCCTAAATCTTGATTTAATATGTAACAAACACGTTCTTCGGACATTTTCATAACCTCTACCTCTACTATCTCTCCCACTTTAATTCGGCGGTTGTCTAACACCATTTGGTGTACTTTAGCAATGTTATCGTCAGTGGTTGCAGTTTTTGGACGTCCCGAACGTTCATCATTTCCCAAGCACTTACGGCCACGTTTAAATTCAGCTGCCCAAACTTTCACTGTGGTAAATGATGGTGCAGAGTCCCCATACACAGAGTCCAACTCATTTTTGATTTGCGTAGGCGTATTGCCTTTCAAAAACAAGAATTTACGAGTAATAACAGCTCGATACTCAATTTTTTCCATATTAACAAAAAACACTGACATCGACTCACTCAAACGACTGTCAACTAAAAACTGCGCGTCCAAAATGACTTCGGTAAGTAGCTGTCAAAAGATGCACAACTAGCATTCCCTTTTATTGACGAGTGCCGCTATCTTTTCTTTTTCTTTTAAAACTTTCCAGACAACCCTCGTAGATACCAAGATCTTTAATTTTGTTAATCCTTATTAAGGGGTCCAGGCAATCGTCTTTTAGAGGAATAATTTGACCAAGATATAGACTTAGATACACATTAGGCTGTGGCTTTTCGTGCCAATGTTCAAGTCTTTTGCTCTTGAGAAAAGGTTGTGATTGCCAACGGAAGAGTTCAGGTTTCATTTCATGTCAAGATGGAAAAGACATTCAAAAGCTGTAGTTTTGAAATTTTATCAGAGCTTTAACCCAATTCTCAAACTCCATCTCACAGAACGAGCTTTTTGCAGTCGACTTGCATTGGTTTTTGAGTCCCATCAATAAATAAAATGATAGCATCCTAATTCCTGTCCTTTGGAGTTACATTTTTGACATCTCATCATTTAAGAATCAAAGTTTTTAAAAATGACCAAGTGAAAATAAACGTATCGTGGATAGGTGTCAAATGCTACAAAAGCATTAGTTCAACATCCAGACTAAGTTAAAATAAAACCCACGTCTCCATGTACTTAAGCTTTTCCAGATTCTATACATCAACAAAGTCGTATCGAGGAATTATAGATACAGATGCCAAAAGAATTACTTCAAATCCCGTCAGATAAGCATATCCTCGAGAAGACCTAAGTTGTCATCAGAAAATCTAAGGTCATCAGCAATTTAAAATGCTTTGCTATTTCTCAAAATGTGTTTTCTTGTGAAAAGATTTCTCAAACACTTAACAAATACCGAAAGATTCTACAATAAAAAATAATGCACGTACATACGTGTTAACATTTCTTAGGTCATAAAGCTAACGGACATTTTCCGCAACATTAATTTTGCTTTTTAAGGATATACTCGTAAGCACTTTAGGGTATCCTAAACCTGGTCCCAAGGTTCTCCTACAACTGAAGCGACCAAACTATGGGCAATATGACGATTCTCCATGCATAGATATGAGTAGATCTCACATGAGCACGTACACGTACAAAATACCGGTATCATGTTCCTATGGATCCATGTGACTATCCATCAAATTCAAAAATTCCAGGAATAAAATTACACCAATCCTTGTTGGATTATCTTCTCTTTAAACATTTACATCGATTCAATTTCGATTCGCAACGCCAGTTTTTATGCTTCATTACCACTAATTCCGATGGATTTACCACTTAAGCTTAACAAAATTTATTCTTTAATTTAAAACAAAAAAATATATAAACAGATAAATACTGCAACAGCAGTGAAAAATAAATATTTTATTAAACATCTTCTCCATTCTTCACAATTAAATGGCAAAGAGCACCCTCGTAATATAATTTAAAGAGCTCACGGCAACGCGCAACTGTTCACTGCGTTTCCATTTGCAAATTCAATTTTAAAGTTCACACAAAGGGCTCCCTAAAAATTTTCAAGAAATTTGATTACAAATTCCTTTCAACACCGAAAATATGTACGAGTATTATACTCGTACATATACACTCGCAAAATGGGTCTTTTTTTTTTCTTCATATTTCTTATATTCGAAATGTATATAGTATATTTTTGTTTAAATGGTTCGAGTACCATATACATTGACGGCCACCAAAATGAATTTAATTCTCTTTTTTTCTGACGATTTTACGAGCATTAGCTGCCAGGATAAAGGAATATTTTTGGGATTTGAAATATTTATTCTGCTTTCAATGACCGACAGCCAGTAGAAGATAATGCCTTGGCTATGATATGATGCCTCAGTTTTATGAGATAAGGAGTATGGTTGACTAAAATAATTTAACTTCTGTGACCTTGGCTGGAGTTTACTCAATTTGGACAATACTCGTAGATCTCGTTCAAATTCAGGGTTTTAGTTAAAATGTGAATTTTCCTTCCTGAGATTTGGATTCACTAGATTTGATATAGATTGGGAAAATGCTTATCTGGTATGAAAACACCTTATGCTCTTTCCACCGATATTGGAACCCCAATAGTCTACGGAGACTGTCAAAAAAGCTGAAGCGGAGAAGTTTCGGCCTTACTAGACGAGCTCCACAGAGAAAAGACAAAAAGTCAGCTTTCTCAAGAAATATTGTAGACACTTCCATCCGTACATGAGCATGTAGGTTACTAAAAATTCCATAGGAGTGAACTATGGAAGTGATAAAAAAAGTCATTCAACAAGATGTTGCGGTTAGAAAACATCGTTCGCACAGTCTATCCCTAATAAAAGTAAATTTTGCAAGTTCAATCCACTTGTTGCGCTTCTGCCCAAGATTACGAGAATCCTGTTAAACGCGGTCAACTTTTGATATATCCCAAAACTTCAGACTTCCTTTACCAACGACAATATGGGTCTCCGCAACGACATGTTACGAGTACCTTCAAGTTGTTTGTGGGCATGTCTTGTAGTCAATCAATCTTTTCATGAAGAACTCATCTCCTCTCGAAATGTATTGTATCAAATATAATATTCACAAAAGAAATAATGGTGCCCCGTAGGGTTCCATTCTATCTCCAACACCTTTCTTAATTTTAATTGAAGCAATTTCTGTCACGACACGTTATTAGACTGCGTCAAAGCAGATCGCTCTAAGACTGAAAAGTAACAAGGTTATCCCAAGAAGCTAAGTGTTTAGGCGTCATCCTGGATAGCAAACTCCTCTGGACTAAATATGTTACGTCGAAAGCATCTAAGGCGCTGTCGGCTTTCTGGTAGTGCAGAGGAGTTATCGGCAAGGCATTGGGCCTGTCACCGTGAAGCGTCCGTTGGATCTACACGGCTATGATAAGGCAAATTATATCCTCTGCGTCGGTTGTCTGGTGGAATAAGCTCTCGCGAAAATACGTGATTGCTGCTTTTACAAGACTCCAAAGAACGGTTTATCTCGGATTCACTGGGGCTTTTGCCAGCACTCCTGGCTCTGCTCTAGACGTATTGATGAATTTCCCTCTCCTTGATATTCATATCATGGGCTGCACTCTCAAATCTATCTTCCGTCTAAAAAGAAGCAGTCTTTGATACATACAGCACGCACTGTCTTATCACTCTGGTCTTATGGACATGCCATCCGATACAATGACACCAGAACTCCTGTTGCGGAAAAAAAATACGAAATCGACTTTCCCTGTGTTCGGGACTGGTTTCGGCCAGAATCTGAGCCAGGAAGGAATGTAATCGGGTCTTCGCGGACGACTCGGACGACAGCGGAGACTTACGCAATCGTGGTGGCAGCAAACTATATTACGGAGAATCGGTGGAGGGGGTGAAGCATTTGCATCCGCTTGCATCCCCTTATAACTTCCAAACCAGTTCAAGAATGCAAGAGATAACTGAACGCAGTCGGAAGGCTAAATTCAGTGACCCTTGTATGGGTCCCAGAGCACAATGGGATCACGGGAAATGAAATTGCCGGTGAACTTGTCAGGCAAGATTCAGAGGAGAGTTTTTCAGGACCCGTTGGGTCTGCCTGGGTCCTCTGTTAAGACTTCTATTGAGTCTCATTCTTCCCGACGTCTCTAAGAGGTCAGCAGGAAAGACTGCAGGTTGATTACTGGCGTCGTGATATTACACTGCCCTACACTATACTGCAAAGCACATAAATATGCTGGACATAAGTGGCACAATATCCTGCGAAGCTTGCTGTGAAAGTGATGACGACACCGCGGAACACGATCTCTGTGAATGTCCGGCTTAGGCTCGCATCAGGCTGAACGTACTCAGCGCTGATGTGTGAATGCTGGTACTGTATCACTGAAGTGCTTTCTCATCTTTTTTCGTAAAATTGAAAGATTCCTTTTAATGAAATCTGTACAAAGAGTACGGGGCCCCCGCCCAATTATCAAGGCTTCGCCCGTCAATGACGTTGTCTAATAAAAAGCGGGGGTAGATTATTCTTACTGGTCTTATCGTAAACATCTTCAGATTACAGCCTCTGAATGGTTGCTACGATTTGACCAGTTACAAGTTGCCGGTCATAGGTCTTGTTGGCGGCTTGATCACCGGTAGTCCATACCAGGACTTAAATCACGGTACCATGGGAGTCAGGAGCCCCCCGGATTTCGGTCCGGGCCTGACTTGTTAGAGGTAGGCCCCCTTGTGGGAGCGTCATGGTGGCTGTGGTTTAAACCCAAATCGCGGGTACGGGTTTCCATTTTGGTTTGACCCATTGTAGAGTTGCAAATAAAGTACTGGGTGCTGTGACCCTAAGAACAGCAAGAGGTTTTAGGTCGGCCTCGACTCATACCAAGGGTGCCTCCAACACAGTTCCGAATTGGTATCAAAGGATTGACGGACAGCGATGGCAAGGCGTATCCTTGCTCCCTATGGATGTATGGGCATCTCGTAAACATAAGGTCTTATGACAGGTGGCTTACGTTAAAAATCCAGGTACGTTCTGTACAAAGAGTACGATGTACTAGTTCTTTGTCTGAGAGCTCTGTTCCGACAGTAAAAAAAACAAGTTTTGATGTGAGCTCCGGTAGCTGAAGCCAAGCCATTAGAAGACAAGGCTTACTTTACCAAGATAAGCGTTTTGTGCGCCGATGTCCAGAAGCCGCGTAGATACCAAGATGTTCTGAAGAGTGTCACCTCGATTCTAATTTAAAGTTGTGAAAGAAGACCATCTTTGGTGTAAGCAGGTGAGGCTTACTGGGCCCTGTTTACCTCAAATTATACTACGCAATTGAAGGTCAGCCCCTATTTGGCTACATATTTGTTGTAAGCGGCAGACTAAGGCAAGGCATATTGAACTATCGGCAACCCATTGTAGCAATTCACTTCGAGTTAGCATGATATACATATGCTCGTGCTTGTAAATGATGCATAAAGAACATTTCTACGAGCTCACGGAAAAAACTACGGGCAATGCTCTAAGTATGACGTTGAAGTCGTTGTGGGTGTTTTAACAATAAAATAGGAAAAGAGGACATTTTTGGTAGCACAACCGGAGCGCAAATCCTATATGACACCACGTCTGGAAGAATAACTACACCAATTGAGTTCGGGCGGAACACAATGCACATGATTAGCTTTATTTTAATGTTTTCAAAGGAACGCCTAATCGTAAAAGAATCAACCAAATGGACAAAATGTTGCAATTGACGCAAGGGACTTTTCAAGTTACGAGTTACTTTGGCCAAGGTACACCTACGTATATCTTACACACCACCACAACGAAGAAATACTGTGAGGAGATTTAACAGTGCAGGCAAATCATGTAGAACTAAAACTCCCATATGAAGCGGCGCTGTATAGAAGAACGGGAACGGCTTGTGCAGAGTAGGTAAAAAGAACATCAGCTTCCTCATAGAAGGAAAACAAACATGTGAAGCTGAGCGAGGGAGCCAGCGGAGAGGTGAGGTTCCGGGAACATCATTCGGAAGACATGTGAAAACAACAGAACCGTACAGAAACCTGTAATATGAGCGAGGAAATTTCGTGGTAAAACAGCTTTGTTAAATGTCTAGGACGACCAAATTTTCACTGTCATGTGAGCCAAGATTCCCAACCATCCAACGAAAATGGAATAAAGGCAGCAATATTTAAACTGGCAGACCATGCATTCTACCCACCAAGGTATATGAGACACCAGATTGACTTGATAGAGACCATACATCTAGATCACCCCATTTCAAAGATTTTATTGGTATCTGATGACTGAAGCCTTACCATCGTTTGCCAAATCCACAATAAAGGACACCCTCGCATCGTGCCTGATCTGGAAGCTATTGATTGCTCAGAACGTGGTCTGGCCCAGTAGCGCAACAATCAGTCACGATGAAATGCGTGTTTTACCTCCTCGTCGTGGTCCCCGGGCAACTATTTGCGTGCCCCTATATACGTAAATGGGCTAAAATTACAAACTCGAAAGGCCTGGCTTTCTAGAACAGGTTACGAAGGTTAGCATTCTTCGTAACTGAAATAAAACCAGCTACCGGATAAGGAATTATAACACGTTGATGACATTTGGCTATTCTATCCAAACAAAGATTGGTTTCTGGAATGTGAAAACTCTTCTCGACAACGGAAGTGAAGGTCCTCAAAATGCCAGATTCTCCCAATTAGAGAAGGAATTCATGCTGAATAAGATGGACATCTTAGGGATTAGTGAAGTAACACTGCACTACTTTACTCCGGAGAGGCACCTGGAAGCTATCGGGAATCTGGCGTTGGATTGCTGCTTTGCAAAACAGCTCTCAAAAGCTTAATTTCCTAGAAGCCTTTAGACCGGACCGGAGTACGTCGCGTTACGCCCCCACGGAGCTCTCTTCTGCCGAGGAGAAGGAGGCCTTTTATAACCGGTTGAGTTCTGCTTGTGATAGTATACCTCGCAGAGGCATCATAATGGTAATGGGAGACTTCCATATCAATGTTGGTAATGACAATAATGGGCTCAGGCATGGCGAGCGCTTCGCCAATTTTTGCAACCGCCTTATAATAGGAGGGACCATGTTTGGGCACAGGACGTGCCACAAAGTCAGTTGGGTGTCGACGGACAGACAAGAAACGTCCAACCAAATTGATCACTTCGCGATCAGTCGGCGTTTTAGAAGCAGTCTTCAGGATGTTAGTAACAGAAGGAGTGCAGACATGGGAATGACCCGGAACCGTAAGATTACGTACAGTTGCAGTTCGGAGAACCCAAGAAAACAGCCGAATGCCTAATTTTAATGCCGATAGACTAGAAGTTCCCGCAGTCCGTCAACAAATAGGGAACCAACTTTCGCAAGGATTGAGAGCAATCAGTGGCACGGAACCCACCTCCATTGAAAACCATTGATGTGCTGTGAAAGTATAGTCGATCGGGTGCAATGAGTGCTTGGCTTTCCGAAGAAATTTGGACTAGAATCCAAGTAAGGAAACATCTCCAGCAATAAGGAGAGACGAGCTAGAGTCTACGTATCGCATGAAGATGAGAGAAGTTCACCACAGCATGCGACATGATAAACGGAACTATATCAATGCATTGGCTACAGGAGTAGAAGTGGCCGATAGTAGGTATGACAATAGGACCGTCTACAGAATAACCAAAGCTCTAAACAACACCTGGTAAAAGACAAAGACGGATCTCAGCTAGTTTCGGACGAGGACCAGCTCTAAAGGTCGAAGGAGCACTTTTCTGCGGTTTTACATCGCATTTTCGCCAGTGGAGTGAACCCAACGCCCAATAACCCGCCCGTAGTAACAAATTCCCGAATACACACTGTATCCCGCAGTAGAGAAGAAATCTTTACCGCAATCAAAGCACTGAAGAACAACACAGCCGTTGTACTTGACGGTATTCCCGCAGAGCTCTTACGAGTAGCGCAAATAACATCGAATGAGCTCCTGCAGCCGCTCAACAGAGAGTTATCCTGAAGAGTGGAAAAAAGGAATGATTGTCACGCAGTGCGTAAACTGGAGGAAATTGCATGCTCCCTGTAGTAGCCAAGGTAATAGCAAAAATCGTCCTGGAGCGAATAAAAGACCACCTCGAAGACACACTCGACGCCGAACAAGCAATATTCCACACTGGATCTTCCTGTGTGGACCACATGTGGATGTGGTGTTGACCTTGCGGATCATCATCGAACAGACTTAGCTATCAATCACCACTTCACCTGCTGTCCATTGACTTGGAAAAGGCGTTCGACAGTGTCAATAGAGAATTTTTCTGGTTGGCTTTGCTCAGGAGGGGCAACCTAGATAAATTGATTGCTTTATCAAGGCTATATATGATGGATCCAAACGTCTCGTTCTGCATAAAGGACGGTTGTCAGAGGAGTTTGAAATCCAAAATGGGGTTAGGCAGGGCTGTATATTGTTGCAGTTGGTGATAAGTGATGTACTGCATGCAGCTTTGTGACTGGAAATGGAGGGACTCTGTAATCACACCTCAAACATCAGGACTACGCGGACGACCCTTGCTTAACCTTTCATAGGATTATGGATCTCCATCAAATGTCAACAAGGGTGCAGAGAGAAGCTGAAATCGTTGGACTAAAGATCAATACGGCAAAAACAAAAAGGATCAGCCTTGGAACTTCCCTCATCTAACCACATAGAGATTTCTGGACAACCAGTAGAGATAGTAGCGAATTTCTGTCTTGGGGGTATTGTCTCTACTGATGGCGGGACCGAACTAGATATAATCAACCGAATCGGGAAAGCAAATGCTGCATTCGGAATGCTGTCCAAAAGAGTGAGAAACATCTCTATCAGCCTAAAGACTGAGTTACGACTGTTCCACTTGAAAAGTAACACTCGCTGTCACAAGAAAGCTGCAAACGTTCGTGAATAGATGTCTGCGAAACATCTTGAGGATTTTCTGACCGACCCAACGGTATCTCTAATGATGAACTTCATGTGAGAACAGGTCAGGAACCCTTTTTCTCTATAATGAGAAGATTTAAGTGGCAGTGGATTGCGCATACGCTTCGTAAAGGTTACGAGTGCATTGCTAGTCAAGCGATACAATGGAACCCTCTTACGCAAAGAGGCAGAAGAGTGGGCCGACCTAAAAGTACTTGGCGAAGAACGGTCTAAGAGATATCGGCACAACTGCTGAGATACATCTCCAGAAACTGTATACGTACACGCAAGGGGAACATCTCGGGCATAATAGGTCCGAGGACCTAAGTAAGTAAGTAAGTCTAGACTTACATAATATCTCGTACAACGCCTAAAATCGATTGTCAACGAATTGATTGGTCGTTTATGTTCGCAAAGTCCACAAATGACCAAATATTCACACAACGGGAGCACTTTGAGTCCAGATAGATACTCCTCGCCTATACACATCCTGGTATATTTTAATTCATTTTCGTTATCCCTATTTCACTCAAAATAATCACAGCAGGAAGATTTACGAGTGACTCAATGTGCGCTACAAAAAAAGGGAAGTTGTTTCTCATGCCACGAACGTTCTGATGTAAACAAATACGAGTAAGATCAACACAATTAAGGAAATTGACTGGGTATTCGCATACATTTGAGACTAAACACGGAACAGAGTTAAGGGAATTCATAATACATACATCTAAATCAGAAGCACATGAGGATTGTCACCCCGTAAATATATATTGGGTCTACAAGTAAGTTTCCAGCGTTTTTTTCCAAAATTTGAAGTTTTATTATGAAAACATAGTTACAATGCTTTATTCAAAGTATCGTCCATCGGAAGCTACAACTTTCCCTCATTTTTCTGGCAATTTATGTATTCCGGACCAAAAAAATTTCTCGTCGTATCGAGCCAATTTTTGATTTCCTCTACTGAGCTGAAGCGTATTCCCGTAAGAGCGTTGCATCGAACGAAACAAGTGGTAGTCAGATGGTGCCAAGTCTGGACTGTAAGGCGGGTGAGGCAGAATTTCCCATCCACTATTTTCCAAATAGTTTTTCACCGAAACCGCAACATGTGACCGAGCGTTGTCGTGATGAAAAATGACGGACTCATGCCTGGTCTCATATTCTGGCCGTTTTTCTTTTAATGCCCGCTTCAAACGTATTAGTTGGGTTCGATATAATGGTCCTTTGATGGTTTCACCACTCGGAAGCAGTTCGTAGTATACGACAGCCTTTTGATCCCACCATATGCAGAGCATGACATTATTCACGTGAATATTTCGTTTCGGCGTCAATTGGGCGGGCTCACCGGGCTTTGTATACGATTTTCTGCGTTTAGGATTATCATAATAAATCCATTTCTCATCACCAGTGACAATACGATGCAAAAATGATTTATTTTTATACCGCTGCAGTAACATTTCGGACATTCAAAATCGCCGTTCGACGTTTCTTGGCTTCAATTCGTACGGCACCCAGTTTCCTTTTGAATGAATCCCAGTGCTTTTAGGCGCAGGGAAACGGCTTGTTGCGTGAGGCCCAATGATGCAGCAAGTTCTTCTTGAATCTGACACGGATCCTCATCCAGTAAAGCATCCAATTCCTCATCTTCAAAACATTTCGGCTTTCCGGGGCGATCTTTGTCTTCAACTCCAAAATCACCACTTTTGAACCGTTTGAACCACTCGCGGCACGTCGATTCACCAATACATTCCGCCCCATAAGTTTCCGAAAGCAAACGATAGGCCTCAGCCGCACTTTTCTTCATATTAAAGAATAAAAGCAGCGCTTCCCGCAAATGACGTTTATTTGGCTGGAAACTTGCCATGATTTTGCTCGATAAAATGTACGACACCGATAGAACTGCTCAAATATAACGCTGCAAAGTTGTTGACAGATACAAAACCTACAAATAAAACACATGGGGTCTGACATTTCTGCCCGGGATCCACTGGTGGCGCCATCTCTGACAAACGCTGGAAACTTACTTGTAGACCCAATATATTGTTCCATTTTTAGTCCAAATATAGTTTTCCCTAAGCTCGGATAAGCAAACAAGAACCTGCTCGGAAAGTCTTTTATGGCATGGCTTACAGGGGACAGGAGCGGGACAGACCGAGTTTACACTGGGAGGATAGCTTTGACTAGGATGCCTAAAGCTAGGAAAGAAAGACTGAATGACATCAGCTCAAAATCTGGTCTAAAGGCAAGACATAAGGATGCTGATAAAATTTCAGGTCTTTCGATTAACTAACTTCCAGTTTTATAATATTGTGAGAGACGCAAATAATAATCCAGAATGGCGTGCTGGATGTTGGTTTCTTCCAGTAAAAACAGTCGAAATATACTTGCTTAATGTCCGTAACACAGTCTGAGCACCTTAAACAACCGGCTCATCACTTACGTAATAATTTATTGACACTTATTTACGTGAAAGTCAATCTCCGTGGCAAACGTTTATTTCGAAATATTGTTTCTTCTATTTAACGAAGTAGCACGCATATGCGAAGTTAGAACACTCGTAGCTATTTTATGGGGTTCAAAGCGAGTCTCAGAATAATTGTAAAAATAAATTGCTAATATTTTGATTACACATTGTTATCAGTAGAAGCCTTCCATATAAACAGAGTCTCAATACAATCAAATAGGTCGTTAATGTTTAGTGCTTTGCATCACTGGGAAGTGTCAATTCTTGAAATTCAAAATATAAGACTTGGGTGGTCTTGAAATTAGAAAAACCAAAAAAAAACTAAAAATAAATGAGGAAAAACTTGACTCATAGGGATGGAGATGTTTTGTAGGAATCACAATATGAACTGGAGATAATATTCAACCTTGGAAAACTGCGTACGTAATAGAGGCAACTGATGACTAAAATAATTGTTATCTCTTTGGACTTCTGCGAGATTGAGATGTCTCGAATACAAGCGAAATCTTTTCTTTAACTAGGACCTACATATGAGGAATGTCCGCGAATTCTAAGCCAGTAGTACTAATCAGGAATCAACGAATTCTATACATACACTTCAGGCACATTAGAAATAACTTGGGTCGAAGACATTATTCCTATTTTTGTTCGACATGGTACCTATCCGAGTTTTTGACGTATTTTACCCCTACATACAATCACAATACGCTAACGTTTGAATGCGTTTTTGATAAGCCGCTCCCACCTAGCAAATAATCCAATTTTTCACGAGTTTGGAATGATGTCTGATTAGATAGAATCTACGATTAACACTGAAATTGATAACGCTGACCATTTGTATTTGTACATCCGCTGATTTGCTTTGACTAAAGGGAAACATGGTCATATCGTTTTAGGTTAAATACAAAGCGGGCAATATTATTATAACGACATTGAGCTTTCTTCTGGAGTCGTAGTCAGGGCAGAAGATCTCAGAACAACATAACAGAATCGGCATTAGTAGGATTTTCACCAACAAAAGCTTTGTCCATGTAGGGATAAAGCGATGTGTAGTCCAGAGAGCATGTAGTCCACTGTATACCTTACCTATAATGGTGATTATGTGGATAGACCAAGTAAGGGTCCGGTTAAATATCAGACAAAGGTTGTTGGCGGAGTCAACGTACTCTATAGGACTTTGAGGTAGTTGGATTGATGGAAAGTGAGTAAGATCCAAATTTCTTTTATGGATCACAAGTGCTTTTGTCTTTTGCGCATTAAGGCGCAGTTCGTTCTTAGTCGACCAAACAATTATACGCTGGAGATCTGTATTTACCTGCGCAGTGGCTTCGTGAATTAAATTCGTTGGAAAGCTTAAGTGGATCTGGGCATCATCAGCGAACAGGTGGATTGCGCTATGTTCAACAATCTTGGGCAGTTCATTTACATAGAGTGAAAAAAGCAATGGTCCAAGAATAGAGCCTTGAGGTACACCCCTCTTTACTGACAAAGGGCATACACATCGGTTACCCGCTACAAGCCGTTGCTGTTTCCCTTCTAAATAGGAAAGTATAAGTTTTGTGGAGGGCAATGAAAAATTGAACTCTTCTCTAAGCTTTGAGCAAAGAATAGTGGGGTTAACCGTGTCGAATGCTTTCGAAAAGTCAAGTAAGGTCAGGGTTGTAACACGGTCTTCATCAACAGCTTTTCTAATTTCATCGACTACCATTAATAAGGCAGTCTTACAACTTCGTTTTTGACCGAAACCAGATTGGTTCTCGCAGAGCAGTTTTTTAGTCAAAAGATAGTTTTGTATCTGCATTTCTCAAAAACTTTTGAAAGGAATGGAAAAATTGAGATTGGTCTGAATTCCACTGTATTTCCATTCGATTTCTTAGGAACAGGAATAATTTTAGCGTCTTTCCAATGAGCAGGAAAGACTGATGTCGTTAAAATTGAGTTGAAGACGTGTGTTATAAAAGGCAATAAATATGGAAGCAGAAGTTGGGTGGATTGCATCGAGTCCCATAATGTTTGATTTGATCGATAGTACCGCTTCTGCAAGGTCTACCTCGCGTAGCATGTAGAAATCAAAGTATGGTTCTCTATAATCGTCCGGTGACTGGTCGAAAGTGGTTAGGTTTACTGAGGAAGGATCACTTGACGCTAAGAAAATTGAGTTAAGCTGGTTGCGGTCTATATCATTAGGAGTTTTACGCCCTTATTTTCCTAACCCAACTTCACGGATATATTTCCAAACCTCTCTGCCTGAGGAACAGCTACTAAATTTCCTATAGTAGAAAACGCGCTTGGCATTTCTTATTTTAGAAACCGTTTTATTGCGGAGTTTGCGATATTTATTCAAAAACTCATGCATTCGGTATTTCTTCTAGCTTTTATGGGCATCATCACGCTTTTTCATGAGCTGTAGGATATTAAGAGTAAGCCATTGAAGGAAAGGGGGCTTGGCAAGTTTTGCTTTTAACGGCGCATGTTTGTTGAAGAGGAAAGCAATTTTTTCCTGCAGAAAGTTAGTTTGATCATTAACAAGAGGCATCCGATATATACACTCCCAGCATGTGTCTATAGTGTCTGCTTGCAATTGAGCATAATTTAGGTCATGAAAGTCTCTAAACATGACTTTAGACTCAGCAAATTCGTTTTTAGCGTGGTAGGTTAGATACATCGAGTCATACTTTGAGAATGCGGGTGCTAAGAGTTGGCTATACAACAGGACTTTCCCCATATCGGATACAAAAATTGAATCGATAAGAGTCGAAGCAATGGTCTTAAAGTGGGCAGGGGTAGACTTGTTGACCGGGTTTAGATCGAGCGATTTCATAATTTCCAAAAAGCCTATGGAGCCGGATATATCTAGCAGGTAACAATTAAAATCGCCACACATAACTATGTTAGTGGCAGTATAGCCTTTCTCCTCGAGGATGACATAGAGTGGAGCAAAAGCGATGGATATGGCGATCAATATTTCCTCATGACTACATTCGATGCTTAAGAAATAGTATTCGAGAGGGCAGTCCTTGCTGGATTTGCATACAAAGTTAAAATCGAGTGTATTCCGTACATACAATGCAGCTCCACCTCCATTAAGTTCTACTCTCACCTCTAGGTAAAGCAAAGTCTGGAAGCTCTTTTACCTTTGACTGAAGGTAGGACACACTTCTCTTTCATCGGGATGATGGTGTAGGAATCCCATATACGGATCCACGGCAGTGTTCATGGCTCTAGTAAGGTTGAGCTATTTGGTGCACAACTCACTTTAGAGACACGTTGATGTATTTATGTATATGGTTGTGTCGGGACCCTAGAGTAGATATACTCGCACCCGAATGCTGAATATGGCAACAGCAGCTCTCATAACTTTAGCGAGACTACTGAAGTCGCATAGTTCAGTCGGGACCCCCTTATCTAGGCGCTCTATTAAGGACCTGACCCTCCAGACTCCACATCGAAAAAAAAAACGTTCAGAAACAGCCAACATCTTCGGATACGGGCGGATATAATGTTGAGGATCCAAGCAAACGTCTTAAGAACAACGAATTTCGAATTGAATTCCTACTCGAGGGAGATTTAAGCAAAAAGCATGTAAGCGAATGTCTCATAGCAATGCTCATTATTGCCCAATTCAGAGATATAAGCTCGACTTGCACGCATGTTCCACAAGCAGATAAGGATGACAGGACAAAAGATGAATTCTATGAACTCGTAGACCGAATCGATACTCCGAGCCCGAGGTATGGCATCAAAATTTGTAATTGAAAACCTTACGTATCCGTTTTTGAGCGGCTCATCGGATAATACAAAATAGGTAAGAATATGTATCGAGGCGTAATCATATTGTAACAGCCATAATGGGGCTTAGTTATCTTCTGATCAATCAGCCATCAACCAGATTAATCACGTTGCGATTGACGCTAGAGAATCCTCCGGTATTCTTAATGTACGGACTTTTTGAGGAGCCAACATCGACTAATGCAGACAAGTGGATATGGGCACATCAGAAATCGCTAGAATCTTTGCCGTTTCCCTCAAGCTTATACACAATCCACACAACACCAATGGAAATATTGTTTTTGATGTGACTGGTTTCAAAGCACCGCCGCAAAGAAACCACTAGTTTGTTGACGAATTTTGCAGGAAGATGCCGCCAAACAAGAAGCACATAAAGTTGTCCAGCATAGAAGAACGAGAGCTATTAGAGAGCTCTATAAGCAGAAAAGAAGTAAAATGCACAAGCTGCTCGGAAAGTAAAGGAAATCCGACAATAGAACGAACTTTTTTTTTTCATAAACCTTAAAATGCTTGTACCCAGCGCGGGCGAAGGAAATTTGGGGAGGAAGAAAAGAGAGGCACCCATGTGCATTGGTCTTAAATGTTTGCAAGTTATAACGACTAGGAAATAGAGAGCTTTCCATAAGCGAGTTGTACACACGGCTTAGGAACGAATCACGATATTTTTGAGTACATCCGAAAATGGGCTTGAGGGTATACTGATGAGCATTCATAGCGAGACGGGTATTACGGTTGAAAGTTTGAATGGGAGGAATGCTACTGGCGATTTCAATGGAGCACTAGTGGTGGAAATAGCGATAAAACAAAGTGAGACAGGAGACATTACGTTGGTGAGTTTTACCGCACGGTTGTAAATCTTATGTAGCAAATGCAGACATGTTTTAGAAGCACCTGACAAGATGTGGGCATTGTACTCCAATTTTGTGCGGGTGAATTCCTCATATATTTCGGTCAGATCAGAGGGGAGAAATATTTCTGACATCGCTTGAGGAAACCTAGACGACACCGAATATGTGGTCATTCTAACGTAAGTTGCCATTGATACGCGTACCGGGAATAGAAAGTTTTTTAGTTTCGACGATGCAAGTGCCATTGATACACAGCGGCTGGGTGCTCAAATTTCGCTTTAACGACAACAGACAGCATTGTATTTTTGAAGCATTAAATTCCACACTGTTGGTGGTTCCCCAATTAGTGATCCTGTGTATATCGATATTTAATGAGCTCAGCATGCGTTGCCGTTGCCGTTCTATAGCCGAAGAGCAGGGACGTGAGTCCGGGAACGAATATGAAAAGCAGGGAGTGCTCTCGTCAGCAGAGGATTTGGAAGTGGCAGGCAAGCGTTCATTGATGAAAATTAAAAAAGAGTGTCGGTGACAGAACGGAGCCCTGGCTCACACAAGTATCTATTTTGTGAATATCAGGCTTGGAACCATCCTAGACAACTTGACCGAATTGACAACTTGAAGGTAATATCTTATCCATTGAAGAAGAGAGTCTGCGATCCTGAAAGCACGCATCTTCGACGAAAGAGCTTTATGTCAAACTCTGTCAAATGCCTTAGAAATATCAAGTGCAACTATCTTGCTTTCGCCAGATTGATGTACGTTTTGGTTCCACTTTTTGGTGAGACATGACATCACCATTGAGAAGTTTTCGAGTTTCGAAATATTTCATGGGCTGACGGTTTATCAGCGTTTCCATGACCTTGGAAAGAAGGGACGTAAATACAATGTAGGAAGAGAGAGAGAAGAAGATTCGCCTTTTTTAGGGATGGACTGGACAAATGCTGTTTTTCATCTGCTCGGAAAGGGCCCTAAAGAGTAGGATTGATGAAAAAGCTTATGCAGTCGTTTTGCCAACGAGGAAGTACACCTCCTCCCCTGGACCAGTGGATTTGTTGAATGTTAAGATCTTTAAGTACTACTACACGAGTGTGAAAATGAAATCTTCCCATTGAAGATTCGACACACTCAAGTGTAGGCGGGGACAAAGTACAATCTGGAAGTGTTAAACTGGCTGCAAAGTGTTCAACTAGCAGATTGGCTTTCTCCAAAAAGCTGACAGCTGGAATGTCATCGTAAATGAGCGTTGGGATGGAGGATGAGGCAGAATTTCTAATGTTTTTGACAAATGACCAACAATTTTTACTTCCTTTGGGACATTGCAGTATTTTTTTGCTTCAGTTTTTGGTCGTATTGGAATTTCACGCGCTTGAGAAAGATGTTGCAGTCATTCCTGGCTCGTTTAAACTTTTTTCGGTTTTCCTCTGTAGGGTTGGTCTTGAAGGAATAAAGGATCTCATTCCAAAGCGAATAGTGTCTGTGATCATATCAGCAGCGCAATCCACGTCGTTATCGAGGAAACTAAACGACCAGTTAAAATTTCTAAAGAAGTTGTTAAGTCCTTCTTTTGTCTAACAGCGTCGTCGATGTACGAGAAATTAGTTGATATGACACAATGGTCCGACGAGCCTAGAGAGAAAAGTACACCAACAATGTACTTATCAAGGTGAAAAGTTAAAAACAAGTCCAGGGTGTTGGGGGTATGACTATCAACGTCTCGTATTCGCTCATTTACATGATCTCATTTACAGATCTCAACACACTGCTCTTCGGGTGCTGTCTGTCCATAATGTCAAAACCATTCAGATAGAAGCTCGTAATAACGATTTCAGTATGAGGATATACGGATTCAATTCTTTGTGTAGAGTCAGATAGCGCATCGCACTCGTTAAAGGTCGAATTGCTGTTCAGCTTGGGGATAATGTGCTTACGGAGATGGAATTTTAACCACATGAAACTGTATTCCGGATTGGGACAGGGATTATATTGTGGTGGAGTTTGGTAAGCTACATCACTACGGAAATTATTGGTATTGTCTTGCGTTATAGCATATGTACAACATACAGCACAGAAACTTGGACACCGACAAAAGTGGATGAAAATGCTCTTGGATGCTTATAGTGAAAAATTCGTCTGCTTATTTTCGATCCCGCTTACATCAATGAAGAATAGAGGAGACGTTTACGCAGTGAACTGTAAGGGATGTACATCGAACAAACAGGCTTAGATGGCTAACTCACCTCGAACGCATAAACGACGGCAGTAGGGGTGGGTTGAAGTCAGCACTTCAAGGTGACTGTGTTCCAAGATGGCTGAGTTACATCAGAATAGGTCTACTTCTACTGAGTCGTCCCTCCGCGTGAGAATCGAGTGCTCTTCAGGAAAGTCAAGATTCATTTGCTTAACATGTCCAAGTCACGTTAAGCGATTCTATGGCTCAAACAAAATTCTGTTGCAAGATATGAAATTTACTGAAATCAGTGGAAAGTAGCCACCCGACATGATATACTCGTATGAGTGGCCTTCTAAAGGTCGAAAGACCATCATGTTGATGACCTGTGCCTAACAGGTTAACAGAACTCAAATAGATATCTCCCTAAAATGTCGGTTCAGCGCTGCCTTCTCAATTAAGTGGTAATGAGACGAGCACCAAAGCTGATGTCAGAACAAAGCAAGCCACTTAACCAAATGACTGAAATCGTTTATGCCCCACAAATGGTCGGCTGCATACTCGTATTGTAAAGTCAAATCCTCTTATCAATCTGTTTTTGCCAGGCAACTTTCTGAAACCTTAATTACCATCTCATCATCTCACTAACTAGAGCAAACACACCTAGGGCCTCCAAGTATGCACCCTCTATGGAATGTGGTTTTCCAGCATTTTTCACCTAATGAGCCTATAGCAACCCTTTCGCCTGGCTTAGTCCTTGTTCATCATTTTATATAAAACACGTTGTTGAAATAATTTCAAATATTTCTAGACCTCTGTTCGCGTTTTAATTATTCAACCGACGAAATCGCACGTAACAAGTGCTTAACCACAACCGCAGGCATTCCTTCACCTCAGCTGAAATCAACTCTTCGTATAATTTCCCGAACCGTAAGTGTATAAAAGATAAAAGGTAACATAATCATATCTACGAGTACATACGTACATTATACCACATAACCAGACAGACAGACCGTCAACCATGTAGACCTACAGACATATGACGCCCTCGTTTGGTTACTTTAGTGGTTTCTGTCTCTAATAAGGTGTGATGCTTATAAAACATATTTTTAATTGAAATGTCAGACGAACTGAGAACACTTAGCAAATACTTGCAAATATACAGATATTCAGATACACCAGCTAACACCCACCATCCGCCTTCCGCCTCACGCCTCCCGCCTCCCGCACCCATCGCCCACATCAGCTTCCGCAGAGAAGGCTGGAAAATTTGTCCTTTTCTTCGGTGGGTTTTGTGGCCCCCTTTTATTTTTTCGGGGGCGAGTTGGACTATACTATATATGTGTGTTTGTAGTTGTCAGGCCCTCGTTTAAAATATCCGTACATCTAACGGATGGATGATTTGCTGGAGGGTTGAAAGTGGTCAGTGGAAATTTTAAACAGTGCAAAGAGAACAAAGAAACTCAAAATGATTTTATTTATCCCTTTGGTGCCATTTTACCCTGGCAGTGGTAAGGAACAGATTATATAAGTCTCCCTTCTAGGACGAGTACATGTAGACGTGCTTCCTTTCGGTTTTAACTGCTGGAACAATGGCAAATTGTCTAGCGCGTTCTTTTTTTTCGTTTTTTTTTTTTTGCTGGTTCTTTCAATTTTTACCCCCCACAATTTTTTGCTTTTAATTTGAATGGGGATTTGTGTTTCCAAATTAACTTTTTGTAACCATTTCCAGAAAATGTTTTAACGAGGGCATAAAGGAATTACTATTATTTGCGTTTTTATTACATCTGTTTGTGCTTTTTTTTTTGTGGGGGAATTTCTTTTTTTCTGGAGCCCACAATGTGCTGTCGTTCTTTGTTTTAGGTTTGACTTCATCAGACAGCATCATTGTTGGAGGAATTATGAAGGATCTACGGTCATTCCAACCCACACATCCTCGTATGAGTACCAGTGTACTAGATACTAATTTAATCCGATTTGAAAATTGAAAGTTCTTTATGGCGTAGGAAGGGCTTTTTTGTTTTTTTTTTGGTTTTTTGAATTTGCGAGTACAAAGTGTTTAGGTTTAGAGCTTATCAGGATAAGTGGCTTAAGGCTTCTGACAATGGATACTCAAAAAGAATATTAAATGATGTAGAAATAATGTGCCGGGGAAGTGAAATTGAATTATAGAGGTC
The DNA here is from genome assembly GCA_963966105.1 of Volucella zonaria. Taxonomy (NCBI): domain Eukaryota; kingdom Metazoa; phylum Arthropoda; class Insecta; order Diptera; family Syrphidae; genus Volucella; species Volucella zonaria. The sequence continues at coordinate 11,698,506 of OZ014530.1, forward strand.
GTGGTTGGATTAGACCACTGGGGATTAGAAAAAGGCCTTACGCCTTAGAGTTATCTAAAATTTAAAACCATGCAGTCATGGTACTTTAAATCTATGTTTGGCTTAGGCGAAGTTGTACTGGGAATAGTGATCCACATGATTCATCTTCTTCATAGTGATGTGTACTGTCAAAACAATATCAAAGATGTACTCCTATTGGGAAAGGAGGAGGGTAATCAGCAACACTCTGCCGAAGATTCGATGGCAATTGCAACAAAACATTATGGGAACAGTGCAATCAAAACCAAGCGAAACACACTCAGGTGATTTTGACAATGGAATTCCCGAGATGGAGTCAAGATCCACGTCAGAGGCAGATCCATGGACTACCTCATTTATGCAGCGAGTAATTCCACCTATTCCGGACTCAGGTTGTACATAAATTGTTCAGCATCTTGCCTGGTTGTCGAAATATAGATTGTGATGGAGCAGTTTCAAGCAGCGATCAGACACACCCACAGACACTACCCTCAGAAGGATCTGATCCTCGGGTTAACTACTCGACTGTAGAAAATACGTTCCGAAGCAATAAATAGCCGCGAACATGGATGGATTAAGTGTTGAAAACGAGAATGACTTTCGGCTTAAGAGGGCGAACAATTAGCTGAGCTCCTAAACCGCTTTAAAGCGGATTTCACTTCTATTCATAAGATCAATGCACCGAAAACAGCAGCGGTATAGTTCCAATAACAAATGCCACGTTAGCGGAACTCAGGAAAGAAATAAAGCCAAAGAAAGCTCATTAACTAAGCCTCCCTATATCCCTATACCCTATATATACCAACCCACTTAGGCCTATTGGCCCATTGTGATGCCATGTGGCTATATGATTCTCTTGCTAATGGAATCAGTTTGAGCTTATTATGAAGCGTAGCAGACTGTTTACGCCTATATTTTTTAGATCGTTTAGGTCGTTGTAGAAGAAAGCTCCTAAGTGACGTTTTCTTTTCTGGGAGAGAGCTGGACATGTACTGAGTAGGTGGAGGATTGTCTCCTCCTTTTCGTCGTCCATGCAGCTATATTATAAGCTTGGCACGTTTCGAGTCAATGAAAAGTTTCTGAAGTCATAATGATACCAAAACTAGGGGACCCACCAAATAACAAGATGTTCTGTAGACCGATTTCAGTTCTTCTTATTTTATCCAACATTTTTTGCAGGATACTGCTTGAGCGTATTCTACCGATTATTGACGGAAAAAGTCGGATCCCTGATCACCAATTTGGGTTCAGAAGCGAGCACTCTATTACTGATCAGGTGAATAGAATCACCAATGTTATGGATAGAGCTCTTGAAGAGAGAAAGTTTTGCTGAAGCGTATTTCTTGATGTTACGCGAACCTTTGACAAGGTTTATTTAAATTATAGTAGATCTTGCCTTTAAGCCTTTATAATATGCTGATATCGTATGTGTGTATGTATACCTAGAACAGACACGAAAACTAGTTTTCGCAATTGAACGAAATTTTAGCCGGCATACCGCAAGGAAGTGTTCTCGGTCCGCTACTATATCTCCTATATAGTCGTGATATAACGCAGGAACAGAGCAGCTTTTTGGTTCCATTTCCTGGTTACTTGCTATACTAAAGGGACAATGGTTAAATTATGAAGCGCTCTTAATAATTTAAAAGGATGCACAAAGGTCTGGCAGATTGCTCTTCTTGAAACCCGTTTTTTCAAAACTTTTTTCTATTTATTGGGTCACTCAATGGGCATAAATTGTAGAACATCTTATTCGAAATGGCCCCTATGGCCACTCATCATTGCTCTGCTCGGACATTGCTCCACAACGGACCATAGTCTAATGGATTGACGTCTGTGCTCCCAAGTGGCCAATCACTCGTGGAAATGAAGTTCGAAACGTGGTTTCTGAGCCATGTTTGAGTTCTTTTGCCTTATGAGCTGGAGCGGAGTCTTTTTGAAAAGTCCACGGTTTATTTGTCAATAGTATTTTATTGAGGGACTACACAATGTTCACGAAAACGTCCGTTTGAAATAGAGCTCGGTGACCCCATCGTAAGCGATTTCACACCAAATCATCACAAAAGCTGGGTGGTGACCACTTTGAACTCTCGGAACGAGTTCAGACTCATATTCGCCAAACGATTTTTTAAAGATGAAAATTTTCTCGTCACTAAAAGGAATTCGTCTGAGACCGTTCTTCGCGTACTGACGTAGGAAGGCTTTCGATTTCTGTTTCAATACTTTTATGAGTAAGTGGCCGGTGCGTCTTTTATACGAGCTATGTCATAAATTACGTTGATTTCTGCTGATGATTTTGATGACGATTCACCACGGCTTTGATGACTTGTGGCGTTAGCACAGTGCATGGACGGCCAGATTTTGCACAAACGATTATTCCACCAGTATACTCAAATATTGTAACTTCACGGTACGATGCACAATGTTTCGTGTGATTTTCAGTGGACGCAGCATCCAAAAGATTTCGCCTTTTTCGTAGCCGCATTTTTGCAGGCTGGCGAACCCTATTCCATGATTGCAAACAACTGACGTTAAAAACTTTTTTACAGGAGAACTTTGCATGAATGTCTAATGTAAAATAGCCGTCAATTTGGTGTATATACGTCCATTGGTTCTTGAGAATAAATATGTTCATTTCGTGTATCAAAACATTTGCTAGTACTAGGTATAGTCGTAAAAATTTCGGGCGAAAGTAATCTGTTGTGCCGTCTTTAAAGGACTAAATCGTTCGACCTAGTGCGATGGTGATTGCTATAGAGTATCGCCTATTTAGATCCGGATTTGTCATCAAAGGCAGACTTAGGCAGGTAGTCTTGAACATCAGGCATCTAAGCGAACGCCTGATTACAATCCGCTTCGTCTTTTGTGATTTAAACGGCAAGCTAAGAGAAAGGGAGCATCTTCCGCGGCACACTTGGAAGACATAATTTACGAGTACAAGACAGCAGCTCTGAAAAGGGATTTGCTTCGTGGCGGGGAACGAAATGTTACCACAGTTAGTACATGTTTTTCACACCTTAACATCCACAAAGGAGCCTGGCAGTAATCTAGTCAAAAAGTCCGCCGGTATTCTGCAAACATTTTTCCGATCGATTCCCCGAAAATTCCTAAGCCACCTTAACAAAAGTACTTTTTCGACACAGAGTCTCGGAAACCGCATACAAGGCCGCTAAGAAGGAGAAGAGAGAAACAGTCTGTTTTCAGAAAATAAAGAAAGAAGCAGAAGAGAGCTGGCTTGAGGCCATGGAGCTATACCAAATTGTGAGAAAAAAACTTTCCAACGCCACGAATACCGAGCAGAATTATTCCTGCAGACTGTTTGCCGGCGAGGACCACATAGTTATCAGGCTATGTCTACAGTAGTAACTCAGACTATTGATTAATTAGAATCAGATTTTAATGAAAAGTGAGTTTACGAAATAGATCTGGGATTCGAGATATAAAGTACCGAGCAATTGAGTACCCCCGACTATTTTCTCTAGGGCTACCTGAAGGCTTGATTTATGGGAATAATCCAGCATCTTCTGACGACTTGGAAGTCAATATTGTGACGGTTATTCGCGATGTGCAAGCCGATTTACTTGACAGTTAGGCAAAAGTGGAACTGAGAGGATGATTTTTGTGTTCGTGGTGGTCTTACGGCCCAAATCGCTTCCATTCCTTTAATTGAATATCCTGTATTTTGTTTTAATTTAAAATTCTCACTCTCTAAGAATAACAACACTTAAGTGACAGGACACGCTTTAAGAGGAACTATGTGAGTTCGCTAATATTCCGCTTAAGCTCAGAACAAAACAAAAGGCAGAGGAAGCTGTTCAGAACCTGAACCTCACCAAACGATTTACATTGAAGTATCGGGCAGATCGCATGTCTCATTGACTTCAAAAGGGGTTAGTTTGCTGAGAAAGTTTCGAAGAGATGCAGAATATGGTTAACTTCTCGAAGCATTCTAGATATTGGCTCCAGGTGCCTGTAATTCGTTCTGTGAAGTTTGAGGCGGAAAAGTGGCACAGACCTAAGATTGCGTGGATTGGTGTTAAAAGAAATAAGTTGAAGTACAGAAGGATAATCGATATTACCAACTAAAATTTGATGAACAAAGAGAATGTCGGCAACTTTTCGGCGTATAGAAAGGGATTGTAAATTTATAAGTTTCAGCCGGTCAGTGTAAGGTGGTAAGTTTTAGCTATCATTCCAGGGAAGAACAAACCGTAAAAACCTGCATCGAACAGCTTTTACCCCGATAATGTGGGTTCTGTAGTAGGGCGACCAAACTTGGCTTGCTCAAAAAGAGGCTTACTAAAGGTTATGTAAAGGGATTAGGTAGCAAAAGGATTGGAGAACTCATTAGGGCTTGATAAAACCAAGTGCAGAGTTGGTTTTTTTCATTATATAGGGTCTTCCAATAGGGATTTCCGAAGTCAAGTTGGCTGCCATTTATTCAATCTGTTTTGCCAAATGACCATAGATAGACATAGCGTTCTACAACACGAGCAAATGATAAAATTGTTTTATCAAAATGGATGTTCTGTTCGGGTAACGTTCCGCGCGCTTCGCCGATTTTAAGGTCGCCAAAATCGTCCTACCGGGAGGACTATTCACAGTGTGGTGGATAAATTTGAGTCCACTGGTTTAGTAAGCGATAAACCAACACCCGTTCGTTGACGAAACGCAAGATTTGCTAAAAACATCGCCGCTGTCCGTGAGAGTGTGCAGGAGAATCCGATGCAATCGATTTCACTTCGCTCACAAGAACTCGGCCTTTCGCAGACCACAATTTGGCAAATTTTGCACCGTGGCTTGGGCCTGTACCAGTACAAAATTCAACTGACCCAGGAGCTGAAGGTAAATGACCATAGACAACGACGTTTGTCCGCTAAATGGGCTCTGGAGCAGTTGGAAACTGACCTTAATTTTCATCGAAAAATTATTTTCAGCAAAGAGGCCCATTTTTGGATGAATGGGTACGTCAACAAACAAAATTGTCGAATTTGGGACGATACCAATCCACATGAGATTCAAAAGCGTCCAATGCATCCCGAAAAAGTCATTGTTTGGTGTGGATTTTGGGCTGGCGGCGTCATCGATCCATATTTCTTAGAGAGCAACGTTGGCCAGGCCATTATCATTAACGGCGAACGCTATCGGTCGATGATTACCAGCTTCTCTTGGCCTTAATTGGATGATATGGACAACAACGGAATGTGGTTTCGGCGCTACATGTCATACAGCTCATTCCACTTAGGAAATTCTGTACGAGCGATTCGAGTGCATGGTCATCTCACGTGCGGATGATGTGAACTGGCCACCGAGAGATTTGACCCGGTTAGATATTTTCTTGTAAGGTTTTCTGAAGCCGCAGGTTTATGCGAATAATCGGTCGAATTCAGCCTGATTTATGCCCCAGAGTTATGGAAAATTGGACATTTCGGGTGCGCGCCACCCAGAGAAGCCGCGGCGGACACTTGAACGATGTTATATTCCATACATCATGACATCGATAGGTCTTTCAAACGAATAAAAAATTTCCAAGATATCTCACACACACTTTGTTTTATTTAAATTTAAAGATAGGAAGCGCTTAATGAAAGACCCTTTATTATCAATGTGAGAACGGAAATTGAGTTCCTTATCACAGATAACACCTAAATCACGCAACTCGTTCACTAAGGGAACAGGCAGATTAAAGATTAGATAGTAGCGAGGTGAAGTAGGGGGGCGCTTACGGGTATAAGTTATAGCCTGACACTTACTGATGTTAAACTCAAGAAAATTCTTCTGATACGAAGTACACAATCTGTCTAAATCTTCCGGCAGTGGTAGGCAGTCTGAGGAAGACGATATCGTTATTTTCACCACCAGTGCTCCATTGAAATCGCCAGTACCATCCCGCCCATTCAAACTTTCAACCGTAACACCCGTCTCGCTATGAATGCTCATCACTGATGAGTCATCAGTATACTCTCAAGCCCATTTTCGGACGTACTCTAAAATATCGTGACTCTTTCCTAAGCCGTACAACTCGCTTATGGAATGCCCTGTCGATCTCTGTATTTCATGGTCGTTATAATTTACAAACATTTAAAAACAATGTACATCGGCACCTGTCTTTTCTTCCTCCCTAAATTTCCTTCGCCCGCCCTGTGTACGAACATTTTAAGGGTACAAAAACCCCCTGAGCGCGCACTGAAAAAAATCTAAAAATGTGTATGAATTTTTAATGATGCAATCAACATCATTAATGGTCAGAGTAAATAATAAAGGACCAAGGTGGCTGCCTTGAGGGACACCAAAGGAGGCTTTAACTGGGTCGGAAACCATAGACCTGGATAGAACATAGTAATGTCGTTCATTTAAATAGAATTGAACCCATTTTATAAAGTTTATTTGGAAGCCAAGAGCCTTAATTTTAGGAGCATTATATCATGAGAAATTCTATCGAAGGCTTTGCTGAAATCGGTGGCAATCACTTCAACTTCATTTTTCATTTCCAGATTCTAGTGTACATAAAGTGCTTGATACAAATTCCATTAAGTTGGTGGTCGTAGATTTACCTTTGAGAAATCCGTGCTGGTTTTGGGATAGTTGCTCATATGAGCATAACTACAAATGGCACGACTCTCTAGAAAACCGGCGTTCCTTCATTAGGAAAGACAGACTCCTTAGAGGCGACTTTTCGGATCACTATCCTTTTGATAAAGCCCTAAGTGTGCTAGGCGCTTGCTATGAGAGTGACGACAAGGAGGAGTACCCGGTGTGGTGAGGTCTGGTATTGTAGACACTTCCCTACTGAAGCGTTTTCTCAAGTTTCTTCAAAAGATTGATAAATTTCAGTAAAAGGAACATACAAGGAATACATTGCTTTGGCCACATATAACCGTAGGGCTCCCGCGGTTCCTACTGCAGCTGGTCATTGGTTTGTGATATGGTACATATTGCTGAAGTCCTACTCGTATGTGAAGAATCACCTTTGTACGGCTGTTTGCATTCAGTGAATCATTTGCTTCTGGAGTTTCCACCTGGTATTCCCAAATAATCACAAATACCTGAATGATCAAAAAAAGAAGATGAAAATGGCTTGTCCATAGTTGGCAAAACAGGTCTGCAGTGCCTGTAGCTAAGAATAGATTAACATGGTTATTGCCAATCAAGAGCATCGACCAGCTCCAAGGTGACTAAAAAAAATCACTTAAGAGCTGTGTGTCCACCTCGAACGCGATTCCAAGGTCCCGATGTAACATGATTACTCGAATTGTTAAAATTATATTTAAAAAAAAAAGTAATACTTTTAAGTGTACGTTTTCTAAAATGAAGCACTTATTAGTGGCCGCTTTTTAAATGCTCTCTAAAACGGCACTTCGATCGTATTAATGTTTTTTGCTTTAATTGAGCAATCAGAATGAGTCATACCCGTGTATCAATTTTGTTGCGTTTTGCAAAAGTAAAACTTGAAATGTATTACAGACGGATACAAGGTGCGGGTATGCATGGTTATCCATGTGCTGGCACAAGCTTTTCATTGAAAAGATCGCATTACTTCTTGTGCAGTCTAATATGGTCTGCTGCGTACTGTTTTTTTTTAATTTCTCATCGCATAAAGTGTTTCTTGTTTTAATTACATAAACACAAAAGTGAAAAGATGCATAATAAAAACCGAAAATTTCCATTAACAAATCGCTTAATTGAATTAGGTCAATAAGCAACTGGCTCTGGCTAAACTTGGTGCTATACTAACTCGTGTACAGCCGAAAAACAAGATCGAAATGAAAAAATCATTATGACTTGCAGGTTTGAATTTCAAAATATCATTTGCCGAATTCTTGTGGTAAATGTTAATTCTTGTTTCGAAGTAAACAAGTTCTCAAATGAAGACCGCATAACCCAAACTTAATTGGGATGTCCACGGATTATGAATTTTACAATTGAATGAATGCAAAGATGAGTAGTTTGCGTCGGTGGGTTTTCAAAAATTGTAGGTCTGGCATGGACATAGTCAAGAATTCGCAGTTCTTAAATGCGAGATCTCTGTGGAACTGTGGAAAGGAAATCTCCACTAGAAAGGTGCTTACCGCACCTAATGAAGATGGTTCTGATCACTGGGTTAGATTTCGTAACCGGTTGGATAAACATGAAAATGTTGAGATGACGTCTTTGGTCGTAAGACTGTTGGTAATAATGGGCCGTCATTAAAACTAAATTGCTTCATTAATTGCTATTGTTAGATGCGTTGCTTAAAATAGTCAGCCAAGACGTATTTTATTTATAATTAGAATTTGGTTTTTAATCATTTCATAACAGGAACTTACGTACGTCATACACTCTCTGCTCAGTATATCATTTGGTGTTAGCTTGTTGGTTCGTAAGCAGATTCAGCAACCGCAAGGAGCCCACTAACTAGGGTTCCTGTAATCCAATAATGACAACTATTTACCAAAATGAGATCTTCGGATTATGCTCGAAGTATGGTATTTCACGCATAATTTTAACTTTGAAATCGTACTCTTGAACTATAGAAATTATTTTTTTTATTATTTTTTCGCTTCTTATGGGATGACAGTGGTAAGGCTTAGCTCTGTTGAAGGTGTTACTGCTGACGGTGGAACACGGTGAAATACAATTTAACCGCTGAATGTTGATAAGAATTTTGAGACAACGTCCTTGAATTTGGCATCTACAGTGTCGGAGATATTGTCTTTCGAAGCGATTTGGTTAAGAAGACCTTGTTCGGTGGTCTTGATCTGTTGTAAGAATTTCTTTTCGAATTTTGTGATCTTAGCTGGGTCGATATTGTCCAAATGACCACGAATACCACAGTAGATGACAACGACTTGATCTTCAATGGGCATTAGCACGTATTATCCTTGTTCCAACAATTCAGTTAGTCGAATACCACGATTCAACAATTGTTGAGTGGCAGCATCCAAATCGGAACCGAATTGAACGAGGGCAGCTACTTCACGGTATTGAGCCAATCCCAATTTCATGGAACCGGCGACCTGTTTCATGGCCTTAGTCGGGGCAGCTGAACCGACACGTGATACAGACAGACCGACGTTGATGGCTGGTCGGATACCCTTGTAGAACAATTCGGGTTCCAAGAAAATCTGACCGTCAGTGATAGAAATGACATTGGTTGGAATGTAGGTAGACACATCACCGGCTTGGGTTTCAATAACAGGCAAAGCACTCAATAAGCCACTGCCCATGGCTGGAGACATCTTGGCGGCATGTTCCAACAAACGTGAATGCAAGTACAATACATCAGCGGGGTAGGCTTCACGACCTGGTGGACGACGCAACAATAGAGACATTTGACTGTAGGCCACAGCTTGTTTGGACAAATTGTCATAGATGATTAAGGGGTGCTTGTCCTTGTCATTTAAATACTCACCCATGGCACAGCCAGAATATGGGGCCAAGTATTGCCCCATAATAAGCGACAGTGGAACGCTTCTGACCAATAGCAACGTAGTTACAGTACAATTTCTTGCTCTCATCTTGACCATCGTTGAAGCGCTTCTGGTTAATGATGGTGTCAATGGCCAAAGCTGTTTTACCTGTCTGCCTGTCACCGATCATCAATTCACGCTGACCACGACCAATGGGTACCAATGAATCGACAGCTTTGATACCAGTCTATATAAGTTCGCGCACAGACACACGGAAGCGATCCTTGGTGTTGATTGGTCCTTTACCATCAATTGGGTTACCCAAAGCATCAACAATACGACCCAAAAGCTTATCACCAACTGGAACGTCGACGATAGCATCGGTACGCGTAACAATATCACCCTGTTTGATCAGTTTGTCGTTACCGAAGACGACAACACCAACGTTATCCGGTTCCAAATTCAAAGCCATACCCTTCAAACCCGAAGAGAATTCCACCATCTCGTCGGCTTGGATGTTTTTCAAGCCATAGACACGAGCAATACGTCACCAATGCTCAATATACAACCAGTTTCTTCCAAATCAGCCTTTGGGGCAACACCCAAGATCCTTTCTTCCAAAATGGAAGAGATCTCAGCGCTGCGCACCTGTGATGAGACATGCAGTTTACGGGCAGCTAGAGAAGCAGCTAGGTAGGCGCCCTTGCAGGCAATCTGTGCAATAGCCTTTGGCAGGTTACGGGTCACGGAGGAAGCCAAACGTGCGTATAAGAGTGACATTTTTCCAAAATTGATGTGAAAAAATTCCAACTGTTCACTTCCCTAGTATTTTTCAAAGATGGTTGCCGAGAAAATATTCACGTTCACGTTCATTTTACTCGCACGGTAAAGGTTTTCTCTTGCAGCGAATTAGTGCCTTGCTTCGAATGTTTCGTTGAAACGAAGAGCCTTCGTTGTTTAAATTTGTTGGATGTAGACGTTATACAGACTGCTATCTTTCGAGTCACATTGTCAGCATGATCTACTCGCAATAGTAGCAATATCAATTTCTTCCCATCCCAACCGTGCATTTGCTCTTACTTCTAGTCCGCTCTAGAAACAATGCCTCAAATAACAAACCTATCGGGCTAATGGGCGGCCAGGTAGCAATGATAGTTTTTCCAATTGTTATGTTTCAGCAGCTGCAGAAAAGATACCAATAACATCCAGCTGTCGAAATATTCAGTAAGGTTTGCCGTTTCATCGTGCATCCTTTTACGCTTGTCGAAAGTGTGGAAGTTATTCAAAAATATTATCGAAATCCCGGCTCAGCTGTAAATACGCAACGTGAATTTCATTACAAGGTCGGCCGTCATCATGGCTTCAGTGTACAAGCAATTCGTCGCACCATGGAAAAGTTTGAACAAGAGTACACAGCCACCAATCAGAGAGAGATTGGGCCGAAATGAAGAAAACATAGCCGCCGTGGTGGCCAGTATCAAAGAAGAGCCAGAAATGTCGATTCGGGGCCGATCAACTGAATGGAACATCGCCAGAGAGTCAACCCGGCTTATTCTGCAGTTAGATTTGGGCCTACATCCGAAGCCCAACGACCATAGACAACGTCGTAAGTTTACTAATTGGGCGCTGGAAATGTTGGCCGGAGATCCGAATTTTGGCTAAAAAATCATCTTCTAAGACAAGACCCATTTTTGGCTCAGCGGCTTCGTCAACATACAAAATGGTTGTAATTGGACTGAACACAATACATATACAAGTGTACGGCCAAGCATCGATGCATCCACAAAGAATGACTGTTATGGCATGGTGGATCACCGGACCTTATTTCTTTCGAAATGAGGAAGGAGACACCGATACTCTCAACGCTCTCGGGTATAGGGCGATGTTAACCAACTTTCTATGGTCAGAGCTCGACGACATCTATATGTCTGAGCTGTAGTTTGAACAAGACGGCGCTACATGCCATACAAGCAGCGTTCGAAGTTGGGAAGGAGAAATTTAGCGACTGGGTCATCTCACGGCGAGCGTTCATTAATTGGCCGCAGCGATCATGCGATTTGACACCACTCACTTATTTTCACTGGGGCTACGTCAAGCCAATTTAATTTAATTTTGGTTGTGGCGAAGGCCTCCATTTATTCGGCTCAATACCAGCTATAACTTAAAATTAAACGTAAAACTGGTGAGGTGAGGTGGGTTGGTAGATAAAAGAGACGAGGGACACGTCTATTACGAGGCTTAGTGTTGAGGAAAATAAAGAAGGAACGAAAAAGTCAGCTGCATCTCTGCGTTCCTCAAGGCTGATTAAGTTAATGAGCTTCAGGCGGTTTTGATAGGGGGCAGAATAAAAGAATCCTTCCAGGGCACATCTCGAAGAGCAAATCGAAGGAAACGACGCAAGATGCTTTCGATTCTCGAGATATGAGCACAATGATATGGGGACCACACTTGAATGGCTTACTCTAGGAGGGAGCGAACTAAGGTAATATAGAGGGACCTATTCGCGTATGGGTTGGTCAATTCTTTGAACCAGCGTCTTGCAAAACCTAGTGCAGAGTTGGCTTTAAGGATAAAATACCGAGGTCGCGAAGAGATTTAACGTATAAGATAGGTTGGTTGTGGAGAAGGTAGAGTCAGGGAGGAGGTTGGTGCTGCTTATGTGGAAAGGTGATGAATTGGCAACAGTCGACACGCTATTGCCGGAATAACACCGCACATATTTTACCGAGTCATCAAAAATTGTACCGACTGCTTGAAGCGCTGCCAGTAAGCTGAAGTAGCCATTTGAATGATGTGCTATTCCACACATGAGAGCATGAACGTAGCTTCAAAATAAAGCCAGAGTCAATTTTATATCAGACACCGTTGTTCTTTTATTTAATGTTTTTCCTATAATTCTTATCTGGTCACAGTATATTTCTATCCATAACCGTACCCTGTATACAACATCCCAATCCTCTCAGAATGACGGCGTAAAGAAGACGTTAAATAAAATGGCACATGCAACTAGAAGGGCACCTTGAACAATTTAGCAGGTAGAACTAATGCATCAACTTAATGATCAAGGTCGAGGCCCAACCCCACTCCGGACTCTAGTCGGGTAAAGTAAATCGGACAAGCTTCTCGGTTCAGTTGCACGTGACCTACTACTCGTAAGGCTGCTGACATTCCTGCTGCAGTGATGCATTCCAGAAGTATTCAAGTCTTACGTGAGCTTACTTTGTTGTTTACATAGAGTAAGCTATCTGCTGATTCCTTTTTTACAACATGCTGGTATGGCACTTGTTCATCCCCTTAACCTGATTTTGTTTCAAATTTCCGGAGGTTTGGAGCTCTATTTAAAGAACATTTTGACTCTGAATTGTCAGCATAACATCGGTCTTCAACAACACCCTCCATAAAAACTTCCAACAGCTGATAATGAGGTGATTTTAGAACTTAGTGCGCGACGATTCATTGTTGAATAGTTTATATAGTACATTGCGCCATTTTTCCAAAACCAGAGATCGTCTTAATCCAATTGAGTAATTGCCAAACTCAAAATCGGTTATCATATACAGGGGCTCTTCTTTGACAAGGATGTTTTTACCATCTTCCGCTTCGGGACAATATTGTTGCTCCTCCAAAGAATATGCCAGTTTTAATGGTTTACATAGTCGCTGAGATAAAAATGCGCGCCGCCATATGTACATAAGCTGATTTATTGAGCGAAATCGACGTTAATTTTTCGAGGTGCTCTAAAACCCAGATAAAGAAGCGATAGCGAAGCGGGTTGTTAATTTGTTTCAATTGTTTCACTCATAGCATAGTCGTCTGGTTGTCTGCACTGGTAAAGAGGGCAAGGACTTTGCCACTACTAATATTTTCGATATGCAGATTGCCACAAATTCTGGCTTTAGACTGAGAGGTGCATAGTAATGGCGTTGGACGCAATAGGCTGATCGCATTAACCGATCTTCAATGTACTGAAATAGACTCTAATAAATCATCAATTACTTAATTTTAGAAAGAAACGAATGGAGAAATTTATTTTAAGTAAGTCTATCTCCATTTTGAGAAACGGCTCTAAAGCAGGCTCTGGAGCCGGGATATTCTCCGACGACTTCTGCTCATATCAATCCTTTAATCTACTCAGACACTGTGGCGCATATAAAGCCGATCTCTGGCAATTTTGAATGGAACGCAACATCGTCCATGTGACCACCACGGCTTCTGCTGCAAGCCACAATCCGAAGGTCAAAATTGTCGATGACTTTTTGAAGAACCCACTTATTCAATGGCCGCAATTTTAGTTTGGATGTTATGCTTGAGATCCTAAATTGTCGCTGGGTTATTGGCGTAGACCTGACTCTTCAAATAACCCCACAGGAAGAAGTCTAAAGGTGTCAAATCGCAGGACATCTCCTCTAGCCAAAATAATGCGATTTTCAAATTTCGTTTGATTGATTGATGGATTGTGTGGCCGGTACTACCATCCTGTTGAAACCAGAGATCGTTCAGACCCGATTCATTCAATTTTTGAACAAAATAGCTGGTCAACATGTTGCGGTAACTGTCTCTCCAGCCTCATCTTCGAAAAAGTACGGGCCAATAATGCCGCCATCCAATAATCCGCACAATACAATGACTTTCTTGGGATGCATTGGTCTTTCATGAATCTTGTATGGGTTTTCTAGTCCCCATAAATGATAATTTTGTTTATTTACGTACCTATTCCTTCAAAAATGAGCTTCTTCGGAAAAGATCAAATTCGATGACAAATTGTCCTGGCGATCCAAAATCCAGTTAACAAATCGGCGGCGTCGTAGGTGGCCTAAAGGCTTCAATTGTTGTGTAATTTGAATTTTATAGGCGTGCAAATGAAGATCAACTTTTAAAGTTCGCCGTAAAGTGTTACAAATGAGGCCCAATTGTTGACTTCGGCGACGAATTGAGGTCCCTGGGTGGTTTTGAACACTTTCACTCACAGTGGTGATGTTTTGGCGTGTACGTGCTGGCCGAGCATGCTGATATGGAGTTTTACCCGATACTGAACCAGTTCCTTCAAAACGCTTCACTATTGCACGAATTCTGGACTCAAAGATTAACGAATTTTACGAAATGTTACTTTTACAGATCGCCCATTTTCGTAATAAGATTGAATAACAAAAAATACGTTGTTGCGTGATAAACGACTCACTGGCTAAAATTTCCAAAGATTGTATGACATCTCCCAAATAGATCAACCACATTGAATTCAGTAAATGACAGTATTTGACAGCCAACATCCACACCATCTGTTGGCTCATCCTTTACAAGTACATATAGTCTGCGATTAGATCCCTCACTTTGAACACCGTAAAATCAAAGGTGGTTAAGGATGAGATGACCACCAGAATGCGCTGCTACTGCAAAAAAGGTTATGGTGCCTTGAAGTCCGTTCATATTTAGGCAGACATGCCAAATTTCAGTGCGATACTGTCTTTAGTTTTGTTTTGACGGCTGAGTGTTGTTGACGTGTTTGGCATCATGTTGAGTATGGACAAAAACGATTTTCGTTCTCTCATAAAACATTATTTTTTGAGAGGCAAAACGGCGAAGGAAACAAAAGAAAAGTTGGATAAATATTATGGGGCTAATGCTCCGTCAGACTACACCGTCAAATATTGGTTTCGAGAGTTTCGTGGTGGCCGCAACTCCACTACAGATCAAATCCGCAGCGGCAGGCCCTCCGATGCGGTTACAGAGGACAATGTCATGACAAAATATATGAAATGGTGTTGGCTGACCGGAAAGTGAAGGTGCGCGAGCTAGCAGATACCACAAAGAGCTCACACGCCATATTTTGGGCAATATTCTGCATATGAAAAAGTTATCTTGCCGCTGGGTTCCGCGAATGACCAAAAACACGATCGCGAGAGCACTTCGAAAGTGTGTTTAGACTCGCTGATGCGGAATCGGTCGGACTTTTGGCGTCGATTGGTAACTGGATTTGGATCCCTCGGACTATTATCTCTTCCCAAACCTCAAAAGATGGCTCATCAATTCACAATTCAGCTCACGCGAGGAAATCATCGACGCCACGGAGGAGTATTTTGCAGACCTTCCGGAAAATTACTTTTCGGACGGGATCAAGAAGTTGGAAAATCGCTGGAATAAGTGTATCAAACTAAAAGGGGACTATATTGAATAATATAAAAAAACATTTAAAAAAAAAAATTTTTATTCCCAAGGAGGTTACTTTTCACCCCACAACACAAAATCAAGTTCTGATGGGTTCCGAAAATCGCACCGCTGGTAAACTCGCCAGATGCTAGGAACAAGTAGTAGGAAGCTGAAGACATTATCAAGTGCTCTCTTAGGCCAGTAATAGATGGACCCATTAGGACAGCTGTGAGACATATATATGGACTTGCATCCCAAAGGATCGAGAGAGCTGATCAACCTCAGAAGGGGAGATTTCTTCGAATTCACGAATACATTTTATCGTAAGACATTGTGCTATTCGAAGACATGCGTTACGATTCATTTCCAGAGGAACTGCCATGCTTAAGCACGTATCAGACGGCAATATCTAGGTTGAACTCCGCTTCATAAATATCGAATAGAATTGTCAAGAAATCTCTTTGGTTCCAGATGAAGTCAAGGAACCGCACTTCAGCTCGTTCTCAATGTTATCACAATGGAGCTATAGATGGTGTTAGTGCACCGCAATGATGACCACTCTAGTCTTACCAAACCTAAGCTATAATTAATGCGGGCCCAAGCCATTTCAACAAATGAGAGTCTTTGTACATTCACATTCACACAGAAAAAGTATCTATAGAAATAACTGGCACTAGCTTGAGCGTTTGAGGTTTCACTTCTTATACCTCGAAGTTCTATGCTGTCTCGAGAAACTTTTAAGAAGCTTTTGAGCCAAGTTCTTGCTATGGTTTTCATAAAGTGCTCAATCATTATGCTTTTGGGCAAGATGTTTTGTGATTCTTCTTCACTAGAAGATTTTCTAACGATTTCATAACCAGTCACATCGGCAAGCAGTCTCCCAACAACCAGTCTAACGTCGTTCATTGACCCTCAGTCAAATCTGAACTGCCTCAGAATTTGGCGGCTAACAACGAATGAGAATTGAATTACACAAATAGACTGCGAGCGCTAATGGATTCCGGCCTTGCGGTTCTCCGTTTGTACGAGTATGTGTATATCATGAGTCAGATACACGAATTTCATCCAAAAGATAGTTCTACTATATAGTGCTCTCGCTTTCGAAGAACACATTTGTACAAGTCATTAATCATAAGTCATTAAAATTAATTATTATGTTAACTGCGTTCACAATTTTCGACACAGACTGTAGGAGTAAAAATCACATTGTAAGTACTCGTACTTCGCATCCGTAATTATCTTGGATTTTTACGATGCTTCTGTTGAGTAATTAAGACGATTCTCAGCATTCATTGAAGAACGTCATCCCTGTTAAGTAACGTTTTTGTAATTTTTTTTTTAATGTATAATGTAACGCCACTGATGCCTTATCGGATTTTCGTTCCTCAGTTTTGGCTCTCTGTTTCGCTTTCATCTTTATCGCCAAGTAGGTCAGTGTCAACTTTTGTTCGATTTTATTCATAATTCTCCAATTAACTTTGAAATCGTAAAGCACGTTATTATGATGCTACTCGCACTGATGCGGTGTCGTCAGTTACATGTTCGGTCATTTGGTGACATAATTTTTTTAGTAAGCCAGCAAAAGATGCGATAAAAATTGTGTCAACTTTAGACAAAAACTGGAAAAAAAAAAGATGTAAGCAATTTCCACTTAAAGAACGAAAGCTTAACAATATATTGACATTGGAGTTGGCGTTGAAATGAGTTTGGTATTTCGTTCCGGTTGTAGATACCGACACGGTTACCACATTTCAGTTAGCACAGCCCAATGAATCACTAAAAAGTCCACACTTAATTACCTACTAATTGTGATGTATCATTCCTTCGAGAGCAAGCAAAGTCAATAGAAGCAGATACATCTATCTACTCGTATAGTGTACCAGTATAGGGCACATGTTGTGAAGCAATGACCGTTTCAGAGGTGTAAACAAAACATTTTTAGGTTTTATTCTTCGTTTTTGTGGTAATTAGATTTGTGGGAAGTCACAACCTTTGATATTGACATGTACGTCATCGACAACAATTAGATTTGTTGTTGTTAACTTTTTTAAGTGTTTTTCTCACACCGTGAAAAAAAAAAACAGAACGTGCTATGCGTGATGAGTTTGTAAGGGTAGTGCGAACTAGATTGTGGGAGATCGTTATATTTTGTAGGTACTAACGTGCTCCTAAGGTAGACTCATTTGAGTCTACCAGAACTCTAACCAGCTCTTTTGATATCCCGAGAGAGCTCTGATTACGAGAACAGAAGAGAATGGAATTTGTGGCTCATGCATTCACTTATCGTAAATTCAAAAAAGGTTGCACAATGTTCCGAAATTCTGTTGCAACCTTGTAGTCTTTGCACATAACGAACTGGAGCGTTACATTGAGAAATCGATACAACCTCAGCAGGAAAAGGTTTCAACAAATTTTCGCTTAAAAGGTGTGAATTCGGCAGACAGCTATAGTTTGCGTCAACATCTATAGATACGGCCAACTACGATGCTGATATGACTCTAACACGATATGGTCTGGATTAGAAAAAAAAAACCAAGGCAAGTTGTAGAACCCTTGACTTTTAATTCATTCTCGATAGACTAAGAGGAAATGAGTATAACCGGATATTTGTTGGGGTTCGGTTTCAGCCAATTATTTATCGATTAGTTTGATTGACTAATTGACGACAGGTTATTGTTATTAAGGCGAGACACGTGAACAGTCTTGTGCATTTGCTGGGATCAGCGCACCTAACTATTATCTGGCATGAAATACAACAAATAGAAAATTGTTTGCATACTAATATAGACAAGTTACTGGTAACTCTGAAGAGAATCTTCACTGCTAGCCTGACGCTGTCATACATACAGAAACCCTGGCGAACAGTGAGAGTGGCCTTTGTACCGCAAATCGGAAAATTTGCTACAGAAGAGATGAAGTCTATGCTCAGGTATATGCAGATGATGTAGCTTTACTGTCTACCCGATCATGCATGGCGTGATCGACGACTGATGAATTCGAAATGGGTAATAACCTCTTTCTGGGAAGAAGGTAGTTGATTGATCTGATTCATTTAGTGCTTAGAGGCATCACCACCCAATTCTCCAAAGAAGCTAAGTCAACCAGGATGACAAGTTTCTCATGTTACGTCGAAAACCTCAAAGGCGTTGTCGGCCTCCTGACAGTGGAAAGGAGCTGTCGGCGATACATGATGCCTTTTTTTTATAATGAGCGCGCGCTTAAGGGATTTTTGTACCCACAAAATGTTTGTACACAGCGCAGGCGAAGGAAATTTAGGGAGGAAGAAAAGACAGGTACCGATGTTGTTTTTAAATGTTTGTAAGTTATAACGACCAGGAAACACAGAGGTCGGCAGGGCATTCCATAAGCGAGTTGTATGGCTTAGGAAAGAATCACGATATTTTAGAGTACGTCCGAAAATGGGCTGAGGGTATACTGATGAACATTCTTAGCGAGACGGGTTTTACGGTTGAAAATTTGATTGGTAGGATGCTACTGGCGATTTCAATGGAGCACTGGTGGTGGAACTAGCGATAAAACAAAGTTAGACAGGAGACATTACGTCGGTGTTCGAGAGTGTCAATTGATTGACTGATATTAGTATTACCAATTTTATCGCACGGTTTTGAATCCTATTTAGCAGGTGCAGAAATGTTTTAGGAGCATCTGACCAGATGTGGGCATTGTACTCCAATTTTCGGCGGATGAATGTCCTATATATTGTGGCCAGATCAGAGGGGGTAAAATATTTCTTACATAGCTTGAGGAACCCTAGACATTTCGCAGCATTTTTGGCGACATCGAGTATGTGGTCATTCCAACGTAAGTTGTCACTGATACACATACCGAGAATGGAAAGTTTATCGGTTTCGACGATGCAAGTGACATTCACGGACAATGGCTGGGTGTTTAAATTTCGCTTTAATAACAGCAGACAGCATTGAGTTTCGCAAGCATTAAATTCCACTCGGTTGATAGTTCCCCAATTGGTTATGCTGTTAATATCGGAATTTAATGAGCTTAACATACGCTGCCGTTCTACAGCCGAAGAGCAGGAGCGTGAATCCGGGAACGAATATGAAAAGCAGAGAGTACTGTCGTCAGCAAAGGAATATATTGGATTAGACGTTGATAAAAATTAAAAAGAATGTCAGAGACAGAACGGATCCCTGGGGCACACCAGCATTTATTTTGTGAACATCAGACCTGAAACCGTGCAAGACAACTTGAACGTTCCGAAATGTAATTTCTAATCCATTGAAGAAGAGAGCCATAGATCACAAAAGCACGCATTTTCGACAAAAGAGCCTGCTGCCAAACTCTGTCAAATGCCTTAGAAATATCAAGTGCAACTATCTTGCTTTCGCCAGATTGATGTACGCTTTGGTTCCAATTTTCGGTGAGACATGTCATCAGACCTGCTGCGACGAAAACCATATTGCCGGTCATTGAGAAGTTTTCGTGTTTCGAGATATTTCATGAGATGACGGTTTATCAGCGCTTCCATGACCTTGGAAAGAAGGGACGTAAGTGCAATGGGTCCGTAGGAGGAAAGAAAAGAAAATTCGCCTTTTTTAGGGATGGACTGCACAAATGCTGTTTTCCATTTGTTCGGAAAGAGACCTAAAGAGTAGGATTGATGAAAAAGCTTACGCAGTGGTTTTGCCAGCGTGGAAGAACACCTTTTCAGAAGAAGGGGATATACCAGATATACCATCTGGACCAGCGGATTTATGCATATTGAGATCTTTAAGTACTCTTGCTACTACACGAGTGCGAAAGTGGATTTGCCCCATTGAAGATTCGACGCATTCAAGTGTAGGCAGAGACAGAGCACAATCCGGGAGTGTTGAGCTGGGCGCAAAGTGTGCAGCAAGCAGATTGACCTTGTCCAAAGAGCTGACAGCTGGAATGTCATTGTAAATGAGCGTTGGGATTGAGGCAGAATTTCTAATGTTTTTGACGAATGACTAACAATTTTTGCTACCTTTGGGACACTGTAGTATTTTTTGCCTCAGTTTTTGGTCGTATTGGAATTTCACGCGCTTGAGAAAGATGTTGCAGTAATTTCTGGCTGGTTTAAGCTTTTTTCGGTTTTCCTATCTCTAGTTGGTCTTGTAGGACCGAAAAAACAATTCCCTAACCCCGAGAGCCTCTTTACAGCTCGAGTCGTGCCTTTTCTTTTAGTTTGAAACTCTTCATTCGATGAGTGATAAAGTTTCTCATTCCAAGGAAAATAGTTTCTGTGTTCATGTCAGCAGCGGCATCCACGTCGTTATCGAGGAAACATAACGACCAGTTAAAATTCCTAAAGAAGTTGTTAAGTCCGATTTAATTGCATTTCTCGCATTGTCATATGGTTTTTCTAGGAATCTTTTCTCTAATTGTGTGGTGGGTATACGAGAATTTAGCTGATATGACTCAATGGTCCGACGAGCCTAGAGGGGAGAGCATATCAACGCAGTACTTATCAGGGTGAGAAGTTAAAAGTCCAGGGTATTGGCGGTATGACTATCAATGCTGGTATTCGTATTTTCATTTACTAGCTGGGTCGAATTATTTTCCGCAGCGAAGATCTCAACAGACCGTCCGTCGGGTGTTGTCTGTCCAGAATGTCGAAGCCAACCAGAATTGTGTATATTGAAATCGCCCGTAATCACGATTTCAGTATGAGGATACAGGGATACAATTCTTTGAATGGGGTCAGACAGCGCTTCTAGCTTATGAAAGGTGGAGTTGCAGTCCAGTTTGGGGCTTCTGTAAGTAAAGCAGAAGTGGATAATTTGCTTACGGAGATGGGATTTTAACCACATGATATTGAATTCTGCATTGGAACAGTGACTACATTGTGGTGGAGTTTGATAAGCTACATCACTACGCACATAAATGGTGAGACCGCGATGGGGATGGCACTAGTTTGTAGCCAGGTAGCTTCAGATCAGAGTGATCTAAGAGGTGTGGGCGGGGACCTACCTGTATTTCACTAAGTGCCAAAACAGCTGGTCTGTATTTACAGACATGGACGTACGCAGGAAAGTGATTACTTTTTAGCCCGCGTATATTCACTACGTCCACCCTGAATTCCCTGCCACCAAATGTTTTCTTTAGATCGGCCCATTAAGAAAAGGTCAATTGTATCACATGTCATTGGTGTTTTTACCAGACTCCAAAAAACGGCCTTTCACGGCTGCATGGGACATTCCATAGTGCTCGTGGCTCTGCACTAGATGCAGTGATGAACCTCTCCACTATTGATATTCATATCATGAGCCGCACTCTCAAAGGCTTCTTCCGTTTAAAGAGAAGTGGTCTGTGATACAACACGCACTGGAACTTTGATGACCCTGCGCGCACTTTGTCTTTCAATTCTGGTCTTATGGACATGCCTTCTGATATAATGACATCAGAGGTCCTGTTGCGAAAAAAATACGAAATCGATTTTCACCGTACGCAGGACTGGTTTTGGCCAGAATCTGAGCCTGTCGGCTATGTACGTATAGTTCCAAAACCTATTTCGAAGAATCGGTAGAGGGAGTGAGGCATTTGCATATGTAGCGACAGCCACGCGAATAGTCGTTAGTTCCATCCCAGGCATGGCTAAAGTTGACAACCCATCTTTCTGAAGTGCCATAGAAAAGCTCAGTATACGTACAAAGATATGACAAAGCTTTAAAAAACCTAAAACTCCGAAGCTAACACGACTTCTACATATCTCTTTCAAAGATTGAAAAGGAACTTAAACCAATTCGATGAAAATAAAGGTTAGGCACTTAACACATTTTCCACGGAAACACCATCTACTCCAGACGTATATAACCATATCCTGGTACGAGTACATTTTTGGATAACAGTATGTGGTAAAGATACAAGGTGGTGCAAAAGTTGTCACTCGATGTTCAACTTTGGTTCTGCTTTTGGATTTTACATGAAGTCAAGAAAATGATATAGGCTCGGTTTGGTTAAACAGGGGTATAATGCATATGCCATCACACAGACACCAGATACCAAAACGGGCCCATCGCGAGCCTTGTGAAACCCGTTGAATTTATCTTCAAAAAGCAAGAGCCTAAACAATCTCGCTAGTGAAACATCTAATTTCTTCGCAAAAGCCAAGAAGGCCTTTGAATTTCGTGCCGTCTATTTCGTCTAAGTTTTTGAAAAAGTATTTCCCTAAAAATTTATTTCAACTAAGCGATATTGCCTCGCATCCACACAGTATGTGTGTTTTGTCCTAGCTTGCAAATCACCGCAGAATCTGCGAATATCCGTATCTGACAATTTGAGTCTCTTTGCGTGTTTCCGCAGGAGACAGTGTCCTGTCAGGATTCTTATTACTGTCCTAAGCTTATCCCTGCCTAATTTTATTAACTTCCTAGATCTTTTGCCGTCAAAAAGAATCCAGAGAGTCTTGGATACCCTGTGTCCTTCAAGACTTGACAACCTCAGGTTAGCAGACTTTGTGATTTTTTCCTCGATAGTGCCCCTCACCCCAAAAGGGATGGTTTAATGTTGGCAACCTCACTATTGTCGCATAGCCCTCCTTTTCTGGCAAGCTCATCCGCTTGTTAATTTCCTTTAATACCGAAGTGTCCTGACACCCAGCACAGTCTTACATGGTTCTGACTGCATAGCGCTTTGAGTACTGTGTGACAGTCCCTGACTGTATCAGATTTGGTTGCTTCCATTGCCTTGAGTAGATAGCGATATCTCTTTCGGATACCGATCTCATCTGCATTAGCTTAGACGCCCTCAGGACAACTAGAACCTCTGATTGGAAGAGCGTTAGGAAGTCTTATAGAAACTTTTGGTTCTGAGACTTCCGAGAAGATACCAGAACCTGTTCCTTCCTCCGTATTTGAGCCATCTGTGCAAATTGCAATTCCATTTGACCTGGTTATTGCATTTTTTCCAGTCATCCCTCTCCGGATATAATATATCATACAGGATGCCGAAGTCGACCAAGGATGGGATTTCATCCGTTAAAAATGGGTTGCCTGGCAGTACCTCGAAAAGGACCGTGTCAAGTCCGAAACTGATATAGGATAGAACTTCGGGCGATAGGTCTTCGCATTCTTGACGGATATTCTCAAGACATACCATAGACTCGTGATTTCAAAAAAGACCACAAAGAGATGTCTGGAACGGTTAAAGCAGACGACCTTGCGGCCATTGCAAATCGCCAAGACGAGAGATTAGACGACCCGGAAATGCAGGCCTCAGAATTTCGGTTGTGGCTCGCACAGTATGCGCAGTTGGTCCATCATGTTGGAACCACATGTTCTGTAGTCGTCGAGAATGGCTCTTTAGTGCTCGCCGTACAAGTAGTTGTTTGGCCCGCGGCGTTTTCGAAAAAATAAGGCCCGATGACGCCTTCAGCACACCATACAGTAAATTTGAGCGGTTGTAATGGCTCTTCGTGGGTTATGCGCGGTTTCTCGATATTCACATATCGACAGCAATGGAAATGGGCCTTGGCGCTCATGGTGATTTTCGATGAAAAATTGTCTATTGTACCTCGTGGTCGAGATTCAGGATGGCTTGAGTGTAGGTTACACCCGCTTGGCGGTCAACAACTAACAGCTGATGCACTGTTTACACTTTGTAAGGGAACAGCTTACAGTCTTTCACCGAAATTCTCTATAAAGACCGCCAATTGATAACCAATTGCGTGGCATGTCGCCTGATGCTCTGGGGTCCTCTGCGACATCTTCAACCACACCTGCGATATTTTCAGCAGAACGGCAGCTCCGGCTGCCGGCCAGTCCTTGATGCATCTTGTGTTGTCCCAAACTCTTCTCGGCGAGCTTCTAAACGTCGTAGTGTTTTCCCAGTTGGTGCGACGTGACGGCGTCCACCGACGAATTATTCCACAAAAAAAATCGGAACAATTATTCCTCGTTCTTCAGGATATATCGATTCGTGTCTTGTATCTGTCAAAGGCATTTGCGGAAATTATACCACCTTCCGATAGAGTGATGATTTTTGCGCCACCTAGTAGATTACAAAAGATACAATGAATAAATACAGAGGAGTAGTAAATCCCCCGAAGACCATAATCAATTTTAAATTTAATTTACAACCGGCCGTTGTAAATGTTTGTATAAAGAAAATTAAAATATGAAGGAAACCGCATTACTAACGTACGAAGTTATCTCATTCGGTGCGTATAAATTTGACCTAGAAACCAGATAAAACTGCATAAGGACGACTGACAAAGAATAATAAACCCAGTTACTACTTCTTTACACACAAAAGCACTCCACTTCTTGCATGCCTCAAGGAGCTAGCCCTCCAGCAGTAGGTTCAGTCTACATTTCACATAAGGACACACCATTTCCTTTAGTAAATAAATTAAACAAAGTGTTACACTCAATTAAATAAATAAAAATTGTTACATACACAGAAAGTTATGCACAGAAAGCTTGGAAAATTTTTAAATATACCATATTAGAAGAATTTGGACAATTTGTATCTACACTTTCTCTAAGGCGACATGAGTATATAATTCACAAATGCTCGAAGGAACCTTGTAGTATAATATACAGATACTCATGAGTTTGTGTGTGTTTATTTGGATTTGTATCCCTCAACGGTCCTTATTGTGTTTAAAATGAAAAGGAAATTGTCCCTTGCTATGACAGATGAAAGCTGAGTAACACAACAACAAAAGAAGGCGGAGGGATAACTGGGTGAAGTAAAAGCCACCCCTTTTCTATTTTTTTTTTTTTTGTTTTTTTTTTTAGAAAATGAACTTACATTGCTCCCTTTGGTACTGTCATATTCAGGCCATCAAGCACAATGTTTGGATTCTTGACCGTTCCGTACATTTTGTGAGCCCGTCGCACACATACAGCTTGTTGTTTCCTCGTAGCCAAAGTCGATGGTTGTGACATGAAAAGGCGGCGACGTGCAGCTAAATCCATTTCGGGTGCGGCTGACTCAATTGGCGGAACACCCTCTGATTCAGCATCCATGATTAAATTTATTTCTGTGACGGTCCTACGGATATATGCTGGAGGATCGACTTCTCGCACACTCTGCTTTATGATATGAATAGAATAGTCCGGTCCTTAGTTCGTATTATTTGTCACTGTTATGAGGAAGCTAAATTTGATGGTATCCTTCGAAACTGTCAAATCTTTCTCTCTCTCTCTCTAGCTAACTGCTCTTTAGTTGCCAATGTACTCGTATCTTGAATTCCTAAAAATAAATAAAAGAAACACATGAATGAGGTAACCGATGAATATTGCCAGGAAGGAGACTACAAATTGTATCTGTATAAATTAACATCACATAGTATAATCAAATTTTTGATTCTACTTAGAGATGTTGTAACAAAAATTTACATTTATACTAGGAAGCGCTAGTACGTAGGTAGTACGAATACGGGTATAAGTACGGGTATGAGTTAGGGCACGAGTACAGGCACTCTCAAGTACTAGCATTTTTGTTTTCAGTTTTTCGATTCATGTACATCATTTACATATTCCATTATGTGCATATCAAAAAAGTGTGATATGTGTCCATGGATGTTTTCAAAATATTAATGCAGGAATCTTAAAAATACAAAAAAAAATCGATTGCCTCACACTAACTTGGAATTGCCAACCGAACCCGGAGGGTATTTTAGTGAATTCTTTCTTTTTTTCGCCGCCCTTAAAATAATGGATTTTCCCCAAACCTAAGGGCTTTTGCATATGCATTCCGAAATACAAAAGCAAAGTGAAATATATGCATGAATATGGTTCTGTTTAAAATATTGCCCTTTCGTGATGTTAATAACTAAAATAAATTCTTTTGTATTATTGGAGGCTTTTTATTTAAACAGTTGCTAAGGTAAAAGATAAAAATATAACGACTCTTACTATGAGTTTACAACAAAATAGGAACAACTCAATCAGTCGATCCGTAATTGATTGAACAATCAAAAATATTTTTCAGTCTTCATTGTAATATTCATACATTTAAAACCAAGGTGAAAGTGTACCCCACTGATAATAAGCGAATGTCGCAACCTTAGTGAAGACATCGCCAGACTTCTGAGCTTTCTGATGAAGACTTACTCTATGAGCAAACATTCTACTAACTCTATCAATATTTCAAATGATGAATGGTCAGCTATTCTCCAATCAGAAAGGGATAAAAGGATTATACAACGAATTCTGCGCTTCTTTAAATGTGAAAACAACGTATTTTTAGGCAAAAGACGGAACTCATAGGTCAAAGGAGAATTAAAGCATCTCCGGAGATGAAGGAAATATCAATCCTGTTTCAGTACAAGAGCATATAGAACTGCGCTTTTGGTCTTTAAATGTGATACCAATACCCACAATATCATCTGGGGCAGTAGTGACTGAATCATACCCAGCGAAGCATCATTGGCTCTTATCTCGCTAAGGATTTATACATACCACCTTGATCAAAATTCTCGGAATTTATTCAGAAAATTAAAAATACAAGTTTATTCATCTAAATTTATATTGTCTCCTTCAAAGTAATCCCCAACAACTGCAACACACTTATGCCAGCGCTTGATCCAATACTCGACACATTTTTTTAAATTCGGTTTTCGGTATGTACATCAGTGCTTCCTGCGATTTTTCCATTACCCAGGGAGCCAAATCAGGTGAATTCGGTGGCTGTTGGATGGTATTTGTTACATTTTTCTTCAAAAAATTACGAATAATGATGGCACTGTGCGACGGTGCGTTATCATGGTGCAAAATCCACGAATTTTCTGCCCACAATTCTGGTCTCTTTCGGCGAATTGCTTCACGCAAACGTCTCAAAACGCCCAAATAATACCCGTACTCTTTGTTTACTGTCTGGCCTTCTGGCAAAAATTCATGATGCACTACACCGTTGTAATCCATGAAAACCGTGAGCATTGGATTCTTTTTTGACTGAAAACGACGTGTTTTTTTTGGTCTCGGCTCATTTGGTGAACGTAATTCACTTGCCTGATGTCTGGATTGCGTGTCGTACTCATAAACTCACGGCCACGTCTCGTCTCCAGTAATGATCCTTTTGATGAATGTGGGATCGGACTTAGCCTCGCAAGTCATCTCGTCTTTTGGCACCAACTTTGCTGTCACACGACGGAAACCCAAATCATTAACCAAAATGTCATGGACGGATCCATAGGCAATGTTCAAGTCCTCCGATATCTCTCTGATGGTTAATTTGCTGTTATTGTCCAACATTTCTTTTACGAGTACTTCATCAATGTTTTCGTCGGTTTTCGATGTCGATGGTCTGCCACTGCGTTCATCATCTTCGATTGACTCACGATCACTTTTGAACCGCTCGTGCCACTGGTAAACGACCGTTTTCTTTAGAAAATCGTTGCCGAATCACTTTTCCAACATTTCCAACCTTCGCGCACCATTAAATCCGTGTTTTACGCAAAACTTAATACTCGTACAAGTTCGTTGTTGCAAATTGAAATCCATTTCTAAAATTGTAAAAAATCGCCAACACACACAGAGATAGATATACTCTTGGCTACGTAACTTTTGCAAATGTCAAGCTATGGCGCTAAGATTTAGAGGAAATGTCAACAACAGATTTACCAACTTAACAAAAAAAAAAACAGAACTCAAATCGGAGCAATGGGAGCGTCGATGGGAACTTTTGGATCAAGGTGGTATACTGAAACCCTCTCGATCAGTGCTGAAAATCTGTGTACATCACTACAGTCCACTGATGAACGCTTACAGGTCCCCATTTACCAAATTCAAAACAGAGTTGGGAAAATCAAATAGAAAAACCTGGACAAAGAACTGCGAGAGACTGGAAGAACTCTCGGCCTTCGAACGTTGCCAATAGTTTGAATTTTAAGGCGCCTCAAACAGCATGGATCGTTCACTCAAATCATATGGTACGTTCACACCTAGTCGAGAAGAACTTCCAATAACTCAGCTTGACATACACTTCCAAGGCTTGACTCTTATTCAATTTATCCTAGTATCTATCATAACAATAGTCTAACTAACAGTCTGTCTGGAAAAATATTCAGTCAAGACCACGTTAAATGGGCCACAATCTCATTTAAACATTTTAAGGCACCGGGAACTGATGGAATCTTTTCAGCTCTAATTCCAGAAGTTCAGGCTTCCGACCCGCCAACAGTGGTTGCCTTATTTAGATCCAGCTTCAATCTATTATACATCCCACGAACTTAGAGAATGGTCTGCGTGGTTTTTTTATCCTCAAACCATATAGCAAACCTAGAGAGCTACCTAGATCTTGCCGTCCTATAAGCTTAACATAGTTCTTTTTTAAAACAAAGGAACGACCAATAGATGTTCACATCAGAGAAAACTTAGATAAAAGTAAGCTTCTGCACCCAAATTGCGAGTAAAACTCCGGCAGTAAAGAACGATCAAGGGAAGGCTCTCTTTTGAATTTGGAATCACAAATAAAAGACATCAATTACTGGCTCAGGAGCTAAAGGACGTTCACAAAGTTGCAACATCTTCACATAATCGTGTGCATAGGTATTTCTGTTGCTATGCGAACCTGCCCCACAGCTTCCATTGTACCTTTAATTGGCTTTACACCACTTTACGTATGATCTATGGTAAAACAGTAGCAATTCGTAATGCAGTCGGGTTATTACAAACAGGATAAATGAAACTCGCAGTACAATCAGTCATCGCAAGCTTTATCTCAGAGGTGCCTGAACTCAATATGATCCGCGAGGTCGAGAACCACTTACCAAGAACTTTATGCTTCCACAAAAGATTCAACATAGAGATCAAAATCGACAAGCATGAGACTTCCAAGACCTACATAACATCAAACCATAAAAGTAACAAATGGTATACGGATGGATCGAAAATAAGCACCAGAGTAGGTGCAGGTAATCCATTCATACGACACTTGGAAAAACAGCCTCAATGTCTTTCAAGCTGCGTTGCATGGCATCCAAGAATGTGCCAGTATCATCTTTGGATTAGGAATGAAAAGGTCGAGTTTGTTTGACTCCAAATCGGTGCTGTATTGCTTGTCTTCAGGACTTATCCAAAATAAGCAAAATCAAGCTCTGGAAATGCCGATGAGCTAGCTAAAAAAAGTTCAGCTGATCCGATCAATAGTTCCGAGTCTTTCTGCGACATCCCGAATTCAGCAATCAGTTCAACGCTTAAAAGCTGGGAGAGGAAGGACATTAATACAATTGAACAATGCTGCACAAAACGTTTCACGAAATAAGAGAAGGGCTAATCGAAAAGGACGGTTCGATCAATGAGTTAGTGAAATCCTCGTAAGTTCTAGAAGGAAGGAAGCCCTTTTTTTACGACGCCGCATTGTATCAGTAGAGGTTGGTTTGAGTAGATCAAAATTGGTTAATATGTCAATTTACTCGAATACTCGAAGAAATCCTCTTTCCTAGAGCATCATATGTACTTTGTATCATTTCGCTTACCTAAGTCAGGGCTGGATAAAGTCCAGTCTGTCGACATAATTCGAATTGTTGGTCTAAAAAGAATGCGTTCGCCGATTAAAATCGCCTCAGAAGGAGATCGTCTAAGAATTTCGAAATCTGCGATGCGGGCGGAGGGGCTAAGGACTGAAACGAATAAAATCTGTAAATTTTAATACGGGCTATACTTCCAATGCGTAAAAATTTCAATCCCATTTTGTACCCAAATTAGCCTGTATATTCTCTAGTTTCAGTTTGTTATTGATTTTAGTTAGGTGCGGTTTAAAATATTTATAAAATATGAGTCAAGAGGAACGCCGTAAAAAGATCATCGACAAATGACTCGAAAATACTTCGCGTCCAAACCATTTCATCGCAAAAAATTTAAACATAGCACGCAGTACAGTGGATTCTGTTATTAAACGATATTTGGAGACGTTGACAGTTAAGCGAAAACAGAAAAGTGGAGCTAAAAGTTGAGCACATGATACAAATTTGGACAGGAAAATAGTGGGTACCATGACTATGTCATCCAGAGATGTTGCTCGGAAATGTAATACCAACCAAACAATGGTACAAAGTTCTAAAAACACGAAAAAAAAACAAAAAAATACCAAAAGTTACTGAAAAGCAAAAACAAGTCATAAAAACACGAGCCCGAAAGCTATACGAGTTGATCGGCAACAAGAAAGCCTGCTTGGTTTTGAATGAGGAAACTTATGTTAAAGCCGACTTTACTACCCTTCCAGGTGCGCAGTTTTACAACTCGTTTGAAGCTGAGATTCTTCCGCAATCAAGAACATCGATTGGGATGGAAAAATTCGGGTCAAAATATCTCGTTTGGCAGGCCATTTGCCAATGTGGACACAGAAGCTCATCATTTATTACAGCGGGAACAATTAACGGAGAAGTGTACATTAACGAGTGCCTTAAAAAACGGTTGATTCCTTTCTTAAACAAACACGAGGGTTCAACATTATTTTGGCCAAATTTAGCTTCAGCTCACTATGTTCATGCTACGTTGAGCTTTCTTGTTGCTAAAAATACCGACTTTGTCTCAAAAGACATGAATCCACCCAATGTTCTACAGTGCCGTCCCATTGAAAGGTATTGGGCTTTGGTCAAAGCTAAATTGAGGAACAATGAGAAGTGTGCAAAGGACGTAAAAGATTTTAGTGCTAAATGGAAAAGAGCGTCCAAAAAGATCACGGATGTATTGTAACTGTCACCACTTTATAAAGGACATTCGAAAGAAGTTGAGGAAAGAATGGGAACCCAAATTATTTTTTTTATTTTTTGTAATTGTGAATGAATTTAATAAAAACAGAGTTTTAAAGCAAATAAAAAAAATTTACAAGAATTATGAAAATATTTTTCTTTTTTACTTTGAAGTTTCCAAATTTTATTCGTTTCAGTCCTAACGTATTTGAATCGCCCTCAATGCTCTGCTTTCAAGGTGGAAATTATTGAGTCTACGGAACTGATCGGTTCCACTCGATTAACGATATCAAACAGAGATAGATGCGCATTGTTGACCGCATTGACACTCTGTACCATCTTTCGTGTTGTTGGTATTAGAAACTCGTACCCCATAAACGGGTTTTTTAAGAACTCGGTAGTGTAAGTAAAGCAGTCTCCAATCAGTCATGGGACACCACAAAGGCCTTTTCCTTCACACGTTAATGTACATATTTGATGGCATGCTTCCCACCGAAACATCCTGAGAATGATAGCTTAAGCTCATATCTACTTACGCCTTTATGAGGTCTTCTTGACTTGGTCATTATTTACTAATCACAGTTTTATCGCTAAAAAATGTGACCAGAAACTCGGAGAATATTGTTTCCGACTATACGGCGAAAGAGACACTTTTAAGAGGAGGGCTGAACATACCCGTGCGCAACAGTAGATCACGGCTTATATTGTGCACAGAAAGAGGAACCTACGATATTTGACTGACTCCAAGCGACGGGAAAATGACATCCTTTTTTTCACTGGCAAAGATTTATTATTGCCTATGGTAACGTTTGTGACGTCAGAAATAGTTCGTTTCTGTTTTTCGGAGTAAAGCTTATAAATTGAACTTAAAACTTCTTGGGTTTTTTTTTCTTGCTTTTTTAAAAAGAACTTAACGCTCAGAAGGATATGGTTGCTCTTAAAATGCCGGAGCACATGTTAAGTTATTTTAGAAAATTGGACAGAGAGAGAGAAGAAAGATGTTGGGGTTCAGTGGTTATTTTGCTCCATAGGTGGCACAGGACTTACAGTTGTTTTCTAGGCAACTACTCAGTGTATATGATCTTAGTTCCCTGCAAAAAAGGATGACATGGAATTGAACACTGAACCACCCATTTGAAAGCCAATACAGAATCACTTCAGCCAGGGCAACCCACGATCACAATGAACTTGCCCATGATCCGACGCCGTCCAACTATCAGCTGTAAGTATGACGCTTAGCACGACGGTTAGCACGACTGTAAACATGAAATTCTAACTGATGTCAGTTTTCCATCTGACGATCACACGAAGTGAAGAGTGAAGGAATTTTGGTAGGGCTGAAGCCCCTATTTATTAGCTTAATACGATAAAGTTGGAGCCATAAGACGTGCGGTGGACCGGTAGATAGAAGAGACGAGGACAACGTAGATCGTATGCGTTGATGTTGATGCAAATAGAGTTGAAAATGGACGCGCAGTCGATGGAACCTGAGAGCAGTCGATGAATGAAAAGAATGTCCGCTATATTCCTACGTTCTTCTAAGGTACTCAAATTCACGAGTTTGGGGCGAACCAGATTGCGAGGTAAGATTAAAGGGTCGTTCCAGGGCAGACCACGGCGAGTAAATCGGAGGAATCGACGTTGACTACCCTCGATTCGGGAAATTAACTCGCTGAAAGGGCGAACAAGCTTGACTGGTAAACAGTGGGCGAACAAAGGTAACATAAAGGGATCTGGTGACGTACGGGTTGGAAAATTCCTTATCGATATGCGAACGGAAATTAAGCTCACAATTGAATAATATGCCAAGGTCTTGAAATGACTGGGCCAGGGGAATTGGTTGACCATAGAGAACATAAAGTCGGGGAGGAGACAGGTTGCATTTACGTGAGGATGCTATAGATTAACATTTGGCTATATTAAGTTCTAGGCAGTTTTTGAGGCACCAGGTTGAAAACTGATCAAGGTCTTCTTGAAGAAGGGCAGCGTCGTTGGGAGAAGGAATAGTTTTAAAAAATTTTGTGTCGTCAGCGTAAAGGGAGTTTAGTGACCCGCTCAAGATCGTTAATAGTAAGAATGAAGAGAAGAGGACCAAGATGACTGCCTTGTGGAACTCCAGATGAGGCCAGAAATGGAACAGAAAGGGCATATCTAAACCAAGTACAATAATAAGGGTATATCAGGTAAGAAGAAATCCATTTGAGTAAAGAAGATGAGATATGTTATCAATCAGTTGCGATAACATCGAATTCTTTGCCATTTTCTAAGGCTGCGAGAGAAAAAGACACGAATTCAATTAGGTTTGTGGTAGTGGATCTGTTTCTTAGAAAACCATGTTGCCGGGGCGAAATAAAAGTCTTGCATTTGAAGCTTAAGGCTTCGTATAAAATGCTTTCAAAGAGTTTGGGTATATGAGAGAGTTTAGCAATGGGACGATAATTGGTAACTTCATGCTTAGAACCCTTTTTGTGTATGGGGATTATTAAAAGAGGTCTTCCAAATCTGGGGAAATTCTCCCTGTGTAAGCGATAGACGAAAAAGGTAGGAAAGGGGTAGATACAGGTTGAAAGAGCATTTTTTGAGAAAAACGGCGTGGAATCCATCTGGGCCAGGTACAAATTCATCTTTAAGATTTAGTAAGGGACCAACGGAGAAATTTGGTAGATAATTGAAGAAAGAGGGATCTGGTATGAAGGAATTGTTGGCAACTGATTGTTTGAAAAATGTAACAAAAAAGGTGTCGATGGTAGGAGGATCACTTGAAGATTTGGTTTCGAAAGCGAGGTAGGAAGGATAACCATCGGTCTTACTTTTGAAATTGACAAATTGGCAAAAGGATTGGTTAGCGAAGGATTGGATGCGAAGGAATTCTGCCCATAACTTGTTTCTTTTGTTTCGTAGAGAGCGGAGTCTACGATTGCACCAAGGAGGGGATGTAGAAGAAGTTTTATGGCGTATAAAGGGCGATGGATTTGAATATTTCCCTGTAAAAAATGGAGAGGGCAGCGACCAGAGATATACTGGTAAACTCGAAAGTAGCCCTGCGTAGATAGGTATTGATTTTACGGAAATTAGCTTTGTGAAAATTGTAAGAAAACAGATCTGCGGGGGGAGGTGACTGGAGGGAAGAGTTGCGGAAAAATTAAAGTGGAGGATGAAAGTTATCAATAGTTGAAAGAGATATGGGACAACACGATACTGAGGAGTTGATGGGATCAGTTGTGAAGATAAGGCCTAATTGCTTTTCCATATAGTTGGAAACGCCACTGACTTGGCATAGACTAGAGTCTGTTAACCGATCTAAGAAGAGGCATTCCCTAGTAGAAATGGGATTAGAAGCGGTGAAAAAAGATACGTCTTCAGATGGAGTCCACTTCATCTGAGGCAGACTAAAATCGCCAGCTAAAATTGGCAATTGCTTCAATAGCAAGTAGGTAGGATTCGATAGGTTGGGCTAGAAGAATGTAACAACACATAACATACAAGCATCTGTGAGTAAGTGTTATTTCAACTGACACAAAGTTCAGCTTAGAAGAAGACGAAGCCGCAACGAGAGAGGAATCAAAGTTGTTGTGAATGGCCAGTAGGATACCTTGACAAGGAGAGTCAAGTCAATGCGATCATCATTCCGGAAAATATTAAAGGAAAGGGGGAATAGTAGCATTTGATGGTAGTTTGAGGAGGACTATTAAGATCAGAAATGTAATATTGGGCAAAGATTTGACCGGTGTCCTGATAAACTATGCGTTAGAACGATGAAAACACATCAACGATGTGACTGGTAAATGGCATGCGTCAACAGTTCGTCAGAATACATATGGAGTATAGCCCTAACCATAGCGGAAAAGCTGTTTCCGTATTAAATTTCAAAGTATAATTGCATGCAACCCTCAAGGGGATACGAAAATAATGTCCAGATTCCAAACAAATTTTAAAGAAGGTGTACTTAAAGAGTACCAAAAAGGAAGTACAAATCTTTGCAAGGGTTCGGTTAGGAGTTTGAGATTGGTTTTGAAATGAAGAAGGATTTGGACTTGCAGTATCTACATATGTATGTCAGGCTGGGAGTTCTTCGGAAACTCTGTGAAAGTTGTACTCCTTTCAAAGTGCTATCAATGTAAACTGACATTGCACAGTAGGATTAATGGAGCCTCCTCTATGTTTGTTACCTCTGGTCCAGAGAAGGCAAAATACCTGTTGAAGATTTTCTAAAAAAAGACATAGAACTCCATCTAAAGATTGCATTACATGAAAAGCTGTCCATCTGACAACAATACGTGGAGTCTCTACGGCTTGAAGAAAAAGTGTTGCTTTCTGGAATATTAAGAGTAGCATGGGTATCTCTAGCTTTTAAAGGTTTGAACCTGTTTAAACATCTTACGAAGACGATCAACATTTTTGGATAAATCCTCTCTATGCTCAGAATTTCTGGAAAACGATAGAAAGTTCCCCAAATAGATGTCAGTATAATACTGTACAAATTCGTATCGGCATTCCTACAAAATTCTGTGTTTTGTCCTTGAATAAAAAATAAATGTCGATGACGGAAATATGGAAGAAGAACCATCTAATAGGTTTAGATTCACAGGATTGTCTTTGATGTGTTTAGGCCGATGCTTATGTCATCGCAAAGCTCAAACAATCCAAATAAAGAATTGAGCCACTGCAATACCAAGAGCATGGTGATGGCTTAAACACCTCACCTGACACGAACAGGATACTGGACATATTTATAAGTAATGGATTGAGGGCATACATAAATACCCTGTTTCATCCTTAAAGAAAATTATGTCTTGCTTAAATGTAGGGTGACATTCAAAACATCCTTACGATGCAGAAGCATTTTTGTTACTCCACGATGGAAAAATTGACTCCATGCTCCTGAAACCCCATTTCCAAATCACAAACGGAAAGATAAACGTTTCAACTAACCAAATATGATAAATTAGCCCATTGGGTTTAAATATTCAAAGGATCACTTTTGCAAGAATAAAAACAGTCCCTGCTTTCTAATTTATGAGAAATTTCGCACAATCCTTCCCAGAAATATTACCCAAATATAGAGCACATGACCATAAATTTAATTAAGCATTCTTACATATTCGCATAAGCATTTCTTACACCAATCTTAAAATTTAAACCCCCCAAAAGAGGATAACATAATTCACTTTCGTCTTACACTGGAGTAAGCAATCTTCAATTCAAAAAATGAATACACACAATTTTTTATAAAACGGAAAACAAAAAAACCAAAAATTGTATCCATGTATCTGAATGTGTATGAAAAACTGTTAGCAAATCTCGAGAAGATGGAAAGAAATAACAAACTTTTATTGCGAATAAAAATCATTCGTATGCTGAGAGAACTCTTCTGCGTTCCTATTTGTTTCTTTTTTTCAATTCTATCCCGTACTCCTTACATGATTTACTACAATTGTCCCTATTGTGCCATTCTTAAACAAGGAAGTAGCAAATACACATTTATGGTATTCGCATCTGATTTATTGCAATCAGAAGGCAGACAACTATGGTGATGCGGTTTTTTTCGAATCACATTTTTATACGACAGTCTGTGGAACAGATTGGGGATGTAATTCGCATTTGTTTATCTGTTTTGTCAATTTGTCTTTTCTTGTAACAACTGGGCCTATTTTCTAATTCCCATACGATGGTTGGGATATTCTGTAGATACACTTATTACGTGGTATGTACTTGTGAGATTGCAAAACTCCTTGTTTAAGATATTTTTATGAGTACATACTTTAACATTACGAAGCAAGTTGCCTCGGTGTTGTATGATTAGAAATGACACTGAGCGGCTTCCATTTGATGTTGAGCAGTGCTGTAACTATGAGTATGCATCAATTTTTCTTACATTACCAACACATGGCAGCCACCTGGTGTTATTCTTAGCTCCCGGAGTTGAGTTTCCAAAATTACATATGAGTGTGAATGTTGAGCTTGAGAAAATAGCAACACTACAAATATAATGTCCTGTTAAGAATGACTAAAAACAGGAGTCGTCCGGCGGATGGATTCGAATTCGAATTAACCGTGGTCAGCTAGTAAATTCATTATACCAACTTCGATTAACTTGGAGTTCAAAGGACTCGTTTGGGTGCTGAAATATAGGAGCGATAGTAGCAAATACAACGAAAATGAGTGCTCTCATATCGATGAAGCGCGTTTCTGGCTGCGGAATACATGGGTCCCTTAGACCTTAGACCATGTGTTTCCAGAAGGGGCCAAGTCCTTTAGTTGCAATCTGCATGACATCTTAAGAGTATTTTGAGAACATCAGCACGATGTGAAGTTACGCTACAAATACATCAAATAATGTTCCCAGGTGCTCCTCGATGAAACCTACGAGCAATGGCCCGAATATGACGAGAATGCGATTTAGGTAGTCTTCCATGTCCCAACTGACCGAGTGGGCAATGAAGTTTCGGGCCACTACCTTGTTGCAACCAAAGTGTGTTTACAGATATGGTACTGTGAGAAAAATCAACGCTGGGCTGCTTAAATCAAAGTACACCGTCTACATCTCTCGACAGGGAATTTAGGACATAGTCTCTAATTTTTAACGTAAACCACCTGTCATGTAGACTTATGTTTACGGTATGCCCAGACATCCATGGGAGCAAGGATACGCCTTGCCATCGCTCTCCGCCAATACTTTGATACCAATTCGGAACTGTGTTGGAGGCACAAGTTCCACCCTTGGTATGAGTCGAGGCCAATCTAAAACTTCTTACTGCTCTTAGGGTCACAGCACCCAGTACTTATTTGCAACTCTACAATGGGTCAAACCAACAGAAAGACCCTTTCCCGCGATTTGGGTTTAAACCACAGCCACCATGACGCTCCCACAAGGGGGCCTAGCTCAACAAGTTAGGCCCGGACCGAAATCCGGTGGGCTCCTGACTTCCATGGTACCGTGATTTAAGTCCTGGTACGGACTACCGATGGTCTTGCCGCCAACATGACCTATGACTGGCAACTTGTAACTGGTCAAATCGTAGCAACTTTCAGAGGCGTCATCTGAAGATGTTTACGATAAGACCAGTAATATGCTCTGCGCCCGCTTTTTATTAGACAACGTCATTGATGGGCGAAGGCTTGGTTATTGGGTGGGGGCCCGGAATTTAGGACAATAGACAAGTCTTTAGAAGTATTAATATTCACATTGTCATAGTTAATGCACATTGATACATAGGCTAGGACATTTTTACTGAACAACTAATTTACGACACGCCATTGCTTTACTCGTATATACAAAAGCCCCAAACCGGACAGAAATTCGACCTTTAACCAGTGTGATGCGCTGTCTGACTCCATTCGAAGAATAGTATCCCAGTGTCCTCATACTGAAATTCTTCTTATTACGGGCGATTTCTGAGTGGCTTCAACATTCTGGACA
Source organism: Volucella zonaria (assembly GCA_963966105.1). Taxonomy (NCBI): domain Eukaryota; kingdom Metazoa; phylum Arthropoda; class Insecta; order Diptera; family Syrphidae; genus Volucella; species Volucella zonaria. The sequence goes on from OZ014530.1 coordinate 11,737,120, forward strand.
GACAACACCCGAAGGACGGAGTGTTGAGAACTTCGCTGCGGAAAACACCTTGACCCAGCTTGTAAATGAGCTCACGCGAATACCAGACGTTGATAGTCATACATAGTCAACACACCGGACTTTTTTATAAATACTCTTCCTGATAAGTACGCTGTTGATGTGCTTTCCTCTCCAGGCTTCTCAGAATACTGTGTCAGATCACCTTCTTATTCCTCGTACAAAGACCTCACAGTTAGAGAACAGATTCTTGAAAAAATCGTACGGCAATACGAGAAAGCCGATAGGAGCCGACTTAACAGCGTCTCTAGGAATAACTAGGGAGGCACTTTTCTGCTTGGAATAAGATCCTTTATCCCTCATCGGATGAAGAGTATCAAACCAAAAGACAAGGCATGGTAAGACTCGAGCTATGAAAAGGCTTAGAGAAATGTTTTTTCAATCCTGACCAACCTGACAGAGGAAAACCGAAAAAAATTCAAACGAGCCAGGAATGACTGTAACGTCTTTTTAATAAGTGAATTTCAAAATTGATGCAAAAAATACTACAATATAAGAAAGCTAGTAAACATTTTTGGTCGTTCGTCAAATACATTAGAAGTTCTGTCTCATCCTCCATCCGCTCATTTACAACGACATACCAGCTGTCAGCTCTTTGGACAAGGCCAATCTACTTGCTGCACACTTTGCGGCTAGATCAACAATTCTAGATTGTGCTTTGTCTTCGCCTACACTTGAGTGCGTCGAATATTCAATGCAACGAATCCACTTTCGTAATCGTGTACTTAAGGATCTTAACATTCACAAATGCGCTCGTCCGGATGGTACATCTCCCCTTCTTCCATACAGCGGTTCTCCTACGCTGGCAAAACCAATTTTTATCAATTCTATTCTTCGAGCAGATGGAAAACAGCATTTGTCCAGCCCGTCCCTAAAAAAGGTTAATCTTCCTTTCTCTCCTCCTACAGACCAATTGCACTTACGTCCTTTCTTTCCAAGGTCATGGAAACGCTGATAAACCGTCAGCTAATGAAATATCTCGAAACGCGAAAACTTCTCAATGACCAGCAGTAGGTCCACTGGCGATCTGATGGCATGCCTCACCGAAAAGTGGAAACACAGCATACAGCAATCTGGCGAAAGCAAGATGGTTGCATTTGTTATTTCTATGGCATTTGACAGAGTTTGGCATCATGCTCTATTGTTGAAAATGCGTCCACTTGAGATCGATGATTGTCCCCTTCAATGGATTAGGAATTATCTTTCAGAACGTTCAATTCAAATTGTTTTTGACGGTTTCAGATCTGATATCCACAAAATAAATGCTGATAGGCCCCAGGGCTCCGTTCTGTCTCCGACACTCTTTTTAATCTTCATTGATGATTTCTTATCTGCTACTTGTAATCCAATATATTGTTTTGCTGATGACAGTACTCTCTACTTTCCATATTCGTTCCCGGACTTACGTCCCTGCTCTTCGACTGTAGAACAGGAATGGCAGCGTATGTTAACCTCATTAAATTCTATGTTAACAGCATAACCAATTGGCCAACTATAAACAGAGTGGAGTTTAATGCTTCCAAAAGACAATGCTGCCTTCGGTCTTTAAAGCGAAATTTAAACACCAAGATATTGCCAATAGGTGCCGGTTGCATCATCGAGACCGAAAAACTTTCCATTCTCGGTATGTGTGTCAATGACAACTTACGTTGCCATGACCACATATTCGATGTCCCCAAAAACGCTGCGAAATATTTAGCTTTCCTCAAGCAATGCAAGAAATATTTCACGCACTCTGATCTGGCCTCAATATACGAGCGTATTTAGGGCATTTATGCGCCCAAAATTGGAGTGCAATGCCCAAGTCTGTTCAGGTGCTCCTAAAAACCTTTGCAGCTCTAGATGGGATTCAAATCCATGCGATAGACTCAGAGATGATTCTAATATCACCGAGCAAATTGACAACCTCGAACATCGACGAAAAGTATCCTGTCTTACTGTGTTCTATCGCTAATTCCACCACCCAATATTCTATAGAAATCGTCAGTAACATTCTGCTTCTTCAAACCTTGAACGGTGACTCCTGTCTCGCTATGAATGCTCATCAGTTTACCCTCTAGCCCACTTTCAAAGGTCAAAGAGTATTTGACAATTTTTAACTGATTAGAGATATTTTAAAAATTCTCTTTTGTAAGTGTAGGGACGATTTTTGTTTATTAGAGGAAAGCAGAAAATTATTGAAAATTTTACTATTTATTGTTTAATGGTAACTTCACTTCAATCTCATTTCATTAAAGCTTTCTCGTACGTTCTTATCGAGTCCGTCCCATAGAAGCCCTATTGCGTTAAGCCCTGGGGATTGAGGTGGCCATATCATATTTTCAACTAGTTTTCATTACTCTTGACATTTAACGTATTTGCTATAACGTTTTGAGGAAGTTTGAGGTCGTTATTTTGTTGGAGCCAAAAGTTATCCCCAACCAAACGACGTTCTGATGGAAGAGTGTGGTCGATAAAAATGCTTTTGCATCATTCTGTGCTCATCGATTTTTACCAAATCTCCACCTCTTTCATAACAAAACGATACCCAGACCATAACCGAATCGATTCCATGCCTCACAGGTGGAGCTACACATTGTGAAGCCATCCTCTCCAGGTCCGATCGACCGACAAAATCTGGTATATTTTATCTAAAGACTTGAAATTTGGATTCATCCGACAATAAGACCTTCTCCCACATTTCAATGGACCAATCTTTATGCTGACTCTAGCGGTTTTTTGAGATTTTGTGGCTTTAGGAGCTTTAGTCCCGCCGCAACTAAATGGCGTTTTATTGTTCTAACAGACTTTCAGGTGCTGTTAGCCGGCGATTTGTCTTTGAAATAACTCTAATATGTGAATCCTCTGAATTTGTTGTGACCTTAGGTCTTCCCGAGCGTGTGTTGTCATGAAAGAAACGTTTAAGCGTAGAGTAAACCCCATTGTACCAAATGGGGCTAAATTTAACTTCCTTAAAATTTCCCTGAGGGAAATATTTTCTTTAAGCATAGCATATCTAGTGAAATTTCTTATTTTGATGCCATTTTTACTAAATCAAAATTAGTACTAATTCGGCTTGAGCTGTTTTCGCAACCAGTGATACCATGTGATGGTGTCTCTTTTTATTTTATTTTTCTCCCTCTCACTCAAATAAATATCCTCCCAAATATTTATGTCTCGTTATTTTAAAATAAAGCGGGAGTATGGCACAAGAGGTAATTCCTAAATGACTACTATATAAGAAAAATAATTAAGTAAATCCATTGTTCCACAAAAAAAGCTTTATAACTTTTCTTGCTGTTTGCCTTTGTAAAAATCTAATTTCAAATTAGTTACTATATAGTCAAACATTAACAGCACAGCGTCAAAGGAATGTTTTTTAGAAGGATTTCGTAGGATTAAGATCACTTCAGCTCAGATTTCTGATTGAGCGCAAACTTTTGAGCGGTAGAGTACATTGAGATATCGTTGATGCTTTCCTGAGCCGTACATCTCTTATCTCTTTAATTCCCAAACATTCAAAACCAACGTGCATTCGTATCTCTCTTTTTTTCCTCCCTATCTTTCCTTCGTCAGCGCTGTGTGCAAATATTTTGAGAGTATTAAAAACCTCTTGAGGGCGCGCTAATTATTACAAAAAAAAATCCTTTTTAAGGTCCTCTCTGTAAAGACTCTCTTTACCAATATGAAATTCAATGGAAACTTATTTAATTATGTTCCAATACGATTTGTGGAATTGAGCATTATTCCGCTGTTTCTTCCATTTTAAATGCAATTTATTTTTTTGAAGAATTTTTTTCAGCAGGAAACCAGTTTTTTTTGGTTCTCCTCGTATCTGATACTACAGGACACATCTCAACGTGATGGTTTAAGTATCTACTTAGAGAACAAATCGAACACTATGGAGGCATCATTCTCATTGTATACAGCTGACCAGATTTCTCGCAATAAACGTGCATTACGGCTTTCAAAATTAATTCTAATGCTGCTACATAATTGTTAGAATCCGTTGATTGACCCAATTGTCTATCATTGAAAAAGGGACATGTCATGCAGTGATCGGTTATTTTAAAATCTGATATCGTGCTAATCACAGCTAAATTGGAAATGTGATCCACTCTGGTTAAAATATGGTCGACACAAGTTTCAGAAGAGCTTGAAAGTCTGGTAAGTACATAATCCATTAGCAGAGATTAATTATAGATATTTTCTGAGATTGCAGATCGTTCTACAATAAAATGTGGAGGTTCATGTCCCAAAGAATGACTAAGCTTTTAATTCATTCCGCCCTAAGGAGAGAAGATACTTCTTCCAAGAAAACAATGCATGAAAACAAACGTTTGTTCATCAAACCATTCCAGGAATCACATTTATCAAACAAACTGTCAATGATAAAAACAGCAGTACCAACCGATGCATAAATATTGCTACACATGCTCGTAGGATAAAATTTATAACCCGGTGCACCATAAAAATCCTTCTCCATTTCGTAGATCCATATCTCTTAGAGAAAAATGAAGGCAGGCTTGTTAAAAAATAATTCGACGTGAGCCTAAAACACATCAAAATTTGTTCGTAGCCTTCTTATATTTTGGAGTACAATATGAAGAAATTATTTTTGAATTCACTAGAATGAAAAACCCATTTATTTCATATTTACAAAAGGGATGTGAGAACACTATTCATGGGACTTTCTAGAAACAAGTCAAGATAAAGTTATCGTGATCCTCAAATAAACAAATTCTAATAGCCTCATCTTCTTCCTGTTTTCTCATAAAAAATTACTTCATTACTAACCCATAAAAATGAAAATTCCTTTTTCACTTTCATTGCTTTGGCTTTGTTAAACAGAGATCTATTATAGGGTGATAAACTTTGATTTATAAAAATTGGCTCCTTGCCAACTACACGAAATAAATTCAATGACAGCTTCTTCTTACGTTTTTTTGGAAGTAACTTTCCGTTTATCTTCCAGTTTTTAAATTTAGTGCAGATAACGTTCATCGATTTTTTATTTTTAAAGTCGGTGGGCTGGATGTTCTCCTGGAGCCTGGTGTAGACTTTATGTCATCCTTAGTAATAAATTCATCCAAACCTTCTGATAGTATCTTGAATGCTGAATGAAAAATAAGAATATCCACACAAAAGTGTAACAGGGCTGTCGTAGTCGACGGCCTATTTGCCGAGCCGGAACAACTTGGTAGAGTGCATAAACCAATTTGTTCACAATTAGGCATATCTTAGAGAAAGCCCAGGAAATCCAGACCGATAATCGCCACAGCTTTATCAACATCAATGCATCTATAGAGGCGCCATCTCTCTATAGTCTTAGCATTGGTGCCAATTTCGACAATTATCACACACGAACACCGGGCGAATAATTTTCCATGAGTAAGTCCTACTCAGCGTACGCTGATGATATTTACTTCATTAGCAGGACCCAGGTAGTGGTCAATAGTGCATCTGCAAGTAGTATGAAGCGACCGCAAAAGTGAATTAAGCGGTATATCAGGTTGGAACTTTTATTTGCTGTAAACGAGAATGAGCACACAACATCGTGTGCAACAAATTGTCCGCTCTAAGATAGTATGGACTTACAAGTAGTCACTGATACCCTTTCTGAAATGAAACGAAGATTTATGGTATATTTACCAATCCTTGTTTCTTGGTCCAAGAAGGCAATTGAATAATAAGGCCTTATCGAGAAACGCTAAGTAGACACTATATAAGACGGTCAACAGCCCAGTCTTACTTTATGGACCAAATGCTTGGACGTTAGCTAAGACAGATGATCAATTTTAACGCAAGATTCATCGAACGATTTTTAGTCCCGTTTACACTACCAGACTTTGGAGGTGGAGATGTGACAGAGAACTGTACTACTTGGTCACAAACTGCTCATAAATCGCTTGAGATGGCTAGGTCAAGGAATGTAAGTGCTCAGACCAGAAAGTTTTCGATTCGAAGACCGTGCCTAAGGTGACGCAAACAAATGAAAGCGAACCTCAAATACCTTGACTTGAGCAAATGGATGCAGATGGCCAAAGTCTCCGCTTATTGATTTTGTTGCACAGGCTTATTCGTTAAAGCCCAGGTCCAACCTACACTGTAGCGCCAACTACTCGTATTAAAGAAATATCTTTTAGAACTAGATTTTAACAAGTGCCCAGATCTTTATTTTATTTTCTTTTTCTGTCGGAACATAACACTCAGATTAAGAACTACTTCGTTGGACCGTGATAAAATGCCTAGAGTATCAGCACCCAGCAAGTCAACGCCGAGTACCTGCAGCCTGATGCGAGCGTAATCCGGGCATTCACAGAGGTAGTGCTCCTTGGTGTCGTAATCAGTTTCACAGCAAGCGCCGCAGGATATTGTATCACTTATGTCCAGCACATTTAACATTTAAATGCTTAACAAAAGTATAGTGCCCCGTCACGAAACCTGTAAGCTTCCAGCAGCCTTTCCTACTGAGGGACAGCAGTAAGGCCGCTGACTTCTTAGAGATGCCGAGAATCGTTCGTTTGGTCTGCCGGCAGTTATGCTCACTGTCAAATGTCAATTGAAACCCTAACGGAGAATGCAGGCAGACCTGTCGTAGGCCCCTGTCTTGAAAAACTTCCCTCTGAGCCTTGCAAAGCAAGTTCATCGGTGATTTCGTTTCCCGTGATCCCATTGTGGCCTGGAATGCAGACAGGACTCAATGAGTATAGCCCTGTAACTGCGTTCAATGAAGTCTTGCATTCTCGAACCAGCTTGGAAGTCTTAAGAGGGTTTAGCAAGACTCTTAACGCAACTCGGGTTTCGCTGTGATTGAGAATGCTCCGTCACTCACTCTCAATATAGTTCGTTGCCCTCAGGATTCCGTATATTTCCACTTGGAAGACAGGCGAAAGTTTTCCTAACGAGGAGTGGAATCTAACATTGTAAAAAGACACCAACATCGTATCCTAAATTGGTTTTGGAAACATCCGTGAAGACCCGACTATATTCGTTTCCTGGTTTAGCTCCTGACCGAAACCAGTCTTGGGCACATGGAAAGTCGATTTCGTATTTTTGCCAGAGCAGGAGTTCTGGTGTCATTACTGCATGCCCATATGACAAAAGGCAAAACACAGTTGGCGCAGAAAAAATGAAGAGGGCAATGAGAATGCAGGCCAAGATATAAATATCAAGTGGAGGTAGATTCATCAATGCGTCTAGAGCTAAGTCAGGCATGCAAGGTAAGCCAGAGACAAACCGTTTTTTAGAGTCTGATAAAAGCAGCACTCACGTATTTTCGTGCATCCTGTTCCACCAGTCAAACTCCTCTTTTCTAGCTTCCTCTAGCTTTTGTTTTATCCTGAGCTTAAGGGTAGCACTATTGGACTTGTCGAGATCCTTTTTAAAACATGTCCAGTTGGTTTTCCGCGGTTTCCTCTTTTTCAACAGGGTCGAGACCTCGCAACTGATTCTGAATTCCATGTGTCTATGGTCTGACAAGGAAACCTCCGATAGTACTTTCCAGCCGACAATCTCCTTAGCATACCTTTTGTATAATATGAAGTCGATTACTTGCTGTCTTACTCTCGTAGCAAAAGTTGACTGAGAGCCAACATTCTTGACAACCAGTTCAGATGATAGTATGGACTCCAGGATAGGATTGCCTCTCACGTTGCATTTGCTACTGCCCCAAAAAGTATTCTGAGCATTAGCATCGCAGCATATGATATGTTCTATCTCCTTGGAAACACAGTATTCAATGTATTCGACGACTTCCTTCGATGGTGGCTACAGCCTTCGATGGTGACTACAGCCTTCGATGGTGGCTACAGCCTTCGATGGTGGCAGTAATACTGAATCATAGGGAAAGTAAGCTTTCGTTTCGTAGCTTATGTATGTCTGCAGCGACTAAATCTTTCTCGGTATTTTCGATCGCTCATCATATAGTGGTGTGAAACCTCTTAAACATTCGAAACCACTCATGCGTTTATTCCATGGTGCCTGGATCGATCTCTCAGATCCTTAGATCTTTCTATAATTTATAGCAACCCCTTGGAAGTTGATCAGAATTTTGTTGGCATTATCTAATCAGGTTCAGACTTAGCTAGAAATACTCCTATTCACTTTCTAGCACCTGAAAGGAACTTTGTCAGTTGTCGCTAATAGGCGAGGAGAAGTGTAATACAACTTTGTCATTCCAATTGACTAAGGAAGTAGTTTTCTCAATGATTCAACTGCCTCCGGGCTAAAGTTTTTCATTCGCTGAAATTATGCTCTATGTGTTCTTCAACAATTGCATCATTGAATCCGTGGCGAACAGTGAGAGTGTCCTTTATACCGAAAATAGGACTACTCGCTCACCAAGAGTTTCAAACCTCTACGTCTGACTTCCTTCATACTGAAAAGCATCGACAGAATGGTCGAGATCCATGTGCACAAAACAGCATTGCGAATACATCCTCTGTCGGCGATGCTACACGCCTACCAACGCGGAAGATCCTGCGAGAGTGCCTTCAGAATCTGGTAGGCAGAATTGAAGGCGTACTCGACAAGAAGGAATACGCCTTGGGCATTTTCATCGACGTTGAGGGTGCTTTCGACAACGAAATTTTTGACGGCATGTGTAACTCGACCAGATAACACGACGTAGACGAGTTTTGCAGATAAAGGCAATGCTGGTGGAAAGGACATTGATAGCGGATGCTGGCTACGGCGAATATGTTGTGGCGTGTGTTCACAGGGGTTGCCCACAAGACGGCGTACTGTCTCCACTACTATGGTGCATGTTGGTGCACTCACTGCTCAACGCGCTCAATAGTTCGAACGTCTATGCACAAGCATACGCAGATTATGTAGCTGTACTGTCTGTTGGATCGTGTCTAGCGGCTGTATGATCTAAAGCGCAGGCAGCCCTAGACGTGATCGAAAACTAGTGCACTAGTTATGCGCTTTCAGTCAATCCTCTCAAAACTGAGGCTGTTCTTTTTACGAGAAGGAGGAAGCTGCTTGGTCTGACTTATCTAGTGCTTAAAGGTATCACCATCCAATTCTCCAAAGAAGCTAAGCCTTTGGGTGTCATCCTAGATAACAAACTTGTCTAGACAAAACATGATAGGTCGAAAGCATTTAAGGCGCTGTCAGCCTTCTGGCAATGCAGAAGCTATCGGCAAGACATGGGGCCTGTTACCGAGAATGGTCCTTTTGATCTACGTGGCTATGTTAAGGCCAATTACATCATATGCATCAGTTGTCTGGTGGAATAAGCTTTCGCGAAAATGCGTGATTGCTGCTTTTACCAAACTCCAAAGAACGGTTTGTCTCTGATGCAAATAGACTTTCCCCAGCACTCCTGGCTCTACTCTAGAGTCTAGATGCATTGATGAAACTCCATCCACTTGACATTCATATCATAGGCTGCACTCTCAAAGCCATCTTCCATCCAAAAAGAAGTGGTCGCACTGGAGCTTTGATGACCTTGCGCGCCAGCTGTCGATGCAATGACACCAGAATACGAAATCGACTTCCCTTGTCCCCAGGACTGGTTTCGATTAGAATTTGAGCCAGGAATCGAATGAAATCGGTTCTTCACGGACGACTCCAAAACCAAAATAGGATGAGGCGCTGGTGTATTTCTGGAGGACGACAACGTTAGATTTCACTTCACGTTAGAAAAGTTTGTATCTGTCTTCCAAGCGGAGAGTCACACAATCCTGGTGGTAGTGAACTATATTGCGGAGAACCGGTGCAGCGGCGAGGCATTTGCATCTGTAGCAACAGCCAAGCTGCGCTTTGAGTCTTACTGAACCCTCCCTAGTTCAAGAATGCAAGAGATCACTGAATCTAGTCATACTGCTAAATTCAGTGACCCTTGTCTTGGTCTTAGCTTACAATGGGACCGCGGGAAATTAAATGCCTGACAAGGTTTAGAAGAGAGTTTTTCAGGACCCAAACCGACGTTGGGTCTACCTGCGTCCTCGGTTAAGGCTTCCATTGACAGTTTGGTCTCATATGAGCACAACAGCAGATGGCAGACCAAACGAATGCTTCCCGATGCCTCTAGGTCAGCGGCCTTTCTGCAGGAAAGACTGCAGGTTGCTTACTGGCGTCGGTCGTGACAGGGCATTACACTTTTGCAAAGCACTTAAATGTGTTGGGCATAAGTGACATAATATCCTGCGATGCTTGGTGTGAAAGTGTTAACGACACTACGGAGCACCATCTCTATGAATGTCCGACTTGCGCTCTTATTAGACTGCAAGTACCCGGCGCTCAGGTGGTGGGTGCTGGTACTGTAAGAACCTTATCACTGAAGCGATCACTCATCTCTCTTCGTAAGACTGAAAGATTTCATTAAAATGAACGTACAATGGATTAGTTCTTTGTTTGAGTGCTCTGTTTAGACACGAAAAAAAAAACAAAAGTCTTAGCTCACCTTAGAGACTTGTGGACCGATTCAGCAGTCTAGACATGATATCTAAAAACCGTTTTTCTTATAAAATGAGCAGTGTCACCACATATTTCCTTAGATGGCGATCCAGGTAGCCACTTTTGAATGACCTGGTATTGAACTAAACTAAAGGAAATCGTGACAAGCATATAGGAATCTACGCAGTTGCTTCTGGAAAAATATTAACAGCTTCCTTGAATAAAATCGCATAAAACATCAACCTCAAACCAGACACGTGCATAGATGTCAGTACAAGTTCAGAGCTACTAAGTCCGTGATACCAAAACGTAACCCAAAACCGACCCGACTATATCGATTGACTTCCACAGTAAACCTCATATAAATTCGATCTGCCATTCTCGGTTTATAAGCGAACAAACATAGCAACCGAACACCCAAATACAGGTATACCCCAAATATAAATGCAAAAAAAAAAGATTGTGGCGACTAACAAGTAACTATTGCAGACCTACTAAAGCTCAATGCCTGTCATTTCCGACAACTATGCGTATTTACGATTACAACCTTTCGTGAGTAATTTCTTGCTACGCATACTAAACACGACCGCAGCTCCACTCCTCGATGCCATTCATATTTATGTTTCTATTTCGGCACATATAAATTACAAAAAAGAAGCAGCGATTCCAAAGACTATGAGCTTAGGACTTTGGGTACAACCCCGCATTAAAATAAAAAAAATAAAAAATAAAAAATAATAGAAACGAAAATAAAAGCAAACAATTCTCCGGGGGCTATTTCCTTATTTCTCATGTACAACGAGTACTATTCGGATTGGGATTTTCTGTTTTCATATATTCGTTCATTGGGGTGTTGGTTGTCGATTGTTCACCACCACAAAAACCGAAAAACCGAAAAACCGAAAAACCAAAGCCCACCAGATGCCGGAGGGGGTGCTTTTTACTGGTATAACACGCACGCACGATTGCGACAAAAGTTGTTGCTATTTGGTAGCACCGAACTTAAGCACAAGTAATATATCTAGCACCGGTAATGTCGGGCAATCTTATTACACTTTGTTTTATATTTCACAAGAAATTCCGCAAAAAAAAAAAAGACAAAAAACCAGAGAAATAAAATAAAGCGAGCCAACATAAAGAGAGAAAGAAGAAGAACAAACAGAAAACACCCACTTAATGATCACCACCATTGACACTGTGTCTCAGTCCTGAGAGCGATTTCACGTTTATACTCGTACTCGTAGAACGTCAGCAATGGCTCTGCCGCCACATCCTCCCAATGAAAGGAACCGGATGTCATTGTGGTGACTGAAAAATTGCAAGTGGATTTCATCAAGGGTGAAATTGACTTCGTGCGGGTGTTGCTTCTAATTTTGTTCGTTTTTTCTCTGCTTTCATTCTGCTCTGTGTTCCTTTTGGGGGGGGGGGGGGATTTTTTATTTTCCTTACGCTCTAGCTGCTTATTTCTTTCCGGTTTAAATTGAAAGCACTTTCCACCTACCACCCACCCCCTGTGCTAGAGTCAAACCACGAGAGTATTGTTGCCGTACAATGAATCTAGGATAAAAATTAGAAAATTATTCCCTTTCCTCTCCTTTCATCTACCATACTTTGGTGGATGGTTTTCTTCGTTTTTTTTTCCGAGTTGTTGTTGTTGGATTTTTTAACATTTCCCTTTCCCGGGTTTGATTTCATTATTATTCGAAAGCATCTCAAATGCCGCTTCAAATTGAGTGAGGACCTATTTGACGGAAGCACTTTATGAAGTGTTATCAGAATCATTAGAGATATCATGGAAATCATCAGTTCAACTTCAGTTCACTTCAGGTTGAGTTCAGGTTCAGTTCAGTTCGGAATGATTAAGTTGTAATGTTGACACCCTAACCTTCACAGCAGCCCTTACCGGGACCAATTTGAATGGTGAAATTCCTGACTTTTGGGTGGAACATTTTGAAGTATGCTTTTGGGAAATGACTGTTTGACAAGAGTGATTCTGTGATTCTGTGATTCTGTGATTCTGTTGCTTATGTTTGGCAAGAATGGTGGATAGGGGGCTATTAGAATGCCAATTTGGGAAATTCATTTAAATTAGCGATACTGAGAGAAGATATTTGGACGTCGTTTGTATCAAACAATGGTCCTATTACCACAACTATGGCCATGGATGGTGGCTAAAGCCAGTCTAAGGCAATTTCGAATCGAAACGTTAAAGAGAATGCCATATACGAGATATGTATGCCTGACTGGGTATTGACAAATGCTATTGCGTTTCCACATTGCATTGGTATCCCCATGGCCATGTAAGAGTAACATATATCTCCATACATAACGAACCAGATATAGTGCCCTGACGAGTGTTTTCTTTGATAATTGGTGTAGTGACTCATTGCTGGATCGAGGTGGTGGCTTACATTTACAGCGATTATGTCACAGTTTCAGCAGGTAAATGCCATAAATTTGCGAAATTTCGGAAATTTTTAACTCTCTGCGTGTTGCATTTCATATCCGAGACTGGATTCTATACAATTTGCGAACAAAATTTCGTTGTAATTGAAAGTGGATGGAGCCAGCTTTGTGAATTCTATCTGGCTGTCACAAATTTCGCAAATTTACAGAGTGGATTGCAAAAATTCCGAGAAGGAATTGATAGAAAAAAAAAATATGCTACTAGCAGCACCAAATTTTGATCATATTGAAAATTTCAGGGATCTTTGGATAATTTAATACCAATTGCTTTACAGGTATATGAACCACTTGTGATTCCTAGGTGACACAACACTAGATATATAAGGGCAAAGCGATGGATTTAACGAGTTGTTGTGCTACATCTAAGATAAATCAACCTGAAACCATACAGATCTAGCCCAAACTCATCCAGCTTAAGATAGATACCCTGCATTCCTTTAGCATTGGATGAACTTATTTACTTTTTGGAGCTTCAGTCTGATGCGAACTTGGGCCTCTACCAATTGACTTATTTTATTAGCGCGAACTTAAGTCAACTTCCCCTAGTCGCCTCTGAGCGCTAATGTTAGCTTGCTTTACATATTTTAGCCATATCAGGCAACTAATAAGGGCTTCTCTGACCAAGTTGATGTCGCTGTATAGTGCTAGAATATCTCCTTTTCTAAGGCCAGTCAAGGCAGTTCCGTCATTATTTCTACAGAGCAAAACTGGGATGATAATAAAGGTCTTATAAAGGTCTCCTTAGAATTCATCAACAATGCCTTATTACTCAATTGCCACCTTACGCAATGAGTCCTTAACTACCTCATAGTTATAGCTATCTCTTCTAACGTCACGTACGACATTCTCATCTAAGCTCATCTTTGACGATTTTATTCAAATACTTACACCAGTCACAACTTGGTTCGTTCTGCAGATGAAAAGACTTTTGAAAAAGTTTACCTCTGGTGATGACTTGGAAATTGTTCTGAAGTTTGACCATAAGGAAGTTACATAACAGTGCATCACTTTGCCCTTTTTGACATCAAAGGTCTCGACAAAATCGCTTGAGACCTTTACGAAGCAGCGAGCATACTCTGTCGTTATTCTGCACAATTTGAAGAGATTGGCAAGAATTTCAAGACAAGACATGGCTTTGCTAAGCTCGGTGTGTAAATGGTATTTTTTCCAGGCTGTGGGTATCGTGAGTATTCGGTCAATTATGGACATAGTCGACCTAAAGCCATGCTCCATCGTTGACAGATAATTTTAAGCGTTCACATAATACTCGAACAAAATCTTGTAAGAGCTGACAAGGAGACTGGTGCCTCCACAGTTTGCGCAGTTAAGGGGATCTCGTTTCTTGTGGATTGGGAAACGATTTTGATGCTGATGCTGTCATTATTTATCCAACCAAATCTTGAAAATTAATTGTATATGCTACCTGCTTAATTATCTTCTACCGTCTCAAGTAGGTCGGCTGGTAGGCTATCCGTCGCGGTTACCTAAGTCTATTTTGTACATTTACTCTTATTTTATTTAAATCCTGTCACCTCTCAAGGGGAACCTGCGCACCATCTTGTTCTTTCCAGCTCTTTCCTAGTAGCCTCGATTCGTCTTCGACTGTTCTTCGCCTTATTCGCCTAGTGACCCATCCATAGGTTCTTGACCCGTTCTCAGAGAAAGCTGTTCGCTGGAGATGCGGTTCGGTCTAAAATCCTTAAAATCTTACGTGGACATCGGTTTACGAAAGTTTGTAGTACACGAGTGACAGTGTTAGTAGGCTTCCAAATATTACAGCCGTATAGTACACCCTGAATGACTCGAACAACCAACTTCAGACTACCATAATTTCCAAACCATTGATGACAGTGAGCTCAAATTATGACACATGACAGATAATTTTATTATTTACAAGCCTATTAAACGATTTACGTCTCAGTTGTGTTGAAAAATTTTTATCCGCGATGGAATTCAAACGTAATAGTGTGATTGCTTTATATTTGGCTGGAAAATCACAAGTAGCTATCGTTAGAGCTCTCCAGCACCTCAACGTGAATAAATCATTTCTGTCTCGAACCATAGCTCGTTACCGTGAACGGATGCAACACAAGCTCAAGCCATTGAAGTTCCAAAAAGCACACGATCTTACACCGCAACAGAAAAAAGTTAGAGTCGAAAGAGCGAAGGAGTTGCTACGCTTGCACGAAAGTGGTGAGTTGGGAAATTTGGTTTTTTCCGATGAGTCGCCATTTGTTATCGAGCAATATGTCAACAAACAAAATGACCGAGTTGACTTGCCAGAGAGGTCTTTCGAAAATTTACACCTTCGGACGGCCACCAGAAAGCAGACAGCACCGATGGGCCGCCATAACCGCCGATGGTAGCTCTCCGCTCGTATTTTTGGACCGTGGCGTCAAAATTAATGCGATCGTATACCGTGAAACTGTCTTAGGGGAAGTATTGAAGCCTTGGGCAAACAATGATTTCGCTCGGAGACCGTGGACATTTCAACAAGACTCGGCACCGTCTCACAATGCGTGCGTCAACCAAGATTGGTTAAAAAACAATGTTTCACACTTCATTTCTTCGACACAATGGATTGCAAATTCTCCGGATGCAAATCCGTTGGATTTCTTTGTCTGGGGTATTTTGAAGGCGAAGGTTGGCACTAAAAAATACCAAAGTTTGGATCACCTCAAGCAAGCACTTCGCCGGGAATGGGCCAAAATACTGCAGAGCCACTTGCGTGCAGCGTGCGATGCTTTCTTCGGCTCTCAAGGCCATTATTCGCTCCAAAGGTGGACATATTGACAACTACTGATACAATTTGAAAATCGATGTATTTTCCAACATTTTTTGCTTTGGCACAATAAAATTTATCAAAGAATAAAAAAAATTATAGCATTTTAAAAAGTTGGGGTTCGAGTCATTCACCCTGTACAATAGTACTGATTCTTCATTGGATCTCAGTCCGGTCTTACTTACTTACTTAGACGGCGCTACAGTCCGGGGTGGACCTGAGTCTCAACCGATAAGCATGTCCAATTAGCGTGGTCTTTGGCTAAGTTGTGCACTCCACGTTGGTTGTGGTCCCTTTCCATTTGCGCGCGCCACCTAAGTCAAGGCGTTGTTCCTCCGATCACAGCTTGGGTTTTGTGCTGAGAACAGCGCTTTTCCAGATTTTTGATAGCGATACAAAGGCAGCTTTAACTTTTCGGATTCTGCTGCCCACATCAAGTTCGGCGTCACTGTAGCCCGAGTCGGTGCTTCCTTCATATAGAAAGTTTTCGACTCCCGCAAACTGTGGCCGGCAATGTTGAGTTAAGCACCGGAGTTTGAAATGCTTTTTCTCTCCCTATTTTGTTTGCCTCAGTTTGCACATTTTGTGACATTTGGTGGAGATTCATTAGTCTGGGTGTTTCTTTCAGTAGTACATCGCTGAAGACTACCAGGAATAACAACGGTGAAAGTACACAGCCCTGACGTATTCCACTCTGTGCTTCAAACTCATCTAACACATTACCATTGTAGAGAACGTGATACTTACCACCCTCGTAAGTAGCCATAATGAGAGCTATAAGTTTTCCCGGAATACTTCTCCTTCGCAGAGCTATCCAGATAACATCTCTGTTCAAACTGTCGAAAGCCTTTTCAAATTCAATGAACAGCAGATATAGCAATTGCTCAATGGCGATCCGCAAGCTGTTGATGTGATCCACCCCCAAATCCCGCCTGTTCGGTATCAAGTGTTGAATCGAAATGCTCTCATTTCTAGAACTATTCTAGCTATTATCTTGGCTACGTCTGGGAGAACGCATATTCCTCTCTAGTTCCCACATTCAATCAAATTGCCCTTCTCTGGAAGCTTGATGATCATCCCTCTTTTCCAACCTCAAGGAACAGCTCATTTTTGGAGTAACTCGGCCAATGTAGTTGGCTCCGCTCGAAAAAGCTCAGCAGGGATACCATCAATCCTTACCGCTCTATTTCTTTTGAGGGATCTGATAGCGGCTACTATCCCTGTATTGCTGGGAGGTCCGGTTCGAATTCCTTGCTCAGGCAAGGTCATTGGAATTTGAGATTTATCGCCTAAATTATTTAGCACTAACTCGAATTGTTCCCTCCATCTGTTGAGCTGATCCTCATCCGAAATCAGCAGACTGCCATCTACGGTTTTCACTGGATGTGGTCTGGAACTCCGACCACCAGTAAGTTCTTTTGTGATACTATAGACGGTCCTGCTGTCACACCTGTTAGCTGCTTTTTCAGCCTTCGAGGTCAGTGCATTGATGTATGGATGGTTATAACGTCTGACACTACCCTGCACTTAATTCCTCAGCACACGATATTGAGCTTGTAATGCCGCCGCAATCTGATCCTGAAATGAAATTCGCTCATCGGTCCGTCTCCAAGTACCTGCTGATAACCAAATTCTGTGACTTTTCAGATATCTGATGAAGGTAACTGCCCCAGATGCAAAACCACTATGAGGCGCACTTTTATAATAAATTCGCTCACAAACCGAATGCTTAAGACTTTTTGGCAATGGTATATGTTCTTCTTACTCCTCTACCCACAATATTTTTTAACATATATGGTGTTGTAATCAAAATAGCAGTCAAGAGTTCCTGATAGTTGCCAGCTGCACGTGACCCGTGATCTAAAAGTACATATTCGGACAGTGAGGAGCCTTCTGACGCTCGTTTTATAGAAACAAGGTCTCACGCAACGACACCAGAACTCCGGTTGCTGTGAAAATATGATATCAACTTTGCCTGTACTCAGGAATGGTTTCGACCAGGATCTGAGTCAAGATAGCTGGTACGATTTAGGAGAACGACAAAATTTGGTTTCACTTTTTGCTAGAAAAACTTGTGTCTATCTTCCAAGCAGAGATATATGCAATCTCCATTGGGAGAAGTATTATGACTTCATCTGTTGCACTAACCAAGTTCAGAGCCTTGTATTGAAGTCGCATATGAAATAACACCACTCCAAGGTTAGTTAATGTGAGATTTCTCTGTACACAGTTGGAAAGCTGAATTCACTGAGTCTAGTTTGGGTTCCAGGTAACTTTGGGATCTAGGCAAGACAAGGACTACCTTGTGCACAGTTTGTGGCTTCTATTAAGAGTTGGGTTCCATAAAAGCGTAACTGCAGATGGCATAATTCTCCAGGTTGATCAAATGAGTGCTTTCCGATGCATATAAGGGTTCAGCGTCTTTCCTGCTATCCCTCTGTATGACAGACTAAAGATTGCTAATTGGCGTCGAGTAGAGGTACTACACTTTTGCTAAGCACTTCTGCTGTGAAAGTGGGTGACCGTCCTGCGCTCGCATCCGGCTGCAAGTACTCACCGCTGATGTGATAGTTGCTGGTACGGACAATTTATCATTGAAGCGTTTACACATCTTTCTACGAAAGACTGAGTAATTCTAATTAAATTTGATGTCATAATGCTTTGTTTCGACAGAAAAAAGTGAACAAACGTTGTCTGTTCTCATATAATCGCATTCATCACCCTTTTGACCACCAATATAGTCGGCCCTGCAAAACGAACAAAGAACAACGACTATCGGATGTGCATGTGGAAAATTAGGACCTTGCGGCCGAACAATTAGCAGAGACCCTAGACTGTTATAAATCAGATACCACCGCTATATCAGCGTCTATTGGGATGCGGATTTGTTGTAAGCGGCAGATTTAAGCAAGAAGTCTTGAGCTTTCGACGCGTGAGTGAGCGCCATATAACAATCCGCATCAAATGTAAATTCCCTGGTATCAGCCTTATATGCGTTCATGCTCCAATAGAGAAAAAGGACGATGTTACCGAAGAAAGTTTCTACGAGCACCTAGACAAAACCTGCGAGCAATGTCCCATGTATGACGTTAAAATGGCACTAGTCGACTTTAATGCCAAAATTGGAAAGGAGGGCATCTTTGGTAGTACAATCGGAACACATAGCCTACACGACACCACGTCTGGAAACGGATTTAAGCTAATCAATTTCGTTCCGGGACGAAACGTTACTATAATAAGCACACGATTTCCTCACCGCAATATTCACAAGGGAACATGGCGGATATCAGACCACAAACTGTCAACCAGATTGATCATGTTGCGATCGACGTAAGCCACTCCTCAAATATTTTTGATGTACGAACATTCCGAGCGGCCAACATAGACTCGGACCACTACCTAGTTACAGCCCAGGTACGTTGGAGCAACGTTAAACGGTTGCGATCACAACAAGCCGCCAGAATCTTTGCCGATCGCGTATACCTCAACCCCTCGAAAAGTTCTTGGCAGCCAGCATCAAATGTCTTAGACCAGTGGCTTAGATATCGAGAAGCCATCGGAAATGCCACAACTGACGTGGTGGGTTTCAACCGCCCACCAACACCAAAGCCCTGGTTTGATAAAGAGTGGAGGCAAGTACATGCAGCAAAAAAACATGCCTACAAAGCGGCGATGCACAAAAGGACGAGAACAGCTCGTGAGCTCTACGAGCAAAAAAGGAGGGAAGAACATCGGCTTCACCGGAGAAAAAAGAAAGGCCATGAGAAGCGCGCGATCGAGGAAATAGAGAGGTGCTGCTCTATTAATGATAATCGGAAGTTGTACCGAAAGGTAAAAAGAACGTGTCACGGTAATAGGACGCGAACCTGTATAAATGAACAAGGAAACCTTGTAGTACAGTCACATTCGGTGCTGAGGATATGGAAAAACCATTTCTGCAGACAGGCGAAGACGACACAAATTCCGCTGTCAGACAGAATGGACGATGCAAGTCCAGAATTCCGTCCACCCGACCATATTAAAGTGAGGATAGTAATATCTAAACTGAAGTCGAACAAGGCTGCCGAGCCGGATGGCCTACCCGCCGAACTATTTAAGGCAGCATGAGATGACTTAGTATAGAGCATACACCAACTTATTTCCAATATTTGGTCGGATGAATTTATGCCTGATGAATGAAACCTCAGCATCGGTTGCCTGGTTCACAAGAAAGGAGGCTCTCTAAACTGCGCCAACTATAGAGATATCAGTCTCCTAAATATCGTCGTATTGTCTGAGCGTCTGAAACGGTATATCAACGATCTGATTGGACCCTATCAGTGCGGTTTTAGGCCCGGTAAGCCCACAATTCACCAAATATTCACATTACTACAGATCCTGCAGAAAACCCAAGAAGTTCAGATCGATACTCACCACCTTTTTATCGATTTTAAAGCCGCATATGACAGCAACTACAGAGATGAGCTATGCAGAGCCATGTCTAGTTTTGGCATCCGTGCCAAACTCATCCGCTTATGCAGGATGACGATGGAGAAATCTCGCTGCTGCATCAAGGTCGGTAACGACCTAACTGAAACCTTTGATGTCAAAAACTGATTTAGACAAGGCGACGCGCTGTCATGTGACCTCTTTGAAATCATACTTGAAAGAATTGTACGAAACTCACAAGAAAACACAAGAGGTACGATCTTTCAAAAGTCTGTTCAATTGCTTGAGTAGAACACAGCGAGCTGTCTCTAGTGCGTTTGCGAGTATAGGAACAGAAGCGGCAAAAATGGGTGTAGTGGTAAACGAGGGCAAAATAAAGTACTCATATCTGCTGTCAACAAGAAGGGACACCCAACATCAACGAATCGTCCAGAATGTCACAATCGACAGCTATAACTTTGAGGTAGTAAGGGACTTTGTCTACTTCGGCTCTGCTATCACACCTGAAAACGACATCTCGTCAAACGTCAAACGAAGAATAGCGGTTGCCAATCGCTGTTTCTTTGGACTGAGAAGGCAGCTATGTAGTAAGTCCCACTCCCGAACAACCAAGGACGCTTGTAATTCCAGTCTTGCTCTATGGTTCTGAAGCATGGACCCTTTCTAAAGCGGATGAAGATATCCTTGCTCGTTTTGAGAGATAAATTCTTCATAAGATACTCGTATTTGGTCTCGTATGCATTGGCAGGTTCTGGAGGAGACGATTCAAAGATAAACTCTACGAGCTGTACAGCGACATCGACTTGGTAAAAAAACTGCGGATTGGGCTGGGACATGTAGAGCGAATGAACATAAACGCTCCAGCCTGCAGGATCTTCGACTCTAATCCAGAGGGACAACGCAGTAGAGGAAGGCCTCGCTTAAGGTGGCGCGCGCAAGTGGAAGGTGACGTCAACCAACTTGGAGTGCGCAACCGCAGGCAGTTAGCTAAGGGCCGTTAATTGGATAAGCTTTTTGGTTGAGGCCCAGGTCCACGCTGGACTGTAGCGCCGCCTAAGTAAGTGAGCAAGTAGAGCCGACAATATTAAACTCGTCTGCATTTAAGCGTATTAGTTGGTGCGCAACAGTAGGTTCTTTCCAGGGCTGCGAAGTTAACCTCTTAAACCACCTCGTAAATATGAGAGCTGCCATTGTCCAATTAAGGGCTCATCCAGCACTATCTCTATTTCAGCACCAATACTAGTCCTGAAAAATCATTACACTGGATTCTCAAGTCTTATTGGACAGGACTTG
This sequence comes from Volucella zonaria, assembly GCA_963966105.1. Lineage (NCBI taxonomy): Eukaryota > Metazoa > Arthropoda > Insecta > Diptera > Syrphidae > Volucella > Volucella zonaria. Next base: position 11,758,532 of record OZ014530.1, read on the forward strand.
TACCCGATGGTACGATAACTATTCGTAACCACAATTGACTTTTGGTCATAGTTAAGCACTGTTCATCGCCAGGTAGCCCGCCTATTGTCAATGGTACAATGCCCAGCCGCCTTAGGATATAAGGATAATAAGGTTCAATTTATGTGATACAGAATATTGTAGCCCAAACAGCAGGTTGGGTTGCACCGGTATGATAATTTCTTATTGGTCTAGACGAAATTTTTTTATATCAAAGATATTACGAAATTCATCTTGGATGGGTGCCCTATTTCGCAATCTTCTCAGTTAAAGCAATAACTATTCTGGTTCAAAGTATATTAAAACTGCTTACGACTCTAAATTGCCATCATTCGCGATATAAAACTGCCACTCGTGTTGAAGTTATCATGCCCCGTTTGGACTTAAAATTCCAAATAAAAAAAATTCCATTAAACTTAATTAGATCATAATAATTTCGACATTTTTAGTATCTGTTTAAAGTCAATCATGGCTTATAACCATAATTTGACAAATAAGTTAGCACTTCCCAGATGTATCCAACGACTAGCAGCACATACAAAAGAAATTAACCTTCAACTCAAAAGTTATTGGTCCATCTCGTGCTATCGACCCACAAAAATACCCGACACACATTCGTCTATCGGTCAATATGTCCAATGCTATTGTTTGTTTAAATAATAAAATCTTCTTATCAATTGAAATTGGTTAACTTTAACGTCGAAACCCTTGAAAAGATACTCAGATACTCCAATCTCGGCGTATGGTCGAGGTAGAGACCGGAGGTCACAATTAAAATCAAATTAGTTTGCGATTGTCAGTTTTAGACTGCGTCATTATCAGTAAATATCATCGCGAGTAGACATATGGTATATCTGCATTAACCTATTAACTGGAAAATTATAAAACAACAATCCATAAGCTCGTATTGTTGATATTTTAATTGCACAAATTAAAAACGGCTTTTGGTTGCATTAGGTGGTGGAATATTTAATATCTTTAGTCGCAGTCGTAGATACATACGTAGATAGATACGAGTATGTGTTGAATGAGAATTTATTTATCAACACTATCTGGAGTCGTAGACAACTTGCAGAATCAGTCAATCTTTTTCCTTAATTAATAGAGAAATTTAAATTCGAGAGAGCAAATACGAATGCAGTATCGTAGCTCCATTGCGTAAAGTGTTCAAGGTGAATATCGAAATGATAAAACGGGGTTTCCAGTTTTTTGTTTATTCAAAGAAAAAAGGTAAACCAACCTTACGGATACATAAAAAAAAAATAAATAAGAGTCATCATCGACGGTATAGATACAGACACGTCGGAATCGGTCCTCGAGCGTGCGTTGGATGGAAGAGAGGGTAACAAAGATACTCGTACGATTCGTTCGAACAGAATGGTATAAACGAGCGCTTCGAACTCCGAAGGTCGTTTGCATCACACAGATTACGAAGTCTGACTTGAAAGAGAATTTCAAGATCAAACTGCAAAATAAAATGAATCCGAATATAAAAAAAACTGATTTAAGTGGAGTCAGCAACAGTTTTCGTTTTCGTTTTCATTTTTATTTTAGTTCCAGTTTTGTAGGCATAGCTACGAGTATGTACAATACTTCTGAATAGAATGTTGGGTATCTGAATTTCCAAAGCATTAAATCGAGCTTTGGCTTTTGATCAAAGTGCTGGGATACAAGGTGAATGCAGAAGTCGATGGATGAAATCTACACAAACCTGTATGAGAACAAAGAAGACTGCAATCAACGAAGATGAAGTATCTTTACAAGAAACTATAAAATAGCAAAACCAGTTTATACGAATGAGAGGGACGTAAAATCGAAAAAAAAAAAATCGCTGATGGGATTTCAACAAATGACCCTAGATACGAGTAGTTATTTGTTAATAATACTCATCAACATTCCTTTTCATATTCGAACGTACTTATGAAGTGCATCGCTTGTAAGATACATGACTCACTCACATTCTTGAACACAAATGCAGGCCCAGAAAGTCAGAGGGTTAGTTAGCCAGAATAGTACACAAGGGAACATGAGAATTAACCATGTTCAGAGATGTGGAAATCACCTAAGGTAAGGCTTCCCAAGCGAACCTAGGTTTCATCATCAACATGGGCTGTGTTTGGGTACTCAAACTCGACAGCATTCCTGGTAAAATCAACCACTTTGTACGGACACATGCGATTCTGACTTACTTGCCTATGCAGTTGCAGGTTGAGTGAACTCAGAAAAGTGTACAAAGAGTTATTTGCCTATGTAGATAGATACAATAAGAGTCACAACAGAACTTGTCTTGAAACAAAGAATTTGGCAAGCAAGCAAGTTTTTGGTCTGAAAAAAGGAATCTAGAAGTCACATCATTCTACACACACGTGTTAACTGAGTATTTTGGAATAGGAGGACAGACTATAAGAACCCATCACTAGGTGGCTATTACATAGAGAAGTAGATCATCGGAACAGCTTGATACCCGAAGTGGCTTTCATGTCGTCACTGCTCCTTTTAGTGGTGATTAAAGACGTCTGGGAAAGCACTTTATCAACAAGAATAGAAGAAATCTTATGGAAGCCCATTACCTTCCACAAACACTTCAGCAATGCTGATGTCGTTTGTCTGCATCGCGGGGGGAATCATGCACCTACACCAACTTGGCGGGACTCAGAATTAGATCCGATAAGCCAAAAACTACTTCGTCGATCCCCATTAATTCGTCAACAAAATTTGCTCTTAGACTCTTACGGAGAAGTAAGGCGATTTGTTCACAGATAAGTTCCTCGATAACATTTCGAAGAAATGTCCTTAACGCCAGGTAAGGAAAGCAGGAAACCTCAAAAGTGCAGTTAGGACCTATAACCTGTACGAAATCATGCCCAAAACCGAAATAACTTAAGTGGAATTCAGTGCATGGAGGACGTAATAGTTCCTCCTCAGCAAACTAATGCCATCTTGTAGCTACGGTATATATGCGGGTATCGTGAATTCCAAAATGCGCTATTACCAAGTTCGATTCCATACGTCTGTAATCACATGAGACTGCAAAATCATTTTGGAATCGAGTGCTTCACAGCCTCTAGCCCATTCCTTATACTGTTTACATCAAGCACCCAATAGCAGCGTTACGTGGGTTAGCACCCTGCGTTACCAAAAAATGTCTGCTACGACACTACGACTCGGATAATTATCGAAAGATGACGATTTTTGGCTATTATACGCGGACTATGATTGCTTTCTGGAATGTAAGGACGCTCCTTGACTCAGAGAACGAAGGACCTCACGATAACAAATTCATCCAATTGAAACGTGAGTTCCTTCGATATAACTTGGACATATTGGAAGTGAGTGAAATAAGATGGTTCGACGCCGGAGAGTACCACTTCCCAACGTGTAACACTATGCTACTCTGCTCAGGCGTGCCCTTCGTCAGTGCCCGTGTATCCGGAGTGAATCTGGTGCTAAAACCTAGGCAGAAGCTTAATTTCCTGGCACCCACATGGTGAGAATATCTTATTGGCGAGAATTCGAGATTAGAGTACGGCTCATCATGATCATACAGTGTTACGCCCCAACAAATAACTTGGCTGACGATGAAAAGGACAACTTCCACAATCAACTAGGTGCCGTATCCAACACAGCGCAGAACGGAGATATCGTCATAGTGATGGATGCAAACGTAGGCAACGGCAATGAAGGGCTCAGACTCAGGGCGATCGGGAAGTACGGCTTTGGCGACCGAAATAATATTGGTGCAAGAATTGTTGGCTTCTGCAACATCAATTGTCTAGTTATAACAGGCACCATGCTTGAGCATAAGACCTGCCACAAAGACATCTGGGTGTCAAGTGACAGGCAATCATCGGCCATTTAGCGATCATTCGACGTTTCAGAAATTGTCTTTTAGACGTCCGAAACTGACGAGGAGCCGACATGGGGTTAGTACGAGATTATCATCTTGTCCAGTTACGTACAGCGTCTGTTCAAAGACTCCGCAAGGTATAACATCGACAGGCTAAAGATCCCCTCAGTACGCCAACAATTTTTCGGTAGGAGTGGAAGCAATCAGCAGCTCACTGCCGACAACTCTCCCAGAACATTGGAACGCTGTGAAAAATGTTTTCACATCTGGAGCGGAAAGTGTTGTTGGTACCTGGCTAGCAAGACATAACACGTGGTTTACCGAGAACACCTGGAGAAAGATTGAAAAACCTAAGCTACTTAAAGATCGTATTGTACAATAGATACTTCAACAGTAAGAACGAGCTAGAGTCCCTGTATCAAATTAAAATGACAGATGTGCAGCGTAGGGTACGACGTAACAAACGTAACTATATCAACGCCATAGCCACAGAAGTAGAACAAGCAGCATGGAGGTGTGATAGCAGAACCGTTTACATAATCCCCAAAGCGCTGACAAATGGTCATTTCTCTAGCCAACATCCTGTGAAAGCTCAACGATGAAAGGGGAATTTTGCTACGATTCTTAATAGTGCATTCGCCAGCGATGTGCACCCAAATCAAACTTAGTTGCCCTAAGCAACAACTTCTTCCGAACTCGCACCTCCATTCCTAGTAAAGGTGAGATCGCTGCCGCGATCATCGTTCTGGAAGGCAGAAAATTTTCCTCATGACAGGGAGAGGAGAATGTTTCTCAAGCTCCCAAAAAAAGGTTGAATGCCGGTCACCACTTCACCAGCAGGCAGATTATCTGGCTTACCTCACGTAGGAGACGTATACCCGACAAACCAATGGCTATTGCCAAAACAACCTATGATGGGTCTAAAGATCAAAGAGGAAAGTTGTCGGAGGAATTCGAGATCCAAAGCGGTGCCCGACAAGGTTGCATTCTATCGCCGATACTTTTTTTTATTGCAGATTAGCGATGTACTTCTTGCAGCATGTCTACTGGAAGCGAAGGAATTCGTTGGACTCTTACATCTCAACTCAAACATCTGGACTGCGCTGACGACGTTTCTTTACTCTCTCACAGGATTATGGATTTGCATCACTGAAGAGGGATGCAAGACTGAAGAGGGATGCAAATGTCGTGGATTTGAAGATTAACAATGCCAAAATCAAAATCATCAACCTCGGTACTAACCCATCAACTGAAGTTAGCATTGCTGAACAACCGGTAGAGAGAGTAGGCAGTAGTATTGAGTACTGTCTTTACCAAAGGTGGAACCGAACATGATAATGTCAACCGAATTGGAAATGCACAGTCTGGGTTTCGAATGATGTCCATGATATGGTGAAGCAATGCAATCAGCTTAATCACCAACTGCTCCGTTCAAATGTTGAGTCCATGCTGTGCAGCATTTGAAAACTACAAACGTTCGCTAAAAGGTTCTTACGGGACCTCTTAAGGGTTTTTTTGCCCTAACCGTATCTCTAACGAACATCTTTGCAAGAGAAGGGCTTAGAAACTAATAGGCACAACCATCCATCGGCGGAAGTGGCAAGGGATTGGTCCTACACTTCGAAAAGGCGATTGCTCCATAGAAAACAACGCTACGCAATGGAATCCATTATCACAAGCCGGTAGAAAACCAGGTCGGCCGAAAAATACATGGCGCTGAAGTCCCCATTTATTTAGCTTAATACAAGCTTAAGCTAATTTGAAAACTAACAAAAATTAAGGGTTAGGAACCAAGGGAACTGTGGAGGAGACTAAGTTTGAGACGATAAGTGCTCAGGTTAAAATCAAAAACGGGGAAGTTTGAGTTGACCTTACGAAACATGCGGGAGTTTGGTACGTTGGAACCATAAGAAGAGATGAGGGGATCGTAAATTACGAGGGTTAGTGTTAAAGGAAATAGATTTTTAAAGAAAGACGCAATCCACAGAACCAGAGATTATTGAAGAGAATGTCAGCTACGTTTCTGTGTTTTGCGAGGGTATTCAGGTTAAGAAGTTTGAGGCGGTCCCGATAGAGAGAGAGGTAAGATAAAGGGGCCATCCAAGGATAGTCCTCGAAGAGCAAATCGAAGGAAACGACGTTAAGTGTTCTCGATTCGGGATGTACGAACTCCTTTAAAGGGGGACCACACTTGATTGTTATATTTGCGATGGGGCCGGACAGGTGTAATGTAAACTGACCTTGTCACATAGGGGTTGCAAAATTCTTTAGACCATCGTTTGATAAGACCAAGTGATGAGTTGGCTTTAAGGATTATCTTATCAATATTGGGAAAGAGATGGAAAGAGCTGAAGCTCTTTGCCGAGAACCGTACACGATGACGCGTAAGCGTAGTTGACGCCCTACGATCCAGAAGGGGAAACAGGACACAAGTGAAAAAAAAGTATTAAATACGGTGCCTCTGATGAAGTTTCGACCCTTCGTCACAAAAAGATTTGATAAGACTTGCGTAAAAACGCCTCAACCCAAACAAAAGCTACACAAGCATACGATTCATGGAAGGATAACCAACACAAAGGATTCTACTTAATAAATGAAATAGTAAGTCAATTTTTAAATTTAGGCAATGGACTGCTGGTCTCATAGAAATAACGACTGGACTAAAAGGCACACAAGGCAGATACATAGTGGAGATGTACATCAACACCCCGCTACCGATTAGATTGAACAAAGTAACGTTGAAAACAATGGATTGGTGTCCCGACCAAAGCACCAAAAGGAATCGGGATGCTTCGTTAGTGAAGTATATGCTAAAGACGAGTAAAACTATTGGAGACAGCGGCTTACTGCGATTTGATAAGAAGCATACACAAACCTAGTCACGAAGCATTGGAGGAAAGTTTGCCTGATGAATCGAATCTCAGCATAGCTATAAAAAAAAGTAGACCCTCTTAACTATCAAGACATCAGTCTGCTTATCATCGCGTACATATTTCTATCAGCCGCATTGTGTAAAAGCCATAACAAACAATCTAATGTGGCCCCATTAGTGCGGTTGTATGATCGGGGTATCCACAAAATATCCGCACTACAGCAAATTCTGCAGAAAAGACCAAGAAGTTCAGTCCCCCTCTTGAATGACAGCATGTACAGAACCAATAATAGCTTTCGCATCTCTGACGATCTCGGCACATTTAGACGCTCACTGCTCACGTCGAAAGCAATCTTACCGAGACTTTTGATATCGAAAAACTTTTTCAACTCCATTTTTGAGAAACTCATAAGAGATCATCAGAAGATAGGTAGTATTGCAGCAGAAATTGCCTACATTAGAAACGAGGACAAAACTAAGAATTTTCAGTCAGCAAGAAGAAATATACAGAAGTGACGAATGGGACAAAACGTAACAAAAGATAGCTACGGGTACGTCCTTTAATAACTTGAAGTGCGCCACTGGAAGTAGTTGGACAAGTTCTTCGCTACCAAGAGAGACTTATTGGCTGAGATCAGAATTTACTCGTACCATACTGTCTGTAGTGTGATCTAAGTGAGTCAAGGATTTTACCTATACGAAAAATATCACCCCAAGATTCGCTCGGAGTTTCTACGAACCGGGAAGCCAACAAAATCCTTTAAACCCTTTATAAGGTGTTTCTTGTCTCAGCTTTATTGCACAATTAGAGAGCATACACTTTCCCATCTAACAGCATTTGCATTGACAAAGTTATGAGAGGAAAGATAACAATCTTTGCTCTGATGGAGGATGCCAAGCGCAGGCCTGGAGGAAAATTAATGGGGTTTTCATCCTGTGAGCATCCTAAGTCCCATTGGAACTAAAGTCACTTCTGGAGAGCTCTCCAATATCAGTGTCAGTACGGCGGCCAAAGGGATGTCTCTAAAGTGGTGTCCTCCAACCTCTTATATGGTCTCTGATCTAGCAGATTTAGATACAAAGTCATTGGACATACTGAAGATGTGGAGCAGTAATCACAATTTATGGTACACGCAAGCACAAAGTGAGTCACTGACTGGCTGGCTTGCTAGGAAGGGCCTACTTATTGTCTTAGTGCTGTTTTCTGAAAGAAGAGAACTGAACCCAGTCAGTGACCTTTAATGGCACAACTATAGGGTTCTCCAATGGGGTCAAATATTTAGAAGTTGCTTTACATACAAATCGTGTTCTGATGGTACACTGTGTAATAATTAGGACATCATCTGTGTGTCTGTAATGTCAGCAATGCAAGGAAGCTGCAATGTCTTTAGAGATGAGAATATGCTAGCATCATAGAAGCTTTGTAAACTCATCGTAGTTTTGAGACTATACAGCGTCTCATTCTCTAAACTGAGAACAGCAGGGAACAAACTAGTCAATTGCATCATCCAGCAATTTGGTCGATACTTGTTGACTGCGAACATGAGAATTTCCCGTTAAACCCTAGAAGACGATGTGGCATACTGTCAGTTCTGAATAGGAGTCTGGTGTTGATATTCCTATATTTGCTCCAAATCGCAATATGGAAGTATTCGCTCCTGTCCTCTCATTGTATGCACTAAAGACATGTAACAGACTGTCAAGTTCCTCCAAAACCAACTCAAGTGTACAAGAACATAAAGCCATCTGAAGTAAGTGGCTAAGCTTATCAGCAAGAAAGGAGATTAAGTGACAAAAGGTGCAACATTTCACATTCTGGAGTCGTATTCAAGAGTTCTTGGTCAAATCGGTTTTCGACCGATCCCAGAAATCACAGCCCCTTCTGCTTTTTGGAAACAAATGCAAATTAAAAAATTAAGTCCTTCCACTGAGACTAAAGTATTCGTATCGTCTCCATCGCTTGAACTCTTCTGAATTCATTAAAAAGTTAAAAACACTCGAAAACGTTATGTGTTCCACCTCTAGTAAAACCCAGCAATTAAAGCCTCTTTGCACCGTCCCAAAACTGATTCATTTCGTAAAATATGCATTCCATCTGACTCTTTTAAACCGTCTAACCACGCGGCTATCCCCGTTGGTCCTGCAATTCACATCACGTGTGTTTGATCAACGTTTTCTATTCTTTTTGTTTTGCTCTTCCCTGAGGTATAAGCAGCTTTCTAACGTCCTCGTCATATGATAGTTTATCATTTTTGGATGTGTGGCTACATTCAGAATTTTGCCATCAAAAATTCCAACTGGCAAAAAATTGTCCGCGGAAATACAGCTTTGGAAAATGAAAAGACGTGCTGGTTTTTGTGTCGAGTGTCCCTACACTGGGAATGGTATACAGATTTATCATAGGCAAATTTTCGAAAGTCCGACGTTGTCAAAAGGTGGTGGATTTTGTGTTTTTTTCTATTCTGGCTTTGGCACTGACGATACTGAACTCTGGATTGTGATGATGGAGCAGTAGTCCGTTGAACTACACATTGTGTCAGGAAGGCCACAGTAGAATAAAAGATGAATCTCTAAGAACAACATCCAATCGAAAATTGATTTGTGTTGCAGTTCCGAATTTTGATTCAATCGATTTTTGAAAGGTGCACAAAGGGTATCTGACTGGTGTCACTGGATTTGTTTTATGTGGAGCCTTCGTATTTATCACGTACCTGTAAAATTATTTACTTTCACGAAGTTCAAAGGAGGAAGAGATATAGTATTTACGTGACAGTCAGTCATTTTCAATTTAAGTTAAGGTTAAAACCAAGTGGGTGTTTCAAAGATCTGAGTATCTTACGCATATTGCAAACTCTATCTGAGTATCTCTTACTGTACTGTCTTCCAGGAAAATGTTTCACTAAATTTCCTCAATACTTGAACTACAAAACCCAATACCTACCGTTGACATATGTTTATTGATCATCAAAGTTTTTTGACTTATCTTTGCAAATAAAACTTCAGTCCTCTGTTGGTGATCCCTATGTCTTCCTTGACATTATTCAAAGAATGATGGTCATATGGTGTATTGAATTTCTAGGCCTCTTCAACAAAGTCTCATTTCCTACTTAGCATGAGAGAAATTCTCCCATTCCAGGACTTAGTAACCAAAGTCTCGTATACTAAGGACAATTTGAAGAGCTCTACCAAGTAGGTAAATGTTTTTGAATGTAGTGCACCCTGGTTTTTGTGTGGTGTTGAAGACTACTAATATCGGTATTGTGCAGTACGTCAAGTTCGCCGATTACCGCGCAGCAGGGCATCTACTTTTCTCACGTCAGCACCTTTTCACCTCCAGAAGTGAAATTGTCTGCCAATGGCAGTCTCTCAGTCTCCGACGGTTTGGAGTTAACAAACATTGTAGATCCCCATTGAAGGGCCCCAAACTCAAAAGACGAATAATATGGTGTGCGGAAAAGATTTAGGACCCCGGGTTGCTGTGCCAGAGAGTTTATCAATTTACACTTGGTCTTCAATAATTGGCAAGGGAAAGAATGATGTTCTAAAATTTGTTCAGCCGCATGCTCCAGGTCAAAAATCGAGTTCAGTCTCTCACTTTCTAGCTTATTCCGCTGGCCGGCCAGGGCATAGCGGATACCTCTATTATCATCTCATCAGATTCCTTGGTCACTCAGCAAGTTCAAGATTTTTCCCTGTAAGGAGACGGAATTTCTCGAAACTACCCCAAGTTTAGTGATTTTAAATTGGCGTCAAATGATTCTACACTATAGAGGATATTGCAGCTAAACGAACAATGTTCACAAGTGGACGAAGCACCAACATAGCCCGTCGTCCTACTATGACCACAGCAAATTTTCGGCAGTCTTAGGGAAGCCAAATTGCCTTCTTATGGTCAGATGAGATCGTGAAAATTTAAACGATACCATGGCATAGAAGGTATTACTTGCGCAACTAAGTTTTTTATGAAAATCCAACTTCATTGTGAAAAAACTGTTACAAATTAATCATTCAAAGAATTGCCCATCGTTAGCTATAACTTTTTCCCATCTTTCTAGCAGAATACCATCACGGTAAAGGTGTTCATCTTTTGCGGCTATCTACGAATCAAGCTAGGTTTTGATTTCTTCATATGAGTGGAACTGCTAATCAGCCAGACCATGTGCCATCGAACAGAACAAGTAATAATCGGACGGCGCAATATCTGGAGAATATTGCGGGTGGGGTAGGTCTTCCCATTTGAGCGTTTCCAGGTAGGTTTTAACGGGTTTGGCAACGTGAAGCCGAGCGTTGTCATCCTGTACAATCACTTTTCCGTGCCTCTGCTCGTATTGTGGCTCTTCGAAGGATTTTGGCCTTCTTTCATGCGGACGGTAGTCAACATCGAAATCAGCGTCTTTAAAACGACGGAACCAATCACGGCACGTTGCTCCACTTAGAGCAGAATCTCCGTAAACTTTTTGGAGCTCTCGATGCGCTTCAGCAAACGGATTGTTTACCATATGTTTAAGCTTGGGTTTGACGTTTTGCTGGAGCTATCTATTGGCAAATAGAACTCAATTGCGCACCTAATACTTTCAGCATTAAAACGTGACTTCACAAATATAAGGCAAGCGAAGACATTCCACAAGGTTCTGTACTGTACTACGTCCCGGGGTCTTCACTTTACTGTTCTGCAGCGAAAGAATATGATGGTTTCATCTGCCTCGTAAGTCTCTTCCAATGTCTATTAGCTAAATTGGATATGGATTTCTGAATGCACCGAATTCAAGCAGCTGCCCTTATGGTTTTGGGTTTTAATGATATGTTTGCTGATTTTCTAATTCATTAGCTGTTGCTACGTTTCCACAACGATATTTCCAACAGGTATACTAAGCCCAATGTAACTTCCCACATAGCATTTTGAAAAATATCTGATTGAACTTCTTGCCGAACTTAAAGGTATGAACTCAATTGGTTATCCAAGAACTAGCACAGTAAACTGAAAGGCTCTAGGTCACTCTTAATCATCGATGCGTTAGGATATAATCGGAAAAGAAAGGAATATTATTCAAATGCTCAAGTCAACATTAACGGCCACATCATTTAAAGTGTGGTATGCAATAACCGCGTTGTCTATATCCAGGACCGTCAGGGTAACTTCACAACCACGTCAAAAAAAACTTAGTTATGAGAGAGACCCAACCAGCCTCGAATAATGAATCTTCTCAAAGGGCAACTAGACCCGGAACGTCAATGGACTATGATTTGAGAGTATGTAAATGGATTGTATGAACACTGTACATCCCAGGTGCCACTCAAAAGCTTGAATCTGTCCTCAAGCGGTAAAATCCAGGTATTACCGCCATCCAGGAGATACGATGGATATGATCAGATAAGATGAAAAGGAAAAATTGTGACATTTATTACAGCTGCCATAAAAAAGTTCATGTTTTAGGATGCGGATTCATCGTGGAAAGTCGGCATAGAGAAAAAGTCATAGACTTCAAGCCGATGAGTGATCGCTTGGCTGTAATCCGCATCAAAGGCGCCTTCGAAAACATAAGCCTAATATGTGCACATTCACCTACAGACGAAGCTGAAGACGATATCAAGGAGAAGTTTTATGACCTCCTGGATGGAGCTGGTCCGGCGTATGATGTGATGTTAAAATTGTACTCGGGGTCTTCAATGCTAAAGTCGGAAATGAAAACAACCTTGGCGGTTTAGTTGGTAAGCACAGAATCCACGAAAGGACAATTGACAACGGCTACCAAGCAGTTCGTAATAGGGTGATAAGTAACCGTAAGTTTCCAAGGCTAAGGATCCACACAGCAACCTGACGCTCTGTAGATGGCCAAACTGCCAACCAAATCGACCATGTGCTAATCGATGCGGAGCACTCGACGTGCACACATTCCGACGGGCAAAAGTCGACTCTGACCATTTTCTTGTTGCGACTAAATTCAGAGCTCGATTGTCCAACGAGAAGAAGTTACGAACTGCCCAAGGAACAATAAATTCAACGATGGACACCTAAGCACACCTGGAGTAGCCAGAGTCTACAGAGAGCGCCTGGCTGAGAAACTCTCCACTGTGCAGTCACCCACCACCAATGCAAACAATCAGTGGTGAAAGTATCGCGAAACCATTAAGCAGGTAGCCAAAACCATCGTAGGGAATAGCAACCGCAGAGAAAGAGCCCGTGGTATGATGATGAATGCGCATACCGGGAAAAGGTGACAAAAGATGCACATAAAAAAACGCTGCAGCGCAAAACAAGGACAGCGAAGGAAGAGCATCAATCCAGGGGAAGAAAATCCCGCTTAGAAAGAAGAAGGCCTACGCAGCCTCCAAGCTCAAGGAGATTCCTGCGAACGAAACAACTTCCGGAGGCTTTACAAGAAAGCCAAGCAACGGGTGGCCGGCTTAAAGGCCGGAACACAGGGTCTTCGAACTTGCGGAGAAAACACAGTCACCGAAGCACAGGGTATAGTAGATGTGTTTAAGTAGCATTTCTAGCGGCTGGTAAATGGGTATTGCGTAGAGAGTGTGATAGGGCAAGAAGAGAGCCCCTATCCAGTCTATGAAGAACCAGTTCCAGTATAGAAGAAGTCGGCTTAGCTATAAGAAAGCTAAGGTCAACAAGGCCGCAGGCTACGATGGCCTAACAGTTCTTCAAATACGGTGGCGATTTTTTGGTAAGGCGCATGCACTAAAGGCGATTCTATGTCTTGCAAGAACTATTGAGGCATATCCCTGCTTAATGTCGTATATAACATCCTGTTCAACGTACTGTGTGAACGTCTCAAACCGATTTGCAACGCACTAATCGGCACGTATCAGTGTGGCTTCTGGCTCGGCAGATCGACTATAGACCAAATTTTCATACTGAGACAAATCCTGGAAAAGACCAACCAACCAATTTCATGTCGAGTCCTATTCATCGACTCCAAGGCCACATATGGTAGTCATCGTCAGAAGCTCTATACAGCGATGGCCGAATTTGGGATCCTGCCAAAACTGCTTTCAGCTACTGGGATATGCGGACTATATTGGCATCATTGGTCGTGATAGAGGCTTTTACGGCGATTGAAGAAGAGGCGAGATTTGTTGGCGTTGAAGTAAACGAGGATAAGTCTAAGTGCATGCTATCAACAAACAAACCAGCATCTGTCCTAGGTGGGCAAAACGTCACTACCGACAGAAACAATATCGAGGTAGTTAAGGAGTTCACCTACCTCTGAGTAAACGTGAACCTCATGAATGACACCCTAGTGAAAATCCGACGAAGAATTACCCTAGGAAACCGTTGCTACTTCGGTCGAAGGACGAAAACAATGCTTTACAAAACCCTTATGCTGGCAATTCTGCTGCATGGCGCCGTGTAACTGGACGATAAGCAAGAAGCGAGAACTGATACTGGGCTCTTTCGAAAGAAAAAATCTTCGACGGATTTTTGGTCCATGAGAAGAAGATCAAGATGTGGATTTAGTCCAAAATGCCAAGAAACGTCGACTACCCACATTCGCTCGATGTGGAATTGACAATAATGCTCCAGCTAAGAGGACCTCTTAGTGCTCCATTTTTCACATGGTCAATTAAAAAAAGGATTTCATTTTATAAGGTCTGTGAGAAGGTCATCGGACAAGAGTTACTTTGAGAATGAGCTGACATATGTGTGGCTCACTGGTCAGAGGAGATTAATTGATCAAGTGATTAGCTAACACGTACACACGAGTATATGTGTGTATCACCTCAGGTAGGTCTGCTCTGGAAAGTATTGCCGAAGAACGAAAAAAGCGAATAGTAAGGCAGCCTTGAAGCGAAGTATACAAAAGTTACCTATCGGACGAAAGGATATTCTGCCATCATTCCAAAATAAATTGTGATGCTGACAGATAATTTGGTCTGTAGTATTGTTAAATGGTCATTAAGTCAATTATAATTTCAGACGGTTAAAACTATTCTATGGAGGCAAAATTGATTGGCAATTCAGTAAAGAGGATGGCTTTGTGAAGTTAGAAAATAGGAATCATGGAGAAATCAGGACTCTAAGAGCCTATTTTCCGAGACCAGCGAAAATTGAAGAATAGATTGGCGCGAAATCGAACGATATATTTCGATTGAGGACTATAGTGAAGTCAGTATATGCAAATAAAAGTTATACTCACACAAAAAAAAAAACTATAGTAATGCTACATGGAATTGGGACTAATGTAGCAAGCTACAAGGCCAACAGAAGATTAAACTCCATTAAAAAGATGTGGGGTGTCCTTATACCATTAATCTTAATTAACAACAAAATAATGTCATGGTTGAAGCGATGCCACGAAAGATACAGATACTTTAATATGAGAGAATCATGAATTTTATAAAGATCAACTTAAAGTCAGTTAACTTCAGAAAACGAACTCCAAATTTTGTTACAATTTCAAGGGAGCTTCCAGTAAGATTTATTCTGGTTTTTGGAAAAACAAGAGCAAAATTGGGTGGATGGCATAAGATCTGAGAGGATTGTAGTAAAGTTATCTGCTTGTTGTTTAAAAGGTTAATGCGATCAAAACTAGAAAATCCTTGGGTTCAAAATAACAGTCCAACTCAAATTGATCAAAATGTAAATATCTTTACCAATGCCATTCTTGAGAGTTTTGATCTGTCAGTACCTAAGAAAACGGCCTTAAGACATGCCTCAAATGTTCTACCGCATTACATTCTTCAGTTTATTACGCATAGAAACACCTACAGATCCAGATGGGTACGCACGAGAAATGATTTTTATTAGAACAGGGAACTCTGTAATGCTTTCTTGTGCTGATAAAGCTAATGCGCTAGCAAACAATTTTTCGCTCAATCATTCGATTGCCAATAATATTACCCCACCAATACACATTGAAGCTTCCGTCAAACAGTCCGCAGATTTCGTTAATTCTCAAAACTTAGTTTATGATTTTAATCGCATACATATTAAAGCTCTAAGATCTAATAAGTAGACTAAAAACTAGAAAATCCACTGGCTTTGACGGTATTAGGAATGTATGTCTTAAGAATCTACCACCTTTTGCTCTTACGAAATTAACGGAACTATTTGACTGTTGCCTTAGATTCAGATATTTTCCAACACATTGGAAAACTGCCAAGATAATTCCCATTTTGAAGCCTGGCAAAGATCCCAGTTTATCCTGTAGCTATAGACCAATTAGCTTGCTTAGTTCTCTGAGTAAATGCCTAGAAAAAATCATAAAGATCAGAATTACTTCCTTTTTAGAGAACAACTGTATTCTACCTTCTGAACAATTTGGTTTTAGAGCTTTTCACAGTACTACTCACCAAGTACATCGTATCACAAAGCACATCAAAAACAATCTATCAGATGGAAAAAGTACCGGTATGATCATTTTAGATGTTGAAAAAGCTTTCGACACCGTATGGCATGATGGCTTAATACATAAGCTTAACAGTACTGACCTCCCGTTGTATCTTGTGAAAATTATTCAGTCTTTCCTATCATCCCGAAGTTTTAAAGTGTCCATTAATCGTTACTTTTCAGACAATAAATCAATTAATGCTGGAGTCCCTCGAGGGTCCGTCCTGGCTCCAATCTTATATAACGTATACATTTCCGTTTCCCCCAATCTGACAAACTGTAGTATCGCACTGTTCGCAGATGATACTTGCATTTACTCATCTGATGCAATTGGTTTCAATGTTGAAACGAACCTGCAATCAGCTATACATGCTTTCGAATCATACTGTGTTAGCTGGAAAATCAAAATTAATGCTTCTAAGACTCAAGCTATCTTTTTCACTCGTAAAAGGAAAGCTTGTTTATTACCAAGCAACAGACATCTATTGAACGGAGTTCAGATTGAGTGGAAACCGAATGGAAAGTATCTAGGTATATATTTGGACAAACACTTAACCTTTAATCTTAACGTGTAAGAAGTAATCAAAAAAGTCAACAGAGGAATTCAAAGGAATTCTTTACCCTTTCATATGCAGAAATTCGAAATTGAATGACCCAAATAAATTACTGATCTTTCAAGCCATTATATTCTACGGATCTCCAGTCTGGGGTAGGTGCGCAAAAAGTCACTTGCGTAAACTTCAGACAACTCAAAAGAAATTATTGAAAAGGCAGATTTACTGCCTTGGTTTTTCTCTACAAAAGAACTACATGAACTATCTAATATAAAAATGGTAGAAAATAGAATTGAAAAGCTTTTGCACCAATATAATATATCCTGTTTATCTTCTGACAATGACTTAATCTTAAACTTAGCATCATAGTGAATGCAACACTTTTTCTGTTCTTAGTTTAGTTCAAATAATCATATATTTATTTTTGTGTTTATTTATTTACTTATTTATTTATTTATCTATTTATTCATTTTATTTTATTTATTATTTATTTATAGCTATTAATTAAATAGTACTTAAAGTTTGTACTTTCAAACCCAGTTCTACAACCACTTCTCGGGCATACAACTTATTTTAGTGAAGGTTTTTAGAGGCTTTTCCTTCAAATTTTTAAATTCTGTAATATTATTTTAAACATTTGTAATAATATTTTAGCAGTAAGGTGCGTCAACCAAATCTCTGTAATACGAGCATTATAACTATAAATATTGTAAACATTATGCCACAATAAAATAGAAAATAAAGTAAATCTGCTTGTTGATAAGATACCAATACACATGAAGGGTGATGCTTTATTTTCCAAAATTAGTTAAGAAGAAGTTGCTTAGATTATAGTTTAGGTTTATAGGTAGCTAACATGTTTACCATAAATTGTGGCAAAAGTCTTATGAGTATAAAGCTGGGAGGTCTATGAAAAAATTGCACTGCATCCAGCTACACATGACGAAGAAGCAATTTAAATGCTAGAAGTACAGCAGTAATGATCGAAAAGGTATGTATGTTTCGATGAGCTGAGATGATTCCTTTGTAAAAATAGGGTCAAGTTTTAAGGGTGAATGAAAGGCTTTAAAAGTACTTTGAATATGCAATGCCAAAGTTAAGATATTTCTTTACAAACTATATAGAATGTAAGCCAACTAGGTTTATGGTATCAAGAGCATGGAAAAGATCTTACAAATTTCAATGAACTCTATTTACTATTTGGACTAGAAATCAAAGCCACAAAACTGCTTTGTGAATGCATCCTGTTTATCTCAGATTCAAATCGTTTGCAGACGAGGAAGATCCGATGAAAATGTACTCAAATCGTGTCATTTAGAATATATGGTGCACCTGGCAAGATAGGCCTCTGGGATTTCTCATTCATCGTGTCCTTAATAACGTAAGTTTTGATTAGATGTGAAACCCAGCCATCAAAGCAGTGTCTTGGATGGAAAGGAGACGTAATGTAACCAATATACCAGTAAGTGCAAATAAGGGAACGATCTATTGGTCTACTCTATGCCTAACGTTCCCCATAACATACCATACTCGTATCTATGACCAGCAATATCCACATGATGTCATTTTGTCTTTTAGATAATATTAAGAGTTCTGTGGAATTACGGAATTATGTCTCAATTTATCGTTTGTGGGCACAGTATTTGAGGCAATACCAAAACACTGGTAGCTCCGGAAATGATGAGTCTACTTTCCGCGTATCAGAAATGGTTTCAACCGGAGTCAAATCTTCTAGCATTAAGGATATAGCGATAGCGCTGGCCAAGTGAAGTACTCGTATATGCATCTTCAACAATAACGTGTGCATTAAAGACTTTTCTGAGTTATTTTCCAACTTTCGAAATATGTAATTTAATCAACAATCACTCTTCCGACGACATTACAAATCACAAATATTATACACGGGTTTTCGTGTAGAAATATCACCGCCGATAGACAAAGGAGAACTTTTAAGGATCTGAACCGGTAGAATAGAAATGTTTGCGTTGAGTTTTTCGTGACTATATGTCATTATCCTTCACAAAGAAAAGAGAGCAAGTAAATGCTCTTCAATGCCTCCAAAAAGCCACTTGAATTCTTATCGTCCTTAAGAAGAAAAGACTGCAGACTGTTTACTTGCCTCTTAACGGGCTTATTGGCTTTGTTAAGTAGCTCTGACTGTGCTGGACATAAGTGATTGACGTCAGTATCATAGAGTACTAGTATACATATGTACTTTGACTGTAGGATTTATGCCGTTGTCAGGCTTCAGGTCCCAGATAACATTATGGTGGCGGGTGGTACTGTAGGAACTACGAGTATATTACTCTGATGTAACATATGTTTAATTTTCTTCGGAGATGAGACAAACTTATGAAAATAAAGAAATCGTTCTCTGACTGACTCTTTTAAATGTTACTTTAGATAGTGCTACAGTCCATACACACCAGCAAGCCTCTTCATCAAAAGGTAGCTGCTTTTCATAACGCATGCCTAGAACTCTTTCATTTGCGCGTGTATCTAGAAATATAATGGATAGCATTCGTCACGAGATATGACATCAATCAAATGTTCTCAACAGAACCGCCTGCATGAGTGGATGCGCTAGACCGCATACTCTGTGCCTTGCTCCCATAATTCAGCAAATTCGCGTCGAATATTCATCTCCAATTGATCTACGAGTATAGTTTCTGGCTTGTTGGTATAAACCAGAGACTTAATGCAGCTCCGAAGAAAACCACCTAAATGTCCCAAACCACTCACAGAGATGGCCAATTGACAGCGCAATTTATGGCGATAGGGCTTTGTTGGCGTTGTAAACTGTTGGACCGTCTAGTTAAAAACACATATGAGTATTTCAAAACATTTTAGGTCCAATTTATTATTGGTTAACATGGAACCATAGTGGCCTGCATTGACTGTAACCCACTTTACGGCATCATGATACACCCATAACGAATACCACATCGAACAGTAAATTTGTTCGTATTCAATGGCTGGTGTTGGAACACCTCCAGCTGTTAACTCGGCCAAATCGGCAATTCGGCTTGCCTCTGAGGATGATTTTTCGAATAAAATCCGGACTTCTTCCGTCTTCAATATAACCCAAAGGGCGAAAGTTCGACGTGCAGAATGGTCTTTCATCTTTACCTCTTGGATCAATGCGATCGCATACATATGCGCCACAAGGACATTCGGAAGATGCGCAGCTTGTGAAAATGGCGCGGAGTTGATTGAATGAGACCTTAACTTACCGACTCGCGTATAGCCACAATATTCTGTTCACTTCTAGCGTTTCGCAGTCTCACCTAAACGGCAACATTACGGATTGAATATGCTAATTCAAGTTCATTGACTAAAGGCCTAAATGTTAGTTTATCAGCACGATTATAACGGATAACGCAGGTAGTGTAGTCGTAGTTGTATCATTTGTAAACGTTGTTACAGCGTTTACCTTTGCACGATTTAATGGTAGACTTTCTGTCAAACGATGGTATACGTGAGTTCATAGAATTACAATTGGAATAGTGGAGCGCATTTTATGAAAAACCCTTTAGTAGCTGTCGTATTCGAACTATTTTGACTATGGCGATATCGCTATACAGTCCCCGCAACTTATCTTAGCCTCCATTCATCGTCCATGCAGACCGACCGGCGGCTCCATCTTGACAAAGCTCATTACTATACACCTGGGATTACAAGGGTTTTATACAGAGTCACTTCTGTTGTTCTGGAAATAGTTTTTCGACTCAACTGCCTACTGAGTCCAAAAATACAGTCTCTACCAACAGCCACTCCTCAGTTGTTCTCAGTGCTAGTGTCGTTGTCTGAATCAATAGCGTAGTCTAGGTAGGCATAGACACTGTTTTCAAAGCACAGATCGCATACTCTTCGTTCTGGCCTCGTCGCAGCTAGATCTATCTTCCCTGCCTCCCAAGCGATACTCACTAACTGTCATCACGATGGTTTCTTCCGTCACTGTTGTCGGAAAATGCATCTTATAGCACTGCCTTTTGAAAGATTGTGGCTCTGGTGTTAGTGTGTGAATTTTGCCGAATTTTTTCAAGACTGATGTTTAGAAATAAGGAAATGAAAGTACGGCGCGTGCCTTGACAAAAACGGTGTGGGAGATATTACAAATCTTGATGAAGCAGCGCGGTTTTCAATATAACAAGACGTTTGGCGGAGATCCAAAGTTAGAAATGCCTCTTATTAATGCTATCAGCCCGGTAAGATCGATTAGTGAGTATCAAAAAGAAACTCCATGAATTCTGGGGCTTTCTTTAAGGTCTGTCATGGTTTGGGTATTCGGGCTGTGGTGAACCTTTCTGGCCTAAAGCCACACAAAATTGAACCAACTAAGTCGCTGGCAAGGTGTAGCGCTCAAACCGTATAGCAGATGGAATCTGTAGATGACCCCGGGAAGACTTATTTATACCTGTATACATACCATATGTACGCGTATGTAGACTGCGCAGATTTTAAAAAATCCTTTCTACCAAAATGCTGGTTGAACTTTCGTCAATCATTCATTCATAGATATTTTGCAGTCTGTCGGAAGGGAGTAAGCCCTTCATTTGAATTTATCAGAATTTGAAAGGAAGACCACCGCATCAGCTCCGAGTACCTACAGTCTGATAGGAGCTTAGGCCAGACATTCACAAAGCTAGTACGTCGCGGTGTAGCCACTACTCTCACAGCAAGTGTCACAGGCTGTTTTGTCAATTATGCTTAGCACACTAATTGCTTAGCAAATGCGTAATGCCTCGTCACGACGACAGTATACATTCTAACAACTTTTTTGTTGAGGGCAGCAGGAAAGAAGCTGACCTCTTAGAGAAGCATGGGTTTGGTCTGTTGGGATTTTGAAGAGTCATGCCATCTGCAAATTCAATTTTCAAGGGAAGGTCTAACATAGGCGTACTGAGAAACTCCCCATGGCACCTAAACAAGACTCAATGAATTCAACATTCCGATTCCGATCAGACAAGTGAAATAACTTTGAGGTCTATGACTTTAAGCGCAGCTTGGCTGTCGTTACAGACGCAGATACTTCTCCATCAATATTGGGTATACTTTCGCTTGTAATATAGACGCAAATTTTCTTACCGAGGAGTGAAATCGAGCGTTGTTGTCCTTGAGAAAGATACCAGCAACGCATCCTAAATCGGTTTTTGAGCCATCTATGAAAACCTGACTACATTCCTTCCTGACTCAAATTCTGAACGAATTCTTTCCTGGATTATTGTTGATTTTGTATTTCAGTTCTCAAGGCATTGTATCAGACAGTATGTCAATAAGATCATAATTAAGAGACAGTCGCCGCGTAAGGTCAGAGAACTCCAGAATATGGCTGTGAAAGTGCAGCCCATGATATGAATATCATAATGAGAGAGCAGCAGTGACGTATTTTCGTGAAAGCATGTTCAACTAGACAACCGACGCGTAGGAATAATTGGACTTTTCTTAGCCGTTTATCCAGAAAAATCTTCTCTGTGTCAGCACCATGTCGTGCAGAAACATCTTTTACACTCCCATAAGACCGACAACGCCTTGGAGTTTTTTGACGTCACATGTTTAGTCTAAAGAGGTTTGTTATCCAGGATGACACTCAAATGCTTAAAGAAAATACTATTCGTGTATAATAAATTGACGGAAAGACCATTTTTAGAGGACCAATCGTCAATTACGTCTACTGCCACTTGCCAGATTGTCTCTACTATAAAAAAAAAAAAATAACGCTGCCCAAACGACCTATCCCTGATCACTAAGGTTTTCCTACGAGTATCACAAATTACTGTCTTAGATATAAATTCAACGATATACGCTTGAATGATAGCCGGATAATGTGCAGGAATATCTACCTCGGACGAATGTATGACACAAGGACATGACAAAGGTGAACACACATAAACTGAGCTTCCTTAACAAGAAAAACTGGCATTCAAACAAATGCTCTTAGAAACGTTCTAAACATCAAACGAAAAGAGCTACGAGTATTTCTAGATTTATCTCACACTCTAAAAAAATTTCAATATCACCTGAGGAGAATGGGGTCTTAACTCTTTCAAGTTTGGTGCTTAGTTTACTGAACACATAATTTTTTTTTAAAATACATATATTAACGCTATCTGTTGGCCGTGTGTAGAACTATTATGATCTAAAGACGCTTCCTTGATCTTATGTATCTCTCTGACGTTTGAGGCTAGAGTGCAATCGGTAGTGCAATAAACTGCATGGAAACGATGCTGTTGTGCTTAAGTGGTCAATTTAGAATTTTGTTAAAAAGGGAAGACTGTAGTTTATGTTTGGATTTATAGTATGTTATAACTCGTTAGGTAATGTCATTTATGTAGTACTACTTTAAAATAAATATTGTCTTTTATAGCTTTTTAGATTTTAGTGTTCTATTTTCGACAGCTCACGTGTAATTCGTGACATGTGTCAAAGTCAAACATACTCAGTTTGCATTCTCATTTCATCATGGAAAGACTTACACTTGAACAACGCTCACAAATTTTGGAATTATGTTATCAAAATTCGTGCTCTGTTAAAAATGTTTTCGGCGCACTTCGACCATATTGGACATCAAGCCACCTACACGTATACGTAGAGTGCGTACAGGGGACAATATTGCTCCCGTGTGCGCCAGTGTTAATGAAGACCGTAATTTGTCCATTTTATGCAAGGATCTTAGTCTAAAACTTTACAAAATACAGCCCGTGCAAGACCAAACGACCTGCCACAGCGTCGAATTTTCGGTGAGTGAACCTTAGAAAAGCTGGAGGAAATTTTGCTTTTTTATCGAAAACTTGTCATCAGCGACGAAGCTCATTTTTGGTTGAATGGGTATGTTAATAAACAGAACTGCCATATTTGATCAGATGAGCAACTTCAAGCAGTACAAGAGCTGCCAATTCAACCGCAAAGGCACTGTTTGGTGCGGTGGAATCATTGGGCCGTATATTTTCAAGGATGACCGTGAGAACAACGTTATCGTCAATGGCGCCCATTATCGTTCAATAATTTTGAAGTTTTTTTTGCCCAAAATGAACGAGCTGAACTTGGTCGACATGTGGTTCCAGAAAGACTGAGCAATTTATCTCTCAATTGTCCGGCTAAATCGTGCAATTTGACGCCTTTAGACTATTTTTTAATGGGATACGTCAGATCACACGTCTATGCTATTAAACCAGCGTAAATTGCAACCTTGGAAGACAACATTACACGTGTCATTAGCGAGATACCAGCTAATATGCTCGAAAAAGTGATTCAAAATTGGACTACCCGTCTGGACGACTTAAAACGTAGTCGTGGTCAACATTTACTTCAAATAATCTCTAGAAAGCTAATGGCAAGGATTGATTTATCAACTCGAATAAAAATTTTATACGATTCTGGAATTTTCCTCTGTTTTGCTCTTTTTTTAATTAAATACCAAACGCTTAAAAATCACTTATTATTATCGCACGGTTTTGAATGCCATCTACCGGGGGCAAAAGCGACTAAGGATTCGTTTCATTGCAATTCGGAACCACAACATTTCGCTTTTTCGTTTGATCGGAATTAGGAATCACTTCCTGTCGCTTTTTCGTTTCATTGGAATTCGGACAAAAAGTTTCACTTTCACTTCACTGCCACCTTTTATGAGATTTGTATTATTGTTGTACTGTATCAAAGCTACAGTACAAGTGTATCGTTTTGAGCTCCATTGCATTTCCTGTGAGTAACATTTGCTGTATTCCTTTTATCTAAGTAACATATATTGACTGATGCTTTGTCTTTCCATTTCTGCACCTTGAGATTCGTGTCACTGACTCTATTGTTCTCCTTGTCTCTGTCACTTTAAGTTCTGATATAAATTTTCAGTTAGAATTGGCAGTACCGCAAGACAATATTTTATATTTTTGCGGGTCTACTTTTAAAGGATATCTATTAAAATAAATATCAAAAAATACTTTGTGATTCTTGGATTTCAGATTTTCACAAAATTGTTTTACAACCTTCCCTGCGAGGTCAATCTGTACAGTGATACCTTGCAGATTTCAAAGTACAGACAGTATCTGGACTCCATATACATCATTCAAACTTTGCAGCCCCATTTCAGTGCCTTTTTTCGGCATATATGTATTGCTTGCGAAAGGTTCTGTCCTTGAATTTAATCATACTTCCATCTGACGCTTGGTAATTACCTTGAATTTTTTTTTTAAGAATTTTAAGCAAAGGACGAGGCCTGTAAAATGTTTCATAATTTGAATCTGATCTATTGGGCAGAAGATTGCTATCATTCAAAGGTACGAGTAAGTTGTTGGGAAGCCATTCAAATCGGCTGAGTGACATAAAAGGCCTTATATACGGACCATTCAAATCAGGAGCAGAAGACCAGTAATCCTTGTAAAGAAGCAATTTGTTCATACCCATCACCAAATTCAAACCAAGAATCTCTTCTATTTCCTTTGGCATCGTAGATGTAAGAGCCTTTCCCTTTTGAGTTGCATACAGATTTGTTTGGAAACAAATTATTTCAACTAAAGCTGTGTAAGGGGGATATTTGCTACAGACTCTGTAAACTCATGAGGTTGATACAAATGAGAGTTTTTGTCGAGAAGGAGGTGATATCAAACTACAGGAACTGTCTAAATTTAACAGCGAAAACTCATCTTCCGAGTCGGATTTGTCATTATTGCTAGGCAAAATATCAACCACATAGCACTATCAAAGTTTGGTGGTCGTCATTGTCTTATTCATTTGATTCCTAAGCTAAACAGCAAAAAAATCACCCTTTACTTATAAATGACACAAATTTTTCCAATAAGGATTAAGTGTTCGTTGCTTTACGATGTTGTATCGCTATTTCCAAAAGTAGTGCTCCTACATAACCAATAAAGTTATTGTACTCCAAACTCTCCTTAATACCCATCTCGTTGTGAATGCTAAGACTCTGATGAAACGAAAAAACGACAAGAAACGGGAGGCGGTACCACGCATAGTGAGGCAGGGTGAGACACGGGCGAGGAACGAAAAGCCGACAGACTCGGAGTAGGGAACAAAAAGAGAGGAAGTGCATGATGGAGCAGTAACTCTGTCGGAATGAGCCATGAGCGGCAAAGAACGCTTCGTAAGTGAGTGTATAATGCACGAGTTATGTTCATAGCAACAGCATCATCATCGTCGTCATCATTTTTACCATCGGAAAACTTCAGCTTCTCGACAAAATTTGGCTTGGCTTTTGTTTGCCAACGACAAGACGATAAGCATCATAGAACAAACCAACAACAGAACTGCTCCAGCGACATCGATTGAAACATTTTTTAAATAGCGGCATTAGCAATGCAAGCAAAACATAATGATTGTTAACTCTTAACTATCAACTCTTTATTGTAAAAGCTCTTTCATTAAGCGCTTCCTATCTTTAAATTTAAATAAAGCAAAGTGTGTGTGAGGTATCATTGAAATTTTTTACTCGTTTGAAAGGCCTATCGATGCCAATATGTACGGAATATAACGACGTTCAAATGCCCTGGATGGCATGAAAATATGTAATTTTCGATGACTCTCGCGCATAAATCAGGCTGAATTTGAGCGATGGCATGGGTTATGTTGTTGGCTTTGACTGACGCTGTGGTTTATGGCTTATTCGCAAAGACCTGCGACTTCAGAAAACCTCACAAGAAAAAGTCTCACGGGGTCAAAGCGCACGATCTCGGTGGCCAGTTCACATCTTCTCCACGTGAGATGACCATGCCCTCGAATCGCTCGTGCAGAATTTCTAATGTGGCGTGAGCTGTGTGGCACGTAGCGCCGTCTTGTTCAAGTCAAATTTCGTTGGTGTCCATATCATCCAATTTAGGCCAAAAGTAGTTGGTAATTATCGACTTATAGTGCTCGCCGTTGACAGTGATGGCCTGACAACGTCGTTATCAAAGCAATATGGACCGATGACGCCGCCAGCTCAAAGTCAACACCAAACAGTGACTTTTTCGGGACGTATTGGACGCTCTTGGATACAGGTAGATCGGTATCGTTCCAAGTCTGACAGTTTTGTTTGTTGACGTGCTCATTCCCCCAGAAAATGGCCTCTTCGCTGAAGATAATTTTTCGATAAAAATTAGGGTCAGTTTTCAACTACTCCAGGGACCATTCACCGAACACACGTCGTTGTCTACGGTCATTTACCTTCAGCCCTTGGGTCAGTTGAATTTTGTACAGGTGCAGGCCCAAGTGACAACACAAAGTTATGGTCTGCGAAAGGCCGAGTTCTTGTGAACGATGCGCAATCAACTACCTCGGATTCTCCTGCTTACTCTCACGGACAGCCGCGATGATTTCGGCAGATCTTGCGTTACGTCGACGATTATAGTGACCGAAAAATGAGCAAAGCGCGCGGAATGTTGCCAGAACAGAACACCCATTTTGATAAAATCATATTATCATTTGCACGTGATTTGACAAAAAAAAATGAATAAATGACAGCCGATTTGACAGATGTAGCTTCAACCATATGGCCGCTATCAACTGTCAAAGTTCGGAAGCCCCTATTGGAAGACCCTGTAGTATGCTAAGTTAGTTTAAGATAAGAAGTTAGCCGCAAAAGACAATGATGTAAAAAGGCATTATTCAAATAATTTGTGTTCAATTTATAAGGGCTGGACAAAATACTCGTACATAACTCGCGTGTGGGATACCGATGCTCCATCTGGTTTCCGTACTATAAGCTCGAGTATAGGCACATAGAGTCATGGTTGGCTTCTTATGAGTACGGCGGGCTCCCAAGAGAATTCACATGGGAATTAGCTATCTTGTAGGGTATCCCTAGCACTTGTCATCAGTCGTGCGGCATTTATTATTTATCGAAACTATCCAAGAAAATCCCCAACAATGAAAAGTGGCTTTTCTTATCAAAGAAAAGATTTTTAAAATATCATGCTTGTGATCTACGGTGACCATCCTCATTCTCACTATTCATCGGGCTTCATGTTGTTTTACGAGTATTTCTAGCGCCTAGCTCCCTAGACTGTAAGTGTTTTCTTGATTTTGCTGTAATAAACTCAGAAATGGAGCGATTGACCAGAAAAGACTTTCGAAGAAGTGTCTGCCAAGGTATTCCAACGCCAGCTTGGACAAGAAAGCAAAGATCAGATCCAACGGGTTCCAAGAGAAGTCCTGAGTAATCTTCTCCATTTCCTGTGATGTTAAATCATCACAAGTCAACAGTTGTAATGGAGTTACGCCTGGAAAGCAGTATGCATTAATCAGCCCGTACAACAACGAGAAGAAGAGATATGTACGTACTGTATGGCAAATATACCATCTTGAGTTCCCGGAATTTATTCAGAAAATTAAAAATACAGGTTTATTCATCTAAATCTATATTGTCCCCTTCAAAGTGATTCCCATCGACTGCAACGCACTTATGCCAGCGCTTGATCCAATCCTCGAAACATTTTTTATATTCGGTTATCGGTATGTCCATCAGTGCTTCCTGCGATTTTTCCATTACTTCCTCTCGGCTGCTGAAACGCGTTCCCCGTAGTGGTTTTTTAACTCGATTGAACAGAAAGAAGTCACAAGGAGCCAAATCAGGTGAATTCGATGGTTGTTGGATGGTATTTGTTGCATTTTTCGTTAAAAAGTACGAAGTTATCATGGTGCAAAATCCATGAGTTTTCTGCCCACAATTCTGGTCTCTTTCGGCGAAATGCTCTCATAACGCCCAAACAATACTCTTTGTTTACTGTCTGGCCTTCTGGCAAAAATTCATGATGCACTACACCGTTGTAATCATTCAAAACCGTGAGCATTGTCTTCTTTTTTGACTGAAAACGACGTGGTTTTTTGGGCTCGGCTCATTTGATGAACGCCATTCACTTGCCTAATGTCTGGATTGCGTGTCATACTCATAAATCCACGTCTCGTCTCCAGTAATGATCCTTTTGATGAATGTGGGATCGAATTCTGTTTCCCAAATCATCTCTTTTGCGACGGTCAAAACACGGTCTCTTTTTTGCATGAAACTGAGGTCTTTTGGCATCAACTTTGCTGCTACACGACGGAAACCCAAATCATTAACCAAAATGTCTTGGACGGATCCATCCGTTATCTCTCTGATGGTTAATTTGCGGTTACTGACCAACATTTCATCAATGTTTTCATCGGTTTTCGATGTCGATGATCTACCACTGCGTTCATCATCTTCGATTGATTCACGACTACTTTTGAACCGCTCCGCTCGTGCCACTGATAAACGACCGTTTTCTTTAGAGAATCGTTGCCGAAACCCTTTTCCAACATTTGCAACGTTCGCGCACCATTAAATCCATTTTTTTACGCAAAATTTAATACAAGTTCGTTGTTGCAAATTGAAATCCATTTCTAAAATTGTAAAAAATCGCCAACCCACACAGCATTAGATATACTCTTAGCTACGTAACTTTTGCAAATATCAGGGAATGTCAGCAACAGATTTACCAACTTAACAAAAAAAAGAGAACTCAAATCGGAATAATGGGAGCGCCACACGGTGGTTATTCCGGTTTTTGATCAAGATGGTATGCAAGGACAAAACATATTTTCGCAATTATCATATTGAAATTAAAATGCTTACATTTTTGTTAATAAAAGTGTTGAATTAATAATAATCCTAATAATAAAATCAATTGCTCGTTAATGCTTAAAAAATTTTGATGCAGACCGCCACAGTCGTTGGCAAATTAACCACCTCATACGAGGATCTCGAAAACTTTTTTTTGTATATTTTCCTTATGTAACTAAAAAGTTTCCGACGCAACGTAAAGATAGCGGCACTCGTCAATAAAAGCTAGTGAATGCTAATTGTGCATCTTTTGACAGTTACTTACCGAAGTTTCAGTCATTTTGGAAGCGCAGTTTTTAGTTGACAGTCGTTTGAGTGAGTCGATGTGAGTGTTTTTTTTTTGTGAAAATGGAAGAAATTGAGTATCGAGCTTATGAAAAAAACGTGTTCTAATGAACATTTCCAACGCTCTGTTGGCGCAGTTTAGGCGCAATAAATCCAAGTTTTGGCGCCGATTAATTACTGTAGATGAAACTTGGATACACCATTATACGCCCGAAACAAAAATTCAGTCAAAACAGTGAACTGCAAAGGGCGAGCCGGCTCCAAAAAAAGTAAAAACTGTTTTTTCGGCTGGGAAAGTGATGGCGACTGTTTTTTGGGATAGTAAAGGAGTTATCTTAATAGATTATCTTTAAAAAGGAAAAACCATAGCAGGAGCATACCACGCATCGTTACTTGCCAAGCTGAAGGCAGAAATTGCGGAAAAGCGGCAACATTTGCAGAAAAAGGAAATCGTGTTTCACCAAGACAACGCGCCGTCTCATACCTCAGTGGTTGCCATGGCGAAAATCCATGAATTACGGTTTGAACTGCTTGACCATCCCCCTTATTCACCAGATCTAGCCCCAAGCGACTTCTTTTTGTTCCCTCATCTAAAAACTGCGCTCGGAGGACAGAGATTTTCGTCAAATGAGGAGGCAATCCCTTCGTGAACAATTATTTTGCAGAGAAAAACGCCAAGTACTATTTGGACGGGTTAGAGAAATGGGAGCATCGCTGGGAGAAGTGTGTAGAGTTACAAGGAGACTATGCAGAAAAATAAAAAAAAATTTAAAGAAAAAATGTCTTGTATCATTGTTCGGTCGGTAACTTTTCAGACAAACCTCGTGTATCCTTATTTAACAAAACAGCTCATTGATTTATTTATAATGCTCACTATAGTAAAGTGAGGTTGAAAGAGTCCAAACGATGACACAAAGCCTGTAGGAAAAATGGACTGCTGTGGGGATATTGGTGTTTCCATGGCTCGGATCGAAGTTCCGGAAGGTGACTCGACTTCCTTCAAACTCCACACTTAGTTCGGAAATAACCTACAGATCCAACTAGGAATTGCTCCAGGTCGAGAGCCCAAATGATATGGAAAATTACAAAGTAGCAGTTAATTAAAAAAATATCTTACCAACATAACAATTAAACTTTTAATTATTATCTTACCAACATAACGATTAAACTTTTAATTATTATTTCCAAAGTTATAAGATGAATCTACGTTGATTAGTTCAACAAAAATTCAACCGTCAAAATTTGCAAAGTCCACTTGAAACAAATTAAAAGAATAATACATAATGCTCGTATTTTCTTTGATTTCAAATAACATAATTAAAAGGTTTGTTGTGGTCATAATTTCGACCTCATAATTAAGGAATAAATTTCTTGGTAATTGTGTCACATTAAGAAATTATTATTTCATTAAAACTTCCTTGGTCAATGGGAAATTGTGTTGCTATTGCCATTTGGCTTTAGAAAAATCCAAAATTCTAAAGAAAAGGAAAAATAATTACATTCAATCAGAGGAAAAAAAATTAAAGGACATTTCCGGATCAGACGAGGGAACAATAAAAAGTTAGTCTTCTCTTAGTCGGATTGAGATAATTAATTTACATAATTGTTCACCTTTTTTTAAGTTGTGTGCTTCCTCAAGGACGCTGAAGCTCACATAAATTATACAGCGTCCCCCCGATTTCGATTCTGATTGCGAGTTCCAGGTTCTGCAACCGGAACGACAACGAAAAACCATTCCAATCGAATTGTAATCAATGGGAAGAATTATATTTTGTTGTTTTTTTTTTGTTTTTTTTTTTGTTGAACCTGGATATCTTGCCAAGTTAAGGATAATGTATAAATATGTTGGCAAAACCGGGTGAGCAGGGAATTGAGATTGTGGTGGAGAGCAATTTTAAACATGACCTTGATCCCCCTTTTGTTCTTCATTATTTTTCACTTTAATTGGCGTAGTTGTGTTTACTTGTAGATTCTGTGTAGCGCTATATAGGAATACATCGGTTCGAATATGTGTATCGGAGAGCAACTGCACAGAGGAGTACGAGTAATCGTAGTAGTAGCTGGTTCATTTAATTTTTGGGATGAAGCCTTCTGGCGAAAATTTTATGTCTGCGAGTATCCTTATCCACATGTGTTGGTCTATCTTTGTACAAGTGGATTCCGTATGTGGTACTCGGTACTTCCACTTAATTACTTTACAAATTTATTATGCTTCGATAAACGGCAAAGAGAGGATATCGAAATCGATATTGCCTGCGATTGCAGTTATTCGAATTTATTTAATAATGTTGATTTGTCTTCTGTTCCTCATTGTCCCCAGCTTTCCTCTCGCTTGGGGCAAGGACTACAAGTTATTTTCATGTTGTTGTGGTAAGGTAGGTGGTTGTGCGGTTTAAATTTGGGATGAAGTTGTGGTTGACGTTGAGGTTGTCCTTCTGAATTATCTAATTTGTATGACAGGAGATTTTTATTATTATTGTTCTTTTTTTTTTTTTTTGGTAATTTTTGGCAACGAATTCTTTTGTCAAGAGGGCGATTATGTTTTTCGATTGCAGGGCCTTTTGTTTTTGCTAAAGAAAAGCGATAATCCTCCAAATTGGCCGCTTAAAATTTCTTCGCTATAAACAAATTGGCTTGATCAGATTTTCAACAACCTCTGATTCCGAACAAGGTCAAATACTGAAAGTATTCGAAAGTACTTTGTTTTTAATGCTGTTTTGAGACGAAAAAGATTCTTTGTGGAATTAAGCGGGACTAACGAACTTACAAGTGCCTCGAAACAGAGAGCAAACATTTGAATTATGTATTGCCTTTGGAAGAACCACTCAGATGTGTACTACGGGCGTTTGTTTTAAATTTCTTCGACACTTTTCTGTCACAGATAGATTTAGTTCTGGTTCACTTGAAAAAAAGACTGAAAAAAAATCTCAATCGGATTGTTGGAGACGGATTTCGAATATAAGATTTAGCGTAGATTGAAAAATTCTCTTTGAAAACCTTTAGTTAGAAAAATTTAGCTTTGATATGCTACAGGCCGATCATTTCATTTGATTGTCTACTTGGTGATGGTTTAAAGATTCATACCGGTATTCAACTGCTTGAAGTTGTTAAATAAAACATTGCTCCTTCAGATGGGAGGCCGACAATGGTTTTGGTAAATCGCTACGTAATGAAATTTCTTTGATTTAGAACAAGCAGTATTCGAAATTCTGGAATGTCGTTGGAGAACTGGTGGTGGACAAGGCCATAGAATACGGAAAGGGGGCATTAGATACGTGTTAATGCCTATCAATTGACTGGACACTGTTGGGTTCATTATACGA
Organism: Volucella zonaria; assembly: GCA_963966105.1. Lineage (NCBI taxonomy): Eukaryota > Metazoa > Arthropoda > Insecta > Diptera > Syrphidae > Volucella > Volucella zonaria. The sequence goes on from OZ014530.1 coordinate 11,791,345, forward strand.
ACGAATTTTAATAAAACGTGTTTTTTTTAGAGGTTTGGTTTTTAAACCGGCAACACTGTTTCTACAGATTATCAATTTGGCAGATGAAAATTGATTTGTGGTTCGTACGTTTTGCTATTTTACGATGAATAGATTAACGCTAGAACAACGCCTTCAAATTGTGCAAACTTATTTTGAAATTATGGTTCGGTTCGCCAAACTTATCGTGCGCTACGTTCAACTTACGGTCGACATAATCGTCCATCTGAGCAAGTTATTCGGAACACGATGAATAGTTTTAGCACCACTTACACTCTCGTAGATAATACGCATCCCCAAAGACGACAAACCGTGCAAACAGAAGAAGTTATTGGCGTCGTGGAGCGTAATGTTGAGGAGAATCCGAATGAGCCGATTCGCCATAGTGCACAACAATTGCAACTATGCCCATCCACTTTGTGGGAGACTTGACGGAAAGATCTTGGCTTGAAAGCTGAACTGGTGGATCATCGGCCCATATTCCTTTAAGGACGATGTCGACCAGAATGCCGTCGTCAATGGAAAGCGCTAAAGAAACATGATTTCTACCTTCTTCGTTCCTCAGTTGAATTGCATTGATGTGACAGAGCTTTTTTTTCAACAAGATGGCGCAACATGTCACACGGCACACGACACTCTCAATTTATTGTGGGAAACACTTGCTGAGCGAATAACTTCGCGTAATGAACCTGTAAACTGGCCTCCACGATCCTATGATCTTACACCTTTAGATTACTTTCTTTGGGGGTATGTAAAGTCACTAGTCTATGCTGATAAACTCGAGACATTGGACGATTTGAAAGTCAATATTCGCCGTGTTATTGCTGATATATGGCTCCAGTTGCTCGATAAAGTTGTCGAAAAGTGGACTTCATACGAGTGCTCTTCAGTCGAGCTAGCCGTGGAGCGTATATGTCCGATATTATATTTATGTACTAACGGCATAAAATTGTCTATTAATTGAAGCTAATACCATATACCTCCAAAACAAACACCCTTTAGTATCTACATAAGTAAGTGTCTTACTTTCATTGGTTAACTTGTTCTGAACAGAACCCAAATGATGTCCCGGAAAACGCGTCAAAAACATCCTGACTAGGTGTTACATTGTCGGTCAGTGTAGAAGTGATTTCAAGGGACTTACGTGTTACTCACAAAGTGGCACTGATTCTGAAAGACATAACCAAAATACTCCCAAAACCTCTGCAGAAGTAGGAGCTAACATAGAAGTAACTAGATCTTTCAATTCCAATGATATCTGTGGCGCTTTCTGCAACAAGCTCGATAGATTGGGTTGTCAAAGTAAACTCTGGAGAACAACCGTCTTAGGCTGCGTTTATACAGTAAAAGGCTTCAGTGCTGAATACAACATTTTTCAGCAGCGCGACAGATCGCAAACTATGCCCGAATAACAACGGCGTTACAACCTCGGAAAGTCGGTCGTTGCAGTCAAATCCATCCTGAGAAGCAACCTTGAAAATTGGATGTCAGAAGATAATCCAGTTCCTGGCGAACCACGAAACTCTGAACGGAAGAAAATTGCTTTACGGCCACCTCTCTCTTCCCTGATACTTTTATTTTGAAAGACTGGCAACGACAACAGTCTGAACTAGACTGGGATACAAATATTTGAGCTAGCTAGAGTAGATCATGCTTAAATTCAAGCGGTGAAATCTCATATGGAAAACAGAACGCTCAGGTTGAAGAGCTGAACACAGCAAACTCTTTTATAGCTAAGTAATTCTGTGCTGCAAATCAGTCTCCGGGAAACTAAAACCTTTGACATTTTTAGACTCCAAGTGATGCGCCCGATATTCTGCATTATAGAGCAGTTTAAGGAAATGGAGGATGTGCGGACGCATCCCCATACCCAAAACACTAGACTTGATACAGAAAAAGTCGAAAATGTAATCTTACTGTCTTAAGCAATATTAGTATCCCTATCTGCACCTTGGAAGGGTTAATTTTCACTTTGTTTCCAAATGATTGCACAAAAGAGACGTCCACCCCGGAACTCGTCTACTTTATACACACAGATCAACCATAAACATTCCAAGTAGGAGGCTTATGCTTTCAAGTAGAAAGTCTCCCATAATATTCATGTAGGGACCATGGATGTGGAGAAAGGTCATCGAAGGTTTTGTCTCGTTAAGGGGATTAACCACAGTACGACGAGTGATATGTAAAACCGAGAACTTACAGTCTCTGCACCTAACCTCGGACAATCGATGAAAAAGTTATGAAACGAATAGAGGATGACATAAGCTCGTAGTTGCATCAGCCTGCCTACCTTTTTAGGGCTGTGAGAGGGAATCATCTCCTGGATTTCGTATACGAGTAATTGCCTGAGTTGGTTACAAAAGCTACTATGGGAGGTTTTCATGTCAGAACCAAAGGACGTCAAATTTCATATCGAATACAGAGTATCTTTCCTGAACAGGAGATTCCAAGAAAAACTGGGTGACACGTGGAAAACATTTGAGAAGAACAGACTGCCAGACTGAAGACACTCTGATCGCAAATACACGGAGTCAAGAGCAGAGTCCCTCTGACATATGTTTGAGACTCATTTCGCGGGTAACCCGACCAGAACCGCTGACGAAAAATAAGGCTTCAAGTTAGTTGAGAAACCACTAGTATCTGTCATCTATTATCGTGAAGGATGAGGCCGTTAGATTGCGTCCTTTGATATTCAAATAATCTGGAACCCATGATAAATAGGGTGTTGATCTAAAAGATGTTTTTTCCAGTATTGCTTGTTTGCAAATCGTCATGCAAAGGCTTACACCCGAGCAACGTTTACAAGTTCTGGAAATGCATTTCCACAATCAGTTGTCAGTAAAAACAGTTTACAATCACATACTCGACTAAGTGAGTCTGCTATTCGCAGCACAAATGAAAAACTTCGACTTACCTTCACTCTTTTGGCCTCCAAGCCACTGACAGAATGAACAGAGTGCGCCCAGATGAAAATATCGGAGCCGTTGAGGCCATTGTTGAAAAAGATCCTTATTCATCGATTCGTCATCGTGGGCAAAAACGTGGGCTGTGTCCATCGTCTTTGTGTAAGATTTTGCACGCTTACAAGATTCAATTACTCTAATAATTAGAACCATGGTTTTCCGCATGAGTTTGGTAATAGAGCGCCTGAATAGTTGCAAGTCGCTTAAATTTTTCAACGTCAAATTTCGTTCAATGATGACGCTCCCTTCTGTCGAGTTTGGAGCAAGAAAAACCTAAAGCTGATACATCAGCTACCGATGTACCTCGCAAACACCCTGTTTGGTTTGATTTATGAGCTGGCGGCATCATCGGGCCGTTCTTCTTCAAAAATGAGGAAAATCGAAAACGACAAACCAACAATGATTACGGCCTCGAAACCCCAGCCCACCATTCGTGAAGTACGACCTGATAGTAGTCCGAACAGTAGTCAAAAATTGGAGTTCGAGAATGCGGTAACTGCTCAATCGGTGTGAGTTAATACTCACTGCTATCTGGCCATTTGCCTACATGCCAAACGCCTGGGCAAAAAGTGAGAGTAGTTTTGAACCGAAAATCGATAAATTGTCAGCCGCACTTCCTATTTCCTAAAGACGATTGAATGAATAGTTGAACTTCATATGCAAAAACTGTTTTGTGAATGCATCCGGTGTCTAGGATCCAAATGCATACCTCGAAGGACCTAAAACCTATGAGGCGGCGCTTTAACAGTTAATGAGCAGAATTGAATATGCACTCGAATAAAAGAAGTTGGCATTGTCCATTCGGATTGACATTGAGCCACCATTGACAACACAACTTTTGACAGCATGTGTCCCTCGGATAGACAAGTTTAGTGAATCAAAGCAATCCTAGTGAATGATATGGCGAGAGCATAATAGGAGATGCCTACAGGACGGCGTCTTGTCTTTACTTTTAAGGTGGATATTCGTAGACCTTATGCTCTTAACAAGTCTTACGGTTACGCCTAGGCATATTTTGTTAGTTAGATGTCGCCCAATGACTATTTGCTCTAAAGCACAGGCAGCCTATGACTTGATGGATGACTGGTGTACTAGAAACGCGCTTTCAGTTAATCCTCTCTGTTGTTTTCTTCACGAGAAGGAATCTTAAAAGTCTCCACATGAAACATTAACATCAATTTCTCAACGTTCCTGGACCAAACACATCACATCTGAAGCCTTTAAGATTCTGTCCGCTTTCTGCGGTGTAATGGAGCTGTAGGCAAGACTTGGGCCTAGCCACCAAAGACGGTCTTCTGAGTCTGGTGTTGCTTTCTCCAGAGTTCAAAAAAGCTGCCTTCTTGATTGACATTCTGAGTTTCACCAGCACGCCTGGCTCTATCATGAACGAACTGATGAATATCCCTGATAGACTGCACTCTGAAGACTATCTTCCACTTGAAGATAAGTGATCTTTGGTTTTACCTGCTGAGATGAGTGTCTTTTATATCTGATACACTGAAACCGAGATAGGAATAGGAATTCGAAATTCCTTTGTACTCAGAACTGGTTTAGGCCAGAATCGGAGCCAGAAAAAGAATGCGATGTGAGGTGTGACGTCCTCTGTAGGGGCGACGGTCTTAATTCTCTACTCGTTCAAGTGAAGACCCAAGCAATTCTGTATACATTGTGAGGACAAGCAGCAAACTGGCTGTAACCTCGCTCGTATCCTCGAAACCAGTTCGAGAACACAAAGCTCTTTTTTGAATGCAGTTGGCAGGCTGAATTGGCAAAGTATTGTCTGAATCCGAGGTCAGAATGTGATCGCCGATGAACTTGCCATGCAAGGCTGAAAAGAGGTCTAGTCACTGCTTAGATCCGCGTTGGTACTGCCTGCTCGGTTGGGGCTTTCATTCACAGTCGAAGATGGAATGAAAGCTGGGATGTTGGCAGAACAAACAAATGGATCTCTCCGAGAAGTCAGCGGCATTTCGACTATTTTTACAGAAGTCCTAAAGAGGCTGCAGACTATTTTTACAGAAGTCCTAAAGAGGACTGCTTTACTTAGCAACTAAGTGGGCTAAGCAAAATCGACACCACTTGCTGTAAGAGTCATGTGGACAAGTGAACAGGTACGGCTTACGCCGTACTTTATCACTGAACCAATTCCTCATCCTTCTTCGGTAGTCTGAGAAGTTACGTAAAAGGGACTTAATAGAACTGGAATGTATAAGTTCTACATCTAAGTGCTGTGTTTTGATGGGAAGACAAGATATCAAGGAGTCCAGTTGGAGTGCGTATATTCTTGCAGCAGTATGACACAAAACCTAAGGACTGTTTCTCAGAATCGCTCACTTAAAAAAGTAACTAAAACGAATAGATATACATCTGTGACAGCTCAAAGAAATGAGTTTTCGAAAGTCAAAATGAAAGCACATTTCTTTTAATGTCTGAATCGTATCTTTCAGAAACTTTCAATTCTCTGCTATTTATTTAATGTCGATTTTGTGAAGGAAAAATCCTAAAATCCCTCGGGGATTCCTTTTGTTCTATTAAATATTAATCGTGCTCTTAAGAAATTGGCCACCAGCAATCGAAAAGTACTCATCTTCGAGCGGTTGAATCTTAATCTTCAGTGAACGAATTTCTCCGAAATTGTTTAAATTTTTTATTTTTTTTTTTTTTAAGTCTACAGAGTGAAACTTGGACATAATTAATAAATCATACAAAAGTTAATTTGAAAATGGTTAAATGTTTTATTAGGATTGTCGTCTTCCTTATGTACGACTAAAACCAAAGGTCAATGTAGCTCATTTGCAAACTCAATCGTCATTAACGTTTTATTTTTTAATAAATTTGCTGACCTGCAATTGCCATTTCCGACTTGTTAAAGTCAATCGAAATGCGGTAGTTCTCGAGAATTTTTGAATTAGTCAACGAAACAGGAAATTAGTGGGACGCACTTGTAGTTATAAGAGGTCTGTGTGGCCCTATAAATCGTAGTTGACGACATGTAATGGTTCGGATTGATGTTTATTCCTACATTTGAAAAATGTGTGCATTTTCAAAGTACGCGTATACATGACGTGTATCAGATTTAAGTCGTATTTAATTACTGCAAATGCCTCTGCTCATATAAATGTGGTTTTATGAATAGAACTAATTGAGTAATCCGCATTTACCACATTGCAGTAGGTAGACCGCTAGTGGACTAGTGCACACCACTGAACTGGTGCACGAATACGAGTACTACTCCTGCAAAAATAAATGAAAAAAGTGTTCGGTGTATCGAAATATTGTTTTCAACATTGTTCGGGTTTATTTACTACAATAAATATTATTTTTTTTTATCTGGTTGCAAGCATATTCTTGCAGAATTGCATACTCCATCGGCTGCAACCGTAAAATACTAGACCACGGTAGCATGGGGCTACCGCCGCCGAGGTGAAATGATTCATCCGTGACAAAAATCGAATAGATACTCGGTATCGACTGGTGGATTGGTAGAATGACTATTGCAAACAGTAGCTGTTGAAAGTTGAAGTACGAATACAAAAACGACTACAAGTACGACTATGCTGGCATGTTTGTTGGTGGGTGCAATTAGAACGGAACTGGAAAGTGAAATGCTTACTGAAATCACTTTCGTGTAAGAACTACCGCCGTTGGTGCTATCTTTCGTTAGATAACATACATGTCTTCAGTCTTCAGTTGTCATGAGATACAAGCCATTTCAAGAAATTTATCATCGCTTTGGGGTGTCTAATGCAAGCCGTCACCCTCACGGCAGTACTTGTTTCTTGACACTCATGGCTGATTTATGTCTGCGACGTGAGTATCAACCCAAACATTTTGACCTCCGAAGTATGACTGGTTTTTTCTTGGAGATTCGATATCACAGCTCGGTTCATGATGTCATTTATTTTATTTAATTATGGGATTGAGTTCTGTGGATTTTTGGCCACATCAACTTAATCTCTAAATGTTGACATTTGGTGGCCAGGGTATCGATTTATTTACTGAAGCAGAAAGCACAGTGACATTTTGTGTAATTTTCAATGGCATGTTGAAAGACTTGGGAAAGAGTAAATTGAAAAGATAATTTGACGTAAATATGGTTCTCAACTCACAAATTCGATGTGACTCGTGACTTCGCACGCAATAGGCCTTAAACGTTGCGCTACGATGAAACTTGGAGTTATGAGCGAATTGTAGGGCAATCCAACAAGAGGTATCATTTTAAATCAATAGAAAAATGCAATATTTTTACAAAAGGGGATGATATTTTTATTTTAGTCTAAAGTACAAACTCTGAGGTTAGTAATAGAATTCAATATATGCCTACAAATAGTCATTCTTTAGTCATTGAGGCTGTATATCGCGATTGACAGCTCTGATATTTTCTTCAGTGCGTGAATTTTACATATGTTTAGCATAGCCCCAAAGAAAAAAGTCTAAATGCGTTAAATTGCATGATTTTGGCAGCCAATTGAAGCCTCCATTTCGAGAAATAACACATCCAGGCAATAGAGCCATTATTACAACAGCTGTGTGGTATTCGGCGTCGTCCTTCTGAAAATAAACGTTGTTCACGTCTATAGCATTGGTAATGCAATCCATTCAAAGAAACGCTTGCAACAGCATTATTTTCGAAAAAAATTTGGCCCAATGACACCGTCAGTCCAAACAACTCACCAAACTGTCACTCGTTGTGGATGGAGAGGTTTTTCTACTATTTCCCTTGGGTTTTCGGAGCCCCAGATGCGACAGTTCTGCTTGTGTACGTACCCAGGAAGAGAGAAATGCACCTCATCACTCAGAATAATTTTATGTAAAAACTCATGATCTTATTGATGAAAGTAGGGAATTATCGTGGTCAATTATTGCATTAACTGGACCGCCAAGCATGTAGGCCAAGATCAGTATGCCAAATGCTTTGCACAGTGGTTACGGATAGGCCCGATTCCTGTGATTGTCTCGAAATGGACACACCTGGGTTTTCAGTCACACTCTCAGCTACGGCGTTGATGTTTTCAGCTGACCTTATCGGACGAACATCAGCTGAAGTCTTCGCATCACTAACCTGTCCGAGGCATTCAAATTGATCGAATAAATTCACTATATCTGTGCGAGAAAGAGCTTGATGATGACCAAAAGCAGTGCGAACTTTACGAAACGTGTCCGCGTTATTCTCAGCGTTTCCGTCATTAATTTTCACTATGGCGGCACGTTGTGCGAGTACGTATAGTTCCATATTTAATAACCTCCTAGTTTTTACTTATCAAAAGTCATCGCAATGATAGTTGAATGTTGACAATTTAACAATGAAGCGAAATTTAAAATGACAGCACTTATCAGACAACCCTCTAGTTTATACAAGTAATAGTCAGATAGTCAAAAAGTAGAAATAGAGAAGTAAGCCGCAACTATGAGTCCTCAAAGACTGTCACAAAGGCGAGTATAAAGTATAAGACTAATAGGACCCACGGTTCTACATAGTTCCAGCTCAATACCTTGTAAACAGATTATGTGAAGTTCTTTGACGTGCCCGGAGCCGGTCGATAAAGACCAACATATCCGGACCCTGCAGTTAAGAAACAATAAAAAGCCTCTGGCTCACATGCGTAAGGACACTAAACTACAAACCACGGGCAATTGAACATCAAGACTGCTAGGGAACCAGGCATTAAGCCAGTTCATTACGCCGTCACTTGCTGGTCAAGAATGGGATGGCAAACTCTGACATTCTCTATGGTAACTGACATTGAAAGAAGTCTATTTGGATGTGGACTTACCACTCAGGTCACTTTTAGCTCCAAGCTCATCGATGAAATGTAATAATATCCTTGATATGATCTGGGCCCTCTATGCCATATCAGAAAAGAACGCATATTTAGTAGACACAGGCTTTTTGATTTTGAAGTGGCAGGAAGTGTAATCGATTTTGTCATCTCAATATAGGTTCACATATGGTGTTGCAGGGATCGAAAAATATCATTCAACTGACTACTTTGTGATTGATGTGAGATCCGCCAACATATAGATCCGTAGAGTGACAACCACCATAGATTGATGTAGAATGCAGACATGAAAATTCAATAAGCCGAGATTCATACGAGTAGATGTACAACGAGAGATGACGGAGGAGATGCTATTCCAGAAATGGAATTCTTACCAAACGAACGTGCAATCGCAACAGGACGCGAATCCGTAGAGATGAGCTAGGAAGCTTAGTCCAAAAGTAACACGCATTGGGGATATGGAAAAAAACACTTCTGTACATTTTTAAACGAAACAGATGACCCAAACCTAACTGTCACGCAGAACAAACCAGTAATCGTTTACTCAACTAATAATAGCAATATCTAAGCTTAAGCATAACAAGACTGGCGGATCGGACAGCTACCTGCCGAACTACTCGTATTAAAGGCAGCATGTGAGTTGCTAGAGAGAATATACTGACTCATTTCCAACATTTAGCCAGAGGTAAGAATCCATGAAGAATCTAAGCTCAGCAAAGTTTTCCCGATCCTCAAAAAAGAGACCCTCTGAACTGCATCAACTGTGCAAGATATTTCCAAATAGTTCGAAGGTCTATCATCATTTGCAGATTGACGCCCGGTGAGTCAAAAATTAATCAAATATTCACAACTGCGGCAAATGGAAGAAACAGAAGGATGATCGAATTTGAGGCCTCATCTATAGAGACAGTCTTAGCGTTCGATGATGACAGAGAGCGCTTGCTTCTATATAAAGGCCACTAAGATTTTAAATATCAAAAAAGATTAACTAAGATACTGCAACAGGATGCTTAAGAAAATTGTACGTAATTTCAACTCCAGGGACATTTCCCAAAAATCTGTGCCACAACCTACAAACGCTGATAAGGTCGACAACATTGGTAGGAAGCAGATAACTACCGCTGCTGCATTTGTATGTATCGAAACAGAAATGAACGAAATGCTCTCAACAAAACGAGACGCACAACAGCCACGACTTTGACAGACCGCAACAACAGATAGCTATTATGGCGTTTGAATGCAACTAGGACTTTGCCTATCTCAGCTCCGTAATTACCTCTGATAACAACGCCTCGTCGGAAATCGAACAGGCAGTTACATCTGCTAATAGTTTCTTTGACCTAAAAGGCACATTCTGTGTCAAGAAACACTAGAGAGTATAAGATACTCTTATCCCGTTTCTATTCTTTGGCTTAGAAGCATGGACGTGTGCGAAGGCGAATTAAGGTGGCGTTGTTCGTATTGAATGCGAGATTTTTCGAGTGAGGAGAACATACAGTAGTGAACCATATAGGTCATATCAGTCATCTGACATGACTTAGAAATATAGTGCAAACTGATGTCAAGGCTCCATCCCGAGGATTCATGCGATACTGCGATTTCTACCTGGGGAGACAGCTCTTCCCCTAGGACTACTGCAATCGAACCGCAACCAACATAGAATGCGCCGCCGGAACCAATTGTTATAAGGCCGAAGACTTCCTGTATTTTCATATCATGATTTCTGTTATTCAGACCTTCCAGTATTGTGACTTAATGTTCACATTAAGACTGGTATCAAACAGCCTTACAATTACCTTTGGCTCTCAACTGAGATAATAAGTGAGAAGGAGGGACGCTCTATACCGAAGATGGAAGTGATATGGATGCGCAGACATGCATAGAGACTTCAAAATATCTTGAACTTACGTAAAAATGTTGATACGGTTGCGTAAATATGACTTGTACACCAGTTAATTTACCACCATCCGATTCTCGAAAGGTCCCTGGACTCAAGTGCATATTATTAGCCTTACCAATAAGGCTACATCCATTTTTGACGTATACGAACGAAGATTGACAGCCCCGACTACTACTCCGTTGTCAAATAATACACCACAAACGCTTAGCCAGAACGACAGAAATGATACTTTTTTTTTCTGTCCGTAGTTGATGACTATTGCTTTGGTTGTGCTATCTTCGTTTTAAGAACAAATCCATACGCCTTGACAACAATCATCCGGACTTCATAAAAATACTGCTTCCTCTTATACTTCCTTACATCACTCACATCTTCCTTACAATTATGAGGACATCAACTTATCCTGCTGACTGAAAAACAAACAAAGATTATCCCAGTCCCTAAAAAAGGTATTTCCTTTGACGTTAGACCTATTTCTATCCTGTCCAAGGTATTTGAATCAATTTTGAGCCACCCAAACCAAGGAATAAAAATTATTAAATCCTCTTCAGTCAGGCTTTGGACCTTGTTACAGCTGTGTCTCAGCTCATTGATGCCAATGAAATAACTGTTTTGACTTTATTGAACCTTTCTAAAGCATTTGACTTTGTTAACTGAACTCTTCTCTGTGATAAATTGACTACAGATTTTTTCATATTTCATACAAACTGTTTTTCTGTCCCGTGGTATTCCCCAAGGATCTATTCTCGGTCCACTACTTTTTTCCATATTTATCAAAGACCTACGCACAGTCTTATCTCATTGTCGTTGTCATGCCGACGATGACCAGTGATATCTGAGTTTTCCTGTCGACATGGTTGAAGACGCAATATCGAGAATTATCGAAGACATATCCTCATTTGTAAGCCGGTCATCATGCAACGGTCTTAAACTTAACCCACATCAACAAGTTTCAAATTTTCTCCCAAATCGACTAAACTCTTCTCAAGTTGAATATGTTTCTCAAGCAGAAAATATCCGTACCTATTACTTTTAACAGAAGGTTAATCTAGGATGAACATATAAACTATATCATCCCCAAAGTCTATGCTTCGCTCCGAGGGCTGCCCGTCGCCAAAAAATATCTCCCGGTTAAAGTCCAACTGAAATTGGTAAAATCACTTATTGTTCCAATAATAACGTACGGCTGCAACTTGTCGCCGATTGTGACTCTTATTCGTTAAGGTTGCTTTCAATACTATCGCTCTGCTTGTCTTTAACCTTCCCAGGTTCAATCATGTCTCGACGGAAACGTATCATCTTTTTAGGCTTTTTTTTTTTTTAAATTTTCCGACTCGCCAATTTCGAAGTACGACACTTTGGCCTTGAAGATCTTTTGTACCATTTAGTTAGAACTATAGTTAGGTCAGTAGGTTTTCTACCTTCCGAGTGAAGTTGCCAATTTGTTCCCTGAAGAAAATCTTCCGTCTAATTCCGTTGAGGGCTGGACATTCACAGATATCTTCAGCTGTTTCGTCTTCTTCAAGACAAAGTCGGCACTCCGGAGAGTCGACTACATCCATTTTGTTGAGGTTATATCTTGAACCGTGATGTCCTGTGAGGTAACTTAGTAAATTTTTGATATCCTGCCGACTTGGATTTGGACATTTACTGGCATTTTTCTTGTAGGGCAAGGTGGCTCGTTTGGCCTGTCTTAGACCTGAGCTATTCTCCAAATATGAGATGGATTTCGATTGCTCCCAGCTAATAACAGCTAAATTGTCTTCTGATTTAGGAGTACAGCAGAAGTATTCAGGTCCCTTAAAGGGAGATTTTGAGCCCTTTCTGGCCAGTTCGTCGAGCTTTTCATTTCCATCAATGCCCTCATAATCCGGAACCTACTACAGTTTGGTTTTGTTCTTCGAGCTTAGTTTTTGGAGAGTTGTAAATATGGTTGGCACATACTTGAAGGCGTGGTGTTCTGCCTGGAATAAACTGAGACTTTTGCCTATAGCTATGGTTATATTTAGGTTTATTCTGTGGATTCCAGCTCCCACGCACGATTCCATTTTACAATAGAACCATCCATGTACCACTTTATGCCATTATGGCTGTTTGGATGGTTAATACTAACACATGCTTCTTTGCTGAGAATCTCCATGGGAAAGCTTTTATTGAAGCATAATGATATTGAAGGCGTTCTGTTACCGCGCAGATCATATCAAGTTCCGGTATTTCGGAGAGCAGGGCCCTTAGGTCCGGGTATTCGCTAAAACTTAAGTCTATAATTTGTACCAGACTTTCTGTGCTGCGTAAGGCCGCTTTGATTTTATGTACATGAGTGTAAGGGGGTTAGACCTATTATTGCTTCTATCGCAGCTGTGGGACAGGTCCGCAAGGCTCCAGAAATGGCTAGACATGCAAGACGCTGTACTCTGTAAAGCTTAAAGACGGAGGTCTTTTGCGTGACTTTAGTCCACCATACTATAGAAGCATATGCTACGATGGGCCTGACCATCACTGTATAGATCCAGTGAGTAATCTTTGGAGAGATTTCTAATGTGCTACCATACATGCGACGGCAGGCCCATAAAGCAATGGGCCTGCCTGTTTAAATCCGAGTTTCAGTTGAGTCTTTTGTCAAGGATTACTCAAAGGTATTCGACCTCGTTGGAGTAACCTACGATTGTGTGAAACTATACCTAAGTTTATGTTTCTTCCTTTAGTGAAAGGAACTATAACAGACTTATTTGGGTTTATGGAGAGATTCTCTTTGGTGCACCAGTCTAAGACCGTTTTAAGGGCGTTTTGCATACGTGCAGTGACTTCGTTAGTCTCTCTGCTCCTAATGATGATGAGTAGGTCATCAGCATAACCAATCATGTTGTAGCCTAAGTTGGTTAATTTGTTAATCAGGTCATCTAAAGACCACAGGAGGGATGATACTACGCCTACCTGCGAGCAGCCCCTTACGGCAGATACTGATACTGAAGTCGGTCCCAATGAAGTAGTAATCATCCGGCTTTCAAGCATCGCTTTGATCCAGTTGATGGTAAGTTGATCGATGTTTCTATGGAGCAAAGCATTTGATATGGATTCATATCCAGTATTGTCGAAAGCACCCTCTATGCGAAGGAATGTGCCAAGTGCAATTTCAACAAAATTACTTTCTGTACATCTAACCGGAACATCATTTTAAGACCACTCAACCATACCAGCTTGGCATCGCGAAGACAATTTTACACGTATCCTATCAACTGTGGAATAATCTGCCAAATCATGTGGATGGCTATGAAGCTTCCAAGCACTCAGAGATTACAAATGTTCATACAAGATCAGGAGATTTCTGAGAAGAAGCTTCAGTGAAAAGCGGGTGCAACTCGGTATGACTGTTCCGAGGAGTCCAGATGTACGCATAAATGGGGTTTTATAGAATAATACCAAGAATAACGTAGCTCCACCGAGGATCATCTAAATTTCATGGTCAAAACTACCATTTTCAAGAGGTGATCAGTGAGTTCGATCAAAAGCCATTGAAGGAATGGGATGAAAACTCCAGTTCCGTCGACAAGTTGGCAATATTTGAGCTCATATTTTCCGTCTGTTAACCCTGTTTTATGGCAACTATTGTAAATATCCCTGTTACGGTCGCTTCTGACATCAAAATCACTGAAGTGCGTTGAAGCTTAAAACCTTTTAACACAAAAAGAGTTGGGCAACACGGTAGACCAAGGATGGAATAAAAGCTCACCAACATAGATCGATCCTAGTTCCAGTTGCATTCGGCATTATTTATCATGTCGGCTCAATTTTGGGTACAGAAATAAAGGATGAGCCAACAACTAGTGTGGAAGTTTTCGTTTAACTAAATACACATTTATTGTGAAATCGATGTGGAATTTTATTGATTAGTAAATTCCGGTCGATGGCAATTATGAGTGGAATACTCGTACAACATCGTTTATGTAACCACCACAGCTTCTGTTGCAAACGACCATCTGAAGGTCAAAATTATCGATGACTTTTTGAAGAATAAGTGAATCAATGGCCGCAATTTCAGTTTGGATGTTATGTTTGAGATTCTAAATTGTTCCTGGGTTATTGGCGTAGACCTTACTCATCAAATAACCCCACATGAAGAAGTCTAAATGTGTCAAATCGCAAGATTTTGGAGGCCAATCAACTTCTCCTCTAACCGAAATAATGCGATCTTCAAATTTCGTATGCAACGAATTGATTGGTTGATGTAGCATAATCCTGTTGAAACCAGAGATCGTCCAGATCCAATTCGTTCAATTTTGGACAAAAATAGCCGGTCAACATGTTGCGGTAACGTTCTGCATTCACTGTAACTGTCTCTCCAGCCTCGTCTTCGAAAAAGTATGGGCCAATGATGCCGCCAATCCATAATACGTACAATACAGTGACTATCTTGGGATGCATTGGTCTTTCGTGAATCTCGTATGGGTTTTCTAGTCCCCAGAAATGACAATTTTGTTTATTTACGTACCCATCCATCTAAAAATAGGCTTCATTGGAAAAGATTAAATTCGATGATAAAATGTCCTGGCGATCCATCATCCATTTAACACATCGGCGACATCGCAGATGGTCCAGAGGCTTCAATTGTTGAGTAATTTGGATTTTATAGACGTGCAAATGAAGATCAATTTTTACAATTCGGCGTAATGTGCCATAAGTGAGGCCCAATTTTTAATTGAGGTGCCTGCTTGGTTTTGAACACTTTCACTGACAGTGGTGATGTTTTGGCGTGCATGCGCTGACCGAGTATGCTGATATGGAGTTTGACTCGATACCGAACCAGTTTCTTCAAAACGCTTCACCATTGCACGAATTCCGGACTCACTAGGGCGATTATGTTCACCGAAAAATGCACGAATTTTACGAAATGTTAATTTTACAAATCACCCATTTTCGTAATAAGATTGAATAAGAAAATCACGTTGTTGCGTAATAAGGGACTCCATAGCAAAAATTGCCAAAGATTGAACAACATCTGTCAAAAAGATCGACCACATTGAATTCAGCGAACGACAGTAATTGATAGCCAACATCCACACAATCAGTTGGTTCACTCTTTACTAAAATTATTTCGCTGCACTATTCTTATAAAACAGCGATACCCCAGCAGTTTGGGGCGAGAACCTTCATCAGCTTTTTGACAGGCGGTTGCAAGGGCAAATTTTAAGTCAAACCTACGTAGCCATCGCGCAATATCTGCAATTTAAAATATATGCGCCTATTCTGTAATCATTCTGCTTCAATATACCTTTACAGGGCCTTTTTGGCAAGCTAGCATTGGGAAGAAATCGTGAAGCCTTAATGTGAGAATTCATTTATTTTTGATACTCCATGACGTGCCAACTAGGAAAGCAGTAGATGGATGACATTGCAAAAATCCGAACTCGAACTCGAGCTTGAGTAGGCGTAATTGATGCTCTAAAACCTATAAGCGGGCGTAGAATATAACTAGGTTTTCTATGAAAATTTAGAAGATCCCTCTGAAGTCTCAATTAGCATGAAGGTCCATGGGTACATGGGTCTCCAAATAGGCCTCTCGTCCAATTTAAAAGTGAAAAGGAGACATAATACTGACTATCTTCAGTTTCAAATGCAGTTTCATTCTCACAAGACCCGAGCAGAAAGGTCTGGATGGGCACTGGTGTATTTCAAGTAGTATTCCTGACAATCAAAGGTGCTGTCTTCTCTGCTTAAGTTAAATGAAATCGCTGATAGGTACATCCTTTTTTACCGACAGTCAAGCATCTCCAAAATCTTTGAGGTCGACTTTAATAGCACCAGGGTTACCTAAATCTCTCACCAAGTGTTGAAGTGTTCCAAGCAGACATTAGAGTAAAATAGGCCAAAATAAATTTTGACGCCGCCTTTTCAACTACTGGAAACTCGATAAACCACATCCGTACTAAAATTTGGCAAATATAACCATCTGAAATTTTTTTTACAAATATTGGATATTGGACAAATATTCGTTGGTCACGCCAACGAATAGGACGAGTGGATAAGACGATATAAAAATGTTTGGTCTTCGCTGGTTCGTACACCACAAGCATGCAAATTACAATACTCATATTCCAGAATTTGCTGAGGAATCAGAATTCGAATAGAATTTTACGAAGGAGCCTCAGCGGCAAATCGCGCAGAGCATGTGGAACTGAAGACCACCAAAAATCTATCCCAACCACCTAAGACCACAATGCAGCAGGGAACAATCTCATCTTGGCTCAGCGAATATACATATTGTATAAAACAAGAAGCAGCTAGCTATGGATCCTGCTCTGTAGGCTGTGTTCCACTTCAAAACCCGTAAAAGTGGAACGCCAGTGATGGGATGGGGGCTGCAGCGCATATAACAAATTTTTAATTGCACAGCACAACAGTGTATGAACTGAGACCCACATCTACAAACCCACAAACGAAAATCGGTCACTTATTACTATTCAAAAAGTCCCACACTCGAACATAGGTACACCACAATCGACTATTTGAACAAAGCCCTGTTGTATCTTTTACTATTCATCATACGTAATGAATCTTTTTCACATGACCATTCCTTTTAACGTTGCCTGTATTCCGATTCGGATTGATTTTATTTTTTTCTCTATCAATCTTTTGCTGCTACCATTCGTGGAGTTTGAATGGAGCGGAAGGGGACTCTCAACTCAGTAATTCGACGCTCATGTAAACTCACTATTGAACAAGTCAGTCCAGTCGATCGTGGTGGTTTTACACCACTGTGCAGTGTGCACAGCTTTGCAATTTTCCATTGAATTAATTTTTCCGTTTGTAGTTGATTTAGTTTTTGACTTTTGCTTTGGTTTACTTTTACAATTACGTCAGCAGAAAAAGAAGAAAAAAAAAAGTCACCACAATGCAATTGCGGGTACCATCCAATTATCTATGACTACGTATAAGCACCAATACGGGTAGGGGTACTTGTCTATAGATACGAGCACTCCTCTCATCGAAGATAAGTTATACTTCATTCGGGTGCCTGTGACTGTGCACGTTAAACCAGTTTCCTGCAATGAAATCAACCTAATGTGAAATTTCCGAACAGGAAGATACAAATAACCTTTTATGAGATACTCGTATGCCAGGTGACTTCAACTTCAAGGCAGTTCTTGAGCGGAATTAACCTTGAAACTGTCAGGTAACAGGAAAGTTCACTTGACATCTCTTACGATACGAAAACATGCGAATAAAATGCTCGTAGATACATAGATATTTTGTTATTATCATTTATTAGAACCAAAATAATTTATAATTTTAATGCAAAAGCTTGCAGCGCTAACTACCAGGGCTTTGGGCTAAAATACATACTCGTAGATATTTTCCGTGTTTTCATTAAAGATACTCATTCTCGCAAATCAGCAAGTGACGTTAAAATCAAATTTGACAACAATGTGCATAAATTGTATGGAAGCTTACCTTGATTTATAATGGCGTGTAATTCATCGACCATAATTATTCTCTCCGGTCAATATAGAGGCCAATCGAATTGCAGCCAAATGGCCTCCAATCGCGGAAAGGGAGTAATTGAGAGCGGTTGTTAGTACACCATACATACATCCATACACATCGATTAGGCCTATAGTATATGTAGATATTCTTATTTGGGAATTAGAAGTACCCCTTGGTGGTGGTTGTTGTATGTAGCACTTAGGATGGTAATTAGTAGTAATTAACTATATCGGATATATTATGCCTTCATTATTGAGCTATCCGTAGATACGGATAGTGACACATGGCAAACTTAAGTTTTACACAAAGGTCAAATACAATAACTTACTCGTTGGTGATATTATCAATGAGTAGGACTATGAGTATCTATTATAGGGGATGTGTTGCTTCGAAAGCCCGACATTGTTTTAATAAATGATTTACGAGTATGTGTAGAGTTTGTAGAAAACAATAACACTGTATCCGATGGTTGGGGCAATTAATTTCATAGCAGCTACATTTGAGTATGGAATGGATAGTTGTATTCTAGGAAACCATGAATTTACCTACAAAATTGCCTTCAAGTCGTTTAATTGGACCATAAAGATGTCCCACTCATAATGGGTAAGGCAACTGAATATGAGTACTTTGTTGCATGATTTTGTCCAGAGGGATGTATGTATTAATTAATGAAAATGAGTACCTGTGCACAAACGCACATGATTGTATGTATCTTTCCCATTAATTTTCCATCAATTTAGATGATAAAACTAATTGCAGGATCGAAAATAATCCATTGGTGAGAATTCAAAACAAAAAAGAAACAATTGAGGAATCAACATAGAAAATATGAGATCTTGACGCGTCTCAAATGAGATTTTCAGATCACTAAAAGTGCAGAGTATTCATAGATGCGAGTACCTGTACAACAACCTTTTATGATGACTGATAGAACTGTCAACTACCGACACTTTGAAAAATAGGGCTGCGTGAAATTATAAATCTAACAAGAGAACTGGGGTCAAGGATCCTTACTACTAGAGAGCTCTTTTCTGTCGATACGAAAACCAAGCCCATTGCACTGCTTTAATGCTCATTTCAATGAAATTGATGATGAGCAATAGTCTTAGTGATAAAGTTCCTATAGTACCAGCACCCACCATATCAGCGCCTAGGACCTACAGCATAACTCGAGCGCAGGACGGAGTACAGAAATGGTGCTCCGCAGGAGGTGGTGAAATCTTAACATTTATGCCGCAGAATACACAAGCAGTTCAGGTCAATATCAGTCTTCCTCTAAGAGTCTACCTTAAGCAAGCTAATCGGCGATCCGGTTTCTCGCGATTCCATTTTGACCTGAATAATGCCAAGACTTAGTGGATTCAGCTAGTTACAATATATTAAAATAGTAGTGGAACGTTTAAGGGAAGGGATAGATGAAGCTAAAGTAGTAATACATGAAAAGGAAACGGCTTTCAAGGCTTGGTCAAAGTGATCTTCTACTAATAGAGATGAAAAAGCTCGTTTTGAAGTGATGTATAGATGTTTCAAAGGCCCAATTTCAAGCAAAAAGTCCTCTATCGGCAGCTAGAGGAAATATCGTCTACGGCGTTTGTTAGGAACAAGGCTATCCAGGATCTTCGACAAAATAACTTGAATAACGAAGCAACTATCTTCAAAATAGTCACCCAGAGAAGAAGAAATGCTCAGGAGATTCGTTCCCCAAAGTTCGTTAACAATGCTTAGGGCCAGCTTCTTGTAGAAGACGATAAAATGCTCCACAGATGGTGACAGTGTTGTGAAAGGCTTCTGAATGAACAGTTTCCCGGGTACACTTTCCAAGAGCCGCTGCTAACGGTGACAACATATCCGAAATTACTGTCAAAGGAGCTAGAAATACGGTGAAATACTCCAAAAAAGAAAAGCGAATGGGCAAGACGAGATACCCTCTGAGTTCTAGAAAAAGATGGGAGATATCGAGTACAGATTAACGGTGATCCAATGCCTTTCTTTTTTTATATAGCGCGCGGAAAAAAAAGAGAGAAAGATAGGTACCGATGTATGTTGGTTTTAAATGTCTGAATGTTACAATGACTAGGAAATAGAGAGCTCGGCAGGCATTCGTAAGGGACGAATCAAGATACGTCAGAGTACGTCCGAAAGTGGGCCTGAGGGTATACCGATGAGCATTCATAGCCTGTCAAGTGTTACAGTTACCGTGCTGTCAACAAGATGGCACAAATAATACAGATCGTTGAGAGAGTATTAGACTGCCGATTGCGGAAAATAATACGGCCAACGCAGGTTTGTCCCGGATAAATCAACAGCAGATGCAATCCAAAGTGTAAGGATCATAATGGAAAAACATCGTGATCTTTAAAGGACACAACCAAGGGATCTCTTATGGGTGACGCTAGGACAACAAGGAGTTACAGAAACCGATGTGCGCATAATCATGGACATGTATGAGGGAGCAAAGACAAGAGAAAGATATCCCGCAAGAGTCACCGAAGAGTTCCCAATCAAAGTCGGTGTAGACCAGGGGAGTGTCCACAGTCCTTTGCTATTTATTGGAGTCCTTGATTATCTGCTTGAAGAAAAAGAGACGGACCCCAAAGTGCTTTAGTTATTTTTTGTTGACGATCTCGCTATCATGAGTGAAGATCAAACGTCTATGCAACGAGCACTTGATATCTGGGTGGATATTTTGTAGGAAAATGGCTACCGTATTAGTTCCAAAAAGTCAGACTATCTGTGCTGCTCGTTTTCTGATCCACATCGGCCAATTCCAGACATTTACTTGAATGGAAAAGTGTTTGTCAAGTGCGAAAAGTTCAAATATCTGGGATCTATGATCGATAGCGAAGCAGCTTGCCATTATGACATCAGTTATAGGATGGATGAAGTGGCAGGAAATCTCCGCTATCCTCTGTGATCGTAAAATGTCCCCTAAGTTGAAAGGAAGGCGCTCACATATGGTTCACAATGCTGGACAATGTACAAAAAGTATGAGGGCAAATTAACGGCAGCTGAGATGAAGATACTTCCCATGACAGCAGGTGTAACAAAGAAGTTCGAAAATATGAGAAAGCCTTCATGTAAAAGAACTCATCACAAGTCAGAATTATTTAGTACGACCGGCTCAGTTGGTATTGTCATGTCTAAATGAGCGATCCTTTGTCAAAAAGGCAATATAAATCAACGCAGACCAGAAAACAACTGGATCAGACAAATGCAAAAACACCAGCCTCCGTGAAGAAGTGATCCGAAACCGGGAAACCGGCCGCTACTTCCTAGGGTCAAATCGGCAAACCTAACAGGCGGGCCAGTAGGATGCAGGAAAGTGCGTGGGCTGTGATCCTTCTACTATGGGTCATAACCCCGCCGTAAGGAAAGAAAAAGAAGTAGAATTTTAAAATAGCAGTAGGATGATAGAACTGCAATTCCTTATTGATCAAAAGCCATATTTTTACTTTACTCAAAAACATGGTTGTATTTTTAAGGGACCGTATATCTACAGGTATGATTTGCAAAATATAACAGGGTAGGAGTTTCGGAAATGAGGGAATGTAGACCATAGAATCATAGAATGTCGAGTACACATAGAAGCATGAAAATATGTATCAATATCTGGAGACGCCAGGTGAAAGTTTATCAGCTTAGCTTTATTGCTGACGACTAATGTATGTTCTGCGAACCATAGTCGCAATGAATTGACATCACTGTTAATGTCAGCAATCAAGTTAAGACGATTAAGTGAGTCATATGCAATATCCAAATCATCTGCAAAAACGGTGATTTTTCCGACAAACGTTTGATTAAGAAGAGAGTTAATATGAACACGAAACAATGTGGGGCCAAGAACAGATTCATGTGGAACTTCTAAATTAATAACCTTATAGTTGTTGTAATATTCTCCACTCTTAAAATTCTGTATTCTATTCGTAAGGTATGATTCCAATCAATTGTACATAAAACCATGAGGACATTAAATATGCTATTGCTTCGTTTGGTGGTTTCAAGTCCGCTGGCACCGATGGTATTTACCCTGTTATGTATTAACAAAAAGATATAGACCAGCTGCTGGCAACTTGGAGGAGAATTTTGAATCCCAGGCGAGCAGTGCCTTGCTATTATACCGGAAAGGAGGAATACTCACACGCCAAGAGTTTCAGACCAATAAATCTGACTTGCTGGAAACTGAAAAGCATCGAGGGTATGATCGAGAGTGCGCTTCAGAATCTGGTAAGCAGAATTGAGGGCGCACTCGACAAGAAGGAATACGCCTTGGGCATTTTCGTCGACGTTGCGGGTGCTTTCGACAACGTAACTTTTGACGGCATGTGTAACTCGGCCAATCACTAGTTTTGTGGAAAAAAGCAATACTGAAGAATAGGACATTCATTGCGGATGCTGGCTGTGACCAATATGTGGTGGCAGTTGTGAACAGAGGTTGCCCGCAACGCAGTGTTCTGTCTCCACTGCTATGGTGCATGTTGGTCGGCTCACCGCTCAACGCGCTCAGTAGTTCGAACGTCTATGCACAAGCATACGCGGTTGATGTAGCTGTGTTGTCTGTTGAATTGTGTCTAGCCACTGTCTGCTTTAAAGCGCAGGCAGCCCTAGGCTTTCAGTCAATCCTCTCAAAATTGTGGTTGTTCTTTTTACGAGAAGGAGGAAGCTGCCTGGTCTGACTCTTCTAGCGCTTAAAGGCATCACCATCCAATTCTCCAAAGAAGCTAAGTATTTGGGTGTCGTCCTGGATAATAAACTTCTCCGGACTAAATACGTTACGTCGAAAGCATCTAAGGCGCTGTCGGCCTTCTGGTAGTGCAGACAAGACATCGGCAAGACACGGGAAAGGCCCTTTAGATCTACACGGCTATGATAAGGCCAATTATATACTATGCGTCGGTTGTCGAGTGTAATAAGCTTTCGCGAAAATACGTGATTTGTCCTTTTACCAGACTCCAAAAAAACAGTTTCTCTCGGATGCATGGGGGCTTTCCCCAGTATTCCTGGCTCGGCTCTAGGTGTATTGATGAATCTCCCTTAACTTGATATTCATATCATGGGCTGCATTCTCAAAGCCAGTGGTCCCTGGTACAACACGCACTGGAGCTTTGATGGCCTTGTGCGCCGCCTGCCTTATGTCTGTGATCTTATGGACATGCCGTCCGATGCAATGACACCAGAACTCCTGTTGCGGAAAAAAAATACAAAATCGACTTCCCTTGGGCCCAGGACTGATTTCGGCTGGAAGTTGAGCCAGGAATCAAATGTAGTTGGGTCTTCACGGACGACTCCAAAACCAAAATAAGATAAGGCGCTGGTGTCTTGCTGGAGGACGACAATGTTAGATTTCACTTCACGTTAGGAAAGCTTGTATCTCTCTTCCAAGCGGAGAGTTACACAATCCTGATGGCAGCGGTGGAGTAGGCAAAGTATTTGCATCTGTAGTGACAGCCAAGCTGCGCTTAGAGCCTTGCTGTACCCTCTTACGACTTCTAAGCTAGTTCAGGAATGCAAGAGATCACTGTCGGAAAACTAAACCTTTGAAACCTTTGTCTGGGTCCCAGATCACAATGGGATCGCGGGAAATGAAATCGCCGATGAACCTGCTAGGAGTTCAGAGGAGAGTTTTTCAGAACCCGAACCTACGTTGGGTCTGCCTGCGTCCTCGGTTAAGGGTTCCATTGACAGATGGTCAATAAGAGCACAACTGCAAATGGCATAACTCCCCGTGTTGCAGACAGACCAAACGAATGCTTCTCGACCTCTCTACGAAATCAGTGGCTTTTTTGCTGTCCCTCAGCAGGAAAGATTGCATGTTGATTACTGGCGTCGTGACAGAGCACAAGACTTTTGCAAAGCACTTAAATATGCTGGGCATAAGTGACACAATATCCTGCGATGCTTGCTGTGAAAGTGATGACGACACTGCGGAGCACTATCTCTGCATCAGGCTGCAGGTACTCGGGGCTGACGTGGTGGGTGCTAGTACTGTAGGCACCTTATCACTGAAGCGCTTACTCATCTTTCTTCGTAAGACTGAAAGATTTCATTAAAATGAACTTATAAAGAGTACAATGGATTAGTTCTTGGTCTGAGTGCTCCCTTCCAACAGAAAAAAAAATATATATATAACCACGGAATCCTTCGCAATATAATTTATACAAAAGAATACTGCGGTTAACTATATCAAACGCTTTGGATATATCAACAAAGAGGCCTGTATAGGATTTTTGTTCATCCACATCTTTGTTTATAATTAAGCAAAATGCTAGAAGTGTATCTTCTATAGAAAGTCCTTCCTTAAAATTAAAATGATTAGAATGAAATTATCTACTTTTTTAAGGTAATCTATAATAGCACTCTTCTTTTTACAGCTCTTTCAAAAAAATTTGAAATTGTTGAAAGCAAGGAAATTGACCTATAATTATTTTTATCCCTTCTTTTGCCCTTTTGGAAAAGAGGTAACACATAAGCAATCTTTAATTTATCTGGAAAAATACCAATGAAGATACTTAAATTGAAAATACAATATGTACCAAAACATGAAATACGGGCCACTTTCTTTATGGCAAAATTATAAATGCGCCAACGTTATCATGTGAATGTAAGTTGTTTAATGAGTTGATAAAGCTTAAAGGCACTACTTCACTAATTTGATCAAAAAAAAATCCCACTAAAAGAGAATTAACCCATCCTTGATGAGGACAGTTTACCAAAAGAGGAAAAGAAGTCATTGGTACTACATCTTCACCTCTCTAACTCATTACAATACGGTTAGGAATGCGTGTAGAATTATTACTAATAATGCCTTTCTTCAATTCTAGGGTTGCTAAGTGAGTTTCGTTCCTTTAAAGAACATCTATCACGATACAATTTGATCTAATTATTGACTTCTTTTCTTAATTTCCTGGAAAGAAGCCTTAAGCTTGAATTAAGTGGATTCTTTAGGCATTTTTTGCCTACGAGTATTTTGTTTTTAAATTAAATTTTTTTCAGAATACTGCTATTTATCCAGGGCTTCAATTTCACTTGGGATTTCATAAGCATAAAGGTCTGGCTAAACAATTCTATATAACTTTGTAAGATAGCATTACATTTAGCAAGAACATCAAAACAGTTTTCAAAACGAAACGCATTAAATACTCGTATAATCAATTCGTGTTTTCTATATAACCTCACAAAATTTCAGTCTGTAATATTTAAATCGAAATTAATGCCAACACATTGATTTACGAGAAGGAGAAAAAAAATTGTGTTCAGCTGTCAGAGAAAGATAAGCGTCAGATGTAGGATTTGACTCTGAAATATCTACCACTCAAGGCACAGATACTTTTCCTCTTCCACGTGTATCTCATAATGTATGATAGTTCACTTCAATCAGAATTGCGTATCCATGTAAGACAAACACAAATTTACTTTACGAGTAGTTGGATGAAGTCTATGGTTTCGTTTATTTTGAAAGTGGTGTAAGTTCCCTTCTTAAAAAAAAAAAAAAAAAATACATAATACGTTATAAATAAAAAGTTTATACTAAATTGATCAAAAATTATATGAGATGTTTTTTCTAGAAAAAAATGGACTGACATCACTTTCAAAATGAGCCGTCAATATTTTGGATCAGTTTTGGGGCCGATCCGACGGCATTCCTTTTCTGGATCAGATTTTGGTCGATGGCAGTTTGGTTCGGAAAATTCGACTTTCTTATCCCGTAGCAATCGGAGTTCCAATGTAGTTCACTCAGACTGCATGGAGTTAAGTGATAATCAACGCAAAAGGTCGATGAATCTCCTGTGCGAGCTGTACCAAAAAGTACTTTGAGAATGCAGCTCATGACATTAAGTGAGGAGAAGTCACTCAGTTCATATAAAGCAGAGCCCGGGGTGATAGGAAACAAATTCTGGTAAAATAGCGGTTATATACGATAGCTACATGAAAGCTTATTACACGAAATAATTACGCATAAGACAGAATTGATCTTACTAATGTTGTGAACATCGAGAGCATCCTCGCCCCATTCCTTCACAGAAACTCCCTTACACTGCCAGGAAATCGACAGCCTTGTAGAAGGGGTTTGCTATTCAGGACGACAACCATATACATACTTAGCTTCGTTAAAGAAACGGATGGTACCGTGCTTTTGAATACTTTTTCTAACTCGTGAAGGCATCAGCCCTGGTTTCGAGGGGATTGACTAGAAACCTATTCCTAGTACACCAATCGTCGATTAAGTATGTGCTGCGAACACCGGTTGAGAATGATTCGTCACGCATCGCAGCTACATCATCTTCACATGCCTAAGTTAAAACTATCGGGAGGGTTAGGCATGGAGTCGACAAGCCATAGACATTATCAGGATTCAGTGTTCTGTTTGCTAGAATTTCCGTAATCCACAAAAGAAGAGCCATCGTTGCATTGATGGGACACCCTCGATGACGATGAATATCTCCTGCGCATCTCCTTATCGAGTGCATGTTCAACCATGACCATTAGGTGCCGAAGTGCTGTTTCATAAGATATTTCGCGTTGGTATGCTTGTTGCATCAGCAGGGGTAGTATTCACAAAGCGACCATTCCCTCCATGCACTTTAGTAGGAAAATCGACTGGCTGATAAGTCCGAAACTCTAAGCGAGTTAATAGAAGCATAGCTGCCATATCGGCTGATCTGCCTCAGGGAACATTTTATTATTTGAAATCGATTGTCAATGAATGAATTTTAACTAAACTCATGTGGCAAGTGTCAAGATGAATGGATTACGAAAAACACGCCCCTATTCCCGCTAAAGATGAATTCGAAGGCTTTATTTATCACCGTTCACCACTCGTATATACTCTGCACACCAATACAAGAAGTTAGTTCAGATATGACTCTTTCAATAGAGGTTGTCCGATATGTTACCGTTTTAATATGTATACATAGAGCCAACTTCACGTAGTCTAAGAGAGATGTCGTCCTGATCCAACTACCTCATCCTTGATCTGCCATGGGGGCATTCATTTGTTAGAAAAAAAGAGTATATTGAAGTATGAGTCACTGCTCAACACCGATGCAAAACGACCCTCTAATTGTTGGTGTTCGCAAGCTTTAGTTTGGATTTTGTTGTGCTGACACAACCTTTTTACCAACTGCTAAAATTTCCAAGCCCCATTCCTATATCGAGAATCGCTTTGACTTCACATTCTGTCAAGATATAACCGGGACTAAGTAATTCAAACAGACCGTGTTAATGGTTTTTTAAAAAAAAAAACGCCCCCATGTTGTCATCTATTTTGACTCTGACTTTTGGCGCAATCTGTCAACTAGTTTGTTATCAGTAGCCAAGTGCTATTGGTGATTTTTTACTATGGCAACAAATATTGAACAAAGAGTTTGTTTGAAATTTTGTATTGCAAACCGGGTTTCTCGTTCGGACGCTTTGGGAATGTTGGAGAAAGCCTACAAGGACTCTGTAATATCGAGAACAAGAGCAATTGAGTGGTACAGAGTGTTCAAAGAGGGCCTTCAAGTTGTTGAAAATTTATCTCATCCGAGACGGCCTGCAACGGCAGTTACTGAAGAAAACATCGATTTATTGAAGAATTTCTTCCGGTAGGTCAAAGACTGAACAAACAATATTATTTAAGAGTTTGAGGGAGAGTATCCACCGAAAAAGACCGGAATTGTGTCATAACAACTCTTGGATATGGAACCACGATAATGCACCATCACACAAATACATCCTTCTGACCGGCTTTTTGACCAAATCCGCTACAGCATTCTTCAGATATAGCACACAGTGCCCTTTTCATATTTCCGAAGCTAAAATTACCACTTCATGGGACCAGACGAAGTCCATTCAAGACATAAAAAAAAATTCGTTGAGAGAACTGAAGGCGATCTCGGTATTTGCCTATAAAAAACATAGAATGAGTGGATTGTTGGTTGGAAAAAATGCTCCGCTTCAAATGGAGCCTATTTTGATGATTGCTTGATTTGTGTTGGTTTTATTGACTCAGTCCCAGTTATATTTTGACAGAATGTATGTTTTCCCAGCCTTTCGAAGTCTCCTTTGATTTTATGTATCAACATCAGATCAATATTTCATCAATTAATTTTCGATATTTAAGTTCTTAAAAATTATTTAATACAGAAAAAGCTAATAGGTAAATTAGTCAGTAAATAAATGAACAAAATAATGACAAGTAAAGAAAAAGGTATATAAATAAATAATTAGTTAAGCAATTAAATATATAAAAGATAAAATATAAGCAATAAATGCATAAGTAAATATTTTAACACATTAACATACAAATAAAGGAATGGACAAATTAATATACACCCTGAATGGCTCGAACTGCAAACAATTTTAGACTGCTATAATTTCTAAACCGTTTATGGCAGTGAGCTCAAAATTTGACACATGACAGATAATTTTATTGTTTATAAGGCTTTTAAACGATTTGCCTCTCAGTTGTGTTGAAAAATTTTTATCCGCGATGGAATTCAAACGTGATAGTGTGATTGCTTTATATTTGGCTGGAAAACCACAATTAGCTATCGTTAGAGCCCTCCAGCACCTCAACGTGAATAAATCATTTTTGTCTCGAACCATAGCTCGTTACCGTGATACTGGCAGCGATGCAAAACGCCATAAAAAAAACAGCAACATCGGCAGAAATGGTTCGGAAAGTGAAGGCTCGAATTGAGTGAAACTCGCGTCGAAGTGGAAGAAAAATGGCTCGTGAGCTCAACATATCATTGGAACGGATGCAACACATACTGGAAAATGAGCTTGGGCTCAAGCCATTAAAGTTCCAAAAAGCACAGGATCTTACACCACAACAGAAAAAAGTTAGAGTCGAAAGAGCGAAGGAGTTGCTACGCTTGCACGAAAGTAGTGAGTTGCCGAACTTGATTTTTTCCTATGAGGTCCTTCGAAAATTTACACCTTCGGACGGCCACCAGAAAGCAGACAGCACCGATGGTGATGGTTTGGGCCGCCATAACCGCCGATGGTTGCTATCCGCTCGTATTTTTGGACCTTGGCCGTGGCGTCAAAATTAATGCGATCGTATATCGTGAAACTGTCTTAGAGGCAGTATTGAAGCTTTTGGCAAACAATCATTTCGGTCGGAGACCGTGGACATTTCAACAAGACTCGGCACCGTCTCATAAACAAAGTGCGCGTCAATCAAGATTGGTTAAGAAACAATGTTCCACACTTCATTTCTTCGAAACAATTTATTGCAAATTCTCCGGATGCAAATCCGTTGGATTTCTCTGTCTGGGGTATTTTGAAGGCGAGGGTTTCAACTAAAAAATACCAAAGTTTGGACCACCTCAAACAAGCACTTCACCGGGAA
This sequence comes from Volucella zonaria, assembly GCA_963966105.1. Lineage (NCBI taxonomy): Eukaryota > Metazoa > Arthropoda > Insecta > Diptera > Syrphidae > Volucella > Volucella zonaria. Next base: position 11,820,823 of record OZ014530.1, read on the forward strand.
TGGGAAACTTGCGTGCAGCGTACGATGCTTTCATCGGCCGTTTCAAGGCCATTATTCGCGCCAAAGGTGGACATATTGAAAACTACTGATACAATTAGAAAATTGATAAAATGTATCAAAAAATGGAAAAATTATAGCATTTTAAAGAGTTATAGTTCGAGTAAGTCACCCTGTAATAAATATATAAATAAAATAGATTAAAAAAAAATGTTTTTAATAAATATACAGGGTCTTCCAATAGGAACTTCCGAGCTTTGACAGTTGATAGCGGCCATATCTTTGTAGCTACATCTGTCAAATTGGCTGGCATTTATTCAGTCTTTTTTGTCAAATCACCATGGACGGACATAGCTTTGAACAACACGTGCAAATGATAAGATTGTTTTATCAAAATTGGTGTTCTGTTCAGGCAAAGTTCCGCGAACTTCACCCATTTTACGGTCGCCATAATCGTCCTACCGAGAGGACTATTCGCAGTGTGGCGAATAAATTTGAGTTCACTGGTTCAGTAAACGATAAACCAACAACCGTACGTCGACGAAACTCAAGATCTGGGGAAAACATCGCCGCTGTCCGTAAGAGTGTGCAGGAGAAACCGAGGCAGTCGATTTTGCGTCGCTCACAAGAACTCGGCCTTTCGCAGGCCACAACTTGACGCAAAATTGCGTCGTGACTTGGGCCTGCACCCGTATAAAATTCAACTGACCCAGGAGCTGAAGATAAACGACCACAGTCAACGACGTGTGTTCGCCGAATGCGCCCTGGAGCAGTTGGAAACTGACCCTAATTTTCCTCGAAAAATCATCTTCAGCGTTGAGGCCCATTCCTGGATGAATGAGTACGTTAACAACATCCCTAAAAAGTCACTGTTTGGTATGGATTTTGCGTTGGCGGCGACATCGGTCCATATTTCTTTAAGAACGACGTTGGCCGTCACCGTCAACGGCGGACTATAGGTCGATGATTGCCAACTTTTTTTGGCCGAAATTGGATGATATGGACACTAACGACACGTGCTTAAAACATGATGGCGCTATGTGCTACAGAGCTCACGCCACATTGGAAATTCTGCACGAGCGATTCGAGGGCATGGTCGTCTCACGTGGAGATGATGTGAACTGACCACCGAGATCGTCCGATTTGACCCCGATAGACTTTTTCTTGTGGGGTTTTCTGAAGTCGCAGGTCTATGCGAATAAGCCACAAACCACAGCGGCCCTCAAAGCCAACATAACCCATGCCATCGGCCAAATTCAGCCTGATTTATGCGCCAGAGTCATGCGCCATACATAATGGCATCGATAGGCCTTTTAAACGAATAAAAAAATTTCGTTTTTTTTAAATTTAAATTCCTATCTTTAGTGAAAGACCCTTTATAAGTAACAAGAGTACAAAATAGGAAGGTAAAAGTTTATATTAAAGTAACCGGAGCTAATCGAGCTGTACCTGGACAAAATCTTCTAGCAATATTGACTATATACACCAGCTCTTTCGTGCAAAAGCATTGTTGGAAAGTCCCAAGGAAGATTCAACATCATCTTAAGAATGCTATTTTGGGCGATGTGCAGCTATTTTTTATATGCGTTTTAGCAAAATTTCCCCATACAGAAGACCCACATGTAATTAAAACTGGAAAAACGACTTTGAAGATGACCAACTTGTTTTGATTACTGAGCATTGATTTACGGTTGATCAGAAGATAAAGCATTTTAATTTTATTCAAATTATTTTTAGCATGCACCCCAAAATTTAGTTTCGGGTGTAAGTGTATACACCCCAAGGTACTTGACCGACCCACATCACAGTTATTGAGTTTCGATGTATTTTGAGGAAGAAGACAAAACGTCCGTAGACATACGATGCATATAACGCCGTGTCATCAGCATATGAGGCTAGATGATAGTATGGTATATCTACAGTGAAAATATTAAATAAAGTCGGCGCAAACAGAGTTCCGTGAGAAGCGCCTGCAGGCACAATTTTTGGAGAAGAAAGCGATCCTCCCACTTAAAAAGGTTCGAATTGGTTTTACTAGACACTTTGGACAACCAGATTGATAAGGCCATTGTGCAAAACCGAATCAAAAGCTTTTTCTAGACCTAGTAGCACTAGGCCAGTCGATTTTTTGCCGACAAATTTTGTTTCACCTCCCTACAGATTCTTTAGACTTGAAGAGATGTGTTGTGACCTTTGCGAAAACGAGCTATATTTATCAATTTTTCCAATAATTTGCTACAACCATTTAACAGTCTTATGGGTCTGATTAAAAACAAACGTCATATATTGTATTACACTTAAGAGATTTTTTATAATTATAATTTTTATATTTTCACAACTTGGAGATTTTCTATTTTTTAGATTCAATATCTTGTACTGGAAGGACTTCATTAAAAGGTTAAATTTCGTTTTCTACATCTAAGTCCATAACAGAAGCTGTATAATGTGAAACATAACGATTTTCAAGAAACGTGTAAACTAAAAGTTCCGCTTTGGTTACCGTTTATTTCAAAACTGGACATTTGGCTATTTTGGCTTTTCAACATCTTCCCCATATTCCAGAATTCCAGGCTTAGAATTGGGATCAAGAGAACTAAGTTTTCTTTTCCAGAAAATGTTTCAAAACATCTCGATTTTGTCTTTAATTAAGCGTGTCTGAATTTTCATTTCATTGAAATGGTTGTCTAACCAATATTTTTGCCACTTCCTTTTATAAACGTCTCTGGTTTTTATTAAAATTAGTATTAGTTATGGAAGCTGGATTGCTCTTCTTGAAGGTGACATACAGGAAGACAGCTACTCGAATAAGCCCTCCAGTATTTTTTGTCAGCAGTCCCCTTGAAGGCCGTCTTTCTGATGGCCTCCTATCAGCATTGCCACCAATTCCGCACTTGATCCTGGTGGCGCAAGATTGAAGTAGTTTGAGGGGAACTCTGTCGGTCTCTGGCGATTGCAGCTGTTCGACTTGAAACATTCTTGCAGTATTTTCCCGACGCTGCACTACTCTTTATATCTGTATTCGCACTGTGACTCCTAAAAGAATATGCTACGAATCATTGTTAGTATTTCCAAATGTCCTCAGTAGTCTCCCGGCGCCATACCGCCTTTTAATATCCACATTCATACGATGGGTTCTGCTAGGTATCGAGCCGAGTGGATATTGGCGCCTTGAAAAATTCAGGCGACAGAATACTGGATGTGATAATGATGATAAATCTGGTACCGTGCTTTAATCACGAATCCTAAGATGCCGAAAGGGCATACTTTTTACGACAATGTTCCGTACTGTGTCCATTTTCAACTATAATGTTGTTCAGGTAGCATTCGAGCATATACCTTCAAAGTTTCTGTCCTCTCCTATTGTGTACTAAAGTTACTAAGTACGATTTCAGCATAATCCTTGGGCAACTGCTCAGAGGTTTTCTCTAAGAGTTCAAAACCTATAGCTAGTGCGCGCCATCTTTCTCCTCCATTCAGGCATAAGCGCATACAGGCTTGATGTTGGCGAACTTAGCCCTAATACGGATTGACACCAGTCAATCAGATGAATGTCAAAATCACATGAGCATACTCTTAAGTTGGCTTCCAATGACAAAACTGTATCGAAGCATGGGCTGCGCTCGATCTCAATCGAAAAAGTAGATATTGAAGTTATTGCTCATATTTTTATGAGGTCTTTCACATCAAGGGTGCCGGTCTCCTGAACATTGTTGGCTGTGCCGGCTGTATTGCTGTTAGAGTCCATATGATTCAGTCCATCTTTAAAGCACAGATCTCTACGATTTATAATGTTCTTCTCAGCTTTGCGCCTTGAGCGTCCCATTGCATAATTTGTCGTTCTCATTAGAATAGAAAGACATTCTTTAGATTGCCATCTACGACGGTCAAACTTGGATGGGCCTACCTCCCAATTTTGGTACACCAACAGTTCAGAATTGTACTGCAATAATGATTGTGATACGATCTACGAGTTGTATACCCAACTTCTGGCAATGCAGGGAGAGCAAGATATTTCTAAATTATTTGTATGAGAAGATCACATTTCAAAGTTCTGATGTCACGTCCTACATAGTTAACACGTATCTGACACGGCTTCATATTTTCTAAATTTGTTTTTGAGGTGACCACAATTATGCTCCACGAAAGATGAGTGATCGCTTTAATGAATAAATGCAAAAGTAAGCGACCATCTTGTATCACACCCGGGTATCCCAAGAATACGTCTGGCAGTATCCGTCTGGATTGCCTGCATCCTAGAGAATTATAGCAGTCGCAATGAATTTTAAGGCTTCTCAGAAACTAGACAAGTTGTGAAGCAGATACTGCGATCCTATTAAGACCTGCAAGCAGAATAAAACTCAGTAAACTCAGCTTTGCCGTCTTCAAAGTGTTTAGTCTTTCCAATCTAGCCATGGACATAAGATTGTAAGTGTCCCTCTTGATAAGCAGCTACATGTTGGCCTAGGGAGGAGTGAAGAACGTTACGATTTTTGATCGTTTTTGGAGCCGTTTATGAAGCCTCGACTATATCCCATATTAGGCTAATCTTCTGGCTTTAGCTGGCACACGAAAGTCAATTTCAAATTTTCCTAGCAGTATCAGACAACGTATTGTATAAGCCAGAAACACCTTCCCAAAGAGAAACGGGCATTTACGATGCAGCCAGTGATATGAATACCAGGAGTAGAAAGATTCACCAATGTGTTCCAAACCAGATCGAGGGGTACTAGAAGTTTCAGAATTGTCTGGAGTTTAGAAAAAGCCAAACAAGTAAGAGATGCCAAGTGTACATCCATTTTGGGTAAGTTCCATACCGCTTAACTTTGTAAAACAGAACGACAAACTTAACGAAGGATTCGTGTAGAACGACCCTTCAAATCACCACCGTGTACTTAAGCGTATATCTTCGAAAGAAACTCGTCCTTCATAGAAGAGTCGAAGCATATTCTCTTTTCCAAATAACTTTCGATAGGAGAAACTGAACTTTTTCGGATATTAAAACGATAGAACCACTAGCGCGTCTACTAAGTCCTCGATATCTCTTGACCAATTAGACTTACGGGCTTACAATGCCCTTGACAAAAATCATTTTATATAGAGAGTATTTTGAAAAGAAAACTCCAATAAGTTGAACACAATTAATGGAAATATTTTGGCATCAATAGATGGTGGTGCTGAATAGACAAAAAATGGGGAAAAATTTGTACAAAAAATATTGTCTGGGGCATCCTTGTTCATCCTTTTATTTTAGTTGAATCAGTTTTGTACAAATTGAGGATAAAAAATTCCTCTATTATCATCATATTCCATACACAATAAAATGAACTTTTCAAGGTTTAAATTCTATAGTGTGATCTATCCTGTGGTGCTGCTCCATGTAGCACAGGCAACATGGATGTTGCGAACTTTCAACAACTTGTCGTTATTGATGGGGATTTCACGGAAATTATATTGGACAGCATTCCAATTAAAACATGCATGTGACACGGTTTTCGAAAACAATGGCCGAATTCAAAAATACTCAGCAGCATGGTTAAGATGTGTCAGTGCAGTATCTGACACATTGATAATGATGTGCGAGCATGGATTAACTTGGGAGTATCCCAACTTTTCGCGATATGAAGAATTAATATTTTGCAATATGTTCTCGTTTGATGAGGAGGTGCCAACAAAGAGCAAAAGTACGTCAGTACAGTTGGTTGATATCGGTTTTACCAGTAATTAACATTTTTATTAGAACTGACAAGGGCTATACTGTGTGGGTTCCTAACCCTGGAATGTTTGGACCCTTAACAGGCCTTATACCGGCGAAAAATTAGCCTAGGCCCATGACTCATTACGCAGATATCATCACAACCCAGGAAGAGCGATGGGCTGTGCCGAACATGAATCTTCGCCGAACGTGTATCCCGAAATCTCTCAATAACTTCTATGCTGGCAGGGTCAAGTACCGAACACCAGTGGCACCGCTGCTGACATGCAGAGACTCCGCAATTGATGTGCTAGGTTTCATCCAACCACTACCAAGAAATCTCTGGTTTGATGAAAAATGCCTGCAAGTGCATGTAGCAGAACAAGAAGCGTTCAAAGAGGCGCCGTGCAGCAAGGGAGAGTCGCTCGTGAGTTCTACGAGCAGACGAGACGAGAAGAACATCGGCTTCTCCAGCAGAAGAAAAAAACGCATCAGAAGCACACCATCGAAGATATTAGGAGTTTGTACAGGTAAAAAGAAAATGTCAAGGTAAGAAGGCCCGTACAGAAGCCTGTAGCGAAGAAGAAGGAAAGCTTGTAGTAGAGTCACAGTCGGTGCTGAGAATATGGAAAAACTTTTTCTGCAGATAGTATAACGACTACGAAGCCCAACATACCGCCCCCAGGCAGAATACACCAGATCATAAAGCAGACTCCACCAGTCATACTCAGTGGCTACACATCTGTGACCATGCAGGTGGAATCCCTGACATCAGATTCCGTAAGTGCAAATTAACCTGTGGAGTACTCTGTAAATGCAATCCGATTTCTCAGAGTCTGACGTCATTAAATGCACCACAGACTTGACGTAATTTATCTCAGTCTTCTCCTATATAGAAATATTAGTTCCTCTACTCTGAGCACCGAGCTTATCCATTCGTAGAGGCTAGGAAAGGTCTATGAATCTCGAGAAGTTCTCAAGATGAGTCCCGAAACTAAAGATTGATCACCTCCCCTCCATCCCCTTCTCACTATGCCTTCTAGTCCTTTTTCTCCTTGGCTGGATCAGCCTGACTGAGGGCACAGTATCGAAAAATAGCTCATTCATTAACGGAGTATCCGGGCACCTTGCGACCTCCGGACTAGCTAGCCTTATCTATATACAGTAGATCTCAATACAGATGAACCTCCTTTTCTCCGCTACTCGTGGGATAAGATCTCTAAAATAACAAAACGCGAGACCGGTGCTCATTTAAAAACGGGCGGTAATACGATAACTGCACCAACAGCCGGCAAGGCTCCTGCAATGTCTCAAAATGCTTAAAAGACTCCTCATGGCGCCAGAGATCGTTGGAGGAAATCATGTCGGTTACCAAATCTCCAAAATTAAGAACGTTAAAACCCCCCCTGGGCCCTCCAATGTCACATCTCTGAGGTATCTGAGCGAAGTCCTAAAAGACGCTATAACGATCGCGGTAATCCATAAAAACAATGACAATGAGTCAATAGCACCTAAACGCTGGCAACATCTTGGCCATCATGCGAGAAAACCCTGGACCACCTCCCGTCACAAGCGACGTTGGCTGGTATCAAGGCCACGTCAAACTTATCGCTTGTGCCGACAGAAGATCTTTCGATCTTTGCACAAAAGCCATACGTATATTAGGAGAGATCTGGCCGGATGCAAAGTTCCAGGTCCTAGCTAAGGAGCAGACTTAGAACTCGCGCATGAATCACAGCCGAACCTTTTTCCCCAGAAAACATTCTGGAGATCATCAGGCTTAGTGACCCAAGCCTTCCGACTCATGACTGGAAAGTTGCGAAAATGGGGGATTAGCGCGCTAATCGTGATCAATAAGGAATTCATTAACTCTGTAGTGCAGGCCAATGGCATCATTCGGTACGATTTTGATTCTATAAACCTAAATGTTTACAAAAAGGATGAGCTTGATAGCGATAAGCAACCTCCCCCTCTTTTAACTGAAATTGTCAGTTCAGCCTCAGATGATACAGCGCCGATATCATGGGCTCAAGCTCAGAATCCAATGATTCGAACAACACAGTGGTGGTGACTTCTTCAGGCTAACCTCCATCACTCTAAAAAGGTCTCGGCCGCACTCATCCTCCGTCTATCCAAAAATCTATCCATCTATCCAATAATCTCAGCGACTCCGACATAATGGCTGCTAGACTGAAGACTGCCAACGGCACCTACTGACTGCCATCGGCATATCTTGGCCACGACCATATGGGCCCTCTCCCCGGTGACAACCTAGAAAGAGTGATCTTGGAAGCTTGACTTAAGCGATCTGAAGAATATAGACGTTCACTGTCTCCTACGTTTCGTCAGAAACTCAAATTGGTTCCAAGAGTAGGAGGATTACAATGGACCGATAGGCCTGAGTGAGTTGATTTTCTTTCCAAATGCCTCTAATCCAAAATTTGGCATAGGTGAAAGTCCTTAGAGAAGCACTTCCAGCTTCTTCACAGGACAGTCAAAATTAGTATCCTCGGTTTAATTCAAAACCTACATCGGCATTAGTTGTTAGGAAGTTGTAAGAATGCGCGAGGAAGGTTGCAGACAACTTGTTAAGAACTGTTAACAATTAATTCCAAGCTTACTCCAACTTAAACGATGATAACAAAAACTTCCTCCCACCTGACCAAAAGGTAGTAAGGTTAGCAACGTCTAAGCCGAAATCCGACAAAGCAACTGGATTTGACGGTTTACCGACGGCGGTATTCAAAGCTGCTGGAAATGACTTTAAGGAGAGCATAGATCAACTCATTTCTCAGATCTGGTCAGAAGACTGTATACCTGATGAATAAAATCTCAGCATCGTTTCCATAAAAATGAAGACCCCTCGACAATAGATGTATAAGTCTGCTCAACATCGTATACAAGACCTTATCTGGCTTGGCAGACTTCACCATTCTTTATAACCGAGCTTTTCTTTTCCAATACATGTAGCATGTGAATTAACAATTTTAGCAGTTTACCATTTGGGGAGTTACTTGCGTCGGGGATATCCTGCTCAGAGTTTCACAATTTTGAAATCGGTATGATGAAATAAGGACGAGGTTATCCCCCCCTCGACATTGAGTGAGTGCATGCGTGATACCGGGATCCTGAAGTTTTGGCATCAATTACTGTTTTAATAACAACGGAGCCTAGAAGAACTTCATCTAAAGTATAATGATCCCTTAGCCCCGTTGAATGCTGCCTTATCAATGCATATTCTAGTTTCTTGCATGCAGTGAAAAGGATAGCAATGGACCTCAGGCATATATAGAACGTTCACGCGTCAGTAAACGTCGTAATCTGCCGCTACTTTCAAAAGTTGATAAATCCCAATGTAACTAAGCTAAATTTGATTGTATGTGTAGTACCTCTATGATTCCCCTTTGACTTGCAGCGATGCCTGTGTGTTAAAATCCATAAGACAGCACTTCTGCCTAACACTTGTCCAAAACCAAATCTAAATATTCAGATACTGTTCCTTTACAACGAGTCAAAAGTGTGAACTACATCCTTCAAATGGTCATCAGTAGCACCTTTGACATTTCCATCGACCCTTTTCTGACGAAATGTTTGTTCTACTCATTGGCAAGTCGGCCTCCACAATCTATGTGCGACCATTTAAAAGCAGAAATTACAAAAAAATACAAAAGTCGGACATAAAACAATTCACACGCTATCAGATGACCCTATCTATGAAGTTGCTGGAATGCTTCCGATTGATATACTGGCCGTCCAATTCCGAAAACAAAGAAAAAATTTGAAAATTCCAAGCTAAATGGAATGTTGACTATGAAGAACTGGCAACATCGATGGAATATCTCTGTAGAACGGATCACAGGAACTGCTCCCACTCCCACATTAAGGATTTGCATAAACCTTAGACATGAGGAAGTGCACTTTTACCTACTAACCCAACTGTTGACAGGACACGAATGGTTTTCCGAAATACCTCAACAGATTGAAACACGAAGATATTACCTACCGTTGAGAGACTTTCAATCGGGAAATGGAAGAAAAGGGGTAGCAAGTACGACCATGTAGGAAGGGAGAACAATATCGTAGTAGGACTGCAGCCCTAATGAACGAAAGGAAGTGGTTGTAGTCGGTGAAACTCTTGGAATATTGCTTGGAAAAGGGTGACATGATTTCGAAGAACTTTACAGCAGTCTACCAATTTGACCACCGACGGATGCGTTTGTATGCAGAGGTTTATATTTCTTGCAAAGAAGGAGTACAACTCATATAAGCCATTTACCAGAACTAATGGGAGAAGCATAAGAAACGATTAGAAATAAATCGTTCTTTTAAAAATGTCGCTTAGGAAGCTGCCCCTGGTCAAGACAAAGTGGCACGGAGTTGTGGCAGTAAAACGAACGCATAAACGATTTCAGTCCTTCCTTGGCCTTATAAACACCCCTTCCACACTGATAAATTCGTCATTAAACTGCGCACTAAGGAATCCACCATGAAAGGCCTCTTAGGATTGGCCTTCACACCTTTTCCGGGGTCAGGTTACTTTGAGAGAAATTCCATAAATTCCTATGAATTGTATCCGTTCTCAGAGGAAATAAGAAACAGCCAGGGTGAGTACACTTGGGACAGTAAAGAGTTGCATATTACGAAGGTATGTTGTAAAAACGTGCTGACATCATTCCGCATTGACATTGATGTGAGGTATGCTGCTCCTACAAATACATTATTCACCTTGCAACAGGATGCAAAATAAAAAGACTAAACTAAAAGCATGCCATTCAGAGCAGTTACGTCAACAAGGTGTCACAGTAATGTTAAGAATTATGATATACCGCAACACCGAGAGTGTATTCACTGAATACTAGGCAACATGCATCAAGTGGTAGTAGGCTCAGAAGAGGACCACAAAATCTAGCGCGTAGCTATGTGAACTACGAGTATGTTCATTTAAAGGAAGCCGAATCTCTATTCAACTTCGAAGACCATCCGTGAGTAGTGTAGAGCTCAATTCTGAATGAGGTGTCCTTGCCAAATACAGATATGGTAGAGCGTATCTAAAGTGGAAAAATGAAATGAATGAGTCATAAGCTGGTGTATCTCGGATATCTTGTTAAATCGGATTAAAATATAGGTCTCCTACCATGGTAAGAGGAACTTTTCTATAACCTTTCCTTCCCTAGGTGGCGGTTTGACCAAAACAAAAAGGACGAACATCAACGAAAATTCAAGAAATGAAATGCATTTATCATTTGATGACTGAATGCAATTTCGGGCGTATGACCACCGCCACTACGTTTAGAAAGATCATCCTGTCAATCCAAGTTTTGACAATTTTTTGGAGAAAATTTGGCCTGTAAATCAGTAGTAGCATGCTTAGCAGCGTAAAACAATGCGTGTCAAATCGTATGATCTGTGAGCCCACTTGACAGATTCTTTTCGCATAATCCCATACTCGCCGTTTAGCCATTTCAATCAATCGATGGTTCGAGTATGCCATGTAGCGCCACCGTGTATAAACCATATCGCGACTGGATCACTGTCATCAATTTTTTCAATAAATTTCCGTTCAGCAAGGTCCGGTCACGATTTCCACTAAACGTCATGCGATCTGTGGTCTCATTTTTGTAAAAATACTCGTAAAAGCCAATAATGCCGCCAACGTGTAAGCCGGGCGGGGTCAGGAACTTCTTCAGGATTCTGCTTGCTTAAAATATCAGGATCGACGAGTTAAACCTTCGTCACAGAATACAATTTTCGGGGGAGAAAGGAAACGGCTTCTAACCATTGCAGAGTCCAGTAAACTAACGAAAGACACATTTTTTTGGGTTTCTGGACTTAATTCTTGCTTCAAATGAATCTTTAACGGGTGTAACCCAATATCTTTTCGCTAAATGGACACTTACAGTGGCTATACATTCTACCGTCCGTATAGTACGAAATATACTGGATAGGCATTGTCCGGCACCGCGAATGTGGATGTTAATTTATCGATGGTTCGATGGATAGCTTGCTCAGACTGACGATTAACACATAATTTGTGGGACTTAAGCAATGAAAATTGCTCCATATTTATTTATAAAGTCCGACGAGGAGTAACAGTCGTCGCCTTCTTTTGGAAACCGGTTCCCACAATACTGAAAGGATTGACCACTTTTCCAATCTCTCCGCCAAACTGCCAAGTGCTTCTAGTTCACTGTCGCGTCTCCTGCGATTCACTAAATCATCTTAAGCGATAAGAACAAAGTGAACCAATCATCCACTTTTGTGTAGTACTAGCAACTTTGCTGGAGCATCAGATGAGGAGATCACCAAATTCTATTTAGACTCGAAGTTCGAAACTCTCGGTATAGATCTTGGCCTAGCTTCTGTTAGAATATTGACTGCACAATCTATTAGAAAGCTTCCCTCAAAACTAACTTCCCCAGCAAATTTTTCAAACCTCCGGATAGATCTTGCACGGAATCCTATAAGAAATCGCTCTATCTGCGTCTGTAACCTTGTCTTATTCAAGAACAAATCACGGGATCCACTGTACGCTAATAGATGGCTCTAGAACTTGTTGGCGATGAGTATGTTATAGAGCGGTGAACAGCTTTGAACAACTTAAAAACATGAAACAAAATTCCATTTCTACTGCTGGGCTCTAGAATGACTACAGAGGTATTTTCGAAGTCGTTTTACATATATGTGACTACCATGGAGAGAATTACAATTTACATGTGTACTCAACCTTGCTTCAATCCTTCTCAAACAACATCATCGGTAAACAACTGTCTACCACATTTTCGTTTGAAAGACGGCCAGATACTGGCAATGGCAACATACTTACGAAGACGATACGAGTACATCTGCTCAAGTCATCCAGCCAACTGTCTACTGATCTCGATCTAAATTTTGACTTTTGAAACACCCAATGTGCCATGTCCTTTACCTTGGACCACTAATTAAATACTAATGTACGAAAGGGCTACTGAAATACAGAAATTTTATCAGAAGTAAAGAGAAGACGTCAGGTCAACAAAGTTTGAAGTGGAAGCCTGTAAGGACGTAGAAGGGAAAGTAGTGGTAGATTCACAGTCAGTGCTGAAGATATGGAAGAATCACATTGCAAGGCGACATTGATAATATTCCACTGTCAGGCAGAACGAACCATTCAACTTGGACGATGGCTGTTGACAATTCCTTCCACCCGAACTCAATGAAGTTATGATAGTCGTATTCAAACTAAAATCCAACAAGGCAACCGGTACTGACGGGCTAACCCGTGGTGGCGAGGTGGCGAGAGGTACATCATCTCTAAAATACCGTCGGACGAAAGCATACCAGACGAATGGATGTGCCCGATCCTACAGGAATGGCACTCTCCAGTCGTCGCCAACTATAGAGGCATCATACTCTTCAACAACGCATTTAAGATCTTCTCTGCCCGTAATTGACATAACCCATTTGTAGACCAACTGATTTGTCCTAATCAGTGTGGTTTCAGGCCTTGAAATTCTAACATCTGCTAGATTTTGTTCATCAACACTAAAGATTTATTTGTCAATTTTAGGGCCGCCTATGACAAAGTATATCAGGAAAAAGGGGTCGGTAATAATTTAGCCGATACCTTTAATGTCAGATAGGGCTTTCGACTATTATGCAAAATACTTTCAAAAATCTGTACAACTACTTTCCTATTTGGAGGACATAGAATACAGCTAGCTGTTCCTCAAGCATTTGCAAGTATTGAAGCAGAAGCTGTGAAGATGGGTCTGGCTGTAAACGAGGGAAAAACGATTGTGTCACGTCTCCGCCTATGCTTGAGTCCGTCGAATCTCTAATGGAACGAACCCACTTTTGGACTCGTGTAGTAGCAAGGCTACTTAAAGATCATAACGTACACAAATTCACTGGCCCAAATGGTATTTCTCCCCTTTTTCTGAAGAGGTGTTCCTCCACGCTGGCAAACTATCAGCAATGCTATTCTTTAGGACCCCTTCCAAGCTGATGGTAGGTATACCGCTATTGTATACCAAAGAAGGGCGAATCTTCTTCTTTCTTCTCATATAGGCCAATACACACGTCCCTTCTTTCCAATGATATGGAAACGCTGATAAACCGCCAGCAAAAAATATCTCGAGACACGAAGTCTTCTCAATGACCTACAGAGTAGTAACAGGTCTCATCAAAAAGTAGAACCAAAGTCTGCACTAATTTTCGAAAACCTTGTACAATAGCGACGCTTGATATTTCTAAGCCATTTGACAGAGTTTGGCATCAGGACCCTTTGCCAGAAATTCGGGTATTTGGGATCGGCGAATCTTCTCTTCTTCAGTGGATTAGAAGTTTATACTCAACTCGAGCCGCTTGGACGGTTCCAAGCTTGATATTCAGAGAATAAATGCTTGAGTGCCACAGGGCTCCGTTCCGTCTCCGACACTCTCTTTAATTTTCATTGATGATCTCTTGTCTGCTACTTCTAATTCAATATATTCCTTTGTTGTCGAGACTACACCGTTTTTCATATCCCTTCTTGGACTCTCGTCCCTGTTCTTGGGGTTTAAAACCGGAACGGCAGCGTATAGGGTCCGCCAAAAATGTTTTTTTTTGAAAATGCTATAAAAAAAAACTACTGAATATTTTCTCAAATTTCTTTTTTTATTTGAAAGTACAATCCTTCCTGTTAATAATGGAAAATAATTTCATTCAAATGGCTGCCTCGGCTGGCCATGCAGTAGCCTACACGATCGGTCCAATTTTTAAGCACATTATCGGTTGTGTGCAGCTGTATTTCACCAATGGCTTCACGAATATTGTCCTTTAAAGCGTCAATTGTCTCTGGCTTGTCGGCGTAACACTTATCTTTTACGGCACCCCACAAATAATAGTCCAACGGTGTCAAATCACAGCTCCGGGGTGGCCAAACGACATCAGCTCTGCGGCTGATAATGCGGTCTTCAAAAACAGGGCGCAAAACATCGAGTGTAGCTTCGGCTGTGTGGCACGTAGCGCCGTCCTGTTGAAACCAAATGTTGCCAATATCCTCCTCTTCAATTTTTGTGAACAAAAATTCGTTCAACATGGCCCGATAACGATCGCCATTGACTGTAACGGCCATTCCTTGCTCATTTTCGAAGAAAAATGGCCCAATTATGCCTGTGGACCAAAATCCGCACCAAACAGTGACTCGTTTTGGGTGTATCGGCTTTTCAATGTATGCGTGCGGGTTTTCTGTGCCCCAAATGCGACAATTTTGCTTGTTTAGATACCCGCCAAGATCAAAATGAGCTTCATCTGAAAAGATGATATTTTTGGCAAAATCGGCATCTTCTCTAAGTCAATCGCAGGCCCACTTAGCGAAGCGTATACACAACCATATTCGTTCAGAGGAAGGATAAAACTAATTATCTGTCAAATCAGACATGAGCTAAGTGTTACCATTCACGAAATAAGCACTAGTTGAAAAAAAAAACGTTAGATGGCGGACCCTATATATTTAGCTCATTAATGCAGGAACTACTAACAGAATAGAATTTAATGTTTTTCGAACACAACGATGCCTGCTGCCATTAAAGCAAAATTTAGACATACAGCAAGCCTTGTATAAACCAAAAAGTGTGTGTCAACGATAAGTTACGTTGAAATGACCACATATTCGATGTCGTCTAAGCGATATAAAAAACATTTCACTCCCTCTGATCTGGCCTCAATATACAAAGTCCATTCCAAAGTAAACAGGAGTTTTTAAAAATAGGTGTTTCTAGGGAGGCCATCTATTGTAATTACGTGAGTTGGAAAGGTACACGTAGATCATTCGCTGAAGTACTGTCAACATTTCACGACATTTTGACGAATAGGAGTGGAGTTATTGCATCTGAAGTGACAGTATGTCATCGTGTTATCGGTACAAAACTGAGCATCACCCAGAATTCAACATTCGAAGGACATCATCAATGAGGCCAAAAAGAACAAAAGTTGGCGTATGTTGCGCGATAATGCGCGATAATGCGCCATCTCATCGATCCATACTTCCGACCGATTTTTTTCTCTAAAAATCGCATTTTAACTGTAAATCACTCCCCGTATTCATTTTATTTGGCCCTGTGTGACTTTTACTTTTTCGGAGAAATGCATTTGCGATGCGTTTTGTCGACATAGAAACCATGCAAACGGCTTGCACTGACATTCTGAAGGTCATCCCGGCGATCTATAACACTCATTCGAGATGCTGCTAGACCGTGCAAACAGCTGTATAGAGTCGGAAGGGGACTATCTTGAATAAAATAAATCGGTTTTGCCAAAGAAACTTTTTGTTGTTCTTATTGTTTACTTGGGACGCATCTTGCATAAGGCATTCATCCACCCAAAATTGGAGTGCAATGCCCACATCTGTCAGCTTCTTCTAAAAACATATCTGTACCTTCTAAATAGGTTTCCAAATTGTGCGAACAAACTCATAGGTGGTGCTAATATTAGTCAGTCAATTGGCACCCTCGAACACTGACGTAACATCTCTTGTAGCACTTCTTCTTCTATCGCTAATTTCATCATCAGTGCTCCATCGAAATTGCTAGTAGCATTCGGCGCTTTCAAAACAATTTAACCTCAAGGCTACTTTCGGACGTACTCTGATTCTTATGGAATTCCTTGCCATTGCAATCTGCAAACATTCAAGACCAACGTGCAGCGGTATCTCTCCTACTTTCCTCCCTAACTTTTCCTCGTCCCCACTGGGTGCAAACATCTTAAGAGTATACAAAACCCCTTGAGCAGGGAGAGGCGCTTGTTCGTTTCGTGAAAAAAGTGGTTTGAGTTATCTACGGCGCTGTCTGCATCAGCTAGACATGTAGGAGGAGATTTAACTAAGAACTGCATCAAAATTCATCGGCTTACATGCCTGAAAGGTGTAGCAACGGCGTCCCAGATCTAAAAGTCTTAGAATCGGTTATCGAAGGAAAACGTAGAAAAGACCCTACTTCAGGTTGCTGGAGAGACAGACTACCACCAATTTGACATGTGAAATTGGAATCAGATAACAAACAACAAGACTGGTTGGAAAGGACTGTTTCATAGCATAAGCCAGTAAGTTTTCTCGGAAGGGTGCCGAAGTGATTCAAAAGACGTAGAAATCCATTCGTCCGATATCTTCACATTTACATGTGTACTAAAACATACATCGACAATCAAATCTCTCGCAATACAATAAGATCCAAGGCAATGAACGACTTAACAGCACTCTTACCTCGGCGCCAGGTCATTGTCATGATATCGCAAAACTAGTTGCTGACCTAGTCGAGGCTTTTCTTATATGAGCAGCACAAACATAGCATGATGCGAGTATAGATGAAAAGTTAAAAACAGGAAGTCCTATTAATTCGATGGTTAAATCGCGACGTATCGCCTTTTTATTTGCTTAACTATAGTCAGTTTCAGGTAAAGAGGAGACATAGGGAATTTAAGCCAAATCGTGACGAAGTAGTGAAATGGTGACGTGTTTTCTGAGAAGGATTACCACATGCTCCGAAATTAGTTGAAACCTCCTTCTGCATAGTTCTAAATGCTTTAATGGCGAGACTGTAGTCGGAAATGAATTATGATTCTAAGGCAGGCAGACTCGAGTTTCACGCTCATTAGACTTCTTCACTCCAATTTTTTCTTCCCCCAAATTGCTGCTACACCCTTCCACACGAAACCTTAAACAAATCAATTTCACCTAAAGTACATAAATGTTTTTAAGTGCCCACTATCACGATACTATCTTTTTTTCATCCGCCAACAAGAAACCAACAAAAAAAAACAAAAAAATCAAAATTAATTAGAGCATGCAATCGTTACAAAGTGTTTCACCACTAATTGTTACCTAGTAGCGTGTTTTAATTTAATCTCAACTTTTTTTTTTTTTTGTTTCAAAACTCTATAACACATTCATCAGCAGGTACTCGGGCATATTAATCAAATTGTTGCAATAAAATTGCAAAGCAATGATATAATGAAAGAAATTTAATATCACCTCGGTTATAGATACAACTGTATAGCGATAGATACGAGTACACATGCCTAAATGCAAGTGCATTCACAAAAGTCCGATATTTAGGTTGTCGTACTTGTATCCATATTAACTGATCATTAAATTCGGTTGCGTATAGATGCATAGATACGAGTACGAAAGCAAAAAATGCCCAAATCACTGGATTGTGCAATCTCGGAGTTGGGTAATTTATTTCAGTTTTCCGCTAAATCTATTCATATCTCCCGATGCGGTTTCTTCAGATCTGTTTATGTACATAATAGCCTCATGGTAAGGAACTGCCGCTGATGATTCCACAAAAAACCAAGCAACCTCATCCAAATCCACATTCATAACCATTTATGCATATTAATTTCAATTTACTGTGTTACTCTAGCGGTCGATATTCTCTCGTTATCCGCAAAAAAAAAAATTCGAAAAATTTAAAAAAAACAAAAATCTAAATGAAATTTTAAAAAGGTATACCACCCAAACCATTTAGAATGGGAATCGCCATGTGGATATCTACCTCACAGATACGCGCGAATTCGTTTTGCCTCATAAATGTTTTCGGCAATTTATTTAAATTTTTTTTTCTTTATTTTTTTATAATTTACTCGAACATGTGTGGTAAGTTTGCAGAAAAAAACTCGTATGTAGACAATAATTAAAAACGTGTAAGCTGTTCAAAAAGAAATGACAAAAACAAGTGAAGGAATTGCTCAAAAAAATGTATCTCATATGGAAATGTAATTTGTTCGCCATGTGTTCAGTGGTATGACTGCACGAGGATGTGGGGGAGATGCACATTTGCCAGGTGGTACGTGTACTGTGCGCGATTATTTGCGAAAAACCGTCAGCAAAACATCAAAAATTGCAACGTGACGTGTTTTCACCCTTGACTGACTTCAACTATTCGTATCTACTCGTAGTTGCGTAAAATGAAACAACACACGAATACGAGTAGAACCAGACTGCTAGTCACAGACACACGTGTTTTAGTATCTCGAATAATTCATGGCCTAAGGCTGAGTAACCTCTGTGGAGGAAGTAGATTTGCAGAATTGAAATTTTCGAATTTTTTGAGGTACTCATGGGAAAGCATGGGCTTTCCTATTTACAATGCCAATGGCAATTGAGTGACAAAACAGTTTACCACCTGGTCACTATGGCTACAACCTTACACGAATCCGTCAATTGTTAAGAACTTCAACCCAAGATCGTTTAACCGCACGGAAAATTTTACAAATAATTCTCCTCTATGATTGCATTTGTAAATATCCCACCCGTTATTGTAATTTTCCATGGCATTCCTCAGTCAGTGCACTTAAACTAACGACTATAATCGAGTTATTTTTGCAATTATTGACGCACTTTATTGACAAGTCAGATACAAAGTTACACCACAGATGCAAAGGTAGACACTATTCTGTCTAGTGAATAAAACTGGTTTCTCAGATTTATAGTGAATCATTGAGATGACTTGAAACTTGCATAACTTACTTGATTCGACAAAAAAAAAAATACGCAAATTTCGAGTATCTGCATACCTAGATACGAGTTTTCGCCACCACATTCTGTTGTAACAAAACACACCAGAGTGTGTTTCAATTTTTTTTTTTTTTTTTAATTTGTTGGCATTGAAAAGTGATCAGTTATGGAATATTTTCCACGGAATGTATGTAACATGTTTTCCAGAAAAAATCCGTTTTGTAATTTGCAAAAGAATAGATTTTTGCTGATGACTAAAAGGTGACATACTTTTGCTCCACTGATACATTTAAGTCGGTTTTGCTTCCGTGTCTTTGGAAAACCTGCATATCTCTTCGGTTTCAATGGTCACGACGTAGTATGGTATGGTACAGCACTTGGAAACTTGTATAACGATGCAATAAAAATGAAAACATGGTAGTGTAGATGTAATGGGAAAAAGATGCAGATTTTGCAACGTTTACGGAATGACTACGATACCGACAGTAAGACGTATCTATAGTAACAAAAAAATCTCAAATTCAGAGAAGATATCTTGTTTTAAATTTCCTATCAATCTAACAATATCTTTCTCTCCAGGGATTGATATTTGAATAAAATATCATTGCGGTGATAGGTTTATCTGTGGTTCTGTAGTTTTTGGTTGTCTTCTCTTATCACAGGCTTAACAAACCTAGCAAGACACAAGCAAAGGAGTGGTAGAGTTATGATGTCGTGCCTCATAAAATCATTTAAGCCACAACTTCAATCAACTCTCACTGATCAGTCATTAGTACGATACTACAGTACGCAGGAGTATCTGAGGAAATAACCTTGATAAATGGAATTGGATTATACAATAATTCTCCCCACTGTGCCTGCTTACGACGAGTGTATGCTGATACCAGTTGAACCTTAGTCAGCTAGCACGAAACCATATGTGGCGTTACTTTGCCACTCTGTTTCCCTCCGCTTGTTGGAAGTTTAACATGAGTTCTGCAAAAAGAAAGCCTTCGAAAGCCTTCCACATTCCCGTATGACAGAACAGTGAGGTATTCAAGACCATGTATGCGAGTACCTCATAGAATATTTAGGGATTTTGTCACGGTTCCAATATACACCTCATGAGATATCAAACGAACAGTTGCATCAACCAATCGCTGTTCCTGTGAACTATGAAGGCAATTGATTCGTCGAGAAACTGTAAGGAGGCATAAGACCCTAACCTCCCCAGTCCTTTTATATAGAGCACATGCATGGAAGGTAGATGAGGATATCCTTGAAGGCAAAATTCTTTAAGTGATTTTTGATTCCGTTTCTCTTGGCGAGTCGTGGAAAATGAAATATAACATCTCATGAGGTTTACAGAAAGATGGATATTGGAGGCCCGTAATGAAGTTCTTCGATTCCTATCCGAAATAACCACGCACTCAAACCATGCTCTGTCGCAGACAAAATCATGTAGGCTTGCATATTGTCAATAAATCAAGAAACATCGGTCCACTGTTTCTTCACTTGGCTTCGCTCTAACACGAGATAAATAGGCCAATAACAGTGTTGATCACTGATTTTGGGATTAACAGCATTAAAAAACATGAAACACTACATAGTCCTCTTTTACTGAATCTCCGAAGAAGTTTGACTGTCATACTCAGAGTGCATCAGAACTGTCTAACTTACTACATAAACAACTTTTTAAAAGATCGCATCATCACAGTGATAAGGTTATATCCCGCAGACTACTTATAAAGTTGGATGGCAAATGACTAGTACTAGCCTGGTTTGTTACAAAACAAGAAAGACCCTCTGCACCTGAACACCTTGCAGCTCTACTATTTCACGCCTCCTCATGGCGCCGTCTGCGGGCCTCTTCGGAGATTTCACAACAGGACAGCTGCTGGTTGATCTGTGATCCAGCGACCCGCACTCATAAAAATGTGTCTTGATGGGCCTCTAATATGGACGAATATTTCCTTGACGACCTTTGGCTCGATCAGAACGCCAGATTCCTCCAACTGAAAATGGAGTTCACGCGGTACAAGTGGGACATCTTGGGACTGAGTGAAATAAGATAGTGGAACGCAGGAGAATACCTTTCACCAACTGGGAACAATACATCTCTTTACTACTACTTTACTCTGAAAAACCAAAAGGAAGCGTGCGGGAGTCAGGTATAGGACTTATGTTAACATCAGATGGTCGGAAGGGCCTCTTATCCTGGAGGCCTTATAATGAACGGATGTTAACTACCAGATTCCAGAATAGTTGTAAGAAAGGTAACCAAGGACGACTTTCACGATCAATTAGGTACTGTCGAGATATAACACAGCGCTGAGACACGTAATGGGTGTTCAAGGCACTGGAGAGGGAAATGACCATGGCGAACGGTTAGTTGACTTTCGCAACGCACTCTGAACACCGGACCTGCCACAACATCAACTGGGTATCATCTGATAGGCAGAGAACTTCAAACCAGATAGACCACATCGCTATTAGCCGGCGATTTAGAAGCTGTCCGTATGACGTCCGTAACAGGCGTAGAGCCGACATCGGAATGGAGTACGACCACTATCTTATTGTAGCTAAAATGTGCCTTCGTACTGAATTCGTGACTAGTAACCTTGCCAAGATGCTCACTATACCCAGGTACAATACCGACAGGCTCCAGGATCCAGGAGCCATCTCAGCTTAGGAGCAGTAACAATCAACAGATCTGAGCAAACAACTGGGGATGGACAATGGAGATCTGTGAAAAATGTTTTCACATTGGGAGCGCAGAGGTTTATCGAGTTTACAGTTAACAGCTGACTCCTGGAAATGGATAGAGGAGTGTATTTCACTCAAAGTTCAGATTGCACCAGCCCCAGCAGCAGAGAAATCTGAACTTGAACCCTAGTACTGCGTGAAAGGAAAATACGAGTAAGTGTAGTGTAAGACACAAGCCGTAGAGGCAGCAAACCGGTGCAAGAGTAGGAAGGTTTATACTGTTACCAAGGAGTTTACAGGGGGATGGAGCACCAAATATCCAAAAACCACATCCAAAAATCACGGCCAAGCATCCTGTAAAAAATGTGGACGGTTCTCTACTTATAGCGGATCAGGACCAGCTCAGAAAATGGAAGGAGTACTTCGCGATGGTGCTTAACCATATAGGCGACAGCGTGATTGTCCCGCACCAATATGAACCATCTGAAGTAGCAAACTTATGAATTCGCATTGGCTCCCCTGGCAGAGTCCTCGCTCAATTATCAAGGCTTCTTCCATCAATGAAATTGTATAATAAAAAGCGAGGGTACAGCGAATACTCAAGGCTGTTACAAGCTGCCGATCATAGGTCCTGTTGGTGGCAGGTCCACCGGTAGTCTATACCAGGACTTAAATCACGATACCATGGGGGTTAGGAGCCCGCATGACTTCAGTTTGCGCCTGACTTGTTGAGATAGGCTCCATTGTGGGAGCGTCACAGTGGCTGTGGTTTAAACCTAAAATCGCAGGAAGAGTTTTCCAGTTGATTTCGACCTGATATAAAGTTGCAAAAAGTACTGGGTGCTGTGACCCTAAGATCAGAAATCGTGCTACTATTACAACTTAAAACTAGTCACAGACATGGAGTCGACTCTAGAGACGCAAGTTTTAGAGTTCCTACTAGTTTGTGTAGTTACTGGGCCGTGATCAACATTTAAAATGACAAAAAATATCAAATGCCAGACCTAAATAGTGTCAATATGAATCGCATATTAATCCTGCTCTATATTAGTGCAACATGGAAGTTGTTGAAAATAGGGATATCTTCCAATTCTCTACAGATTCTCTATTCTGTTTGCATTCTTATGATTCTGGAGCTAAACAAGGTTCACAGCGCCATCAAAAGTTCACGGACGGCACCTAATATCGGTCGAATGTACTCGTAGATCGTAAAACCATAGAATTCGATTAAAAAAAAATGCTCAACCTTCGCAAGCACAGTAGGTATGCCTTCAACGTATAGTACTCCGCCTCAGACAATTGTCTAAGAATCGATCTAGCTAAGGAGGTTTCTTTGTTAGAGCATAGAATCAGCGCTTAGTGATCTAAAAAAAACTCGCAAAAGTTGAGAACTGAGGCCGGAAAACTTTACAACAGATCGAAAAGTAATGGAGAATGGGATAGAGACAGCACCACACGAATCAAATTGGGTTGTTGAAAAAGGCAGGTGACACGTTTGCTAAAAATGGTCTTGAGATGCCAAAGCTCTTAGCAGGAACGCACTTTCCGTCCTCTATTATTCTTCTTTCCACGAAAAATTCTCTCCAGCAAAGAATCATAAGACCCTCCAGAGAGTATTGGTTGAGAGCAAGGCAACTATGAAGGCAAGATAAACCCCTAACGATGATGGAGTCTTCCAAGCTCTGTTCCAGAAGTGGGTTCAACCTCTCTGATAAACATCTTCAGAACAAGTAATGCATGGGCATACATTCCAAACGGATGAGACGCACATATCCAAAATTGGTGGTAGACCTACTGAACTAACAAAATCCTGTGAACAGATAAGTCTTTCTTCATTTTTCCGCAAGACAATGGCAAAAGTCGTAGACAGGTATATAAGAGACGGGGCTCTTAAGCAAAGCCCTTTTATATCAACCAATTTGCCTATCATCCACAGCCGTCAGAGCTCTTCAGAGTCTAACCTCCAGGATTGAAAAATCACTTAAAAACAAGGAAATCGCTGTTGGTTGCTTTCTAGTTAGCGAAGGCTCAAACAAATGTAAATGAAAACCAAATTAGGTAACAGAGTTATAAAAACCAAATCATTTGTGAGAAAGGCTCCCCAAAAGGAGTGGCTCTTTCCCCCCTATTATGGTCCATCGTAGTCAATGATTTCCTGAGAATATGGTTCTTATGTTCAATGTGACACTGTAATCCTAATTTTGAGAAAGAATCTCAGATCGCCTCCAGAGAGCCCTTAACCTCGTAGCAAACTGATGCAAAACGGTTGAACTTTATGTCAACCCAAAAAAAAGTACAATAGTTGCCTTCACCAAGAGAAAAAAAATTGGACAAACCAAAATATCCAACACTTTTTGGTGAAAATGTAAAGTTTTTAAAATTCCTAGGGATTACCCTGGATCAAAAACTCACTTGGAACACATATATCAAAAAAATCACAGAGAAGCCAGAATTCCACTATGGACCAGCAAAGGTCTACTGGGTGAAAATAGGGGCATTAACCCAAAATTGACACTGTGGACAGCAATTACTTGATCTGTAGACACTCCAATTTGGCATAAAACTAAACAAAAGTCTACACAGGCTGGACAAAACAAACATCAAAGACTAGAATGTGTATGTACTCTGTGTGCAATGAGAACAGCACGCATCGCCGTATTAGTGGTTCTGCATACAGAACGAAGCTTTGGCAAACGCCTACGTTTTTAACTCAGTGGTGAAAAGAACTCCGAAATAATTCACCCAGGGTTTTTATCAGAGCTTAACTGAATGAAAAAGAACGACTTCAACCATAACTTCAAAGTTACATTCCCTGATCGACAGAACTGAGCACAGAAAAAACCCTGGTCAAAAGAGATTCGCTGGTGTAATCCGACGGATCCAAAGCACACGAAGGACCAGGCATATACGATTACAGGAAAACTACCAATACCTCAATGTACGCAAGTATAGACAGTAGCATCTCTGTATTTCAAGCTGAGATAAATGCAATAGAGCTCTACATGGCAGAACTTAAACAGATCTACCACCAAAAAGAGCATTTATGTTCTCTCTGACAGCAAAGCGACCCTACTTGCTATCATCGTATTTGAGATTACCTCAAAAATTGTCAGGGACTGCATAAAATTTCTCATAACACTAGCCAGGACCAATGGAGCCCATTTAATCTGGCTTCTCTGGTTATGATGGTAATAAAAAAGCAGACGAATCGGGCTCAATATACAAGTTGCCACGAACATAAAAATGGAAACTGAAGGTAACAAGCAAGTCGAAAATTGTTTACCAACCCCTTCCCTCAAAAGAACAGAACAACTCCAACAGCTTGCTAGGTTTCAGATACATGCAGTAACCGGCCTCCTAAAGTAACGCTGCAGAGTTAAAAAGCAATTCATGACTATGGGCATAGCACAAGACAACGTCTGTCGCATGTGCAATTAAGACGAAGACGAAGCAGAGCATATCCTATGTCACTGTAACAGCCTAAGCAGAACACGTATACGTCTCATAGGTAAGCCATACTCGTAGCTGGAGGCAGAAGATATCACAGCCATATCACTCAAAGACATAGACGAATCTACATATTAAAAATGCAGGCTTTAACATGAGGAAATCACAATAGGTCTTATTTTGCCCGCAGTGATAAGGGTACATAGTCCCACCTCCCCCTTCAATCTAATCTAATTTAGTGAGAGCTAACATAGCCGTATACCGTGATCCTTAGAAATATTTTCGTAGCATCGAGGGGTTAAGACATGTGTATAACTTAAAGGGCAACATGTCAAAAATGTAATAAAACAAACAAAATCTCTTCCACCTCAAGCTTGTTTCTATTGATCCAAATGTGATGTGAATACACCCAACTGCTTCATTTATTATTCGACTCAATAAATCCCATCAACATTTGGCATGTGAATGAAACCGTAGCAAGCTACATTCTATATATACACGTGTAATGGATCAAACATTCTTAACCCTAATTTTAGCTGACTTTCAAATACGAGTATCTTGAGTTTGAGATAATTTTCCTAACTTGATAATTTGTGTTTATTTCTGCCAAAAATAAAGAGAAAGAGTAAAACCAAATCCACAGAATCTAACCACTTCCTAGTGACTTGAAAAAAATCCATTCATTTATGAGATGCGAAACCCCTATCACATTTCTGGCTTGTTTAATCAATCAAACATAAAAAGCCGTCTTTCAAATAACCTAAAGGCATCCTCCACAACATGATCCAGTATCTAGTAGTCGTATCTTTAAGGAAACGACGCAACTTGCCTTTTTGTTAAGGGGAAGCGATTTGAAACCACAAGAGTGCCACAGTATCACAGTAGCAAAGTAGCACATCACCACAAGCACTGCCGTTTTATTACCCTTCATGTGTCCGTATCCGTCTGTGCTCAAAGCAAAAAGCCCTTAAGCGGCTTTACCCACTTAATGCCATCATCTCCTATTACATCCTTTTTGCTTTGTACATCCTTTACGGTATCTGTTCACTTACTCGTATCTGCGAGTATCTCTACATGGGCTTGTCTGAGTTGTCTGAATTCTCAGAATTCTAAGTTTTGCGCGTGTTCTCAAAACGTCGACGACAACAACGACGACGACAACGACGACGACAACGACAACGATGACGATAGCGACGACGACGACGACAACGGCGACGTGATTCTTAAAATCCACGCGCTGTTGTTTAACAATTTAATGGTTTTGCTAACATCCGCTTACACATCATTCATCCTGTTTCCACCAATCAACATAAAATTCTCCACATTAAAATCAATCGGAGTACAACCGGAATCTGTTTGGGACTCTCTATGTGGCTGTGTGATGATATCCTCCCCAAGGCTAGCACACCAAGTCAAAAGTGCCGAAAACAAAATGGTACGCCTTTTATAGAATGTCGTTAATAGTTTAATGGCTTCCCGAAAATTCCAACAAAACCCAACCGAATGTTTCCGTAGTATCCTTACGAATATCTTCTAACGAGCATATTGGTGTTTAGTTTCTATCTTTGGTACGAGTATGAGAACGTGTGTATCTATTGTATATTGACTCATTATTTGTATAAGGGTTACTTTTACGAATACTCATAGCTACCCCCTTGGTGTTTAGAACAATGCAAACAGGCGTATTCGGATGTGTTTTGAAAATACGAATATCTACTCACGGAACTCACTCACTATATAACATAGTACGCCTGTGGTAAAAAGCCAATTCTTGAATGGTTTTGGGTTGGTGTACTGATACCAGTCGAAGTAGGGGAGCTTAGGCGCAATACTCTTTGTCTTAGTATCATCCCTTTTTTGGGAAGTTCAAACAACAACAGGTTATTCATTCATCCATTGAGTAAGCACATGAACTCTGACGCAGCAAACTGAAAATCCAAATCAGAATCGGAATCAGAATCAGAATCAGAAACGGAACAGAAACCACCAGAGGAGGAAACACAAAACTATTTCCATTAGTGCATAATGTTTATTTTCATCCTTTGGCGAACACAATACTCCAATCTAAATGCAGGACCATAGAAATTTGATCGCTTTGTTAGCTAGCCCGTTTGAGGAGTGAGATTTTTCCTTTTTTTTTCTCTCTTTTACATTTGACGGCACAAAGGGATTGAACTGTTGTTACTAGTTGTATCATACTTGAAGTTGGACTACATAGTTTAGGACCTTTTTGGTTATTGTACGAGTATCCTTGTTGGGTTTTAAAAGTGCTCTCACAATGATTTTACGAATAAGTGGACTTGGCAAATGCCTAGTGTCCAATTTGTAGTATTGCAGTATCAATTAGAAAACATTCCTGCAAGCGATTTGTGTAGCTTTTGAGAGCGCGTTTGCTTTGAATTGAAGGTAGCGCTTGTTACTGTGGCTGCTTGTTACTGTGGCTGCTTGTTACCGTGACAATCTTTGAGGCCAGCTTTTATGTTTCAAGTTGAAATGACGAACTTAAAATATTGAACTTGGATGGCAAGTGACTTCTCTGCCATATACGAGTATGTATAAGGGGTCCACGAAAACTCGGGTTCTTTGGACCTATGAGCCTATAAAGTAACATTAGCTGAGGTGCATACATATCATTGTTACTTAATTTATAACACCTTTCTCAAGCCATATATAACCGGGGCAGTGATCTGTGAAGCCACTTGTCTTTAAGTGCTTCAAGTGACCGTTTAGATAGCCGAGATTTTTGATAGACCTGAAGTATCCTCTGAGTCGAAGACTACATATGTATGCCAATGGCACTTAATGACTCTCAGGTTTTGTCTTGTGAATGGAAGTGTTTGCAATCATCGCATTGGCGAGGTGTCCAAAGGCCAACTAAGGATCTCGTTGAATTCATTTTAGCTATCCTCCAACTATCCAGAGCACAGTCTACCGTCACTATCTAACAGTGGGTTCAGCATGCCAAATACTTAGTCAGAACATGTGAATTGCAGGTCTTTATGGGTCGTTTGTTCTTTTGGCAAGTCTGCTTTATTTTCGATAGAACTTACTTATTCGTGAAAGGACGTAGCGAATATACATAGTGAAGGAGACGGCCATGGATTAGATATTCCTGTGGAAATCTGGGAAGCCCTCACTCTACTGTGCTCATTTTAAATAGATTTTTCTTATTTTCTCAAACCCTTCCTGTACGGAACACTGCTTTGTTGGACTATAAAACAAGGGCGTCTACTACCTTGAGTTCTTCTCTTAGTAAATAGAGATGATACGAGTAGTAATTGTGTCAGAAACCATCTTCCTTTGTCCTATAAATCGCTAACGAGGAAAAGTTACTGCCTTTCAGGAAAAGAAATATAACATTATGGCAATTTAGCATGACTAGGCTGGGGTACCTACAGTGGAATTCTATTAGTGAAGCTGAGATGGCACAAATGAAGCTCCAAGCTATACAGTTACCACACGAATAATAGTGTATTCCTTGGAGAGACAAACTTCTTCTGGAGAGAA
Organism: Volucella zonaria; assembly: GCA_963966105.1. Taxonomy (NCBI): domain Eukaryota; kingdom Metazoa; phylum Arthropoda; class Insecta; order Diptera; family Syrphidae; genus Volucella; species Volucella zonaria. The sequence continues at coordinate 11,849,625 of OZ014530.1, forward strand.
TGGTAATATTCTCAAGCGTTTTTTGACACAGACATAGAATAAGGGAAGCCACGTCCAATTAATGTAGAATATGTTGAAGACCCGAGGAACGCTAGAATCTTGACCGATTGCATTTAAGCGAAACTCTCTCAAACTCCCAGCATCCAAATACAACCCATAGAACGCGAATGAGCCATCGGCGAAGCTGCTTCTAATGTGATTGGCTTCGAGGCGTCCGCCGTAAAGAAACTTCTAATTTGACGATGAATGTGGGCAGATAGACGCAGCCAAACAGGAAGTATATAAAGCAGCGCTGCATCGAAGGACGAGAGTTATTGAGCTTAATGAGCAGAAAAGAAGGGAAGAGGAAAGGCTTTTCGGAAAGAGAGACGTTTCTGATGGAATGACGATCAGATTCAGCAGAATTAGCCTTTTCGTATTCTTAGAACAGTTTTCCACATTCATATTCGTAGGCTTCCATTCTGGCTTTGTAACCCTGACATGTTCTGATAAAGTAAAATTAACCATTCACCATTCACTGGCCAAAGACGACAGCGATTTTCATCCTCTTGATCTACTCGTCGATAAGGTGCAGGTAAGTAGTATCGAAGCTGAAGTTTAATAAAGCTGCTGTCGCAAGTAGCCCATCTTCTTGCTGACCTTTCTTAAGCATCTGGAGACGACCTGGTTCCACCACCCCTTCTGCAAGATATGGTTAAAGCATGTCAGATGCATGGAATTAGAGCGTGGTTTGTATAATAAAACCTCTAAACATTTAAAACCATTCATGAACAGATGTCTCTTGTGTTTTAAAGGAACGCCTGTCAAAAATGTCTTAAGTTCACCCATATATTCATGCGAGCAAGGATATGGCCTCCACCCCATTCCTGAAATACCAAAGCAGAACCTGTGTTGGGGGCGAAGGTTCCACCCTTGGTTTGAGTCGAGGCCGACCTAAAACCTCTTGCCCTGTACTTATTGCAACTCGACATCGGGTCAAAATCAACCAACTGGTTTTGGTAGGTTGCCTAAACAAGTCAGGCCCGAACCCATGGCCGGCGGCCCTGATTCCAATGGTAAACTGTGTTACGTCCTGGTGGTCCTGCCACTCAACAGGACCTATGACCGGCAGCTTGTAACTGATCAAATCGTAGGAACTTTCGATGGCGTCATCTGACGGTGTTTACGGTACAACCAGTGTTTTTTCTACCCTTGCACTACGTCGTCGATGGACGAAGCCTTGATAATTCGGTGCGGGCCCACCATTCGTGAACAATCGTTGTGGTCCATATCCTTGCGGTTTCAGATATCGCACTATCGGAGATCTTGGAAAAGACCCGTGAATTTTATATCGACACTCAACATTTATTTGTCGACTTCAAAGCCACATATGATAGCGTCCGGAACGATAAGCTATACAACGCCAGATCAAGTTTTGACATTCCTGGTAAGCCTGGAAGATTGTTGAGGATGACTATGGAGATTTATCGGGGCTCTATAAAGTAGGCCATGAACTAATCGGACCTTCCATGTTGAGAGAGGTCGACGCCCTGTCAGTATGCGTACGATCTGCATAATTACTAACGTACACGGATGCCATTGATGTGAGAGGCATCACAGAAGCTTTCGTGAGTATTGAGGTGGGTTTGATAAGGGCAAAGCAAAGTACACACTGTCATCAGAATAAGATCCTCACCATTCGACGGCTTACCTAGAACTCCACCAATTGCAGTTTTAAGTTCGAAGAAGTTAACTGTGCTCGACAGTCACAAGCATCTGTGCTGAAATCTGTAGAATTACTCTTGTCAGTCGTTGTTTCCTCAGGGTTTCCTAACCCATTATATTGTACATGATCCGTATCACTCCGGTCTATGTCGCAGGGGCTTAGACTTTGTCGAAAGCGGATAAAGATGCACTTGGACGTTTTGAGGAGAGATACTGCGCATCAATTCTAGGTCCCATTTGTTTTGATTGTAAATGGAGGAGAAGATTCAACCACGAACTGTACCGGCTGTCAGTCAGGCGTTCACGTATCCAACGTCTGAGATGGCTGGGCCATATTGAGCGAATGAACACCACAGCTTCGGCCCGAAGAACCATCGATTCTAAACTCGAGGGACGGGTCAGCAGGGGATGACATCATTTGTGGTTGTGTCCGGTAGTAGAAAGGTCGCTGGTAAGAGACAAATTCTTGGTTGAGGTCCAGGTTCACATCGTACTGTAGCGCCACTTAAGCAAGTAAGAACACCTGGGCTAACCGGAAACACAAACATGCTGGCTCTGACAGCTCATACTCGTATGGAATTGAAAACCTCGTCTAAAGCGTTTATTTCAACGAATTCATTTTCGCTACAGATAATAGGAAATAGCCTTGTACTGCACATTATGCCACGTATTCCATAGCTTCTTGCCTAATAGATTGGTGGAGATCAAATGTTTACACACACCGAAACCATCAATCTTGGCCTAGTAAACTGAAAGAAGTGTGCCCATTTTAGAAGAGGATGAAAAGATTTATCTAAGACAGGGAGTCTCAAACTAGTTCGAGGCTTAATACTTGAAATTGATGTGATAGTTCAGGACTAAGTAGAAAGAGAATTAAATGTCAATAGGAAGGATTTCGTCGTGTGTCCTAGGATTATATAATTGGTTACATAAGAAGCTACGATGTCTAGCTGTTTGAAAATGATGAATCACTCAACCTTCTACTGGACATATATACTCGTAGTACTTACCAGCTAGCTCCCTATTCATGGCCAGTGATAACCTTAACAGGACCGCTGAACCCGCGACAAAAATTCACGGTCTAATTTTAAGAGACAAGCTGTTCTGGCCGCTGCATAGCAGCAGACAAGTCTGCTGGGCCGGAAGGTATAATAGCTGCCGAGCAGCAAATATCCTCAGATATCATCCTCCCAATGCTAAAGAATATTATGAGCAGCTGCGTAGAAATAAGATAGTCCACATTCCCGTGTCATGAAGAGAAGTTAATATAGTTTTCGTTCCCAAAGCCGCAAAATGCTCTCTTGTTGTCCCAAAGGACCTCAGAGCTGTCATAATTCCTTCTGAAAGTCTTAGAACGACTGATTGGTATCCATATACGATCTAAAATTGATCCACGACTTTTCTCTACAGCTCAACATGCGTATTGAAAAGGAAAGTCTGTGGAAACGGGTCTACATTCACTGACTGGCCACATACATCCGCAATCAAATCTGAAGGGGTAGACGACTCACTTGGGGAGTTGATCAGCCTTATGCTAAATAGCAGGATAATCATCTGATAGTCGTATCTGCAAGGGATATCCACATCTTTTCGGATAGTCACTCCGCTATCAAATCCCTAGGCTCAATCTCACAAAATTCTAAAACCGGCCTTGACTATGTTGGGTGCCAGGGCACAGAGATATTTCTGGGAATTGTAGGGCCGACGAACTCGTCAAAATTGGAGCCATTCTACCTATCCTACCTGATAAAACTAAAGCTGAATGCTATTAGAAGAACCAACCTTGGGTGAACTATTGAGTCAACATGTCTAGCGACTAAACAATTCTGACCAAAGTTGGATCTGAATCGCCCTAAGAGTTTAATCTTTCAAAGTAGGAAGCATGTCAACGCTATCATAAGTGTCATCACCGGACTGTCTTATAGGCAAGCATGGCAGAAGGCTTAGCGTTTTAAGAAGAGGAGACAATCCTCCACTTACTTCACTTAGGTGCTTTCTTTTTTAAGTACCATGACTTAAGCGATCGAAGCAATATACGCTTCGTCAGAAGCTCAAATTGGTTACAAGAGAAGGAGGATCACAGATCCACGTGGCATCACAATAGGCCAATAGGCGTAAGTGGGTTCATTTTTCCAACAGCCACTCTTATCTAACTTAGCCTAAGCTACATAAGAAGCGGCATATCTGCTTTCAGAAAGTGTCCCAGTGTGTGCTGAGTTATTCCGTTGTTCGAATATTGGTTGAAAGACGTTCGTATAATTTCTTGGTGTGAACTTAAGGCCAAAGATAAGACAGTATTGTTCACTACAACTTCCCATTACAAAACAAGGCTAGCCCTTCAACCAACCAGGTGGCATATTTGCTTACTTTACGTTTTATAGTTCATTCTAGTCATTCCAAAAAGGTGACGGCAATGGCCATAAGATACTCGTATCTAAACATTTGGAAAATGTGCGGACAATGCAAGAAATTAATTTTCCTCATTCGCAATAATTAACTCGTCATACCTGTCGGCTGCTCAAATTATAAAGCGATCAGTGGCCTAACTATGTTACTAATGACGGGATTTAGGTAATTAAAAACGTTTCCAGTTACAGAGATATTTGTAGAGATAGCTTGAACGAGGCAAATCGATCTTGTTTAGGGTAACTGATTGGCTCGAAACTAATAAGTCACATCTCAACCAACGCTTTTAGAATGAGATTAGATGAAAATGAGTTTACGAGATATTCCACGCAATGCGCGAGAATATTCCCTGAATGCTTTCAAATTCAAGAAAGCTAACTCATCTCCCAAAAATGAAATCTTACCATGATTACCTTCAAAATGCACTTAACAAGACCTTATTCTAGGGTTCGTTCATAGGAGTCAGAGATGTTTTAAAAACATTTTTTTTTTTATAAATTTGTCCATCGTATTCCTCAGTAGGAATTATACTCGTAGTATCTGAGTTACCTCTCCAACTGTAACAGATGACAGCTTGTTGTGATTTGTACGGTCACTGAACACTATCATTAAGTACAGCTGAGTCATTTTTAAACGATACTGGAGCTGAATGTAGGCGACATTGATTCCAATTGAAATGGTGCCACAAGTTAGGTGGTTACACGACTGAACAGCTTTGAACAGGCATGAAACAGAGGGATTGGCTAATTGCTCTGATCGTGCTTTCAGCGTGGGAAATTGGTCTGTTCCTTAAATAACTCCAAGTGAAGAGATCTGTTCAATAGTTCCGACTCAGGACTTTACTAAGCGATATCGAAGACAGAAGTATCTGGAGTTCAAATAACACTTCCCAAGTTATAAATTCTCAGATATGTTAGATACTCGTAAATTCAACAAAGCCAAGAGCATGAAACACCTTAGACCGTTGCGCTTAAATAAGGATAACTTGATAGCTGTCCATAATTTTCCATGTCAAGATTTTTTTATAATTTGCGCACGCTCAAGGGATTTAAGTACCCTTAAAATGCCTGCACACTGCGCAGGCGAAGGAGAATCAGGGAGAATGGAAAGAGAGGTACCGATGAACGTTGGTTTTATATGTTTGATGGTTATAATGACTAGTAAATATAAAGCTAGACAGAGCGAGTTGTACGGCTTAGGAACGAATCACGATATTTTAGAGTACGTCCGAAAGTGGGCTTGAAGGTGTACTGATGAGCATTCATAGCGAGACGGGTTTTTACGGTTAAAAGTTTGAAGGGGCGGAATGCTACTGGCGACTTGTATTGAGCACTGATGGTGAAAATAGCTATAAAACAGAGTGAGATACGAGACATTACGTCGGTGTTCGAGGGTGTTCATTGTTTGAGTGATATTAGCATCATCTATGAGTTTGATCGCATGGTTTTGAATCCTATCTAGCAGGTGCACAGATGTTTTGGGCGCAACCGACCAGATGTGGGCATTATACTCCCATTTCGGGTGGATAAACGCCATATATGTTGAGGCCAGATCAGAGGGGGTAAAATATTTCTTGCATTGTTTGAGGAAACCTAGACATTTCGCAGCATGTTTGACGACACTGAATATGTGGTCATTCCACCATAAGATGTCACTGACACAAATACCGATAATGGAATTTTCGGTTTCGACGATGTAAGTGTTATTCATGGACAATGGCTGGGTGACTAAATTTCGATTTACCGACAACAGGCAGCATTTTGTTTTGGAAGCATTAAATTTTACCCTTTTAGTGGTTCTGCAATTAGTTATCCTGTTCTACAGCCGCAGAGCAGAGTCCGGGAACGAATATGAATAGCAGAGAGTACTGTCGTCAGCAAAGGAATATATTGGATTAGAAGTAGCGGACAAGGAATCATTGATGAGAATTGAAAAGAGTGTCGGAGACAGAACAGAGCCCTGGGGAACATTCATTTTGTGAAATCGTCTATGACAACTTGAATTGAACGTTCCGAAAAGGAGTTTCTAATCATTGAAGGAAAGATTCATCGATCCCAAATGTATGCATTATCCACAAAAGAGCCTGATGCCAAACTCTGTCAAATGCCTTAGAACTATCAAGTGCAACTATCTTGGTTTTGCCAGATTGATGTATGCTTTGGTTCCACTTTTCGGTGAGACATGCCATCAAATCGCCAGTGGACCTGTTGCCACGAAAACCATGATTCGAGATATTTCATAAGCTGGCGGTTTATCAGCGTTTCCATGACCTTGGAAGGAATGGACGTAAGTGCAATGGGTCTGTAGGAGGGGACAAAAGAAGATTCATCTTTATTAGGGACGGGCTGGACAAATGCTGTTTTCCGTCTGCTCGAAAAGAGTCCGAAAGGGTAGGATTGGTGAAAAAGCTTACGCAGTGGCTTTGCCAGCGAGGAAGAACACCTCTTCAGAAGGAGGGGAGATATACCATATAGACCAGCTGATCTGTGAATGTTAAGATCTTTAAGAACTCTTGCTACACGAATGCGAAAGTGGATTTGTCCCATTGAAAATTCGATGCACTCAAGTGTAGGCTGGGACAAAGCGCAACAGTTTCAGCCATCAATGTTGGCACTGAAATGAACTTGTAAACCTGAATCCGGTAAACACAAACTATTTTAGAAATAGCCTTAAAAGTCTTTATAGCCTTCTAATCTGCGATTGTTGCAGCACAACGTTGAACCAAAGTAAGGTACTTGGCAGGTAACTATCGAACAATTGTTTCTCTGAAACATTGGCGTTAGTTCATAGGAATTAGGGATAGTGGATAAGTCGTAACTTCTGGCTTAAAAATGGTAAGTTATAGAACTCAAATTATTTTTAGAAAGTAATCTACCAGGAATCAATGTTTGCAGGAATGAGGTGGGCATAATTTGCACTAGTTGCGCAGCAAAGTGACATTGAGACACTTTCATTCACCTAGTGAAAGTCCTTGAGAAGATAGACGGAACCCTTCAGGGTATTCAATTCGGTGGCAGCACATCTGATGTTTTCAGAATCCAGGTTCGTAAAAATTGTTGTCAGCGGCATAGTGCTAAAAAAAATCCTGGCCGGCCAGAGTGTAAGTTATTCACCGCTTTAACAACCTTACTGTCTAAAAGGCCTTATTTTACGAAAACGAGAGACAATCCGCTGAAAACGAACAAGGTCAGGAATGAAAATGTACGACTTGATTGATGACTATGCTCTAGTAGAACACTTCTAAACTAGAAAACCTCCATTCCAGTACATGGATATCGTAGATAAATATGAAAGATACGGTATATGGAGGCAGTGCCTGCTTCAAGGAAGAATACAGGTTTTTTTTACGGACTTACCACCCGTTGAAGCTCAGTTTCTTTTTTTTTAGTTTCCAATTCAGTTTATTCCTTATCTTTTTTAGAACAACACAGGAATATATATAATAATAAATAAGACATTAAAAAAATAAAATAATCAAAAAAAAAAATAAAAATAACATAGAATAGATAAAATACCTGATAGAAAACGGATAAGGAAAGAAAAATGCAAAACGGAAGTGAAAGGATGGACAAAAGCTGATTGAAAACTGCTGTTAAAAATATGTTTGAAGATTTCTTTTTTAAATTTAGTGGCTCAAACTATTTGTTTTATTGCGATGGGTCCTGCATTCCAGAGTCTGACGGCATGAAATTGGGTATTAAAATTGGGTATTGTCAAATTTGCAGTTCTTGAAAGAGATATAATGGTTTTACGGTTATAACAATCTTATGCATTAGTACACCGCACCTACTTTCAAAGAATTTCTGTGGAGTACAGCCAGTTACTATTTTATGGCAGTGTGATATACCATATGTATGACGCCATCTCCGCAATTCGAACTCGTGCCAAATCATGCCAATGAGCAATTTATGGAAAAAATGTGGATCTAGTTTGCAGTATACAGGTATTAAAAATTCAATAAGAGGGACCAGCAAAGTTTTAATGAGTCTTAGTTTAGTATCTATGAGCGTAAACCTAGAGATCAGCCATTGCTTACTAAGCCCACCATATATCTGCCCAATAGAGTAAGTTATATGATCGCGGGCAAAGAAGTGCAATTTATTTGGAAACCTAGGCTATATCCTTGAGAGGAGAACAGAAGGCGTATTCTTTGTGCCAACGTAACGTTTTGACATCACTATAGATTCTGATTTATTTGGATTGATCAAGAGCCCATTGCTTTGCGATGTTAAAAGATCTTTAAGCCGTTTGGTCTAAATAAGTAAAGTTGGACATCAGTCGCATATAAGTGTAGAGATACATCGGAACATACACTAGGATGAACGTTGATCTACGAACAGAATAAGAGAGGGCCTAAGGGCTGAAACGAATAAAATCTGTAAATTTTAATACGGGCTATACTTCCAATACGTAAAAATTACAATCCCATTTTGTACCCAAATTAGCCTGTATATTCTCTAGTTTCAGTTTGTTATTGATTTAAGTTCGGGGCTGTTTAAAATATTTATAAAATATGAGTCAAGAGGAACGCCAATGGCTCGAAAATATTTCGCGTCCAAACCATTTCATCGCAAAAAATTTAAACATAGCACGCAGTACAGTGGATTCTGTTATTAAACGATATTTGGAGACGTTGACGGTTCAGCGAAAATAGAAAAGTGGAGCTAAAAGTTGAGCACATGATACAAATTTGGACAGGAAAATAGTTGGTACCATGACTATGTCATCCAGAGATGTTGCTCGGAAATGTAATACCAACCAAACAATGGTACAAAGATCTAAAAATAACGTAACGGTCTTAAAACACGAAAAAAACAAAAAAATACCAAAAGTTACTGAAAAGCAAAAAAAAAGTCATAAAAACCCGAGCCCGAAAGCTATTCGAGTTGATCGGCAACAAGAAAGCCTGCTTGGTTTTGGATGACGAAACTTATGTCCAAGCCGACTTTACTACTCTTCCAGGTGCGCAGTTTTACAACTCGTTTGAAGTTGAGATTCTTCCGCAATCAACAACATCGATTGGGATGGAAAAATTCGGGTCAAAATATCTCGTTTGACAGGTCATTTGCCAATGTGGACACAGAAGCTCATCGTTTATTACAACGGGAACAATTAACGGAGAAGTGTACATTAACGAGTGCCTAAAAAAACGGTTGATTCCTTTCTTAAACAAACACGAGGGTTCAACGTTATTTTGGCCAGATTTAGCTTCAGCTCACTATGCTCATGCGACGTTGAGCTTTCTAAAAATGTCGACTTTGTCCCAAAAGACATGAATCCACCCAATGTTCCACAGTGCCGTCCCACTGAAAGGTATTGGGCTTTGGTCAAAGCTAAATTGAGGAACAGTGAGCAGTGTGCAAAGGACGTAAAAGATTTTAGTGCTAAATGGAAAAGAGCGTCCAAAAAGATCACGGATGTAACTGTCACCAACGTTATGAAGGACATTCGAAAGAAGTTGAGGAAAGAATGGGAACCCAATAATTTTTTTTATTTTTTGTAATTGTGAATGAATTTAATAAAAACGGTGTTTTAAAGCAAATAAAAAAAATTTGTTTACTTTGTTTTGTTTAAAAATTTTATTCGTTTCAGTCATTAGGATTGAACCTTGAGGGATACCACAAACTAGTTTTTCAGACTTCGATAAGACCAAGACTCACTCTTTGACTTCGATTATAGAAACGAGAGTATTATTTATTTATTTTGAACTAAACCCAAAATAAGACATTTTAGTTGTTTACCAAAAATTGCCTGGTTGACATGGTCAAACGCATTTGAATATCTAATCAAGTAAACAAAGTATTGTGACGAATTCTGTTGTTACATCATCAAGAACGTTTACCAATGCTGTGGCGCAGCTATGGTGCTTACAGAAACCAGATTGAGCAAGAGACATCAGACTATATTAATCCAGATGACAAGCAATAGCAATTTGTGTTTTCGGAACTTTTTCAAATACTTTTGTCAGATACGGTAAAACGCTTTTTGGTCGAAAATCTAGAATCGACGAGGGTTGTGCTGGTTTCTAAGCATCAGGAAAATATGACGATGAAATACAAAAATTAATAACGTATGTAAGAGGTTCCAATTAATTTTAACGAATCGAATATGTACTCCGTCGACGGTATTTGATTTTAATGAAAACATATTTTCAATAATTTCAATCTCTGCTACAACTTGAATACTAAAAGTATTTAGAGGTTTATAAAGAAGTGCATTATTAGTTAACGAATTTGACATATCTACAAAACGGCACACAAATACAGTATTGTAATTATCAGGATCATGTATATTAACACAAAATTGCCTTCTGCGGAGTCCAGTGCTACACAAATTACTCCAAACTTTATTCGTGTCTTCGTGTACACTCAGCTTGGACAGAAAGCATCTTTTTGTTGGCTTGGCGCGTGACAAGACTTCACCGATTCCGCGCTTGATAGAATAACTCCCAATTACAATCAGTAGGATTTCGTTTCCATAACTTACGGCGAAATCTAATCGCATTGAATACCTAAGTTGTAAACCATGGACACTTCCCATTACGTACCGAAACGGTCTTGAGAGAGATGTGTTTATAAAAAGTCTAAGTAGTACCTAGATGGATGACTACATGGGAACTCGGTACACCGCGTCCTGTTGACAAAAAACGCCGAATGGGCATAGTACCCCGGCGTAAAATCCCGGAGTTTACAAATCTAATGGTATCGATCCTTTGAAAAATAAAATAAAAAGTTTAAATATCAAGGATTGCACATGATTAATTTTCTCATTTGCGTCAGGTAAATAAACACAGTGACACAAAGCTTGCATCCAGTTGCAAGGAATCATTGTCAATGGATTTAAAATCTCTGGACTGAAAAAGTATCTGGAGTTATAGTACGAGAAAAATCAAAATTACAAGTGCAAAAAACTAAATCATGGTCTGTCATCCCTTTCAAAGATAATTGATCAAGGACTAGCACATTATTGTAAATAAGTCAGATAAAAAAGAGACATCAAGAGGGGTTGGAGGTTTATTGGAAGCAAAACGAGCGGCATGAGATTTCGTAACTTCCAAGCCAGCACAGGCAACAAAATCAAGAAGATGTCTAGCTCTACAGTCAAATTTCAATGTTCATACGAGGGTAGTCCTAGAAGTGACTTGACGTATAGATGGCGATTGTTGTTTAAATAGAATAACAATTGTAAAGTTTAAATTTGAAGTTCGACTACGCTACGTTGTTTTGTATTCGTTCGGCAGCCATCAATAGTGAACGCTCTCAATGAATTTTTAAATATGGAAAAAATTGGTCATCGTCGTGTGATACAATACTTTCATTTGAAATCCCTTAATCCAACCAACATCACAATAGAACTGGATTCTAATCTGGGGGAGTCTGGTCCCTCGTTAAAATATTGGGTGGCAGAGTTTAAGCGAGGCCGTATGAGTTGCCAAGACGAAGTGGTCGACGAAATGAGGTGCGTTCAACACAAATGTTTAAAAAAATCCACAAAATGTGGGATAACCGTCTGTTGAAAATGCGTGAACTAGCAGATATGGTAGGCATGTTGACTTAAAAATTGAACCTGAGAAAGCTGTGGGCAAGATGGGTGCCGCTATTACTCACAATGGAACATTGAGGGTGTTTAAATTGAGTGTTTGGCGAAGTTTCACAGCAATAAAGCCGAGTTTTTGCGTCGATTCATAACCATGGATGAAATATGGGTTCATCACTTCATACCCGAGATGTCAAAACAATGGACTCAAAGGGGTGAATCAGCTACATCTGGAGGCAAGGTCATGGTGTCTGGTTTTTGAGATGCGCGTGGGATAATTTTCATTGATTATCTTCAGAAAGGAAAAACAATCAAAGGCGTGTATTATGCGGACTTATTGCAGCATTTGAAAGATAAAATCAAGAAGAAACGGTGGTAAAATATTTGCCAATAGTAAAGTGGTGGAGTCTGCGGTTGATGGCTATTTTAAAGAGCTCGACGATTCTCACTATAAACATTGAACATCGCTGGAGAAAGTGTATTGAACTAAAAGGAGACTACGTAGAGATATAAACATATTTTTCCCCAATTTTTTGTGTTTTCTTTGTTAGGTTGGGTACTTCTGAGACTACCCTCGTAGCGCAGCAAGATTTCTCGAAAGGCATCAAACAGAGGAAGTGAAGAAGAACGTCTGCTCGGGCAGTAAGCAGTACATATAAAAACTTAGCCTTACCATTGGTAACCTCAAAAAAGAGTGCTCAATGCCAGTACTTTCAGATTTTGTGACAAGCTCACAGCCACGAGACATATTACAACACAGCAATTCCACCACCACAGGTGTCAGTAATTCTATCGTTGCGCAACAATTTATAATTATGAATTTCGTAACAGATGTTATGAACGATAAGCTTAAACCAAGTTTCAGTTTTGCACGTTATATAAATCCCAGAACTATCGAGGTTATATCCAAGAAAATCCAATGTAGCTGCATTTAAGCTACAGGGGTTTATATGACAAACTCTTAACCCTTTACAAATACGAGTACAAGCGAAGGTTTTTAAAATGGATCGCACAGAGTCCTAATCCTGATTCAAAGCCAGAAGATTCAGCTCAGCGCAAAGGAACTACAACTGACTTGAATCTAAATGATCAACTCACCAGGGAACGACTCTACGAGTATAGTCTAAAGATGTAAATGAAAATTTGATACAAATCCAATCTGAAGATCATTCCTACGGCAGGAGTTCAAAAAGTCCAAATCTAGCAAGATTATCTTAAAAGACAAAATGAAGCCATCAACTCTAATTGAACTAGTCAGAAACTGTAGGATAATCTCCTGAAAGTGCATGTAACGAACCTGTATCTGAGACAACTAACATCTGCGGCTGTAAGGACGGGAGGATACGTTCCAACTCTATTATCATTTTCTTAGTCTTAGCAATCTGTTTAAAAATATACGATTTTCTTGACCTCGCAGAGCTTCTCCATTTATTTATTTAGTTTTAATGACTTTTATTTCAGATAAACAATTCATTTAGTTAGATACTTAGTCTATGTATATGGTTTTGCTGAAGGCTGTCTACCATTTATTTATATTTTTAGAATTACGAATGTAACAAGATAGCTAAGACTCATTCAAGAATAGACATTGGAACTGAATGTCAGTCAACAGAAGACGGTAAACGTAACTATCAATTATACACTGCAATTAAATTCGCGACTCCATTCATCCCTTTTCTTTGATATCGCAATGAGTTTACATAGACCTAATTGCGACGAAGCGTAAAGAGACCTTACGGTGACGGATACCCCTTCACCACAAAAAGTTAACTTACCTAACAATCTAGCTTACCTTAATTGGTCGACCTGCCAATCAAATCACATGCTAATCGATAGAAGACATGATTGAGATACGTACTTTCGAGATCGAAATGCACTATTTACAGCCCGTCTGTATAACGAAAAGTTACTGGGACAAAAACAACCTGAAAATTGTGATGTTGGATGTATTATATAGTAATGCATGGAGTAAGAAGTCCGTCCAACGTCGTATCGAACGGTCTGTACTCCCAACGTATTTTTTTACGAACTGTGTCTCATGTGGCAAGGTCCTATTTTAAAGCACTTGTAATTCAGTGATCCAATTCGGGTACACGAAAGATTTCCAACATGTCACCATAGCCATCACCCGTAGGTATATTGCATGTATCAAACTCAAAGAAATTCGGCCAATATTACGAACAAGCCCATATATGGCATATACCACGAGGATGTACTAGTGTTTGATTTATCAATAGATGATTTCTAGTGCCCGAATAGAAGCTAACGATGTTAATTTCTGCAAAAAATGGTATACGTCATCCGTCCGGATGTTCACAAACACTCTGCATCAGTGCGTCAATATCTTCTGGCATGTTGCCTACGTTGTCGCCCAGACTTTGCTTTGTCTGCCAGTGTATGCAAATTTGTAAGATAATTCATTACACGCTGAATGAAAGGCTGATTTGCTGGTCACATGATTACGAGTAATGCCGAAAAAATCACGCGATTTGCTTCGTGTCCTCATAATTATTCAATCATTATTTAAATGAATCGAATTTAACAAAAAGTTGCGCAGCAGATACTTTGAAATAAATTGCCATCGACCGGTCTCCAAGAATGTCAAATATGATTAACCAAGTGATAGTCACTCCAAAATGACGACTTGTCAAAATTGGCCCGAAACATAAAACATACGGTTCTGCAGTTGCAGGGTACGTAACCCTTCAATAGAAAAAATGTAAATAATCGAAAGACCAAGTTCCAGATATAAAATGGTCCCCTTATCCTGCCCTTTCTACTCTAAGTCGCGGCGTGTAGGATGTTAAGCACACTTTGACGCATACCAGCTTCTATGTGCAAGGAGCAAAAGTCAACATCGCGAACTATATAAAGTGTTCCAACATATAGAAGAAGTCTAACAAACTGAGATGCACTACATTGACTCAAACATCCCAGTGATTTTATGTTAGTGATCCTCGAATCCTATCCCCGTGTTTCCAGTCGTCAACGAAACGCTGGATCTACAGAATTTTTTATTTTTTTTTTAAATGAGCGCGCGTTTAAGGAGTTTGTGTACCCTTAAAATGTTTGTACACAGCTCGGGCGAAGGAAATTTAGGGAGAAAGAAAGGACAGGTACCGATGTACATTGTTTTTAAATGTTTGTAAGCTATAACGATCAGAAAACATAGAGATCCGCAGGGTTTTCCAAAAGCGAGTTGTACGGCTTAGGAAAGAATCACGATATTTTAGAGTACGACCGAAAATGGGATTGAGGGTATACTGCTAAGCATTCATAGCGAGACGGGTGTTACGGTTGAAAGGTTGAATGGGTGGAATGCTACTGGCGATTTCAATGGAGCAGAGTCCACCACCAGTAGCGATAAAACAAAGTGAGACAGGACACATTACGTCGGTGTTCGAGGGTGTCAATTGATTGACTGATATTGATATCACCAATGAGTTTTATCGCACGGTTTTGAATCCTGTTTAGCAGGTGCAAAGATGTTTTGGGCGCAACCGATCAGATGTGGGCATTATACTCAAATTTCGGGCGGATAAACGCCATATATGTTGAGGCCAGATCAGAGGGGGTTAAATATTTCTTACATCGCCTGAGGAAACCTAGACATTTCGCAGCATTTTTGACGACATCGAATATGTGGTCATTCCAACGTAAGTTGTCATTGACACACATACCGAGAATGGAAAGTTTTACGGTTTCGACGATGTATAGTAAGTGTCATTCATGGATAATGGCTGGGTGTTTAAATTTCGCTTTAACGACAGCAGACAGCATTGAGTTTTGGAAGCATTAAATTCCACTTGATTGATAGTTCCTCAATTGGTTATGCTGTTAATATCGTAATTTAATGAGCTTAACATACGCTGCCGTTCCCGTTCTACAGCCGAAGAGCAGGGGCGTGAGTTCGGGAACGAACATGAAAAGCAGAGAGGACTGTCTGTCAACAAAGAAATATATAGCAGACAAGAAGTCGCTGATGAAAATTAAAAAGAGGAGACAGAACGGAGCCCTTGGGCACACCAGCATTTATTTTGTGAATATCAGACTTGAAACCATCCCAGACAACTTGAATTTAACGTTCCGAAAGGCAATTTCTAATCCATTGAAGAAGAGAGTCGTAAATCCTAAAAGCATGCATTTTCGACAAAAGAGCCTGATGCCAAACTCTTGCAAATGCCTTAGAAATACGTATCAAGTGCAACTATCTTGCTTTCACCAGATTGCTGTACGCTTTGGTTCCACTTTTCGGTGAGACATGCCATCAGATCACCAGTGGACTTATTGCTACGAAAACCATATTGTCGGTCATTAGGAAGTTTTCGTGTTTCAAGATATTTCATGAGCAGACGGTTTATCAGCGTTTGCATGACCTTGGATAGAAGGGATGCAAGTGCAATGGGTCTGTAGGAGGAGAGAGAAGAAGATTCGCCTTTTTTTAAGGATGGGCTGGACAAATGCTGTTTTCCATCTGCTCGGAAAGAGTCCTAAAGAGTAGGATTGATGAATAAGCTTACGTAGTGGTTTTGCCAGCGAGGAAGAAAACCTCATCAGAAGAAGGGGATTGATACCATCTGGACCAGCGCTTTTATGTATTTATATGTAAGCCGTTGGTTCTAAATGGAAGCCGCGTGCCCGAAATTCAAAGGACTGGAAGCCAAGGGTTCATGAGGCAATAACATTCATTCTGGATCTCGTTAAGTAAGTCGGTAACTAGAGGCAGTTAACTTAGGATAGATGTCTCGAAAAAGATTTCTTTCTGTTATTTCAGCTCTAACCCAACTTTATAAACCAAGTAAGAATCTAAATTGCATCGATCACCACAGTTAATTCATTCTAAGCCTTTGCTGTTGCGTCGTTAAGTAAAAGATTTGCTCAATAGTCGTTTACCAAAGTTATCAAATCTGTCAATAACATTTTGAATAAAGCAAATACGACGAATTCGATATTTATCCCGATTTGTCCGATACTACTAATCCACTTTTAGAAAATCAATAAGAGTGCAACGCAATTACAATATATAACAAACTAAACTAAGCCGAAAAGCTCGTTTGAATTTCTAATTTATTTTGAAGTTGTCAGTGTTAGTGTTTATTGTCTCAAAACCGGAAACATATATGTTAGTTCCTTAACAGCATTAACCTTTAAGACAGCAAGCTATTTTGCTCTTCAAGAAATAATTAAATGTTCCCCCAAATCCGCATATCACTACTTTTTTTTTCCACTCTACGAGTATCATCTCGCAGTAAACCATATTTAGAAAATTTCCAAGATCATTGCCTCGACTTATTTAGATGCCTTACTACAATATATACTCGTAGTTAACAAACTGGATTATATTTTTTAAATAAATCAATCGGTGTTACAACATTTTTACCGCCGCTAACCTTTTTTAAACGGCCAATCCAATACTTTGGATTTGTTCAATGAATATCGACAGAAGTTGGTATGCTAATTTGGAGGAGATTGAGAAAAAAATAAAAATAAAAAAAAATAAAAATTTAACAACGTGTTAATAAATTATAATTAAATGCGCGAAATAAACATATTCGTTTGTATTAGATACAGATTGCCTTGAGCTCCATTCGTGGAGCAGCAAGCGGCACCATTCCCACTGTTTATCCGTACATGGATCTTTCAACAAAAGCTAGTTTCGAGTATCCACAATCGGATGATGATGACTGCAAACTGTCAAAAATTTGCTTAACTAACTTATCTATGGATCTGGGAAGTACACGTATATTCGTACTTTTTCCTTTGTCGGTTCACTTTGAAAGGGGATCACTAAGTAACAAATTCCTTTCTTTATTCTTATTTACTCTTTTTTTTTTCAAAACACACTGAACATAGATACAAACGGATTTGTATCGTTTTCCAGAAACTTTGAATATTCTATTTATTTTTTCATTTTTTTAGTAAAAAAAAAACAAAATTAACACTCCTCGTGGCCACAAAATGATCTATTTATGACTAAAAAGAAGTTGACATTTCACATATAATATACGTAGATACAATAGAATTCACAAATCCTATTTGATCACATAACTCTTTGACAGAACGAACCTTTTATTTGCTATGGATATTTGCAACTTCAAATGCACGTTTTCCACCACGATACGAAACGATCACTACTGTCCGTTGTACCGTAAATTTAAGACTGATCAGCAGCGCGACTCGAACTAAACTAACTTAAGAGCGACGATAGATACTTTTGATCAACTCTGATTGTGTCTAAAACCGCGATGCGAATGAGGATTTTGTTGTTATTTTTTTTTTTTTATTTATTTTGCTTGAGATAGCAAAGTGAGAAAAAACATTCAAAATTGCTGATGGGAGCGCCGCCGACTGGTTCTGTATATTGTTACCTTTGTTGACAGGTGGGTAAACAAACACAATTTGACCAGTAAAAGTTGAGCAAAGTGATCATGCTAGATGAATTCGCCGGAAAAGAGATGATGGTTGGTGTCATCGCTTTTGAAGTGAGTGCATGAGATAACCATGAGCTTTTGCGGCTAATTTCGAGAAATGATTTTAGGTGTTCAGATATTATTACTGGGAATGCGGAAAGTACACAGAAATAAACACAAATGTACAAGTATATGGTCTTCCAATAGGGACTTCCGAACTTTGACAGTTGATAGCGGCCATATCGTTGAAGCTACATCTGTCAAATTGGCTGTCATTTATTCAGTCTATTTTGTCAAATCACCACGGACGGACATAGCGTTCAGCAGCACGTGCAAACGACAAAATTGTTTTATCAAAATTGGTGTACTGTTCGGGCAACGTTCCGCGGGCTTCGCACATTTTACGGTCGCCTTATTCGTCCTACCGAGGGGACTATTTGCAGTGTCGTGGATAAAGTCCACTGGTTCAGTAAACGATAAATCAACATCCGTACGTCGATCTGCCGAAATCATCGCCGCTGTCCGTGAGAGTGTGCAGGAGAATCCGAGGCAATGGATTTCGCGGCGCTCATAAGAACTCTGCCTTTCGCAGACAACAACTTAGCGAATTTTGTGTCGCGACTTGGGCCTGCACAAATACAAAATTCAACTGACCCAGGAGTTGAAGGTAAAAGACCATAGACAACGACGTGTGTTCGCTGAATGGGCATGGAGCAGTTGGAAACTGACCCAAATTTTCATCGAAAAGTCATCTTCAGCGATTAGGCTCATATCTGTGGGAATGGGTACGTCAACAAACAAAATTGTCGAATTTGGGATGATACCAATACACATGACATCCAAGAGCGCCCAATGTATCCCGAAAAAGTCACTGTTTGGTGTGGATTTTGGGCTGGCGGCGTCGTCGGTCCATTTTCTTTGAGAACTACTGCGACGTTGGCCAAGCCATCACCGTCAACGGCGAGCACTATAGGTCGATGATTATCAACTTCTTTTGCCCTGAATTGGATGACATGGATTGTTTCAACAGAACGGCGCCACATAGCGCACGCCACATTGGAAATTCTGCACGAGCGATTCGAGGACATGGTCATCTCACGTGGAGGTGTTGTGAACTGGCCACCGAGATCGTACGATTTGACCCCGTTAGACTTTTTTTTGCTGTTTTCTGAAGTCGCAGGTCGAATAAGCCACTAGCCAGAGCGGCCCTCAAAGCCAACATAACCCATGCCATCGATCAAATTCAGCCTGATTTATGCGCCAGTGTGATGGAAAATTGGACATTTGGGATACGCGCCACCCAGACAAGCCGCGGCAAACATTTGAACGATGTTATATTCCATACATAATGGCATCGATAGTTATTTCAAACGAATAAAAAATGTCGATGATATCTCACACACACTTTGTTTTATTTAAATTTAAAGATAGGAAACGCTTTAATGAAAAACCCTTTATATTTAAATGCATATTTTAAGTATCTGAAATAAACCCTTTAATCTAAGGCCTTGCCGAGGAAGAACAACTAATCTCACCTCACGTATGAGTGATTTGCAGCTGTGCAAATCCCAATGCGTAGTCTACATATGAGGGCTGTTTGATAAGTACCCGTGTTGGAAGATAGGTGGTGCTACTGAGCCAAAATGAGTATACCATGATTTAGTATAACCTCTTTTAGCCCGCCTGTTAAAATTTGGTGACAATCCGACGCTTAGTTTTGTTTTGACATCTTTCAGGCCGAAGGCACGGTCTTCGCCTTCTTTGGAGCACGTGTACCGGGTAAAACACATTGTTTCGATAGTTCTTTGGTCTCCGGTGTGTGCTAATGAATGCATGTCTCATCGACGGTCACGAAACGACGCAAAAACTCCTCCGGATTTCGATTAAACAGCGCCAAGCACCACGTCTTTGAAGTGGTCTCACGATTGCGCTTGTTCTCCCGCGCGGACAGCTTTCTCATACCCAAAATCTCGTGCAGGATATAGCCAACGCGTTCAGTTGATATGCCTGCTATCTAAGCCAACTCTCGAATTTTCACTCGGCGGTTCGCCAATACGAGATCATGGATTTTGTCCACGGTTTCCTCTGTGGTAAACGTTTTTGGGCCACCTGGTCGCTGCTCATCAAAAACCGATGAACGTTGGTTTTAAATGTTTGAAAGTTATAATGACCGGGAAATAAAGAGCTCAGCAGAACATTCCATAAGCGAGTTGTACGACTTAGGAATGAATCACGATGTTTTAGAATACATCCGAAAATGGGCTTAAATGGTGAGCATTCATAGCGAGACGGGTGATACAGTTAAAAGTTTGAAGGGGCGGAATGCTACTGGTGATTTCAATGGAGCACTGATGGTGGAAATAGCTATAAAGCCCAGTGCGACACGAGACATTGTCTGAGTGATATTAAGTAGTATCAGCTTTGAGTTTTATCGCACGGTTTTGAATTCTATCTAATAGGTACAGACATTTTTTTTTTCGCACTCGACCAGATGTGGATATTCTACTCCAATTTTGGACGGATGAATGCTTTATATATTGTATTGAGGCATGATCAGAGGGGTGAAATATTTCTTACGCCGCTTGAGGAAACCTAGACATTTCGCAGCATTTTTGACAACACCGAATATGTGGTCATTCCAACGTGGGTTGTCATTGACACACATATGTACCGAGAATGGAAAGTTTTTGGGTTTCTACATCAAGCGACATTTAAACACCCAGCCATTGTCCATGAATGGCACTTTGGGTCTGGCTGGGTGTTTAAATGTCGCTTTAGCGACAACAGACAGCATTGTGTTTTGGAGGCATTAAATTCTACTCTGTTAGTGATTGCCGTCAGCACTGGAATATTTTGGATTAGAAGTATCAGACAGAGATTATTGATGAAAGTTGAGGAGTGCCGGAGACAGAACGAAGCCTTCGAGAGAATTAGCGTTCATTTTATGAACATCAGACTTGAAATCGTCCAAGACAACTTGAATTGAACGTTCCGAGAGGTAATTTCTAATCCATTGAAGAAGAGAGAGATCCCAAATGCACGCATTTTTGACAAAATAGCCTGATGTCAAACTTTGTTAAATGCCTTAGGAATATTAAGTGCAACTATCTTGCTTTTGCCAGATTGATGTACGCTTTAGTTCCACTTTTTGCTAAGACATGCCATCAGATCACCAGTGGACATGTTGCCACGAAAACCGTACTGCAGTCCATTGAGCAATTTTCGTGATTCGAGATACTTCGTAAGCCGACGGACAGCGTTTCCATGATCTTGGAAAGAAGGGACTTAAATGCAATGGGTCTGTAGGAGGAGAGAGAAGAAGATTCGTCTTTTTTAGGGATGGGATTGGCTGGCAATTGCTGTTTTCCATCTGCTCGAAAAGAGTCCTAAAAAGTAGGTTTTGCCAGCGAGGAAGAATACCTCTTCGGAAGAAGAGAAGATACACCCTCTGGACCAGCAGATTTGTGGATGTTAAGATCTTTGAGTACTATTGCTACTACACGAGTGCGAAAGTGAATTCGTCCCATTGAAGATTCGACGCACTCAATTGTAGGCGGGGACAAAGCACAAGTGTTGAGCTGGCCTCAAACTGTGCAGCAAGCAGATTGGCCTTATCAAAAGAGCTGACAGCTGAAATGTCATCATAAATAAGTTTTGGGGTGGAGGATGCGGCAAAATTTCTAATGTTTTTGACGAACAACCAAACATTTTTACTACTTTGGGAAACTGTAGTATCGGGCAATGATGATGTCGTTGTGGCCAATCACTGACGCCGGCTAAAATCGCTAGAAGAAAGTTTCAGCGAGGAAAGTTTTCCAAATTAATGATAAAGGAGACAAAGGGACATTCTACGGAAACCCCAGCTACGTGTGTCGATAGCAGCATTAATAGGAACCAATAAATTTAATAGTGCGGATGTTGTATATTAATTTATAACTAGAGCTAGCTAAATCATATTCATTTTTTTTTTTTTTATTTCTCTTCATCTTACTATTTCCCTTCCCCTTTTCTTAATTCTATTTTTCTTTTTTTCTTCTCTTCTCTTTTTTTCCTCCTTTGTACAAGAAAAACCTGAGCGCCAGTGGGGGGAAAAGTGACTTGGTTCCCCGACCTCAGGGCGCTTTAGACAACGAGAGACCTGATCCAGATACATACTCCTTTGACGTTGAAGAGGATGATCATATGAGTACTGGCAGCGATATGGTTGCGATGTTGCAACTCGTCGAAAATGGACGAACAGAAGTACAATCTCGAACAAAAGCTAGAAGAACAAAAGAAAAATCTAGACGAACGAAAGAACAGCCTGCCGGACCTTCAACAGAAAAGAGATGAACAAAAGAATAATCTGGAAGAACAAAACAACATTCTCTGGCAAAAATTCGAAGATATCGATGCCAAACTGATATAGAGAAGAATGTTGATGAAAAATTCGAAGAAATGGACAGCAAAGTTGAGCAACTGGCAAAAGAGCTCGACACAGTGAGAAAACAGAAACTCCGAGAATGTTCTTTAAACGGACTAAGGAGAAAAGAGTTGGAGACTCCCTAATTCGATAGCCAGACCTGATGGTCTGCGTATAAGAAGCAGTTCGAAATGGCTGCTTGTGCGAACCACTGCCCTAGCAATGACCTTAAACGGCCCTGCTGTAGAATTGTTACAAGCACGATATCGAAAAGCATAAAGATTATATGGCTTTAGTGTAGGCTATCGAGAAAAGGTTTGGGGATAGCCACATGCGAGTTTCCTAGCAAAAGTGGTCAGTGGTAAGGAAGCGAAAGAACAATCAGCAATCCAAATGATCAGGACTGAATCTGTAGAAGGTTGGAGTACAGATGAAATCCGTTCTTCCCAACAGACAGATAATGACATTTAACCAGCAGAAATTGACATATTGGACACAGTGGCACTCGCTTTGTGTGCAAGATCTCGTATGCAGCTAATGGTGCCACGATCAAAAATCAGCCAAGTACTCCGTGAAATACATGATGGAATCTCAGGAGGTAATTTGTGAATAAACAAGACGTTGGAAAAGTACATTTCTATTAGCTAGTCGGTAAACAAGATGCCGAGAATTGGTGCAAAAAGTATGTAGTTACGAAGGGCCCAAAAGTAAAGCCACACAGGGACAAATGCAACAATACAATGTCGGAGCACCATTCGAACGAATAGCCCACAACACCGCTGGGCCGTTTTCCGAATAGCAGCTGTTACACCCGCGTGGTCATTGATTACTTCAGTAAGTGGCCGGAAGTGTTTGCCATCCCATATCAAGAGGCTAAGACCGTATCAGATGAGATAGTCAACAACTGGGTGAGCAAATTTGGGTCCCAATGGAACTACAAACAATCAAAAGTCTTCCAGGAAGACAAGGACAACGCCACTATACCATCTATCTGATAGAGTGGTCGAGCTATTCAATAGGACCTTGAATGAGCATCTGCGTTTGCTACTGCCCAAAAAGTGTTCTGTGCATTAGCATCGCAGCATATGATAAGTCCCATCTTCCTGGGGCCATAATATTTAACGAGTTCTGCTATCGCCTCCGGTGGTGGCGGCAGTAACGAATCATAGGCAAAATAAGCAGACGCAACGACGAATTTGTGCCATTTGTTTCGTAGCTTATGTCTGCAGCAACTAAATTTTTTTTGGTTACAAAATTTCACAAGTTTAGATGGTGACAGTGAGTTCGGCACATAAAGACAAGCTCTCGGCCTTGCCGATCGCTCGTCATAAAGTGGTGTGAAACCCCTTAAACATTCGAAACCACAGAGGCGTTTGATCAACACCCATGGTTCCTGTATGGATATTATGTGGGGTTTTGTAATTCAACATGGAAAAGCCTGTTTCATAGGGATGAAGTAGCTGACTTGGAATGCTGAAAGCTGACCTGAGCAGAGGCCACCACTCTTGCGTGCACTTATTTGGAAATAAAGTGGAAATTAACCCTTGCAATGGGCAGACTTAATGGTATCGCCAGAAGCTTTGTCTAACCCTACAATAAGAGAAGAGTCGTCCTTGTTTTCCCGATTCTTTCTCTCTCTCTGTGAGTGTAGTTTTTCCACTTTTCAGTGTCAAGTCCAGGATGAAGACTGAACAATGTTCCGAAAAATAAAATATTAGGTCTACTTCATTTTAAGTTGGATATTGCGGAGGCTATTATGTCAAGCTCGAAAGGCAGACCAGAAACGGAGGACGATGAGGAAACGGAAGCCCAGATGAACTCGAAAAAGACAGTTTCTCCTGTGCCGGGGGTCAGCAAGAAGATGGATGCTTTGAACCATCGGCCCACAAGTCGGACATGAAAAGTGCGATGTATATTTATGCCTCGCCCAGGGGAAAAGCTGCTTTAAGCTCTTTCTTACAAATGAATAGCATGCTAAGAGTTTGATTTATTTATTCTTTCAAAGACATATAATTTAAATACAGAAGCGTTCCCTGAATGATAATTTATTTATTGATTTTATATAGCAATATGTTATTTTATCCACAAGTGTCCTTTTTTATTATCAATCATATCATATTATGTAAAGCAATTTTTGTCTATGGTCAACAACAACCCTACATATGTACGTATGTGTCCCTTTTTGGGGATACTGGGTGTCCCATTTCAATTTTTTTTTGATATTCTGCAATAATGTGCTATGAATGACTGTAACTCAAAAATTGGCCAACATCTATAGACTTTTCAGATCATTGGTGCTGAAAGGGCTAGGAGTTCGGAATGTACTCCAGTGTCAGGCTAACAGCGAGGATTCTGTTCAACACCCATATTCTGTAATTCTGTGAATTGAATGGAAATACACTTTCAGCAAGCGTCGATGCCGAAAAACTTTTCTCATGAAACACTGAAAGGATGCGAGTAAACTGCTTCTCCAACTTTCATATGCGAAAAGTTTTTCCTTTTTCCTGTTAAAATTTCTCATTAAGTGTATGGCATGAGAATAGAAGCAGGATGGCTGAGAATAACTCAGGAAAAGTAAGTAAATACCAAATTAATACGTGATATGTATTAAAATATAATTTTAATTCATTTTTTATTCATTTCAGAAATCATCTAGTTTCGAAAGAGCCAAAAAATAAAGTAAAATACATGGCAGCATATGGGGGGCTTAGCATATCAACCAATCATTGTGCTGATACTACTGAATCGATATACAGTGACCAGCAAAACGGTGACCACGGTACACCTGATTCAAGCTGCCAAAATTCGGCCCCACTAAAGAACTCTAACCCAAATAATATTTCTTTTTCTTATATTATTTTTGTGATATAGGTATATTTCTTATTTAAAAAGTTGAATAAAATTCTTTAAAAAAAATCGAAATGGGAGGAAAGGAATTGGCTATTGAAGAGAGAAAAATTGTCATTGGTTCACACGAAAGTGGACGGTCATACGTGGAAATTGAACATGTGGCCAACAGGAGTCGTCCAATAGCTCAAAAAGTTATAAATCGTTTTCAAAAAGAAAAAAAGAGTCGAAAATAAAACGCGTTCTGGTCGTCTTCGAAAATTTCCTTTGAGAAACAAACGCAAAATAAAGAAGATAATTGAAAATAACCCCCTTCAAAGTGAACTAATATATTTGACCAGATAGAAAATTCTTTAGTCAAGACTGTGTCAGTTGATACTGTTCACAGAGCACTTACAAGTGGATTTTATTCCCGAGCTCCTAGGAGTAAACCTCGCGTGAGCACCAATAAAAAGGGAAAACGAGTAGACCTCGCCAAAAAGTTGCAAAATGGGAACGGACAATTCCGGGATAAAGTGATATTCTCAGACGAATCGGAGTTCAACATTTTTGACTCAGGTGGCAAGATAAGAGTCAGTGCAGGGGTAATCGTGTAGAGTTGTATGCCATCTGTGGGCACAGGAAACTTGGAAATAATTTAAAATATAATACACCGTCATTTATGTCTTCATATTTTAAATTCATTCAAGACTCCCAACATGTTTAAGACACCTCCACAAAGATCTGATCGCAATCCCAGAAAAAATGAAGAAATTCAGCAGTTCTTAGAAGTTGAAGTATGGCACTGCATATCGTCCACTATGTTTGCAAACTGAGGCGTGTAATTACGCTTATTGTTAATTTCTGGCAGGCTTTCATCAGATATGCAGTTACGCTGTTTTATTTTTATAGCATTCATTGTTGAAAATGCTGATTCGCATAAATAGGTTGAACTGAAGAATGACGTTAAATTATAAGTAACTCCTTTTAAGTTCGCATACTTTCCTTCGCTCATAAACTTCCAGAAGCTTTCCTCGGGATCCGAACTTCGAGCCTTGCAGAGCACATCACTTTGAAGGAACTGAATTTCGCTCTCAATTTCATTTACATCTATTGCAAACAAATTTGTAATTTTTCTTGCAACTTCTTCGACATCAACACTTCCAAATGGATAGGCCATGAACGTAGCAATAGGTTCAAACTAGTAAAATTCTTGAAAACGTCGCCCAAAATCAGCCAATAGCGTTCTTATTTCATTATTATATTTTTCTTTCTTATATTTTATTGTATGTTTTTTCAAAAGTTCGTTGGATAAATTCTTAAAATTTCTTAGATCCCTGATGCGGGACAACGACATTAATTGACCACATTGCAGTAAGTATTCCAGACAGTCCAATTTTATCAGCACTAATCGAAAGTGATATTACGGATCACTATCCAATTTTATATGGCACTCTATCACCAAGTACGACTAACCTAAAAGAAGCCAATACGTCATATACGAGTATTCGAAACTGTTTGGCAGATATGTACTCTTATATACGCTCTACAAACTTGGAAGAGCTCTTCGGGGAAGATGCCGTTAACGAAATCTACCGAAAATTCACGATTAAGATGAAAGACATTTACGAAAGATCTACGGTAAACGGTAGTCTATCAACTAAACGTAGACAAAATTCATGGATCTCTGCCGACGTTCGTCTAAAATGTAAGTACAGAGATAAACTGTATAGAAGGTGGAAAAATAACAGGCTCAACCAATCCTACGAAAACGACTATAAGGGCTTTAGAAATAAATTAAATAAAGAAATTCTAATACAAAAATCGAATTTTTTTAAAAATAAATTTACTATATCGAGAAAGGATCCTCGAAAAACATGGGCCTTAATCAATGATATTATGGAAAGAAAAAAACTCAGCGTTGATGATGTTATTGTAAGGAATTTTCCTCAAACATCAAGCCTAGTAACTCTTTCTACCCAATGCGGCAGGTACTTCGCAGATCAAACCCTCCAAATTGTCCATCAATGCAACACAACCACATCAAATCAATTTAAAATGGTCTTCAGCAAGGCGCGGTCAATTCGCCGATCCTATTCAACATTTATACAAGCGACTTGATAGGTTCACTTCCCCATACTATTGCGTACGCCGACGATTTGATAGCGTACAGAACAGGTCCAAAAATCGAGGTCATTAATACTCTCTTCCAGCGTGACTTCGATAAAATTAAGCGATATTGCGATGACTGGAAGTTGAAAATCAACTTTCAGAAGTCGGAAACCATTCTGTTTAGGACGCCGTTGTCTAGAGCCTCTAGGGATACCAGGAAAAATTGGCGAAAGTTCTCGATCATTGGATAACGCGGGCAGCCTCTTGCCTGTCGAAATGTAGTCAGATACCTCGGAATCTGGCTAGATCAGTTTCTGTATTTTGACAAAAATGTAGATGCTGCTCTGGCCAGAGCCAAAGGCGCTTTTGCCCTTACAAAGAGACTGTTTTATAGCAGCCAACTCGATAAGAGGGTAAAAGTAATCTGCTACATGGCCCTTATCAGGCCCATGCTGGTATTTGGTTGTCCCGTGTGGTTCAATGTACGAGCAAGCTTAATGGAAAAGATTCGGGTGTTTGAGAGGGCTTGCCTTCGCTTGTACAGAACACCAGAGTCGGAGTACAAAAAATTTTATCCTAGTGAGGTCCTTTACAACAGAGCGAACCTAATACGAGTGGACAACTTCGTAATTAAACTGACTCGAAGGCACATTGCAAGAGCAATGGCCTCGACGAATAACCTGATCTCTGAGGCTTATTACCCCAATTACCTTTACCACGAGAGTGTGCGCTCTGACGGCTTCGTTCCACCGGAAGCATTCCTCTACCTAGATCAGATAGGGTTGATCCAGGATAGATCAGCGGTCCCGTTAATCTTCCATGTCGCTCGGATAGCTGGGGACAGGCGACTCAACTACGGCAGAAACGTCGCACACGGCAGTGTGGATCATCTCAGGTTCAGTAGGGCGGTGGGGAATCGCAATAAGAGGGAAGTCGTTCGGCAGCACCAGCATTTCTGGTGGTTGAATATTAGAGAAGATGTTTCATCGTCGTCGTTTCCGTCAATTACGGACCAGCCTCACTAATGGGGCAGAGCTGACCAATCTATTTGCTCTGTGAATAGCGATGGCCAGTTTACGTAGGTTTAGGTTAGCATTTAAGAAATAAATATCTATGTGTGTGTATTGTGTATGTAGGTTAGGTAGACTAAGGTTTATTTTAAGTTAGATATTAAGTTTTGATAAAAAATTAAGTCCATATGCTAAGTTTTTGTTAACAATTTTTTTCTTAGCCTTAAGTATAGAAAATAAATATTCCTAAGTGAAATGTAAATAAAGTCGAAAGACATAGATATAAGAATTTAAAGTAGCTTAGAGTGCCTGTGTGGGGCCAGTAAGTTAATATAAGATTGTTAAGTAATTTTAAGCTAACATTTAAGCATTTTTTGTTAGTATGTAAGAGTTAATGCATTTAAAACTAAACCACGTCTAATCACGTAAACGAATTACGTGCAAACAGTATTTTTGTTGAAGAGGCTGCTAATAATGAGATGCATGAAATTCTGACGTGTTTAAACATTAATAAATCACCAGGAGTCGACAAAATTAGAGCGAGAAATATGGAGGTTCATGCTAAAATATTTGCCCTAATAGACTTGAAAATAATTAATCTAAATTTAAACTAAGCCAAAATTCCAGACAAACTCAAGATTGCGATTTACAAAGGCTGGGTCAAAAATATCATTGCAATTACAGGCCTATATCAATTCTGCCAGTAATTGAAAAGTGCCTGGAGGGAGTTGTGACGAGGCGATTACTTAAATTTGTGGACAAATACTCATTAATTCACCCAAAACAGTACGGCTTCCAAAAAAATAAAATACGATAAATGAAAGCCTGAACAGAAGTCCTCATGTCTTGGTACTCTTTATGGATTTCAGCAAAGCGATACTCTAAATCACATAGAGTTAATACAAGCATTGAGTCAACTTGGAAGGGGAAATTGGCGAACTGGTTGCATAACTACATGTCTGGTAGAACTTTCCGAGTAAAAATTAAAGATTTCTCTAGCGACGATATATCGACTTCTTATGGAGTACCACAGGGATCGAAACTTGGACCACTTCTATTTATTTTAATTACCAATGAACTGCAACAGCATTCCATTTGTATTTTCAGATGATACGGCAATAGTTGTTAGACATAAGTGTCTCAATGGAAATACTGCAAACCGAATTGGACAATGCAGTTGAATGGTGCCATGATAACGGGCTTATACTAAATTCGTCGAAAACAACAATGATGCACATTCGATGCCCTCATCATAAAAAAAAACGGATCAAACAATCAGGTTCAACAGCAACATTTGTTAAAGTACAGGACACGATATTGATATACAAATACTTAGGATTGGTAGTTGATAGCCATTTTTTATGGAATAAACATATCGAGAAGCTTCGCTCTGACCTCAAAAACGCTCTTTTTGGTCTTATCTATCTGGACTACTATTCGACGCATCCGATCCAGAAGCAGGTGTATTATGCCTTAGTGGAATCTAAATTAAGGTATGGTATATTAGCGTGGTACAACGCTTCAAAAACCCATACCGATAAACAACAGAAACTCCAAACCAGGATCATAAGGAACATCAATTCCAGCGTACCATACAACGCCCGCAAAGAGAGCGGCATGAAAGTACTAGGAGTTGAGGAGATATATAAGATGTCGGCGGCGCTTGAGTACTACGACGACAACCGCTTTAAGATACCTATTCAACACCAAGTGAATACAAGAAGACGAGCTCAGGGGATGCTTCAATAACAACATGTACGGCAAAAGGCAGCTAAAACATAGCGTTCCGACCATATTAAACGAGATTCCTCAACCATACTTAAGCATCGTAAATTTAAATGTTAGGAAAAAAATTGTAAAACAATTCTTTTTTCTCAATCATAACAAAAAAAAAACACTGATAATATATATTTTATAATTAGCAAAACACCCTTCTGCAGATAAGCCGGGAGACTTCGCAGAAAATCAAATTATTGTCAACAATTTTATTGAGATAAATAAAACCTTAACTTAACTAACTAACTAACATTAACTGAGAAGTTAAAAGACCCAATTTGTTTTTAAAGGCGTTGATGTAAATGAGAATTTCTGATATGGCCTTGTTTTTTCCTTGCAAGTTCTAATTAAATTCATTGACGTGATTATTTATATCTGACAAAGACGCTAAATCCATTTGCCACTCTTCATTATCAAGCTCGTGATGTATTTCATTTCGGGTTAGTAGAAACTCTTTTATTTCGTCAAATAAGTCCCGAAATTTTTGTAAAAAACAGATGCCGACTTAACCATCGAACTTCAGTATAATACAGCAGGTCCCCATGATTGGACTCGTTTTCTTCTAATTGAGCTTTGAAGAGTCTTCTTTGAAGGCTTCTACCACGGACAGATTTGACAATTTTATTGCATGTATCAATAACATGAGGAAAATTCAAAGCTTTACAGCACAGAGCTTGCTGGTGAGTTATACAGTTGTTGCTCAATTTTCCCCGATCTATTTAAAACTAATATTGTTCGATTACCGGGCTGTCGGCAAAACCAAAAAAACGAAAACCAATTTAATGACAAAAAAACCGAGCCACACCGTCGGTGGTTGAGATTCGTGTGACGATCTGTCACTTGGATTTCCTGGGGAACAGAAAATTCCCTGGGGGGAAATTTGCATTAGCAGCAATATCGTTTGCTGAACCAAGTGGCTGCTCAGCTGGGCTGGGTTCAGGGAAAACGATATTTTCAAATGAACTCCAAACCAATAAACTAATGGGCGCCCTACACTTTTTGCATAACCATAGGTTATAAATAAATCGGAAGAAATACCACACAATATCCCGGAGGAAAGAAAAGACAATATGTATTTTTTTTCTGCCACTTTACAAACGATGCTTTATTTGCGAAGTGATGGCAAAACAATATATTGCGGAAGCCGTTAGGCGGCAACCACAAAACGTTGACTAAAATGATGGTACTGAAGGTAGCACTAAGTAGATTGGACCGCTAGTTGGGGACCCGATACCGACTGCAAATTCTTATCTTTTTCTTATTAAAAAGGATTCGCCCGGGGTAGCGCGAGGTGAATAATATTACTTATCTGTTACTTTACAACTGCTATACTCTTATCGTGTCCGTCCTGACTTCGTCCGTATTTCCTCCTCGTTTTTGTATATCTCTCAGTCCTTTCTATTTTTCCTTTCTTTTTACTTTCCTTTATCCTGCTTTTCTTTCGTTTTAAAATTCCTTTTGCCCTTTACTCTTTGATGGTCAACCAAGAAGTGATTAACCCTATTCTGATGATATTAGCTCGAACCGTAGGTCTCACACATCCGTTCCTTAATACGTCCTTTCAAACGGATGCAACGGTCCAATTTTGGTCTTTTTGTGCAACGCTTCGCAAATTTGCTGAAGTGTGCCATCGTGCATTGGATTTCCATTGCTTCCACTGTCTCATGCACACACATATTCGTGCTTCTTTCTTATTTCCCAAATCTGGGAAATTTCCTCCCAAATTGGGATTTCCCTTTGGCCCGAGCTAATATTTCCCTTTATGATCATGCATTCAGTCTGAATGCAACACCAGTCCTTCCCGAAAGATAAAAAAAAGGAAAAAGGTAATTTGCCAACAATATATGGCCTACTCGCATTTATATGTACATCCTAATCATCGGGTGGCGTACAGTGAGGGCGAAACAAGTAACTAATCACGAGACGGGCACAGGAGAGGGAATCCTACATCTGGAGTGTTGCCCAAAGAAAAACTAAATAAGAACATCCCGGCGAATCCTTTTGTCAAGAATTAATTAAATGAGGCCCGCGCAACTAGGGGTCCATTCTTTACAACACTTTTTTGTTACAATTTTATTTTAATTATTTTTTTGTATTTAAGGTGGTGACCGTCCGTCACCGAATAGAGCGTCTCTGGCAGTCCGCCTGGTTCTGTGGTATTTATTATACGGAGATGGTTCCAGACCATTCATCTGGCTCTAGACGTAAAGTTGGGCTTAAGGTGACCGTCCGTCACTCCACCGAGACTCCTGTCTCTTCTTCTCGTGGATCTATTGGTTGTCCCCTCCGACAAGTATAAAAGCAGAAAGACAGAGCTCAAGAACCCATCAATTCTTCCCGCAAATATATTTCTCCAAGGAGACAACGGACATATGAAGATTGTCTGAAAAGTTTCCAACTAAACAATGATACAAGACATTTTTTTCCAAATTTTTTTTTTATTATTCTATATAGTCTCCTTGTAACTCTACACACTTCTCCCAGCGATGCTCCCATCTCTCTAACCCGTCCAAATAGTACTTGGCGTTTTTCTCTGCAAAATAATTGTTCACGAAGGTGATTGTCTCCTCATTTGATGAAAATCTCTGTGCTCCGAGCGCAGTTTTTAGATGAGGGAACAAAAAGAAGTCACTTGGGGCTAAATCTGGTGAATAAGGCGGGTGGTCAAGCAGTTCAAACCGTAATTCATGGATTTTCGCCATGGAAACCGCTGAGGTGTGAGACGGCGCGTTGCCTTGCTGAAACAGGATTTTCTTTTTCTGCAAATGTTGCCATTTTTCCGCAATTTAAGCCTTCAGCTTGGCAAGTAATGATGCGTAGTATGCTCCTGTAATGGATTTTCCTTTTTGAAGATAATCGATTAAGATAACTCCTTTACTATCCCAAAAAACAGTCACCATCACTTTCCCAGCCGAAAAAACAGTTTTTGCTTTTTTTTTGGAGCCGGCTCGCCCTTTGCAGTCCGGGCGTATAATGGTGTATCCAAGTTTAATCTAGAGTAATCAATCGGCACCAAAACTCGGATTTATTGCGCATAAACTGCGCCAACAGAGCGTTGGAAATGTTCATTCGAACACGTTTTTGGTCTAATGTAAGTAAACGCGGCACCCAATGCGCGGACAGCTTTCTCATGCCTAAATCTTGTGTAAATAATATGTAACAAGCGCGTTCTCTACTATCTCTCTCACTTTAATTCGGCGGCCGTCTAACAACATTTGGTGAACTTTAGCAATGTTATCGTCAGTGGTTTCAGTTTTTGGACGTCCCGAACGTTCATCATCTCTCAAGCTCTTGCGGCCATGTTTAAATTCAGGTGCCCAAAATTTCACTGTCGTAAATGATGGTGCAGAGTCCCCATACACAGAGTCCAACTCATTTTTGATTTGCGTAGGCGTATTGCCTTTCAAAAACAAGAATTTACGAGTAATAACAGCTCGACACTCAATTTTTTCCATTTTCATAAAGAACACTCAGATCGACTCACTCAAATGACTGTCAACTAAAAACTGCAAGTCAAAAATTACTGAAACATCGGTAAGTAACTGTCAAAAGACGTACAACTAGAATTCACTAGCTTTTATTGACGAGTACCGCTATCTTTACGTTGCGGTCGGAAACTTTTCAGACAACCATCGTAAAATGAACGGGTGGGGCAAAAAGTGGATCGGGCAGGAGAGTCTGTGATGGAGTGGAGATGCCTTCTAAGGCTAAGGAATCTACCCGATACGAAAGACAACACAACACAAGGGCAAGAACCGACGACTTTGTAAATGGCTCTTGTTCACTAAAACGTTGAACGCTGGTCTCGCGCCTTCCTACAAATAGGTACTTCAACGGATCCTTCAAGATACTAGGAAGGTGCACCAATTGCTGATGGACCCATGGCTGCCCACCACCCTGCCAGGATTTTGAAGAACGAGCGGAAGAGAATGTGGGTGAGTGAGGCCGAGAGGAAAGGGAAAGAGTAGGACTTGTTGTGGTAAATTTTACTGCAACACAGTGGTAAGATAGAAAGTTGTCATCCTTTTTACATAATGCTAAGAACCCATTATTTCTACCCGTCACTGAAGGCGCCCCATTCGTTGTGATTGAAACAAGTTTGTAAATTGGAACGTTGTTTTCAAGTATAAATTTTTTAAAAGCAGCACAAATATCTTCGCTTTTATAGGTATAATTGTCAATAATTCCTCTTTTGCAGTTTGGTCTTTAAAAATCATGCGTATGGAAATACAGAGCTGCGAAGTATCGACTACATCAGTAGATTCATCGAATTGTAATGAAAAGCAGACACAGACATTGATGTCTTTCTTCATTTGGTCAAATAAATTATAGTTCATTACATCCGTACGACGTGCTACAGTTCTACGCGCAAGTTGCATGAATTTAATTACAGAAATAAATTCATTTTTATTTTTAAAAGAGTCAAAAAGTGAATCGCTAGCTTCCAAAAAGGCTTCTTTAATAGTTTCTCCATCTGAAAATGGCTTTTTATATTTTGCTAAGACATGACAAACGCGGAAGGATGCTTTTGTGGACCCTTCAGATTTTAAAATGGGGGTAACAAAAACGGATTATTCGGTGGTTAATTGGGATTTTAATTCCTTTAGTTCCTGCTTGCGTATCAAACTTTTTAATGGGAAATTCTTATTAAAATTACTATGAATGCTAGTAAAATGTCTTTCTACATTGTCTTTCTTGGGAATCGCTATACTAGACCGACATATCAGACACACACACTTCGATTTTACCATAGTAAATAAAAATTGTTCTTCCCAGTCATCGTGAAAGTGATAGGTTTTACTCTTTTTTACAATGGATTCACTCATTTTTCTGGTAAATTATTTAAGAAATTGAATTCGAAGTTAAAGCACCACAAAACACAGATGAAAAAGCTCACAAAACAAGCAAACTGGCCGGATTGTACTGGGAAAATGTCAACAATCGGAAGCAACTATGTGTGCAACAAGATTTCACCGTTATATTACAGTTGGTAAACAACCATTGGAAATTTGCATCTGTCACCTCACAAAACAA
Organism: Volucella zonaria; assembly: GCA_963966105.1. Classification (NCBI taxonomy): domain Eukaryota; kingdom Metazoa; phylum Arthropoda; class Insecta; order Diptera; family Syrphidae; genus Volucella; species Volucella zonaria. Next base: position 11,884,841 of record OZ014530.1, read on the forward strand.
GTTTGATAAGGGCAACGATGAATGTGTTCAAAAACAAAGAATAATGAGTGCGTGCAGTGTATTTTATGTTCCAGAAATAAAAATTCTGCAAGATGAAGAAATTTAAAATTGAACAATAAATTGATTCATATAAAAATTAATAAACGGCAACAAAATTGCTTTAATTTTCATTTCAAATGATTTCATTAAGGTTTTTGCACGGCAGTCCTCTACCGGTCGACCGGTAATGCAGATAATGTACTAAAAACTAAAAAATAATTCAGTAGGTCCTTTTTTCATTTAACTCTTACATGCTGTACAAAAAAACGCTTAAATAACTTAAAAATAATTTTATTATAACTTACTGGCCCCATGCGGGCACTCTAGGTTAAACATAATACTTAATCTATGTCTTTCGTCGTTTCTTACAGTCCATTTTGTTTTTTACATTTATTAACTCTAAAACTAAGAAAATGGATTTTAAAACTAAAAACTAAACTACAAAAAACTAAACCTATAAACTACCTAAAAATAAATCTTAACCTACTTAATCTTACTTAAACTATCCCTTATTTTAGAAAGTGTTACCCACCTCTGTTCTAATATACTTTTTGTTTTTCCTTACATCTAACTTAATCCTACCTAAAACTATGTAAGCCGGCCATGACGACCGACTTTGCTTTACATGAAGCTACCTATAACTTGAGGAATTCGACGACGAACCTTCTCCTCCTTCAACTAGCCACCAAAATTGTTGGTACTGCCGAGCAACATCCCTCGTCGCGACTCCCTACCACCCTACTGAACCGGAGACGTTCCGCACTGCCATGTGCGACGTCTCTATCGTAGTTGAGTCGCCTGTCCGCAGCTGTCCGAGCGACGTGGAAGATTAGCCGCACCGCTATTCTGTCCTGGATCAGACCTTTCATATCTAGGTAGAGGAACGCTTCTGGAGGAATAAAGCCGTTAAAGCGAACTCTCTCATGATACATATAATTGGGGTAGTAAGCCCAGGAGATCAGGTTGTTCGACGATGTCATTGCTCTTGCAATGTGCCTTCGAGTCAACTTAATAACAAAATTGTCCACTCTTATTAGGTTCGCCCTCATTAGGATAGAATTTTATGTACTCGAACTCTGGTGTTCTGTATAAGCGAAGACAAGTCCGAAGACAAGCCCTCTCAAACACCCGAATCTTTTCCAATAAGCTTGCTCTCAGGTTGAACCACACGGGACAACCAAATACAAGCATAGGCCGGATAAGGGCCATGTAGCAGATCACCTTCACCCTCGCATCGAGTTGGCTGTTATAAAACAGTCTCTTTGTAACGGCAAAAGCACCTCTGCCTCTGGCCAGAGCAACATCTACATGTTTGTTAAAATACAGGTATTGGTCTAGCCTGGTCCCAAGGTGCCTGACAACATTTCGACAAGCAAGTGGCCGACCGTGCTGTCCCACGATCGAAAACTGCCGCCAATTCTTTCTGGTATCCCTAGAGGCCCCAGACAAAGGCGTCCTAAACAAAATGGTTTCCCATTTCTGATTTTGAACTTCCAGTCATCGCAATATGGCTTAATTTTATCGAAGTCACGTTGCAAAAGTATATCGATAACCTCGATCTTTGGACCTGACCTGTACGCGATTAAGTCGTCTGCGTACGCTATGGCATGGTGAAGTGAACCTATCAGATCACTTGTGTAAATGTTGAATAGGATCGGCGAATTTACCGCACCTTGTTGCAGACCGTTTTTAATGTTAATTGTTCCAACATATGTCACATGGCCATTCAGTAGGTCCTAGGTACCAGTCCCACTCCCCTCATCAATGTTCACTAGATTCCAGTCGGCTACTGAAGTTCAGCGAAAAAGTTCGGCGTCGCTATTTTTTTTTACTCTTCCGTTGCCGCTGCGAATTTACACAAAATTTATCGTGATATTTACTGACTTTCCGTGGATTTTTACATCTTTCCAACTAAATACTAGATGGAGTGAAAAGTGACCTCCTTGGGAATTAACAATTTTTTTTTTTTAAATGTTTTTTTATATTATTCAATATAGTCCCCTTTTAGTTTGATACACTTATTCCAGCGATTTTCCAACTTCTTGATCCCGTCCGAAAAGTAATTTTCCGGAAGGTCTGCAAAATACATCTCCGGGGCGTCGATGAATTTCCTCTCGTAAGCAGAATTTTTTATTGATGAGCCATCTTTTAAGGTTTGGGAAGAGATAATAGTCCGAGAGATCCAGATCCAGTTACCAATCGACGCCAAAAGTCCGCCCGATTCCGTATCAGCAAATCCAAACACTCTTTCGAAGGGCTCTCGCGTTCGTGTTTTTAGTCAGGAGTGAGCATGAGCGGCACCCAGCGGCAGGATAACCTTTTCATATGCAGAATATTGTCAAAAATATGGCGTGTGCGCTCAGTACTAATCTTTGTGGTATCTGTTAGCTGGTGCACCTTCACTTTCCGGTCAGCCAACACCATTTCATGTATTTTTTTGACATTGTCCTCTGTAACCGCATCAGAGGGCCTGCCGCTGCGGACTTGATCGGTAGTGGAGTTGCGGCCACCACAAAACTCTCCAAACCAATATTTGACGGTGTAATCTGACGGAGCATTAGCCCCATAATATTTATCCAACTTTTCTTTTGTTTCCTTCGCCGTTTTGCCTCTCAAAAAATAATGTTTTATGAGAGAACGCAAATCGTTTTTGTCCATACTCAACATGATGCCAAACACGTCAACAACAATCAGCTGTCAAAACAAAACTAAAGACAGTATCGCACTGAAATTTGGCATATCTGCCTAAATATGAACGGACTTCAAGGCACCATAACCTTTTTTGCAGTAGCAACGCATTCTGGTGGTCAAGGAGATCACTTTTCACTCCATCTAGTATACCTCAACATGACACCAATTGGAAACAACGAACACGATTATGACCTTGTGGTAATTGGTGGCGGATCTGGTGGCTTGGCATGTGCCAAAGGTGCCGTAGCTAAAGATGCTAAAGTAGCTGTTTTGGATTATGTTACACCCACACCCACAGCCATGTTGAGCACTAAATGGAGTATTGGTGGTACTTGCGTGAATGTTGGATGTATACCTAAAAAATTGATGCAACAAGCAGCACTCTTAAATAAAGGTGTTCATGAAGCCTCTGCTTATGGTTGGCAAATTGATAATGTTGAAAATGTGAAGCCTGCTTGGGAAAATCTTGTTCAAGCTGTCCAAAATCATATCAAACCAGTGAACTGGGTTACTAGGGTCGTCGATTTGAGAGACAAGAAAGTGGAATACATTAGCGGGTTAGGATTATTCAAAGATCAACACACAGTTGTTGCTAGTCTAAAGAACGACACTGAAAACGAGCTGAAAGCCAAGAATAAAGTCATTGCCGTTGGTGGACGTCCAAGATATCCAAACATCCCAGGGGCAGTTGAACTCGGCATGACAAGCGATGATATTTTCAGCTTAGAAAAGCAACCAGGAAAAACATTAGTGGTTGGTGCTGGATACATCGGTCTTGACTGTGCTGGCTTTTTTAAGGGTCTCGGCTATGATGCCACTGTAATGGTGCGTTCGATTGTGCTACGCGACTTTGATCAACAAATGGCTATTATTGTCCCTAAGTCTGTTGAAAAAACAGAAGGCAGTGATGTTTTCGATACTATTCTATGGGCAATTGGCCGTAGGGGACTTGTCGAAGATTTGAAATTAGATAACGCAGGCGTTGTAATTAAAAGGGATAAAATTCCCACCAACGAAAAGGAAGAGACCAGTGTCCCACATATCTAGGCTATCAATGCTGGCCGTCTGTTAGCTCGCCGTATTTTTGCTGGCTCCACACAAGTTATGGATTACCAGAATGTAGCTACTACCGTTTTCTCGCCATTGGAGTACAACTCAGTTGGTCTTAGTAAAGAAGTTGCAGTTGCCAAACTAGACGAAGATAATGTTGAAGTATACCACGGATATTATAAACCTACAGAGTTCTTTGTTCCACAAAAGAGTGTGAGGTATTGTTACTTAAAAGCTGTAGCTGAACGTTCTGGAGATCAGAAAGTATTGGGACTTCACTATATCGGACCGGTTGCTGGATTTGTTGCTGCTCTTAAATCTGGACTCACAATGAAGATTCTTATGAATAATGTCCCAATACATCCCACTACCGCTGAGGAGTTTACACTTTTGAATATCACTAAGCGCTCTGGTGTGTATCCCACTCCAGCTACCTGCTGTAGTTAAATCGTCAGCTGATTACATACAAAATACGATTGAAACCGAGAGCGACAGCAAACCTTTGTGTGGCTCAATGCCTCAAAAAACTTATTCACCAACGATTAGTGAAGAATTGTCCTTAAACTCACATTGGTCTCTACCGCATAAAGTTAATGGGATCGAAGGGAAATCTAAGTTCGCCTTAATTGAATTTGTTTTGCAAAAAAGATTTTTTCATTTAAAGTTAACAAGAGTATATTATACACACATCTATCATATAAGATAAATTAAAATGTTTGTTCTTATTTGGTCCGTTAAGGATTCTGTTTAAAAATCGGAAGCTTCGATTACACAAAATATTTCGGCCGTAATTGCGTATGTGTCGTTGTCATTAAGACGGATTTTACCTTGAAAAGTTAATTTGTTATCTATCTATATACTGTAATTTCTTACGTCATAAATTCCTTGTGGTATTATTGTATCTCCTGAACTAGTTACTTGTTCTCTTACAAATGCTAGTCCTTTTTCCTATTTTATGGATACATGTAACTCATTAACTCGTTGCTAAATGAGTTGTACCACTCTACCGTTAATGGTTAAGGTATCGTTTTCATAATTTATGTTTGCTTTATATCTCCGCAGGATGTCGTTTCCGATGATTCCATCATAGGAGTCATGAAATTGACATTCTAGGAACTTTACCATATCTTCTGTACTGACAAATTCTGCAAATAGGGGAATTCTTACAGTTTTGGAAATAGTGAGTGTGTTTTGAAGAGTTTTTACAGTTATGGGAGCTGACGGTGTTTTCCATTTAGGATTACAAAGTCCAGGATTTATAATAGAACGTGTTTCCCCGGTATCAATTATGAAATTTAGAGGGTATAGTTTTGTTTGAATTACTATGGTAGTTTTCCTTTGAGGCAAGTGGATGAAAATTTGTATCTAACTGGTAGTGATTGTGGTTGGTTGACGAATTTGTCGTAGCTACTTGGACCAGGGTTTGGATTGGTGTTATTTTGAGTAGGAATGTTTATTAACGCATTTATGTCCATTGGCTTCGGTACAGGGAACCTCTGAACTTGATTTGAGTTAGCTGGAACAAAACTCTGATTGCCATTATAAGGAGTGTTGCTTGGATTATTATTATACTTTTGGTTGGGTTGATATAATTTAGAGTTTCTAGGATTTTCATTTTGTCTGTCATATCTATTATTGTTTCTATTAAAATTATTATTATTCCTCCTATTGTTATGATAATTTTTCCTATTCTGCTCATTCAGGTTAGAATGGGAACACACAGTGTTATGGGGTTTACTGGTATGTAGATTGTGTGGAGAGGTTTTTAGGTAAGAATATCCTGGTTCGTGTAGAATGTTAATTGCTGCTTCCAGACTATCTGGATTTCTGCAGTATATCGGAGAACGCATGGGTTCTGGAAGTTTATTTCTGAAAGTGATTAGTGCTGCTACTTTGTTCTGTTGGATGTTGGCCTCGATACTTTCGTCATTATCCTGAAACATTTGTTTTGTTTTACATTTGATCTTCTTAGTTGCTTTAACATGATTATAGAGACCAACTGCATTCGTTTTGAATTGAACGGATCAAAATTCGTCATATAACTCCTCCGGTGTTCGCCGATCACCGAAGTTGTTGAAAAGAATATGATTCATGTCTATCCAACTAGTAATATGGTTATTTATTTCTATGATCTCTCGAGCTTTTCCCTTCAATTTGGGTTTTAGAATATAAGAAAAGATGCTTTGCGCTAGGGTATAATACCGCGTCATGAGAGGATGTATTTTGTCGATCAAATCGACGAAGTTTGTAGCTCTTTGTCACCGTGTACTTTATAGGGTCAATATTTAAAGTTTTCTTCTTTGAAAAAATTATTAACTACCTCTGATAGTTGCCTAGATTGTTCTTGCACAATTTTAACTTGTTCTTCTAGAGACATTAACATTAGTGGATACTTAATATTAACTTGTGAACAGTTACTTATGTATATTATATAGATTTTTTGGTCTTTTGTTCCGATGAAATATTTTCCATTTCCGCAGTTTTACTTTTCCGATCTTCGATCTTTAGGGTTAGCGAAACAACCACTGGGCCCAAACATCTTTGTTTCCCTCTCTATGTCATATTCCAAAAAACTTAACACATGCTGACGCATTAAAAGAGTATTCATACCCAGTTAAGTGTTAAGTTCAATTAAAAAAAAAAATAATAATAATTTGCCGCTTTTGAGAACTTGATCAGAATCGAGTGTTTGGACATTTCCGCAACATTCTTAATAAAATCCGGATTAGCCTCCCATATTCTCTTTAGATCGCTCTGTAAAGATTTAAGACATTTTCCAAATAAGTCTCATGTGACTTGTTTATAAGTTTTCAAGTTTCATTACGTATTCGGTAATAATATCGGTGCAGGGAAATAACTTCACGGGCAATAACTTCACATGGGAAATAACTTCACCTCGAGTGGGCAACAACTGGGAAATAATATCTCTTAACATTTTATGATAATTTAAGAACAGTCATAATGAATGATTCACTCTTGCACTATTAACGTAAACAAAGTACCGTAATTTGTAATGCTGTTGATAATTTCGTTGGTAAAGTTGACTCAGTTTGTGACCGATTCTTGACCAGGAAAAGTGTTTAAATCAAGTGTAGGTGATAAAATTAAAGTGCAAATAGAATTCATTACAGGTTTACGGAAAACCAGCAAGTTATTATATGTTTTTCAAGAAAAACAAATATATTTCAAAAAGTATACCCGAAAAAATGTTTCCCAATCGTAGAAAATGTAAAATAAAACCTAAATTAGGTTTTTAGAGTTATTAGGTTTTATTTTTCTTTTTTCCTAGCATTGAGAAAAGAAAACTGAAAAATCGAGCGATTTTTCTGGATACATTTTCTACGTATATGAAAATAAAACTGAAAAATCGCGATATTTTTTTTGGTAGCTAATGTGTTTGCTTTCTTTTGTTTGCAACAGGTGTATCCTTTTTTGTATGTATTAACTACGCACAAGACAGAAGAAACATACACTCATTTATTTCAATTTGTGGATAGAAATTTGTTTGAATTTTGTCCATCATCGTTTATGACGAACTTCGAACCAGCATTGCGAAATGCGCTTCGAAAAGTATTTCCTAACGTTACAATGAAAGGATGTTGGTTCCACTATCCGCAAGCGCTGCGGAGAAAGGGTTCAAATATTAAAAATTTTATACCAATAACGCGAAGAAATGCAACCTTTTCTAAGTTGTTTAAGAAAGTATTGATACTTCCATTGTTGTGTCCAAAAAACATTGAAAAAGCGTTCGATTTATTAAAAGCTGAGGCCTTATCCTTGAGCTTGGATTGCTTAACATTATTTGTTGGGTATTTTCAAAAACAATAGATGTTACGGGTAAATACTTCAATAATTCATTTATAACCACTGAAGTAAGAAATTAGTCTACTTTCGTCATTCTTTTTGTAGGAAACCCCAAAAATCTTTTCTGTGGCCAGTGAAAATATGAGAACTACAAATGCCTTGGAAGGTTATAATAGTCGACTAGCAAACAAAATTCATAGGCATGGAAATTTCTTTAAATTCGTAGACTGTTTAATTGATGAGGAATACAACACAACTAGGGACTTTATATCAGCTTTGGATGGAGAAACTTTTCAGCTTTTCGAAGGTCCAAAAGATTTTTTTCAAAAAAAGAAATCAATTAACTGATAACTTGACTACAAAACTGACAAGAAATAAAATCAGTATTTCCGAGTTTCTTCCACAAACCATTAAAATTTTCGACAAAAAATCTGATTTTGATGAAAATGACGATTCAGTAGAAGAAAATTTTACAAAGGACACTATTTTGTGCATTCTTTGTTTGGACAAAAAAAAGAACATTTTACTGCAACCATGCAATCATTTAAAACTTTGCCAAGATTGCTACTCAAAAATGGTTATAAACTCGCTCTCCTCAATCCTTTGTCCATTTTGTAGAACTAAGTTGTTAAAATTTTTTTGTAAATAAAAAAATGCGTACTTGAAAATATCTTTGTTTCAAAATGTATTCATTTGGAAAATATAATTTGATATAAATCGCTGAACATAAATTGTTAGATTTTGTTACAAATGAAATAAGTTTTTTTTTGTTATTCATAATGTTAATAAAATTATACAAAAAACGTATAAGTAAATCTATTTCATATTTTCTCTCCAGTTATAATAGACAAATTACCAAATTATAGGTGGGAAGCAACTTCACAAAATTTACGGTGGAGTGAGTGGAGTAAAAGAGTGAGGTTATTACCCACTCGAGGTGAAGTTATTCCCCGTGTGAAGTTATTGCCCGTGAAGTTATTTCCTTGCACCAAAAATATCTACTCCACGATCTCCAGGAGTTCTTTTTTCTGGATAGGTCAAATCAAAACCTTTGCTGAGATCACCATTCAGGTTAATGAATTCCACTAAGTCCTGTTTCATTCTAATTTTAGTAGAGTCTTTTTAAAGCATATCCAATCCATTGTTCGCTTGGATTTTCCCCTTCAGTAAGGCAACATGATCTCGGCCAACAATTTTTGGAAGACAATACTCTATCGCTACTGATGCGGGCTATGCAGGTGGCGGCTTGATTGCACCCGATACATCGAATGCCCTTAAATTAAATTATTTTGAGTTCATTTAGTTTAAAAAAAACTTTTTAATAAACTTTATTGGTAAAGTAAATATCTATGTGGATTATATGTATGGCCTGGATATTGGGGAATCGGGGTTGCTTGCAACATTGGCTTGTTTGGATGTCGATCATACTTATGTTCTTTACATATTCGGCAAATTTTCGCAATTTTTCCCATTTTGGCTCTCATCTGAGGCAAATAAAACTTTTGCAATATTTGAATTTTATTTTCGCGAGCGTTACGGTGCGCTCGGTTGTGTTATTTAATGATTTTGGGTTCCTGCTGTGTTCCATCGGTTAAATCTGTAACAAGTTTCCTAGCAAAGCGTATTCTATATTGAACAACATGAGTGGGGTATTTTACCAGAATCTTTCCAAAAGTTCTTTCATCTGTTTTAATGTCATTTGTAACGGAAGGGTCAAGGCATCGTTTTAGAATATCGGTCAAATTTTCGTTTGTAAATTCGGTTTCAACTATCGTGTGTCGGTGGTATGTAAGAAATATTATTTCAAAATTGTAAGATGATGTATTTTCAATGTTAAGAATTATTTGATTTTTAAAAACATTAATTGGTTCGTCTGCTGTTTGGAGTTGTATTCCTCAAGTGTAGCCTTCCAACGTTTCAGTTAATTGTTGGAATTTTGTTGCTGAGTGCGTAAGTCAGGGGTTGATTATCGGTGAAAATTTTGACGACTGTTGGACCATAAAGATAATTTCGTAGTGTATTTAGAGCCCATACTATAGCCAACATTTCCTTTTCATTCGAGGCATAGTGTTCTTCGGCTTTCGTGAGTGTGCGGGAGATGAATGTAATTGGTTTGTTTTCTTGAGCAAGCACAGTACCAATGGCATTGTCAGGGGCGTCTGTGGTTGAATGAAATTATTTTTTAAAATCCAGAAAAGTTAAAACTACATCTTCTGAGATAAGAGAATTTTTTATTTTTTCAAATGCCTTTAGAGCTTCGTCATTTAAATGTATAAATTTTTTTCCTGACGCCTGTTTTGACGTGCGTCCATCCTCCCCTCTCAAAAGGGATGTCAGGGGTTTAGCGATTTTGGCATAATCTCTAATAAATCTACGGTAAAAACCTGACAGACCTAAACAAGATCACAAATCCTCGAGTGTTTTAAGGCAAGGGAACTTAACTATCGCCTCTACCTTAGCCGGATTTGCCTTTATTCCTTCTTCTGGTATTATAATATAAACCCGAGAAACTCAACATTCGATTTCAGAAATTCACATTTGTCTATTTGAGCCTTAAGATTAATTAGCATCTTGAAGAGTTTTAAAAATTATTGAAAGGTTTTGGAAGTGAGAGTCTACATCTTTATTGAAGACGACGATGTCATCAATGTAGACGAAACAAATCTTCCCTATGTGTTCCAGCAAGATGTCGTCCAGTGCCCTTTGAAATATGGACGGGGCATTTTTTAACCCAAATGGGAGAAGCACAAACTCATACTTCCCATTGTTTACTGTTGTCGTTGTTGTTTCGTTGTTTCGATGTCTGCTTCATGCAAAGGGATTTCGTGAAATCCGCTTTTTAAATCTAAGACTGATAACCATTTATTCCGTCCTAGTTGAGATAAAACCTCGTTTATCTCGGGAATGGGATATCGATCAGCAATTGTGACTGAATTCAGCTTCCAGTAATCGATTACCATTCTGCTATTCTATAGCATCAGTTTTTTTGGGTACATTCTGTATGGAGACCGTGATGGTCTAATAATACCATCGCTCAGAAGTTGATCAAGCTGTTTATTTACTTCGACTTTAAGAGATACGGGGAATAGATAATACCTAGAGTAGACAGGGTCGTCCGCAGTTGTACGGATTCTTCCTTTTACAGTAGTCGTAAAGGTAAACCTTTCATTAGGATCGAGAAATAGGTTGGGAAATGATTTAGTTAATTGAATTAGTTGGTCTTTTTGACTTCGGGACGTATGATCAGTTCTTATATCTACAGAATTTATTGACTCAGATATTTGCTGTTTTAACCGTATTTTTAAGTGGTTATCAATGAGCATGTAACTTTCTTTTGCATAGATTACTGCTGAAAGTTCTATGATGTTTTTTACAAGTTGGGGTTGCATATAATTCCTATTAGAGCCTGTATCGACGAGAAGTTTCAAAATTTTGTTATCACTTGTCCTACACTCAAAGTAAGGCAGAGGCGAGTGGATTAATCTAAAAAATGTATATCTGCAAAATCAATCGTTTTTTCATTATCATTATCATTATATTGGCTATTGAGGTGGTGGTTTTCTGTCTGGTCGTTCTGTGACTCAATCACAGAGTCATAATTTGCAATTTCGGCAGAATTTTCTGATGGATACTGTACATTAATTTCAGTACTCACATGGAAATTCCTCTGCAGTTAGTTTTAATAGTTTCTGCTTCCATTGATTCTACCCTTGGCATAGGTTTCAGGGATATGGATTAGGAGACCGGTTATCTTGTTGATAGCTATATTGGGCTGTTGGATATTGTTGGATGTTCTGTTGATGGCGATATTGCTAGTAATGGGGATCATCTGGTCTTGGGGCGGGATGCAGTCCTGGTTGTGGTAAGTATACAAGTTGTGGGTAGAAAGGCTTGGCAAATCACCTCTTAACCTTCTTACAAAGGTGTCCAAAGCCTTATCTCTATAAGAAGATGTTAATAAGTTCATAGCATCTGGGGAGACGTCCATGCTTGAAATGTTATTCAGAATTAGGGACAAATGACTATAAACAGATTGGTAAAATTGTTCTGCGGTGCTATTTCCTTGAACCAGCGTTGACATCTGGTACTCTAGAGTTCCCAGGTCTCGCTTATCGGCAAAGTGAAATATCAAGCGTTTAGATATAGAATTCCAGTTCAATGTGGTGTTGTAACTTTCTGAAATAGCATCCGTGTGTTCCACAATTTTGTTTCTTACAACACTTATAATGCCGTAATACTTTGGCGTTCCTCTAAGGTCAGTATAAATATTGAGCATTCTTTCGACACTTTTGCACCATGAACTAGATTCTCCCGGGCTTCCGGAAAATTCTCTAAGACTGCGGACTACGTCTGGTATTTTGTCTAAGTCACCTAGATTTGCTCTACCACCTTGATCAAAAAGTTCCCAGGAGTCACCACCGTGTGGCGCTCTCATTATTCTGATTTGAGTTCTGTTTTTTTTGTTAAGTTGGTAAATCCTTTGTTGACATTCCCTCTAAATCTTAGCGACATAGCTTGATATTTGCAAAAGTTACGTAACCAAGAGTACATCTATCTCTGTGTGTGTTGGCGATTTTTTACAATTTTAGAAATGGATTTACTAGGTCGAGTAACTTCCTTGACCGCCAGAATGCGCTGCTACTGCAAAAAGGGTTATGGTGCCTTGAAGTCCGTTCATATTTAAGCAGACATGCCAAATTTCAGTGCGATACTGTCTTTAGTTTTGTTTTGGCAGCTGATTGTTGTTGACGTGTTTGGCATCATGTTGAGTATGGACACAAACGATTTTCGTTCTCTCATAAAACATTATTTTTTGAGAGGCAAAACGGCGAAGGAAACAAATGAAAAGTTGGATAAATACTATGGGGCTAATGCTCCGTCAGATTACACCGTCAAATATTGGTTTCGAGAGTTTTGTGGTGGCCGCAACTCCACTACCGATCAAGTCCGCAGCGGCAGGCCCTCCGATGCGGTTACAGAGGACAATGTCAAAAAAATATATGAAATGGTGTTGGCTGACCGGAAAGTGAAGGTGCACCAGCTAACAGATACCACATTAGTATTGAGCGCACACGCCATGTTTTGGGCGATATTCTGCATATCAAAAAGTTATCTTGCCGCTGGGTGTCGCGAATAACCAAAAACACGATCGCGAGAGCACTTCGAAAGAGTGTTTGGATTTGCTGATGCGGAATCGGGCGGACTTTTGGCGTCGATTGGTAACTAGATTTGGATCCCTCGGACTATTATCTCTTCCCAAACCTTAAAAGATGGCTCATCAATAAAAAATTCAGCTCACGCGAGGAAATCATCGACGCCACGGAGGAGTATTTTGCAGACCTTCCGGAAAATTACTTTTCCTACGGGATCAAGAAGTTGCAAAATCTCTGGAATAAGTGTATCAAACTAAAAGGGGACTATATTGAATAAAAAAAAAAATGTTTCATTCCCAAGAAGGTTACTCTTCACTCCATCTAGTAAATTTGCAACAACGAACTTGTATTAAATTTTGCGTAAAAAACGGATTTAATGGTGCGCGAACGTTGGAAATGTTGGAATGGTTCGAAAGTGGTCGTGAGTCAATCGAAGATGATGAACGCAGTGGCAGACCATCGACATCGAAAACCGACGAAAACATTGATGAAGTACGAGTAACAGAAATGGTGGTCAATAACCGCAAATTAACCATCAGAGAGATAGCAGAGGACTTGAACATTGCCTATGAGTCCGTCCAAGACATTTTGGTTAACGATTTGGGTTTCCGTCTTATAGCAGCAAAGTTGGTGCCAAAAGATCTCAATTTCATACAAAAAAGAGACCGTGTTGACATCACAAAACAGATGACTTGCGAGGCTGAATCCGATCCCACATTCATCAAAAGGATCATTACTGGAGACGAGACGTAGGTTTATGAGTACGACACGCAATCCAGACATCAGGCAAGTGAATGGCATTCACCAAATGAGCCGAGACCAAAAAAACCACGTCATTTTCAGTCAAAAAAGAAGGCAATGCTCACGCTTTTCATGGATTACAATGGTGTAGTGCATCATGAATTTTTGCCAGAAGGCCAGACAGTAAACAAAGAGTATTACGAGTATTTGGGCGTTATGAGACGTTTGCGTGAAGCAATTAGCCGAAAGAGACCAGCATTGTGGGCAGAAAACTCGTGGATTCTGCACCACAATAACGCACCGTAGCACAGTGCCATCATTATTCGTAATTTTTTGACGAAAACTGCAACAAATACCATCCAACAGCCACCGAATTTACCTGATTTGGCTCCCTGTGACTTTTTTCTGTTCAATCGAGTTAAAAAAAAACACTACGGGGAACGCGTTTCAATAGCCGAGAGGAAGTAATGGAAAAATCGCAGGAAGCACTGATGGACATACCGAAAACCGAATATAAAAAAATGTTTCGAGGATTGGATCAAGCGTTGGCATAAGTGTGTTGCAGTCGATGGGGATTACTTTAAAGGGGACAATACAGATTTAGATGAAAAAACTTGTATTTTAAATTTTCTTAATACATTCCGAGTATACTGTAACCAAATCTCTCTATATTACCTTTGTTCGCCCCCTGCTTGAGTATGCCAGTCAAGCTTGGTCTCCCTTTCACCGGGTTCATGTTTCCCGAATCGAGGGTATTCAACGCCATGGAACGACCCTTTAATTTTACCTCCCTATCAAGACCGCCTCAAACTTCTAAATATGAATTCGTTAGAAGAACGTAGGAATATTGCTGACGTTCTTTTCATTAATCGTCTTCTCTCAGGTTCCATCGACTGTGCATCCATTTTGAACTCCATTTCCTTCAATACCAACCCCCGCAATCTACGTTGTTCTCGTCTCTTCTATCTACCGGTCCACCGCACCTCTTATGGCTCCAACGAACCAATCACCCCAATGCTCCGAAAAGTCAACTCAAACCTCTCCCTTTTTCATTTCCACCTGAGCACTCCTCGTCTCAAACAAGATCTCCTCCATTACTTCCTTGGTCCCTAGCTCTTAAGTCTTTCTATTAGTTTTTAAGTTAGATTAAGGTTGTATTAAGCCTCAGCCCCCACCAAAATTAAAAATTAAAAATTACTGTTCATCAATACCTTGCTCTATTTCCCTAGAGATTGTTGCACTTGGGTTTACGATTGACTGGACTAATCTTTTGCATTGGGAAATGCAAACTTTGCTAACTATTCCTGTTATCAAAGCTTCTAATTCTGGAGTCGCACTGGAGCTTATCGTAGCGCTATCGGCAGAGCGAGATGATTGGGGGTCTGGTTTGGTGGTAAGGACAGATGGACGTAGTATTGGATTCGACATGGTAATTCACTTGTTAAATTTTGTTTAAAACTCTTACATTAAGTTACTTTTTTTAATTTCGAATTAAATATTTTTAGAATCTTATACTTAGGCACTTTGCTTAGTTTCTAATTTAAAATTTGTTTAAAAATCTTGTATTTAATCACTTAGTTAAAATTTACCTAATAATAACTTAAACTATCTTACATAAAAATGATGACTCTGTGGTACATCTTCCAATGCTGGTGAAGGGGCTAATTCTTTTTTTTCCTCTTTTTGAAGTGACTTGGGCTCCTTTCATCACACTCCCTCGTTGGTGACAGGATCCACAGATTCTTGCCTGGATTCTTATTAGTTTGACCCTGGCTTGCAACAACACTCACTCTACTGCACTTTTTTTTCGCGATGAGCTAATTTAGGTCGATTTAAACGATTTGGTACGGGAACTTCTTGAGATCTGCTTCGCGGCGTTTACTGCGGTTTCACCAGGGCCAAACACGTTGGGAGCCAATTAAATTATTTTGAGTTCATTTAGTTTAAAAAAACTTTTTATTTAACAAACTTTACTGTTTCACGGTCACTTAAGAACTAACTTAACAATAATTTTATACTACCTATGATACTTATGTTTCTAATGCACTCCAATGTCCCACGGTTGCTCCAGACGCACCGCCAGCATTTCCGTTGATCGTTGTCGTCCGGTGACACAGGTGTTGGGTCACATATCCGGCATGTGGCTAACGAATTGTGGGAAAAGAATGTGTTCACGCTGCCCTCTCGTGAACTCAACGGAGGTATTGTTCGTTAACTTATATGCACAATTGCATATAGAATGCCAACAATTTCATGTCATAATTCATCAGCACGGCTTCTGGCAAGGTACCTCAACACCAGATAAGGTAGGAAAACAATGTTAAATAAAATGCCTCAAGTAATCAAATATACACATACATTGTACGAAATCCTGAAGGACCAATAAACACATGATAAGAGCCAAAGCACATATTCTTTAAAAAAAATAAATCAGAATTTATCATAAAGTAACTTTATGATCATAAACACCATAGAATACCATATATTGTACGACAGTTCTCGTACTTGCCTTTACAAAAAATTGTTTGCAGTAGTAATGACAAGCGACAGCAAAAGTTGCCTAGGGCTCTCTTTTAATCTTCCCTATAGGATTATTTTAATTGAATCTTCCCATTCTTTCAGTTTTTTGTTGAGAGCTTTATAACGAAAAATAATAAAAAAAAAATTAAAAACCTTCTTGCAAACGCATCCCTCCTCGGTGCTGGTGCTTTTTCTTCTTTTTTATATCCTTAGATTGAAATTTCTTTAATTAAAAATTATTCATTGAAAAGCGGTTGGACCTCAGACGGTATGTCCACATCTTTTATATTAGAACTTTTTCACATTTCAGAATTCCTAACCGAAGACAGAAATTCCATAAAAAGTTGCTCCAGAACGTAAGAAAAGATGCTGTATTGCCCTGAGGATGTCCATTTTTCGCCTTTCAACATTGATGTCGTAAACCTCAATTTACAGTCCCATAAATTATCTCGCCACAGAGTAGCGCAGCAGTTGCGTAGATGATGAAATGAACTTGAATATAAATGAGGGAATATTTTATTTGGGCCACCCATGGGCTTACGAGTACAAGTACTCGGATCTATTGGTTAAGGACTTTGACCACCATTACATACGACATAAAGAGACGGTCGCCCATATGTTAGGATTACTGGGGGCATCCGTTCTGGCGGGTGGCTGAATGTATTATTATCCCCAGTAACAGATGATAGAGGTTTTGCATATTATCAACTTATAAGCAAAAGTCGAAACTTGTAGTTTAATTCGTTAAATCAAAATATATCATTATTCTTGCTTTCAAAAGAAGGGGTTACGCACATGTCAGGTTCGTGAAGAATTATTTAAATGCCAACGGTCTGTAGGACATTAACTCATATACAGCGAAAATGTATATTAGATGGTCGTAAGTATTTACATATTGTGATTATGGATGCAGATTGAAATTCTTTAGTCATGTATGTGAGATTTATCTATTGATTGTAAATAGGTTGCCTAGGTTGGGGTAGAACAACATAAATATTTATATCATTCTGGACAGTGTTGTGCAAATAAAAAGGTCCAACCCTGGATTTGTTGAAATTGAAAAGCGTATCGGGTTTTGGTACATAACGTTCCTATTAATCTTCGAGTTATGTAAGAAGCAATGCAATTTTGAAGGATTTCTCATGAAAAACCGGACAAATCAATGAAAAGTTTGGATGAATAACAAATACAGGGTCATCCACTTTGTGGTTCCGAAAGGGAATTTAAATAAAACACATTTATGAGTTAGATTTCGTTTAAGTTTTAATTTTAGTATATTGTTTGAATCTTGCCATTATGAATGGAACATAAGATTAAAATGTTCTCCACGGAAGTTGCTGCATGACTTGATTCTGACAAGGTAGTTTTCGATGACTTTCCGACACATATTGGGCAATAACTCGGACATGACTTGGCGAATATTCGTCGGGAAAGAAACCCAACGGCGACAAATCGCACGATCTTGGTGGCCAGTTCACATCACCAAAACATGGAATAGCTCGTCCAGCAAATTTTTCTTGCAATAAAGCCAAAACGGGTCGTGTTGTGTGAGATATGGCACCGTCTGGTTGAAACCACACATCTTCCACATCCATATCTTCGATTTGAGGCCAAACAAATTCAGTTAACATTTCGCTATAGCGATGAGGATTGACAGTGACGGTTACACCTTCCTCATTTTGGAAGAAGTATGGACCAAGAACACAACCAGGCCAAATTGCACGCCATACAGTGACTTTTTGTGCATGCAATAGTCTTTCGACAGTTACATGTGAATTTTCACTTCCCCATATGCGACAAGTTTTTTGATTAACGTATCCACCTGGTGATAAATGAGCCTCATCAAATTGGTTATCTAAACGCTGATGTTCAAGCACCCAATCGGCTATGTTCTACGCATTCCGTGGTTAGCTGGCTTCAATTCTTGAGTGTGTTGAACTTTATAAGTGTATGAATGCAAATCTAAATGCAAAATATGCTACAACGTGCCGTAAGATAAACCCAAATGCTGTGCTCGCCTTGAAATCGATAGATTTGGATCTTCTTCAACACTTTCACTAATGGCAGCCATATTTTCTGCAGAGCGTTAATTTCGATGATTGATAGGCCTTAACATATCTGTAACAGAGCCAGTCTCTTAGATTTTTTTGCTTATATGAGGTGGCGCAAAAGTTGTTACCCGATACCCTTTGGCTGTATATTTTTTATGAATGAAAACACTTCTTGATGTCTTAAATATTTTTCCGTTAAGTCGAGAAAATCATATCGGCTAAGTGGCTGCCGCTAGAATTGATGGCCATCCGAGCCCGATTTGTGGCATTTTCCATCACTCTTGCCAGAACTTCCGACGATAGGTCCTCGCATTCTCGAGGGATATTCTCTTTGGGGGCTTCAAGAGTCTGAGGCTTGTAGACATAGACTCCTGACTTCAAAAAACCCTACAAAAAGAAGTCTGGAATGGTTAAATTAAGCGATCTTGTCGGCCAGTGCAAATCGCCGAAATGCAGTCCTCAGAATTGCGGTTGTGTCTGGCGCAGTTCGCGCCGGTGCTTCATCTTGTTGGAACAATATATTCTCCAGTCCGAATTCATCCAATTGAGAAAGGAGAAAGTCGTTAAGCATGGCTCTGTAGCGCTCGTCGTCCACAGTAGTCGTTTGCGCTGCGGCGTTTTCGAAAAAATAGGGCCCAATGATGCCTCTAGCGTAAACAGCACACCATGTAGTAACTTTGAGCGGATGTAATGGCTCGTCGTGGGTTATACGCGGATTTTCGGTGCCCCAGAAGCGATAATTTCGTTTATTCACATATCCACAGAGATGGAAATGGGCCTCGTCGCTCATGATGATTTTCGATGAGAAGTTGTTTCCCCCGTGGTCGAGATTCAAGATGGCTTGGGCGTAGGTTACATGCTCTTGGCGGACAACAGCTAACAGTTGATGCATTGTCTGCACTTTGTAAGGGAACATCTTATAGTCTTTCACCAAAATTCTCTCTAAAGACTGCCGATTTATGTTCAATTGTGTGGCACGTCGCCTGGTCGATACTCCGGGGTCCTCGGCGGCATCTTCAACCACAGCTGCGATATTCTCAGCAGAACGGCGGCTCCGACGCTAGCCAGACCTGGCAGTATCTCGTGTTGTCTCATACTCTTCTCGGCGAGCGGCTAAACTTCGTAGTGTTTTTCAACTTGGTGTTGGATGACCGCAAACACCACGGACGAATTATTCCCCATTCTTTAGGAGTATAGCGATTCATGTCTTATTGAACTGAAGTAGAATTTACATTTGCCGCAAAAATTATATCATCTTCCGATAGGGAGATGACTTTTGCGCCTTCTAGTAGTACGCTCAGATGGACGATTAAGTCGACCATCATCTGCTCGAAATACGCGAAACGTACCTACTACAGAATCACTATTTTTGTAGTAAGTTTTCACAATTTTAACACGTTAAATGGCGAGCCTTAAACTGCACATACCATATACAGTCTTGTATGCTAGTTCGGTATGACGAATGTCATTGAAACAGGGATGCCAAATCCGGAGCACGAATTGGATCTTAGGATGTGCAAATTGAAAAAGTAGTGACAAAACAGAAGTCAAATGCACCCAAAAAAATATCTGGCATGGACTTGAGACTGGTAGAACATAGATGCTCTTCACTCTCTTGTTTTTCCCATTAAGTATGTTTAAGCTTCTTGTCATGTAAGTTACAGAATTGAAAATTCTTTCCAATTTTGAATTTTGTGGAATAAAGACTGATTTTTTTGAACGTGTTGTATTTTATTTTTATTTTTCATGAAAACACATGTAACTCGTGGTGGTAAAGCTAAACTGACAAGGGAATTATACTGCCATATGGCATCAGTAGGCTCACAATAGGTTCGTCTCTTCTTCTGAACAAGGACGGAGCCGTTCATGAGCTCCAGGAGTAGAAGAAACGGGGTAAACATCGGCTTCTTCAGCAGATAAAAAGGAGGTGTTGGTATTGAGAAGTTGTACTCCAGGAATAGCGTACGAAAGTTTTACCAACATGTAAAAAGAACATGCCAAAGCAAGAAGACCCGTACATAAACCTTGTTTTAGAGTCACTGGCGGCACTGAGAATATGGAAGAACTTTTCCTGCAGATTGTATAACGGCGATGAAGATCAAGATCCCGCCGTCAGGCAAAATAGACCATTAGACCATTAGACCATTAAACTTCGACGATGATAGCCAAAATTTCCGTCCACCTGACCAAAACGACATAAGGATAGCAATGTCTAAATTGAAAATCAACGGCTTACTGGTCAAGGTATTCAAAGCTGCTGGAAATGATTTTGTAGAGTGTATGCCTGATGAATAGAATCTCAGTCTTATTTGCCCGATCAACAAAAGAGGAGGCCCTCTCAACTGCGCTAACTATTGAGGTACAAGTCTCCTCAAGATCGGAAACAAGATTTTATCTGCCATATCGTGTGAAAGTTTGAAACTCTTCGCCAACAACCTGACTGGTTTCAATGCGGTTTCAGACCAGGAAAGTCCACAATCGACCAAATTTTCACACTCCGGCAAATTCTGGAAAAAACCCAAGAAGTCTAAATCGATATCCACCATCTTTTCATCGATTTTAAGGCATGACTGCACTTATAGATAGATTTATAGAACCATGTCATCGCTGCCAAACTAGTCCGTTTGTGAAGAATCACATCGATCCCGGCAGAAAACGGCGCATCAGTCACCTGAGATGGCTGTAATATGTAGAGCGAATGGACATCAATGTTCCGACCCGCAGAGTCTTCGAATCCAACCCGGAGGGATAGCGCATTAGAGAAAGACCTCATCTTCATCAAACATTTAAAACCAACGTTCACCGGTACCTCTCTTTCTATTCTCCCTGACTTGTAGAACGGGATCTGAAGTGACCTGAAGTGCGCAACTGCAGGCAGTCAGCTAAAGACCGGACTCACTGGGGAGGCTTGTTTGATGAGGCCCAGGTTCACCCCGAACTATAGCGCCACCTAAGTAAGCGCCGCCAGATTTTTCCGGGGGAATTCAGGTAAAGTATTTTATAGGAGTCAACAATACGTTTCGTGAACTCAAGACTTGTGGAAGAAAGTCATCTTCTCTGGCGAGTCTAAATTTAGGCTACACATCGGAGATACAAGTATCCTCGTAGGTACAAAGTCGAGGAAGAGGGTCGGTGCCAATTGTCTTCCAAGGATGTCTCAAAAATTGAAGATATATTGGTTTGGGATGGTTTTCATGAAAAAGGAAGAGTTCGATTTTGCCTTATAAACCCAAGGGTTTAATTGCAGATGCTACATGCTACATCGGTGAATTTCAGAAATTTATTTTCCAAGTACTCCATTTCATACCGCACAAATCTTGGAATGCCGCTTATTTGGAAAGTGATTCTATTCAAGATTTGCATCACCAGATTAAAAATTGTATTCTCACCGTGCACTTGAATAATTCTACCAAAACACTTAAGTTTTGGATAACGAGACTACCTTTCAACAAAGTCAGGAATAAAAATATACTTAGAACCGAATATATGAAGCATCCTAACAATAGGAATACAAAAATATTCTTTAAATTCGAAAAAGGAATCCCCATCTGTCGCGATAACTATTATTGAAATAAATTTAATTTGGCTAATGGAAACCTACAAAAATAGTGGCAGATAGGTAATAACATCTTGAACCAAGCTTCCGTAACTAAGAAACTCGTGTAATGACGGCTTATTTTCGGACCTCAACATTCCCAATACTCAAACAGACGAGTTGAGTTGTGATTTGTGTTCGGTTTTTCGTAATTTCTATGACCTACTAGATGCTAGACATTGTCCTCTGTAGCCGCATCGGAGGGCCTGCCGCTGCGGACTTGATCGGTAGTGGAGTTGCGGCCACCACGAAACTCTCGAAACAAATATTTGACGGTGTAATCTGACGGAGCATTAGCCCCATAATATTTATCCAACTTTTCTTTTGTTTCCTTCGCCGTTTTGCCTCTCAAAAAATAATGTTTTATGAGAGAACGAAAATCGTTTTTGTCCATACTCAACATGACGCCAAACACGTCAACAACAATCAGCTGCCAAAACAAAACTAAAGACAATATCGCACTGAAATGTGGCATGTTTGCCTAAATATGAACGGACTTCAAGGCACCATAACCTTTTTTGCAGTAGCAGCGCATTCTGGTGGTCAAAGAGGTCACTTTTCACTCCATCTAATATTGCAGACAAATACTCTTGGTTTCGAGCCAATAACTGGTCTTGAAACTTTTAACTACTGTGCTTGTGGTTATGACGGCGATTTTAACGTGCTAGGACTTATTTATATCAATTCCCTATTTAAACGTAATTTTAATGCTTTGATGACTGCGTTCGAAGATGACATAGCTTGTTCCTATAGTTCCGACAGTCTTTTGAACTTAGTATCTAATATGAATTGGGATTTTAACTTATTAACGCTGTTGAAGGTTGCTACAACTTGATCAGTTATTATACAAGCCGCCGATCATAGGTTCTGTTGAGTGGAGGGACTGTCAGCAGTCCATACCAGGACCTTAAATGGTTGCCAGGAGCCTCGAACTACGGTCTGGTCCTGACTTGAAGAGATAGGCCCCCCGTGGGACCCCCCGTGGTATGGATCTATGAAGGTGGCATACAACACGCTTATATCCAATGGTATCCGGGAGTTTCTTGCTCTACCTAGTAACCATAAATCGGTTAAGTCCAAATGGGTTTTCAAGATAAAACAGGACAAGAAATGAATGGTGGAGCGATATAAAACCAGATTAGTCGCGAAGGGTTGCAGTCAAAAATTTAGCACGGATTATAAAGAGACATTTTCCCCAGTTGTCCGCTACTTTTCGATTCGGATCATTTTGTCGTTGTCAGCCGAGTTTTACTTATTTGTACATCATTTGGACATTATTTCGGCCAGCGGGAGTACTTCGTTGATAAAAATAATCCTGTCCTAGTCTGTAAAATGAAAAGGACTATCTATTATTTAATATAGTCTGGACGAGAGTGGAACCATTAGATAGACAGTATATTGACGAAAATTGTATTCTGGAGGTCTAGTGTAGAGTCGTGCGTTAATACTATCAAAATTAGAAGCGAAACAAATATTGTGGCTGTCGTCAACATACATTTAACTGGCGTGTTCGAGCTTAGAGAGCCTTGAAAGTCTACAATACGATGTCTTGGATAAAGGTCCTGCGGAATATTTCCTGGGAATCGAAATAAGCAACGAAGGTAATCTTGTGAGCACTTTGTGAAAACACTACATCAAAAATCTACTGCATGATCTGCGAATGGAGCAAACCAGGTTCAGAGCCAGTTTTTTTTTTTTGCTGAGAAGTTTGGTCATGGATTACGAGTATCTAAAGGAAAATAAGACCGTTCAATAGAGGTTTTATAAGGACTAACTTGATAAAAGCTTCGGTTTCGATTCCAAGAGATTCCAGAAAAGTTAAACTGTAATGCCTGTTAGATTAAATATGGAAATTTCTGAGTTCAAATCACTTGCCGATTTACACTGAGCTCCGGGTTTCTGGGCTGTTAAACACTTGTATCAAGGTAGTTTATCGTTGGACAATTTTCAGTCGTTCGCACGACGTGGTCATTGATTCATTTGAACAAACAATTAAAAGAGCAACCGATATATCCATCCCAAAAAGACAATGTTTTTACCTACTCAAATCAACTGCCTGCTCATATACTACACCTGGTTCATTTGCGAAATTCTGAGTGGAGAAGATGGATTCGATACAGGCTGGACATATTCAAAACTAACCTTAAGATTCTAAACTACCAAATCAAAAACGAAATTCAAATTTTTGGAAATCAAAAATGGAACAATCTGTTATCTGGTTTTGATAAAGGATCCAAGGTTTTTTGGAAAGTTACAAAAATAATAAAGAAAAAAAGCTGAAATATACCACTCCTTCGAGTTCAAAATGATGTTTTTGTAACTCAGGCAGAAAAGGCAAGTATTTTGGCTGAATTATTTTGCCAAAATCACAAAGTTTCAGCATACCTGAGTAACTCTTTTACTGAAAATCTTGTAAGAAATAAACTTAGGGAATTAAGTAGTATCCCTGCAAAACAAAATTCAGAATTAACTATTAGCAACAGCCTCGAGTGCGTAAATGCAAAATCCAATATTTTCGTCTAAGAGTGTGTATCATTAGTTGAATGCTACCATGTCTTGATGTATTTGCCATATGATGAGATCGGTAAGCGTGCCTTCTTTTGCCAAAATAGGTGGATGTCATTGCTCGTCGTTGATGTCAGCGTTTTCCAATCGGCCTGACACTCGTAGTATGCCAGTTGTATGATCCAAAAAGGGAGCCAATGAAATGATTTTACTTGAAGGTGAAATGGTTTGGCCTTTGTGAAGTAATGCTAGTTTTGAACCAAAGAACCGCTGCTGCTCTGCTTTAATGTGCCATTGAAATGCCAATTCCTGTTCCTCTGCGGAGATAGTGTGATGTCTTTTGCCTCGATGAGCCTTTTTCCAACGAAATATAATTGCTGTGGTACGAAGTAATTTGCCAAGATCGCTGAATCTCTCAACTAAAAGTATTTGAGCCTGCTTATCATCTTGCCATTAGTATGTCTGCAATGAAAGTGTCGATCCTGCCCGAGCCAGTTTGGATTTATGCGATTTCGTCTCAGCTTCTATTGATTCTGCCTCCTGTGCTGTGAGAACGTTAAGTAGTGCCACAGGATAATATTCAGGTAATGGGCCTTGCCACCAAAGAGAATGTGTAATCAATGTTGCGGGACTAATACCACGACTTGCGCAATCTGACGGATTGAATTGAGTACAAATATGATTCCAATTAGCCACACTTGAATGCTCTTGAATGAATGCCACTCTGGAAGCTACGTATTGTTTGAGCTGTGAAGAGTTTTTATTAAACCAATGCAAAACGATTTTTGAATCACTCCAAAGGGTGTATGTAAGTCCTTCCAAATGCAAAGCCATACGAATATCCTTCATTAGGTTGGTAAAGGAAATGAGCTGCACAAAGCTCAAGCTCAAGCTTGTTTTGATTGGAGCCATCTTCGTTTTTGCTTTTTTATCCTGGTTACATGTGTGCCATCCTTCTGCTTAGTGCTGAGATATAACACTGCAGCATATGCCTAATTCTAGCATCGCAAAAGCCATATAAATGTGATGAAGTTTCTTGCGACATACCAAGCCAACGAGGTATCCGAATTGCCTCCACTTCTTTCAGTTGATTGCGCAACGTGAGCCATTCATTGAGTATGTCAGGTGGTATTGGTTCATCCCAGCCCAAGCCAGCCTGCCATAGTTTCTGGATGATAAGCTTAGCCACAATGACAATAGGTGAAAGCATACCAGTTGGGTCATATAACCTCGATACCTCGGTATCAACACACTGACGAAGAAGACTTATTCCGCAATGCAACTATTGACGTACTGCACCGACACAAAAGTAGACTGCTGACAAGACTAAAAACCTTGTACAGACAGTTTACTGACAGACATAACCCGGAGATCATGACATTGAAGTCATCGATTAAAAACCTCCAAACATTAATAAAGGAAAATTACAGAAACTCTGTAAGTTTGTATTGGAACAATAAAATTCGGGCTGTAAACACCAGCAACCCGAATATGTTCCCGCAAATAAATAAAATATTTCGGAGAAATAATCAAAACGACCTTCCATATCTCAAAATCGTCCGAACGACGAACAACGAACAAATACTTGTAGCAGCAGGCATTGATCCAAATGAGGCAGTTGATGACGACAACTTCTTTGTGATCGAGGATCCGCAGGAGAAGGTAGAGGCTATAGGAGCGACTTTCCAGGAAGTGTACAAGGCGAATGACATCATTGGCCCGAACCACGACCTGGAGAGTCAAGTCCTTGGGCACAACTTCTGCCTTCGAAATGAAATTGTGAATTGGCGATTCGAGAACTCGGGTTTCATCCAGTTCAGTGACGAGAATATGGCAAATAATGTCATCACCAACGAAAGGGTATTACCACCGTCCATTTCGAAGGAAGAGCTCCAATCGATCTTCGAATCGCTTAGAAGTAAGAAATCAGTGGGAACCGATGAAATACCGAACATTGTGCTTCGACATCTCCCACTAGAAGCGGTGATCATTTATACCACCCTGTTTAATAATGCAATGAATAATGCACATTATGCAGCGCATTGGAAAACTGCGGTGGTACATCCCATTCCCAAAAGGGATAAAGACACATCCAATCCGGCAAATCTCCGCTCGATCAGTCTTCTGCCAAACATCAGTAAGGTTTTCGAGAAGGTAATCAATAGAGTCCTGACTAAGTGGGTTGAGGACAAACATATAGTTCCGGATAATCAATTCGGTTTCAAGGCGGGGCATGATATCATTCATGCCGCGTCTAAACTGGTTTCTGATATCCAATGGAACAAAGGCAAGAAACAGTGCACTGGTGCCTGCCTGATTGACTTGGAAAAAGCCTTTGATACCGTATGGTTAGAGGGACTCTTTTTCAAGCTGGACAGGTTGGGCATTAGTAAACCACTTCTGTATATTCTTTTTAATATGCTCTCCAGTAGACAGTTCATCGTGAAAAATGGCGATGTGACTTCTGCTGGAATATTTAACATTGAAAACGGTCTGCAACAAGGTGCGGTAAATTCGCCGATCCTATTCAACATTTACACAAGTGATCTGATAGGTTCACTTCACCATGCCATAGCGTACGCAGACGACTTAATCGCATACAGGTCATGTCCAAAGATCGAGGTTATCAATATACTTTTGCAACGTGACTTCGATAAAATTAAGCCATATTGCGATGACTGGAAGTTCAAAATCAGAAATGGGAAACCATTTTGTTTAGGACGCCTTTGTCTGAGGCCTCTAGGGATACCAGAAAGAATTGGCGAAAGTTCTCTATCGTCGGACAACATGGACAGCCACTTGCTTGTCGAAATGTAGTCAGATACCTTGGGATCTGGCTAGATCAATATCTATATTTTAACAAACATATAGATGTTGCTCTGGCCAGAGCCTTACAAGGAACTGTTTTATAACAGCCAACTCGATGCGAGGGTGAAGGTGATCTGCTACATGGCCCTTATCAGGCCCATGCTTGTATTTGGATGTCCTGTGTGGTTCAACGTGAGATCAAGTTTGTTGGAAAAGATTCGGGTGTTTGAGAGGGCTTGTCTTAGGACTTGTCTTCGCTTATACAGAACACCCGAATCTGAGTACATAAAATTCTATCGTAATGAGGTCTTGTACAATAGGGCGAACCTAATAAGAGTGGACAATTTCGTCATTAAGTTGACTCGAAGGCACATTGCAAGAGCAATGACCTCATCGAACAACCTGATCTCCGGGGCTTACTACCCTAATTATATGTATCACGAGAGAGTTCGCTTTGACGGCTTTATTCCTCCAGAAGCGTTCTTCTACTTAGATAGTAAAGGTCTGATCCAGGACAGATTGGCGGTGCCGCTAATCTTCCACGTCGCTCGAACAGCTGCGGACAGGCGACTCAACTACGATAGAGACGTCGCACACGGCAGTGCGGAGCGTCTCCGGTCCAGTAGAGCGGTAGGGAGTCGCGACATGAGGGATGTTGCTCAGCAGCACCAACAATTTTGGTGGCTTTTTGAAGGAGAGGATGCTTCGTCGTCGAATTCCTCCAATACTTGATAGCTTCATGTGAAGCAAAGTGGGTCGCCTAATTTTTGTTTTTGTTTTAGCGTTGGCCGGCTTACATAGTTTTAAGTAGGAGTGAGTTATATTTAAGAAAAAAAAATATGTATAAAAAAAAAAAAAAATTAATAAAGATAAAAAATCAAAAAAAAAAACACAACAACATATATGTATATATATATGTACGAGGGCGGATCAATAAGTCCGTGACTTTTGGATTAAAACACAGATTTTTTGATAAAGAAATAATTTTATTTTTCAACGTAGTCTCCCTTGAGCTCTATACACTTTGTCCAACGCTTCTCCAATTTTTTTATCCCTTCCAAAAAAAATGTTTTGTCGAGGTCCTCAAAATAGGCCTTTGTTTGCGAGATGACTTCATCATTGGAGTCAAATCTTTTTCCACCAAGCCATTTCTTCAGGTTTGGGAACAAGAAGTAGTCGCTCGGAGCCAAATCTGCAGAATAGGGTGGATGAGGGAGCAATTCATAGCCCAATTCATGGATTTTTGCCATGGCAACTGCACATGTGTGCACCCTTGCATTGTCTTGGTGGAAAAGAACTTTTTTCTTGGCCAAATGAGGTCGTTTTTTTTTTTCAAATCGTCATTGAATCGGTTCAATAAGTTGGCATAATATTCCCCATTGATTGTTCTTCCCTTTTGAAGGTAGTCAATGTGGATTATCCCGCGTGCATCCCAAAAAACAGTCGCCATAACTTTATTGGCTGACAAACCCACCTTGGCCTTCTTTGGCGCCGATTCACCCTTAGACACCCACTGTTTTGACTGTTGTTTGTTCTCTGGTGTGTTGTGATGGATCCATGTTTCGTCCACGGTTACAAAACGGCGCAAAAACTCCTCCATATTGCGATTAAACAACGCCAAACCTTCCTGTGAAGTTGTTACACGATTGCGTTTGTGGTCGACTGTGAGCAAACGCGGCACCCATCTTGCGGAAAGCTTTCTCATGCCCAAGTGATCATTCAAAATTGAAACCACTGAGCCATGCGAGATCCCTACGGCTTCCACAATCTCTCGCACTTTCAATCTTCGGTCGGCCAACACCATATCGTGAATTTTTTCGATTGTTTCGGGTGTAGAGACCTCAACTGGGCGTCCAGGACGTTCGGCATCTTCAGTGCTTGTACGGCCACAACGAAATTCAGTAAACCACTTTTTTACCATTGAAATCGATGGTGCAGAGTCCCCATAGTATTTATCAAGCTTAGCCTTGGTCTCGGTAATGGGTTTTTTTCGCAAGAAATAATGCTTAATAAGCACACGAAATTCACTTTTTTCCATTTTCTCCTCAAATTAGTGAGTAGTCTGATAAAAATAGCTGTCAAACACAAACTAACTGACGCAGCAAGTTTAAATTTCGACAGCAGTCAACTGACAGATGCCTGTTGAGGTCAGAAATTCAAAAAGTCACCCTCGTATATATGTACGAGGGGCGTTCAAACTATTCTCGGTATCGGGGTGAAGCTGTGGTTGTATATATAAATTGACTTATTCATCTAGTAATACTATTATTTTAGTGCATTCATGTAAAATTTCATATAAATGTGATTATTAATTCGCGTTTTATCTCTAGTTAAACAGAATCATAATGGGAACTGAGACGATGATGGTGAAAATTGAGCATCGCGCTGTAATTAAATTTCTCACTAAGCAAGGAAAAAGTCAAAAAACTATTCATGAAGAGATGGTGGCTGTTTACCAGGGTTCCGCACCTTCATTATCAACTGTGCAAAAGTGGTCAAGTGAGTTCAAGAGAGGCAGAGAGAGCATTGAAGGTGAAAATGATGGCAGAGATCACCAAGCTTTCAATTGTTACCATTCACACCATTCTTCATGACCATCTTAACCTTTCAAAGGTCAGTGCAAGGTGGGTGCCACGAATGCTCACAGCGCCTCAGAAAAAAGTGAGAATCGCATGCTGTAGAGAGCTTTTGGAGATGTGTAGTGAGAACGCGGACGGTGTTATGGATCGAATTGTTACTGGGGACGAAACATGGGTCCACCACTATGACCCTGAA
Organism: Volucella zonaria; assembly: GCA_963966105.1. NCBI lineage: Eukaryota > Metazoa > Arthropoda > Insecta > Diptera > Syrphidae > Volucella > Volucella zonaria. The sequence continues at coordinate 11,914,573 of OZ014530.1, forward strand.
AGCAAACAAGAGTCTACGCAGTGGCATAAAAAAGGAACAGACCCCCCGAAGAAGTTCAAAGTCACTCCGTCTGCCGGGAAGCTCATGGCCACAGTTTTTTGGGACTCAAAGGGAATCTTGCTCATTGAGTACAAAGAAAAAAGGTGAAACCATCAACGCCACATACTACGCTTCCACTTTGCATAATTTGCGGGAGGAAATTAAAAAGAAAAGACGGGGTAAACTCGCAGCGGGTGTGTTGCTTCTTCATGACAACGCTCCTGTTCACACGGCGCGAATTTCCAAGGCTGCTGCGCGAGATTGTGGTTTCGAAGAAATCCAACACCCACCCTATAGTCCAGACCTTGCCCCTAGTGATTATTTCCTGTTTCCGGATTTGAAAAAATGTCTTCGTGGAAAAAGATTTTCGGATGATGAAGAACTCAAGTCGGTATTTTGCAGAGAAAGAGGAAATTTATTTTTTTGAGGGTTTAAAAAAGCTTATCTCAAGATGTAACAAATGCATTGATGTTAGGGGAGATTATATTGAAAAATAAAAATAATTTAAATTGAATTTGCATTTTCCTTCATATCGATACCGAGAATATATTGAACGTCCCTCGTATGTATTAGATGTATGTAAGTAGGTTAAGTAGATTAAAATTTATTTGTAGGTAGTTTGTAGGATTTTAGTTTTAAGTTTTATAATAAAATAAAAAGAACAGTCCTGTTACTAAGTTTTTTTGTAAAAAATGTTTTCTTAGTTTTAATTATAATTAATAGAAATAGTATAGTATAGTAGTAAGGTACGTCGAAAGACATAATTTAAGTGTTAGGTTTAACTTAGAGTGCCCGCATGGGGCCAGTAAGTTAGAATAAGATAATTTTAAGTTAATTAAGCTAACTTTTAAGCATTTTTTTGTCTAGCAAGTAAGAGTAAATTAAGTGAAACAATAAAAATGCATATGAACTGAACTTGCTGCATTGCTGAGAATCGTTCGCTTGGTGTTAGATGCATGTTCGTCCAAGCGCACGCGATAAAATAGTTCATCGGTTGATGAATCCTTATGCAAGCCAAGAACAGTTGTTTCCGCTAATTGCAAGTTCATGTCGCCTGTGCCAGATGGATGTGGAAATTGTGCCAAAACCTCAACGTTGTTTGTTTTCCATTTACGTAGGTAAAAATGACCTTCTTGTAGGACCGATGCCACATCCTGTCCCAATTGAGTAGCCTGCTGAACGGTAGGAGCACTAGTCAGGTAGTCATCCACGTAGAAATCATTTAAAATGCTCTGACGGGCAGCCAAGATTCTGGTGTCGTCCAAAAGTTTGTGACAATGATCCATACCACACTGAATCATTGCTCGAATCGCCAAATATGGGCCACTTTTTGTTCCATATGCCACCGTAGCCAATAGGTATGGTCGTATGGGTTGATCAGCTGCATCCTGCCATAATATTTGCTGCCATTGTCTATGCCTCGGATCCACACGTACTGCCTAAACATTTTCTCGACATCAGCTGTTATCGCAATGCCGAAGAGCCTAAACCGATGAATGATGTTTACCAGCAATTTCTGAATTGGTGGGCCAGCCAACTGTGTGTCGTTCAATGAAATGCCATTCGTTGTTTTGGCTGACGCGTTAAAGACCACCCTAAACTTACTGGTTACAGCGTGATGCGGTATGAAATATACCTGTGATGGATCTCCATGGTTGTCTCAAACTGGATGCATATGGCCAAGTTGTTGGTAGTCTGTTATAAATGCGATGTATTTCCGCTTGAGTTCAGGATCAGAAGCCAGTTTCCATTCCAATTGATAGAATTGCCTCAGAGCCAGTTGATGTGATGATCCAAGCGATGGTGCGTCTGCCCGGAATGGCATCTGCACCTCATAAAAGCCACTTTTTAATTGCTTGTGTGTCTGTACGAAGATCTGCTCACAATATTTGATAGCGGTTCAATCTGAATCCCTCTGATTAATGTCATCCACACCAAAGATTTTTCGAAGAAGTTCGTCAAGATGTTGATCCTCCTCAGTTCTCCGTTAAGTCATGGACCGAAATGCCAAAGAACCTGCCTGAGTAGCAGTAGCTGGGCCAAAGACCACCCAGCCAAGATGCGTACGTTGTGCTACTGGTTCATTACCCTCGCCTCAAACAATACCATCCGTGATTAGTTGTCCCCATATATCTGCTCCACTTAATGCATCGATCCTGCCAGTTTTCCCAAATGTGTCGTCGGCCAATGATATGTTGCGAAGATGCTGCCAACATTGATCTGCCACCTCTGCCACTGGTGTTTGTGATGTAATCGATGTGATGATGTGGAAGTTCGCACGCAGCTCGAATGATGGTTTAGCAATCGACCTCATCTGGAGGTCTGCCCGGCCTCGAGTGTATTCGCAAATGTTGTTGCCAATGCCTTCAACTTGAACAGTACATCTATCCCTAGGAAGAGCCAATTGATTGAATAGATGGGAAGTAATAAAACTGACATGTGATCCTGGATCACAGAGTAGTCGACAAGAGTTACTGGTAACCGTGAATGCCTTAAATGAGTTGTTCAGTCAATATTGATTACGTGGAGGTTGACCACTGCCAGAAGCTATTGAGGTTGTAGGAGCGGATTGCGCTGTCGCCTGTGATGTTCCTTGTGATGTCACGCCAGTTTTCGTTGTGCCTGTATTTGAAGCGATTGCCTGAGATCCCGATATGGATGCCCTTGGTCCACGACATAGCAAAGTATGATGCCTGCCATTACATACACGACAATTGGTTGATGAACAAATGCTTGTTGAGTGACCTGGTTTTAAACAATTAAAGCAAAGATTAGAGCCTTTCAATTTCCCGAACCGTTCCGCAACTGGAATTGCCAAAAGCTTGTACTGTCATTACAGTACGCGCAATGACCTGGTACTGTTGCTGCCAAATTTGTCCTCACCAGTCGGGGAATGCTGTTGCCAGAACGAAATGCGGTGTTAACCCGATTGCCAGATGTTGAAGATATAGCCAAATGTTGCCTAGGTGTGGACAAGCTCTTTGAAGGCCATTGTAATACGTAAGCACTCAAACTGTGTGCCCTAGGCTCCACAAAGGTAAGTAGCTCGTCTAAGGTGGGAATTTCTTGCGTAATGCGACTCATTCCCCATGCCTGCTGTGTTGTTGTTGGTAACTTTGATACCACGATTGGTACCACCAAAACGTCCCACTTGTCCACTGGTAACTTCATAACCGCCAGTGCGCGCAAAGATTCACGCACCGTATCGACCATGGATAGCAATGCACTGGTCGACTCTGAAAGGAGCGGCTGCATGCCAACGAAACGTGCCACATGTATATCAGCCAATTCCCTGGGGCTGTCATACCTATCCTTCAGCGCCTTCCAAACGTCTTCATAACCCTCGGTGTACATGCCATCCACTAGTGCCACTGCATCGCCTTGGACAGCCTAGCGCAATTTGCCTAACTTGTATGCCTCTGGAGCCACCTGTGAGTGAATCAAGGTCTCGAATGAATTTTTAAATGCCAGCCAATTGCGTAAGGTGCCATCAAATTTTGGAACGGATAGTCTTTCTAATCGCCACAATGCGTAGGCCACAACCACGATTATTCCAAGTCTCACATCGATCGTTCCCGGGTTTCGGCACGAAAAATGTTCAATTCGCACGCGATATGATAGCTTACCGCGGTAACTGGCATCAGCTGGAAGTCCGTAAAGAAATTCAAATAAAAAAACAAACTCTGTGTATGTATGTCAAGGCAATCTATTGTATTTATTGAAATAAACTAAGCAAAACCAAGAAAAAGGATAAACCACGACCAAATGGATTCAGATCTTATCGAAGACAAAAAAAGAACTGTCATCTCCTTTATGGAAATGGGTTTACATGATGCAGTTGGTGTTACCACTTCGTCATAATATTAAACAGTTTGTATCGACACTCGCCCTCAAAACTATACATTTCATTAGATATTTATGAAAGACCTAAGTTCTTGACAAAATTGCTATGCTTGGTTTTCGAAAGATTTTTGGTGAAACTATTAGCTACCATCCCAGCAGTGGGAATGTATCTAACCACAATGACATCCTTCTTTGAAAGGTCACGACCGTGATGAAACTTGATGTCAATGTGCTTGGTTCTAAGTACTGTGGTGCACGGGGTTCTTGACACTCGGTTGCGCACTCAAGTCATCACCCAACTACCCTGTGGGGCCCTCTACCAAGAACGGAAAATCGATTACGATTTATTGGTTTTGAAAATGAAGGACTTCCTTCGTGACACATGTAAGGGCAACATATTCTGCTTCAGTGGTGCTTAGTGCGAACGATTTTTTATTTCGGCTTTCCCAATTAATTGCTGCACCAGCCGGGAAGAACGCATTCACAGTAAATGTTTTTCGGTCATCGAAACTGCCAGCCCTTTAGTTCTTATCTTTCAAATCAATCACAAAGAATTAACTATCCTAAAGCCCAAGATAAATCCAATTTTTCTCCTTAGCAGTTCCATACACATAGGCTCTGTTAACGATATAAACAGAATCTCCATCTAACTTAACCAATAAAAGAAACGTTGTTAGAAAATCGAAACTTAAAAAAAAAAAAGACATGATGGAAAACCAATATAATAACGCTTACATCGATTTTAGGGTAATACATGGTTTCACCAGTATTGATGCAGATCTTATTAAAAATATGAATTTTTGTTGTATATGTTTTAATATAAGGTCCATAAGGAAGAATTGGAGTGTTTTCGTAGCAGAAATAGAAGCTTTTGTCCATAACATTGATATTATTGTTTTAAATTAAATTAATATAGAAGAAAAAGAAAATGAATATTATTCAATTAATGGATATATTCCTGAATTCAGTAATAGAAACAAACGCAAAGGTGGAGGAATTGCAGTTTATATTAAAAATAATATTCAGTATTCCAGGATTAATAAAGATACTGAATACTACGAAAATCTACATCTAGAAATGGATGGTAAAAACGGCAAAACATATATTCACGCGATTTATAGGCCGCCTAAGTTAAACATCACACAATTTATTGAAGAACTGGACAACAATATCAAAAATGAAAGCGAATTAATCGTTTTGGGTGATGCGAATATTAACTTAAAAAAATTAAATGACCCTCAAGTTAGTAAGTATTTAGAAATAATGGCATCAAAAGGCTTAATGAATGTTATAAATCAACCAACTCGGGTTAATATAACAGCCAATACCTCGACAATAATTGATCGTATTTTTGTTAGCATTATTAAACAAGATATAGTATCGGCCGTTATTGAAACCGATATATCAGATCACTACGCAACATTATATGCTACAAAAGACTATTCTGAGCGACAAACCCTAGAAGAAATCCCTGTAAAAATCAACCAATTTAGAGTTAATCAACTAATTAGGGAAACAAACTGGCAAAGATTAAGCGAAGAAAATGACGTTGAGCGACTATACAATATATTTGTGAACAAAATGAACGACATATACACACAATCAACAAAAATAGAAAATACGAAAAATCGCAAACAAAAAACATGGATGACTCCTGATGTAGCTAGAATATGCAAAAGAAGAGACGAGCTGTACAGGAAATGGAAAAACAACCTACTAAACCGAGGATACGAAACTGAGTATAAACAATATAGAAATGTTGTGAATAAAAATATTCTAATAACTAAGACTAACTTCTACAAAGAAAGATTTTTGAAGGCCAAAAATGACCCGAGAAAAACATGGAATGTGCTAAATGAACTTATGGGGCGAAAAAAGAGATCGATAGACGAGATTATTATGAACATTTTTCCGGCGAATACGAAACTAACGAACTTAGTAGAGAAATTTACGGAACAATTCTCTAGTCAAGCATCCAAGATAGTGCATAGATGCTCTCACAAAACCTCTTCCCATGAAAATATACATCTCGCACAATCAATCTATGTAGAGCAGAAGTTTACGGAATGAAGTGTTGTTTAAAAACCGACAAGGGACCAAGAGCAGATAAAATTAGACCGATCGGTCTCAAACTAAATGCTTTGTCTTTGACTCCAATAATTAAAACAATTATCAACCAAACTATAAGTCAATCTTGTGTTCTGAAGTTATTAAAAACATCGATAATACGTCCTATATACAAGGGGGGAGTGAAAAACCAGATAGAGAACTATAGGCCCATTGCAATTCAGCCTGTTGTAGAAAAATGCCTGGAGGAAATAATAATACGAAGACTAACAAATTTCATAGAAAAGCATAGAGTTTTACAGCCAAACCTATATGGCTTCCAAAAAATTAAAGGAAACTGGATTACTACTGGGAGATCTCGCAAATGTGATTAACGCAGGTCTAAACAAAAACCACCATGTTCTAGTCATGTTCTTAGACTTCAGCAAGGACTTTGATACATTAAGCCATGAGAAAATCATCGAAAGCCTCAACCGAATTGGCGTAAGAGGGACCTTGGCAAAGTGGGTAGAGAATTACCTATCGGGAAGAAAAATAAGGGTAAAAGTGAGAAACATACTGAGCCAAGAAAAGCAGAGTCTGTATGGTGTACCACAAGGTTTAAAATTGGGACCAATCCTCTTCATCTTGTATACTAACGATCTTCTTCGTGTACTTAACAAAAGTACAGTCTTAGAAATAATTTTTAAACACAAGTGCATTAATACGGCGATCTCGATAATGCAAGGTGAATTTAATAGCGTCTCAAAATGGTGTCACGATCAAGGACTTGTGATTAATGCTGTAAAAACGAAACTGATGCACATACGCATGCCACACCAGCCCGAAATTTCCATCAGCATATATCATCAAAACGAAGACTGCCCAACGACAACGAAAAGTGATGCTATTGAAGTAGTTAAGACTATAAAGTATCTGGGAGTTGTAATTGATGATCACTTCTTATGGCATGAACAAGTCAATAAGATAAGGATGCAACTTAAAAATGCGGTTTTTGCGATGTTGTACCTCAAAAGATACACAAGCGTGGAGGTGCAGAAGTAAGTGTACCTTTCACTTGCTGAATCCCGTTTAAGATACGGAATATTAGCGTGGGGAAATGCGTCCAAAACACATATCGATAAGATATTATATCTTCAGCATCGATTATTTAAAATTATGTATACAAATAATTTTGTTCTAAAGGTCCTCGATGTTAACGGTGTATTTAACCTGACAATGCTGTTACGCTATTATGACGATCAATGCTACCAACAAAGAATACGTCATAATCAGAATACAAGAAGACGAGCTCAGGGATTTCTGGAAATTCCTGAAACTTTTAACAACTATGGGAGAAGACATCCAAGCTACACCATACCAGCAAATATAAAAAACATATTGAATTTCAAAAAACGTAGAAAAGTACTCAAACTGTATTTCCTTAATGTGTATTATGTAACTTAAAATACTAAAAAAATAATTTTGCTTAAACGTAATTATTTCTTTTTTAATTTTTTAAAACTAAACTCAACTGAATTAAGTAACAAAATTTGAATTATTTTAATAAGTTTCACAACCATTAATTTTTAAAAAAACTATTGTAAAAGATCAATCACCTGCAGATAAGCAACATGCTTTGCGGGTCACTTAAATTATTGTAACGTTTTTAAAGAAAAATATATATAAATAAATAAATAAATAAATAAAATTGTGTTAGGACCTAATTTGCTGCTCATTTATATCAATTCCCTGTTTAAATGTAATTTAAGTGCTTTGATGACTGCATTCGCAGATGACACAGCTTGCTCTTATAGTTCCGATAGCTCTTTGAATTTAGTATCTGATAAGAACTGGGATCTTAAATTATTTAGAATTTGGTTAGCTGAATACAAACCGAACATCAGCTCTAAAACAAAAATTATGTATTTTAATCTATCTGCACGAATCGGCATTAGGGCAGAAAGTTATTTTCATGCTCCGGAATGTCGAAGATATAAACTGAAAATTTCCTCTGCCTCATATTTTCCAAGTTTCTGTCAAACTTTTAGTTGCAGTGACAAATGTTTTCTAGTTGAAAATGTGGACGTATTTAGGTACTTGGGACTTATTATCGACTACAGAATGTTCTTCGAAAATCACACGGAATCTTTAAGGAAATATTTTCTCCCCATCTACTACTTCTATTCAAAACTTCAATATGGTATTTCCTTATGTTCCACATTAGAATAAAATCCATCCGCGTTTAGTTCTATAAAAAATTGTTTTAAGAAAGATACGTCGTAAAAACCGGCGACAGAAAGCTGTCTGTTGTTTCGTGATTTGAATATTCTTCCAGTCCGTCATCTGTTTTGTTTAAAAGTAGTAAAAAGTTCTTTTTATGAGATTAGGAAATATTAATTGCAGATTATTATGTGATCATAACCGTATTGAATGTTGTTTCTATAACGATGTCCGCACAACTGCCTTTCACAATTCTATCATCCCGTCTCTTTAATAAGCGACGTCCGGCTCTGTATATCTCGACTCTATACACGGCATCATGTGCAGCCTTAAAATCGATGAAGAAGTGAACATTTGGTTAGTGGTGGGTTTTCCAAGTCAAAAACCCCACTGGTGTTTACTTGTCAGGTTTCTGACGGTCCGTTTAAGTCATTCTCTTAATACGCCAGCAATGACAGACATTGTATGCAGCTTTTTATGGACTTATGCTTTTGTAGTCAGCGCAGTTCTGGGGGTCTTGTTTTTTTCAGAGCCTGGGACACGATGCCCGGACTCCATTCGAAGAGTATGTTTTCCCCTGACTTTCGTATGTATATAGATAGGTAGATAGATGGGTAGATAGATACATTTCATTTCGTACAAAATTCAGGTGATACATAATTCAAAGATTAAAAATTATAAAAATATGTTAATTCCAAAACAAATTAAGAAATAATAATGACGTTTTTTTATTTATATATACTTTAAGTATTAAAATAAAAGCGAATGCCATTTCATATTAAAATTTATATTGTGGGTGGGGTGACCCTTAACAAATTAACTTTACATTTTTGAAAAAAAAAATCAGAGAAAATGCATGTAGAGAATTGAAAGAAGCGAAATATATAAAAAAAGAACAGAAAAGGTTAGCAAACAGCAACAAAAAGTAAATATTGTACTAAGTATAGTTACACCTGAGTCATAAAAGATTGATTCTACGCCAGCATAATCCATATCTAAAAGCCAATGCTGTACACCTTTCTCGAATCTTCCAGAAACTCTTAGCTCTTAGGGACTGTGGAAACTTATTAAATAGGCGTCACGGTGAAACCGAATAAAAGTTACGAAATGCTGTGGTGCGATACATCGGGATCTCATGAAGAAAGTTTTCAATACTTTAAAACAATACAAGTGGCAGACAGAAAGAGTTTTCATATCACGAAATAATGGATAACTGGGACGTCGACGATTTTTTCGGCATATCATTCTAAGAACGCTTTTTTGCAGGATTAAAAGTGGTTTAATTTTATTTATATGAGTTCCACCCCAACAAGAAATACCATATTGGAGCTTCGAATGGAAAATGCCATAATAGATAGGTTTCAATAATCTTTTAGAGCAAACGTTTTTCACGATTCAGTATGATTAGCAAAGCTCATCCTTGAATATATAGTAAGTCCCAAGTACTTAAACTCCTCCACACTTTCAATTAAAAAACACCTGTACAATCTGCCAGTTTAAATCTTAGGAATTCTGGTGCGTAAAAGTAAAGTTCTGCATTTGAACCAATCTGGGTTGAGATTGTTCTTATCAGCACCATAAGAACAGCCTACATCATCCTACATCAACAGCCTATATTCAATCACAAATAAGGAACAAAATCGGTGCCAGTGCGGAACTTTGAGGAACTGAATTTCGCGCCTGGTTTCGCCAACCTTCACTCTTTGAGATCGATTGGAAAGGTAAGGCCTAACCCAGGAGAGCATAAGCCCACGAATTCCAGCTTTCTTAAGCTTATCCAATAAAATTGAGTGGTTAACCATATCGAAGGCTTTTGTAATATCCACAAAAAGACCTGCAGTGAATTTTATAGCTTCAAGATTTGGGAAAATGCTAGAGCAAAAACGTAATAGGGCGTCTTCGGTGGATTTTCCATGTTCAAAGCCAAATTGCACGGAGCTAAAAATGTTTGTTTTGCTTAGAAAGGATATGATCCTTACTTTAACAGTTTTCTCAAAAATTTTGCTGAAAGCAGGAAGAAGAGAAATAGGCCTATAATTGCTGATATCTTCTGCAGAGGCTTTTAGGTCTTCAGGAAAAACGCCAAAAAATAACAGCTAAAACATCAACTACAGATAAATCGATCCGTTCCAACAGTACATTAGAAATATCATCACAACCACTAGCAGTAGAGTTTTTTAAAGAACCAATTAGTTTTAAAAGTTCCAAAGCAGTTATAGGCTCGAAGGCAGAACTATTCCTTTGCAGTGGTTCACAAAGGCTACCAACAACCGACCATAAACCGCAACTGTGTTGACTTGTTTGTGCTGGTAAATCGGTAGCTATCGAAGTGAAATGATTATTGAAGGCATTAGCAATGTCAAGTTTATCAGAAACTACAGCAGTATTAACATGAATCCCGTTGGGTTTATTAGTGAATGAGGACTGGTTTAGAATATTATTGACCACCTTTCATTCATTTTTGATATTTCCATTGGCAAAAAGGAACTGATTTCGATAATAACTATCGCAGCAAATGGGAATCTCTTTTTGAAGTTGGGAGCATAGTTTTTTGTATCGATTTCTCAATCTAAGGTTGGAACAATGTTTTGAACACTTTGTTCGAAGCTTATTTTTACACCTCACCTTGTGGTTTAAGTCTTTAAGGAGATTTTTTCAAGGATACAATAGAGCTGAGGTTGGTAATATGATTAGAGAGACGATCAATAAACAGTGCATAAGAAACGGACAGCAAACAAAAATAGGGGTACTATAAACGGGACAGCGGATGAATTCTCCATATAGAATCGACGGTAAAGTAAAATCCGGGAATAAAATAAACCAGACCTTATCTGGGCTACTCCAACATATTTGGAGATGGAAAAGAGATGGTGGCGGATCCAAATGGGTCCAAGCACCCCTCGTCCAAGGGGTATCTACAATGGGACTGGCCCTCCAGGCTGGGTGTTTTTAAACCGGGGTAACTGCCCGGCCATGGAAAAGAAAGTTACGAAGCCTCGGATACGGACGGATCTACTGTCGATAACCTCTGCAAATGAAACAAGGACAACGACCTTCGGATCTGTACGTGAAATATTAGGTCCCTTAACAAACCACGTGTAGCCGAACAACTAGGAAGCCCTAAACTGCTGCAAAGCATATATTACCTCCACCGCAGAAATCCGATGGGATGGGCCGGACAAAAGGAAGAAGAAAAATTGCGGCAACGAATACCGCGGTTGTTATCGACGGCAAAGGTAGCGGATTTGTTGCTAGTGGCACATTTAGGCAAAAAGTTTTGAGTTTCCGACATGTGAACGAGCGCCTCGTAAAAATCCGTATTAAGGCTAAATTTACGAAGCTAAATTTATAAGCGTTCCCCCCTCCTTGAGGAGAAAGATGACGACATCAAAGATGGCTTTTACGAGCTCCTGGATAAGACTTTCGAGCAGTGCCCTAGGTATGACATTTTTGTCGAAAATTTTAATGCAAAGAGGTCATCTTTGGTAATAATATCGGAAGGTATAGATTTCACGACACCACCTCCGATAATGGATTCAGGCTAATCGACTTTGCGGAGGAGCGAAACATTGTCGTAGCTAGCACGTGGTTCCCGCTTCTTGATATTCATAAGGTGACTTGGAGAACTCCTGAGCAATCAACCATCGACCAGATTGGATACATTGATGTCCGAACGTTCCCAGGGGCCAACATCGTCTCGGGCCACACCTAGTTCTAGTCAGGGTACGGTTGTAGGTATTCCGAACATCGCAAAGCTAATACTGTGAGGAAATTCGACATTGGACGGCTACAATCGCAGGAAAACGCCTAATCCTGTACCGATCGAGTCTTCTTTAACCTCTTAAGAAGTTCTATGCCGCCAGCATCGAGCATTGAAGACCAGTGACGATATTGCCAAAAAGCTATAAGAGATGCCGCCTCTAATGTGCTGGGGCTTACTCGGCCGCCACAACTAAACCCCTGATTTGACTAGGAGTGCCGGCAACCACAGGCAGCTAAGCAAGTGGCATACAAAGCGGCGCCGCACAGAAGCACTATAGCTCTCAAGAGGAAAACGAGGGACCAAGAGAAGCGCGCTTTCGGGGTAATTGAAAGATGTTACTCCACGAATGAGATTTAGAAGGGTAAAAAAAAAAACATCACACGGATACAAACCCCGAACCGAAGCCTTTAGAGACTAACAAGGGAACATCTGAAGTAAGTCCCCGCAGATGCTGAGGATTTGGAAAGGGCATTTCTCTAGACAGGGGATAATGAACCAAATAACGATGCCAGGGGGAATGAACCTTACCACAGGGATGATGTAGACCAATAATTCCGTCCACCCGACCCGGATGAAGTGAAGATAGCAATACCTAAGCTTAAGTTCAATAAAGCTGCTGGAGCAGGCAGATCCTATTTGCCGTGTTATATGAAGCCGTTCGACAACAACCTGATTGGTCCATATCAGTGTGGCTTCAAGCCAAGAATGTCCACCATACACTAAATATTCACACTACGGCAGATGTTTGAAAAAACCCGTAAACTCCAAATCGATGCACACCGTCTATTCATCGATTTTAAGGCCGTATATACGAACTATATAGAGCAATGTCTAGCTTTAGGATCCCTGCGAATCTCGTCCATTTGACTCATTTGATTGCGTCTATAGAGACGAACTATTCAGAGCAATGTCTGGCTGTGGCATCTCTGCCAAACTCGTCCGTTTGTTCAGGATGACGATGGTGAACGCACGCTGCTCCATCGAAGTTGTAAAGAACTTACCAAGACCTTTGATTTAAAAAAATTGTTTAGACAAGGCGGCGAGCTGTCATTCGATTTCTTTAACAACATTTTCCAAAGAATAGTGCAAAACTCACGGGCCAACACAAGAAGCATACTCTTTCAAAAGTCCGTTCAATTACTCGCATACGCTTTTGATATTGACATAATCGGAAGAAAGCAGCGCGATGTCAGTGGCACTTTTGCGAGTATTGAGGTGAAAGAAGTGTTTAACGGTCAATGAGGGTAAAGCAAAGTTTATGCTGTCAACAAAAAAGGCTACCCAATACCGACGTGTCGGACAGAACGTCAGCCTTGACAAATACAACTGTGGGGTAGTTATGGACTTTATCTAGCTAGGCTACGCTATTAATTCAGACAACGACACCCGAGCCGAGATCAATCGAAGAATAACTCCTGCCAATCGCTGCTTCTTTGGGCTAAGAAGGCAATTGACTAGCAAAGCTCTCTCTCGAATAAGAAAAGCGACTCTATATAAGATTTTAATATTCCCAGTCTTGCTTTATGGATCAGAGGCATGGACTTTATCAAAAATGGATGAGGGTGTGGATGAAAATTTTTCATGTCATTTTCAGTCCCGTCAGCATAGACGGAGACTAGAGGAGGATATACAATGACGAACTGTATGGGCTTTACAGCACCAATGACTTAGCCAGAGGAGTGAAGGTCTAATGACTAAGTTGTTTGGGCCATGTAGAGCGGATGAAAATCTTTGAATCCGCCCTCGAGAGACAGCGTAGTAGAGGAGGACTGAGACTTGGAATTCTACCCTAATGGAAGGGGTCCACAACTAACTTAGCGTGCGAAACTGGAGGCAGCTGAGTGGAGACGCTAGTTTGTAAAGGCCCAGGTCCACTACTAACTGTAACGCCACCTTAAGTAAGTAAGTAAGTGAATATATAGCTATCCTTACTTTGTGCCCCTCCATCAATAACGTTATCTAATAAAAAGCGGGGGCAGAGCATATTACTGGTCTTATCGTAAACATCTTCAGATGACGCCACCGAAGGTTGCTATGATTTAACCAGTTACAAGTTGTCAGTCAGTTGTCAGTTGTCAGTCCCTACCAGGACTTAAATCACTGTACCATGGGAGTCAGGAGCCCCCGGATTTGAGGTAGGCCCCCTTGTAGGAGTGTCATGGTGGCTGTGGTTTAAACCCACAACGCGAGTAGGGTCTTCTTGTTGCTTTGACCCATTGTAGAGTAGCAAATAAGTACTGGGTGCTGTGGCGCTAAGAGCAGCAAGAGGTTTTAGATCGGCCTCGACCCATACCAATGGTGGAATTTGTGCCTCCAACACGAGGAAAGAGGCAGAGCGATGGCAAGGCGTATCCTTGCTTCCATGGTTGTACGGACATCCCGTAAACATAAGTCTACACGACAGGTGGTTTATGTTAATAAAAACCAGAGGCTATCCTGACTTCGTTTTGGCCACGTGGACTGACGTTCTTGCAGTTGAATGGTGTTTCCTCTCGGAAAGTGACATTTTCGTTGCCTTGGTTTTTAGTATGGACTGCGTCTCAACTATGATGTTCCCTTGGTCGTCAATGTAGGCTTACGTTCGAATTTTGCTGTCTTGGTAAAATTTCCAAGCCGCATTGCTACAGCAGCATTTCTCGATATCTTTAACTTTTATTTTTCCGAACTCTCTCTTTTTTTGCTTCGGAGAAGTTTGTAATCGATCTCCTCTGCCGGTTCCTGTCGACGGCAGCTCTCAATTCGGAACTCGTCCTCACGTGCAGTGTTGTAGTGTGCGTCTTCTCTCGAATCATGGGTTTTTTGTTTGTGGTCGCCTTCTGAAACTTAGTACATCAGAGGCGACATTTCTGATGACCTTCTTGCGTTATTATAGAGAGTTTGGGGGAGATGCGATCGGCAAAGGCTCTGAGGATCTCTTGTGATTGAAGGCGCCCGATGTTAAAGGTTCTCACGGTATATTTCTGGCACTGTACTGCTTTTGATATATGCATTCGTATTTGGCTACTGCTAGATGGTGGCCTGAGTGAATATTGCCACCATGGAATGTGCGGTCGATTTGAAAACTGGATGCGTGTCTTTCGACTACCGCATTGTGATTAATCTGACTTATCTCCTTGTGATGATATATGGATGCAGGAAACGTGTGCTTTCTACAACGACACTTCGTACATTACAATTCATTAAAATACATTTTCGGGACAACAGCCCGGAGTGGACCATACTAGTGTCTGCCACTCATTCTGTTGTTAGCCTTATCATTTTGAGGAAAACATGGGGGACCTACGACCAACGAGTACCTACCCGAATGGCGGGAGACTAAGACAATGTTTCCACTGTGTTGCCCGGATATTTTGAATAAATAAAAAGAAATATTTTTGACTGAGTAGTTTTCCTTTTTCGTTACTCCAACAAGGAAGTTTATGGCTCCATCTTACATAAAAGCAATAACAAAATCTTATTTCAATTTATTTTTGAAACTTTTTCTTTTTTTTAAACTTAACTCAAAACTAATACAAATTTTAGTATTAGTCACTCTTGACTTACGAAGGACTTTTCAACCCCCAGAAAATACTCAAAAAAAAAAAAAAAAAAAAAAGGAAAAGAAAAGAAGGAATACCTTCCTTCGACTACCGTTTTATGCTCTGAATTTTAAGTTGCAATTAGGAGAGCAGCATTTCCCTTGCATTTGAATAATTAAAGTTTCTGCCAAACACAGAAGAATAACTAAAAGAAAAATTTCTTGAGGGTGACTTTGCACTGAATTTCATTTGAGTCAGTTAGAGGTGGCTGAGCATAAGAAAAGGAAAACGAAAACGAACCAATGTTCGTGGGGTAAAATTAGGCAAAGAACTAGCTGTCCAGGTAGATACAAGTACGTATACCATATACAATAACTATAACTCGTCGTCGGTTGGTTGAAAATTGCCACAGTTATCTTCGACTTTAATTACATAAAAGAGTCACCTACCAGTCTTTTTCGACTTGGACCTGCCGGTCAGGATTACCTTTGCTACAAAACCAACGAAACGTAGTAGGTACCTACTGCTTTTCTTCTATAACATAAAGACTATATAAAATTATAAATTGCAAAAAGGTCCTTGTGCGCAAAATTAATTCCGTTGGCTCTTAAACTTTTCATTTTTAATTAGAATAAACGAACGAACCGACGGAATATTGCGCGCTGGTTGTACGATATTTTCGTTACTACTACGAATATCTGAGTGTACGAGTACACCTACTCTGGCTGGGCCAAGGACATTTCCCCAGGGATAGTTAGAAGATAATATTTCATATTACACCTAATCCGAATTTACTTCTTCTTGCATATAACAATTGACAGGAATGTGTAGTTATGAATCTTTTATGATGTAGTAACCTCAAATAGGTACGTTTGTATGGATACAAACAAGAAAATTACTCCACAAGATACGAGCACTTACTCTTACGTACGAGTACAGTTCATGGGCTTAAAGGTGCCATCAGGCGCACTCCAACCTTATGGATACAATTAATGAGTGTGTGTATGTGGGTTGCAGTGTAAATTACCACATAAATGGGGTAGATAAAAGATGCCCAACCAGATGTTGTCCCAAGGACTAATATGTTTGGCATTAAGTGGGTTAACAATAACTAATTCTCCAAATCTATATGAGGAGTATGTATGTATAAGGATACGAATGGCATGTGCAGCTGGTGCTTCATGTTGATGACACAGGAAGCAATATTATTGATTATTAACCATAAGTCACTTTAAATATTCTCATTGATATTTTGCATAAGAAAAGATACGAAAGTTGACACCTATGCAGGTTCACTTATCACATTGTTTGAAATGCAACCTCAAAGATTGGACCAACACACTTCGAGTGGATGAATTTTGACTCCCCTGCAGTACGAATATGATATGTATGATGCGATATGAGATGACTATGCCATTTCAAAGTCTTGAGTTTGAGTTCTTAAACTATAATGTCATTATCACCCATAGAATAAATGAATGAAGGGACAATGTGCATGAAAACTCCTCATTTCGCCTTAATAAAGCAACATTGTGAAAAGCCCTCTAGAGAATAGAAATAGATCCATACGACTGACGAACAAAAACGAGTAACGAGCAAAAAGAGCTAACTACGAGTAGCTGTGGCATTTGTGAAACCACCCACTCAGTCTGTTTGGAGATCCTTGGGAAATTCAGCTAACCCGAGGAGATGGCTTTTGAAGGAATCTCTACTTGTAGTCGTCCATATGTTAGGCTAGAGGAAGGATGAGGAAACTTATGAGACACTTTAATTAAAGTGCCATCGCCAAGTGTTTGACAACATATGTTTCCTTTTGTGACATATCACCGAAAATGTTTCCGCATGACATCCCTTCCCTTATGCTCTTGTACGAGTACTCCTATTCGTATCCTGTTCGTATAATCGTATAACGTATCTACTGCTGCGAGGTGGAGATGAATCTCTCCCTCATTGGATTCATCTATTCCTTTCTATCTATTTAGTTTGAGATTCTCTCTCTTATACGATATGAAACTTAACTTGTAACTGTACAAGGATGCGATTGTCAGGGTGTTTTCTCGGTTTCCTACAGTTTTTGAGTGATGTCCTTATTTTAAAGTTCGCTAACTTCCTTACGCTTTTGTATTACATCGATTTAGATGACGCTATCTCGTAGATACAATATATTTTGTTTCGAGTGTAAGGATACTCGACTAACTTTTCTAAGTACAGATATATAGACTTTGGAAAATACCATCGCACATACTCGTACTTGTATGTCCGCTTATGTTAAGTTGGTCAAGACCAACTGACAAGTATTTAGTAGTGACTCAGGATATAAAAAGTTTTGAAAAGTATTATGATAGTGTGCGCGTGGGAGTAGTTCAGTTTGTCATCATACAGCATGCCCCAAACAAAAACTGTACTCTTGATGGAAAATTTTGTAAATCGAGCTGTTTCGAGATGTCCTTTGAGAGGTGTTTAGTTTAAACTTTCCACAAAGTGCGAAGTGGATGTCGTTGTGCACTGAGAGTTGTTAGATTAATATTAGATTATATGTTCATTGTGATTTATCAAGGAAACCGCTATTACTATAATACTTTAAGAATAAACAAAATAAAATGTGGAATAAGTATACTCGTACTTCTCTGTGGTCCTTCCAAATCTTCTTACCCCAGGTACTACAACTGTACCAACAAAGATTTTTATTTTCTGTCGGAATAGAGCAGGCGGAAGAGCAACTCCTCGTATGTACCTATTACTGGAATTTTCTATTGAGTAAATGCCTCAGTCATAAAGTACCTACAGAACCAGCATCAGTGACCTCAGTGCCCAGTACTTACAGCCTTATGGGAGCGTAAGCCAGACCCTCACGGAAATAGTGTTCAGCGGTAACGCCATCACCTTAACATCAAGTGCCAATGTTGGTTTGCTTATGCGTAGCACACATAGGTCCTTAGGAAAAGGTAGGGCCAGTAGGCAGCCTACAATCTCTCCTACTCAGATACAGCAGGACATCTTAGAGACGTCAGGATGAAATCGTTTGGTTAGCTGTCATCCTGGAGAGTCATGCCACCAATGGAAGCTGAGGACGTGGGCTGTCTTAATGCAGGCCCTTGTTTAGCAACTTCATCGGCAACCTTATTTTCCGGGATCCCATTGCGGCCTCGAATCCAAACAAGACTCAGTGAGTTTAACATTCAGAACAAAACCCTGTATTCACCTACAAGGCCGTAGGCATGACCATGACTAACGCTATAACTAGCACACGCAGATGCTTGGCCACTCCGCAAATCTTTCACAAAATAATTGAACATAGCGCGGGAGAAGGGAATTTAGGAAGGAAGAAAAGAGAGGTACCGATGTACGTTGGTCTTAAATATCTGCAAGTTATAACGACGAGGACATAGAGAGCTCGAGTTGTACGGCTTAGGAAAGAATCAGGATATTTTAGAGCACGTCCGAAAATGCGCTTGAGGGTATACTGATCAACATTCAAAGCGCGATGTGTGCTACGGGAAAAACTTTGAAGAGGCGGAATTTCGGTGGAACACTGGACGCGTAAATAGCGATAGAGCAGGGTGAGAAAGGAGACACTTCGTCGATGTCCCATGTTGTCAATTGACTGGGTGATATTAGCTTCACCTATGAGTTTTATCGCACGATTTTGAATGCTATCTAGCGGGTGCAGAGATGTTTTGGGAGCACCCGACATATGCAGGCATTGTACTTCAATTTCGGGCGGAGGAATGTCTTAGATATTGAGGCCAGATCATAAGAGGTGAAATATTTCTTACATCGATTGAGGCAACCTAGACATTCGTGGCGACATCAAATATGTGTTTCGATGTCCACGATGCAATTGCCATTCATGGACAATGGCTGGCTGTTTACATTTCGCTGTAATGACAACAGACAGCATTGCGTTTTGGAAGCATTAAATTCCACTCTATTGGTGGTTCCCCATTTAGTTGTGCTGTTTCTATCGAAATTTAATGAGCTCAGCGTTCGCTGCCGTTCCCGTTCTACAGCCGAAGGGCAAGGACATAAGTCCAGGAATGAATATGAGAAGCAGAGAACACTGCCTACAGCAAATGAATATATATATGGTATTGCATAAGAAGTAGCAGATCATTGATGAGAATTAAAAAGAGTGTCGGAGACAGAATAGAGCCCTGAGGCACACCAGTATTTATTTTGTGAAGATCGGATTTGGAACCGTCCAAGACAACTTGAATTGAATGTTCCGAAAGGTAGTTATTAATTCATTGAAGAATAGTATCGTCGATCCCAAATGCATGCATTTTCGACAAAAAAGCCTGATGCTAAACTCTGTCAAATGCCTTAGACATATCAAGTGCAACTGTCTTGCTTGCGCCAGATTGGTGTACGCTTTGGTGCCACTTTCCGGTGAGACATGCCATCAAATCACCAATGGACCTAGTGCCGGTCATTGAGAAGTTTTCGTGTTTCGACATATTTCATGAGCTGTCGGTTTATCAGTGTTTCCACGACCTTGGAAAGAAAGGACTTAAGTGCAATGTGTCTGTAATAGGAGAGAAAAAGGTTCGCCTATTTTAGGGACGGTCTTGGTAAATACTATTTTTCAACTAAGAGAGAGCCCTAAAGAGTAGAATTGTCGGAAATATTTACGCAGTGGGAGTTATATCTTCTGGGCCAGCAGATTTGTGAATTTTAAGATCTTTAAGTACTCTTGCTACTGCATTTGACGCACTCAAGTGTAGGCAGAAGCAAAGCAGATTCTGGAAGTGCTGAGCCGGCCACGAAGTGTGCAGTAAGTAGATTGGCCTTGTCTAGAGAGCTGACAAGTGGAATGTCATTATAGTATAAATGAGCGTAGGGATGGAGGATGATGAACGACCAAAAGTTTTTACTGCCTTTGTGACATTGCAGTACTTTTTGCCTCAGTTTTTGGACGTACTGAAATTCCACACGCTTAAGAAACACGTTGCTGTGATTCCTGGCTCGTTTGAACTTTTTTCGGTTTTCCTCTGTCGGGTTGGTCTTGAAGAACCAACGTTTCTCTAACCCTGAGGGTCGCTTTACAGCTCGAGTCGCATCAGGGATTTTCTTTTGGTTTGATACTCTTCATCCGATGAGGGATAAGGGATCCATTCCAAGGACAATAGTATCTGTGATCATATCAGCAGCAGCGGCATGACGACCAGTTAAAATTGCTAAAGAAATTTTTATGTATGGCTGTACAACCATACAATTCTTTAAGGAATCTTTTCTCTAACTGTATGGTCGGTGTACGAGAAATTAGATGATATGACACAATAGTCCGACGAGCCAAGAGGGGAGAGCACATCAACGCAGTACTTGTCAGAGTGAACAGTTAAAAACGAGTCCAGGGTGTTGGTGGTATGACTATCAACGTCTGGTATTCGTGTGAGCCCATTTACAAGCTGGGTCAAGTTATTTTCTGCAGCGAAGATTTCAACACATCGTCCTTTGTGTTTTGTCAGTCCATAATGTCGAAGTCACTCAGAATTGTGTATGTTGAAATCGCCCGTATGAGGACAAAGGGATGCAATTCTTTGTATGTAGTCAGACAGCGCATCAAACTCTTTAAAGGTCGAATTGCTGTCCACTTTGCGGCTTCTCTAAATAGGGCAATAGTAAATGATTTTCTTACGGAGATGGAATTTTATATACATAAAATTGAATTACGGATTGGAAGAAAGATTCCCACATCTACTCCAAATCCAATATACAACCGGCTTTGCGGCATATTTTTCTGACTCGGATTCTAGCCGAAATCATTCCTGGTCTCCTGGAAAGTCATGCAATTGGTGTGAGAGAAACGGCTTGCGATACCTTTAAGCATCAGTCAGTTTTCTCCTCCTCGTAAAGAGATCAGAGATCGTCAGAATTTTTTGGTGCGCATCGTCGATAACGTCTAGGGCTGGCCGTCAAAATTTGCATTGTCGAAAGCACCCCTGTCTCAATATTGCAATATCTTGCGCATCGGCAGGCATATTTCATCTTGGACCGACGATGGATTCACCGAGCTTAGGGAGTACTTTTATGCTCTTCAACATGAAAAAAGTCACAGTGATAGGTTTAAAGCTCGTGGAAAGCTGGCCAGCATGTAATAAGATTTTCTGAGTTTTAGTATAGCTATTCTTGTTTTTCGCAAGGGATTCGGTGTGTATGCCAGTGTCAAGTTAAGCGTAGAAGTGCAGATTCTCTTCAGAGTTCAGCAGATGGTCTATACCTTTTCACAGCAGAACTGGTAATTGAAGCCATCATGGGAAGCAGTAGCATGTTTAATGACCTCATTCGTCATTACAAACGATAAAACATATTTGTACCGCTATAGCTATGGGTGTTATGTTACTCATTTGCTTGCAGCTTGGTTAAAAGGAGCTGGTTATGATGAGGTTACCTGGGAAGCCAGTCTTAAGTTTGAGACCGAGAGCTCTATTTTGGCTCGGTGTAGATATATTAAAATTTTCTGAATATTTCCAGTCTTAAGGAGATGCTCTTCGAAATCCAAATCGGCTTCTTGCATTTTGCTTTGATCTGCAAGGATTCCAAATTAGTCTTAAGCGAGTTGCTTAGAAGTTTTCTAGTTTCCCTATGTAGTTGTTGCATCCCTGAGTTACCTGGGCACTTTACAATACATATAAGAATACTCGTGCTTGGCTTAGCCCCCTTTCACATCTAAGCTCGTTTATTCTTCAGTTTCAATGCGTACAAATGCAGCAGTGCATATCGATGTCATTAGCGTATGCAAGTTAATCCACAGATTGTCGGAAAATTATGCCTCTGATGTTGGTTTGGTAATTTCGCACAATTTCCACGTGATATTCCATCACCTGGTCTAAACTCCTCCTCGACATCAAGAGCCTTATTAAGTTTGCGTCCGAGCAATAGGTATTGTAGCAGCGAGCATTCTCCATTTTCATTCTGAGGAATTCAGCGAGTTTGAGAAGGATGCTGTAATCCAAAATGGCTCTGCATTTTTATAAATGCTGTTATATGAGGGCTTGGAATTATTCAGAAGATTGTGAATATCGATCTTGGGGTATCTCTTAGACATGTCGAATAACGAATATTTGGTGAATCGTAAACTTACTTACTTACTACACGATTTTTCGTTAGCTGCCTGCAGTGCCATATTGCTAATTGGTCGAGGTCGAATTCATATGAGGTTGTCCTCTGCTGTGCCGTCCCTCTGGGTTAAACTGGAAGACCCCTCGGGCCGGAGATGTGGTGCCCATTCGCTCAACATGGTCCAGCTATATCGGATGTTGGATACGTACACGCCTGACAGCCTGTCCCTGTACAGCCCGCATAGTTCGTGGTTGATTCTTCTCCTTCATTGCCCGTCAATACAAATGGGACCAAAAAACACCAGCAGTGCCTTGTCATCCATTTTCACCAAGGTCTAAGCCTCTGGGCCATAGAGAATTATCGGGGTGATTAGGATGACATCCTTAACTTCCTGATGACAGCATATATCAGCAAATAGATGGCGACTGTCGATCTGAAATTCGCAAGTTTTACCTTCAGGATCTGCTGATGTGTGATTATTTGATCTGAACAAAAACCGAACCAGTATGGGCCAGTCAGATTGTTCATTGTTCAGGCGCTCACAAAATACAGGAGAGAATATCTTATGGACGATGTTTAGAAGACTTTTTCTGCGATCGTTGACACAGTCAATAGTGTTCCATTTACTATGAATCGAACAAACAAATCTACGATTCCATCCATCCTCCGATGACATAACACAGACGAACTCTTTCCCAACCAGCTCATCTCCAGATGGTATAAATACGAGGGTTGACTGAAAAATATCCGACCGAGCAATGATACAAGACATCTTTTTTTCAAATTTATTTTTTAGTTTTCTACATAGTCTCCTTGTAACTCTACAAACTTCTCTCAGAGATGCTCCCATCTCTCTAACCCGTCCAAGTAGGACTTGGCGTTTTTCTCTGCAAAATAATTGGTCACGAAGGTGATTGTCTCCTCATTTGACGAAAATCTCTGTCCTCCGAGCGCAATTTTTAGATGAGCGAACAAAAGGAAGTCGCCTGGGACTAGATCTGGTGAATAAGGCGGATGGTCAAGCAGTTCATGGATTTTCGCCATGGCAAACGCTGAGGTGTGAGACGGCGCGTTGTCTTGGTGAAACAGGATTTTCTTTTTCTGCAAAGGTGGCCGTTTTTCCCAAATTTCTGCCTTCAGCTTGGCAAGTAATGATGCGTAGTATGCTCTTTTCCTTTTGAAGATAATCGTTTTTGAAGATAATCGTCACTGCAAGGAGAAAATAATGAGAGCAAAGAAAGAGAAGAAAGAACAGCTTACAACATCTCTACTCATCCCTACGTTGAATCCTCAACAGATGTACATCAATGACTGTTTGACTCATCAAACTCGTCAGCTGTTTAAAACTGCAACATCAATGAAGACAACAAAGAAATACAAATTTGTTTGGACCAAGAATGGGATAGTGTACATGCGTAGGAAAGAGGGTGACAAATCTACTCGTATACGTATTAACTCTGTTGTTGACTTAAATAAATTATGAATTCTGGTAATCCTGTCCCTCGGTTATTTCCTATTACATGTGAATATCCCGATGTTCCCTATGATATCTGTCTTCCTCAAAATGTTCGTAGCGTTAGAAGTAATTTAGCGTTAGAAGTAATTTTGCACATGTCAGTACGTTCAAAAAATTACCTGTTGTTATTGTTTTAAGTGAAGTATGGATTTTTGAAAATGAACTATGTCCGGCCTTTGGCAAATGCAATGAGTCTTACGCAGCTGGGGGTGTTATGGTGTACGTAAGAGAGGGTTATACGTGTAATTTTACAAAAATTAATATTTCAAGTCCTGATGTGGTGAAGTTGTCATTTGAATACCAAAATGAATTCTTCACTATGTTGTGCATATACAGATTGCATGAAGTTGCAAAAGAAATTTTTATAAATGATTTAAATGGTATTTTATATGCTACAAAGGATAAAAATTTGATTGTCTTGGGTGACATCAACATAGATATATTAGATCACTCAAATAACTCCACAGAAAACTATATGTTTCTTATGTCGTCAAATGGACTTAAGAGTATTGTTAATGTTCCAACTCGAGTTACCGATTCTACTTCTAGTTCTACATTAAAAATATCCTTAGTGGTTCAATTTATGACTATAGAGTTTCAGACCATCATATGATTAGTTTGTGCGTTCATAAAAAATTACAGACAAATAAACTTAATGTTCCCCAAAATAGGCAAATAATAGATTATAGAGCGTTGAGAGTAAATCTTACCTACGAATTTTGGCAGTCTGTCTTTTCTGAAATGCCTTTGACAGATTCCTTAAGATCTTACATAAACATATCCTATCCTGCACTAGTACAGTACATATTTCAAATAGAGCAAAACATTTAAAGCATTGGATGACAAACGATCTTCTTAATCAGATAAATAGGAAAAAAACGCTTTGCAATAAAGGTCGCTAAGCATCCTCATAACGAAAGGTTAAAGAGGTACTATGATAAATTGTGCAAAAAGGTAAACAAAAACATCAAAATTGCTCGTAATAATTATTACTTAACTATGTTTGATAGAGCAGATGGTAATATCAAAATTGAATGGAGAGTTGTTGATAACATCTTAGGTAGACAAAAACACACTGTAGAAATAAGTGAATTAAAAGTTGATGGAGTCCACATTTCTGATCCCGATAGGATCTCTAACGTATTCAACGATCACTTTACAGAAATTTCAGAACAACTAAAGCCATCCTTTGAATCCTACAGCTTATGTAATTGTAGCTTTTCTACAAATTTAATCGAGGACAATATGCAAACAAATAGTTTTGTGTTTGATAATATTAGTACTGGTGAGCTTTTGAAACTCGTAATGTCGTTAAAAAAACAAGACTTCATGCACAAGTGATGGTATTACAAGCATATTATTAAAAAATATTGTTTGGCGAGTGTTGCAAATGGTTGTTTCCCAAAATCGCTCAAATGTGCTGAAGTAATTCCATTATTCAAAAAAGGAGATAGAAGAAATGTATCCAACTATAGACCTATATCTCTTCTATCAACTGTCGCAAAACTCTTTGAGAAACTTATCAAAGTCAGAATGTTAAGTTTTTTTAGATAAAAACAATTTTTTCTGCATTTACCAATTTGGTTTTAGAACTAGATTGTCGACAGAGGATGCCATCCTCAGAGTGTGTAGTCAGCTATATGAGGGGTTAAATAATAATCAATATAGATATGACAAAAGCCTTTGACATGGTTGACCACAAGTTACTGCTGAGTAAATTGTATATTGTTGGATTTAGAGGCTCAATGCATACCTGGTTTAAGACGTACCTCAGTGATAGAGAGCAAAAAGTAAAGCTAAGTGGAATCTTTAGTAAACCTCGTGTTTTGAAAAATGGCGTTCCCCAAGGTTCTGTACTCGGGCCTCTCTTATTTTTAATCTACATCAATTCGATTTTCAAGCAGCAATTTCATGGTTTGGCTACAGCATTTGCTGATGATATAACTTTCACATACATGTTTAAAACCCAATTTGAATGTATTGCCAAGATTGGCGAAGATTTGGAGAAGTTAAGGCAGTGGTTTACTGCTCACAAGTTAATTATCAGTGAAAAAACTAAATTATTAAGCTTTAAAATATGTGGCAATTCGTTAAATGACTATAATCTCCATCTACCGCTTCATACTTGTGGCATACAAAATTACCACGATAACAACTCGTGCTCTAATAAGTGCTTCAAAATTGAATCAGTAAGAAATATTAAATACCTAAGCGTTCTAATAGATTATAACTTGAATTGGAAGGATCACTTTCAAGCATTGAAATCGCATATGAATCTTGTAGCTCGTAAACTCTATCTTATTAAGCCATACTGCTCCAAAACCGTTTTACATAAAATCTATTATGGTCTTGCTCACTCGAAGTTGCAATACGGCATTACTAGTTGGGGTGGATCGTACTTTAATACACTAAAACCAGTCTTGACGGCACAGAAGCATATAGTTCGTCTTCTTTGTAGTGTTAATGGTTGTACTCATAGTTGGCCCATATTTAAAAGACTTGCAATTCTACAGTTGAGACACCTGTATGTTTTCAAGGTACTTAGAGAATTTTTTAAGAAAAGTGGTAACATTCCAAGTAGAGGCAATCAAATTTATACCTTACGAATAAATAGCATGGCACTTGTCAACATACCAACTGCACGTACTACTCATTTTACAAATTTTTTCACGTTTACTGCCCCATCATGTTCTAACAAACTTCCATACTTCATCCGAAAAACTAATATTTATAATGTATATACCAAAAAAATTAAAGAATGGTTATTTACTATTGATAATGCTAGCATTGGATCATTATAAAGAGATATATATATCTAAAAGTTAGCGTAGCAGAAATATATTTGAACTTCTTTCTTCATAAAATTTGGAATGTACAACTTTTGAATTTATTTTATTTTAGATCTTTTAATCTTAGTCACTGAATGTCACCCCACATCAGAAAACTTTATAATGTATAAAATATATTTGAAGTGTCGTTTAACACTAGTTCTTTACTATCCCAAAAAACCGTCGCCATCACTTTCCCAGCCGAGAAAAGCAGTTTTTGCTTTTTTTGGAGCCGGCTCGCCCTTTGCAATCCACTGTTTTGACTGAATTTTTGTTTCGGGCATATAATGGTGTATCCAAGTTTTATCTACTGTAATTAATCGGATTTATTGCGCTTAAACTGTGCCAACAGAGCGTTGGAAATGTTCATTCGAACACGTTTTTGGTCTAACGTAAGAATTTCATAAGCTCGATACTCAATTTCTTCCATTTTCACAAAAAAAAACACTCACATCGACTCACTCAAACGACTGTCAACTAAAAACTGCGGGTCCATAATGACTGAAACTTCGGTAAGTAACTGTCAAAATATGCACAACTAGCATTCACTAGCTTTTATTGACGAATGCCGCTATCTTTACGTTGCGGTCGGAAACTTTTCAGACCCTCGTAGCTTAGTAGCCTTCGTTTTCAGCAGCCTTGTTAGACTTTAGCTTCGATATTACTATGGGTCAAGGGGAACGACTGCGATTCTAATACTATTTGTCCATGTTTCTTAAGCTTCCATTCTGGCCTTGCAGCTATTACAAGGCATTGTAACCATTAGGACTACGAGATACAACTTTTGAACGTCATTCCTGCAGTGACATCTCTCTATTTCGTCGATCGCGCGCTTCTCCACTTCTTTCTTTTTCTTTCCGAGAAGCCTGTGCTCTCCCTTTATTTTCTGCTCGTAGAGCTTTTCCAGCTGCGCTCATGTTTCGATGTATAAGCCTACTTTATATGCTTCTTGTTTGCCTGGCCATACTAGCCTATATTCATCGACAAGCCAGAAGTTTCTTTGTTCCGAGGCCTTAAAACCAGCAGCTCCTCTGGTGGTTCGTTGACTATACTCTCATTAGTGTTATATAGCTTGCGTATGGTGGCTTCGATCTTGAGGACACGTTATCGGCAAAGATTCCACAAGAAACTTGCCTGTGACACCCGAATTCGACTCTGGCTGCAACGAAATAATGATCCTAGTCGGTGTTGATGTTGGTGATGGAATACCTGGCTACGATCGCAATACAATCAATCTGGTTGACGATTATTTGATCAGGGTAAAGCAAAGTCCCTTTACTGATGTTTAAATGTGGGAACAACGTGCTGGCAACTAAGAGGTTATGACTCGTTCCAAATTCTAAAAAGTTAAATCCATTTTCGGACGTGGTGTTATCCAGGCTGGGTTTTCCGATGGCCCATACAGAGGTGTCTTTCTTACCCAGCCCCCTGTTAACATCACGTACAACAACTTTTGTGTTTTGATGCAGTCGTCGTTATCCTCACAATTTGGGGCGTAAACCCAAATAAGGTGTAGACTCCCGAGTTTAGCCTTAACGTGGATTGTTATAAGACATTTGTCTGAGTCTCCCACGAATAGCTAATCTGCAATCAATCCAAACAAGCATCACCTACCTCCTTTCTGCCAATCGCCATAGAAGATGTTGGGATGTCCGGCACGCGCTTTTTGGATTGCAGTAATACCTGCTTTATACCAATCTATAGGCTCTGCGAGTTGCTTGGTGGCACGTGGTCTGTTAAGGGACCTAACATTCCATGTTCAAGACCGGAATTAATTGTCCTTAAAACGTTTGTTTAGATCGTCAACATCACATTCGTCCATATCCGAAGCTATTGGTTGTCTGGTCACATCTATGAAAAAAAGAACAACACCAGCGCTGGCTGACGACGCCCATGCCCTTGAATTTCATTTCAAAGAAGATAAGTGTTGGAAGAACGTCTACATATTCACACTGCGGTCTCTAAACTGTGATAAATAAAAAAACATTCGCGCTATAACGCTATAAACCTTTAATCCCCCGACAGCGCTTCCAATTAGTGACGCAAAGTGTTGGCTGTCTTACTTAAATCATAATAATTCAATAACACGAAGCATGATCTCGTAATTTTTCAATTTCACGCAGAAAACGTATCCCTTAACCCAGCCGGCAATAACGTCAGCACTAAATTTACAAGAACAGCGACGAATTTTCCTCTCAACTTGTCAGCAAAGATTACGACTATCAATCACGGCGTACATTTTCATTTTCATTTCCATTTTTATTTTTATTTTTATTTGTGAAAGCTCGCTCCATGTATTGTTGTTATTGTAAGCAAATCACTTAAATTTGTTTTAGGTGCGTACCTACGGTATAAATGCGGTAAATATTCGAAAAAAAAAATATGAGTCAGGACATTCCTGGGACGGATGTCTTTAAATGATTATCATGCCCCCCACGATGTGATAATGTGTCAGTTGACAGAGAAGATTTTCCCTTGAATTGGACATACAAAAAATGACATCCAAATGGCCACTATCCATGTGTTTTTTTACTTTTTCTACGGTGTGTCGAGTCCTAATCAATCATGTAATTCTGGCGACTCCCCTATCTAAGTAGTAATTTCGTATCTGTGCTGCAGATTTTCCCCCATAGCTCTGGAGGTATCAAAATGTACACAATCGCCGAAATTAAGATACTTTTGAAGTCTCATTAAAAAGCAATAAATGTCCAGAATGAAACTTTTGTTGGGCAGGACAGAAAAACCAAAAAAAAAAAAAGCCAAAAAAAAAAACGTACATTGTCCAGCATTGTTTTACTGGAAACAACCAACGTTGAAAGAAATAATAAATAGAGTCAGCTGTGTATACTGTACTCGAACACCCTGTTCAACTGAACAGAGAGAGATTGTTTCTGCTTCCTTTTCCTGTAACAAGCCAGAGGGATTTTTTTCTTTTTTTAAAAAACACGTTACAACAACTGTCACACGTGACATTTCAAGCCAAAAACAAAAACATAAAAATGAGAAAATAAATGAAAAATTTAAATAGTTACGGATACGCTCAGAATACTGATTGAATACTGGGTACTGAGGCTGTTTGCAAATTTTTGTTTTTTTTTTTTTTTATGAATTCATTCTCATAAATATCGGAAAACCAAACTGAATTCGAGTTATGTTCGACTTCTGATATAATCCAAAAGATAATCAGTTACATCCCCAGGACCATGTTGTAGTAATTTACTTGGTAAAGTATTTCTCTCCCAACTAAATGCCTGCAATCAATTGTGCCTCTCTCCAGCCAGATTTGCACAGTCGAGGCGTAAATAAATCGACTATCCTACAAAAGGATCACTACAGACTACTTGGACGAAATAAAAGCGAATAGCGAGAAAAAACAAATCGAAAAAGCTACAAATGGTAATTTGTTTTCGTCCATTCTAATTTCTACGGATATCTGCCTGACAAGTGGAAAAGAAAGTGTGTTTCGGCTGGCGTTCCCATTTCCGTCACTTCTACTACTCGAAGCACTACATAAGGACATCACTTTGGAGGGATGAAAAGCTGAGCAATTTAATCACCATCATCCTACATTCATTGACTTGGGCGAATTAAGTCTTATCCGTTTTATTGCTCCTCAATTAAGAGAACGAGATTCAGTTCTTATTATAATAAACAACAGAGGCCTTTGGGGCTTATTCTCATTATTAATTTATCCAAATGATGCAGGTGTATGCGTACACCGTTTATATTGTAATAATCACAGGTGGACTAAGTTAGTTAAGAAAAAAAAATTAAATAGTCTTCAAATCGATTGCGAAACAACACTTTCACCTACAAAGTCCAACAGCAATGAACAAGGGGCAAAAGATACAAATCTAATGGTCCATGTCATTTAAGTCGACTATCTACAATAGCAAAAAACATTCGAAATGGGACGACATCCTGGAGGATGGAAGTCCTAGATGATAATCTACATTTTGATGCTCTTAATCAAATCTCCATTAAACAGGTTTAGTTGAGATAATAACCTACATTCGAGTTTGAATAATAATGAATGCCTATTCACAGAAGGTATTCCGGTTGGGTTTAATGGTATCTTAAAGTTAAACCCTCTATTCTGATAAACCATAAATGAGTAACGGTAAGAGGATAAGACATTTTCAAGGAATTGGATCATTTGGAAAACATATAATTGATGATAAAGTGATTAATTGAGAGAAAAAGCTGAATTGTTTTGATAACCGATGATGCCATTTCGCGTAAAATGAACGTTTCATCGAGGCTGCCATGGTAATGAAAAACTCCTTCAGTAGACAGTCTCGAATTAATCAAATACATCGACGTTATAAGCAATTTGAAAACAAGCTTAATCCGTAGATTTAAATTTATTTTCAATGCTTCTGTGAAGAGTTTTTCCCCAAAACTGCTTCAAAAAATCGCATTGCCACGTAGTGGAAGGTAACGCCACGTTTTCAGGACTAGCTAATTGGCTTCCTTAATATGGACATGACTACAGCCATGTAACCTTCTAATTCAGCTTTCTACTGCCCAATGAGCAGAAAATATGGTTTGTCAACAGAAGGATACTCGATTGTTAATGTTACAGAAGTAAGGCATCGCTGTTGTCAGCAATTAGGTACCTTGATTCCCTAACACCTAATAAAGAAAATTATTAGATCGTCAAGAACGACAGACCATCGTCAACGTAACCTTTTACCAGCGGGGCCGTCTCAAAGGGTGACCTGATAGCAATGATAGTTTTTCCAACAGCTGTCACAGCTACTAATGACATCCAG
This sequence comes from Volucella zonaria, assembly GCA_963966105.1. Taxonomy (NCBI): domain Eukaryota; kingdom Metazoa; phylum Arthropoda; class Insecta; order Diptera; family Syrphidae; genus Volucella; species Volucella zonaria. Next base: position 11,946,186 of record OZ014530.1, read on the forward strand.
CTGCCAAAATGTTCAGTAAGGTTTGCCATGCCATTATGCATTGTTCTACCCTTGCCGAACGTGCGGAAATACGCAACGTGAATTCGTCGTGAGGTCGGTCGTAATTATGGCTTCAGTGTGCAGGCAATTCGTCGCACCGTGGAAATGTTTGAGCGTGAGTACACTATTTTGGATCTTAAGCCCCCAACCAGACAGAAATTGGTGCGTAATGCAGAAAACATAGCCGGCATAGCGGACAGTATCGAAGAAGACACAGAAATGTCGATTCGGCGCCGATTAGCTGAATTCGGCATCGCCAGAGAGTCAATCCGGCTTATTTCGCGGTTGGATTTGGGCCTACATCCGTGCTGATGCAAGAATTGAAGCCGGACGACCATAGACAACATCGTGAGTTCGGTAATTGGGCGCTGAAAATGTTGGCCGGAGATCCGGCTTTTGACTCAGCGGCTATGTCAATAAGCAAAATTTGCCGTTATTGGAGAGAACACAGTCACCAAGTGTTCGGCCAAGCATCAATGCATCCACAAAGATTGACTGTTTGGTGCGGTTTATGTCATGGCAGCATCATCGCACCTTATTTCAATGGTCTCAGGTATACAGCGATGTTAACCGACCGTCTGTAGTCAGAGCTCGACAACATCGATATATCCGAGCTGGGGTTCCAACAAGATGTTGCTATATCCCATACAAGCGATGCAACGCTCGAAGTTGTGAAGGAGAAATTTGGTGACTGGGTCATCTCACGGCGAGCGTTCATCAATTGGCTGCGGCGATCATTCAATTTGACACCACTCGATTATGTTCTCTGCAGCTACTTCAAGTCCTTAGTCTACGCTTAGAAGCTAACCCCTTTGGACGAGCTCGGGGCCAATATTCGGCACGCTATTGCCGGAATAACGCCGCACATATTGGACCAAGTCATCAAATATTGGACCGACCGATTGAATCACTGCCAGCGAAGACGAGGCGGCCATGTGAATGATGTTCATGAAAGCATCAATATAAAGCCAGAATCAATTTTATATCTTACACCGTTGTTGTTTTATTTAAATTTTTTTCCCTAACGTTCTTATGTTCTTATCTGGTCATCCTTTAAAGTACGTGACTGGAAATTTATTGGTTGAGTGTGTAAGTATGGAAGTAAAAACTGTGCCATGATTCTCGAGATTTCAGACCCAAGATAGTTCTAGTAATGAAAACAAATAGGAAATGTACAATACAAAAGTTCGCCTGTGAAAGCAGTGTCCACAGGAAGAGATTTCACATATTAAATTCTCAGAATGGGGATTCTCAGGAGGACACCTGTAGAAGAAGTAAAAGCTAGGAAGATACTAAATATGGATCGATACACCATTGCACAACGTGTTGACATAGTGGAAATTAACTACAAAAATAGTGAAAATATCGCTGAAACGTTGCGTAAAGTTCGTACTGCTTTTGGTCAGCATCAAGCGTCTCCTCGCAGAGCTATAGTGAATGTAATCTTTATTTAAGCATCTCGGACAGGTTAGTGATGTGAAGACTCCAATTTGCGTTCATCTGAAAAGGTTGGCTGAAAATATCGTCGCCGTAGCTGAGAATGTAACTGAAAACGCAGGTGTGCACATTTCGAGACGGTCACAGGGACTGGGTCTATCTGCAACCACTATAGACCTTGACCTACATGCTTATATGGTCCATGTATGTCCCTGCACAACGCCCTACTTTCGCTGATAGGGTGCTGGAAACGAATGAACAAGATCATGATTTTTCCCAAGAAATTATTCTGAATGATGAGGCTCACTTCCATTTATATGGGTACGTAGACAAACAAAACTGTCGCATCAGCGGCTCCAAAAACCCAAGAGAAATAGTGGAACTACCTTTCCATCCACAACGAGTGGTGATTTGATACGGTTTCTGGGCTGACGGTGTAATTAGGCCATTTTTTCCAAAATTATGCTGTGCGACCGTTTCATTGAATGCCTTACCAACCGATGTTGACTGATTTTTTTTTGTGAATGAAATTGACGGCGTTTATTTTCAGGAGAACGGCGCTACGTGCCACGTGCCTGGTTAAACAATGGCTCTATTCCATGACAAATTTTCTAGATGTGTCAATTCTAGAAATGGAGGCTTCGAGTGGCTGCTGAGGTCGTGCGATTTAACACCATTAGGCATTTACGTTTTGTGGCTATGTTAGAGATAAAGTCTACGCCAATGCTCCGCCAACGATTTATAAGCTAAAACAAAATATTAGAGCTGTTGTTCGCGAAGTACAGTCGCAATTATGCGAAAGTTGGTGAAAAATTTATCAAAAGAATGACTATTTTTTAGACAGAGCCATCTCTGTCTGAGATATCTGTAGACCTACACTGGCTGCAGTGAGGTAGTTGTCCTAGTCCAGAAAGGTCGGACATCCATAATACAGGAGAAATACCTTACGTCGATCGCAACATGACCAATGTAATTAACTGGCCTGATGATCAGGTAACCGCTATGTCGCTTTTTTCATATTAAGGTGGTGAAACCAAGTGCTAGCTATAGTGATGTTCCGCCACGCAGCAAAATCAATTAGTTCCTTAGACCGTTTCCCGTCCCGTGCCGACAATGTCTTCAAAAACGTTAAAATCACCTAAGACGATACGTCATACGTCACACATTAGACTTCTAAAAAAATTTTTTGACAGTGTCGACTTTTTTCTCTGTAAGGGCGTGAGGGCATATCAGGTTATTAAGCGTTCACGTACGTGTCAAAAATCCGGGAATTTTTTGTGCATCTTTGAATCTCTGAAAAACAAAAAGTCGTCGGGAGTGGACGGTATTCCAAACGTCGTATTAAGACACCTGCCCTTGGAAGCAGTGGATATATTTACTACGCTGTTTAACAATGCGCTGAATAATGCATATTATCCGACGCATTGGAAAACAGCAGTGGTACACCCAATCCCGAAAAGGGACAAAGTTAGAACTAACCCTGCTAATCTTCGGTCAATTAGTTTGCTTCCGAATATTAGCAAGGTATTTGAGAAGGTGGTTAATAGAGCGCTGTTAAGGTGGGTTGAGGAAAATAATATAATTCCGGAAAATCAGTTTGGTTTTAAGGCGAGGCATGATACTATTCATGCTGCGTCAAAGCTGGTCTCCGACATACAATGGAATAAATGCAAGAACCAGTGTACGGGTGCCTGCCTCGTTGACTTTGAGATGGCCTTCGATACTGTATGGTTAGAGGGGTTGTTCTATAAGTTGACCAGGATGGGCATGCCGAAACCCCTGCTATATATGATTTACGACATGCTTATGGGAAAGAAGTTGTTAAATGTAACAACGCCATTTCAAGCAAGATCTTTGACATTAAAAATGGCTTACAACAGGGGGCTGTGATTTCTCCGATACTGTTTAACATTTACACAAGTGATCTAGTAGGTTCCCTCAATCATTCCATAGCGTACGCAGACGATTTAGTGGCGTACAGATCAGGTCCAAAAATCGAAGTCATTAACACCCTTTTGCAACGTGACTTCGATCATATTAAGGCGTATTGCGACGATTGGAAGTTGAAAATCAATTTTCAAAAGTCGGAAACAATCTTGTTTAGAACTCCATTGAGATGGGCCTCTAGGGATACCAGATATAACTGGCAAAATTTGGCCATCATTGGACAGCACGGACTGCCATTAGCGGTGAGAAGCGTAGTGAGATACCTTGGTATCTGGCTCGATAAGTATTTGTATTTTGTCTTGCTGGGGCCAAGAAGGCTTTGGCCCTGACAAGAAGACTATTTCACAGCAGTCAACTTGTCTCCAGGGTGAAGGTCATACGCTATGTGGCCCTAATCAGGCCAGTCATAGCCTATGGTTGTCCCGTGTGGTTCAATATAGCGCCGTATCAGATGGAAAGGATTCGGGTGTTTGAAAGGCAGTGTCTTAGGACCTGTCCCGGCTTGTACAGAACACCAGAATCAGAGTACAAAAACTATTATCCCAACAAAGTCCTTTACGATGGGGCTAATCTGAATAGGATTGACAATTTCCTGGTTAAGGTGATCCGAAGACACGTTGCACGAGCAATGATAATAGCCTGATCTTTGGGGCTTATTACCTCAATGAAATGTACCACGAGAGCACGATTTTATCGGGCTTTATCCCGCCAGAGGCTTTTCTCCATATTGATGCTAAAGGGTTAATGCAAAGCAGGGATGGTATCCCGGTAATATACCACCGCCACCGCAGTGCGAGGGACAAGCGGCTCATCTACGACGGGTATGTCGCCAATGCTCAGGAGCCCTCCCATTTTAGTCCCGCAATTGCGGACAGGGATCGGATCGATGCCGAGGAACAGTACACCGAATTCTGGTGGCTTCTAGAAGGGGAGAGGGTGGGCTCGCTTTCCTAGGTCGGTACGTTACTAAGGTAACACACTCCTCTTAGTTGTAAGTTAGAATAAGGATAGTTAGGGGGATTTCGTGGAGAGACCGCGTTCGTCAACATAAGGCGGCGCCGCTGAGAAGTAACCGATGGTTTATGGCATTGGTTGGATCTCGGGGATGCTTGTGCACGATGTTGACGAATGCCAGGCGCCCGAAATCGCAATTGGTATGGTGACCACTCGATGCGAGAGGCTACGATTGCTCACCACCCCGATTATAGTTAGGATAGGTTAAGTAGCTTAGGTAGGTTAAGTAGTATTTAAGTTTTATAAAAAATTTAAAAGATACGGTATCTAAGTTTTTCGAAAACCTTTTCTTAGAAATTTCATAGATTGTAATACTGATAGATAAGATTAATTGTAAGATAGTTTTCAAGGCCGAAAGGTAAACTTTGAACGAGATTGTGAAGTAAGCTAGAATAAGTGACTATCATTGTTAAATTAGATTTAAGCATTTTTGTCTAGAATGTAAGTAATAATGAAAGAATCAATAAAAATGAATTTAAAAGTAAGTAAAAGTAATTCGGGAATTTTTGCTTAATTTTGCTGCTTACAACAAATAGATACCCAAAGAGACGCGGTTTGTTTCTATGTAGTCATCGCCTTAGTGTATGTCAGAGTTCTTCATTCTTCTTTCGCCTGGCTCATTGCAACGCATTTGCTGAATGGCTGTTATATCTGTAGCATGCGGTGGCGTTCGCTGGTTTTTTTGCTGTACGCAGTCTATGCAAGGTACGAACATTTCATGTGCGGATTTGAACGTCGTAGGCTTTTCTTGTATTGTAGGGTCGTAAGAAGTTAATCCGTTCTTTATCGAGGCTACTTACGGCCTTACAACACAAGAATTTATTTTTCGTCAAGTAGTTAATCCCACGCACAATCGCCGAAATTCGGCAGCAAGTAGACCTCTTCGGGGACATAGAAGTTGCGGTGGACGCATTAAAACTTTATACGCCACCATCTCTGTATCAAAACCCCGACTAGTCTTTAAATCCTTTTTCACCTCGGCTAATGCTAACTGTTGCTAGTCCTCGGTTGAAAATTATTAATCCCAAATTAACGTAGCATACTCCACTGGCTCCAAAGAATTTGCTTTGTTCAATGGTTTACTTACAGACCGTTTGAAGTACTTCTTTTAGAGCAAAGGGCTTTTCGATGGCACTTCTTGTAGAAATCTCCGAAATGAAACGCTTTGTTAACAAAACTTGTTTCATTAGGCGCTGCGACTCCACCTACACATCTTGAAAGATCCTTTTCATCCAATGTTGAACTCTTCGCATCAAACGGTGCTTACTCTCAAACGACCATTTAGACAAGCAGTTTAGCGGGTCTTCCAAGGCATGTGAAGTGCCATATGGCACCATCGTTTCGAATCTACTGCGTTATTGTCACAAGAAATGGAGAGCCTTGAACAAACAAACTGGTATTCAAGCTCCAAATCGCTTGCAAGAATCTGAAAATCTTGAAGCTTGACAAAGCCAATCCATACGCAGACGTACTGAAAATATTTCAAAATGTTCTTAACACATCTACAAAACGTATGAGTTTCATCCAATACATTGTCAACTACATCGGGACATCATCAGTTCTCGAAAGAGCTCTTCAGCTTCCCAGCAGGAGTGAAAGGTTAATTACTGTACATAGTGGAAGAGTGATATAGCCTTCAAAAAGTACGGCGGCTAGCCTCTTTAAAGCTCTTTCCCACTTATGGGAAATCATATTCATATCTCTCTCGTCTGCTGCCACCAACGACTTTTCCAAAAAGGTTGGTTACCCAATCCCTCAATGTACTAGTCGATGTACTAGGCACGCACCAGGTCACCAACGTGGAGGTTAGTAGGAGTTGGCAGTGAGGTGCACTCATTGCATCGCCCTTGCTACCTTCCTCTAAATCGACTGAAACACATCGTCCGCAGATCTGTGATCCTAGTCCAATTTTTCGCTGAATTCCGTCCTGTATTGTTCCATAGCATTGCAGGTTCTTTGGGTTTCTGTTCAATGGTATCAAGCATTTGTGTTATCCAAGGAAATCCATTACCTTCCCTTATGATCGTGAGAACTTTTATGTTTTTGGTATCGCTAATGCAATCGACCCAAACGAGTTGGTCTAGTTGAATATGTCTGTAGGAGCGGAAAATATTGTTCTTGCCCGAGCAAAATGAGAATAATTAAATCTGTAAACACAACAGAAGATGAAGGAAACCGAAGACTTCCCCGAAGGGAAATAAGCTTTGCACGTAGACTCTGATAAGAATTTTGGGCACGTTGGAACGTTATTAGCTATAAACAAGGTGTGGATACAGCATAAACAGCAAAGGTGACAAGACTTAATTGACTTGACAACAAAGGGTGAACAAACTTTGAGGGTCAGTGAATTACAGCCGCAAATTAACAAATATTGATCCATTCTTGGACACCATGAGCTCATTAAATAAGAACGGAGATATCTGAGATAGCTAAAGGCACAGAGAGTGCCAAGGTAGTACACTTATAGACAGCAAAAACGTCCTTAGATACCTAGATTAACCAAAGTTATTGACTCGTAAAATAGGAGTGGATATCTGAATAAAAAAAGAAAACCAAAATCCTTTTTCATTCAAATAAGAACCGCATTAGCCATTTTATTTGACAAAAGAGAAATCCCCGTCAAAGCACATGAAAATTTACAGGATCTACTTTAGCTTTAAATCGCAATAAACTGAAGAATAGTAGCTTTTGGTCACTTAAATGACACCGCAAAGTAAGATACGACACTACGTGCAATTATAATACATACATCTACACAAGGACGACACCATGACCCCGCAGGATGCTAACCAACGAATACATGAGAGCTATAGATACAACAATACCACTGTCATTCCCTAGAGCTGTGAAAAGTGGAATACATATTACAATGTCACGAACTTACATTGCCACTCACCTAACTACTACAAGTAACGTGATTGCCAGCAACGTGTGCTGCGACAAGTGTTCTTCTAGTTGTTCATTGCGAAAAACGGGATCATACTCGTAATTGTGATGTTAATATTCCTCCAAGTGCCTAAGGGAAGGAAATAAAAAAAATATCACACAAAAAAGTAGAACGGACAAAGTAAAGGGTGAATAGAAATATGCTCCAACTACTACCCCCAATTATGTCTCTGGACTTTGAGAAGTTTTCGAAAAATAAAAATAGAAAACTCAATCCTTTGATGCAATACTTAGTGTCCTAATGTTCATGCTCGTACAGCACTCAACCTGACCACCCTCAAATTAAATTAATTAAATGTCAGCGGTCATACCGGAGAGTGCCTTGAACCAGGATTAGATAACGTTTGCCAGTTTTACCTAAGATTTGCCAAAAAGACCCAATACTGCACAACGAAATCCATCTGTAAATCTCTGCTCCTACAGATACTTTTTTACTTCTAGGTCTTGGTCCTGGGCAATCCGATTTAGAATTCGTCAAATGCAGAAATGTCAATTTACAAAACATTGTGTAGAAGATGTAAATTGGAATCTTGTGTGAATGAATGAATCGATTCGATTTGCTGTCACCTTGTGTAAGACTCTGATTTTGGACAGAAGTGCAAATGAAATCTCTGGTTCCTTCCTCTTATTCTCGATTCTTATTCGTATTCGACTTTGAGGTGCAAATAGAGTTTTCACTTTTTCCTTCCTCTCCTCCTTCACAGTTTTTCAATATTTTTTTCTCAACAACTTTCAGTTCCCAATGCAGTTCTCGAAAAACCCATCGAGCAGTGAAGATGTCTGAATTTGAAGTTATGAAACCCTAAGGACTTCTTTGGAAATATTTCGCATTGCTGCAATAAATATTTGTATGATAAATCTTGAGCTTGATGGATTTACGAACAGTCTCTGTGCAGAAATCTTTTTATTGTCGACCGAATAATATTTATTGTATTTTATTTTTGGTCCTTCAAGCGAGTGGAAAATCTGTTTTTGTACGAGTATGTCCTGCTTATGCCAACAGACCTATTTGTATTGCTTCATTTATAAATGTATGCCGTTACACGTATCTATGGCTTTGCATACCATACGTTTGGACATGTTTCAAGTGTATGAGCAGAACACTTTGGGATTTCTGTGTACGTATGTGTATGCATATGTGTATGAATCCAACCACGATATCAGTGCAATCACTTGTAACAGCTAAGCGCAACAAACGATGTATTTGCCTGCAGCGACAACCATTTGTGGTTACACACCCACCTACCTAGTGCACGCTTCTTATTGCCACTGCCCCAGGACTCTACACTTAAGTTGAAGTAACAATTTTAATGGCTCACAACTTTACCATGTACGCCAATACCACGATTGTAACCACCATTGCCAGTACCACTGCACTGGCAGAACTACAACCAGACCGCCCTGATAGAAATTGATAAATGAAAAGTTGCAGATACGAATATCGCTAGACAAAAGGACAATGTTGATGATGATATGGATTTCCTGCTACGACGATACGAGGATACGAAGATACGAGGGTGCCGGGACACAAGAATACCCTTCTCCATCGAGGTTGAATAGTTATTTCTCGTAGTTCGTATTTAATTTTTTTTTTTTCCTAATTTTGTAATTTCAGCAACAATTTGCTGCTTTGTTTCACTGAGACTCTGTAAGATGGAGGAATGGTATGAGATTAAGTCTCTGTAATTGTAAGCTATCCCAACTGGGAGGTTGAACATAAGTGGGAGTCATTTTATATACACGAAATGTACAATCTTGATTCGAGTTTTTTAAACAAATCCACAAGGATACTCGTACATGGATACCAAATACGAGTAGCTACTAGTAGTATGGCTCATCTTAAACTTTTCATCCATGAATTGTTGCAGACTGGAATTTTATCTCTATGCCAGTACATTTCGACGTGGACTTTTCTAGTATTTCTACTTCATCTGTGGTTTTAGACGAATCTAATTTGATCATACTCGTAGCTGAAAATAAAATCATCCAGGGTGGTGTCCAAACCTATGCACATGGGAACTTTTTGTGACGATCGAGTAAACGTTTAAATTAATTCTACAAACTTACGTCAGGTTTTGTATGTCCACCTTAGCATATATTGTCTTACGGTATTACGGCAACGTTAACCCCTTTCATACAATAGTTAAGGGCATTGTAATAGTGACTAAATAATTCTATTGGACTTCCCTCACTTATCAAATAGTGCACGACTATTCGAATGCTGGTCACCTCTTACATATTCGATGCCATCCATATTGCCTGGGTAGAACACTTGTTAAGATCAATTCATCTTCCCTGATTTGTCAAATAGTATAGCACTATTTTGATATCGGCAGGGTAGATAGGATAGCATTTGTTGAAACGGTTGGGTGGCAGCGACAATAACAAAAGGTTTCAGCTACTTTCAAATTATATGATTAGGAAAAAAACTGTTCCCATGTAATGCCCCTATTACTACTTTTATCAATTCGGTAAGAGATGAGGCACTCGACCTTACCATCTCGTCTCAATACTTTTATCAATGATTACCATATGTCAGATGAGGCATGCTTATCGGACCACACACATAAGGTTCAACATAGGATGCAACATCGGACAGGGTCAAACTAGATAGATGAAGTAACTCACGTACTGGAGTTAGTTTTCAAGGAAATCTCGCTATCATACCTGATTCACTGCCCTCATCGCTACAGTCCATTGGGAACGTAAATAAGGCACCAGGTTAACTAAAGGAAGCCATTATCTCTTATGGTCCAAAGGTGTGTGACAATGCTGGAACCCGCAACTTGAACAATTGTGTAAAATGGTGATAAAATTTTTTAGCAAATCGGAAATTGGGACCAATACAAGCCCGCTTTAATCAACTTCAATAAAGTGAATTTCGAGAACCTATAAAACTGCCAGAAATTTTGCGTCTTCTAAAAGACTCATCAAACAGGGGATTGTACTTCCACGGCTTGCAGAGAGGAAACTCCAAAAAAAACTACTTAATACTCATTTCCCAGACTCGACACTTTTAAACAACACAGAGTATATCAATGCTGAAGCCACAAGCTTTCCCTGCAACAACAGAATTAGCAGCCTATTTGGAAATATTTTCAACACAGACAAAGTTGAATGGGCCATAAACTCATTTAACCCATGCATAGAACCTGATAACTGATTCAAAACGGTCTGGTTTAGATTCTTCTTAAGTCTTGCATCATTTTTTTCCGAAAAACATTGAAAGATTTAGCGATTTATACATCAGGGACCTTCTCAACAGAAATTAACCTCTGCACACTCACCAATACGCATACAGGAAAGAAAGATCCACGAAAGGCGCTCTACTATATCTGCTAACACCGACAAAAGGAGATTGCAATATGTGCCTTGAAAGGGCCTTCGATAATACCGGAATTGGAAGCCATGTCCAAAAAGGGTATTGACCATCCCACTAATCGTTGGGTTAGAGCGATGCTAGTAAACTGGAAAATCTCTACATCTTCCGGTGAGACTAAAATCTCTGTTTCAGCCATCAAAGTTTTGCCCACAAAGACGTATTCTTTCACCGCTATTATGGTCACTGATGACGTACTAGTAAAACTTAGTAATCTGGGGTATCAAACAATAGGATATTCCGATGGCTTAGTCATAATGGTGAAGGGTAAACACCTTAAAGACGTTTGCTATAAGACTGAAACTGCTCTAAAGATAGTACCTAAGCGACACTTATGTTGGAGAAAATCTCCCATTTAATCGCAGTAAAGCTATACTTGTCCCCTTCACTTGTAAGGGAAATCGGAGTCTTGACCACATCCCACTTTAAGATACAATAAGTAAATACTACAATAAAGTATCTTTAAAATGCTTGCATACAGCACGAACGAAGGAAAATCAGGGATTATAGAAAGAGAGGTACCGGTGAACGTTGGTTTTAAATGTTTGAAGGTTATAATGACCAGGACATAAAGAGCTAGGAAGGGCATTCCATAAGCGAGTTGTATGGCTTAGGAATGAATCACGATATTTCAGAGTATGTCCGAAAGTGGGCTTGAGGGTATACTAATGAGCATTCATAGCAAGACGGGTGTTACAGTTGAAAGTTTGAATGGGTGGAATGATGCTGGCGATTTCAATGGAGCACTGGTGGTGGAAATAGCGATAAAATAGAGTGAGATAGGACACATTACGTCGGTGTTCGAGGGTGTCAATTGATTGACTGATATTGATATCACCAATGAGTTTTATCGCACGGTTTTGAATCCTGTTTAGCAGGTGCAGAGATGTTTTGGGCGCAACCGACCAGATGTGGGCATTATACTCCAATTTCGGGTGGATAAACGCCATATATGTTGAGGCCAGATCAGAGGGGGTAAAGTATTTCTTACATTGCTTGAGAAAACCTAGACATTTCGCAGCATTTTTGAAGACATCGAATATGTGGTCATTCCAACGTAAGTTGTCATTGACACACATACCGAGAATGGAAAGCATATCAGTTTCGACGATGCACGTGCCATTTATGGATAATGGCTGGGTGCTTAAATTTCGCTTTAATGACAGCAGACAGTATTGTTTTGGAAGCATTAAATTCTACTCTGTTGGTGGTGCCTCATCTAGTAATGCTGTTTATGTCGAAATTTAATGAGCTTAACATTAAATTCTGGCATTCCCCTTTTAGAGCCGAAGAGCAGGGACGTGAGTCCGGGAACGAATATGAAAAGCAGAGAGTACTATCGTCAGCAAAGGAATATATTGGATTAGAAGTAGGAGAAAAGAGATCGTTGATGAAAATTAAAAAGAGTGTCGGAGACAGAACGGAGCCGTGGAGCTCAGACTTTAAACTAAAAAAAACAATTTGGATTGAACGTTCCGAAAGGTACTTTCTAATCCATTGAAGAAGATAGTCATCGATCCCCAAAGCACGCATTTTCGACAAAAGGGAAATATCAAGTGCAACTATCTTGCTTTTGCCAGTTTGATGTACGCTTTGGTTCCACTTTTCGGTAAGACAGATCACCAGTGGAGTTATTGCCGGTCATTGAGAAGTTTTCGTGTTTCGACATATTTCATGAGCAGATGGTTTATCAGCGTTTCCATAACATTGGAAGGAAGGGTTGTAAGTGCAATGGGTCTGGTGGAGGAGAGAGAAGAAGATTCGCCTTTTTTTAAGGATGGGCTGGACAAATAGACATAGGTTGAATGTACGAGTATAATAAATGCATTACCTGTGTTGTTGATATTTAAATTTTCATCGACGTTTCCGACAATAGCATTTCAAGTATTAGTCCGATCGCAATTTAGCCTGGCTGAATCGTATGTATCTCCAAGATTCGCTTTCCATCTTTGCGTACATGTCCACAACATATTGATGGAATTGATGGAACAGCTGACGATTTCCAAGGATATTCGTAGTTGTTCATCGAGCTGATTTTTTTGTTTATTTCAACACCAGACAAAATTAATAAAATTAAATAAGAAATGAACTAAGGAAAAAAAAGTTTAATCTAGGATCGAACCTCTAACTGGATCTCCTGTCCTGTCTATGTCCTGTCCTTCTCAAAATATCAGCGGATATTGGAGTGTGTCGTACGAAAGGTATATGTCGCAATCGTATCCACAGTTCTGTCTAGACGTGTGATTTTCATGGATCGGCTCTTAACTAGATCACCGACTATAAAAACGGCAACTTCGTTACCGTTGGTGCGTTGAACCAATTGAATAAGTCGGTTTCGATTCTCCAAAAAAATTTCCTACAATTCCCCAATTGCTCACTCTTCTGCCCGTTCGATGAAACTATACTGGCACCGGATTGTCGCCAATAAAATGCATTTGGGGAATTTTCGGGTTCTCATTAGGTATCGGCATCAATGAACCAATTTTGTGGTACACCAGGCCTTGTATTTTAAATGTAGATTTAAAGTTGCGTTCGTCAAAAACAATTTTGACTCGTCAAATGTTGGCAGAGGTGGCAGTAAGACCTTTCCTGATGCCCAACAGATGCCGGGTGCTTCATTGCGGAATTTTAACGCATGACAATGTTAGTATTCTTGATCCATTATGCTGATGGCAATTTTAGAATGCGCTGCATAATCGATATCTGGTGCATGGTGAGCGGCTCGCTTGCTCTCTTTGTCGTTCTTGTGCTCTGCGTGTGTTTATATTGTTTTAAGACTTGCGTACGCCTCTCTACTGCGCTGATTCTGTGTTCCTCATTTATTTGCGCAGTTTCTACGTGCGTTCTATTATTTCTTGCATATCGTTGGTGTCGTCTCGTATCGTATGCTGTGTGTATTATTAAGGATTGACCTTCTTCGCGGCATTTTACTTTAAATAACAATAGTACACAAAATGATACACAGAACAATTAAAATAAAATCGAAATAAAAAAAAACAACAATAAACAAATGATAAACAAAATAAAGCTAAACTCACGTTGTTTATGTTCGTATATCCGTGGAAAACTTCAGAAAAATCTCAGCATCGGGGAAACGTTCAAATCATGTATTCAATTTATATTTAAACGTTGACGGTACAATGTCCGCAGATTCACTGAAATACACAGTTTTAACACGTATTTTGTCTATATTTCACGTTATTTTCATTAAGTTCATGAAAAAAAGTAAAAACTCGCAGCCAGCAAAAATACAAATGTCAATCTACTCAAAGCTTATACAACTAAAAATTTAATTTTTATTCAAAGTGACTGTACGACCATTTTGTTTGTATAAAAAAATTCTTAAAATTGCGATGAACAAATATTGAGTAGGGATTATATGCCAATCAATGAGGAATCTATAAAAGAAAATTTTGGTTAGCGACACTTATCGGGTCCAAAAGTATCCTATCTCTCAAGCCGGAACCAATCATATATTGTACATTCACAAAATTTCATTGAAATCGGTTGGGCTGTTTCGGAGATCAGCGTGTATGAACACAGTGACGCGTGATTTATATAGAGGGTATCCCCTAATTCGTCAACGATAATTTCGGAACTGATTCCTGGGTATATTCTAAGAAAAAAATCCCTCTGCAGTGTCTATCTCCAATGTTGACATCATTTATCGCGGATTAAAGAAAAGGCTTACTTTGGTGTACCCTGACCCATGGTAACGGAAATTGCTCCGTGAGTACAAATGGTAGAAACTTCATGTAGGACTTTGGTTTCACAAAGTCCACTACCCCGTGCATCGAAACTCAACTTACCCTTTTTTTTTTTGAAAAAAAAATTAATGGAAGCAGAGTTTGCGTGCCTTAAAATTAATATTTTACGTAAAAAAGAATATATCGATTTTAAGGCACTGTAGAAGAAAGCTCCTAAATGAAGTTTTTTTCGCTAGGAGAGAGCTGGACATGTACAGAGTAGGGGGAGGATTGTCTCCTCTTCCTCTTCGTCCATGCAGCGCCCAGTGATGACACCTATCATGGCGCTGAGATGTTTTCTATTTAGAAGACTCTTAGAGTGGTTCCAATTTTACCGAGTTCGCCAGCCCTACAATTCGCTAGAATGTCTTTGTGGCAGGGCACCGAGCAAATGTGAAGGCTGAACTGCTCTGCCACCTCCGTAAGAGATAATCGGCATTCAAAAGCGGTTTGATAGCGGCCTGACTATCCGAAAAGATACGGATAACCTCTGCAGATATCACGTTTTTCTTCAGCCAGGACAAGGCTTCTTTAATCGCCAAAATTTCCGCCTGGTACACGCTGCAGTGATTTGGAAGACGGAAAGAGAGGCTTAGATTTAGCATGTCTGAGAAAACACAGCCACCAACTCCGCTATTGGTTTTAGATCCATCTGTGTAGAGATGGATTGAGTTGTCCTCTATGAAAGCATCTTCCTCGCAGAAGGTATATCAGCAGTTCATTTACTACTAAGTTCCAGAGAAGGGGAGAGCGGACACCGCTTTGCGGCGTACCTCTGTTGACACATCTTTTAGCAGAAGTCTCACCCACTTTGGAGTTGATTATTCTGCTTTTTAACATAAGACTGATCAGTTCCCCAAGTGAGTCGTCTACCAGCAGAGTTGACAGCGCCGTCGTGATTGCCCAGCAAAGCAACCATTGTGCACTCTTTATATTGTAGGGATCGTTCGACGGACATGCTGAGCCGTTGATCAATTTTATCAATTTTAGCTCGTACATGGATATCAATCAGTCGTTCTAGAGTTTTCAGAAGGAAAGATGATAGACTTATAGGTCTGAGATCCTTTGGGACAACGTGAGAACATCCGGCTTTGGGAATGAAAACTACATCGACTTCTCTCCATGACCGTGGAATGTTGATCAATTCTACAGCTCCTTATAATATTCTCTAGCGTAGGCAGGATAATATCTAAATACCTTTGTAGCTCGGCAGGTATTATACCGTCCGGACCAGCAGACTTGTATGGTTTGGAACTATGCAATGCCCATAGCAGTTTGTCTCTTGTAATCGGACCATGAATTTTGGTCACGGTTGCAATAGCCCTGGTTGGGTTGCCACGAATAGGGAGCTACCTGAAAAGTGGGTGTCCAGTAGCAGGTTGAGTGATTCAACACTTCAGGTTGTCCAAGAATCATCGGTTTTTTTCAAAAATCATATGATTTGTAGAAAGGATTTTTCTTAGCCGCGATGCCTCAGAGGTTTCCATGATTTTGTTACAGTATCACCTCCAGGCTTGTCGCTTTGCCTTCTTTAGTTCTTTTCTGTATAATTTGAGGGATTTTTTTGTATGAGTCCCAGTCAGTCACTTTTCTTGTGCTTTTTGCTAAGCTGATAAGTTTTCTGCAAATGTTTCTAAGCGGTCCTAGTGCTGTCCACCAGTGCGGTTTTTACTTGCCCCTAGGTTAAATAAGAAGGCTACAAGCAGCCATAGCCTGATTGAGAGCCATGGTGAATTCCTTGACTTTCATATCAAACTTGTTGGTGACTCGCGGCGGACTTGAGAGTTCAGAGAATAGCGTTTCTGACAGTATTCCTCTCTATTTTGGCGAATCAGTTTTCCGATAATTCCGGAATGCTGGTTGGCTGGGAAGAGTATCACTCAGGCCGAATTTGATGTATTTGTGGTCTGAGAAGGAGTGTTTAGACGATACCATCCAGTTCGTTAGCATTTGAGTGAAGTTGTCGGAGACAGCACTTCCTGTCTTTTTCTTGTTTTAAAAGTGGGCTCATTGCGAATGTAGCAGACAATATAATCAAAAAGTGACTCACCTTTATGACTGATGTCGGTACTGCACCATACAGTGTGAAGAGCGTTTGCGTGGCACCCGATGATGAGGCCAGTTTTTAGCCTTCCAGCTTCCAGTACCACACTTTTTAGGCTGTCACCATGGAAAGGGCCTACATGATCGTGGCCAAGATATGCCGATGCCAGTGGAAGCCTTTGGCAGTCTCTTGTCTGGTAATGGTTATATCGGGGTCGGTGAAGTTAGAAAGTAAAAGCACTAAGGATACGTTTCACTAATATACAAGTTCTAATCTTACCTCTGTCTCTTGTATAGCGCTGAGCATATACAGGTGTCCCAGGTCCACGAACCACACCTTCTCCAATCCATGTCTTCTGGATTAGGATAATGTGTTCTGTGCTTTTGGAAAGACGCAGAATAAGTGCTACAGAAGCCTTTTTTGAGTGGTGGAGATTAATCTGGAGAAACCGTGTCATTGCTACAATTTACCAGACTAACCTCCATCGCAGTGCTGTTCTGAAGATGTGTCCAAGATCTCATCTTCTTCCTGTGATCGTATAGGATCTCTTTTTATTTCGTCATCGGCTTCCATTTCCGACAGAATGTCAGAATAGGAGCCCAACGGCTTAATTGTCGCCTCGGATAGATTGGAGTCGTCGCTATCCATTTCTGGAAAGGATATCGGCGCTCCAAGATCTAAGGTTGTATTTGAAGTTTTAGTTAAAAGAGGAGGAGAAAGAATTCAAAAGGAATACGATCTTCTCCTCGGGCCTTATTTGAGCAGCATCTACGTATAACTCTTAAGACATCCTGGAAAGAATTGAATAATCTTGTAATATTGTTTCTACAAAACAGCCAGCACATGCTACGTATTATAGCTGTCATTAAGATTTGCATAAAATTCAAACCCAGGAATAACGCAATCACTTTTTTCAAGGTATATGTCCAGATTTTCGACACAAAAACTATATCTGGAATCCACGCAAAGGAGTTTATGTGAGGGGTGACAAAAGCTGCAAAATTCTTTTTCAAGCTATTTACATTCTGATGTTTTGTATTAGCAATACGAACTACATATCATTAAAAATATTATTACAGATGGAGTTACTCGAATTAAGGGTGGAAAAGTCTAAGGGTGTACAGGAGGAATTAACCACTAAATAACTGCAAGATCATTCAAAGATCTTGTTGAGATAACCTTTCCACCCTTCTGACAAGAATTTGGTTAGATTTATACCAAACATATTCATCGCCTTTGTTACTAAGTAGCTCCATAGTAGCTCGTTTCGAAATCGTTAAAATAAATTATTCTCTACCACATCATCTGTTCTGGGACATTAACTACCTGCTCGTGAGGTCAGTTTATACCGGAAACGACAAAAACTCGCTGGTATCCTGCCCTTTGCATGCTGGAATTCAATAGAGAGCAAAACTTGACCTACTGACCTGGTTTAGTGGCTCCGGTTCTATTCAACAGGACTAATTTTTATGCCTTTCCACCCATTTACTTGATGATGTAATGAATGAATGGCTTTTAGTTCTTTTACTGGCAAACATATTGTAGTTTAACCTTTTATGACATGGTGTCCTATTCAATGAATTTTATGAATCGATGTTCTCGCGTCGTGGTGATTGTACTCGTATCCTTGATCTATCGGACCACAAGTTATCTTTCCTTGCCAAGTCCATCATTGAAATCCAGTTTACTCGGATTAGTTTTCATCAAATGATGACTAGCTTTTCATGACATCGAGGGGAGAATTACTTGGCAACGTCTACGAGTATATGTACTAGAATATCGCAGAATTGAATCTAGAACTCTTTTCATTGCTTTGAGTGACAAAGCCACATTATAGGCACGAAAACATGGCGTAGATAATTTTTATTTTATTTTTTGTTGGTTTTATTCATCAAGCTGACAGCCAAAATAAAGCGAATGACTGCAATACTGTCAGTTTCCACACTAATTCAGCTTAAGAGCATTAATCCTGCCACATTTCAGTATCCTTGTGTCTCGTCCATCTTTGAAAATATTTCTTTTTTGTCTGTCCCCTTTTTTTGCTGTACTCCATTTGTTCCCTCTTTATGGCCGTTGGGCGTTTTTGTTCATCTGCATCCTTTAGTTTGTATCCAGGGACAAGGATTAATTGGATCTGTTTCCTTTTTTTTTTCTTTTTTTTCTTGCCTTTTCCAGGATTCGGCCATTTGTTCGTGTATTAAGGTAGACGGAAAAAAATTGGAATTAAAACGAGCATTGCTTCTTAAGCCTTGTCTAGTACAATCGGCCAATGGTCCGGTATTGTATGTTTGTACAAATTCAGAGTTAGTTTCATTCATATTTAAGGATTAAGTGGAAGTTTTTTCGATGTAGACACACGCCGATGGACAAGCAATATACATTTATAGGATGCAGACTTCCTTTTTTTGCTTCTGGTTGGCGTACGGAACAAAGTGATAGGCAAAGAAGTGCTTTGATTTCATCACGTTGTGACAATAACACCTTTCAGAGCAAAGACAATAAACACACACAAACGAATGGAGAAATTCTAGTGTCCTTACTTTGGGAGACAAATAAAAAGGGCAAACACACATACCAGTCGGTCGAGTGGGACTTCTTAATCCAGGAAGGACTTCGATTGATGTTTCGTGTGATTGGTTCGTTTTCAGGAACGTTAAACAGAACGTCCGTTTGGTATGTTATCTAAAGGATTACGTCTGTATAGATACGTAAGTGTGTGCATGTTTGTACTTCAATTAATACTACGGATATCATAGTGCCCTGGCATTGAAAGCAAATCTCTAGACTTGGTCTGATGGTTTTTGTCTGGGCTGCATCTTTCTAAGACATGTTATGACTTTTGGCCTAAATTAAGATATTTGAGGACTTTTGGGTATTTAAGTTTCTAGGTTTTTAGTTTTTACTACCCACTAACGCATATGGATGGCAGGTCGTGGCTCTCCAACAGTATGATAGAAGAAGATTTAATGTCCTGTAAGAGAATATAACCCTTGTTCTAATTATAATTACGAATTTCAAATACTGATCAAACGCTTTACGAAGACACAAGCGTTGACAAATCCCCTCTGCCTATCAACTTGGACTCTCATTTCCACGTAGCGAAGCCTGGGAGCTCTCTGACTGAAAGAAGGGTGCCCACAATACTATATACTATTTGCACTAGAGCAGTTGTCCTTTATCAGTATGGCACCAGAGGAATCCCATATGCGGATCAACAGAGTCATTCACGGTTTCTGTCAGTTTGAACTAAGTACTTGGTGCCTACTTCTCCTTAAAGCTACTATGACGTTTTCGGAGCCCAGTGTAGATTATGATGGAGCTAAGAACCCTGAACAGGCCAACGGCGGCTTCCATGACCGAAGTGAAGCCACTGGCACTGAGCTGTTTAGCGGAGCTCCTTGCCCAGAGGCTTTATTAAAGACCTGATGTTCCAGATAGGGGATTGCGCGTAATTTCCCAAAGTGCAAAAAGAAAGAGTTCAGAGATAAACGAAGCTTCTGATAGGGACGGATATATTGTCGATGATGCCAGCAAGCATTATACTGCTATAAATCATGTATGTATATATTACTGCAATCCAAAACGTATGACAAAAGCGGACTGCATCCATAATACTACGCGACTGCTACAAAGGAGTGTGGTGACGCTTATTTGGATGTGACAGACCGAGGCAAAAAGTTTTAAGCTTGGCATGTTACATCAATGCCGACAGCATCAAAGATGAATTCTATGACTTCGAGCAGATCAGCAAGGCTGGGAAAGCAAACCGTCCTTCAGCGGGGCATCGGGGAACACTGCCTGCATAACACTACGTGCGAACCAGGTTCTACAAATTTGTAACGTCGCGAAACCTTGTAGAAGTCAGCATGCTGTTGTCACAACTTAACATAAACAAAGGAATTTGACAATCACTTAATCAACCAACCGTCAACACATTGATCACATGGTCATTGACGCCAAATATTTCTCTAGCATTCTGGATATTGCGAGGAGCCCACATTGACTCGGATCATTACCTTGTTGCAGCCTGGGTACGAATGTGGTTACCAAAGGCACATCGGAGGTCAAGCAAGACTGCCAAAGTACGACATTGAAAGGCTGTAATAGGAGATCGCTTGAATATTCGCCGATCACGTTTCCTTCAAGCTCCCTGAAAATCTTTGTCCCAGTACATAAACGGTAGAACACCAATCGGAACGTTGTCAACTAGCCACAGTCAGAGGAACTGCCACAAGAGAACGAACGACGACGAATGTCGCTGCACCGAAGGACAAGAGCGTCTAGTGAGCTACAAGAGCAGAAAAATAGAAATTAGCTTATGAAGGTAAAAAAAAAGGGAAGAGAAGTGTTACCAAGCCTGAATGGAAGCCTGAAAGGATGAACTTGGACAACGAGTAGTAGAATCGCAGTCGGTGCAAAGACTACTTAGATATGCAGACAGTGTCAAACCCCGATGAAGGATCACTATATGCCGTTTCGGGAGAAAGATTCTACTCGTGATTTTTGGTCTCATCTGTACTGACTAGGAATTAAGAAGGATGTTCTACCATGGACTATACGGGCTGAAGAGCGAGGTTGATTTAGCCAGGAGTGTACGGATCCAACGTCTGAGCGAATGGGCGTAAATCTCTTCTCCAATGAGTCTTCGAGTTTAACTCCAGAGGACGACCGTATCTTAGGTGACGTACGCAAGTGGAAGCCGACATCAAGAAGCGTGTGGTTCAGCACTGAAAACACGTAACTAGAAATTAGCGAGCTGGAGAAGCTTGTTGGTTGAGGCCCAGGAGCACCCTTGAACCACTTGCATGGGTTGATGCTCTGGACCCAATTTTCTAATGTCACATCGACTAGCCGCCTCCAACTTGTCTTAAGTTTCTGTCTTGTTTGAGTAGACAGTCTTAATTTTGCTACAAAGGAAAGAGTCTAAAGGTGCTAAATCACACGAACGGGGCTTCAGGTTGACAGCACCATTTCTGGTTGAATTTCGTCTTTAACAAGTTGATTGTGGCACGAACTCTGGGTGTTATTGGCATCATCCTTTTGAAACTACATATCCTCCCTGAACCCAAGTTCCCATTTATTTAGAAGAAAAAAACGATAGCGGTCTCCTCTGACTCTAATCGCCACGCCGGCATAATTTCGGAAGAAATATGAGTCAACCTGAACGAAGACAGAGAACTCCACTCGACCAAGATGAAGTCAGGACAGAAATTCCCAAGCTCAAGTCTAACAGATCTGCTGTACCAGATGGCTTAATTACCGAGCTGTTTAAATCAGCAGGTGACGATAGGATAGGGAGCGTATATCAATAAAAAGTAAGTGTAAAGCAAGGGAGAACCTCCGAACTGGCCCAACTATAAGGGAATATGTCTTCTCAATATCGGCTGCCGTATTACGAGAACGCCGAAGATCCTTCGTCAACAGTGTTATTGGCGCGTATCATCGTGGTTTTAGACCAGGAAAGTCCACCATTGATCAAATTTTCAGCTTACAGCAGATCTTGGAAAAAATCAAGATTCCCAAACGGATACACACTAAATATGCCATGATTTCAAGGCCGTCTAGTTTTGTCATCCCTACCAAGGTCGTTCCACTATGCAGGATGACGGTGGAGAATCTGCGATGCCTCGTCAAGTTCGGTCATGGCAAAACCGAGATCTTCAATCTCACGAAAGGACTTAAACAAGACGATTGTTTCAACAGCGTTCTTGAGAGGATTGTGGATGGGGGCACCATCTTTCAAAAGCAAGTTTAGCTACTCGTAGACACTGACGATTTGACAAAGTCAGAAGAACACAGCGAATTGTCAATTGCGACTATTGAAGCAGAAGTGGACAAGTGTAAGGAATAACAAAGAGGAACGCACAATATCGTCGCACGGGACTGCTTCTTTCGGCCTAGAAGGCAATCCCTCCCAAGCAACCAACATAACTTTATTTTGGACCTTGATCGCAGTACCACATTACCCTTACAGCGCAGAACAGAACAGCTTGGACACTGACGGAAGCAGATAAAAATGCTCTCGGGTGCATTAGAAGAAAAACGTAGAACACGTTTCGACAGCGAACTGTACGGGCTGTATAGCGATGCAGACCTCAATCACCCGGCTTAGATGGTTAGGTCAACTTGAAAGCATTGACCAGAGCGTCCGGGCTGGGAAAGTTTTCGACTTTTACCCAGAGGAAAAACGCAATATACGACGACCTCATTTTAGACGGCGCACGCAAGTGGAAAGTGACCTCAACCCAATTCGCATGCGTAACTGGAGACAGCTGGTAAAAAGCTTCGCTACCGGGAGAGGCATGTCAATTGGGGCCCTGGTTCATCCCGGGCTGAAGCGCCATCTAAGTAAGCAAGGAAGGGATGGTATGAGTGTCTTCTCAAAATCCCTAAGATTCATACGTCGTCTTTCTTGCAGTTAATTCTGTCTCAATGCAATATACAGGTCTTCTAAATGACTAATATTGGTCAAAAGGCAAGTGCTGGTGCTCTTTATGAATTACTCAAATTGGTGCACAAAAACAGGAAGCCATTCTTTAAAAAAAAAAAAAAAAAAAAAAAAAAAAAAAAAAAAAAATCAGTCGTTCATTGAGCTCCGCGGAGTATTGACGTGTTTCGGCTTTCGGTTGTGTAGTCATACCAATAGAAAAGAATCAGACAAAATTCATATAGGGCTCCAATTAGCCCAGAGGTAGTGTGCCCGGTTACCCGGTTAAAAAAAAAAACAAACTAAATTGATAGTGAGTGTTAAGAATCATCACGCGATGAATTGTGAAGAGCGGTCCGTTATGCCAGTAACGGGATCCGCAGATAAATCAGGCGAGGCGTCAAGCGGTTCAAGCCAAACAGAACCGAAGACAAAGAGAAGGAGGGCGCTAAGGCCAACTTCCACCATAGCACAACGTCCCTCCCTACCAACTTCCACTCTAAAGCTGCTTGGTGGAGTGAGGGAAGGGGCGCACTCAACGTCATCAACTGCAGCAAATAATTGTCCCGGGAAAGTTACTGACAGTAACCCATTTTTCTCAGATCTTCACCACCACCTGAGAGAGAACAGCTTCGCTTCCTTGGTGCCAACCGAATTGGAAGATGAAGAAGAAGAAATGGCGTCTATAAGTAGTAGCATAAAAATGCTGCAACAAAGGGTACTGGCCATAAAAGAAAAACAAATGGTGAGAAGGAAAAGGGAAGACCAACAGCAATCCCAGCAGCAACAGCAGACGCAGCTAGCTCAAAATCAGAGCCAACAACACCAAGCAAACACGATAGCACAGGTGCTACACAAACAACAACAAAAGCTTAAAAACCATCAGCAAAAACAACAAGAGCAACCACAACAACGGCAACAGCAAAAACAGCAGCAGCCACAAAAACAGCAACAGCAAAAGCAGCAGCAGAAACAACAACAGCAGCTGCAAAAACAACAGCAGCAGCAACAACAACAACAGCAGAAACAACAAATTTCAAAACAAAGGGTTCCACCTATAAATACATTTAAGATGGAACTAAAGGAAACAATAGAACTATGTAAGTCGGCCATAGGAAATAATTTTTATATTAAAAGACTTAGCTTAGATAGGCACGCGATCCACTGTAATACAGTGGAGCGCTACCATAAAATTAAAAGTTTATTGAAGGATTCGACGACGGAGTTCTTCTCCTACACCCCGAAGGGGGAGAAGCTGCAGACAATGCTGCTGAGGGGGTTAGAACCGTCGACTGATCCGGAGGAGCTCCTTGCACTGCTGAAAGAGAAGGAGTGCGAAGGGCTCAAATTCGTGGGGGTCAAGCCATTTGTCACGGCTAGAGCCAAAAGGGAGAAGCGGAAACTGCCGTTCTTCCTTGTCCAGCTAAGTCCCAACAGCAAACTGGATGGTCTAAGGAGTATAAAAGTCCTAGACTACCAGGTTGTTCACTGGGAAAAATTAAAGAAGAGCGAAAACATTTTACAATGTGTTCGCTGCCAAAGGTTCGGGCACGCCGCGTCGAACTGCGAAATGCAGCCTCGATGCGTGAAGTGTGGAAAGAACCACAAGTCAGAGGAATGCGCTCTAGGTAAGGACGGAGCGTCGGAAAAAAGCCAACTCTCTTGTGCTTTATGTAGGAACACGGGACACACCGCAAATTATCGGGGTTGTCCTAAATTCCAATACATAAAAAGAGTAAATCTGGCTCGGCAGCAGAAAGTGGAAGTTAAACGTCCACTCGTGCAGGCACAAACACCAGCCGTTACTCCCCAAGTTACCTACGCCCAAATGGCGGCAGGTAGGGGAACTACGGTACGACAAGCAAAGGTAGCTTCTCAGGCCCCAGCGCCTAGAGCACCTGAACCTGTACCTGACATGCTGGCTATCTTGCTCTCTATTCAGGGGCAGATGGCTCAGCTTCAGCGTCAAATACAGGAACAGGCTAAGCGGGTAGATCAAATATACGCGCTGCTGCCGGGCCTAACGCACCTCCAGTCGTAATGGGTACGTACATGGCGGAGCAAACCCTGAAGGTCCTTGCAGTGAATGTTAATTCACTGATTAGGTTCGAATGAAGAGCCACACTGTTTAAGTGACTTAAAGACCAAGCCCCTGATGTGCTTTTGGTTAGCGAAACTAAGCTTACCAAAAGGCACAAAATGAGACACAGAAGATATGAAATATTACGAAGAAACCGAACCAATTCTATTCAAGGAGGAGGTGTTGCGATCTTTGTAAGAAAGGGACTGCGTTTCAAAAGAGTATATAGTCGTGTAGTACGTGGGTTTCAGGTGCTGGAAGCATGCATCATGTACATCCCTCTCCGTAGTGGAAAGCGGTTGTACATGGTGTCTGTCTATGCACCTAAGGCTACTCAATCCACCTTATTCATCTCAGAGCTCGAGACACTTTTTCGATTCCTGAGGCTGGAATTGGAAGACAATTATTTTATTATCGGCGGAGATTTCAACGCCAAACATAGTGATTGGGGAAATAATATACCAAATACTAGAGGGAACCTACTGTTCAATTGGTGGGGTCGACACAGCATAATGTATCGACTCGGGCTTAAGGCGACGGATAGTCCGTCGTTTCCCAGACACGGGTCCTATTTGGATCTTCTACTGTTCGACTCACGAATACAACTGACATGCACTAACCAACAAACTACAAACTGTCTACGCACTTTCGTGTATGACAGTGACCATTGCGGTCTCAGCACCGAAATAACTGTTCCCAACGAAACTGCGGAATTGGAAGAGTTTGTTCAAAGGTATTCCTACAATTATAGTAGGGTGCGTTGGACACATTTTTCCAGAACGCTGACGAGAGCACTCTTCTCGAATTCGCTCTACCTACCGTCCAATAGAAATCTGTCAAACGAGGAGATTGACAGATATCTAAAACTAATGGACGAGACAATTAAACGAACTATGGACAAAACGATACCTCGGTATCAACACACTGACGAAGAAGACTTATTCCGCAACGCAACTATTGACGCACTGCGCCGACATAAAAGTAGACTGCTGTCAAGACTAAAAACCTTGTACAGACAGTTTACTGACAGACATAACCCGGAGATCATAACATTGAAGTCGTCGATTAAAAACCTCCAGATATTAATAAAGGAAAATTACAGAAATTCTGTAAGTTTGTATTGGAACAATAAAATTCGGGCTGTAAACACCAGCAACCCGAGTATGTTCCCGCAAATAAATAAAATATTTCGGAGAAATAATCAAAACGACCTTCCATGTCTCAAAATCGCCCGAACGACGAACAACGAACAAATACTTGTAGCAGCAGGTATCGATCCAAATGAGGCAGTTGATGATGACAACTTCTTTGTGATCGAGGATCCGCAGGAGAAGGTAGAGGCTATAGGAGCGACTCTCCAGGAAGTGTACAAGGCGAATGACATCATTGGCCCGAACCACGACCTGGAGAGCCAAGTTCTTGTGCACAACTTCTGCCTTCGAAATGAAATTGTGAATTGGCGATTCGAGAACTCGGGTTTCACCCAGTTCAGTGACGAGAATATGGCAAATAATGTCATCACCAACGAAAGGGTATTACCACCGTTCATTTCGAAGGACGAGCTCCAAACGATCTTCGAATCACTTAGAAGTAAGAAATCAGTGGGAACCGATGAAATACCAAACATTGTGCTTCGACATCTCCCACTAGAAGCGGTGAACATTTATACCACCCTGTTTAATAATGCAATGAATAATGCCCATTATCCAGCGCATTGGAAAATTGCGGTGATACATCCCATCCCCAAAAGGAATAAAGATACTTCCAATCCGGCGAATCTCCGCTCGATCAGTCTTCTTCCAAACATCAGTAAGGTTTTCGAGAAGGTGATCAATAGAGCCCTGACTAAGTGGGTTGAGGACAAACATATAGTTCCGGATAATCAATTCGGTTTCAAGGCGGGGCATGATATCATTCATGCTGCGTCTAAACTGGTTTCTGATATCCAATGGAACAAAAGCAAGAAGCAGTGCACTGGTGCCTGTCTGATTGACTTGGAGAAAGCCTTCGATACCGTATGGTTAGAGGGACTCTTCTTCAAGCTGGACAGGATGGGCATTAGTAAACCACTGCTGTATATTCTTTTTAATATGCTCTCCAGTAGACAGTTCATCGTGAAAAATGGCGATGTGACTTCTGCTGGAACATTTAACATTAAAAACGGTCTGCAACAAGGTGCGGTAAATTCACCGATCCTATTCAACATTTACACAAGTGATCTGATAGGTTCACTTCCCCACAGCATAGCGTACGGAGACGACTTAATCGCGTACAGATCAGGCCCAAAGATTGAGGTCATTAACATTCTTTTGCAACGTGACTTCGATAAAATTAAGCGATATTGCGACGACTGGAAGCTGAAAATTAACTTTCAGAAGTCGGAAACCATTCTGTTTAGGACGCCTTTGTCTGGGGCCTCTAGGGATACCAGAAAGAATTGGCGAAAGTTCTCTATCGTCGGACAATATGGACAGCCACTCGCTTGTCGAAATGTAGTCAGATACCTTGGGATCTGGCTAGATCAATATCTATATTTTAACAAACATATAGATGTTGCTCTGGCCAGAGCCAAAGGTGCTTTTGCCCTTACAAGGAGACTGTTTTATAACAGCCAACTCGATGCGAGGGTGAAGGTGATGAGAGGGCTTGTCTTGGGACTTGTCTTCGCTTATACAGAACACCTGAATCTGAGTACATAAAATTCTATCGCAATGAGGTCTTGTACAATAGGGCGAACCTAATAAGAGTGGACAATTTCGTCATTAAGTTGACTCGAAGGCACATTGCAAGAGCAATGACCTCATCGAACAACCTGATCTCCGGGGCTTACGACCCTAATTATATGTATCACGAGAGAGTTCGCTTTGACGGCTTTATTCCTCCAGAAGCGTTCCTCTACTTAGATAGTAAAGGTCTGATCCAGGACAGATTGGCGGTGCCGCTAATCTTCCACGTCGCTCGAACAGCTGCGGACAGGCGACTCAACTACGACAAAGACGTCGCACACGGCAGTGCGGAGCGTCTCCGGTCCAGTAGAGCGGTAGGGAGTCGCGACATGAGGGATGTTGGTCGGCAGCACCAACAATTTTGGTGGCTTTTTGAAGGAGAGGATGCTTCGTCGTCGAATTCCTCCAGCAATAGATAGCTTCATGTGAAGCAAAGTCGGTCGCCTAATTCTTTTTTAGCCATGGCCGGCTTACATAGTTTTAAGTATGAGTAAGTTAGATTTAAGAAAAAAAAATATATATAAAAACAAAAAAAAAAAAATTAATAAAAATAAAAAATTTAAAAAAAAAACACAACATATATATATATATATACATACATATGTATATATATTAAGTATATATATATTGTGTGTGTATATATATATATGTATATGTATGTATTAGATGTATGTAAGTAGGTTAAGTAGATTAAAATTTATTTGTAGGTAGTTTGTAGGATTTTAGTTTTAAGTTTTATAATAAAATAAAAAGAACAGTCCTGTTACTAAGTTTTTTTGTAAAAACTGTTTTCTTAGTTTTAATTATAATTAATAGAAATAGTATAGTATAGTAGTAAGGTACGTCGAAAGACATAATTTAAGTGTTAGGTTTAACTTAGAGTGCCCGCATGGGGCCAGTAAGTTAGAATAAGATAATTTTAAGTTAATTAAGCTAACTTTTAAGCATTTTTTTGTCTAGCAAGTAAGAGTAAATTAAGTGAAACAATAAAAATGCATATAAACTGACTGAACTGACCATTCTTTAAAAAGTCGGCATGCGATAGTTAAAGTATTATACTAAGTGGCGCAAAATTAATCACCCTATCGGAAGATGGTATTATTTTTGCAAATGGCGTCATACGACAATCTTATTTGACAACTGCAGTATACAAACAGACAAGCAATGAAGCGCTATACTCCCCGAGAGCGTGGAATAATTGTGTCGTTATTTTTGACCAATAATCGGTCGGTGGTGTTAGCACAGCGTGAATTTCGACGTCGGTTTCCGAATCGTGTCGCGCCAACTGGGCAAACATTTTGGCGCTTAACTACTCGAATCGAACAGAGTGGAACCGCAGGAGACCATGCAGGGCGTGGCCGCTACCGGACCGGGCGTTCGGCCGAAGAAACATCAACCAAGCGACGGACCACGCAATTTGGCATCACCAGACGACCCTACAGCGAATTTTAGTGAAAGACTTACACATGTTCCCGTACAAATTGCAAACTGTGCATCAGTTAATGCCTCCTGACCGTCAGTCGCGTGCGACAGTAAAGCCATCCTCAATCCCAACAACGAAGAGAACGATTTTGTGTCGAAAATCATCATGAGCGACGAAGCGGATTTCCACTTAAGCGGTTAAGACAAAAAGCAAAATCTTCATTTCTGGGGCTCTTAAAATCCGCGTGTGATGCACGAAGAGCCATTACATCCACTCAAAGCCACTGTGTGGTGTCCCGTTAACGCGGGAGGTGTGATTGGGCCGTACCTTTTTTGAGGACGCCATCGGCAATACGGTCACTGTTACTGGCGAATGCTTCAGAGCCATAATAAACGACTTCTTACTGCCAAAATTGGATGAGCGGGGCTTGCTGAACATATGGATTCAACAAGACGGTGCAACTGGCCATGGCCAGCAAGATCGCCCGATTTAACCATCAGAGACTTTTTTTCTTTGAGGCTACTTGAAGTCGCGGGCTTATGCCAACAAGTCCCAGACAATTGGAGAATATTCGACAGGAATGCGGACAGTTATCACCGGAAATCTTGCGGAAAGTCATGGAAATGCGATGAAACGGGCACAAATGTTTATCAACACTGGCGGCAGCCACTTGGCGGATATCATCTTTTTCACTTACGAGTAACAGAAACAATTATAAATGTCCATATAAAGATTTCCATCACTCAAAATCTTTTTTTTTTATTTCGTAAAAAAGCAATTCAAAAACAAAATTGGACGATTAATTTTACTCCACCTTGTATATGGGTGAGGATGATATACTCCTGGATGACTGATTTGAGATATCTACGACCTGAGGGATATCGTCATTTAGTACTAACAACTAACAAATTATTGTTGTCAAATTTTCTGCAGTATGATCCTGTGATACGTAGGTCCTGGTCAGACATATGTGGAGCTGTCAGTTGCATCGATTTTACTCATAGCTTCAATGCCTCTACTGTTCCTTGAGCTCTGCCTAAACTTGTGTCTAAACTTTTCGGCACTATATTTTGAAGTGTTTCCTATTTCATCAGGTATTCACTTAAAAATACTTCCCCCTTCATTTCTTACAACTCGTTTGAGATAGGCCTTCCAAGGTTATCAAGGGTTAAATATTTTGAAAGCCGGAACAACATAAGTACTCATCATTAAGTTACCGTCTGTGCTGCATGTCCGCTTTTCGGGTTGTGTGCATGGATTAAAAACAAGAAATCATAGTAACTGATTTCCCACTCTACTCATTACCCTATACCCTTTTCGTAACCCTTATAAATTTGTATTTCTTCCCCCTTCAAGAGAATAAAGTCACAACACTTATCTGTTGTATCCTTTGCACTTAACTATTGTACATACCGCCAACACACGTTCTAGCCGACTTGGATACACAATGTCACGTAACAATTTACGGCCCATTGGCGGTTACTATTTGCAATCACGTTCAAATACCCTTTTCTTAACCTATTTCTTCTGCCCTAGAAACTCACCCAAGTTTCCTTAAACCCGGAAGGCGGAAGACAGAACACTATCCGGGTTCTCTGGGTGAAAAAGAAGATAGTCCTTTAAGTACGTGTTCTATTATAGTACGTTTTTATTTTTTGCTCTGTAGACGGAAACGGATGTTGTTTTTGTTTTCTAATTAGATCTATGGTAGGTGGACACTACTCAAAAGTGAATTTACGTTAAAAATTATTGTCAAAGATGACTTTGTGTGACCGTAATTCTAATGAGTTGTGTGCTTACATTTAACGATTGTACAATAGATTAATGGATGCAGGATAGAAGAACCATTAGTCTCTTAACACTGAAATAGTAATTAAGAAAAATAAATTAACTACCCCGGAGAAAAAGAGAATAGGAAAATTTTGTCGTAAAACATTTTTCTTAAAGATTGGAAAAGCGATTCTGTAGATTCATTCATAGGACATGTCGGCATGTGACAAGTCACTGCTGGCGGCGGTTCAGGAGGTGAACGACACACCTGGGAGCGTTATTCAATTTCAGTTTCAGTTCATAGTCATTCTTACTTGATGATTCGTTCCACTTGACAGCGGAATTGTTTCTCCGCCGTAGCTATTTAACAGTCATATGGAGAAATTTAAAAAAAAAAAGTCACTGCTGTGGATTAGACCGTTGGAAAGGCCAATAGCTCCGACACTTCCCTTTATTGAGCAAAGGAAAGGGTATGATGTTAATTTACATATGGTACACTGACTTAAAATCACAGGTCCCACAGGGAGTGGCAATTGAATTGAATAGAATTAGATATCGCAAAGCGTGATGTAGTTCTGTTCTTTTGATATGATTTTAGGACCAGTTGGGGCAGTGTAAACCCAAGTTTGGGGATTCGAAAAATCAGTGCTAGCTGTGCAATACTTGAAAATCTCCAGTTTTTATCAATTTGAGTAGGCTCTTGCTATTATGTTTGTGATAATGAATAGACAGCAAATTAATATAAAAGTCTTAATATTTATTAATTTCGAAGCTTAAACTTAATGTATACGTATGTCAGCTGAACGCCACAGCCAGGATAACATGTAAGAGCACACCCAACGACAGAGTTGTTGAAGAATTCATAGGGGTGGGTCACGCAAATACGTCGTTTGTCTTCTTAATTGATCTTGTTCTGTTCTTTTGCGGTGTTTTGTTTTTTGGATTTTAAATACAAATCTAGTGAAAATAACAAATCGTATTATTCCTCGAAAAGAACGCCGATATTTTTCAAAAGTAGGAGATTTATCCAAATAATCGATAAAATTCGACAAGCTGCAAGTAAAGCAGTTGAAAACAATTTTGGGAGCCAAAAATTTACCTATACGTGGCCGTACGGCGGAATTGCTGGCACGGATTATGGACTACACGAAGTCGGACGAAATAGATGCCGCCGTACTGCGAAATATCGAAGATGACTACGAAGAGGTTTAACAGCTTACAATGTCGGCGGAGAATTTATCTCAACAATCCAATTTGAATTCCAACAGGTCAACGTCGACACCAACGACCAACGTCGAAAGAACAAATGCAACGCATTCACGTCGCCATCACCAATAACGTCCAACGCAACGCCAACTTCTGTAACAGAAATAAAGAACCTCATTCCCGAATTTCATCCATCGGAAGAGCTCTCCTCAACAGCGGAGCAATACGTCAACCGAATTAACACCCTCATAACACTGTACTTTTGGAACGAAAGGAGTGTACTTTACGTCGCACAAAGGAAACTGCGAGGCCCAGCGAAACAGTGGTCAGACTCCCTGCTTGGAGAAATCGTGGCAAGAGTTCTCCCGACGACTCATAATAGACTTCGACCAGAGCGAAAACGAGGAGGACATCCATCTTGAAATGTCTTCAAATATATGGAAACAGGGTGAAAATGTCATCGACTTTTTCTATAGCATGCGGGCACTTGGATAAAAATACCGATTAAGCGATCCGGCTATAATCAAATATCTACATTCATTACGGAATGAACCACAACGAGCTGCAAGCAGCACTGGCAGCAATGCACTTAACGCAATTGAACGAATTACGCAACACCATCGAATGTTTTTTCGCCAATCGTCCAACAGGATCCTCAACCAACAGACTCCGGAAAGCCACCCCGAGGATTGAGTACTCACCCAAGAATAACCACCGCATCGGAATGTCAACCAACCACAATAGCCAGGTCTCCTCATCCCCAGTCGTCTGCTGTAACTGCTCCGAAACCGGGCACATATCCATCAACTGCACGAAGCCACAGAAGAAAACGCGATGCTATATTTGCCGAATGACGACGCATTCGGAGAACAACTGTCCAGAACGAGGCAGCACGCCAACAGTAAAGAATAACGTCATAAGGATCGCAAAGGATAACGCTAATGGCAGTAACCGAACGAAGGATATATATGTAAATAAACAAACACTTGGTGTAGGCATTCATCGAACCAGGCAGCGATCGTTCGCTCATACAGTATTCGTTAGCACAAAACATCGGGGAAATTCAACGCACTACCCTTTCACATTAGATGGTTTCGCTAGCGGAAAGTGGTGTGGAAAGCAGCTGCATTATTGCTACGATAAAGATAGATGAAATGGAAGAGGCGGCTCAATGTTTTTGAAGTGAAACTTCTTTGCGCTCGGTGGAGTAAGTTCGTTTCATGGGAATGGCTATGTAACGAAAACGTATAACGCTATCCCCTCTACCGTCACGCAGTCGAGTCGGTTTTTTGACCCTAAAAAGTCATGCAAAAACCTCCCTCTCACCTTCTATTACCAGAACGTAAGAGGACTACGTTCTAAAACCCACGCTGTTTTCCGCCAATCTCATGCTCTCCCATTTGATATCTATGCTCTGACCGAAACTAATCTTATCCCCAACATAAAAAACCAGGAGTTATTCCCTCCTTCTTTTAATGTTTTTCGGGATGATGATCGCGCACCCCCCTTGATTGAATCCCCTTGTCGAGGTGTCCTACTGGCTATTCACAACAGCTTGGACTCCTCTCTCGTTGCAACATCATCCTCTCCTAAGTTCGACTTTGTGTCGGTTAAAATAACCCTCACTCGTAGATGCTTGTACGTTATGTGTTGTTACATTCTTCCGGCACAACCTAACGAATCCTACCAACTTGCTATTGCAGCAATTGAAAATTTGATCGACTTATCAGAATCGCGTGATGATATCATTATCTTCGGCTATTTTAATCTGCCTCAGCTGAAGTGGACTCCATCTGAAGACCTATCTTTTTTCATCGCTTCCAATCCCATTTCTACTAAGGAATGCCTCTTCATAGATCGGCTAACAGACTCTAGTTTATGCCAAGTCAGTGGCGTTTCCAACTATATGGAACGGCAATTAGACCTTATCTTCACAACTGATCCCATCAACTCCTCAGTATCGTGCTGTCCCCTATCTCTTTCAACTATTGATAACTTTCATCCTCCACTTCTTCTCTCATTTTTCCACAACTCTCCCCTTCAGTCGCCTCCCCCCGCAGTTCTATTTTCTTACAATTTTCACAAAGCTAATTTCCGTAAAATTAATACCTATCTAAGCAGTGCTTCTTTTGAGTTTACCAATCTATCTCTGGTTGATGCCCTCTCCATTTTTTACAGAGAAATATTCAAATCCATCTCCCTTTATGCGCCATAAAACTTCTTCTACATCCCCTCCATGGTGTAATCATAGACTCCGCTCTCTGCGAAACAAAAGAAACAAGTTATGGGTGGTATTCCTTCGCACCCACTCTTCTTCCGACTATTCAAATTATCTAGGTACATATCTTCATTTCATTGAACTCTATAACTCTCTCTATCAGCGCTACCTGAATAGTGCGCAAACCAATCTCATAAATGACCCGAAGTCCTTTTTTCAATTTGTGAATTGCAAAAGTAAGACTGATGGTTATCCTTCCTCGCTCGCTTTCGAAACCAAAACTTCATGTGATCCTCCTACCATCGCCAACTTTTTTGCTACATTTTTCAAGCTATCATTTGCCAACAACTCCTTCGTACCAGATCATTCTTACTTCAATGATCTACCAAATTTCTCTATTGGTCTCTTTCGCACTCAAAATTTCGATTCTGCAGTTATTGAAGAAAAGTTACAAAATCTTAAGGATGAATTTGTACCTGGCCCAGACGGACTCCCCGCCGTGTTTCTTTAAAAATGCTCTTCCAACCTGTCTCTAGCCCTTTCCTACCTTTTTCGTCTATCGCTTACACAGGGTGAATTTCCCCAGATTTGGAAGACCTCTTTTATAATCCCAATACACAAAAAGGGATCTAAGCATGAAGCTAACAATTATCGTCCCATTGCTAAACTCTCTCATATACCCAAACTCTTTGAAAGCATTTTATACGAAGCCTTAAGCTTAAAAATGCAAGCCTTTTATTTCACCCCGACAACATGGTTTTCTAAAAGGTAGATCAACTACCACAAATCTAGTTCAATTCGTGTCTTTTGCACTCTCAGCCTTAGAAAATGGCAAAGAAATCGATGTTATCGCAAACTGATTTCACTAAATCGTTTGATAAGATATCTCATCTCCTTTATTAAAATGGGTTTCTTCTTACCTGATATACCATTATTATAGTGCTCGGTTTAGATACGCCCTTTCTGTTCCATTTCTGGCCTCATCTGGAGTTCCACAAGGCAGTCATCTTGGCCCTCTTCTCTTCATTCTTACTATCAACGATGTTGAGAGTGTTATTAAGCACTCCTCCCTCTCCCTTTACGCTGACGACACAAAATTTTTTAGATCTATTTCTTCTCCCCAGGACTCTGCCCTTCTTCAAGAAGACCTTGATCGGTTTTCAATCTGGTGCCTCAAAAACTGCCTAGAACTTAATATAGCCAAATGTCAATCTATAACCTTCTCACGTAAATGCAACCCGTCTCATCCCCGACTTTACTTTCTCCATGGTCCCCCGGTTCAGTCTTTTCAAGACCTTGGCATATTATTCGACAGTGAGCTTAATTTCCGTTCGCATATCGATAAGATGATCCTCAAAGCCAACTCATCACTTGGCTTTATTAAACGGTGGTCCAAGGAATTTTCCAACCCGTATGTAACCAGATCTCTTGGTCCCCCTTTCACCGGGTTCATGTTTCCCGAATCGAGGGTATTCAACGTCGATTCCTCCGATTTGCCCTCCGTGGCCTGCCATGGAATGACCCTTTAATCTTACCTCCCTATCAAGACCGCCTCAAACTTCTAAATATGAATTCGTTAGAAGAATGTAGGAATATTGCTGACGTTCTTTTCATTCATCGTCTTCTCTCAGGTTCCATCGACTGTGCATCCATTTTGAACTCCATTTCCTTCAATACCAACCCCCGCAATCTACGTTGTCCTCGTCTCTTCTATCTACCGGTCCACCGCACCTCTTATGGCTCCAACGAACCAATCTCCCGAATGCTCCGAAAGGTCAACTCAAACATCTCCCTTTTTCATTTCCACCTGACCACTCCTCGTCTTAAACAAGATCTCCTCCATCACTTCCTTGGTCACTAGCTCTTAAGTCTTTCTGTTAGTTTTTAGTCCTAGGTTTTAAGTTAGATTAAGCTTGTATTAAGCCAATAAATGGGGGCCTCAGCCCCCACCAAAATTAAATTAAATTGGTAGTGGCGATCGCTAGAGCTGTGAGCGCTTCAATGCAACGTTTCGTTACAGGCATCTCACGCATATAGCCTTATATGTATGAATGCGTTTGTGTGTATTAGGAGTGGATATAAATAAAACGATCTAGTTTTTTAACTATACCTTGTCCAACAAAACATGTCAGTACAGGGCTTATGGGAAAGCTTTTTTTCTAACAATGGTGCCTGTAGGTGGACTCAATGGCATATTACCCCTGAAACACAAACGAAGCCACTGAACTTTGTGTACAATTGTTGTTGTAATTATTTTCAGATTTAACCACAATCACCCTATGGCTTGCTTGCCCGATAGCCGTGGGCAGAATGATCATAAAATCACCATTCGCCATTACTGCTGGCTGTGTGCATTGAAAATACGCTCATCAAAGCAGCGTTGCCATTCTCAAATGTTAGCACATCGTTACTGATTTTTCAGTTCTATTGTTACAGAGCTTATGGGATTTGAAGCTTTTGAGAACACAAAAATGAGTTTGTGTGTAATAATATGTGTGGTGGTGTTACCATTTGCGTTTTTTTTTCTCCTCTTTTTGAGAAATCGTTAAAATGTAGTCAAACCATTTTTTCGACGTTGTATTTTAAAATAAAATTTTATTCGCCCGCTATTTTAATGCATTGCAACAAAGCAGTGCAGTAAGTGATCGTATTATTCTTGGACTATGTGTATTTTAGTGATATTGTGTTAAATAATATGTAATAAACTTTTGATTTTCATTATAAATGGTTGTTCTAGACTTTTTTTCAATGTGTTTATTGCCACACTCGTAATAAAAAAAATTGCTTTATTGCGTTTTCAAGTCAATTAAGCGGGTTTTTTTCTAAATGGGACAGCAAATCAATTAAGCGGGATTCTTGTAATTGCGTATCCCTGTTAAATGCGTCTTAAATCGTGCATTTAAGGTGACGCAATTAACCGGAGATTACTGTAGTGGTTCAAATTACTGTGTTGTGTCGGTGTCAATGTTGTGTTTAAGATAAATTAAATTTGAAATTTGAGAGGTCTTCGCTCTAAAACCAATGCTGTCCTACGTCAATCGCATTCTCTTCCCTTTGATATTTACGCCTTGACTGAAACCAATTTGATTCCCGACATAAAGAACCAGGAATTGTTCCCCCCTACTTTTAATGTTTTTCGCGACGACGATCCTACCCGTCCACATGATGATTCCCCCTGTCGAGGCGCCCTACTGGCGATCCACAACAGCCTTAACTCTTCTCCCATTAGCATCTCTTCATCCTCTAAAGTCGACTTTGTCGCTATAAAAATATCACTCCCCTTCAAGTCCCTTTACGTTTTATGTTGCTACATCCTGCCAGCTCAACCTACCGAATCTTACCAACTTGTTGTCGATGCGATCGACTATTTAATTGACCTGTCTGACTCTACTGACGATATCTTTGTTTTCGGCGACTTTAATCTTCCTCAGCTACAGTGGATTCCATCAGACGATCAATCGTTCTTCATCGCTTCAAATGCCAACTCAGCTAAGGAATGTCTCTTCTTAGATCGCTTAACAGACTCAAGTCTATGCCAAGTCAGTGGTGTATCCAACTATATGGGCAGGCAATTGGACCTTATTTTCACAACAGATTCAATTAATTCCTCAGTCTCACTTTGTCCCCTATCTCTCTCTACAATCGACAACTACCACCCCCCCCCCCTTCTACTTTCATTTTTTCATAA
This sequence comes from Volucella zonaria, assembly GCA_963966105.1. NCBI lineage: Eukaryota > Metazoa > Arthropoda > Insecta > Diptera > Syrphidae > Volucella > Volucella zonaria. The sequence continues at coordinate 11,984,276 of OZ014530.1, forward strand.
CTCTTCTTTCCAGTCCACTCCTCCCACAACTCTCTCATCCTACGACTTTCACAAAGCAAACTTTCACAAAATCAGTGACTATCTTAGCAGATCCCCCTTTAACTTTCACAACCTAAGCGTAAATGATGCCTTATCCATTTTTTATAAAGAAATATTTAATTCTTTCAGCCTTTACGTTCCGTTTTCCCGCCTTAAAACATCATCTACTAGTCCTCCCTGGTATAATCGCAAGCTTCGTTCCTTACGAAACAAGAGAAACAAGTTATGGGCTGTTTTCCTGCGTACCAGATCCTTGTCCGACTATTCCAACTATCTTGGTGCTTATCTTCATTTCACCGAACTTTACAATTCCCTTTACCAGCGTTACCTTAACAATGCGCAAGTCAACCTTATAAATGACCCTAAATCCTTTTACCAATTTGTTAACTACAAAAGAAAGTCCGATGGTTACCCTCCTTCCCTCTCTTTCAACAACAAGTCATCAACCGATCCACTCACCATTGCCAACCTATTTGCCAGCTTCTTTAAACAATCCTTTACCAACGACTCCTTTGTACCAGATCCATCCTATTTTCGTTACCTACTGAACTTCTCTCTCACACTTGGACCCCTCCTATAACGAATATAAATTACACCAACTCAATGACGAATTTACACCCGGTCCAGATGGCCTCCCTGCCATATTTCTTAAAAAATGTTCTTCGTCTCTTTCCCTTGCCCTTTCTGATCTCTTTCGTCTTTCCCTTTCACAAGGAGAATTTCCTCAGGTTTGGAAAACCTCCTTTATAACCCCAATTCACAAAAAGGGATCAAAGAACGAAATAACAAACTATCGTCCAATCGCCAAACTCTCCCATATACCCAAACTCCTCGAAAGTATTTTGTATGAAGCTCTAAGTTTCCAATGCAAATCACTTATTTCCTCTAGACAACATGGCTTCCTAAAGGGTAGGTCAACCACCACAAATCTCGTTGAATTCGTATCCTTTGCCATCTCTGCCCTAGAGAACGGCAACGAAGTCGATGTAGTTGCAACCGATTTTACCAAAGCCTTCGATAAAATCTCTCATCGATTAATACTCTTCAAATTGTCTGCCCTCGGCTTTGAATCCATACTGTTAAAATGGATATCCTCTTACCTCGAAAACCGTTTTCACAGTGTTCGTTTTAGGTCAGCCCACTCCGTTCCATTTTTGGCCACCTCTGGAGTTCCTCAAGGCAGCCATCTCGGTCCCCTTTTCTTTATATTAACCATAAATGATCTCGATAGGATCATCAAATACTCGTCCGTCTCCCTTTACGCCGACGATACCAAATTTTTCAAAACCATTTCCTCTCCTCATGACTCCTTCCTTCTTCAACAAGACCTTGATAGTTTTTCGATCTGGTGCCTCAAAAATTGTTTGGAACTTAATATCACCAAATGCCAATCCATCACCTTTTCACATAAGCGGCTCAAATCTCCTCCCCGACTCTACCTTCTCCACAACCAACCTACGAGTATCTCCTCCGTTGAATCTCTTCGCGACCTCGGCATTTTGTGTGATAGGGAGCTCAACTTCCGTTTGCATATGGATGGGATAATCCTTAAAGCCAACTCTGCACTAGGTTTTGTAAAACGATGGTCCAAAGAATTCACCAACCCATACGTGACCAGGTCCCACTATATTACCTTTGTTCGTCCCCTCCTAGAGTACGCCAGTCAAGTATGGTCCCCATATCATCGCGTTCATATCTCGAGAATCGAAAGCATCCAGCACCGTTTTCTTCGATTCGCTCTTCGAGGTTTGCCCTGGAATGATTCTTTTACTCTGCCCCCCTATCAAAACCGTCTCCTCCTTATTAACCTAAACACCCTTGAGGAACGCAGAGATACAGCCGACTTTCTCTTCATTTATCGACTTCTCTCAGGTCAGGTTGAATGCGCGTCCCTTCACAACTCTATTTTCCTCAACACTAACCCTCGTAATCTACGTACCCCTCGTCTCTTCTATCTCCCATCCCACCACACCACCTATGGCGCGAACGAACCAATCTCCCGCATGCTACGAACAATTAATTCAAACCCTAGCGTCATTGACTTCCACCGCACCACTTCCTACCTCAAACCGGTTCTCCTTCACCACTCTAACCAACCTTAATTTTAAGTTTTAGTTTAAGTTTAATTTTAAATTATAGCTTGTATTAAGCCGAATAAATGGGGGCTTTCGCCCCCACCAAAATTAATAAAAGGATTATTTTAGCGGTGTTTTGAAACTAGAATTCATTGACTGTGCAATTAGTGATCATATTTAATAGCATAAGTATTAGTAGTTATATTGTGTCAAATAAATAGTGATTAATTAGTTTTTAGCAACTGTGTTTTGGCTAAATAGAAGAATGGCTACAAAATCTTCAAAGGAATTAAGTGCAGAAAAGAAACAACAAATTGTTAATGCAACTAACAAATTTAATGGCATTCTTAAAAATAAAACGGAATCCATGAGAAAAGCAGCTGATGTCTTTTCTGTTACGGAACTAACTGTATATAGGCTTTTAAAGGAAAATGAAATTAAAGGCCACAATTCGCCTTAAGAGTACCGTGCCGACCACCGACGAGTGGTCATCTTGCACTGCCATAGAAAAAAAAAAAAAAAACATTATCACACAGTGTGAGAATCCTACACCTCTCCCGCTCCTGGTCGTAGTACTGTTGCTTGCACTCGGTCGCTGCCGTTACGGTATTTATCATACGGTACGGGCAGTGACTGAGTGTATGTATCAACTAATGGATAGCGGGTTGTGTGTGAAAATTTTGTTGGTGCACTGTTTCATATTGTTGTAAGGGCATAACACCTACAGCAATTTGATTCAGTAAACCATCGTCAGAATTTTTCACTTCGCAGCCCTGCTTAGTATCGTCGGTGTTTGTGTTTACTATGTTTGTTTGTGATTATGTCTAGGGAATTCAGGGTGGACGCAGCCAATATACGCGGGCTAAAAAGTAATCACTTTTCTGCGTACGTCCACGTCTGTAAGTACCGACCAGCTGTTTTGGCACTTAGCGAAACACAGGTAGATCCCCGCCCACACCTCTCAGACCACAATGATCTGAAGCTACCTGGCTACGAACTAGTGCCACTATTCTTTCCCCGTCGCGGTCTCGCCATTTATGTGCGTAGTGATGTAGCTTACCAAATTCCATCACAATGTAGTCCCTGTTCCAATCCGGAATTCAATTTCATGTGGTTAAAATTCCATCTCCGTAAGCAAATTATCCACTACTGCTTTATTTACAGAAGCCTCAAACTGGACAGCAACTCGACCTTCCACGAGTTTGATGCGCTGTCTGATTCCATTCAAAGAATTGTATCCCTGTATCCTCATACTGAAATCGTGATTACGGGCGATTTCAATATACACAATTCTGGTTGGCTTCGACATTCTGGACAGACAACACCCGAAGGACGGTGTGTTGAGATCTTCGCTGCCGAAAATAACTTAACCCAGCTTGTAAATGAGCCCACACGCATACCAGACGTTGATAGTCATACCGCCAACACCCTGGACTTGTTTTTAACCTCTCACCCTGACAAGTACTGCGTTGATGTGCTCTCCCCTCTAGGCTCGTCGGACCATTGTGTCATATCAGCTAAATTCTCGTACACCCACCACACAGTTAGAGAATAGATTCCTAAAAGAACCGTATGGCAATACGAGAAAGCCAATTGGAGCGGACTTAACAACTTCTTTAGGAATTTTAACTGGTCGTTATGTTTCCTCGATAACGACGTGGATGCCGCTGCTGACATGATCACAGAAACTATTCTCTTTGGAATGAGATGCTTTATCCCACATCGGATGAAGAGTATCAAACCAAAGGAAAAGGAATGGTATGATTCGAGCTGTAAAGAGGCTGTCAGGGTTAGAGAACTGTTTTTTTCGGTCCTACAAGACCAACCCGACCGAGGAAAACCGAAAAAAGTTTAAACGAGCCAGAAATGACTGCAACGCCTTTCTTAAGCGTGTGAAATTCCAATATGACCAAAACCTGAGGCAAAAAATACTACAGTGTCCCAAAGGCAGTAAAAATTTTTGGTCATTCGTCAAAAACATTAGAAATTCTGCCTCATCCTCCATCCCAACGCTCATTTACAATGACATTCCAGCTGTCAGCTCTTTGGACAAGGCCAATCTGCTTGCTGCACACTTTGCGGCTAGCTCAACACTCCCAGACTGTGCTTTGTCCCCGCCTACACTTGAGCGCGTCGAATCTGCAATGGGACGAATCCACTTTCGCACTCGTGTAGCAGCAAGAGTACTCAAAGATCTCAACATGCAGAAATCCGCTGGTCCAGATGGTATATCTCCCCTTCTTCTGAAGAGGTGTTCTTCTACGCTTGCAAAACCACTGCGTAAGCTTTTTCATCAGTCCTACTCTTTAGGACTCTTTCCGAGCAGATGGAAAACAGCATTTGTCCAGCCAGTCCCTAAAAAAGGCGAATTTTCTTCTCTATCCTCCTACAGACCCATTGCACTTACGTCCCTTCTTTCCAAGGTCATGGAAACGCTGATAAATCGTCAGCTCATGAAATATCTCGAAACACGAAAACTTCTCAATGACCGGCAATATGGTTTTCGTAGCAACAGGTCCACTGGTGATTTGATGGCATGTCTCACCGAAAAGTGGAACCAAAGCGTACATCAATCTGGCGAAAGCAAGTTAGTTGCACTTGATATTTCTAAGGCATTTGACAGAGTTTGGCATCAGGCTCTTTTGTCGAAAATGCGTGCTCTTGGGATCGATGACTCTCTTCTTCAATGGATTAGAAATTACCTTTCGGAACGTTCAATTCAAGTTGTCTTGGACGGTTTCAAGTCTGATATTCACAAAATAAATGCTGGTGTGCCCCAGGGCTCCGTTCTGTCTCCGACACTCTTTTTAATCTTCATTAACGATCTCTTGTCTGCTACTTCTAATCCAATTTATTAATTTGCTGATGACAGCACTCTCTGCTTCTCATATTCGTTCCCGGACTCACGCCCCTGCTCTTCGCCTGTAGAACGGGAACGGCAGCGTATGTTAAGCTCATTAAATTCCGATGTTAACAGCATAACCAATTGGGGAACTATCAACCGAGTGGAATTTAATGCTTCCAAAACACAATGCTGTCTGCTATTATTAAAGCGAAATTTAAACACCCAGCCATTGTTCGTGAATGTCACTTGCATCGTCGAAATCGATAAACTTTCCATTCTCGGTATGTGTGTCAGTGACAACTTACGTTGGAACGACCACGTATTCGATGTCGCCAAGAATGCTGCGAAATGTCTAGGTTTCCTCAAGCGATGTAAGAAATATTTTACCCCCTCTGATCTGGCCACAACATATAAAGCATTTATCCGCCCGAAACTGGAGTACAATGCCCACATCTGGTCAGGTGCTCCTAAAACATCTCTGCACCTGCTAGATAGGATTCAAAACCGTGCGATAAAACTAATTGGTGATACTAATATCAGTCAATCGATTGACACCCTCGAACACCGACGTAAAGTCTCCTGTCTCACTTTGTTTTATCGCTATTTCCACCACCAGTGCTCCATTGAAATTGCCAGTAGCATTCCGCCCATTCAAACTTTCAACCGTAACACCCGTCTCGCTATGAATGCTCATCAGTATACCCTCAAGCCCATTTTCGGACGTACTCTTAAATATCGTGATTCTTTCCTAAGCCGTACAACTCGCTTATGGAATGCCCTGCCGATCTCTGTGTTTCCTGGTCGTTATAACTTACAAACACTTAAAAACAATGTACATTGGTACCTGTATTTTCTTCCTCCCTAAATTTCCTTCGCCCGTGCTGTGTACGAACATTTTAAGGGTACAAAAACCCATTGACAAATGTGCCATTAGGCGCATAGTCCATCAGTTTTTCATGGATAATGATTTACCAGCGCTTGATAAGATATTACAGGAAGCCCAACAAAATGCAAATATTACAAAAATAAGCAGATCAACTTTACATACAATCTTAAAAGAAGATCTTCAATTTAAATTCGTCAAACGTCAGCGTAAAAACTTGTTGTTGGAAAGAAGTGATATAATTTCATGGAGACGAAGGTATTTACGCGAAATAAAAAAATTTCGAGAAGAGAAAAGAAAAATGAGACCTGGCTCAACGAGGGACATACTCGAGAGAAAGTATGGGTGGATCCATCCATTACAACACCACGTCAAGCTTTTAATCAAAGGTTGTCAACTGGACTGCGATCACCATCTGGAAAAGGAAAGCGACTAATTACAACCCATATTGAAAGTTCTACAGGTTTCGGAGATGAAGGGCTGCTATGCTTTATTTCAGGAAAAACTGAAGACTACCACGAAGGCAAAGATATTTTAACGCGCCTGGAACCCAACTCCGTAATAGTTTTGGACAATGCTTCCTACCATTCGAGAAAGAAAAATAAAGCACCAATCACTTCTACTAGAAAAGATGACATAAAAAAGTGGCTGATATCTAATGCTATAAGTTTTGAGGATGATATGGTTAAAACAGAGTTGCTTGAAATCGTTAAACGTTTCAAAGCCAAGTATGAAACCTATGTCGTGGATGAAATGACTCAAGCTGCAGGACATAAAGTGCTTCGCTTGCCGCCTTATCACTGCAATCTGAATCCAATAGAATTGGTTTGAGCTCAAGTAAAAGGATTTGTAGCAAGCCAAAACAATGACAGAAATTAAATTATTATTAACAACAGCACTTGTAAGAGTTGACAGTGAGAAATGGCACCAATGTGTGCAACACGTTGAACAGGTTGTTGAGCCAAAGATGTGAGATATGTACGTAAAGATTAGTAATAAATATAAATGACGATAGTAGCAGCACTAACTTTTCATCAGACTAATAGATTTTAATATTATAAATTAATGAAGTTATTTTTACTTTAAATTAAAGAAATTTTATATTTTTACATTATACTTTACTATATTTTTTTAGTTTATTTAGTTTTCATTTTCAACTTAAAATAAGAACATTTACAATTTTTAAGGAATAATAGAATAATAGCTATCATTCTGTAACTAGGAAGTTAGTGTTGAATGGTACATTTTTACCAGAGAAGAAAGCAAAAGGATAGCAAGAAAATGATACATATTCTATTAATAATAAATTTTCAACAATAATTATCAGTACAATTTAAGTCAATCGTGAATAGCCAGTCTTTCACCATTTTGAAGAAAGATTTAAAATTAAGACTTTTCCTTATAGACAGAGGTAATTTATTGAAAGCCTTAGGGGCTGCGACAGTATAAAAGTTAGAGAAATGAGTTTTGTGAGCAATGAGTACAGTGACCAGGTGCATGTTGTTTATTCTCAGGTTATATAATTGCGAGTTTCTGCTGGGAATATTGCCACTTCGCTTAAAAAATTCTTTAAGTACTTTAAAAATATAAAGATGTCTCATAGGTAGAATTTGCAATTCCTTGTATAACGGCCAACTTTCGGTATAACGATTTTTGTTGCAGATTATTCGAATAAGATGCTTTTGAGCAATTATTAGAGGTCTAAAAGTATTTGCATAGGAGCCACCCCAACTAGATAACCCATATTGTATTGGGTCTACAAGTAAGTTTCCAGCGTTTTTTTCCAAAATTTGAAGTTTTATTATGAAAACATAGTTACAATGCTTTATTCAAAGTATCGTCCATCGGAAGCTACAACTTTCCCCCATCTTTCTGGCAATTTATGAATTCCGGACCAAAAAAATTTCTCGTCTTTCGAGCCCAAGAACGTATCGAGCCAATTTTTGATTTCCTCTACTGAGCTGAAGCGTATTCCCGTAAGAGCGTTCTGCATCGAACGAAATAAGTGGTAGTCAGATGGTGCCAAGTCTGGACTGTAAGGCGGGTGGGGCAGAATTTCCCATCCGCTATTTTCCAAATAGTTTTTTTCCGAAACCGCAACATGTGGCCGAGCGTTGTCGTGATGAAAAATGACGGACTCATGACTGGTCTCATATTCTGGCCTTTCTTCTTTTAATGCCCGCTTCAAACGAATTAGTTGGGTTCGATATAATGGTCCTTTGATGGTTTCACCACTCGGAAGCAGTTCGTAGTATACGACATCCTTTTGATCCCACCATATGCAGAGCATGACCTTATTCACGTGAATATTTCGTTTCGGCGTCGATTGGGCGGGCTCGCCGGGCTTTGTATACAATTTTCCGCGTTTAGGATTATCATAATAAATCCATTTCTCATCATCAGTGACAATACGATGCAAAAATGATTTATTTTTATACCGCTGCAGTAACATTTCGGACATGCAAAATCGCCGTTCGACGTCTCTTGGCTTCAATTCGTACGGCACCCAGTTTCCAACCTTTTGAATGAATCCCAGTGCTTTTAGGCGCAGGGAAACGGCTTGTTGCGTGGCGCCCAATGATGCAGCAAGTTCTTCTTGAATCTGACACGGATCCTCATCCAGTAAAGCGTCCAATTCCTCGTCTTCAAAACTTTTCGGCTTTCCGGGGCGATCTTTGTATTCAACTCCAAAATCACCACTTTTGAACCGTTTGAACCACTCGCGGCACGTCGATTCACCAATACATTCCGCCCCATAAGTTTCCGAAAGCAAACGATAGGCCTCAGCCGCACTTTTCTTCATATTAAAGAATAAAAGCAGCGCTTCCCGCAAATGACGTTTATTTGGCTGGAAACTTGCCATGATTTTGCTCGATAAAATGTACGACACCGATAGAACTGCTCAAATATAACGCTGCAAAGTTGTTGACAGATACAAAACCTACAAATAAAACACATGGGGTCTGACATTTCTGCCCGGGATCCACTGGTGGCGCCATCTCTGACAAACGCTGGAAACTTACTTGTAGACCCAATAGTTTAGAGTGCGCAAGGCCATAATATATTGTTTTGAGAATCTTTTTAGAGCAAAATCGCTTTAAGAGATACATTTTTCGTGTTATAAGCATCAAATGATTTTTAATATTTTTACTATGGTCTTTCCAATTAAAGTTAGAATCAATTGTAACACCTAAATATTTGAAATTCTTCACAAAATTGATTTTGAAACATGAATCAGAACAAGTATTTTTATTATGAAAGTTACATATACCACAATCATGAATTGGAAAGCTAAATTGCCTGCAATTCGAAGCATGAAAAAACAGCTTGTAATTGCAAACTGGATGACTAGAGGTTTTAAAAGTCATGAATTTAGTTTTTTCACTAATTATTAGTTTATGGTTCGAAAACCAAGTTCTTAGATTTTCTAAGTCCTCTTCAATTAATACTATTACAATTAAAATCAGAATTTGACTGATAGGTAAATGATATATCATCTGCAAATGCCGTCGAAAGACCGTTTAATGGGAGTTTGAAGATTGAGTTTATGTATACTAAAAAACACAAAGGGCCGAGGAGAGATCGCTGTGGTACTCCATTTTTTAAAAGCCGATTTTCACTTTGTGTGCCGTTTATAATAACTTTTTGAACTCTCTCTCTCTTTAAAATAAGATTTCAACCATTGAAAAATCACCCCTCTAAACCCTACACTATATAATTTGCCTAGTAGTATATCGTGATCAACCAAGTCAAACGCTTTTGTCATATCAATGAAGAGGACCATAGTCGATTTATTATCATTTAAGCTGCCATAAAGCTGGCTGCATTGGCTAAGAATTGCATCTTCGGTTGACTTCCCCGAACGGAACCCAAATTGATTATCGCTAAAAAATCCTATTTTATTTAGAAAAGAAGTAATTTTATTGACTATAAGTTTTTCAAATATTTTTGAAAAAGTAGGAAGTATTGAAATAGGTCTATAGTTAGCCATATTTGTTTTATCTCCTTTTTTAAAGAGTGGAATAACCTCAGCACATTTAAATTGTTGTGGGAAACAGCCCTGTTCCACCCTTAAGTTAAATATATAACTCAAAACATCTGAAACATAAAAGGCAATTTTTTTTTAAGAAGATTACTAGATATTCCATCAGACGTGCAAGAGTTTTTATTTTTTAAAGATAAAATAGCTTTGTATGTATCAAAAGAGGTGATAGGATTAAAAGCAAAACTATTTGGATGTGAGAATTCAGTATTTATACACTGTTGATTAAAGCAATTACAATCACCACTACAATTAATAGACTGATTCAATGTTGCAGGGTATTTCTGTAAAATATTCATTAAATTTGTTGGATATACTTTTGAAATCTGTAAGAGTAGTATTATCAACTACAATGGTTTCTATTATATTAGGCTTAGAAGTTTTATCTAAAATGCTGTCGATGGCTTTCCATTCTTCTTTAATATTGCCCTTTAATTTTTCAAACAAGTTAAAATAATACCTTTCTCGAGTCAATTCAATATTTGCGCTTACAGCTTTACATAGTTTAAGGTAGTACTTTTTTAATTTTTCATTGTTTGGATGTTTTTTTAGCTTTATACTTATTTTACTCTTATTTTTAATCTGCCTAAGGAGAGACCCATTCATCCAAGGTTTGAGAAACTTATTTTTATTAGATTTTTTTATGGATATGGAAGTGCATGACTCTATATGTTTTTGCAGAATTGAAATAAAGAAAGCGTATGAAGTAGATGGGTCCTTTTACGAATTAACTTGATCCCAAAATTCATTTTTCAAAATATTTTTTAATGAAGTATAATCTATTGTATAGTGCTTTTTTGTTTGAATTACTAAAGGAGGTTTCGCTATATTTTCTGACTCATATAATAAAACGATCATTTTGGGATCAGTAATCTTTAAATCGAGAACACTTCCAGAAAGTTTGAGTTTATTATTGATTTTAAACCGGGTGAAAAAGTGGTCAATGGAAGTACTTGAAGATTCTGTTATACGGGTATGGTCATATAGGTTACATTTGAGACCATGCGAGGCCATAAGGAACAAATACTTATCAGTGTCAATATTGGACTCATTCGAAATATCAATATTAATATCACCAATTAAAATTAAATTACAAGTTTTGTTCATACAAAGAATTTTGCTAAGTTCCTCTATGAACAAATTTTTAGTAAAGGCGTGCAATCTATACAACACAACATTGTATAGTTTTCGTTTTGATAACAAAACGATAACTTTACAACATCTGCACTACGTATGATAATTTTGGAGAAATTGTGATCAATACTCTCATCAATATAAACTGCAACACCACCGGACGAATAAGATTCATTGCAACAACGCAGTTCTATTTTCTTACAATTTTCACAAAGCTAATTTCCGTAAAATTAATACCTATCTAAGCAGTGCTTCTTTTGAGTTTACCAATCTATCTCTGGTTGATGCCCTCTCCATTTTTTACAGAGAAATATTCAAATCCATCTCCCTTTATGTGCCTTACTCCCGCCATAAAACTTCTTCTACATCCCCTCCTTGGTATAATCGTAGACTTCGCTCTCTACGAAACAAAAGAAACAAGTTATGGGCGGTATTCCTTCGCACCCACTCTTCTTCCGACTATTCAAATTATCTAGGTACATATCTTCATTTCATTGAACTCTATAACTCTCTCTATCAGCGCTACCTGAATAGTGCGCAAACCAATCTCATAACTGACCCCAAGTCCTTGTTTCAATTTGTCAATTGCAAAAGTAAGACTGATGGTTATTCTTTCTCCCTCGCTTTTGAAACCAAATCTTCAAGTGATCTTCCTACCATCGCCAACTTTTTGCTACATTTTTCAAACAATCACTTGCCAACAACTCCTTCTTACCAGATCCTTCTTACTTCAATGATCTACCAAAATTCACCGCTGGTCCCTTTCTCACTCAAAATTTCGGTCCCGCAGTTATTGAAGAAAAGTTACCAAACCTTAAGGATGAATTTGTACATGGCCCAGATGGGCTCCCCGCCGTGTTTCTTTAAAAATGCTCTTCCAACCTGTCTCTACCCCTTTCCTACCTTTTTCGTCTATCGCTTACACAGGGAGAATTTCTCCAGATTTGGAAGACCTCTTTTAATAATCCCGATACACAAAAAGGGATCTAAGCATGAAGTTACCAATTATCGTCCCATTGCTAAACTCTCTCATATACCCAAACTCTTTGAAAGCATTTTATACGAAGCGTTAAGCTTCAAATGCAAGCCTTTTATTTCACCCCGACAACATGGTTTTCTAAAAGGTAGATCAACTACCACAAATCTAGTTGAATTCGTGTCTTTTGCACTCTCAGCCTTAGAAAATGGCAAAGAAATCGATGTTATCGCAACAGATTTCACTAAAGCATTTGATAAGATATCTCATAAATTGATCCTTTTCAAATTGTCTGCTCTCGGCTTTGAGCCGCTCTTTTTAAAATGGATTTCTTCTTACCTGGTAAACCGATATTATAGTGTTCGGTTTAGATCCGCCCTTTCTGTTCCATTCCTGGCCTCATCTGGAGTTCCACAAGGCAGTCATCTTGGCCCTCTTCTCTTCATTCTTACTATCAACGATGTTGAGAGTGTTATTAAGCACTCCTCCCTCTCCCTTTACGCTGACGACACAAAATTTTTTAGATCTATTTCCTCTCCCCAGGACTCTGCCCTTCTTCAAGAAGACCTTGATCGGTTTTCAATCTGGTGCCTCAAAAACTGCCTAGAACTTAATATAGCCAAATGTCAATTTATAACCTTCTCACGTAAATGCATCCCGTCTCCTCCCCACTTCATTTTCTATATGGTCAACCAATTCCCCTGGTTCAGTCTTTTCAAGACCTTGGCATATTATTCGACTGTGAGCTTAATTTCCGTTCGCATGTCGATAAGATGATCCTCAAAGCCAACTCATCACTTGGCTTTATTAAACGGTGGTCCAAGGAATTTTCCAACCCGTATGTAACCAGATCTCTCTATATTACCTTTGTTCGCCTCCTACTTGAGTATGCCAGTCAAGCTTGGTCCCCCTTTCACCGGGTTCATGTTTCCCGAATCGAGGGTATTCAACGTCGATTCCTCCGATTTGCCCTCCGTGGCCTGCCATGGAACGACCCTTTAATCTTACCTCCCTATCAAGACCGCCTCAAACTTCTAAATATGAATTCGTTAGAAGAACGTAGGAATATTGCTGACGTTCTTTTCATTCATCGTCTTCTCTCAGGTTCCATCGACTGTGCATCCATTTTGAACTCCATTTCCTTCAATACCAACCCCCGCAATCTACGTTGTCCTCGTCTCTTCTATCTACCGGTCCACCGCACCTCTTATGGCTCCAACGAACCTATTTCCCGAATGCTCCGAAAGGTCAACTCGAACCTCTCCCTTTTTCATTTCCACCTGAGCACTCCTCGTCTCAAACAAGATCTCCTCCATCACTTCCTTGGTCACTAGCTCTTAAGTCTTTCTGTTAGTTTTTAAGTTAGATTAAGCTTGTATTAAGCCAATAAATGGGGGCCTCAGCCCCCACCAAAAACTGAAAGGAGTATAACCCGGTATATTGTATTGGGTCTACAAGTAAGTTTCCAGCGTTTGTCAGAGATGGCGCCACCAGTGGATCCTGGGCAGAAATGTCAGACCCCATGTGTTTTATTTGTAGGTTTTGTATCTGTCAACAACTTTGCAGCGTTATATTTGAGCAGTTCTATCGGTGTCCTACATTTTATCGAGCAAAATCATGGCAAGTTTCCAGCCAAATAAACGTCATTTGCGGGAAGTGCTGCTTTTATTCTTTAATATGAAGAAAAGTGCGGCTGAGGCCTATCGTTTGCTTTCGGAAACTTATTGGGCGGAATGTATTGGTGAATCGACGTGCCGCGAGTGGTTCAAACGGTTCAAAAGTGGTGATTTTAGAGTTGAAGACAAAGATCGCCCCGAAAAGCCGAAAAGTTTTGAAGACGAGGAATTTGACGCTGTACTGGATGAGGATCCGTGTCAGATTCAAGAAGAACTTGCTGCATCATTGGGCGTCACGCAACAAGCCGTTTCCCTGCGCCTAAAAGCACTGGGATTCATTCAAAAGGTTGGAAACTGGGTGCCGTACGAATTGAAGCCAAGAGACGTCGAACGGCGATTTTGCATGTCCGAAATGTAACTGCAGCGGTATAAAAATAAATCATTTTTGCATCGTATTGTCACTGGTGATGAGAAATGGATTTATTATGATAATCCTGAACGCAGAAAATCGTATACAAAGCCTGGCGAGCCCGCCCAATCGACGCCGAAACGAAATATTCACGTGAATAAGGTCATGCTCTGCATATGGTGGGATCAAAAGGGTGTCGTATACTACGAACTGCTTCCGAGTGGTGAAACCGTCAAAGGACCATTATATCGAACCCAACTAATTCGTTTGAAGCGAGCATTAAAAGAAAAACGGCCAGAATATGAGACCAGGCATGAGTCCGTCATTTTTCATCACGGCAACGCTCGGCCACATGTTGTGGTTTCGGAGAAAAACTATTTGGAAAATAGTGGATGGGAAATTCTACCTCACCCGCCTTACAGTCCAGACTTGGCACCATCTGACTACCACTTGTTTCGTTCGATGCAGAACGCTCTTACGGGAATACGCTTCAGCTCAGTAGAGGAAATCAAAAATTGGCTCGATACGTTCTTGGGCTCGAAAGACGAGTAATTTTTTTGGTCCGGAATTCATAAATTGCCAGAAAGATGGGGCAAAGTTGTAGCTTCCGATGGACGATACTTTGAATAAAGCATTGTAACTATGTTTTCATAATAAAACTTCAAATTTTGAAAAAAAAAACGCTGGAAACTTACTTGTAGACCCAATACAATTTCATTTCATTCTCATAAACCCAAATCTCTGCTAGAACTATTATAGCTGGCAATTTATTAAGTGACTCAATATGAGCCAAGAAAACTGAAAAATTTTGTCTTAGACTGCGGACGTTTTGGTGCACACAAAACTGGCATATCACATACATTTTGAACTGAAGAAGGAATAGGATTAACAATATTCATATTTTGTCAAAATCAGAGATACAATTGATTCTTACTGAATTGTCACCCTCGTTCTTCTTGATAAAAATATTCCCATTTCTAGTCCAAACGTATTTGACTCCTTTTGTATTTGTTAGTGTTAGGGCAGTATTAAGAAGTTGACGCCTCCGTTGTGTTAAACAATCGTTGATGAATACATTCTCTGGTTTACCTTGTGCCCCAAACATTTTTGTTGTTACGAGGGGCGTTCAACATATTCTCGGTATCGGGGTGAAGCTGTGATTGTATATATAAATTGATTTATCAAGTAATACTATTTTATTTTAGTGCATTCACGTAAAATTTCCTATAAATGTGATTATTAATTCGCGTTTTATCTCTAGTTAAACAGAATCATAATGGCAACTGAGACGATGATGGTGAAAATTGAGCATCGCGCTGTAATTAAATTTCTCACTAAGCAAGGAAAAAGTCAAAAAACTATTCATGAAGAGATGGTGGCTGTTTACCAGGGTTCCGCACCTTCATTATCAACTGTGCAAAAGTGGTCAAGTGAGTTCAAGAGAGGCAGAGAGAGCATTGAAGACGACCCCCGCTCCGGCGCCCCGGCTACTGCTTGTACGGGAGAAAGCATCAAAGAAGTCGAAAAACTTGTTCTTGAGGATGCCCGAATGAAGGTGAAAATAATGGCAGAGATCACTAAGCTTTCAATTGGTACCATTCACACCATTGTTCATGACCATCTTAACCTTTCAAAGGTCAGTGCAAGGTGGGTGCCACGAATGCTCACAGCGCCTCAGAAAAAAGTGAGAATCGCATGCTGTAGAGCGCTTTTGGAGATGTGTAGTGAGAACGCGGACGGTGTTATGGATCGAATTGTTACTGGGGACGAAACATGGGTCCACCACTATGACCCTGAAAGCAAACAAGAGTCCATGCAGTGGCATAAAAAAGGAACAGACCCCCGAAGAAGGTCAAAGCCACTCCGTCTGCCGGGAAGCTCATGGCCACAGTTTTTTGGGACTCAAAGGGAATCTTGCTCATTGAGTACAAAAAAAAAAGGTGAAACCATCAACGCCACATCCTACGCTTCCACTTTGCATACCCTTAAAAAAACGCGCCACCGCTTGATGGTGAGGAAAAAGATAAATGAAAATTATATCGTTCAGCAATATTTTTATTTGTTTATTTTAAATGCGGAGACGGCAACCCTAAGCGAAATGTTCTTTCTCTTTGTGGTGATTCGTCATATACACCATGACAACCCTATGAGAGCTTTAAAGAGGGACACATTTATGCAAGTTCTTGCAACCAGACTAAGAGGCAAATGTCCTATCTTCCCTGTACTGACATTTATTCTTGGATAAACTATAGTTATATTTCTTTAAATAACCCTTTCGCTTCGTTAACACAAAATCCGAAAATGACCCACCTCTACCTGTTACAAAAAAATCCTGCCAAATAAACAATTGAAGTGTCGTTTTGAAGCTCCGTCCTTACCTTCTCGTACCACAATGATACTCACGCCGATGCTAAAGACAGAACCTGGATTCGTGAAATATGCAGAGCGGTATAAAAATATGAGGCTTGATTTGGAAGAGAAGGACTACCTGGATATAAATGCATTCTTTGAAAAAAATCAAACAATATCAGATCAACATTACATTGATGTCCTTCGTGCTGGAATTACTCGTCCTAAAGTCTTTCTTAAGCGAACGCCTTCTGAGAAATGGCATAATCCATTTAATCCGTTTGTTTTTCATACTTTGATGTCCAATACTGACATCCAGTTCATTACAGAAGAATATTCCTGCGCAGCTTATGTCGTAGAGTATATCAATAAATCTAATGGAGGAGACAGCAATTTACAAAGACAAATAGTTAAAATCATGAACGAACATCCTGAATTTGACATAGTTGAAGTTACCAGGAAGATGAGTGTTGACATGTTAAATGCAGTCGAAATTTCAAGCCAAGAAGCTGCTTGGTATTTATTGCGTGAACCGATGTCTAAAAGTTCAACAGTTATAGGATATATTCCGACTATATGTCCTGTTGAACGTCAGCGGATTCGAAAAACATTGAAAGAACTCAATCAAATGGATGTCGATGATGACTGTATGGATATATGGAAAGAAAATTGGTTTAACAAATATGAAAAAAGATTAGAGGATTTGGAAAACGTTACTTTGGCCCAATTTGTTGCACATTATACCTTGAATTCGTAAAATGGTTATGCGCGTAGGCGCAATTTGCGGTTCATACGTTATCGAAACTATGACATGACTGAGAATCTTAATGATTACAAACGCGAAATTGTGACATTACATTTGCCATTCCGGAATGATGAATTGGATATACGGTCGGAGATTAAGTTTATTGGCATATGTGATCAAAATGAGGAAGTGATCTTACAACGTCGTAAGGAATTCGAGTCGTCAAATTTGTTCGTCAAAAATATCATAAAATGTCGGTCATTGATACAGGATACAAATAAATCGTACATGTTGACCAGTAATATAGACGTCACTGATGGTTTAGCGAACGGCGCTGTGGCTAAATTAGTCCACATTGAGCGGGACGAAAAGGATGAAGTGACTAGAGTGTGGTTAAAATTCACAAATTCTCGGAAAATAGTAGCAAAAATACGAATGAAAGTTGCCACTTAAATTGAATCCAATAACATTCGTCCCTTTGCTGTACCCATCGCACGGCAGACTTCAAGCATTCATTTCCCTATCATCTCAGCTTGTGCAATCACCATTCATAAATCGCAAGGAACGTTTGATGAAATCGTAAGTTCTGATTTGGCAGTGGGAGAAATATGTTCTTCACAGTTAACTCTAGATAAACGCCAGCAAATTGTAACGATAGCTATACATCCTGAATGACTCGAACTGCAACCAAATTTAGACTGCTATAATTTCCAAACCGTTCATGACTGTGTGCTCAAATTTTGACACATGACAGATAATTTTATTATTTACAAGCCTTTTAAACGATTTGCGTCTCAGTTGTGTTGAAAATTTTTTATCCGCGATGGAATTCAAACATGATAGTGTGATTGCTTTATATTTGGCTGAAAAACCACAAGTAGCTATCGTTAGAGCCCTCCAGCACCTCAATGTGAATAAATCATTTGTGTCTCGAACCATAGCTCGTTACCGCGAGCTCAACATATCTTTGGAACTGATGCAACACGTACTGAAAAATGAGCTCGGGCTCAAGCCATTGAACTTCCAAAAAGCATACGATCTGACACCGCAACAGAAAAAAGTTGGAGTCGAAAGAGCAAAGGAGTTACTACGCTTGCTCGAAAGTGGTGAGTTGCCGAATTTGGTTTTTTTTCCGATGAGTCGCCATTTATTATCGAGCAATATGTCAACAAAAACAATTACCGAGTTTACGCGCCAGAGAGGTCCTTCGAAAATTTACACCTTTGGACGGCCACCAGAAAGCAGGCAGCACCGATTGTGATGGTTTGGGCCGCCATAACCGCCGATGGTTGCTCTCCGCTCGTATTTTCGGACCGTGGCGTCAAAATTAATGCGATCGTATACCGTGAAACTGTCTTAGAGTCAGTATTGAAGCCTTGGGCAAACAATCACTTCGACCGGAGACCGTGGACATTTCAACAAGACTTGGCACCGTCTCACAAAGCGTGCGTCAACCAAGATTGGTTAAAAACAATGTTCCACACTTCATTTCTTCGACACAATGCAATGGATTGCAAATTCTCCGGATGCAAATCCGTTGGATTTCTCTGTCTGGGGTATTTTGAAGGCGAAGGTTGGCACTAAAAATTACCAAAGTTTGGACCACCTCAAACAAGCACTTCGCCGGGAATGGGCCAAAATACCGCAGAGCCACTTGCGTGCAGCGTGCGATGCTTTCTTCGGTCGTCTCAAGGCCATTATTCGCGCCAAAGGTGGACATATTAAAAACTACTGATACAATTTGAAAATCGATGTATTTTCCAACATTTTTTGCTTTGGCACAATAAAATTTATCAAAAAATAAAAAAATTATAACATTTTAAAAAGTTGGAGTTCGAGTCATTTACCCCGTATACAGGGTGAGTTTTTTAACTTGAGACATCCAAATTACTCGAAAAATACGCGATATCGCGAAAAATGTTTCAGACAAAAGTCATAAGGTTCTGAAGGGGACATAAAATGGTGACCACGAGTTTGACCTTGAGACCCATTTTCAAGGCCAAACGAAGGTCACTTTTGATTTTTCAAATGATAATTCCTGGTTTTCATTGCTCAGTCGTATTGCTCGTAGGCTTGTCATTTGTTTTTACATACTGCGTTTAGCATAACCCAGAAACAACGACGTGGACGTAGCAGTATTTTGTTTCCTTCGGGGTGATTAATTAGAGTGGGTCCCCTTGCCTCCCACTGTTGAATCATTGAATTCTTCCCATTTCGACGTTTATTTCCCGAGACTCTTTCAACAAATGCTCGAAAATCCGATCCGATCTGATCGTTGATGGTAAACATTGTTTAATACGCCCCGGGCTACTTGGGAATAATGGGCTGGACAACCATCATGTTGAAACCACAGTGTTTGTCGCAACTCCAATGGCAGTTCTT
Organism: Volucella zonaria; assembly: GCA_963966105.1. Taxonomy (NCBI): domain Eukaryota; kingdom Metazoa; phylum Arthropoda; class Insecta; order Diptera; family Syrphidae; genus Volucella; species Volucella zonaria. The sequence goes on from OZ014530.1 coordinate 12,003,771, forward strand.
CTAGTAATACTGGAAGATGGTCCCGCAAGAAGTTTGCATACTTTTCGTCATTCAAGTTGCCTTCAATAAAATATGAACCTATTAATTTATCCCCAATAATTCCCGCCCAAACATTAACATTCCAAGGGTGCTGGCGTTCAGCTTGTCGCAACCATAAAGGGTTTTCGGTAGCCCAGTAATGCATATTATATCGATTGACCGTACCATGTTTGGTGAAAGTCGACTCATCAGAGAATATCACCTTGGCGAAGAAAAGGGGGTCTCGTTCAATTTGCTGAAGTGCCCATTGACAAAAGGAAACCGGGTTGCGAAAATCCTCACTAGAAAGTTCTTGATGCATTGAAACATGATAAGGATGGTATTTATGCCGATGTAATATCTTACAGACAGTCGTTTGAGAAATTCCTGATTCACGACTTATTTGCCGAGTGCTAATCTGAGGATCGTGTGCAACGGCAGCTAACACTGCTATTTCATTGTCCTCAACAGCCACCCTATCTGACCGATTCCTTTTCTTTAGTTGCACACTTCCTTCACCAGTGAATTTTTGGATGACCCGATAAAAGGAAGCGCGCGATTGTATCTGGTCTGGGAAACGTTGGGCGTAAAGAGCAACAGCACTATCGATGTTCCTTCCACTTTCTCCATAAATCAATATCATTTAAATTTTCTCTTGAATTGAAATAGCCTGCATTATTAATCTGGAAAACGTTACTAATAATAATTAGTTCCTCAAAACAAATCTCGACCTTCTAACACCTTAACAACGTTGGAAACCGATTAATGATTTAGGCGTGCCAGTGCAGTGGTATCTAGCGCTGAATGAATAAGACTTTTGAGACAAAGTCGTGTGCCCCATTGAGGAATACGACTGAGCAATGATCAGGAATTATCATTTGAAAAATCAAAAGTGACCTTATTTTGACCTTGAAAATGGGTCTCAACCTATAGCGAGTATATAAATACAGATATTTCTCAACTACCCATTATTTTAAGTAGAGATTTTAATATCAATTTTGCTTTAGAGGAGGCACAACAATTCATAGACTTACGAGTAAATTCGCGATCTAGAATTTAATCTAAAAATGAATAATGATCGTAATACATCCACTACGAAATCTGGTAGTACAATTGAAGCAGTGTTTGTTAGATATTTAGATAAATTACGATCGAAAATTTATATTTCATATTTTAGTTATCATAAGCCTATTGTTTCATTCAGACGATAATGATAATAAATTGAAAAAAAATTTATTAAATTTCAATTCATAGTGTATAAATAATATCGTTTAACAAATTTCCTAACCCTTTCCTGGTATATTTGTAGAATGATAAGAAATTAAAATATTACAATTGATAGTGTGCAAGTAATATCCTCAATCAAATTTTCTAACCTCTTGCCTAGTACTCGTATGTCTGTGAGTTCGGCAAGGTTTCACTTCAGTAGCGTGTTTTATAACACGTTTTTTTTTTTTTTTTTTTTAATTGTAAAAGACGAGTTGCTGCCGTATCGTCTCTTCCTTGGAAATGATATCCTATGCAAAGTCAACAGGCGCCTTATCATCGGAAAAAAAACTAGCCGTCTCGAGAAATTTACCAAGGACGAAGTGAAGACGGGAGAAGAGTTATCGTCGGATGGAAAAGAGAAACTGTACAAAATTATTAATGAGAGACGCTCAAGCGCCTCAACTATGATGAACATCACGCTTACGTCCAACACACCGATTGAGATGAAGCCATACCGTGTACGATTTGCGAAAAGGGAAGTACGAGTAATTGATAACGTCACTGAAGAATTGTTAAAGTACAATGTGATTCGGCCTAGTACATCTGTCTATTCATCACCTGTCGTGCTGGTGAAGAAGTCATCAGGAGAAGACCCTATGTGCGTCAATTTTAGAGCACTGAAGCCCATCACGCTGAAGAAGCCATATCCAATGCCGACGGTGGAGGAAATTCTTTCAACGACTGAAGGAAAAAGTTATTTCACGGTACTAGATCTCATGTCGGGCTACTATCAGATCCCGATCGACGAATCTTACCGATATTACACCGCATTTATCACACACTCAGGTCGGTATGAATTTAATCGAATGCCGTTTGGTTTGGTTAATGCGCCATGTACTCGTACGTTTTCCGCACCCATCTCCAAACTTGTGAAACCGATGAAAGGAAGAGCATTTAGCTAGGTGGATGAGATCGGAAGGACTCAGTAGCCTAAAAGAATTTCTACAGCTTCTAAAAGAAGCAGGGTTAACTCTTCGAATTAGCAAATGTGTGTTCCGAGCGAACGAAATCACTTTTCTAGGACATCGACTGACCAAGAATGGAATCAAGCCTAGCCACGAAAAAAACATCAGCTATCGACGATTTTCCTCGACCTACAAACGTCACCGAATTGAAAAGATTTTTGGGTTTGGTGAGCTATTTCAGAAAATTTGTTCAGGATTTCGCGATCATCGACGGTTTGGCTATGACATCGATGTAGAATCATGGTTCCGTTAGGAGGATGAGCAGACCGAAGCATTCGAAGCATTAAAGAAAATATTATGCAGCGAACCGATTCTCCAAGCTTCAAGCGATAAATGATTTTGCCGAACGTTTTAGTCCATTTTATACTGCAGCCGTACATGGGTACCAGGCGAGTAAAAATATTCAAGCTACGAACTCGAAGTGCTTGCGGTGGTGGAGAGTTTGGAACTCTCTCGCATTTTGTGTCGTCACGGATTGTTCAAAAGCCACGTCATCGCTTATTCCTCGTGTAGGCGGATGGTGGTTGCATCTACAGGAATACAATATGATTTCACGATAGTTCATCGAAGTGCAAATAGAATGGCTCATGTGGACGCTCTGAGCCGAATGCCTGTCGAGATTGGAAAGGAGACTGACACTGTCGCCGCTTGTGTGATGAGAGTTAAAATCTCACGAGATGACTGGATCGCCAGCATGCAACATCAAGATCCAAGGCTTGCAATCATCATCGTGGCATTGCAAGGGCGTAAAGGGATCGACGGAAGTGTCCAGTTACAACAACAATTCTGCTTGAAAGGTGGCCGTTTGTTCCGGAAAGGAAAGCTGAAACTGGTAGTGCCATCAGCCGTACGATGGCGAATCGTCAAGTATTTCCAGGGCGACATGGGACATTTCGGTGTGGAAAGGTTCTGCGACGAATTAAAGAGAACTTGTGGTCCAGACGAATGCGGAACTTCGTTAAATCATACATATCCGCATGCATCGAATGCTGTTATCACAAAACAGTGCCGGGAGCGGTAGAAGGAAGGATGCACGTCGTAGATGTCACTCCCATCCCGCTTAGAACGAGTCACGTGGACCACTTGGGTCCTTTTCCACGAAGTCGACGAGGTAAAGCTTACATCATCGGTGTTGCCGTTGCTTTCAGCAAGTACATAATTGTTAAAGCGGTAAGGGACACGAGAATGAAGCCTGTGATCGAAATGCTAAACGATCTGACGACTTATTTCGGTTTGCCGGATGTCATTATCAGCGATCGGGAAAGCGCTTTTACTGCCAAAGAGTTTGAGGCCTTTTGTCGGGATAATGAAGTTCGACACATACGGGCCGCCGTTCGGACGCCAAATCGAGAGGCTCAACCAAAGTATTTTGCAGTATCGCCGTATGTAGATGAAGGACATCGGTGTTAATCATTTCTTAAAAGCTGTTCATGATAAGGATGACCTCGAGCCAGTTAATATGCAGCAGCGACGAGCAGATGTGTCTCCAGGAGAAGGAGAAATGGAAGCCGAGGTTCGACGCCAAGCACAGACATCCAACAACATACAATGAATGCGACCTAGTAGTAGTGGAAAGTATTCCATCGTCCACTGGTGAATCGCACAAATTGAAGCCGAAGTACAAAGGACCGTACGTTGTGGAGAAATGTCTTCGACAGTTTTCAACTGTGACGACGAGCGACAAAATGAAGCCATGGTGTTTACTGGAACCAGATATTGACGACGACGATGAGGACGAGATTGAGTCTGGAGTCAGGGACAACTCCATGTCAGGAGGGCCGAGCTGTCAGCTGAACGCCACCACCAGGATAAAATGTAAGAACGCACCCCACGACAGAGCGGTCAACCGAGAATGGCGCCAACGGGACGCCTCGATCGAGTATCGAAGAATTCATAGGGGTGAGTCACACAAATACATCGTTTTTCTTCTTAATTGTAATACATCCATTGAATGTAATTCACAATCCTTGATGTCTAATATTTTGATCATAAAGCTCATACTGCGGGTAAAAATTAGTACGTTTCTGAAGCATTTGTATATGCAGTCCACTAATTCACTGATGTTGCTAACTTGGTTTCCAACGGAAAGATTCATTTTCCGATTTGCAGAAGCATATTTGAAAATGTTTCTGAATCGGCGTCGTTTTGCAAATGAACTTGGATATTCTTTGAATTTTTTCAACAAATTGCCATAGATATTGCTGATTTCTTCAAGCAGGCGTTAACTTCGTCAGCTCGAGTACCTCGAGTTAAAACTGGCGATGTTTGACAGAAGTCACCTGCTAGTAATATCGTTACACCCACAAATGACGCATTAGTTGATTTTAAATCCCTTCAAGTTTTATGAACAGCCTCTAATGGCTTTTTGTGCGACATAGCACATTAGAGAGCATTTTTGTAACAATTTTGCAACAACACTTTGCTTAAAAATATTACAAATTGCACTACTAATGTGCGCATTACTGACTGTTAATTTAAGGGCTGCGTGTGCTGTTCGCCCATTTTGTAGAAGTGTCGCTGTAATGGCAGAAGATGCTACCGCACGTTTTGTTTACCCACCTTTATTTCTGCAGGTCTTCCATCATTTGATGGAGGACGTCGCCTGTACATATGGTAGCCATTATCACTTGTTACAGTTTACTCCAAAAAAGATTTTGGATACCTTTTGGTGCACATATTAGAGCTGATACAGGATGACGCTGAGTTAAGAGTACCGCAAGGACCATGGATTCTTTATTATGATATCGTGCAAATCTTTGTCTATTTCTATCACGGGATCAATTTCATTGCCATGAATCTTTTCTGAAAGCCAGAGTAGCAAATGTACGTGGGGGAGACCTCTCTTTTGCCAATCAATGCTGTATCTACATATAATAAAGACACTTTCCGAAAATATTTTCTTTGGTTATGAGGTTCATAAGCTTCTTAACGTTTGCGTGAAAGACCCTGGCAAGGATATCATGCCGATCATGACTTTTATTACCCGGAAGCAAGTTGGTTGTTATTTCCGGCCATTTGCTGTTGCACATCATAGTAATGAAAAGATCAGGACAACCATAAGCTCTAACGTACCTCATTGCATCTTGAGTCCTTTCGTGCATATATCGAAGACTCCCGGTCACAGTGTCAGGTAAAATATGCAGCAGTTCGAAACATTTTCATCGACAGGCAAGGCATCGGGTATAGGGCTTTCTGCTCTAAGTTTTTTCTGATTAAGCCGAATATAGGTAAGACGTTCCGTATCAATTTTTGCATACATGTTAACCCGATACTGGTTTGTTCGGAAGGTGGATTGCATTGTACGCAGTCTCCCTTACAATCAATCGGTAAGCATAAAAATTCATGCAAGAGACGGTCTTCCTCCCGAGAGGACTTTTGTCGGATTTATTTGAGGAATGTAAATGGAGCATCCGTTTTCTCCCTTACAATATAAAAGTGGATTTTGTAAAGCGTCATAAGATCTGTGAGTTTCACAAATTCTGGGCAAAGGCTCATTCCGACCGTGCAATACAATATCACTGCTCTCAAATTCTTGTTCAGTCAATACTACAGCAACCTTAATTGTTGTAGGCGCATTAAATCTACTACGATGCAGGAACTATATTTGCGTGGATAACTAAACGAAGCTGCGGCAAATTTTGATTGGATTCTGTTGCAGTTTTAAAAGACTTTGTATATTCGTTATTTTGGTGTAACATTTCTTGCAAGTCAGATACGAATTGTACATTTAAATCTGCTTGTCGATCGCATAGCGTAGCTACTTGAATTTCCATGTCTGATATGAAATAAATTTGAAGGAATTTGTTCAAACAATTAAATCAAACAAAAATATTTATTTTGTTTATTTAATAGTTCCTTGTTTAAAACAACTTAATTTGTGATATAGAAAAAACTGCCTTGGAACCTCCTGAATCTGTAGCAGAAAACCGTATTCAAATTCGTTTGGCAGATTCGGAGATTTCGTGTCACAAACAAAAATACATCAAATCGAATTTGTCTTTTTTAAATGTAAAGGATTTATTTATAAACATAAGGTAGGTAGGGAGTTATGTGGCTTTTGGAAATACCAATCCACTTATGCCTATTGGCTCATTGTGACGCCACGTGCATCTATGATCCTCCTACTTTTGTAACCAATTTGAGCTTATGATGAACTAAAGAAGACTGTTAAAGTCTATATTCTTTAGACAGTTTAGGTCATTGTAGAAGAAAGCTCCTAAGTGAAGTTTTCTTTTCTGGGAGAGAGCTGGACATGTACAGAGTACAAAAATCATTTGTAAAAGCGCCGAGCCTTTTTGCATGCATGTCTATAAGGCAGTGTCCAGTGATGACACCTATTTAAAAGGACCGAACAATGATACAAGACTTTTTTCCCAAAATTTGTCTTTATTTTTCTACATAGTCTCCTTGTAACTCTACACACTTCTCCCAGCGATGCTCCCATATCTCTAACCCATCCAAATAGTACTTGTCGTTTTTCTCTGCAAAATAATTGTTCACGAAGGTGATTGTCTCTCTATTTGACGAAAATCTCTGTCCTCCGAGGACAATTTTTAGATGAGGCAACAAAAACAAGTCGCTTGGGGATAGATCTGGTGAATAAGGCGGGTGGTCAAGCAGTTCAAACCGTAATTCATGGATTTTCGCCATGGCAACCGCTGAGGTGTGAAACGGCGCGTTGTCTTGCTGAAACAGGATTTTCTTTTTCTGCAAATCTTGCCATTTTTCGGCAATTTAAGCCTTCAGCTTGGCAAGTAATGATGCGTAGTATGCTCCTGTAATGGATTTTCCTTTTTGAAGATAATCGATTAAGATAACTCCTTTACTATCCCAAAAAAAACCGTCGCCATCACTTTTCCAGTCGAAAAAACAGTTTTTGCTTTTTTTTTTGAGCCGGCTCGCCCTTTGCAGTCCACTGTTTTGACTGAGTTTTTGTTTCGTGCGTATAATGGCGTATCCAAGTTTCATCTACAGTAATTAATCTGCGCCAAAACTCGGATTTATTGCGCCTAAACTGCGCCAACAGAGCGTTGGAAATATTCATTCGAACACGTTTTTGACCTAACGTAAGCAAACGCGGCACCCAACGCACGGACAGCTTTCTCATGCCTCAATCTTGATTTAATATGTAACAAACACGTTCTTTGGACATTTTCATAACCTCTACTATCTCTCTCACTTTAATTCGGCGGTCGTCTAACACCATTTGGTGAACTTTAGCAATGTTATCGTCAGTGGTTGCAGTGTTTGGACGTCCCTAACGTTCGTCATCTCCCAAGCTCTTACGGCCACGTTTAAATTCAGCAGCCCAAAATTTCACTGTGGCAAATGATGGTGCAGAGTCCAACTCATTTTGGATTTGCGTTGGCGTATTGCCCTTCAAAAACAAGAATTTACGAGTAATAACAGCTCGATACTCAATTTTTTCCATTTTCACAAAAAAAACACTCACATCGACTCACACAAACGGCTGTCAACTAAAAACTGCGCGTCCAAAATGACTGAAACTTCGGTAAGTAACTGTCAAAAGATGCGCAACTAGCATTCGGAAACTTTTCAGACAACCCTCGTAGATCGAGCTTTGGCCAGATCTGTTTGGTCGCTAGACATGTTGGTCCAACAGTCCACCTAAGGTCTGTTCTTTTATCAGCGACCAGATTTTATATTAATTTGCACGTAGTGATTGGTATGCCGATGATACCCGTTTCCGGAGGAATAGGTGGAGTGGTTCCAATTTTTGGGAGTTCATCGGACGTACAGTTCCCTGGAATGTCTCTGTGGCCCGGCACCCAGCAAAAGTAAAGGTTGGACTGTCCTGCCATCTCCATAAGAGATGATCGGCATTCAAGGGCGGTTTTCGTATTTAGTGAGACTGACACTAGGGACTTGATAGCTGCCTGACTATCCGAAAAGATGCGGATATCCTTTGCAGATACCACCTTGATCAAAAAAGTTCCCGCACCACACCACCGTATGGCGCTCCCATTGTTCCGATTTGAGTTCTGTTGTTTTTTTTGTTAAGTTGCTATATCTGTTGCTGACATTCCCTCTAAATCTTAGTGTCATAGCTTTACATTTGCAAAAGTTACGTAGCCAAGAGTACATCTATAAATGTGTGTGTTGGCGATTTTTTACAATTTTAGAAATGGATTTAAATTTGCAACAACGAATTTGTATTAAATTTTGCGTAAAAAACGGATTTAATGGGGCGCAAACGTTGGAAATGTTGGAAGAGTGTTTCGGCAACGATTCTCTAAAGAAAACGGTCGTTTACCAGTGGCACAAGCGGTTCAAAAGTGGTCGTGAGTCAAGAAGATGATGAAGGCAGTGGCAGACCATCGACATCGAAAACCGACGAAGACATTGATGAAGTAAAAGAAATGTTTGTCAATAACCACAAATTAACCATCAGAGAAGTAGTGGAGGACTTGAACATTGCCTATGGATCCGTCCAACATGTTTTGGTTAATGATTTGGGTTTCCGTCGTGTAGCAGCAAAGTTGGTGCCAAAAGACCTCAATTTCATGCAAAAAAGAGACAGTGTTGACGTCGCAAAAGAGATGATTTGCCAGGCTGAATCCAATCCCACATTCATCAAAAGGATCATTACTGGAGACGAGACGTGGGTTTATGAGTACTGAATACGATACGAAATTCAGACATCAGGCAAGTGAATTACGTTCACCAAATGAGCCGAGACCAAAAAAAACACGTCGTTTTCAGTCAAAAAAGAAGGCAATGCTCACGGTTTTCATGGATTACAACGGTGTAGTGCATCATGAATTTTTGGCCAGAAGGCCAGACAGTAAACAAAGAGTACTCGTATTATTTGGGCGTTATGAGACGTTTGCGGGAAGCAATTCGCCGAAAGAGATAAGAATTGTGGGCAAAAAACTCGTGCATTTTGCACCATGATAACGCACCGTCGCACAGTGCCATCATTAATCGTAATTTTTTGACTAAAAAATCCAACAAATACCATCCAACAGCCACCGAATTCACCTGATTTGGCTCCCTGTGACTTCTCTCTGTTCAATCGAGTTAACAAACCACTACGGGGAACGCGTTTCAGCAGCCGAGAGGAAGTAATGGAAAAGTCGCTGAAAGCACTGACGGACATACCGAAAACCGACTATAAAAAATGTTTCGAGGATTGGATCAAGCGCTTTCATAAGTATGTTGCAGTCTATGGGGATTACTTTGAAGGGGCAATATAAATTTAGAAGAATAAACTTGTATTTAAAATTTTCTGAATACATTTCGGGAACTTTTTGATTAAGGTTGTATCACGCTTTTCTTCAGCCAGGAAAGAGCTCCTTTAACCGCCAAAATTTCGGCTGCAACACTCTACAGTGATTTGGAAAAGGGAAGGAGAGGCTCAGATTAATCTTACCTAAGAAAACACAGCCACCAACCCCGCTATCGGTTTCAGATTCATCTCAGTAGAAATGGATTGACTTGCCCACCATGAAGCTTACATGGAAGTTTTTGTCAAACCAAAGTCCTGGTATGGTGTAATCGATGTTTTCTGTCAGCATTCCTAATGTATTAAGAATGTTAGCGTGGCCAAATGAATTGTTTGTTCACTGTGTAGTCGCATTAGGCATGTCTGAGCATTCCCGGAGCCTTTCGGATCTGCCCCACATATATAAACAAAGTGGCATTTTGCAGCACAGCAAGTCTGGTACAATTGTGATCACCCGGACATAAGGATTCTGCTCTCCGAAATACCGGAACTTGATATGATCTACGCGAAATAACCCACCAAACAGCCAAAATGACCTAAAGTGGTATACGGACGGTTCTAAAATGGAATCGGGAGTGGGAGGTGGAATACACGGAGCTAACGCAAATATAACCACAGCAATGGGCAAAAGACCCAGTGTATTTCAGGCAGAACTCCACGCCGCTCAAGTATGTGTCAACCATATTTACAACTCTAGTATCAAAGGCGTAAACATGCATATATTCACCGACAGTCTAGCAGCTATAAATGTCCTTAGCTCGCATATCATTGACTCCAAATCAGCCATGTACCACAAACCCTCCAAAAACCTAGCTGTAGAAATAATACCAAACTATGGTTGGTTTCTGGTCATAAGGGCATTGATAGGAATGAAAAGGCAGATGAACTGGGCAGAAAGGTCTTAGAAACTCCGTTTAATGGACCTAAGCAGGGAGCAGTAAATGTTCATCTCGTATTGGGAGAATAACTCAGGTCTAAGGCAGGCCAAACGAGTCATCTTGACCTTCAACAAAAAAGCCGATTGTCTAAATCTAAGTCGGCAGGATATAAAAAACTTGGTACGTTATTCCACAGGACAACACGGTTTACGATACCACCTCAATAAAATGAATCTAGTCAACTCTTCAGAGCACCGACTTTGTCTTGAAGAAGACGAAACAGCTGATCACATCTTATGTGAATGCCTAGCCCTCAACGGAATTAGATGGGAGATTTTCTTCAGGGAACAATTCGGCGTGTATTATGTGAACTTATTGCAGCGTTCGAAAGATGAAATCAAGAAAAAACGGCCACATTTGGCGAAGAAAAAAGTTTTGTTTCATCAAGATAATGCACCAGTTCACTCATCTGTCGTCGCGATGGCCAAAATCAACGAGTTAAAGTTCGAATAGCTTCCTCATGCACACTATTCACCAGATTTAGCCCCCTCAGACCATTTTCTATTTCCGAATTTGAAGAAAATGGCTCGGTGGTAAAAGATTTGCCAACAGCAAAGAGGTGGAGCCTGCGGTCGATGGCTATTTTAAGGGGCTCGACGATTCTCACTATAAACAGGGTATCGAAGCTATTGAACAGCGCTGGGAAAAGTGTATTGAAATCAGAGGACTACGTAGAAGGCTACGTAAGATATTTTTTCCTAAATTGTTTGTGTTTTCTTTGTTAGGTCGGGTACTTCTGTGACTACCGTCGTAGTCGTAAATATTCGGTGGCTCGAGCATTTCTTGTATTTGATCCAGGCATTCCAAAAATCAGTGTTGCCCATTTCCCTTAAATCGACTTGTCGCATTCCACATGTTTTTTGCCATTTGTCACGGACTTCATTCCGATCTGCAGTGTTTCTGCTAAGCGACGTTTTCAAGGCTGAAGCTACCATATATTTACGTTTATTTCCGGAAACTGTTCCTTTTGGTGATAGGAAAATTGTTGCTACAACTCACCTTTTTTTCCTTTTTGCTCGGCAGCTCACATACTTTCTGTATAGCATACGAGTACTGCTCGCATTTCCTTCTCCTTTACAAGGTATGAAATTGTATTCCTTCGAATTATCATAAAAAAAAAATTCATTTTGAAAATGGCATAGAGCGTCTGCGAAAGTGAAATTACCTGTGCGTGTTTTTCATTTGGGAAGACAACAACAATTTCCTCCACAAAATTTGTAAAATCGCGTGGACTTAAAACAATATTATTGCAAATCACTTCCACGACAATAATGCTTATGAGCTCGCCCCGGTTTGCAAATGTGAGTTGTTGGTTCTGCTTGTACCGCTCCAGAAAAGATTTGCATTTTGACGTCCCCTGAAGTAAGCTTTTCAAAACATTTAGCAATCCATAGAAGTTAAGAATTTTGTTTATGTCTAACATGCATGCAAATGTACCTACAATATTTGTTTCAACAAGTAGCGCAATTACCATTTGTCACTTTATATATGTATGTAAAGCTCTTGCGTTATTAAGGCTTCAACGTGAGTTAAACGATGATGGACTTTACGACGAAAAGGTATTTTGATTCATCCGTTCGGTCACTTTGATGGGCATCCACATGGTGTTGGAATCGGTTTCAAACGTTCGGGTAATATAGTTTTTCTTTTCAATGAGCTTGACATGAAAGTTAGGGAATTCACCCAGGCTCTCAATCAGGTTATGGCCACTTCTTGCTCTTTTATTCAACCTAGAGGCAAGAAAAAGCAGCACTGATGGACATCAGCACTGGGACTGTATGGAAACACTTGCAGAAAACTTTTCAACTTAGCAAAAAGCACAAGAAATGTGACTGACTGGGACTCATACAAAAAATCCCTCAAATTATACAGAAAAGAACTAAAGAAGGCAAACCGACAAGCCTGGAGGTGATTCTGTGACAAAATCACGGAAACCTCTGAGGCACCGCGGCTAAGAAAAATCCTTTCTACAAATCCTATGACCCCTAGGACTATTGAAACCGGGAACAAAATTCATGGTCAAACTGCTCTGGGCGCTGCATGGCTTCAAACCATACAAGCCTGCTGGTCCGGACGGTATAATACCTGCCGAGCTACAGAGGTCCTCCGATATTATCCTGCCTACGGTAGAAAATATTATGAGGAGCTATGTAGAACTGATCCACATTCCATTGTCATGGAGAGAAGTCAGTGTAGTTTCCATTTTCAAAGCCGGAAAATGTTCTCATGTTGTCCCAAAAGACCTCAGATCTATAAGTCTATAATCTTTCCTTCTGAAAACTATAGAACAGGAAACTAAACTAGAAACCTAGCATTCAAGAAAGAGTCAATAAATCTACAATAGCTTTATCCTCTTGCAAAAAAGCCATTGGGAATAAATGGGGCTTTCAACCTCGGATAACCCACTGGCTATACATCTCGGTCATAAGACCGATACTTACTTATGGGGTGGCCGTCTTGTGGACGGCCTTAGAAAGTGCAGTCAACTAAGCGGAGTCCAAAGAACAGCATGTCTATGCATAAGCGGAGCATTGCGGTCTACCCCCTCTGCAGCATTAGACATTCTGCTTCATCTAACACTCCTCGATATTTTCAGCAGGCAAATAGCTGCGACTGCAGCTATACGCCTTAAAGCGACTAAACAGTGGACAACTAATCCATTTGGCCATTAATAGTCCTCACAGAGAACTTCGATTACACCATACCTGAACTTTGGTTTGACAAAAACTTCCAAACTTCCAAGCTTCCCCTCTAGATCCTTCTGGGAGGAAGACAAGGACAAGTCAATCCATCTCTACACAGATGGATCTAAAACCGATAGCGGAGATGGTGGCGGTGTTTTCTCAGATAAGCTAAATCTAAGCCTCTCTTTCGGTCTTCCAAATCACTGTAACTTGTTTTGGCTGAAGAAAAACGTGTTATTTTCAAAGGATATCCACATCTTTCGGATAGTCCCTGGACTCGGTATCACTAAATTCTGAAACCGCCCTTGAATGCCGATCATCTCTTATGGAGATGACAGAGCAGTTCAACCTTCACCTCCGCCGGGGCCACAGGGACATTCTAGGGAACTGTAGAGGCGATGAACTTGTAGCACCTCCGTCACAGAATGTTAAAGTGGCAACATCTACTAACAAATCATCGTTTTCTCTTCCAGCCAAATTTACAGCTAAAAGCTACATTCCAAATAAATGTCATCGCTAGCGTGTACACATATAAACGAGACTCAAGAAAGGAAGAGGTAAAGAAGTACCACGATCAACCGCGCGCTCGGAGCACACACTCATAATCACTTTTCTGTGTACGTCCACGTCTGCAAACACAGACCAGCTGTTTTGGCACTTAGTGAAACACATCCCCGTCCACATCTCTCAGATCACTCTGATCTGAAGCTACTGGCTACAAACTAGTGCCATTATTCTTCTCTCACCGCGGTCTCGCCATTTACGTGCGTAGTGATGTAGCTTACCAAACTCCACCACAATGTAGTCCCTGTTCTAATCCGGAATTCAATTTCATGTGGTTAAAATTCCATCTCCGTAAGCAAATTATCCACTACTGCTTTATTTGCAGAAACCCCAAACTGGACAGCGATTAAACCTTTCACGAGTTTGATGCGCTGTTTGACTCCATTCAAATAATTGTATCCCTGTATCCTCATACTGAAATCGTGATAACGGGCGATTTCAATTTATACAATTCTGGTTGGCTTCGACATTCTGGACAGACAACACCCGAAGGACGGTGTGTTGAGGTCTTCGCTGCGGAAAATAACTTAACCCAGCTTGTAAATGAGCCCACACGAATACGAGACCTTGACAGTCATACCACCAAAACCCTGGACTTGTTTCTAACTTCTCACCCTCATAAGTACACCGTTGATGTGCTCTCCCCTCTAGGCTCGTCGGACCACTGTGTCATATCAGCTAATTTCTCGTACACCTACCACACAGTTAGAGAAAAGATTCCTAAGATGACCGTATGGCAATACGAGAAAGCCAATTGGAGCGGACTTAACAACTTCTTTAGGAAATTTAACTGGTAACGACGTGGATGCCGCTGCTGACATGATCACAGAAATTATTCTCTTTGGAATGAGATGCTTTATCCCTCATCGGATGGGGTATCAAATAAAAAGAAAAGGCATGATACGACTCGAGCTGTAAAGAGGCTGTCAGGGTTAGAGAATTGTTTTTTCGGTCCTACAAGACCAACCCAACAGGGAAAAACCGAAAAAAGTTTAAACCAGCCAGGAATGACTGCAACGTCTTTCTTAAATGTGTAAAATTCCAATACGATCAAAAACTGAGGTCCCAGAGGTAGAAAAAACTTTTGGTCGTTCGTCAAAGATATTAAAAATTCTGCCTCATCCTCCATCCTAACGCTCATTTACAATGACATTCCAGGTGTCAGCTCTTTGCACAAGGCCAATCTGCTTGCTCCATATTTTTCGGCCAACTTATCACTTCCAGGGCGTGCTTTGTCTACGCCTACACTTGAGTGCGTCGAATCTTCAATGGGTATATCTCCCCTTCATCTGAAGAGGTGTTCTTTCTCCTTAGCAAAATAACTGTTTACAATTTTTCATCAATCCTACTCTTTAGGACTCTTTCCGAGCAAATGGAAAACACCATTTATCCAGCCCGTCCCTAAGAAAGGCGAATCTTTCCTCTCTCTCTTCCTACAGACCCATTGCCCTTACGTCCTTTCTCTTTAAGGTCATGGAAACGCTGATCAAACGTCAGCTCAGGAAATATCTCGAAACACAAAAACTTTTTTATGACCGGCAGCACGGTTTTCGTAGCAACAGGTCCACTGGTGATTTGATGGCATGTCTCACCGAAAAGTGGAACCAAAGCGTACATCAATCTGGCGAAAGCAAGGTAGTTGCACTTGATATTTCTAAGGCATTTAACAGAGTTTGGCATCAGGCTCTTTTGTCGAAAATGTGTGCTTTTGGAATCGATGGAATCTCTTCTTCAATGGATTAGAAACGTACCTTTCGGAACGTTCAATTCAAGTTGTCTTGGATAGCTTCAAACCTGATATTCACAAAATAGATGGTGGTGTGTCCCAGGGCTCCGTTCTGTCTCCGACACCCTTTTTGATTTTCATCAACGATCTCTTGTCTGCTACTTCTAATCCAATATATTCATTTGCTGACGACAGTACTCTCTGCTTTACATATTCGTTCCCGGAGTAACGCCCCCGCTCTTCGGCTGTAGAACGGGAACGGCAGCGTATGTTAAGCTCATTAAATTCCGATATTAACAGCGTAACCAATTTGGGAACTATCAACCGAGTAGAATTTAATGATTTCAAAACGCAATACCATCTGCTGTCGTTAAAGCTAAATTTAAACACCCAGCCATTGTCCATGGATGGCACTTGCGTCGTCGAAACCGATAAACTTTCCATTCTCGGTATGTGTATCAGTGACAAATTACGTTGGAATGGCCACATATTCGGTGTCATCAAAAATGCTGCGAAATGTCTAGGTTTCCTCAAGCGATGTAAGAAATATTTCTCCCCTCTGATCTGGGAGAAATATATGAGGAATTCACCCGCACAAAATTGGAGTACAATGCCCACATCTTGTCAGGTGCTTCTAAAACATGTCTGCATTTGCTACATAAGATTTACAACCGTGCGGTAAAACTCATTGGTGATACTAATATCAGTCAATCAATTGACACCCTCGAACACCGACGAAATGTCTCCTGTCTCACCTTGTTTTATCACTATTTCCACCACCAGTGCTCCATTGAAATCGAAAGTAGCATTCCACCCATTCAACTTTTCAACCGTAACACCCGTCTAACACCCGTCTCGCTATGAATGCTCATCAGTATACCCTCAAGCCCACTTTCGGACCTACTCTAAAATATCGTGATTCTTTCCTAAGCCGTACAACTCGCTTATGGAATGCCCTGCTGACCTCTGTGTTTCCTGGTCGTTATAACTTACAAACACTTAAAAACAATGTACATTGGTACCTGTCTTTTCTTCCTCCCTAAATTTCCTTCGCCCGCGCTGTGTACGAACATTTTAAGGGTACAAAAACCCCTTGAGCGCATGCTCATTATAAAAAAAAAAAAAAAGTCAAAATCGTCGTTAGTTCTACAAACTCGCCAAAATTAGAACCACTATACCTATTCTACCGGATAATGGTAGTATAGGTATACCAATCGCTGCGTGCAAACTAATATTAAACCTGGATGCTAATAAAAAAACAGACTTTAGGTGGACTGTTGGTCCAACATTTCTAGCGACCAAATAGATCTGTCCAAAACAGGATCTGAATCGCTCTAAGTGTCTGATCCTTCTAAATAAGGAACATCTCAGCGCCATCATAGGTGTCATCACTGGACACTGCTTCATAGGCAAGCACGCAAGAAGGCTTGGCGCCTTTACAAACGATTTCTGCAAAAACTGCATGGACGAGGAAGATTACGAGACAATCCTCTACGTGCTCTGTACATGTCTAGCTCTCTCCCAGAGAAGAAAACTTCACTTAAGGACTGAAACGGATAAAATCTGTAAATTTTAATACGGGCTATACTTCCAATGCGTAAAAATTACAATCCCATTTTGTACCCAAATTAGCCTGTATATTCTCTAGTTTCAGTTTGTTATTGATTTTAGTTCAGTGCGATTTAAAATATATATAAAATATGAGTCAAGAGGAACGCCGTAAAAAGATCATCTACAAATGACTCGAAAATACTACGCGTAAAAACCATTTCATCGCAAAAAATTTAAACATAGCACGCAGTACAGTGGATTCTGTTATTACACGATATTTGGAGACGTTGACAGTTAAGCGAAAATAGAAAAGTGGAGCAAATGATACAAATTTGGACAAGAAAATAGTGGGTACCATCGTAAAAAAACGGACTATGTCATCCAGAGATGTTGCTCGGAAATGTAATACCAACCAAATAATGGTACAAAGATCTAAAAAACGTAACGGTCTAAAAATACGAGAAAAACAAAAAAATACCAAAAGTTACTGAAAAGCAAAAAAAAGTCATAAAAACACGAGCCCGAAAGCTATTCGAGTTGATCGGTAACAAGAAAGCGTGCTTGGTTTTGGATGACGAAACTTATGTCAAAGCCGACTTTACTACTCTTCCAGGTGCGCAGTTTTACAACTCGTTTGAAGCTGAGATTCTTCCGCAATCAACAACATCGATTGGAATGGAAAAATTCGGGTCAAAATATCTCGTTTGGCAGGCCATTTGCCAATGTGGACACAGATGCTCATCGTTTCTTACAACGGGAACAATTAACGGAGAAGTGCACATTA
The DNA here is from genome assembly GCA_963966105.1 of Volucella zonaria. Taxonomy (NCBI): domain Eukaryota; kingdom Metazoa; phylum Arthropoda; class Insecta; order Diptera; family Syrphidae; genus Volucella; species Volucella zonaria. The sequence goes on from OZ014530.1 coordinate 12,021,516, forward strand.
ACGACTGCCTAAAAAAACGGTTAATTCTTTCTTAAACATACACGAGGGTTCAACATTATTTTATTCAGATTTAGCTTCAGCTCACTATGCTCATGCGACGTTGAGCTTTCTTGTTGCTAAAAATGTCGGCTTTGTCCCAAAAGACATGAATCCAGCCAATGTTCCACAGTGCCGTCCCATTGAAAGGTATTGGGCTTTGGTTAAGAGCTAAATTGAGGAAAAGTGAGCAGTGTGCAAAGGACGTAAAAGATTTTAGTGCTAAATGGAAAAGAGCGTCCAAAAAGATCCCGGATGTAACTGTCACCAACCTTATGAAGGACATTCGAAAGAAGTTAAGGAAAGAATAGGAACCCAAATAATTTTTTTTATTCTTTGTAATTGTGAATGAATTTAATAAAAACAGAGTTTCAAAGTAAATAAAAAAAACTTACATGTACTTTTTTTGTACTTTGAAGTTTCCAAATTTTATTCGTTTCAGTCCTTAGGAGCCTTCTTCTACAATGACCTAAACGATCTAAGAAATATAGACGTAGACAGTCTCCTACGCTTCATCATAAGCTCAAACTGGTTCCATCAGTAAGAGGATCATAGATCCACGTGACATCACAATGGTCCAATAGGCCAAAGTGGGTTGGTATTTCCAACAGCCACTCTTACCTACCATCAAGTGAGAGTTGGTCGGAAAGCCGGATATGGTAATCAGATCAAGAGTGCTATGAGTACAGTCTTTAGCAAACCGAGTTGGGTAGGTTTTATTGCATATCTGGAGTCCCAGGGAGGCAACAGAGCCTTTAATTTGAAATGAGCGGGAATCATTTTTAAACAAGTCTGCTTTAAAATCTCAATAAACAATAACATGCTCATAAAGAGGCGAGAATTGTGACAGGGCAGAAAAAAATGGTTGAGGAGAACAACTTCGATCCGGAGTGTACATACAAGCCACCAAACATTTAGAACAACCATCGTGGATTTCAATAATTAAGAACTCTATATCTAGATCAGCCGACTTACAAATAATTTGACATTTCAAAGAACCACTGGAATAAATTGCTATTCCTCCTCCCCCCTACCGGATTATTTCAGATACATCACGCTTGAACCAGGTCTCAGAAACACAAATAACATCAACACCAGAATGAATGAATCAAACTTAATCTACGAGTAACTTATGCTGATCTCCACAATAAATTATAAAGTACATTTGTCATTGTGTGCGTTGATTTTTTATTCACACTGTAAGTGGGTCGTATTGTTTTCATTACGAGAAAAAAAAGGAAAGACAAAAAAAAATAGCCGGTCAAGATTTTTCAATAACGTTCCAGTCGCTGTAACTGTCTCTCCAGCATCATCTTCGGAAAAGTAAAGGACAATGATGCCGCCAATCCATAATCCGCACTATACAGCGACTTTTTTGCAATGCATTGGTTTTTCGTGAATCTCGTATGGATTTTCCGGTCCCCAGAAGCCACCGTTTTGTTTATTTTCGTACACATTCATCCAAAAATGGGCTTCATCGGAGAAGATAAAATTCGATGACAAATTGTCCTGGCGATCCAACATCCAGTTAACAAATCGACGACCTCGTAGAAGGTCCAAATGCTTCAATTGTTGTGCAATTTGGATTTTATAGGCGTGCAAATGAAGATCAGCCATAAGTGAGAACCAATTGTTGACTTCGGCGACGAATTGAGGTCCCCGGGCTGGTTTTAAACACTTTCACTCACAGTGGTGATGTGTTGGCGCTGATATGGAGTTTGACCCGATACCGAACCAGTTTCTTCAAAACGCTTCAAGGCAAGAATTCCGGGCTTACCAGGGCGATTATATTGATCGAAAAATTCACTCACGAATTTTACGAAATGTTACTTTTACAGATCGCCCATTTTCATAATAAGACTGAATAATAAAAATGCGTTGCTGCGTTATAAACGACTCCATGGTAAATATTGCCAAAGTTTGTACGAAATCTGTCAAAAATATCAACCGCATTGAATTAACAGCCAACATCCATCACATCTGTTGGCTCATACTTTATAAACAAACAATAGTATGCAAACGCTTCTACATTGGAATTGTAAAAATGTTCCATGTTGCACTAAGCATGCACAACTTAGGCCTTCGACCATCCGCTTCCATCTATTCGAAGGAATAGTGTCCAACGTTGACTTGTAACCCCCTCACCGTTCTAAAGGTTCACTATTTGATTCAGATAAGGGCTTTGGGTTGGCTAATCAACTTCTAATATCTGCTGCTCCGATAGCCAATTCTTCACAAGGCGTGAAGTATGCCTTGGATCATTGTCAAGCATGAACGTCCAACACACAGGCATGGATTCGTCAGAGTATGGATCCAATTTCTTTTGCGCTGGTGCTGATCCAGAAGGCCATTAATTTTTTCTATGGATCCGACATCATACCATGACAACGCGGCCCACCATTATACTATGCTCGCCTCACGTATATTTTTCCATCTGATCACAAGAGATTCAACTTGCTTTTGTCGCTCCACAAAATATTTTTCAAAGGACAATTATTTGCTCGTCTGTCCTTGAGGTTCTTCTGGAACATGAAAGGTTTCCCCCTTCTCAAATTCCATCTGACGTCGCCGACGCACAGTCATGACTGATATTTGGACATCATGCTGGTCACGCAATTGTTGTTTTATTTCCTGAGATCTTAAAAAAAAAGGGTTACTCCTGTTAACCCTGTAAATAATTCTGTCAGTGTTTTCTAAGGCTATCCTCCCACTATTCTTCTTCCTAAGAGGATTTGGTGGGTATTGACTTTCCCGTATGGCAAGTCGGTGAATGATAGATTAAAGAAAAGTCATCGCATGCTGTTTCCTTGGTATTAAGGAACATAAATCTCGTTTTAGTGCTTGTGATTGTGATTACGAGTCCATGCTGTTTGAACTACCTTCGCAGTATCTCTAAATCATAGTTGACATCCAAAAACAGATTAAAACCACTGGTATGAGAGTACACAAGAAAAATATCGTCAGCGAAAGTAGTGATTTTGTCGTTGAAAGGTTGAATGAATTGGTATATATTAAAAACAGGTCCTGACCCAAAATAGAGCCTTGTAGATAGATTTCTGCGAATTAAAGCAGTTTTTGATTTTTACCACATGCTCTCGGTTTTTTGAATATGAGGCAAACCAGTCATAGATAAGATTTATGTAAGACCTGCATGATATAGCATGATAGCAAAATACGGTCCATGTCGAACGTTTTGGTAATATCTATGAGAAGCAGAAGTTGTAAATCCATTTTGACTTTTACGTATCTCACCAGTCTTTAAGAGAGATAATTCACAACTTCATTCTAGTTTCGAAAATTTTTTAGATTAAATCCGGTCTGAATTAGAAGAATTAGTTTTTTTAAAAGACATTATTACTGGCAATCACATATTCTAAAGTACATTCACGTTGACAAGCAAAGCTAACCAATTTCGAAGAATTATGCGAAGAGTTCTACTTACTTACTTAAATGGCACTGTGTATATTATTAGCCCGGGTCTACCCCGGACAACTTTATTTAGCTTATTAACAAGCAAAAACTTAAACCTAGACTTAAAACTAACAAAGATATTCTAAACCTAATATGGGGCGAGGAGAAATGGTGGACGAGGTAGATGTTAAGGGAGTGGCATATTGAGCAGTGCTTTTTACATTTCGTGTTTTCTGCTATTTAGGTCAAAGACTTCGGCGTAGTTGTTCGTTATACGCAACATTCTAGATATTGGTTCAAAGTGACCGTAGTTGGTACGGTGAGTTCGGATCAGGAAGAGTGGGACAGATCTTAGATTACGGGGATTGGGAGTGAATGCAATATTTTGCGTTATTCTCGAGCACTCGATGTTTCCAGTCAGTAACTGGTGGATAAAAAGTACATCAGCGACTTCACGACGTTTTTTTAGGGTATGCATGCTAATTAGTTCCAGCCTATTTTCATAGGGGGGTAATCCATATGGGTCGGCCCAGGGTAGACCACGAAGTGCGAAACGGATAAACCTGCGTTGGACTGCTTCTATTCTTTGAATGTGGGTTAGTTTATAGGGTGACCAAACTTGGCTGCAATATTCGAGAAGAGGCCTTACAAAAGTAATGTACAGGGACTTTGTAACGTAAGGGTTGGAAAATTCTTTTAACCAACGTTTGATAAGTGCAGAGTTAGCTTTATTTATAATGCTGTCAATATGTGGGTCGAAATTCAATTCTCTGGCACAAATTATTTCTAGATCCCGTACTTGGGTAGTGGAAGGAATAGGCTCATCGCAGATGAAGTAGTTTCTTGGAGGGGGAGGTAAACGTTTTGGTAGTAAATGGACAGGCATTGGGGACTGGAGGATACGGGATTTAGTTTGTTAGGAACTGTAATAGTTTTTAAAATTTGAACGAGTTCTTTGCAAGTGGGAGAGATGTTTAGAGCTGACATGCAAAGACAGCGTGGAAAGATCATTATGAACTTCATCGGAAGAGATGTCGAAACTCTCATGGTAGCGAACGAAAATTTGCATCAATTCAGCTGGCTTAATAGGAAGACCTTCTCGTTGAATCGAAACCATAATGTTGGTTTTGGTTATGCCATCAATGCAAACGGAGTTGGGTTTGTCGTGCAAGTAGGCAAGGTAGAGGCGAACATTTTCATAAATGCGGCGGTCTCTCAAACGAGATACAACGTAACGACTGTCATCATTCATATCAGAAAATTTTTTTGTGAGTTTGACAGTTGGTGGAAGGAGTGGGTCAAGGTATTTCGGGCAAGAATCGAGGGCAGGCGAACGAGCGGATGAAGAAGGGACATGTTGTTCAAGCACCCCGGAACTAGAATCTTGACTAGTGAGGGTGGTTGGATCAGGGGGATTGGTAGACGAAGATGAGGAAGGGGTGGTTGGGTTTAGTATATGTGAGCTGATAAAATTAGGATATATGACTGATGGGGCAACGTTAGTTGGAACTTGGGTAGAAGGCGCAGGAGCGAGGTTAAATGAAACTCTGTTTTGAGGCGGCTTTAAAGATTTGGTGAGGGGAGCGAGAGGATTTGGTGTAGCGACTCTGGTGTTCTTTTTGGATGTAGCAAAGGGGGGTAGGAGCGAGGCGAATCTTGGAAAGATTTGGGTCTTAAATGACCAGTTTGAGTTGGGATAGTCTGGGGTGGACCAGGTCCTCAGCTAACATGCCATTCCAGCTAGCGAGGTCTTTTGCCAGTTGCCTCCAGCTGCATGTTGGTTGAGATCGCCTTCCGCTTGTGTGCGCCACATAACATGAGGTCGTCTTGAACTGCGTTGTTCCTCTGGTTTGGAATCGAAAAATCTTTCAGTCTGAGACGCTGGTCTCCATGCGCTCTAGATGATCCAGGCATCTAAACCGGATTATCCGAGTTTTTCTGACGCAGTTGGCGTGGCTGTACAACTCATGCAGTTTGGTGTTAAAACGTCTCCTCCATTCTCCAGTTATGCAAACAGGACTGAATATTACCCGAAGAACTCTTGTCTACAATAGAAGCGCCCGAGAACATTTTCATCCACTTTCGTCAGTGTCAAACTACTACCGCAAAGAACAAGGAATAAATAAAAAATAATTATTGTCTTTATCTTTATTTCATTCAAAAAAACTTAAAGCTATACAAATGATAAATCAATAGTTCTACAAAAAGATTTTATTTTTTTTTGAAAGCTTTAAAGAGAAGTAGCTACATACATTGTGTTGTCAGATTCTGACAAGGGGTGAATGTACGAATCGTATTTAACAAACAAGGATTAATTTATCGATGGGGACGCGATAAAATGCAGAGATAAAAACAAATCATAAAAATTGAAAAAATAAAATGAGGGACTAAGTACAAAAAAGTTTTAAAAATTTAGAAAAAATATAATCAGTAACAAAAAGAAAAGAAAAAAAAATTAAACCAAAGGAATCAGCAAGTCACCAATAATATCATACTCGTAGTTTAAAGAAAAAAGCCAAGGAAAACGGATTTAACTCTCAGGCATCTTAGATTACAAGGCATTTTGTTAAATAAACGGGGCGCAGTAACAAAAAAAAAGCGAGAAAAATGCGATTTTTTTTATAGTGGGTACATTGATGAAATTTCTGGTGTTAACACGTAGATTTTGGTTATCATAAACCCTTGAGGAGTTATATCCGGAATTTTCAAAAAATATTTTTAAAACCTTATTACAGTACAAATATCTTAAAGGTAGAAAACCAAGACTTTTAAACAGCTCAAAACTATGAGTTCGACGATTAACCCTACAAAAAATACGGACAACAGCATACTTTTGTTTGATTAACAGAGGCTCTATTTTATTGGAATATGTACCACCCCAACTAGCTATACCATACTGGAGTTTAGATTTAAGTAGACCGCTTTAAGATAGGCAAACTGCAATATAGACTAAGATGGTAAATGTATCTAACAGCACTGTTTAAATATTGCTTTAATGACGTGGTATGTTCTATCCAACTGAGTCTATAATCCAAAGTGATACCTAAGTACTTAAAGTTGTCTACGCGTTCGATTACAAAGCAGTCGGCAGAGCAATATGTATGGCAATCAAAAGTGGGTATATTATTATCGTGTATACAGGAATTAATTAAACGGAATCTATTGCAATTGGGTGAGTGGTAGTGTAAAGGCATTTCTTCACAGATGTTAAAAAACATGAACTTCGTTTTATGGCTTATGACCAATTTGTGACGTTTGAACCATCTCCTCATTAAATCTAGGTCATAATTTATATCCAAAAAAAATGTTGAAATAGCACTTACCGTGATAAGACAAGGCGGTGTCATCGGCAAAAGCTGTGAGTTTACATTTGAAATGTTAAATGAAAAGCGAATTTACAAAAATTAAAAACAGAATAGGACCTAAAACAGATCCTTGTGGTGTTGCGGTAAAATTTACCACAACAAGCTGGACTCTTTTTCCTTGAAACCTTCGCTTCACTCCTTCGAACCTTTCCCCTTGTAACGGTTGTTCGCCCAAAATTCTGAGAGAGTGATGGGCAGCCATGGGCGCATCAGCCATCGGTGCACTTTCTCAGTATCTTGGAAGGACGACGGACGGTCAAAATAAATAAAACTCGAGGAAGAACCCCGCAGAGCAGGCGGACGGTCTGCTACAAGAGCGCAAGGAAAGCGCTATAGGTTTTAGTTTTTGTGCAAGGGTCCAACACGAAATAGCCGACCCTTGTCCCAAATGTTGTTTTGTCTCCCCCACTGGGTAGTCTCCAGCCTTAAGTAGAGCTAAGGCATCCGCTCCATCCTTCCAGCTCCTAACCCCTTCACCTTTTGACCCGCCTTGTCTGTTATGTCCAGTGTCGCTTTGGAGGAACGTGAAGTGACAACCAGTAGGTCCACCCGGGAAAGACAGAGCCAGGCGGACGGCCTGGAACACTCTGAGCATATGGCGGACGGCCATATTATTTGGACTATACACCTAGAGCCAGATGGGCGGTCTGGAACCCTCTGTGTAAATGAAACATCTACAACCCGCACACGTTGCCTAGAGCCAGGCGGACCGCCTGCAACTCTCTGCAACACACACCACACAACACACCCATAAAAACAAAGAAAAAAACAAACACAGCAAACGAAACAGAATACAGAAACAAATAAAAAGAAACAACAAATTGTACAATTAAAAATAAAACATAATTAATGTAAAGAGTGGGACGCTATCTGGTATTCCCTTTTCTCCCCCTCCAAAATCTGCACGGAAGCCCCCCGGTCCACCTTTCATTCGGGAATTTCGAATGAAAGGTGGACCGGTCGAAAAAAAGTTTCCTTCTGCCTCCGTCACTTTTCAAAAGTTCAACCTAAGATCCCTAGATCCTGACTTAGTTCCCCATTCGAAATTGCAAACGAATAGAAAAGGAACTTTCTTTGTCACTTCGACTTACTTCAGGGATCAAATTCGGGGAAAGAAGGGGTTATTTGAACCCAAGACAACTCAGGGGAAATGTTCACTCAGGCCAAAGGAAATCCCCAGAATTCGGAAATTTTCCCGAAGATCTGGGTAGTCAAAGTGGCACACTTGAGTGTACGAAAGAGCGGTCTAGCGGTGCCCCAAGCCATGGTTACACGCTCCAGCTAGGTAGCGGAGCGCTGTACACATATACCAGACATTGGGCCCGCTAACCGAGTAGATGTAATGCACGAATGTGTGGGTGAGTGACCAATGGTCTGAGTGAACATAAGTCGAATCAGGGCAGCCACTTCTTGGTTGACCGTAACACGGGATAGAGGTTTTTTTAAGCAAACGAGTAAAGTGATCTAGGTCCAAGTGACCAAGAAAGTAGAGGAAATTTAAATTTAAACAACAAAACAAGAAAGAAATTTAAGTGCAAAGCGAGAGGAAAAAAAGACAGGATCAGGGAACCACAGGGAGAACTGGGAAGACGAGGAAATAAGGATACCCAGCAAGCTAAGTATTGTGTAGTGACAGTGGATAGTGAGATCCCGGTAGGCTTTCGCCAACGTGAGAGAAAAAAAAGTTGTTAGTACTCCGTAATAAAGGCCCGTTTACCTTTCACGCGACCCGCTAGAAATAAATTAGTTTCAATCGTTCGGGAAGGCGGACGATAGCGGCCCACTCTTAAGCTGTTTCTGCTACGGTAGTTTTAACTGTCTGGTTCTGTAAACCGTGTCTACAGCTTAATTCCTTTGTTCAAAAAAAGAAATCCGATCAATAAAGTACCCCTTTATAACGTGACTTTCGGCTTTTGCTGTGTTTTTTTTTCCATCGTTTTGAGGTTTCGCAATTCCTTCCTAAAAAGATTGCGTGGCGCCTACGGACACATTTGTGTATCTTTAATTTTTTTGAGATCTGCGACTTCCATATATTTTTTTTTTATTTCGTTCTTTTTTAACCATAAACCCACCCCCAGCTGAGCAGCCGAAAGTGGCAGCACTCAACCGGCTGCCTGTTGCAAATTTCCCTTTTTTGGTTTTTTTGTTATTGGCGTTGCAGTCCGCCATTACCGAAATAAACACCACCTGTGTGGTTCGCGAGCGTTGTGTTGTTTTTTTTTAAGTTTGATTCCTTCCGGCAGACCGGCTACTAAATATCGAGATAAATAAAATAAATTGCAACAACCGCGGCGAAATAAAATTGCAACAGTGGAACACCTATATTGATGAGAACTTTTTCACTCAAACAATTTCTAATTCTAACTGTCTGACTACGATTTTCTAAATAAGTAGTAAACCAGTAATGGATAAAACCTCTGAAACCTGCGTTATAAAATTTATTAAGCAATATCTTATGATCAACCATGTCAAAAGCTTTAGTGATGCCAATGAAAAGGGAAGCAGGGATATCAGATTCATTTAGACTATTATATATTTCACCGCACAGCTTTAATAAGGCATCTTCAGTCGATTTGCCACTACGAAAGCCAAACTGCGAAGCACTGAAGAAATTGGTTTTATTTAGGTAAGACAGCATTCTTGGTTTGAACCCCCTTCTCGAAGACTTTTGAAAAGACTGATAAAAGGGAAATTGGACAGTAATTATTCAAAGCCATTATATCACCTTTTTTATGTAGTGGAATTACAACAGCTGTTTTAAGTGAATCTGAAAAAATACCCTTTTGTATACGTAGATTGAAAATATGACATAACACGTCTGAAACAAGAAGAGATATATTTTTCAAAACGTTACTTAAAATTTGATCAAATGAAGTTGAATTAGATGCTTTAAGAGACTGTATGTAGGTGTGTATTTAAAATGAAGAAAAACATTTAAAGAAAAAACTTTATCTTTCGAAAGGGTCATGAGTAAGAGGGCTGTCACATACACAATCAGAATCATTACTATGAGTGGAATCCCGAATAGACTTTGTTACATTGGCAAAATAGTCATTAAACACAGTGGGAACTTCAAAAGGCTCAGAAAAATCACGTTATTATTATTTGAGACTGCGATATCCACGTTAGATTTAGTTTTATTCAAAATGTCGTTGACAACCTGCCATTCTTTTTTAGGGTTACCAATATTATCAGCTAATATATTACAATAAAAAGTGTCCCTTTGGAGAGGTATTTCCATTTTTAGCTCCTTACCTCAAGTTACTTGGGTGTTTTTTAAAACGCTTATAAAGAAGTTTTTTCTGTCTGATTTTGTTGATTAGAGCACTAGTCATTTACTTCTTAAGGGGTTTCAATTTGTTGCTCTTTTTTATTTGTGTACTTACGCGAAGTAAGTGCAATTGTAATTTATTAATAAACAAATCAGAACTCAAAAATTAAAGCTGTCTTGAGAGCTGAAAAATTAATTTTTGTAAACTTTTTAACTTCATATTGCTTCAATCTGGAGATCCGAAGGTCAAGTTGGATGGTGGTTAGGCAGTGGTCACTTATCTTGAGGTCAAATATAGCTGATCTAAATTTAGAAGGATTATTTCTATGTAATCTAATAAAAATATGATCCAAACAAGAGGTTATATCGTAAACCCCACGAGTAGGAAGTGATATCAAACTATCAAGGCCAAAGGAAGACATAATCGATAGAAAATTGTCAACTTCAACTGAGCTACTGCAAAGATCGATGTTAAAGTCACCCATAATTATTAGATTTTTACACACAAGATTATCAAGAAAGCCAGAGAAATCATCCAGAAAGGCATTGACTGTACAATAATTAAATCTATAAACCCGGACAAAGCAGTATTGAGCGCCAGAAATCTTGCAACTTAAACTATTAACGACAACGTTTGACGACAAATCGCTTCTATAGAACACTGCGACGCCACCAGCAGAATAAGAGTTATTACAGGCTGCTTTCAATGTAAAATTGGGTATGGAATAATGAGAAACTTCATCATCAAATATTCATATTTCAGATAGAAAGATAAGATCCGGTAAGTGATCTAAGGACGCAAGGTGAATTAAAAAGGTATCAAAATTTTTACGCATACTACGGATATTTTGGTGAATTACAGAAAGATCTGAAAAAAACATTTTGTTTGGATGATCTATGCAAAAACATGTAAAACTATCAGAATTTAAGGAAGAAAATGTATCACTTGAATTATTATGAGAACTAATAGATGCGTTATTTGAATTCATATTAATCATAAGTTAAAATTATAAAAAGAATTTAATTTTCTAGTCTACTAAAGTCCTCAAAACTAATTACTTTGATCACTTTATCTCCTTATTTTTTTCTGATGAGCACGGATGAGTTTCTTGTTCACACAAACTGACACTTATTGTCCAGTCTTAGCTGCTTTGCCTTTTCAAGAAGAGATCTTGTGTACATAGTGAGGGAGTCGTTGATAAAAATCTTGCTGCCACCTCTTGCGCCGCTGTCGCTGCCACTATCGCTGTTGTTGTTGCTGTAGATGCTAGGAGAAAGCTTGATTTTGTCCATACGCAATTTGCACATTATCCTCTCCTTGGTTGAAAGAGATGAGAAACGTACACACACAATATTGCCAGTTGTATTCGTTTTTGCCTTCGATTTTCTTGTATTCTTTACGTAGCAAGACTCAATCTCATCCGGCGCGATTTGCACACCAACAACAGCAGTAATAAGCTTCATCACTCTCTCACGCGCATTTGCATTACTGACGCCAGGAATACCAACAACATCCACTGCACACTGTTTCTCTCCTTGCTCTAGCAAATTCACTTTCACCTCCAAGGAAACGATCTTTTTGTTGCGAGATTCATTGTTATTTTCCAGAGCTTGGATTTTTAAGAGTGCATCGGTATTTACGAGTAGTTGTTGCAATTTCATGATTTCAGCAAACAGTATCTCCAGAGTTATAGGCTTCTTAACAGACTCAGATGATGAAGGTTCACCGCCAGCCCTTATGGTTGTAGAGAGAGCGGCCTGATGGTTGCTGCCGACATCACAATCGGTTGAGAAAAGACTTACAGGTGGACTCCTAAGTGTGCTGAATGGGAGTTTACAAGAGTGTGATCATACATGATCGATTTGCTTCGCAAACTAACACAACTATCACATCTGTAACCTTGCTCACTTTTTCCGTAGAAACGCCTGCTCGGGAAAGGACCTTACTACTACGTATTAGGAATAGTGATTTTTCGCATGATTTCCGCGCTGGCGTCTTTTTCGGAGTTATAGCAGAGCCAATGTATACAGATAAAGTCACTTACTACCTCAAAGTTGTAGCTGCATATCGCGAGGAATTGTTCTAGGTGATGTTATGTCCCTTCTTGTTAACAGCATATACTTGGGTTTGCCCTAATTTACCATTACATCAACCCATTTTACCAACTTCCGTTTTAATATAGGGAACGCGCCACTGACAGCCAGCTGAGTTCTCCGCATATCGACATCATTCGATATCATCGGCCTACGTTTGTAGTTGCACAGACTTTCTAAAGGGGTTATTTGTGAGTCCCGAACAATTCTTTCAAGTATAAGGGACTGTTGTCAATCATCATTCAGTACAAACGGGCAAGTTTAGAAGGCTAAATCTCTTCTCTATATAAATGCTGTCGTATGCTGCCTTAAAATTGATGAAAAGACAGTGGGTATCAATTTGGACTTCTTGAGTTTTTACCAGTATTTGCCGGAGTGTGAAAATTTGGTCGAAACCGCCGATAGGGACCAATCATTTTGTTGGCGAGGAGTTTCAGACGTTCACACAATATGGCAGTTGAGATCTTGAATTCGATGTCGAGGAGACTTATGTATGTACGAGAACGAGTATGTCTCTATAGTTGACGCAGTTGAGGGTATCTCCTTTTTTGTGGAGATTCCATTCATCAGGTTTACACCCTTCTGACCAGATCTAAGTAATGAGTTGGTGCATGCTCTCTGCAAAGTCATTTGCAGCAGCTTTGTTGGATTTTGGCTTAGATATTGCTATCCGTCTAAGTTGAATGGTTTATTCTGCCTGATGGTGGGATGTTGAGCATATTCTCAACACCGACTGTGATCCTCCATCATCTCTTCAGGTTTCTGTACGGGTCTTCGTGGTACATTCTTTTAACCTGTTGGTAAAACTTTCGTATGTTATTCCTAGAGTACAATCTTGCAATATCTCCAATGGCGCGCTTCTAACGCTGCTCTTTCTTCTTCTGTAGAATCATATGTTTTCCAGCCTTTTCTGTTCGTAGTGTTTAACAAGCAGCTCTCGTCCTTCGTTGCACCGCCGCTTTGTAGATTTCTTGATTAGATGCATGTGGTAGTCGGCATTCTTTCTTAGTGGTGGTTGGGTGAAATCCAGCACATCAATTGCATTAGACAAAGATCCTCACAATAGATCTTCTTTGTTGTAGCGCTTGGGAGAACTGGATAAGTAACTTGGATGCAACAGGTAGTGATCCGAGTTAATGGGGGATGCTCGGAAGTCATGCCTTACGTCTATCGCAATCTCATCAATTTGATTTAGAGTTTCTTGATCCGAAAACCCCCATGCCCACTTTTGTGTATTGATATGAGAAAACCGTGACTCGCTATAGTGATATTTTGTCCCCCGCAAAGTCAATAAGCCTAAGCCCGTTACCAAACGTTGTGTCATGTAGACAATGCTTACCAGCTGTGGCCGTGGCTCAAGTGGTAGTGTGTTGGCTTCCCAATCGGACGGTTCGGGGTTCAATACCAGCCGTGACCGAAAGACTTTTTTTCAGGCAACTAAAATCTTGTGAGATGAATGGTTGCCTAAATATAACATCAAGTTCAATTTACACCAGTAATTTAGTCTCCCCATTAAATGTTGGATGCCACCCATGGAGCGAAATAACCACTGAGCCCAAAAATCTTTCTCTCTCTCTCTATCCAATTTTCCGAAAAACTTAACACGTGCTCCGGCATTTTAAGAGTAGTAATACCCTCTTGAGTGTTAAGTTCTTTTTTTTAAAAAAAAAAAAAAAATGTCTACATTTCCTATGATCGTGTTAACATCGCCTAGTATCATTTTAACGTCATATGCTCTTATGTCTAGTGGAGAAGCTCTTAGAAAGATTCCTTGGAGTCCTTGTTCTTCTCTTCCGTCGAGGCAGGGGTGCATATTAAGCACAATTTAGCCTTGATTCGGATTGCTATAAGATGCTTGTGTACTTGTCAGAAACTAATGATTTCTTCCCTAAATCTGTTGTGTATAACAAATCTGCTCCCGAAAAAGCACTGCTTCTTTGCCTATAGCATTCACGATAGTACACCTAGTCCTACCATAAGTTCTGTTACAAAATTTTCAGCGCTAATCGTTCAAAACTTCTTGCGGGAATAGAGTCGTTAACTTTTTTTTCAGAACACTGGTCAGCACTGATCAGTGAAGAATACTAGTCAGTTTGGTTTCAGTTTGCAAACTATTAACATGGAGTGGGGCATTAAAGAGAATCGGGTCGCGGTAATAGCGTTGCATAAGTGCGGAAAGAGTGCTGGCCAAATTTTCGAGTTGCTAAAACCACTCGGAATATCGAGAATATTCGTTTATCGGACTATTGCTCGCATCGGCGAATTGTTTGGAGTAGAGGACAGGCCAAGAAGTGGTAGCCCGCGCATCCTCCAAACGAATGCGATAGTAAAGACAGTGCGGGAACGAATGCGAAGAAACCCCCTTAGAAAACAGAAGATCATGTCCAAGGAATTGAATATATCAACCAGATCCATGTCGAGGCTGATTCGGGATGATCTGCATATGAAAGCCTATCGTCGGTCCACTGGTCATCTTCTAACTCCGCAACTAAAAAAATTAGGCTGGAAAGATGCAAGTGACATTTCAATGGCACGCGGACAATGGCCATGAAAACATTGTGCTTATGGATGAGAAAATGTTTACAGTGGAAACAGTTTTCAACAAACAAAATGACAAAATTTGTGCGATTTCATCTGGAAACCGTACTGCCACTTGCAGCGTATCAAGAAGCAAACCACACAACAGAATATCAATAACATAAATATAGCACAAATGATTCATAGTGTAAGTGACCTAATACTCATTTGAACTAATTCAAGTGCTCCACCTTAGAAACACTGCCGCAAGTGTATCACCGATTGTGGAGTCATGTTTCTTGCTACGTTACACGTTCATTTACAAGCATAGTCACCGTACAATGACTATGCCAAATTTGTATAAATACCGGAATTAAATCAATAAAGACACAGTTAATTTCCATGCCCCGTCAAAGGCATTATTCAGTCTTTCTTTTTTAACAAATTAGTAAAACAACATATTACATGGCGATCCTGCCAGTCTCCACAAAGGACTGAATCGGCAGTTAGATACGCTACTGCTAAACTAGATACCATCATAAATAAACTTTCTAGATAAACTTTCAAAATTTTTTTGGCATTTCGATGCCTAAACATTGGCTTAGGATCTAAGCCTGCATTAAAAACAAAAATATATAAAATATAAATAAACATACATATATAAATATATATGTCGCTAATGTCGAAAGAACAATTCGACCAGATATTCGAGAAGTGGGCAGCCTTCCTGGCTACAAAACAGCCACAACAAAAACAAGGTGGTCAGCAGAACCAGGCCAGGCAACCAGCAGAACAAGCAGAACCAGCAGACAAAAAGACATCAATATCTGAACAAAAAGAAGACCTTATTAGACAATCGAAGCAGGAACCAAAATCTTTACAATCCAATATGTCTCTCTCAAAAATAAACTTTATAAAAATAGCCTCGTCAACTCTACCCGAGTTCGACGGTAGAATAGAAAATAGGGCAAGTTTTATAGACGCTATAGATATATTAGATCAGATTAAGGAAACTCATGAAGACATGGCAGTTTCCATAATAAAAACAAAACTCAAAGGAACAGTCAGGAAACATTACAACAAATAAAAAATACCCTGATAAGTAGGGTAAAAGGGGAATCAGTAGAGGTATTGACTGCAAAGATAATGTACGTACAGCAAAAAAGTAAGACAGCAAACCAGTACACCGGTGAAATCGAAAAACTTACTAAATCTTTAGAAGAAGCTTATATATCAGATGGACTTTCTTCAGAACTAGCATCTAAATATGCCACGCAGACTGCAGTAAAGACAATGACGAAGAATTGCGCTGTAGATAGTGTAAAATTGATCATGCAGGCAGGTACGTTCACATCGATGAACGAAGCTATATTACAAATACAAATAGTTGCACAGAGGCCACTGGTAGTCAAAATTCGATACTACAAATAAAGCGACATCCAGGTTATTACAGCGGAAACAATCGCAATGGTTTTCAAAGTAATAGCCGAGGCCGTTATCGTAATTCCAACTTTAATAGGGCCCATGATAGTAACAGTAACAGAAGTCAAGCCAATAACTCCCCACAGAACCGTCCAAATAATCGAAGAAATATAAGACAGCTTAAAGGACAACCGAAAACCAGCTAACTAAACTACAAGATCAACAATAAATAGTGCAAGTAAGAACATATTTAATCTGCATTTAAGCAGCTACGTTTCTTCCAAATCTACACTAAATTTCAACATTTTTAATAGACACAGGAACTGACAAATCAATTTTTAAAGAAGGTCAGATTAACCATGATATAAAAATAGACAAATCTCAGTTAACAAAACTAAATGGAATAGGACAAGGAGCAATAAAAACTCTGGGAATAGTTACAGCAGATTTAATATGTGAAGAACTGTTAATTAAACACGAATTTCACGTGGTACCGGATAATTTCCCCATCCCATGTGCAGGAATCTTAGGGCTAGATTTCATCAAAAGGTACAATTGTTTGTTAGATTATGAATCCAATCAAGACAGACTCATACTAAGACCATTTGATCACCACGAGGATTTAGCTCTTCAAATGACAAACACACCTACGGTTAACACTATAACTGTACCAGCCCGATCAGAAGTAATACGGCTAATTAACGTAGATGTTACACATTCCGAATTTTTAATACCACACCAAGAAATAGCGCAGGACATATTCCTTGCAAATACCATATCAACTAAAAATAAACCTTTCGTAAGAATAATTAATACAACCAATGAGAACGCATTTGTAGAAAACTATAAAGTTCATACAGAGAATCTTCAAGACTACATAGTAGCAAATAACTTATATCACCCAATAGACATAAATAACAAAACAAAATTAGAGAAGTTAAATAAAAATTTTCCAGCATTTGCCAAAGACAAACTTCACATGTTATGTTCCGAGTTCATTGACATATTCGCGTTAGAAACTGAGCCTATTACCACCAACAATTTTTGTAAACAGAAACTACGTATGAAAGATGATGATCCATTTTATATTAGAAATTATAGGTTACCACAAGTACACAAAGAAGAAATAGGGAAACAAATTAGTAAGTTGATTGAAGATGATATAATTGAACCATCGGTTTCAGAGTATAATAGTCCAATACTACCTATTGGTACCCAAAAAGCCACTCCCAGGCACAACCCAAAAAGATGGAGATTAGTAACAGATTACAGGGGAATAAACAAAAAACTAATTGCAGACAAATGCCCCCTACCCAGAATAGACGACATTCTCGATCAGCTAGGTAGAGCTAAATATTTTTCATGCCTACGAGTATATTTAACATCAGGATTGCATCAAATAGAATTAGAACAACAATCTCGAGGCATAACATCATTCACGCCAGACGGAGGTACATACCGTTTCAAGAGGTTACCGTACGGTCTAAAGATAGCTCCAAATTCATTTCAGAGAATGATGACATTAGCATCGCACCGTCCCAAGCATTCCTATACATGGACGATTTGGTCGTACTAGGATGTTCGGAGAAACATATGATCAGAAATCTCCGGGAAAATTTCTCAGTTTGTCGGAAGCACAATCTCAAACTGTGTCCTGACGAATGCAAATTTTTCAGTGAAGAAGTCACTTATCTTTGTCACAAATGCACCAATAAAGGCATCTTACCCGACCCAACTAAATTTGAAGTAATCCAGCAATATCCCGTTCCCAAAAATTCTGATGAATCAAAACGATTCGTAGCTTTTTGCAACTATTATCGCAGATTCATACCAAATTTGGCAGAATATTCTAGACACCTCACTAGGCTTTGTAGAAAAAACACACCATTCGAATGGACTGCAGAATGCACAAACGCATTTAACTATTTCAAATCTGCGTTACTTCATATTAATATACTTCAGTACCCTGATTCCGAAAAAGAATTCTGTATTACAACAGACGCTAGTGGCTACGCTTGTAACAGAACTTATGGAAGGGCTAGGTACACTATGTATACACATATCACAGCTTTTCATAATCCATTATAACATCCCAACGTACTTCCTGGATGGCGTTGATATCTATGTGATAGCAGTCAAATGCCTCTGCTAATTGCTCGGCTGCACGTGGTCTGTTAAAGGTCCATTGCACCTGCAGCTCCGAGGGTCATAGGCTATTAGCTGCTTCGTCACATCTGTTGTCATCTCTTACATCTAGGGCTGTGAGCCCTATGTTACTAACCGAGCCAGCACTTGCCGTTTTAGCCTACATGCGTAAGGATTTACTTATTCTGTTACTAAGGACTACCACTTGGATCAGTGGTATACTACGTTATGAACTTGATTGCGGTATTTTTGGCCCAATCCAAGTTATAGGGCAGCCAGCAGTTTCATGATCAATCGCCGAGCATATCCCCGAAATAGTCTATCAAGATGCAGACAAGTATTATGGAATCTAATTTTGATTTGACTGCGTCTTCACTGAGTATGATGTCACTGCAATCGGTTCCTATTATTAATGGCCTATTCCCGTCTCCTAAACTGAAATGCTTGTTTGCTTAGGCGGCGCTACAACGGGCTCAATCAATAAGCCTCTCCAATTAGAGCGGTCTTTAGCTAACTGCCTCCAGTTGCGCACTCTAACTTGGTTGAAGTCTCCTTCCAGTTGTGCGCGCCACCTAAGGCGAGGCCTTCCTCTACTGCGTTTTCCCTCCGGATTAGAGTTGAAGATTCTACGGGCTGGAGCGTTGGTGTTCATTCGCCCTACATATCTCAGCCATCTCAGATGCCAAATGCGCGGTTTTTTGACCAGGTCAAAGTCGCTGTTCAGCACATAGAGTTCATCGTTGAATCGTCTCCTCCAAAACCCGTCAACGGAACCAGATATTTTACGAAATATATTTCTCTCAAAATGACCAAGGATATCTACGAGTACATCCGCTTTAGAGAGGGTCCATGTTTCGGAAGCATAGACCAGGACTGGGATTACAGAGGCCTTACATAGAGTTCGTTTGGTTGTTCGGCAGAGGGCCTTACTATACCGTTGCCTTGTCAGCCCAAAGAAACAGCGATTGGCAAGTATTATTCTTCTTTTGATGTCTGAATCGATGTTATTTTCATATATGATAGCAGAGCCGAGGTAGTCAAAGCCCCTTACTACCTCAAAGTTATAACTGTCGATTGTAACATTCTGACCGATTCGTCGATGTTGAGTGTTCCTTCTTGTTGACAGCATATACTCTTTGTTTTGCCCTCGTTTACTGCTAGACCAATTTTTGCCACTTCTGTTCTTATACACGCAAACGCACCAGTGACAGCTCGCTGTGTTCTATCAATAATATCAATATCGTCGGCAAGTAATTGAACAGACTTTTAAAAGATCGTACCTCGCTTGTGAGTTTTACACGATTCTTTCAAGTATGACATTAAAGAAGTCACATGACAGCGCGCCGCCTTGCCCAAATCCTTTTTTGACATCAAAGGTCTGGGTTAGATCGTTACCGACATTGATGCAGCTTTCTCCATCGTCTTTCTGCAGAAGCGGGCGAGTTTGACAGGAATGCCAAAACTAGACATGGCTCTGTATAGCACGTCTCTGTAGATGCGGTGATATGCGGCTGTGAGCTGGATAAAAAGGTAGTGAGTATCGATCTGAAGTCCTTGTGTCTTCTCCATGATCTACCGTAGAGTGAATATTTGATCAATTATGGACTTACCGGGCCTAAAATCGCAACTGATAGGGTCCAATCAGATCGTTGACAAATGGTTCTATGCGCTCGCAGGCATAGAACGAGGTTCCATTCATCAGGCATACATTCATCCGACCAAATCTCAAAAATAAGTTGGTTTATGCTCTCTACCAAGTCATATCCGGCCCGGCAGCCGACTACAGTTTTAGTATTGCCATCCTCACTTGCTTTTGGTCGGGTGGACAGAGTTCTTGACTTGTATTGTCAATATTGTGTGGTTCGCTCTGCCTGACAACGGAATTTTTTCTCCGAGAAGATGATGTTCTTCCCTCCTCTATTGCTCGTAGAGCTCACGAGCCGCTCTTGTCCTTTTGTGCAGCGCCGTCTCGTAGGCATTTTGCTTTGCTGCATGTATTTGCCGGCACTCTTCATCACACCAGTGGTTTCGTGGTGGTAAACTGGTGAAACCCATCACGTCAGTTGCCGTATTTCTAATATCTACTCGGTATCAAAACCACTAATCTTAAACGCTTAATGCTGGCTGCAAAGCACTTCTCGAGTGGTTAAGGGATACGCGATCGGCAAAGATTCTGACGGCTTGTTGCGATTGCAACCGTTCAACGTTAAATCTCCTCATAGTACTTCTCCGTTGTTGTGGCGTCTGAGATATCCGTAGACGTATCTTGGCTGCAACTAGATAGTGGTCCGAGTCTATGTTGGCCGCTCGGTCGCAACATGATCAATATGGTTGACAGTTTGCTGATCTAGTGTCCGCCATGTTCCCTTGTGAATATGACCACTGGTCCCGCTGTCCAGGTTTCTGAGTTTGGCCTGAGTCGTTTTAAATTGCTGGCGCCGAATCCGCTTTCTGGACATGAATATACTCGTACTTGTTACTCGATTTGGCCTTTGCGTTTTTAGCTTGGGTGCTACGAGATACAGTTTCTAATAGCAAACTGCTTCGTACGGTAATTTTTAATTAATTTATCTCTACCATTGAAACTATTTAATTTCAAAAAGGAGGTGCTCCTTTGGTAATATCCACCAAGAGCGTTCTAATCTGTATTGGAAGGAGCAAGTTGTTGGTTAACTGACCGCACTCGGCTTTTTAAACTGATTTAGCGTACGAAAAAATTGTTTTTTTTTTTTATTTGCATTCAAATCAAGTCTACGCTTTGTACACACATACATACACATAGTGATGGGGCAACTGTATAAAGCTGTGTGAGAGGAAGGCAACAACCCTCTAGTGTTGCGAATTCATTTGTTCCATTCGGAAATGTAAAGTGCACTGCATACGAATCTGCCTCCGATTCCACTTTATATTGGGTTAAATCGAAAAATCGAAATATTGGCTTGTCCCGTTTTATCTATAAAAACCAACAATCCTATCCTGGAAGGGATGTAGGGTACAGTAAATTTCACACGTTTTTTTTATTGATGTCAAAATGATCGACAAACCAGATTTACATCCCCCAAAATCAATTCGGAAAGTTTTTTTTTGTTTATTTTCGTTGTTAGTGCTCATCGTCGTGGTGTCCTTTTCTTGGTTCTTTGATTCTGAAAGTGAATGCCGGCTTCCTGGTCGATAAATTGAATAAATTTTCTAGTCTCTAAGTTTCCACGGTTTTATGGATTAACATTTTGTCGACTCAAAGTCGGAAAAGTTTTTTTTTTTTGTTTTTTTCTTTTTCGCTTTTCTTTTCATTTCACTTTGGTTTTTTTTTTTTTTGTTTTGGTTTCGTCCTTTCCATAGGCTTTCGTTTGATGTTATTAAATTTGGTGATTTGGACTCCTTAAGTTTGGTTTTCTTTAAATTTTTGTTTTCACTTCACTGGTTCATCAGTGCTATGGTACGAGTACATGTGTATTCATTGTATTCGTCTACGAGTAACAACAGATTTGTATCCATCCGTACAATGCGTTCGCAAAATCCTTGTACCACAAAAACAAAAAAAAAAAAAAAAAAAACGTTTTACATGGCCATGCCACAAGGAGCAACAACAATTGTCTGGGGTGATTTCCTTTGATGGAAATGGGGTTTGTCATTGTAGCTTTGAGTTTAAAACGGAAACGTACACATGGTTGAGGGCACAAGTAAGCAAATATGACTTTTTCGAGTCAGTGAATTTAAGTTGTCCTCGCAAAACATTGGCGAAACAAAAGGAGCTGTAAACATGGGCTAAACGAGTGTAAAATTTCAAAAATAAAAATAAAATTCTTCTTTAGAGATGTTTTTTTCTTTATTTTTATTAAGTTAAAACGAATCCAATTTCCATCCAGTTTTAGATAAAGGTTTTCTTTTATTCAGTCGGCTTAGCTTTAGGCGCTTGATGTACATGCTCCATATGACTGCGTATAAAGGGTGTTTGGTTTTAGAGGTACAGGACTCCAATATGTTTTAAAGCACAAAAAATTGTAGAAGAGGCCATGGGGTTGGCTTTATTGAAAAGTTAACTTTATATTGTTAGTGCTTAAATATGATGGTCGGGCACACAAGCGCCGCGTCTGGCTCGAATGACGCGCAATTGACAAGTTCAATCATGGACTTATTTTTCGAGTAGCTGGAAATATTGACTGCCAAGTCGCCCACTGTCTCTGGTTTAATGGCGTAGACCAGCAATTTTATACGCCCGCACAGAAATTAGTCCACCCAATCTTGGAGACCAATTCGCAGGACCATTATATACTCGTATACAGAAGTCCTTTAACCCTCAGGAGATATAGGGGGTCAACAACGCCTACGTGGCATCTTGTTCGGAGTTCAGCAACGCGTTTGAGCTTTCTCCAACGCATTCCTAAAGAGCTCGATTCCTCCTCCACTCTTTTGCACCATGTATGTCTCGGGCGCCCCACAGTTCTGCCTGCTTGGGTAAGCGGATTCCACTGCATGCCGTACTTCGCAATGGAACTGTCTTCGCATCGCATGGTGTGTCCGATCTATTGCCACTTTCTCCTCCATATAGCAATATCAATATGTTCTTGGCTAGTTCTCTCATAAAGCTGTGCATTAGAAATCGGGCCAAACAAACCCTCACGATATTTCTTAGACATCTATGTACGAAGGTTTACAGCTTGTGTGTGGTAGTGATGTCCACCTTCCAAATACTGCACACATAAAGCAGCAGATTCTAACACATGGGCTGAAAAGTCTAAGAGAGAACACCACTTGAATTAAATCCATACCATTTTCAGTTAGTACCAACCTTTAAAAGATACGTGTATAAATTTGACAGCTGTCGGACGATTAGTTCTCGAGATATACCGTTGTGAGTGAAGCAACTTTTGATATTGTGAAAAAAATGGATTCGAAGCAATTTCGTGTGTTGATTTATCATTGCTTTTTGATGGGAAAAAATGCAGCCGATGCAAAGAAATGGCTTGATGAGTGTTACCCGGACTCTGCACCTTGCGAACGAACCATTCGCAAGTGGATTGAAAAATTTAAAAGTGGTCATACAAGCACCGAAGATGATGCACGCAGTGGACGTCCAAAAGAGGCTGTTTCAGATGAAAACATCAAAAAAGTCCACAAAATGATTACGAATGACCGTAAAGTGAAGTTGATCGAGATAGCTGAGGCTCTGAAGCGTATTGGATATATCATACACGAATATTTGGACATACGAAAGCTGTGTTTAAAGTGGGTGCCGCGTTTGCTCATAGTCGGCCAAAAACAGCAACGTGTTGATGATTCAGAGGAGAGTTTAAAGCTGTTCAACCGCAATAAAGCCGAATTTTTGTGGTATGTGACAATGGATGAAACTTGGCCCCATCACTTCACACCAGAGTCAAGTCGGGAGTCAGCTGAGTGGCGAGCAGGCGACGAACCTCGTCCTCAGCTGGCAAGGTTATGGCATCCGTATTTTGGGATGCACATTGCACATGGAATAATTTTCATCGACTATCTCAGGGGGGCAGACTATCAACAACGACTATTACATTGCGTTGTTGGAGCGTTT
Organism: Volucella zonaria; assembly: GCA_963966105.1. Taxonomy (NCBI): domain Eukaryota; kingdom Metazoa; phylum Arthropoda; class Insecta; order Diptera; family Syrphidae; genus Volucella; species Volucella zonaria. The sequence continues at coordinate 12,045,322 of OZ014530.1, forward strand.
GAAGGACGAAATCGCAGAAAAACAGCCGCAATTGAAGAAAAAGAAAGTGCTGTTTCATCAAGACAATGCACCGTGTCACAAGTCGATGAAAACGATGGCAAAATTGAAAGAATTCGGCTACGAATTGCTTCCCCACCCACCGTATTCTCCAGATTTGGCCCCCAGCGACTATTTCCTGTTCGCAGACCTCAAAAGAATGCTCGCCGGAAAAAGATTTAAGACCGATGAAGAAGTAATCGCCGAAACAGAGGCCTATTTTGAGGCTAAACCGAAATCGTACTACAAAACTGGTATCGAAAGATTGAAAAATCGTTTCAATCAGTGTATCGCCCTCGAAGGCAACTATATTAATAAATAAAGTTGAATTTTGCAAAAATTTTGTGTTTTATACTATAAAACGGCACGGACTTTTCAGCTCAGAAAGAGAGGAACACTCGCAGCTTCGTTCTTGAGCTGAAAACATTGCTTTTCCAGATTTTGGACAGCATTAGATTTTCCGATTCTGCTGCACTCATCCAGTTCAGTGCAACCCCGGTTAGCCGAGACCACACTTCCTAAATATAGAAAGTTGTTAACTTTCTCGACCTCCTGTCCGGCAATGTTAAGTTGAGTGCGGGTGTTGAAGATCTAAGAGTTTTCGTTTTGGCTGTGTTTATTTTGAGCCTCACTTTGTTCCAGATTGTAGGCCATCAAATGAAGGTGCATTATCCGATGTGAAAGTATGCAAACATTGTAGTCAGTGTGTTTAAGGTAAAATTTCATTGTCCATCGAATTCTACAGCCTTCCGTCAATCCTGCACGGAGTACATCGCTCATAACCACCAAAAACATTAGTGGTGACAGTATACACCCCTGACGTACTCCACTTTGGACTTTAAAATTCTCAGACATCTTACCATTGTGCAAAACGAGACACTTACCATTCTCGTAAATATGGCTGTGAGTTTTCCTGGGTTTCGGCTACGGCTGAAAAACCGCATATACCTCTCCTGTTCCTATATTCCATCAGGTTTCCCGTTCTAGGTAGCTTGATGATCATTCCTATTTTCCACTCCTGCGGAAATTCTTCACTATTCCACGTTCTGCCTATGTGCGGCTGTAGCAGATCAGCCGATGTATTTGCCGCCGTTTGGTATGGTTTGGCAAGGATGCCATTAATACCTACCGCCTTGTTTTTCTTGAGAGACAAAATTGCTGTCAATATTTAGGTTTTACTGTCGTACCTGTTTGTTGCTTCTTCTGCCCTTGAAGAGATTGTGTCGATGTACTAACGTTTGTCACGTCTTACACTACGCTGCACTTCATTCTTCTTCACACGATATTTGACATTTAGCTCGGTTTTCCCTACTGCTGAGGCAGTTGCAATCCGAGCTTTGGTACGCTCATCGATCCGTCTTCAGGTATCAGCCGAAAGCCATGTGCGGTGATATAGATGCTTACCCCAGTTGCAAACACATTTTTCACAGCATTCCAGTGGTCGTCCAAGCTACTCTGCGTTGTGCTGCTGATTGCTTCTGCTTCTAAGGCAAGGTGGTTCCCGAACTGTTAGCGCACTTGCGGATTCGTGAGCTTGTCGGTATTTAGCCTGGTTGGTTTGAGCAAGTTTGAGCGGTTGCTGTTGACGGATGCAGTACGAAGGGGTGTCTGTTCCGCGTCTGTTTCGGACGCCTAGAAGAAAATTTCTAAACGACGGTAGATCGCAATGTGATCTATCTGGTTGGATGTTCGCTGCCTGTCAGTCGAGACCCAGCTGATCTTGTAACAGGTATTATGCTTAAAAAGCGTACCTCCAATGACTAGGCGATTGGTATTGCAGAGCTCCACAATCCGCTCACCATTGTCATTCCATTCTCCAAGGCCGTAACTCCCATCACGTGTGTAAGCATAGTGTTGTCGCTACCTACCTTGGCATTGAAATCCCCCAGTAAAATTATACCCTCATCGAATGTTTCCTTCAATAAATTGATTGTAGCGCGCGCTGTTTGATATGTTGCGCCGTCTTGTTTATTTCATGGGGGACAAAAAAGTCAACAGTTATCGGTCTACAGTGCTCTTCATTGACTCTTCATTGACGTCTCAATAATGACTTGCGGATTTTCTGAATTCCAAATACAGAAATTTTACTTCTTGACTTAGCCATTCAATCAAAAGTGAGACTCATGGTTAAGCGGCTTCAATTCTTGCACGAACTAAATGTCCGTAAACCGGATATTCACAGAGATAGTGCTCCGCGGTGTCGTCATCACTTTCACAGCAAGCATCGCAGAATATTGTCGGGAGCACTCGTTTTGTCTGTCTACATCCCGAGGAGCAGTTGTGCTCACATGAGACCCAACATAGAATCCTTAACAGAGGGGGCCGGCGGACCCAACGCAGGTTCGGGTCTTGAAAAACTCTCCTCTGAACTTTGTCTGGGAATTTCATCGGTGATTTCATTTCTCGCGATCCCATTGTGACCTGAGACCCAGACAAGAGTCACTAAATTTAGCCTTCCGACTGCGTTCAGTGATTTCTTGCATTCTTGAACTAGTTGGATGCTGTAAGAGGGTTCAGCAAGACTCAAAGCGAAGCTTTTCTCTGTCGCTACAGATGCAAATACTTCGCCCCCTCCACCGGTTCTCCGCAATATAGTTCGCTGCAATCAGGGTTGCGTAAATCTCCACTTGGAAGACAGATGCAAGCTTTTCTAACCTGAAGTGAAATGTAACGTTGTCTTCCTCCAGAAAGACACCAGCGCCACATTCGATTTTAGTTTTGGAGCCGTCCGTGAAGACCCGACTGCATTCCTTTCCTGGCTCAGATGCTGACCGAAACCAGTCCCGGGCCCAGGAAAAGTCGTTTTTGTATTTTTTCCGCGTCATTGTAGACTCGTAAGACACCCGACGAGCAAGGTCATCAAAGCTCCAGTGCGTGTTGTACCAAAGACCACTTCTTTTTAAACGAAATATGACTTTGAGAGTGCAGCTTATGATATGAGATTCATCAATGCATCTAGAACGTAGAAAGGAGTTCTGGAGAAAGCCCCCCGAGGCAAACCGTTCTTTGGAGTACGGTAAAAGCAGCAATCTGGAACTTATTCCACCAGACAACCTTATCAGCCTTATCATAGCCATGTAGGTGACAGCCCTATGTCTTGCCGATAGCTCCTCTACACCGATAGCACTTTAGATGCTTTCGACTTAACATATTTAGTCCAGAGAAGTTTGTTATCCAGGATGACACCCAAATACTTAGCTTCTTTGGAGAATTGTATGGTGATGCCTTTAAGCACTAGATGAGTCAGATCAGGCAGCTTCCCCCTTCTTGTAAAGAGAACACCCTCAGTTTTGAGAGGATTGACTGAAAGCCTATTACTAGTGCTCCATTCGTCAATCACTTCTAGGGCTACCTGCCCTTTAGCGCAGACAGTCACCAGACATGATCCAACAAACAGTACAGCTAAATCATCCGCGTATGCTTGTGCATAGACATTGGAACTATTGAGCGCGTTGAGCAGTGAGTTCACCAACATACAGTGGAGACAGTGGAGACAGAACGCCGCCTTGTGGGTAACTCATGTTTACATCCGACCACACATATTGGCCGCAGCCAGTATCCGGAATGAATGTCCTATTCACCAGCATTGCTTTTTTCCACAAAACTAGTGATTCATCTACGCCGCGTTGTCTAGCAAAATTACGTATGCCGTCAAAAGTTGCGTTGTCGAAAGCACCCTTAACGTCGATGAAAATGCCCAAGGCGTATTCCTTCTTGTCGAGTGCGCCTTCAGTTCTGCCTACCAGATTCTGAACGCACTCTTGCAGGGTCTTTCGAGTTGGTAGGCATGTTGCATTGCCGACGGGGGATGCATTCGCCAGCCGGTTTTGCGCACATGGATCTCGACCGTACTCTCGATGCTTTTCAGCATGAAGGAACCAGGCTGGTTGACCATCCATTTTTGAGGACTTTGACCAGCCTATTAGTTTCACCGATAGTTTCAATCTTTTCTCAAAATGCTTTGTAAAAGGCGCTCTTCGCAATCCGAATAAGCCTCTTAAAATCCTCTTGCTTTGATCTGTACAGATTCCAATCTTCCTCCAAATTCGTCTTAAGTGACCTGTTTAGAAGTTTTCTGGAATCTTTATTAAGACGCTGCAGGAACGGTCGATCTGCAGGATTGCTTACTGACAGCACATGCCATTTCGAAAAATTTGGTGAAGGTGTCGTTCTTGTTCTGAACAGCTTTCTCAAGCTTGTGTTTTGTCCTGGAGAGCACTATTGTACTTGTTGAGCTTCTCCTTAAGTCGTGTCCAGTGGGTTTTATTTGGATTCCTCCTCTTCAACTAGATCGAGACCCCAATTCTGAATTCGATATATCTATGGGCTGACATGGAGATCTCCGATAGTACTTTCCATCCCATGATCTCTATAGAATATCTGTTGGATAAAGTTAAGTCGATTACTTGTTACTCTCATAACAAAAGTTGGCTAAAGACCACATTATTGAGAGCCAGATCAGACAATAGTATGAAACTCAGCAGATGATTACCTCTCACGTTGCCAATTGCTAATGGCCCAAAAAGTGTTCTGAGCGTTAGCATCACAGCATATGATGAATGGTTAATCCATGAAGAAGTAAATGTTTCCATTTCAATAATTGATTCGTTGATTTTCTTACATCGAACCGTATAAATGAGGCAGTGCTATGTATTTTCATTTAAACAGACATATGATCCGTGATGGTGAAGAAAGTCATATTTTGAAGTGTCGCCGTCTTCTCCATCGGTTCGCGGTTGACTTGAATGTCAAAATTGAGACTGAACAACTGACATACTCGTAGCTCAACTCCAATCTGAAGAACATTCATCTGCGATTAATGCAGACGGCGATGTAAACAACGTGGGAAGAATGACAATTTTTTCGGCCACTAATGCACAACGGAATCCCTCGTCACATGCACGAGTACGAGCAAGATGCGAGGTCATATGTTAGACAATATGGCCGCCCAAACCTATTCCTAACATTCACTTGTAACCCTCCATGGATCGAAATCAAGAAGGAACTGCTACCCAGCCAAACACCAGTTAACCGACATGACATCACTGCCAGAGTTTTTAACCCTGGAAAAATTATCATATTTTGGAATACACTAAAGATAAACACGCGTCAAATTGACGGAATAAGAAAAAAACAAAATTAAGAAATTTCATTCGCAATAATTGGTATGCGTTTCGTTTTTCTTTAAACTTCTTTCATACCTTCATTTTCATCATGTTCCAAGTCTGTCATCGGCGTCATACATGGTCTCATAGTATGTGAGCTGCTAACTCCCTTGTAGAGTATCCTTGTTAATTGAAGGCCAACAATATATCGATCGTTGCGCAAAACCTTTTTGATTTCGTAGGGACCTCCAAGTATAGGTTAGCAATTTCTTATTTACACCTGTGATAAAGACATTTTTAAGCATGACATAATCACCCCGTTTATAGTTCTTTGGTTTTTAATACCTACTGTCAAAGTGTCGTTTACTGCGCTCCTGTTCTCTATTTCTGCAGCTTTCTCCCTAACTTCCCCTAAGTCAATACCTTGCTCTGATTTGCTATCTAAAAACTCTTGCACCTTATCACAGAATTTGCCCTTCTGATCTTTATCAAATTAAAGGTTACTTGGAGTAAAGCCAGTACTTCGGTTTGTGGTATTGTTTATGGCAAACTCAATCTTAGCAATATTTTTGTCCCAATTTTCTGTGTTGTTAGCTTCGCACTTTTTTGGCAACATTGGCACTAGTACTCGGTTTAACCTTTCCACCTGCCCGTTAGATTGCAGAGAATGAGAGGCAACTGTTAAGTGCTGAACATCATTAGATCGCAAAAAATCAATGAATTCCTGGGACGTAAAGCAAGAGCCATGATCTGACAGGATCCGATTAGGTCGCGAATAATTTTCAAAGTATGTCTTCAAACATAACACGGCTTCTTTACTTTGAGTGCTCTTTACCGGAATTAACTTTAAAAACTTCGTAAAACCGTCTACTATAACAAAGAGATGTTTTCTCTTAGAACGAAAATACGAGAACGGGCCGAGATGATCTACAAGTAGGGTGTCGTGTATCGCGTGTAAGGTGCCTTCGGTTTTTCCAGATTCGGGAGAGAAGTAAATACATTTAAGACATTCTTTAATAAATCTCTTCACCTTGTCCTTCATCTTAGGAAACCAGTAGATTTCAGATTGGTGCGGAAAACATTTCTCGACACCTAAATGCAAAGGGCCTCGTGATGTGTTCGAATGACTTCATCTTCCCTATGAGATGGAACATAAAAGATAATCTTGTCTACTTTCATTTTTCTCTAACTCGCGAGCAATCGCAACAATTTTTGAATCCTGTTTTTGTGCAACCGCAAGGATGAACTCAAAGGATTCATCGTCGACATGAAGAATATGGAATGATCGACTCGGAGAGACATACGATCAGACTTTTTATGTTTAACTGTATAGTCAAATGACTGGAGTTCTAATACCCAACGAGATATGCGAGGATTTAGCATCTTTTTGTTCAATGACAAAGCAAGTGCTTGGCAATCCGTTATTATTTTAAATGGTAGTCCTGTTAGATAAATCCGAAACCGCATAGATTATAAATAGAGTTTCCAATTTGTAACTGTGGTACTTACTTTCTGGGTCCGTGGCACGTTTTGAATAGTAGAACACTGGATGGAATCTATTATCTGTTTGCTTTTGAAGCAACACTGCACCGAATCCAATGCTACTCGCATCGCAGTGCAATTCAGTAGCGTTATGTTGACTATACGAGTACACACATATACATATTATAATATATGCAATCAGCTGGAGTGATCACTGATAAAACTAAGCTGAGTAGCCTTGGATTTATTGTCACGTCAACCATAAAATCTACTAACACACATAGAGATACTCAACGCATACCCTTAGCATTCAGTCAGTTAGACCGCCATCCCTACTCTTTCAATTCCATGCGTTATTTTTTCTTATCTCTAATCTCTCCTCCGTTGAGTCACTTCCCATTTTTCGTAACAAAAAAAATTCAATAGATAAGTGATCTAAACAAAATGTACTCAAAAGCTGAATTCGCGGAAATAGTGTTTGTATCCGGGTTCTGCAATGGAAACGCTTCGTTGGCAAGATTGGAGTACCAGTGACTATACCCAAGTCGTAGAATACCGTGCATCCGGCTATTCGCTGATACGTATCAGCGCCTCGTTGATACCAAAAAAAAGAGAAGGAGGTTCAGACGCAGCGGTGGCAAAAGTTTGGGATGGGATTGTGCTGTGCTGTGCTGTGGAAGTTCAGCCTTCAGTCAGCATCCGTAGACTAGGTCTGCGGCTGGAACTTCCCAGAACCAGAATTGACAGGACTCTACAGAAAAATAGATTACACCCTTTCCATTTGACACCCGTATAGGATTTACAGGTGATGCGCAAAGAAGAGTGGAATTTTGCCCATGGCTACTGCGCAAATATGCAGAAGACGGGCAATTCCTCAAGACGAAGCGCAGTTCACAAGAGATGGGGTTACAAACCACCATAATTTGCACCATTAGTCAGACTCCAATTCCCATTTAATACGCACAACATCCTTTCAAAGGTAAGAATTTATTGGGTCTACAAGTAAGTTTCCAGAGATGGCGCCACCAGTGGATCCCGGGCAGAAATGTCAGATCCCATGTGTTTTATTTGTAGGTTTTGTATCTGTCAACATCTTTGCAGCGTTATATTTGAGCAGTTCTATCGGTGTCGTACATTTTATCGAGCAAAATCATGGCAAGTTTCCAGCCAAATAAACGTCATTTGCGGGAAGCGCTGCTTTTATTCTTTAATATGAAGAAAAGTGCGGCTGAGGCCGATCGTTTGCTTTCGAAAACTTATGGGGCGGAATGTATTGGTGAATCGACGTGCCGCGAGTGGTTCAAACGGTTCAAAAGTGGTGATTTTGGAGTTGAAGACAAAGATCGCCCCGGAAAGCCGAAAAGTTTTGAAGACGAGGAATTGGACGCTTTACTGGATGAGGATCCGTGTCAGATTCAAGAAGAACTTGCTGCATCATTGGGCGTCACGCAACAAGTCGTTTCCCTGCGCCTAAAAGCACTGGGATTCATTCAAAAGGTTGGAAACAGGGTGCCGTACGAATTGAAGGCAAGAGACGTCAAACGGCGATTTTGCATGTCCGAAATGTTACTGCAGCGGTATAAAAATAAATCATTTTGCATCGTATTGTCACTGGTAATGAGAAATGGATTTATTATGATAATCCTAATGATAATCCGCAGAAAATCGTATACAAAGCCCGGCGAGCCCGCCCAATCGACGCCGAAACGAAATATTCACGTGAATAAGGTCATGCTCTGCATATGGTGGGATCAAAAGGATGTCGAACTGCTGTCGAACGAACTGCTTCCGAGTGGCGAAACCATCAAAGGACCATTATATCGAACCCAACTAATTCGTTTGAAGGGGGCATTAAAAGAAAAACGGCCAGAATATGAGACCAGGTATGAGTCCGTCATTTTTCATCACGACAACGCTCGGCCACATGTTGCGGTTTCGGTGAAAAACTATTTGGAAAATAGTGGATGGGAAATTCTGCCTCACCCTCCTTACAGTCCAGACTTGGCACCATCTGACTACCACTTGTTTCGTTCGATGCAGAACGCTCTTAGGGGAATACGCATCAGCTCAGTAGAGGAAATCAAAAATTGGCTCGAAAGACGAGAAATTTTTTTGGTCCGGAATTCATAAATTGCCAGAAAGATGGGGGAAAGTTGTAGATTCCGATGGACGATACTTTGAATAAAGCATTGTAACTATGTTTTCATAATAAAAATTTTGGAAAAAAAACGCTGGAAACTTACTTGTAGACCCAATAATTATTGTAAACAGCTCCTTCAAAAAGTGTTGTTTATTTTAAAGGAGGTTTAGCGTAAATGTTTGGGCTGGATTAGTAGTATGCCCGCACGTTCTTCTACAAACAGTTGATTCCCATTACTACCTGGAATTTCTTAGAGAACGATTGCCGGAGATCCTTGAAGATGTTTCTCTTGTTCAGAGAAGGGCGATGTTCTTTCAATCAGATAGAGCACCTTGTCACAGTAGCGGAACGGTAACTTCGTTCCTCAACCATACGTTTAACGAATAATGGATTAGTCGATTCCGCCCCAACCCTTGGCCACCCATGGATTTTTTTTCTTCTGGGGTGCTATGAAAGAAAAGGTTTATTTTAGAGAATTGTCGAGTCTGGTAGAGCTCCAAAAAAATATTAGTGTCGTCTCAGAAGAGATAAAAATAATTTCAATGACAGTTAATTTGTCATCTGAAATGGTTAAACGCCCCCGAAAGTGCATTCAAATGGAAGGAACGCATTTCGAACAATTGCTATAAACATTCCATAAACTGTTCCAAAAAGGCCCATCTCAGGACCACATAAAAATATCTAAGCGATTTTATGAGTAACTCAATAAGTACCTACACTTCTTTTTGGCCATTTTTGTTTGACGAAAAATGGCTTTTACTACAAAATCTGTTGATCGTACGTAAAAAAGCTTCTAAACATAATTTTTAGGAAATTTTGCAAGGATAAAAATTTCACAAGATTTCAGAAAATTTATTGTATTAAGTACTCGTAAAAATTTTACGAAAAATACATTTTAAATAAAAAACTGGAACAGCAAATTTCCATAATTTTGAGTTTAACGAGCCATAACTTTTTTATTGCTGCACAGATGTACCCGAAGCGTTTAAGACTTGCATGCACTACTAAATTATCTTTCTAAAATGTACGTGTACTAGTTTAGAAATTATAGCGTTTAAAGTGGTTACAGCTGCAAATAAGAGGTCACCCACTTTGATGGGCTGTAACTGTAACAAATTCTTGTTCGGCGGAACTTCGGGAATATGCCCTTAAAGGATTATACTGCTAAGCTGGGACACCCTATTTTGTATGGGCAATATGCACAATAGGGACGTTTTTTTGTTAAAGGCTCTTCAGGAACATCTTCTTGTCTGTTAGGTGAGTTAGAGACGTCTTTTGGCACAAAATTATTTATTTCATCTCGGAAATGTCTTTTCAACCTGGAGACATCCAATCTCTTTTTCGTAAATGGTGTTGTTGGAGCCATGCTCAAATTTTGCATAACGTTTTGACGATTTAAAATAGTTTCACCTTTCTTAGAAACGTTATGGTAATTCCCGTGATATTCCCATGTTATGTGGGAGGGCCGTAGGCAGTCTGTTTGACTTTCTGCTAAAAAGACATAATGGCGCACATCTGGTGGAAGGTATCTACGCCTCCTTTTGTTTGGTTTGTAATACATAATCATTTCCGGCTTACCAGTATTTTCATTACCAGTGCCTTGCTCGCCAGAGTGTGTACGATTGTTTTTTAGCTCTCCGGGTACATCACGTTTACGCTGTGCCAAGCCAGGTCAACTTATATGGCTTCTGTAATAAGCATTTTCCCAAAGGAAATGAGGTGAACGACAGCTACCGTGAACAGGATTTGAAAATTCTTTCACATAATACTCTCCCTTTTCTTAAATAAGGCATTACCGTTGCACATAGACTTCGCTCCACTATCAAGTATCATGAGAATTTTCAGGCCATACTGGCTTGATTTATTGGGTATGTGTATCTTAAAAGGGCATTGTCCTCGAAAACCGAGTTGCTGTTCATCTATTGTAAGGTATGCCCCAAATTGTGTAGTTATTAACGCACTGCCGAATAAACGATCCCATATTTTTCGAATAGAAATAAACACATCTTCTTGCCCAAGTGATGGACGTAATGTTTTGTCATCAGTCCTGAGACATCTTATCGGCTCATAACAGATGAATACATACATCGTTGAGGAAGATCTGTGTAATAGTTCGGCTGTAGATAGGTGATTATTCCAATCAGCTCGAATTTCAACTTCACTTGTGCCACAGTCAAAATTTCGTTTTTAAAAAAAACATTGAAGCATAAGATGGGTCGCAAACAGTGCGAGTTGGACCCTTCGATGTTCTTACAATATTCAAAGTTGTGACTCTGGAACATCGTATTAGCTTTAATGTCGACCACACATGTTTGTTCATACTCTAATCCTCCTTGATAACAAACTAATGATGAAGACTATGCTGCAGATCGTTCTTCTTCACCAGATACCTGCTCGTCTACTTCCACATCATCAATAAAAGCATCTTCAACATCACTTTCGAAGTCATCTTCGCTGTTACGATACTCCACTTCACTGTCTGCTTCGAGACATTCATTCTTTTCAACATTTTCTACTAGAGCCGATAAAATATCATTGCTTAAGTACATACAATATTTAGAAAGGGAGAGATATATTTCGTTTTCGCGTGTTCGCGTGAGTCAAAATGACGCAGATTACCGTGCATATGGCCAAGTTAGTTGTTGTATGTACGAGTACTCTGTTGATTGGCAAAAGGTTGGTTAGGTTCGTTGACAAAACCAAGCCGGATGAAATCGATTCCACCATTTCAGTCGAAATCCCGGGTGAAGCTGTTGATCCGAAATTGCATGCAATGGTGACTAAGAAGATGATCAGTGAACCTTGGGCAGTTTTCAATAACGACTCACCCTGTAGAATCGATGGCAGGTGTTTCTAGCGATACCCGAGAGACATGATTGCCGACACCATCTCAGGCAATGACGGGTACCCATTACATCGTAGGCGATCAGTTGCGGACAACGGATGATCTACCACTGTGAAGGTCAAAAGGCAAGATGTTAATGTGGACAATCGTTGGGTTGTGCCATATTCGCGCGACATTGTCCAAGGCTTTTGAGGCTCACATTAATGTGGAATATTGTATCTGCGTCAAGTCGATCAAGTATTGTACATATACAAATATGTGAACAAAGGCAGCGATATGGCTGTTTTACGTGTGACAAATGCAAACGAAGAAGTATCTCGGTATCAGATGAGGTATTATGTAAGCAGCAACGAGGCGATTTGCGATCCACGAAAGACACCTTACAGTTGTACATTTGGCAGTGCATCTGGAAAAAGTTCAAAGAGTGTATTTCAATCCTGGGAATGCAGCGGAGAGAGCTGCATTGCCGCCGTTGACAACATTGACAACAATGAAAAGCTTCTTCTCTGTGTGAAATGACGCGCTACTACACATGGCATGAATCATCAAAATCGCTTCAGCGGAAGAAACAAGGAAAACCAGATGAAGGACATCCGAATGTATTTGCTTCAGATTCCCTGGGTCGCATCTACACTATGCAACCAAATAACGACGAATGTTACTATCTTCGATTGTGGTTGGTGAATATTCGTGGTCCGACATCATTTCAGCAACAGCGAACCGTAAATGGACATCTGTGTGTGACTTACCATGATTCGTGTCAACTCTTAGAGTTTCTCGAGAGCGGTTCGTCATATCTTCATCTCCGCATTAAATTCGCGATTATCATACCTACCCGCATGTTCCCCTTCGAATCTGAATGATTTGTGGGTCAAAAATAAGAACAAGGATGTTTTGCCTTAATCCCAAATTGTAAATGACAGCAGAAATACACAATGAGGCGTTGGTCATGATAGAAGACATGTGTTTATTGATGGCAAAGTATCACCTAATCGTCCAATGCACGATGCATTCAACGACGAGTTACAAAAAGAACAACAATACGACACCGAAGCATAAGCCTAAGAAGTTCATGCAAAGGTTCCCCCTTTGAATCAACAACACAAGACTATCTACGACTCTTTGATGAAAGCTGTGAAAAATGGAACTGGTGGCATTTACTTTCTGGATGCTCCCGGAGGGTCTGATAAAATTTTCTCAATTGCATAGCTTTTGGCGTCGTTCACAGCATGAAGTTGCCCTGGAATAGCATAGACTTTGTTAGAAGGCGGACGAACTGCACATTCTGGACTGAAATTGCCATTGAACATGCAAATCAACGAAACACCAACTTGGCGAAGATTCTACGGAGATGTAAATTGATGATTTGGGACGAATGCACAATGGCCCACAAAAGGTCACTGGAGGCGCTGGATAAAACATTGAAAGATTTTCGTGACATAGAGTCGAGGATTTATCGCGAGCACCTGTCGTTGAGATTTCATTTCAAATCCATTGGAGCGAAGATACGCCTTGCCATCGCTTGCATGTATAATGAATACCAAAGCAGAACTTGCGTTGCAGGCACAAGTTCCACCCTTGGTATGGGTCGAAGCCGATCTAAAACCTCTTGCTGATCTTAGGGTCATAGCACCTAGTACTACTCTACATTGTGTCACACTAACCCTTCCCACGATTTGAGTTTAAACAACAGCTACCATGACACTCCCACAAGGGGGCCTACCTCAACACGTCAGGCCCGGAGCGAGATCCGGAGGGCTCCTGACTCCCATGGTACCGTGATTTAAGGCCTGGTATGGATTACCGGTGGTCCTGCCACCATCAGGACTTATGACCAGCTACTTGTAACTGGTCAAATCGTAGCGACCTTGAAAATCATCTGAAAATCGTTACGACAATACCAGTATCCTCTGCCCCCGCTTTTTATTAGACAACGTCATTGATTTGCGAAGCCTTGGTGGGGGTTCAGATCTCCGTGACAATCAAAACATTTTTGGTGGAGCCGTGTTGTCCGTTGATTTCCGTCGGACTCTTCCTGTTATTCCATGTTCAACTTCAGCGGACGCACTAAACGCGTGCTTGAAATCATCAAATTTGTGGCGGCATATGAACACATTGCGATTGACCACTAACATGCGAGTGTTTTCGCAACCAGATCGAACTGCAGATGTGTTTTCGAAGCAATTATTGCACATAGGTAATGGGAAAGTTGACATCTCAACCGAATTCATCACATTGCCCACTGATTTCAGCCAGTTGACCGAATCGAAGGTCATTGTGCAAAACTTCAAAAACCATAATTGGCCGAGCGAATGAGCCATAATTGGTGGCGAAAAACAAAGATGTCGTGACAGTTGTTTTCCTTTAAATCGGTTGACACAGTTATCAGACAGAATGCAGGTAGCCAACTATCCCACAGAAATCTTTAATTCGCTGGTATTACCCGGATTACCAAATCACAATTTGCAACTGAAAGTAGGCTCAGTCATCATCATACTGCGTAACCTCAATCAACCTCGCCTGTGCAATGGAACGTAAGCGACTGTGAAAAAGCTTATGAACAACGTCATCGAGGCGACGATTATTAAGGGAAAGTACAAGGCAGAGGATGTTTTGATTCAGCGCATCCTGATGATTCCAACGGACTTGCCATTCCAATTCAAACGGCTGCAATTCCCTGGGCGTCTGGCCTTCGCGATGACCATCAACAAATCACAAGGTCAGTCGTTGGAAGTTTTTGGGATTAACTTTGAGTTTCCGTGTTTCGCGCATGGACAACTGTATGTCGCGTGTTCGCGTGTCATCAAGCCATCATCTTTGTTTGTGTACGCGCCGGAAAACAAAACGGAACACGTACTTTACCACAAGGCTTTGCATGGAATGTTAACCTCGTTTCTTTTCCATGTAAATAAAAGACGTTGGAGCCATTTGAATTACGAACGAGTTTCATTTAATCACCAGACGAATCTCGAAACGTACACAGAGCGGCCAATGTTGCCGAACTCAATGAATTTGAGTTGGAAGGTTGACTGCGGTTCATAATCGCTTATAAAGAGTTACAATCTAATCAATTTTAGGTGCTACGAAGTTCATCGGGTCATCTAGTTTCATAAATAAATAATTTATGATAAATGAAAATGGTATTTATGTGTGAGTATACTTAGCATGTTATGTCCATTAAATTAATTTTAATTTGTGTTGAGATAAAAGTGGAAACAGGTTGATTTTTCTACTGATACAGACGGATTAAGTAGTTCTCAAAGCGTTGGAACGTTGTTTCCGAAGTGTTGTCCTGTAAGTTGGCAGCTTTGTAGGACGTTATATACATAGTGTGATATAATGATGGAGACTCCCTTTTAAATTAGTGATCCTTATTATATATTGTGTACCCTAGTCCTGCTGCTGGCAGTCTGCTTAATGAGTTGTTGTATAAAGTATTCACTAACGAATATTTATGATTCTTTTGCTTTTTCATTTCCCAGTATACCTACATGTCCCGGTGACCACATTCAGTGGATTCTTGATTAGCTTGAAGACATAATGGCTCGAAGGCTCTGAATGATGGGAGATTTACTTCTATTTTCTCGTGCATTGCGTATTGCGCTTATGCTATGTTCAGACGACTGCCAGATCTGACAATATTGTCGAGTCTACCAATGTTCTGAGAATAAGCTGACAATAGCGATCCAGCTTACAATGCTAAATTGTCAGTTCACACTCTCTGACAAAGTTGTCAAGTTGAAAATTGTCAGTACACGCGTTTGGCAGATGTTTGCTTACGAAAGAATTGGCCGATCGAAATGAATTGCGATTGTTTTGGCCGCGTACTTATTAGAAATCAGCGAGGAGGATGAATTTCCACACAAAATTGCTCGTCGAATTGAGAGCTGACGAGCTAGAGTTGTATCAAAATTTTTTGCGTATGAATTATAAGCAATTCGCTGATCTACTAGCTTTGGTAACTCCAAATATCCAAAAGCAAGACACGAATATGTGCGCGAGCATTTCAGCGGCTGAGCGGCATATGTTGATTCTACCGGCGAACATTTTCGATCTACGCATTATCTGTTCTGCACTCCTTTGTCAACGATCTCGTTCCAGATGTTCTGTATGCAATCTAACATACAAAGTGCCCCTGGATAAATATTTTCAAGTAAATTCATTTCATTACCTCATCCACCAATTTACACGCAAATGCACAGAAAATTTAATTCTAGATGCGGACAACCCCAGAGGCCTGGGATGTTGTTGCCAGCAATTTCAGCGAACTGTGGCAATTTCCAAACTGCACTGGAGCAATGGATGGAAAGCATGTGGTAAGGAACGCACCACCTAATGCTGGCAGTATATTCTACAAATACAAAGGTACACACAGCACTGTATTGATGAGCATTGCCGATACGGAATATAAACTGCTGTGCATCGACGTCGGCCTTAAGGGGCGATTTTCTGATGGTGGGATGCTCAACCGATGCACATTTGGACAAGCTTTACCGTGATATCGGCGAACTTGTCTTGGGTGATTGGCGATATGATGTGGATGTTGAACGCAGTACATTGTATCCATTGGAAGGATCAAGTACTGATACTATACTTGAAGTCAAAGATATACGAAATGAGTTGCCCAGATGTTAATGGTGACGGTGACATAAATTTTTGGTGCTCCACAGCAGAGATCTGAATCCTTGAGTAATTCTGAAGGTGAGGTAATAGTTGCCAAAAACATCATATCATTCTTTTGAAATATTTCCAGGTTATAAGAACTGATTCGCTAGCACCTTGACTTGATTTAGTTTTGCGATATTTGTTAAGGCTGCTGTTGAATGTAATGCGGAGATTCGACGGATGGCCTCCATGACCTCCTGCCATAAGGCTTCCTTCGGCAGTTTATATTCTGCGCATCTCACAAACTGCGTCGCATCTGGATTTCCTGAATCAGATTTAAAATATGTTCCTCGGACCATTCACTTTCAACTTTTTTTTCGAAAGGATTTTTGAATTTTTGGTTTTTTTTTTTGCAGGCGACTGCGAATGTAGTTGAACTTCAGTCGGACGAAATGTTGGTTCGTTTTCAACGTCGACGTATTCACAATTTAGTTCACTCAATTTCACAATCCAACTCGGAGAAAATAGCACCGACACATCGTTTTGCTCGGTCAGACGTCATAGACACAGCATATCGACAATAGAAAATGAGTCAGCAAATGTCCTAAACGTCTGGCAATGGTACAATTGTGTGTTCAGACGATTGCCAGATACATGACAATTTTATTGTCCGATGATGGTCTGGCAGTGATCTGACAATGTGCTTTCTGTAAACATTGCCAGACAAAATTTAATCTTCCGCGATAGTAAGACATTTGTGAATTTTTTCACTGACAGATCTGACAATGTTGTCAGATGTGGCAATCGTCCGAACATAACTTTAGCGAGTCACTACATTTAACCGTGTTTTCCATTCCTTCTTTAACGAGTCACAACGCATGTGCTAGGGCCTTAAATTCTCCAACGAATGGGTTTTGATTAGGTGTACTAAGCTGCTGGGTACTCGTAGCTATCTTGTCACATTTATTGTCCGGCCTGGTGATACAGTAAGCTGTGACTCCATCGTTGCAGTGGGCGTCTGTGTACAAGATACAATCAAAATTGCCGCTGGATATTATTTCAGCGAACTTTTTCCTATAGATTTCCACAAGAGATGCTTATTGCCATTGCACAAAGGACACATTTGGTTGTTGTGCTCTAAAATATGATCCTTCCGAAGTTACATATTTCATGTAATGGGTGCTTGATATCTATCAGGCATTTTACAGCAAACTTGGAGTCAGCGATTGTGTTTATATCAACGAAACTCGGAGTACTAGTATCTGATAATAAAGCATCGACGGGTGCGCGAGTAGATGGCAGTGCACCCATAGTATAGCATTGACTTTTATTCGAACTTGCTGATCACATCCTCTAGCTCTGTGTGAGTATATACTGAGGTCATGCTGCGGAACTCGTTTAATGAGTACTTGAGGTAAATTGATGGCCGTATTTACTCGTATATGCAGTCCTTTGTGTTTATTGCAGGCTACTTTCATTCAATTTTGAGTTTTATCCAATGTCTCTACTACCGTTTCCGCGTGTGCGTTCCACTTCCAAGATTGGTGCATTGTAAGACCCAAGATTTTTGCATTGCATTGTCTAAAAGAGAATACAAGCGTTCTCATTACAGCCTCACACCTTCAACTCCTACTACTCACCTCCACGTGATGACTGCTGCGTGCCTAGTACCTCGACTTGAGATGGGGTAACTAGCCCCTGTGGAAGGTCATTGGTGGCAGTTGGCGAGAGAGGGCGGGGAGGAGTGCCATCTTACTAAGGTACTTTCTCCAGTTTCCGGGCGGCAGCGGACGAATTTTAAGGATGGAATCAACGGTGGCATCCACAGTTCCAGTTAGGTCGAGCTAGTGATATCCAGTTCGAGCTGCTTCAACGTACTTGAATACCAGGTCTATAGAGATCTCCAACACTAAGTCAGGGTGTATAAAAAAAGTTGGTGGCGGCACTCACATCCGAAGCGGGCTACTGGCTCCGGAATTTGGTTCGGCCTCTTTTATTCTAGGGGTCCCAAAAAGGGCCTGGCTCTCCAGGTTGGGGGTTGTGGGTGGGGTTAATTACCCAATAACGTAAAAAAGTACAATAATTGTTATGAATCGGATAAGGACGGATTCACTGTTAACGACCCTGCAAAACAAAGAAAGGGCAGCGACTTTCGGATCTGCAGGTGAAATTTTCGGACCTTGAACAGACCGCGTGCAGGCGAACAATTAGCGGAGGCCCTAGACCACTATAAACCAAATATAACCGCCATCCAAGGAGGGGTGTATGGGATGGGCCGGGCTAAAAAAGATGAAAGACTGTGATATTTACTACGGTGATTGCTATAGGGAATGCAAGCAGCGTCTATTTGGCTGCGGATTTGTTGGAAGCGGTCGACTTAGACAAGAAGTTTTGAGCTTTCGTGAGTGAGCGTGACTGAACGCCTTATAACAATCCGTATCAAATGTAAATTTGCTAGCATCAGGCTTATATGCGCTCACGCCCCAACAGAGGAA
Source organism: Volucella zonaria (assembly GCA_963966105.1). Lineage (NCBI taxonomy): Eukaryota > Metazoa > Arthropoda > Insecta > Diptera > Syrphidae > Volucella > Volucella zonaria. Next base: position 12,064,030 of record OZ014530.1, read on the forward strand.
AAGTGCTACCAAAGAAAGTTTTTACCAGCTCCTCGACAACACCGACGAGCAATGTCCGATGTATGGTATGACGTTAAAATCGTTCTAGGCAACTATAATGCTAAAATTGGAAAGGAGGACATCTTTGGTAGTAGATACGGAAGGCGTAGCCTACACGACACCACGTCTGGGAGCGGACTTAGGCTAATCGATTTCACTTACTATAGCAAGCACATGGTTTCCACACCCCAATATTCGCAAGGGGCCATGGTAGTCACCAGATCAGCGAACTGTCAACCAGATTGATCATGTTGCGATCGACGTAAGGCACTCCTCAAGTATTTTAGATGTCCGAACATTCCAAGCGGCCAACATAGACTCGGATCATTACCTAGTTGCCGCCAAAGGTACGTACACGGATATCTGAGACGCTGCAACAACGGGGAAATACTACGAAGAGATTTAACGTTGAACTATTGCCGATTACGTGTCTCTCAGCCTCTCGAGAAGTCATTTGCATCCAGCATCAAGTGCTAAAGACTAGTGGCTTAGATGCAAAGAAGCCATCAGTAATGCCGGAAATGGCGTGATGGGTTTCACCCGCCCACTACCACGAAACCCCTGGTTTGATGAAGAGGGGCGGCAATCACATGCAGCAAAACAATATGCCTACAAAGCGGAGCTGCACAAAAGGACGAGATCGGCTCGTGATCTATACCAGCAAAAGAGGAGGGAAGAACATCAGCTTCTCGCGCGAGATCGAGGAAATAGAGAAATGCTACTCCAGGAATTATGTTCGGAAGTTTACCCAAAGGGTAAAAACAACGTGTTACCCTGAAAAGACCCGACCGGAAACCTGTAGAGATGAACAAGGAAACCTTGTAGCAGAGTCAAATTCCGCTGTCAGGCAGACCGAACCATCCAATATTGACGATGCAAGTCAAGAATTCCGTCCACACGACCAAAATAAAGTGAGGATGGCAATATATAAACTGAAGTCGAACAAGGCTGCCGGATTGGATGGCGTACCCCCCGAACTATTTAAGGCAGCAGGAGATGACTTGGTGGAGAGCATACACCAACTTATTTCCAAGATTTGACCGGTTGAATGTATGCCCGATGAATGGAATCTCAGCATCGTTTGTCTGGTTTACAAGAAAGTAGACCCTCCAAACTGCGCCAACTATAGAGGTATCAGTCTCTTAAACATCGCCGTATAATGCGAGCGCCTGAAACCATTTGCAACGGTGCGGTTTTAGGCTCGGTAAGTCCACAATTGACTAAATATTCACACAACGTCAGATCCTGGAGAATACGCAAATAGTTCAGATCGATACTCGCCACCTTTTTGTTGATTTTAAAGCAGCATATGGCAGCATTTACAGAGAAGAGCTACACAGAACTATGTCTAGTTATGGCATCCTTGCAAAACTCGTCTGCATATGCAAGATGGCGATGAAAAAAGTTCGCTGCTGAATCGAGGTCTGTAACAACCTAATCGAGACCTTTGATGTCAAAAAAGGATTTAGGCAAAGCAACGCGCTATCTCGTGACTTCTTCAACATCATGCTTGAAAAAATCGTGCAAAACTCACAAGACAACAAGCCGAGGTACGATCTTTCAAAAGTCTGTTAAATTGCTTGCATACGCTGACGATATTGATATTATTGCTGGAACACGGCGAGTTGTCACTGGTGCGTTTACGAGTTTAGGAAGCGGTAAACGAGGGCAAAGCAAAGTATATGAGGTCAACAAGTAGGAACACCTAACACCGACGAATCGGCCAGAATGTCACAATCGCAGTTATAACTTTATGTAGTAAGGGACTCTGTCTACCGCGGCTCTGCTATCACATCTGAAATCAAGCGAAGAATAACGCTTGTCAATCGCTGTTTCTTTGGGCTGAAAAGGCAACTATGTGGAAAGGCCCACTCCCAAACAAGGAAACTCTTCCTGCTCTATAGTTCCGAAGCATGAACCCTTTCTAAAGCTGATCGAGAGATCCTTGGTTGTTTTGAGAGAAAAATTCTTCGTTATATGGTATGTTTGGAGGAGACGATTCAACGATGTACTCCATGAGTTGAACAGCGACATCGATCTGGTCAAAAAACTGCTCATCTGGCGTTTGAGATAGCTGCGACTTGTAGAGCAAATGAACACTAACGTTCCAACCTGCAGAATCTTCCACTCTAATCCGGAGGGTCAACGCAGTAGAGGAAGGCCTCGCCTTAGGTGGCGCGCACAAGTGGTAGGGGAGTTCAACCAACTTCGAGTGCGCAACTGGGGGCAGTTAGCCAAACACCACACTAATTGAAGAGTCTTATTGGTTGAGGCCCAGGTCCACTCCGGACTGTAGCGCCACCTAAATAAGCTGCAGCTATGCGACGATATGCAATAGCGTTTTCCAGGCTTGGATGTCATTTAAAACTCTACCAAGCCTTTCTTTTATTCCCCTGAATTAAACCAAATGGTTTGGAGGGGCCTTGGAGGGTGAGTCCGTGATTGGAATCGCTGTATCCTCGGCTTGCCTTATTATTTTGTTTTTAAATTAGCAGCTTCTTTATGATGTTATTAGAGATTGGAATTTTTTTATTTGCTTTCTTGGCAAATCTGTTCCATTTGAATTTAGATTCTGTGAGCCAAGGGCAAACTAATTTACGAGGAACAGTGGTCTTAAGAAAAATGTGGAAATGGTTCCTGCCCAACGGGCAGTCACGAATTTTCCAATTAGCGCAGCAGGAAATTGCAGGAGAGGCAAGTTAGAGGTCTATTGCTGTAGAAGTATTTCTTGTTGAAAAGTATGTGGGCGATCCATTATTTTACAACACAAGATCGAAGTTCTGTATCTACCCTGCTATGACTGTTCCAGAACTGGTGGCATGCAGGGAGCCCCAGAGGATGTTGTTAGTGTTAAAGTCTCTCAACACATACTCGTACTATGCGACGATTTGCACCCAAATTAAAAATCCTGTTGAGACACGAACAGATCACATTGCCTGTAAATATTCGGCAGTATCATAGATTGAGGTAGGTAGATTTCAAGTCGGGAAGAGCTCCAAGAGAGAATAAGTACAGTGACAGAGGAGCTAAAAGGGATTTTAATAAACATTAATTTGCAGTCTGAAATCATCAAATGCGCTACAACGTGCAGCCAAAGGCAAGGGCAACATTTCGAAAATTTACTACATATTAAAGCGTTTTGAAATCTTAAAGCGTGACGGTCCTTTTAAGAACCACAAAAACTATGTAAAGGGATATTAAATTTATTTTGTGTCCCAATTTTGCCTGACTAAAAGGTGGAAAAGTCATACATAAAAATCGCAGATAATGAAGAGAAGACAAAAGTTTTGATAAAAAAAGTTAACCTATAAGTTAAACTTTTCTAGTTAAAAAGGCATTTTTCTGTTGAAATTGGTCCAACGATTTTTCAAAATGTTAGCTTTAAAATGCCATCATTGTGGCAGGAGTTCATCGAACTCGGCGAACTTATGCACACTGAAATTCTTTTTCCAGAATGTGTACATCGGTTTTTTAAGCTGAATTCGTTAGAAAGCTACGGCCTTTTAAGAAGTTTTACCTCGAAATCGGAGGTTCCTCACTTTAACGGCCTATAACTTGGAGGGAGGTTAAAATAGACCCTCCTGCTATACAATTTTCAGGAATCTTCAGATATCAGGACGAAAACCTAAACTGGGACACCCTGTATATTTATATTTTCGTTTCACTTTAGTCTTTATTGTGGGTTGGATTTTAATTGAAGGCGATTTGGTTGCGTTAGTTTTTCTGATGCCTGCAATTCCTTGTCTGTGTCAGGTAAGGATGTGGGGTTTGAGCTGTTATCAGTATGAGTTTTTGAAATGCCATATAATTGCGTTTCTGATGCAGGTGCTAAATGTTTTGATGGAATGAGTGAAATGCTGTTAGATATGATTAAGCTCTGTGTTGAATTTGAGTCAGATTAATTACTGGAATCTACTTGCATGGTCTCATGTAGGACCAGCGTGTTTGTTTGCAAAGCTTGGGGTGTTATATTGTTGTTGTGCTTAGAGAGTTTGTTATTTTTTTTTCTGTTGTAGGGGAGGAATTTTGTTGTTGTGTGATATTCTGTGAGTCTGTTGTGTCAAGTGTAGGTTTTGTGGTTGGTATTGTTATTGTAGGAACAATGTGATTGTTAGTTTTGGCTTTAAAGATTATTGCTTCAGAGGTGATATTAGGATTGGTTAGCGGTTTTGCACCTGGAACCTTCAGAGCAATCCTTTCCTTAACAATTTCATTCACCACAAGCAACCTATGTATGTGTGTATGTGCTGCATAATAACGCCTATTCTATTTCAATCCAAATTCAAATCTTTGTTCTTTTTTTACGGCAAAATCAGCCTGCATTGGATCATGTGCATTCAACCCATTAAAGTGATTAGTATTAGTTACCGCGATGTCGGCGGTAAAACTTTTTATGAGAAGTTTTCCTTTTTGACCTTGGAAAGGAATTTGTCCATGCAATTGTGTTACTAGTTAAGGAAATTTTTGTTTTTTTTTTTTGAGAAAGATAGGTTTTGTGTTTACAACTGCACTTTTTCAGAAAGAAAACAAAATATCGGTGATTTAGCCTCAGATAATACCATATAACACTTAGTTTATCCGTCTGGTACGATTGACCGCCCGCTAGGTACTGCTGTGCTCTGTTCTGTACAAAATCTCCACAGAATGGTTCAGTTTCATGGCGAATGATTTATTCACACTGGATGGCACTAATGACTGCCGCAATGAGATATCCCCTGTATGGTTTCACTCCCAAAATAGCTAAAATTTCAAACAAATTCTTATCACCTCTTAATTGTAATTAGTTTTCATCAGTATTATTAAGATCTTATTGATATTTCTAAAGCAGTTAACAGAGTTTGGCATCAGGCTCTTTTGTCGAAAATGCATGCTTTTGGGATTGATGACTCTCTTCTTCAATTGGTTAAAAATTACCATTCAGAACGTTCAATTCAAGTTGCCTTGGATGGTTTCAAGTCTGATATACACAAAATACGAGGGTTGACTGAAAAGTTTCCAACCGAACAATGATACAAGACATTTTTTCTCAAATTTAGTCACCTTGTAACTCTACACACTTCTTCCAGCGATGCTCCCATCTCTCTAACCCGTTCAAATAGTACTTGGCGTTTTTCTCTGCAAAATAATTGTTCACGAAGGTGATTGCCTCCTCATTTGACGAAAATCTCTGTCCTCTGAGCACAGTTCTTAGATGAGGGAACAAAAAGAAGTCGCTTGGGGCTATATCTGGTGAATAAGGCGCGTGGTCAAGCAGTTCAAACCGTAATTCATAGATCTTCGCCATGGCAACCGCTGAGGTGTGAGACGGCGCGTTGTCTTGGTGAAACAGGATTTTCTTTTTCTGCAATTGTGGCCGTTTTTCTGCCACAAAAACAGTCGCCATTACTTTCCCAGCCGAAAAAGCAGTTCTTGCTTTTTTTGGAGCCGGCTCGCCCTTTGCAGTCCACTGTTTTGCCTGGATTTTTGTTTCGGGCGGCGTATAATGGTGTATCCAAGTTTCATCTACAGTAATTAATCGGCGCCAAAAATCGGATTTATTGCGCCTAAACTGCGTCCACAAAGCGTTTGAAATATTCATTCGAACACGTTTTTGGTCTAACGTATGCAAACGCGGCACCCAACTCGCGGACAGCTTTCTCATGCCTAAATCTTGATTGAATATGTGACAAACACGGTATTTCGACATTTTCATAACCTCTACTATCTCTCTCACTTTAATTCGGCGGTCGTCTAACACCATTTGGTGAACTTTGGCAATGTTATCGTCAGTGGTTGCAGTTTTTGGACCCCCAGACGTTCATCATCTCCCAAGCTCTTACGGCCACGTTTTAATACAGCTGCCCAAAATTTCACTGTGTTAAAAGATGGCATAGAGTCCACCTCATTTTTGATTTTCGTAGGCGTGTTGCCTTTCAAAAACAAGAATCTACGAATAATAACAGCTTGATTCTCAATTTTTTCCATTTTCACAAAAAACACTCATATCGACTCACTCAAACGACTGTCAACTAAAAACTGAAAATGACTGAAACTTCGGAAAGTAACTGTCAAAAAATGCATAACTAGCATTCACTAGCTTTTATTGACGAGTGTCGCTATCTTTACGTTGCGGTCAGAAACTTTTCAGCCAACCCACGTAAATGATGGAGTGCCCCAGGGCTCCGCCCTGTTTCCGACACTCTTATTAATCTTCATTAATGATCTCTTGTCTGTTATTTCTAACCCAATATATTTCTTTGATGACGGACAGTACTCTCTGCTTTTCATATTCGTTCCCGGACTCAGGCCCCTGCTCTTCGGCTGTAGAACAGGAACGGCAGCGTATGTTAAGCTCATTAAATTCCAATATTAACAGCATAACCAATTGAGGAACTATCAATCAAGTGGAATTTAATGCTTCCAAAACTCAATGCTGTCTGCTGTCATTAAAGCGAAATTCAAATACCCAGCCGTTATCCTTGAATGGCACTTGCATCGTCGAAATCGTAAAACTTTCCATTCCCGGTATGTGTGTCAGTGACAATTTACGGTGGAATGACTACATATTCGGTGTCGTCAAAAATGCTGCGAAATGTCTAGGTTTTCTCAAGCGATATAAGAAATACTTTACCCCCTCTGATCTGGCCACAAGATATAAGGCTTTCATCCGTCCAAAATTGGAGTACAATGCCCACATCTGGTCAGGTGCTACTAAAACATCTCTGCACCTGCCAGATATGATTCAAAACCGTGCGATAAAACTCAATTCCCCTGTCTCACTTTGTTACTCGTATATCGCTATTTCCACCACCAGTGCGCCATTGAAATCGCCTGTAGCATTCTGCCCATTCAAACTTTCAACCGTAACACCCGTCTCATTATGAATGCTTATCAGTATATCCTCAAGCTCGTACTCTAAAATATCGTGATTCTTTTCTAAGCCGTACAACTCCCTTATGGAATGTCGTGCCGATCTCTTTATTTCCTGTTCGTTATTACTTGCAAACATTTAAAAACGATGTACATCGGTACCTGTCCTTTTTTCCTCTCTAAATTTCCTTCGCCCGCGCTGTGTACAAACATTTTAAGAGTACACAAATCCCTTGAGCGCGCGCTCATTATAAAAAAAAAATAAAAAATCCGCTATAAACAATTCTATCACTGCCAGCTCGACAGTCTTCCAAGGCAGCCTACTAACGATGTGGTCGCGTTACTAAATACTGTTCTCTGTCGGTTTACACCAACGAATCTTATCAAATGCTAGATGACCACACAAATGTTTAGCATGATGCCTATTCTTGAATATCCTAGCTAAGTACGACCTACCTACATGGCGCTACAGTCCAGGGTAAACATGGGCCTCAACCAACAAACATCTCCGGCTAACATGGTCTCTCGCCAGCTGCCTCCACTGCTGTAAGTGATTAAGGACCAAGCTGGTTAAGGCCTATTTCAAATCATGATAGCCACCTTAGATGCGGTCGCTCTGTGCTGTGCCGTCCCTCGAAGTTAGAGTCCAAGATTCTTTCAACCGGAGCTGTGGAATACAGTCGTTCAACATGGACATGACCATGGCTCAAGTGGTACTGGATTGGTGTCCAAATCGGAAGGTTCGGTGTTCGAATCCCAACCGCGCTTGAAAGACATTAATTTTTTCATTTAACATCAAGTAAGTTGAGTAGTTGAATAGAAATCAACAATAAGCCGACTTCCACTAACAAGTTAGTCTCCCCATTGTAAGAGTATGTATATTGGATGTCACGCGTATAGCAAAATAACCACTAAGCCCAAACATCTTTATTTCTCTCCCTATCCCATTTTCCAAAAAACTTGCGAGTAACACATGCTGAGGCTTTATAAGTATACTCATACGCACTGTAGGGTTAACATTTTTTTTTTAAAAAAAAAAGAAACTGGCCCACTATGTCAGATATTGGATCCGTAGACACCTTATAAGACTGACTTCGCTCTATAGTTCACAGAGTTCGTGGTTGAACCTCCTCCTCTATTCCCGATCGGAAACCATGCTCATTATCTTTCTTTTGAAACGGTCAATTACTTCTTTAGCAAACAAGATCCAGGCCTCTGCCTGTTTCGTCTTACGGAACTGTGCTCTATTGCGAAAGAAACAGCGATTGACAAGAGTAATTCAGCGTCTGTAACTACGAATTCAATGTAAGTTTTTGCAATTGTTATGTTGCAGCAGCTGTCAAAGTCACCAAAGACAGCTAGCTGTCAAAATATTCAGCAAGATTTGCCATTTCATCATGCATCGTTTTACGCTTGCCAAACGTGCGGAAATTATTAAAAAATATTTTCGAGGTTCCGACTCAGTTGTAAATACGCAACGTCAATTTCATCGTGAGGTCGATCATCATCAGGGCTTCAGTGTGCTGGCAATTCGTCGCACCGTGGAAAATTTTGAGCGTGAGTACACTCTTTTGGATCTTAAGCCACCAACCAGATAGAGAAGAAATGAAGAAAACATAGCCGCCATAGCGGCCAGTATCGAAAAAACTCAGATATGTCGATTAGGCGCCGATCAGCTGAATTGGAGATTGCCAGAGAGTCAGCCCGTCTTATTTTGCGGTTGGATTTGGGTACTGACGCAAGAATTGAAGCCGGACGACCATAGACCACGTCGTAAGTTTACTAATTAGGCGCTGGAAATGTTGGCCGGAGATCCGAATTTTGGCCACAAAACCATCTCCTCGGACGAGGCCCATTTTTGACTCCACAAAATTGCCATTATTGGAGCGAACACAATCCATAAGTGCTCGTCAAGCATCAATCCACCCCCAAAGATGGCTTGACGGCATAATCGCATCTTATTTCATTCGAAATGAGGAAGGAGACACCGTTACTGTAAATGGTCTCAGGTATACAGCCGTATTAATCGACTTTCTATGGTCAGAGGTTGACAACATCGATATATCCGAGCTGCGGTTCCAACAAGAACATGCCATACAAGTGACGCAACGTTCGAAGTAAGAACTTAGCGACTGGGTCATCTCATTTGATTATTTTCTTTGGGGCTACATCAAGTCTATGCTAGCAAGCCAATCACTTTGGACGAGATCGAGGCTAACATTCGACACGATATTGCCGGAATAACGCCGCAAATCCTGGACCGAGTTATCAAAAATTGGACCGACCATTTGAAGCGCTTCCAGTGAAGCCGAGGCGGCCAGATGAATGATGTGCTATTCGACACGTAATAGCATGAAGTAGCTTCAAAACAAAGCTAGAATCATCTAGAATCACCGTTGTTGTTTTATTTAAAATTTTTTTCCTATCGCTCTTATCTGGTCACCGACGTCTCATTTTGTTTTATCGCTATTTCCACCACCAGTGCTCCATTGAAATCGCCAGTAGCATTCCGCCCATTCAAACTTTCAACCGTAATACCTGTCTCGCTATGAATGCTCATCAGTATACCCTCAAGCCCGTACTCTAAAATATCGTGATTCTTTCCTAAGCCGTACAACTCGCTTATGGAATGCCCTGCGCATCTCTGTCCTGTCCTTTCTTCCTCTCTAAATTTCTTTCGCTCCCGCTGTGTATAAACATTTTAAGGGCACAAAAACCCCTTGAGCGCGCGCTCTTTATAAGAAAAAAGTCATTAATGACATCAAAGTTTTAACCGCCATTGGAGACGTCATGGTGACCGTCGCGACGGTATATACTCGTAGTTTGATTTCCTTTGTCAAGATAAGTCCTGGTAAAGATGTTTTCTACTGGGGAAAAGTTGATAAAACCCATTGTTTCGATTGTTCTTTGGTCTCTGGTGTGTACCAATAAATCCATGTCTCATCGACGGTCACGAAACGACGCAGAAACTCCTCTGGATTTCGATTAAACAGCGCCAAGTACTACGTCCCTGAAGTGGTCTTACGATTGCGCTTATTCTCCGGTGTGAGCAACCGCGGCACTCATCGCGCAGGCAGCTTCCTAATGCCCAAAATCTCGTACAGGATATGGCCAACGCGTTCAGTTGAGATGCCTGCTATCTAAGCCAACTCGCAAATTTTCACTCGGCGGTCCGTCAATACGAGATCATGGGTTCTGTCCATGGTTTCCTCTGTAAGTAATAACCGTTTTTGGGCCACCTGGTTGCGGCTCAACAAAAACCGACATGCGGCCGCGGCGAAACTCTGCAAGCCAATTGTAAACGGTTGTTCGGGAAGATGAATGGGTTCCTTACACACAAACGGAAATGGGCTTGATCGCAAAAAACCCTAACACGACGTTTAGAAATGGGTGTCAAAACAAATCTAAGCGTCGGACTGTTACCAAATTTTGACAGGCGGGCTAAAAGAGGTGTACTCATTTTGGCTCAGTAGCACCATCTGTCTTCCAATACGGGTGCTTATCAAACAGCCCTCGTATAATATTGTATGTAAGGCGATCCTCCTCTCATAGACGCAGTACTCCATAAAAGTCTTGGGTGGTGAGTTTGCAATGCAACACATCGACTTCCTGATATGAAGACGTGAACTGCAATCTACTGATGGTGATCAAAGTGTTCGGCAGGCTTCAACTTATGTGCCGCTTGTGCAAGTTAGGCCGCAAGAGTTTTCGCTAACTTCCAGAAGGAACGGCTGTCTCTAACATTTGAAAGTGTTATCGCCAGGTGCTACAGGTAACTTCTTTCTTTTCTTTAGCAAATTGCCATGAATGATTTGTGGGTTTATTGGTACATGTTTTCCCCCCTTCGGGTTAGGGTCTAGAAAACACCTCAGGTAGGAATGGCTGTCGTAAGAGGCCACTAAAATCCACTGGGCCGGATTAAGTGTTAAGCGACCCGTACCAGAATCCACCCAGTTTGGGGCCCAGTATAAAAAATAGCCCAATCTCTAACGTAGCATCCGGATAGTTGCCGACCTCCGGATCAGTTGGTCTTATCTGTCTAATGCGGATCTATGGACAGACGGACTACCCTTTCTCCGCTACTCGTGAGAACTAAAATAAGTTCTACAAATACAATACAACACAATACAAATACAAACCAGGACCCCTTCAAGAAAAGCTCAAGGGTTACGAGATCTCCAACACGCGGATCACTGGAAAAATCGTGTGGAAGCAAAGACCAAGCACAGTCGGTAGCTGTGGACGATAGTATTACATCGAATAAGCTACAAAATCTCGGATGCGAAAATTCTAATCACCGCGCCAGACTGCAAAATATGGAATTGCTCTGCGCCGAACTAAAAAAGGAATTAGATGCCATTAAGACGCAATCTAAAACCGAGTCTGTGTCGCGACTTGACTGCCCGGAAAACTCGAGTTTTCACACGGACGAAGAAGAGCTAGTCCGAGAAATAGACTGGATACTTAAAAAAAGTAAGAAACGCAAAGCCTGATTTCTCACCTGAAATTGTACAAAAAGAGACGCTAGCCAACTCTAATACTGTTGAGGTCAATAAAAAAAAAGCAACCAAACAAATATCCCCGCCGCCAATAAACGTCTTTGGAATCTCGTACTATAACAAGTTTCACACAATCTTGAAATCACTGTATTCAACCGATTACAGAGTAAGATCCCGCAATAACGATACATGGACTGTCAATGTCCTTAGTCCGCACAATTACCGTTCACCTTAGCAAAAATTAAATGCCGAGAACATTCAATGGCATACGTATGAAAATAAAGCGGAAAGACCCATACCCGTGGTAGCTAGTGGCTTGCATGTTGCTTGCCCTAAAGAAAACATTTTATTTGACCTTAAATATAAAGGCTTAAAAGTAATCGACGCCGTTACTATTCTTGCGCAAAAACAGCGCAGTGTTGAAGGCGACAGTACGACCTGAAAACGCGGTCTCCCCCTTTTTAGGCTAACTTGCGACAAAACCGAAATTCTATAAATAACCTCCGCGAAAAACTTGACGCTGATTCCCCAATGTACACGTTGTCAAGGATTCAGCCATACTCAGGTCTACTGCAAGTAGCCTCGCTGTGTGAAATTCGCCGGAAAACACATGACGCGAGAGTGTAGTGCCGCGAAAGAATCCCCAGCGATATGCAACAACTGCAGGGGGATACATCCAGCTAATTATCAAGGCTGCAAAGTCGCGAAGTTGTTGCAAAAATGACAGGATCAATTCAAAACGATGCCTTTTAAAAACGCAGGGCCAGCGAGTACGAGAAATCATAACAGCGGTCCAACTCCAAAGCTTTTAAAGAAGGCAAAGATAGCAACTGCCGTGATGGCCACTAAAATCGCCAATAACAACAACGTCAAAAATAACAATGCGCAAGTGAAAAGTGCAAAAACTTACGCGCAAATACCGACGCGAGGAAATTCGACCAACTGTGAATCACCTGATCCTGCCTCAAATGTTTTCTCAGTAATTCTCAAGAGACTAGAAGAACTGACTAAAACAAATAAGAGAATAGTAGAACGGCTTCTCAATCTCGAAGCAGATCTGTGTAACTAATCATGACAAAGAAGCTCAATATCCTTGCGTGGAATGCCAACGGTCTACAGAAAAGGCTTGATGAACTAAATATTTTTATTCAGGAAAAAGCAGTTGATATACGAGGGTTTGCTAAAAAGTTTCCGACCGCAAAGTAAAGATAGCGGCACTCGTCAATAAAAGCTAGTGAATGCTAGATGTGCATCTTTTGAAAATTACTTACCGAAGTTTCAGTCATTTTGGACGCGCAGTTTTTAGTTGACAGTCGTTTGAGTGAGTCGATGTGAGTGTTTTTTGTCAAAATGGAAAAAATTGAGTATCGAGCTGTTATTACTCGTAAATTCTTGTTTTTGAAAGGCAATATGCCTACGCAAATCAAAAATGAGTTGGACTCTGTGTATGGGGTCTCTGCACCATCATTTACCACAGTGAAATTTTGGGCAACTGAGTTTAAACGTGGCCGTAAGAGCTTGGGAGATGATGAACGTTCGAATGAACATTTCCAATGCTCTGTTGGCGCAGTTTAGGCGCAATAAATCCGAGTTTTGGCGCCGATTAATTACTGTAGATGAAACTTGGATACACCATTATACGCCGCCCGAAACAAAAATCCAGGCAAAACGGTGGACTGCAAAGGGCGAGCCGTCTCCAAAACAAGCAAAAACTGCTTTTTCGGCTGGGAAAGTGATGGCGACTGTTTTTGTGGCAGAAAAACGGCCACAATTGCAGAAAAAGAAAATCCTGTTTCACCAAGACAACGCGCCATCTCACACCTCAGCGGTTGCCATGGCGAAAATCCATGAATTACGGTTTGAACAGCATGACCATCCGCCTTATTCACCAGACCTAGCCCCAAGCGACTTGTTTTTGTTCCCTCATCTAAAAACTGCGCTCGGAGGACAGAGATTTTCGTCAAATGAGGAGGCAATCACCTTCGTAATCGTGAACAATTATTTTGCAGAGAAGAACGCCAAGTACTATTTGGACGGCTTAGAGAGATGGGAGCATAGCTGGGAGAAGTGTGTAGAGTTACAAAGAGCCTATGCAGAAAAATAAAAAAAAAATACAACGCTCATATATCATGTTCTAGTTGACTAAGGTTTCGATTCTTAAAATCTCGGTATTCATACGAAGCACAGTAAGTTTCAGGCATCATCCTGAAAGTTGCAAAAATTAAATCGTGCTTAGAATAAACCTGGGCTGAAAGCTAAGAGTATTGAGGAGAAACAGGTCAAAAAATGCTGATGCGGCTGTAAAATGAGTTGGATTATCAGAGTTAATTATCACTAGGCCGAATGTGTTTATTTTTTCCAAGAATTCTTTTAAGCCCTCTGTAAGGCGGTCTATCACAATTATAGTCGCTACAAATAATTATTTCAGAATAAAGCGGTGAAAATTCTTCAAGCACACTAAAAATTGCGAAAAGTTGACGTTAGAGTGTGGCCTATAGACAACACCAAGCAGACATTTGTTTCCACTAGAAACAGTAATTTCCGCGAAACACTAGTCAATGGGAGAATCGGGCCAAGACTTACTAACAAATTTGTATTTATATAAAACACCTGTTGATGCATTCATATAGCAGTTCCAGCACCCACTCGATTATACCTATCAGCACGAATCAGTTTGTAGCCGCTTAATCCATACAGAGCATCCACAATATTGCGCGGAAACCAAGTCTCCGAAACGCATACTACATCGATATCTGTCCCTTGAAACATATTTCTGAATTCCTCAATCTTAGGATACAGACTCTATGCATTAATAAGGCCGATACATTGTTTACAAAAATATAAAGCAAGACACGCAAATTGTTGTTGAGATTCAAGTTTTCTTTGCATTTGAGTTTTGGCGGTAGATGCATTAGCGGGACCGCCAATGGTAGGTCTATTGTTTAACATTCTAAACCTCTCAAATATGTGGAATTAACACTCTGGGTCGCTTTTAGATCGTCCGTAAATTACGGTAAGTCCAGTGATTTTACACATTTCAATAAATTAATATTTTCCTGTCCTTTCTATCGGAAGTTCCATACGCCAATGTATCATATCATTCAACACTGCAAATCGCCGACCTTTTAAACTTCACGCAATATGCCAATTTATGGCGGCGTTTGAATTTCAAATGCCGTTCGAAACGGCCACCGATTAGATGCTCATATTTAATTGATCAATCCATCAGCAATACGAGAACGAGTTTATGGCAAACAAAATCACAACGGAAGTGTTTTTATATCCACAACCACTAGATACAATGATTTTAACTACACAAAAGGAAAAGAGGAAAAGAAATCGAAAACCATAAAATGAATTGACTGTCTACTGACCGACATGTCAGACGAAAATCCTTAGAGATCGACGCAGAGACATGTCCAAATGCAAATTTAATCAAGAAACTTTGTTCACTCCATTTAGATAAAGTACGAAACTTAATGCTCGAATGACAGTCAGCCAGCCCCATAAACTTTCGTCGATATACTTTTACTTGTATACCAGGATTCGTATAGGATTCCATAGATACTCAGTTGTCTATATGTAGGGTACGGTAAGTGACTGGATATTGGTGAGCGGCCCCAATATCCCTTTAGCTTCACCAAATTAATTAATATCGATGTCCTTTTGGAATTCACAATTCTCTGATCCAATTTCCGATGACAACAGCAGTAGTAGCACATCAGTATCAAATAGACAGATGGATAGCATACAGCGTTGGTAAATTTGAATGGATAATACTTGGAGTGGGCATAGATTGGGGGGGCTGATGTGTAGGCCGAATGCCTTTGATTACCAATTCATTTGTCATCCAATATTCATTTTTGGTCAAGGGACCGATTGTATGGGTTTGCAGGACATTTTCTTCATCTCACCTCATAACAGAGGCCTCTCCCTCGACCCACCGACCGACTGGCAACCACCCCTTTTCCATTATAATTGCCTGGCATTTTATTAACTTCTGAATAATGATAATCGTCATAATTATTCGGGGATAGCTGGTCGCATACTGTTTGCGGTTGAAATATGGTTACACAGTACGAGTTAACCGTAGGCACAGGATGCCGATACGGAAAGTGGATGTGACATATGAATATGTGAAATTCCTAGAATACACGATTAAGTTTTTCGCAGAACGAGGGTGGTTAAGTTTTACGTTCGCATTGGGACTCCAGCATTCTGGAATTATTATTTCATGATTAACACTAAAACCTGTTGGGTAGTTGGCCAGTTGTTCAGTTGGGCCATTGGATTATTGTAGGCATTGGTTACTTACCACTTTAAGCAGCGGAAGCCTGGTGTTGTTCGGGTCTCAGTGGTAACATCCATCTTCTGTCATCACAGGTAGTACTTTGCACCAAAGCAACTGACCATCCGGTAGACAATGGATATGAGATAAATTATTATTTATTCATGCTGGCTGAGTTGCTGTTGGATATCAAATGGAAGAGTAGACTCTTGGCTCAGTATATCACTTATTTAATGGTTTCTGATTATATGTATGCATGCACCAAATCAACAGGGAGCCTATGTTTGGATATGGGCCTCGTCACATAGCTTTGATAAGGTAGGACAAGCAGAAGAAATGCAAATAAAGAGGATGGTTTCTTGCCTGACACCTATCATAGAGGTTATTCCAATTTCAACTAATTCTTGACGCACTGTCATTTAAACAAAAAAAAAAAAAAAACACAAACTTTGACCTCATTTTAGGCCTTACGGAGAGTTTTTCTTTCGAAAGATATCACTACGCAGGGGCATGTAGATTATTGAGTTTACCAAGGAAATTTTCAGGCTAAGGGGACTACTACCAGGCCAGTCTAAGGCAAAGATCCCTGGTTGGTTGGTCAATGTATTTGCTGGATATGGCTCATATGACATAATTTTCTAAGATATACAAACAAAGATGAACTTGCCTTCGAACTAATGTTTCACGAAATCAACGGAGTATTGCCTGGAAATGCTCCTTACTGGCTTAACATATGACTTGTAGGATCAGACCATCAGTGAATTTCCTTAGGCCAAACTGTAAGAAAAGGCTGACGTGAACGTCCTTAGCCAAACTTTCCAAATAGTGCATTTGGGAGATTCCAAGTTATTCCACAAGATAAATCTACATGACTGGAGCGTATTGGAAGCTAGCAACTTATTGCTTGAAAGAGTATCTACAGATACGCGAATTTTTGGGAGCACTACTTTTCCTTGAGATATAATGCCAAATACGCCTGTCGTCATGTGAATTTCGTGAGAGGAAGTAACGTTGCGACCGTAGACTTACGTTCATTCCTCTCAGAGAGTGGTTTTTCAATCTTTGGGAAGTAGACTTGAAGCAAAGCATTCAGGGTTTCCTTATGGCGAGTGTGATTGTGCCATCTGGTTTCATTAAAAATCCCATGCAATTAGAATGATCTTGGGAGAGGGCTCTGTGGAGTCGTGCTACATCTCGCAGATAGCCAGCCAGGGGATTTTCTTTGATCTTCGCAACACTTGGCTGTAAAAGTTTAAAAGGGATCTATTTTGTTTCCAAGTTCGGGTGAATTTGGCTTTGTTAAAAAGCTTTCTCACTTTTTTCCGAATGATTCCTAGGTCTTCATTCCACCATGGTACGCACCGCTTTACCTTGCAGCTGTTTTTAAAAGAGGAGAGAATGATGTCGTTTAGCCGGGATTGTGCCTCGATTGTATCCACTGTTGTTAGTGAGCTTGACAACAGCAAGTCAGCTTTGACCGCTAAATTTTCGCGATATGTTCTTCAGTTCGTATGTATGTTGTCATGTCGGATCAGAGCGTGTTCGGTGTTGCGTCATGATGTCAATATACATGATGTGCATGTGATCTGCTAAAGATGACTCATCAGACACGTGCTAGCCTTCCACGATATTTTGTAAAAAAAGGAGAAGAGAGAGTGAGGCCTGCAACCTCCTTTCTAAGGAGTTTCTAAATGCGGATTTGTTTCCTCTATTTAGTATAACTAGATTTTTGCTATAAAGAAACTCTGCCCACTTTCTGGTTTTACTTATTAAACCAAAATTCTTACAATTGTTTGCCTATGGCTCTTGGATAAGTCCAAGAGCGATGTTCTCTTCACCATATCGCTAGTTAAAGGTGTCCTGCAGTACGTTCAGGAGGGGTGCAAAATCAAGATTCCGTACTCTTCAGCGTTTCATGTCACCTCGATGATGAACAGCACCCTGTTCAGAAGCACCATCTCGTCTATCTCTCGAGTAGCCGCAGAGCTGGTGAATGCTTTTAAACGTCATTTAAGCAAAGAAAATTTATACATTTTTTTGTTAGGCTTGAAGAAATGCTCATGAAAATCAAATTCTGGCAATTGTATGGTGGTGATTTTGGGAGGGGCGAAGGGCTAAAGGCGTCAAAAAATTGGACGCGGTCACGTCATTTGACCAAAGCTGATTTTTGTCATATGAGTAGTTCGTGTTATTATATTGTATATAACGCAGCAAACTAGCGATACCACCGAATGTCGCTATGCGTTCTCTAGGCTTAGAGATAAAAAGATATATGAGAATATACGTCCATATCTCGCTTATCTGCACGATAAATCCGACTCGGTGTGCTACGAGGATAAAACAAAAACAAGCGTCATGGTTTCTATCCAGCAGGAAGGCCTCCCTACAGACGTTACCAGTCTCAGGAAACTTTATATAAAGCATCACGAGATTTTCAATACGCCCCCACAAAAAGTTGCAGACGATCTTGCCGCTCTTCGCCACTATGTACACTCTAAAAGAGTCTCACACCTCCAACGCAGTCGCCTTGACCATGATAAATTTTTTCAACCCTAAAAAGTCATGCAAAAACCTCCCTCTCACCTTCTATTACCAGAACGTAAGAGGACTGCGTTCTAAGACCAACTCCGTTTTGCGTCAAGCCCATGCTCTCCCATTTGATATCTACTCTCTGACTGAAACTAATCTTATCCCCAACATAAAAACCAGGAGTTATTCCCTCTTTCTTTTAATCTTTTTCTTGATGATGATCGCACACCCCCCTTGATTGAATCCCCTTGTCGAGGTGTCCTACTGGCCATTCACAACAGCTTTAACTCCTCTCTCGTTGCAAGTTCATCTTCTCCCAAGCTCGACTTTATGTCTACACTTACTCGTAGATGCTTGTACGTTATGTGTTGTTACATTCTTCCGGCGCAACCTATCGAATCCTACCAACTTGCTATTGCAGCAATTAACAATTTGATCGACTTATCAGAATCGCTTGCTGATATCATTATCTTCGGCGATTTTAATCTGCCTCAGCTGAAGTGGACTCCATCTGAAGACCTATCTTTTTTCATTGCTTCCAATCCCATTTCTACTAAGGAATGCCTATTCTTAGATCGGCTAACAGACTCTAGTCTATGCCAAGTCAGTGGCATTTCCAACTATATGGAAAGGCAATTAGACCTTATCTTCACAATTGACCCCATCAACTCCTCAGTATCGTGTTGTCCCCTATCTCTTTCAGCTATTGATAACTTTCATCTTCCACTTCTTCTTTCATTTTTTCAAAACCGTCCTCTTCAGTTGCCTTCCCACGCAATTCACTCTTTTTACAATTTTCACAAAGCTAATTTCCGTAAAATTAATACCTATCTAAGCAGTGCTTCTTTTGAGTTTACCAATCTATCTCTGGTTGATGCCCTCTCCATTTTTTACAGAGAAATATTCAAATCCATCTCCCTTTATGTGCCTTACTCCCGCCATAAAATTTCTTCTACATCCCCTCCTTGGTATAATCGTAGACTTCGCTCTCTACGAAACAAAAGAAACAAGTTATGGGCGGTATTCCTTCGCACCCACTCTTCTTCCGACTATTCAAATTATCTAGGTACATATCTTCATTTCATTGAACTCTATAACTCTCTCTATCAGCGCTACCTGAATAGTGCGCAAACCAATCTCATAAATGACCCCAAGTCCTTGTTTCAATTTGTCAATTGCAAAAGTAAGACTGATGGTTATTCTTTCTCCCTCGCTTTTGAAACCAAATCTTCAAGTGATCTTCCTACCATCGCCAACTTTTTGCTACATTTTTCAAACAATCACTTGCCAACAACTCCTTCTTACCAGATCCTTCTTACTTCAATGATCTACCAAAATTCACCGCTGGTCCCTTTCTCACTCAAAATTTCGGTCCCGTAGTTATTGAAGAAAAGTTACTAAACCTTAAGGATGAATTTGTACATGGCCCAGATGGGCTCCCCGCCGTGTTTCTTTAAAAATGCTCTTCCAACCTGTCTCTACCCCTTTCCTACCTTTTTCGTCTATCGCTTACACAGGGAGAATTTCTCCAGATTTGGAAGACCTCTTTTAATAATCCCGATACACAAAAAGGGATCTAAGCATGAAGTTACCAATTATCGTCCTATTGCTAAACTCTCTCATATACCCAAACTCTTTGAAAGCATTTTATACGAAGCGTTAAGCTTCAAATGCAAGCCTTTTATTTCACACCGACAACATGGTTTTCCAAAAGGTAGATCAACTACCACAATTTTAATTGAATTCGTGTCTTTTGCTCTCTCAGCCTTAGAAAATGGCAAAGAAATCGATGTTATCGCAACTGATTTCACTAAAGCATTTAATAAGATATCTCATAAATTGATCCTTTTCAAATTGTCTGCTCTCGGCTTTGAGCCTCTCTTTTTAAAATGGATTTCTTCTTACCTGGTAAACCGATATTATAGTGTTCGGCTTAGATCCGCCCTTTCTGTTCCATTCCTGGCCTCATCTGGAGTTCCACAAGGCAGTCATCTTGGCCCTCTTCTCTTCATTCTTACTATCAACGATGTTGAGAGTGTCATTAAGCACTCCTCCCTCTCCCTTTACGCTGACGACACAAAATTTTTTAAATCTATTTCCTCTCCCCAGGACTCTACCCTTCTTCAAGAAGACCTTGATCGGTTTTCAATCTGGTGCCTCAAAAACTGCCTAGAACTTAATATAGCCAAATGTCAATTTATAACCTTCTCACGTAAATGCATCCCGTCTCCTCCCCACTTTATTTTCTATATGGTCAACCAATTCCCCTGGTTCAGTCTTTTCAAGACCTTGGCATATTATTCGACAGTGAGCTTAATTTCCGTTCGCATATCGATAAGATGATCCTCAAAGCTAACTCACCACTTGGCTTTATTAAACGGTGGTCCAAGGAATTTTCCAACCTGTATGTAACCAGATCTCTTTATATTACCTTTGTTCGCCCCCCGCTTGAGTATGCCAGTCAAGCTTGGTCCCCCTTTCACCGGGTTCATGTTTCCCGAATCGAGGGTATTCAACATCGATTCCTCCGATTTGCCCTCCATGGCCTGCCATGGAATGACCCTTTAATCTTACCTCCCTATCAAGACCGCCTCAAACTTCTAAATATGAATTCGTTAGAAGAACGTAGGAATATTGCTGACGTTCTTTTCATTCATCGTCTTCTCTCAGGTTCCATCGACTGTGCATCCATTTTGAACTCCATTTCCTTCAATACCAACCCCCGCAATCTACGTTGTCCTCGTCTCTTCTATCTACCGGTCCACTGCACCTCTTATGGCTCCAACGAACCTATCTCCCGAATGCTCCGAAAGGTCAACTCGAACCTCTCCGTTTTTCATTTCCACCTGAGCACTCCTCGTCTTAAACAAGATCTCCTCCTTGGTCACTAGCTCTTAAGTCTTTCTGTTAGTTTTCAAGTTAGATTAAGCTTGTATTAAGCCAATAAATGGGGGCCTCAGCCCCCACCAAAATTAAAATTAAAATTAAAATTAAATTAAAATTAAATTAAATTATATATAGGGTCCGCCATCTAACGTTTTTTTTTCAACAACAGGGCGCAAAACATCGAGTTTAGCTTCGGCTGTGTGGCACGTAGCGCCGTCCTGTTGAAACCAAATGTTGCCAATATCCTCCTCTTTAATTTTTGAACAAAAATTCGTTCAATATGGCCCGATAACGATCGCCATTGACTGTAACGGCCATTCCTTGCTCATTTTCAAAGGAAAATGGCCCAATTATGCCTCTGGACCAAAATCCGCACCAAACAGTGACTCGTTTTGGGTGTATCGGCTTTTCAATGTATGCGTGCGGGTTTTCTGTGCCCCAAATGCGACAATTTTGCTTGTTTACATACCCGCCAAGATCAAAATGAGCTTCATCTGAAAAGATGATTTTTTTGGCAAAATCGGCATCATAATTTTCAAAGTAATGTTGCAATATTTCCCAGCATTGTTCAAGCGTATACACAACCATATTCGTTCAGCGGAAGGATAAAACTAATTATCTGTCAAATCAGACATGAGTTAAGTGTTACCATTCACGAAATAAGCACTAGTTGAAAAAAAAAAAACGTTAGATGGCGGATCCTATAGTAATATACGACTGCCAGACGCTTTGTTTTATTACGCCCTGTCTACCGTGCTTTCCACGTATCAATGCGGAGAAGAGTATACGAGCGGAGAGAGAGAAGAGACTTTAGTCCAAATCTTATACAATAGTTAAAGGCCCGCTGTGTAACCAAGGGCTGCGACCTTTACTGTTTGGATTAATTTTCAATCTCTCTGGTTTGTTCTTCCCAACCGCTGCCTTTTATACTAAATTTTATCCAAAATTCTGTTTGTCTAGTTACGCAATAGCTTCAGTACAAAATAATTCCCACGATGCATTTTTCATTTATTGATAAGATTTGCATTTAATTGTTCCAAGTGTCCCAGTTGGTTATCCTTTCGTGTCAGCGCCCATGATCGTTCGTACGATCATACAACGGCTTGCTGTTGATACTTAATGCCTGCACTGTGTTGTTAATATTGAGTCGGCATTTTGCCTTTGACTCATATATCACACTTCGGGGTGAATGCATTGGATTGTTTACAAGTGTTTCGCTTGTGACAGCGTAAAGTGGATTCTCCACTGGGTTAGGACGTCGGTATGGGAATCACTCGATTATGGGTGTGAATTATGATGTACTTGTTGCTATTGGAAGATGCATGTGTTGCTTATGAAGTGAGAATATAGTAGTGTAGCGGAGTACTACAACTTTAGCCGGGACCGAAACGGTGCCAGACGTTCTCAAACCTGCATAAATATGAAGGTCGGTAACTTAATAGGAGCAAGGCTAATTTTTTTTTTAAATATTTAATTGAAATCTCCCTGAGTAATTATTCACAATTGCAAGACAAAAACCGATCGATACTCAAATCATGTGCGAAACAGGCATTTTATAGGCATTTTTCATCGAAACTATCAAAGAAAATTAATTCTTATGGACTTCATCTTCAGATGTTCAGATACAGACGTTATTGTTATCAAGTTAGGTAACATGGAACATTTAAAGAGCTCCTTGAACATTTCGATGGAGGTTGGCGTTGGCAATTCGCAACGATTTGAAATGTCTCAAAATTGTTTAATTCTATGGAAAGGTCTTTGTGTAACTATTTACTAGGGTTTCTTGCGACAACCGGGGTTGCGATTACAATGCTGCCTTTTAAAGAAAAGGAAAACAAAGACCTTTTAAGCAACTGCAGAAGTCCGAAAAGTATCAGAATGCATTTATTGAATTTGGTAATTTAGGTGTACAAGGGTCGAGGCAAAAATCTTTTGAAATATTGGGGGAGTTTGTATGGCGTTTGTACAATATCCAGGTTTTAAATTATGTCAATAAATCCAGATATAAAATATTTACAAGGACAAACGAGTATAACACAATTTCCGTCAATGATGATTTCCATATTAAGTTTAGGAATTTTGGCGCTGGAAATTTGGCGCCATGTAAATCGGAGCTGTGGCAACATGTTTTACGCTCGCATCACATTTCTAATATTTGGAGAAATGAACACTTAAAAACTCCAACTAATTTATCGCCAATTGAAAATGGATGGGTGGAAACTAATTGTTCAATTGTTTCGATGGTGATCAGTTACCTACTCTGGTTAAAGACGATATAATACAACCTTCTGTTTTGAATGATGAAATCGAGAATTCAGGTACTTACATTATGTAGTATATTAAAAAAGCTTTTATTGCTAACAAATGTATATACCATGCTAACTAATAAAACTCTTCAATTATATTATATTTAGGCGATGATGTATCTGAACCTGATGACGAAGAAGATGATTTAGAAATTTAACACGGGTACTATACGGACAGAAACGAATAAAATTTGGAAACTTAAAAGTAAAAAAAAAAAGTATTTTCATTATTCATGTAAATTTTTTTTATTTGCTTTAAAACTGTGTTTTTATTAAATTCATTCATAATTACAAAAAATAAAAAAAATTATTTGGGTTCCCATTCTTTCCTCAACTTCTTTCGAATATCCTTCATAAGGTTGGTGACAGTTACATACGTGATCTTTTTGGACGCTCTTTTCCATTTAGCACTTAAATCTTTTACGTCCTTTGCACAC
The DNA here is from genome assembly GCA_963966105.1 of Volucella zonaria. Lineage (NCBI taxonomy): Eukaryota > Metazoa > Arthropoda > Insecta > Diptera > Syrphidae > Volucella > Volucella zonaria. Next base: position 12,087,863 of record OZ014530.1, read on the forward strand.
TGCTCACTTTTGTTTAATTTAGCTTTGACCAAAGCCCAATACCTTTCAATGGGATGGCACTGTGGAACATTGGGTGGATTCATGTCTTTTGGGACAAAGTCGACAAGAAAGCTCAACGTCGCATGAGCATAGTGAGCTGAAGCTAAATCTGGCCAAAATAATGTAGAACCCTCGTGTTTGTTTAAGAAAGGAATCAAGCGTTTTTTTAGGCACTCGTTAATGTACACTTCTCCGTTCATTGTTCCCGTTATAATAAACGATGAGCTTCTGTGTCCACATTGGCAAATGGCCTGCCAAACGAGAGATTTTGACCCGAATTTTTCCATCCCAATCGATGTTGTTGATTGCGGAAGAATCTCAGCTTCAAACGAGTTGTAAAATTGCGCACCTGGAAGAGTTGTAAAGTCGGCTTTGACATAAGTTTCGTCATCCAAAACCAAGCACGCTTTCTTGTTACCGATCAACTCGAATAGCTTTCGGGCTCGTGTTTTTATGACTTTATTTTGCTTTTCAGTAACTTTTGGTATTTTTTTGTTTTTCTCGTGTTTTTAGACCGTTACGATATTTTTAGATCTTTGTACCATTGTTTGGTTGGTATTACATTTCCGAGCAACATCTCTGGATGACATAGTCCGTTTTTTTACGATAGTACCCACTATTTTCCTGTCCAAATTTGTATCATGTGCTTCACTTTTAGCTGCACTTTTCTGTTTTCGCTTAACTGTCAACGTCTCCAAATATCGTTTAATAACAGAATCCACTGTACTGCGTGCTATGTTTAAATTTTTTGCGATGAAATGGTTTGGACGCGAAGTATTTTCGAGTCATTTTTCGATGATCTTTTTACGGCGTTCCTCTTGACTCATATTTTATAAATATTTTAAACAGCCCCGAACTAAAATCAATAACAAACTGAAACTAGAGAATTTACAGGCCAATTTGGGTACAAAATGGGATACAGCCCGTATTAAAATTTACAGATTTTATTCGTTTCAGGCTTTAGAACCTGAAGTTCTTTTATATCCACTTTCTACCTTTTCTTTAAAATGATTTATTTGATTTAATAAAATGAAATTGTTAGTTATTTGAAGCACAGTTATTTTATTTTATGGTCGATGAAGAAATACAATGCATTTTTAATTGAAACCGATTCTTCCTAAAAAAAACAAGGGATTTGTTTCGGAGCTGTCGATTCTTTTTCAAGTATCTTCTATTCTATTGGATGTATGAAAATTTTACATATATGCTTTTTTATTGAAAATTAAATTTTCTATAAGATGAAGTCCTATCACGTTACCGACACTTATATTTATGCAGGTTTGAGCCCGTCTGGCACCTTTTCGGACCCGACTAATGTGTCTGGCAGTGGTATATTACTATATATTGGGTCTACAAGTAAGTTTCCAGCGTTTTTTTTCCAAAATTTGAAGTTTTATTATGAAAACATAGTTACAATGCTTTATTCAAAGTATCGTCCATCGGAAGCTACAACTTTCCCCCATCTTTCAGGCAATTTATGAATTCCGGACCAAAAAAATTTCTCGTCTTTCGAGCCCAAGAACGTATCGAACCAATTTTTGATTTCCTCTACTGAGCGGAAGCGTATTCCCGTAAGAGCGTTCTGCATCGAACGAAATAAGTGGTAGTCAGATGGTGCCAAGTCTGGACTGTAAGGCGGGCGAGGCAGAATTTCCCATCCACTATTTTCAAATAGTTTTTCACCGAAACCGCAACATGTGGCCGAGCGTTGTCGTGATGAAAAATGACGGACTCATGCCTGGTCTCATATTCTGGCCGTTTTTCTTTTAGTGCCCGCTTCAAACGAATTAGTTGGGTTCGATATAATGGTCCTTTGATGGTTTCACCACTCGGAAGCAGTTCGTAGTATACGACACCCTTTTGATCCCACCATATGCAGAGCATGACCTTATTCACGTGAATATTTCGTTTCGGCGTCGATTGGGCGGGCTCGCCGGGCTTTGTATATGATTTTCTGCCTTTAGGATTATCATAATAAATGATTTATTTTTATACCGCTGCAGTAACATTTCGGACATGCAAAATCGCCGTTCGACGTCTCTTGGCTTCAATTCGTACGGCACCCAGTTTCCAACCTTTTGAATGAATCCCAGTGCTTTTAGGCGCAGCGAAACGGCTTGTTGCGTGACGCCCAATGATGCAGCAAGTTCTTCTTGGATCTGACACGGATCCTCATCCAGTAAAGCGTCCAATTCCTTGTTTTCAAAACTTTTCGGCTTTTCGGGGCGATCTTTGTCTTCAACTCCAAAATCACCACTTTTGAACCGTTTGAACCACTCGCGGCACGTCGATTCACCAATACATTCCGCCTCGTAAGTTTCCGAAAGCAAGCGATAGGCCTCAGCCGCACTTTTCTTCATATTAAAGAATAAAAGCCGCGCTTCCCGCAAATGACGTTTATTTGGCTGGAAACTTGCCATGATTTTGCTCGATAAAATGTACGACACGATGGAACTGCTCAAATATAACGCTGCAAAGTTGTTGACAGATACAAAACCTACAAATAAAACACATGGGGTCTGACATTTCTGCCCGGGATCCACTGGTGGGGCCATCTCTGACAAACGCTGGAAACTTACTTGTAGACCCAATATAATAACACGAACTACTCATATGACAAAAATCAAATGATGTGACCGTTCTGGGTGGTGAAGTTAATGCTTTAGGCCATGTTGCCGTGCTGTACTGTGGATTTTGAAGTTGAGGGTACAGCTTCTCCGCTTTCTGGTAGTACAGCATTTGCGTCGTACTCGGCATGTTTTGGGTCGCTGATTTAGACCTCTGTTTGGCTGTCTAGTCCGAGATTTTGAGGATGAGCTTGATCTGACTAAGTCGATACGAGACCAGACCCTTCAACTCTACGAGCCACTTTATAGCGCTTTTATTTATTGTGAAGACCAGATTGGCGATATCCCTATCGTTCGATCTTTGCAGAATTCTCCACGTTCTTGTGTTGAGTTCTTTGTTTAAGCCATCAAGAATTGCCAGTATTCTATCGCTAGCTAGTGTGGTACTTTGTAGAAAGATCCCACTGATGGTATGTGGTTTCAGAAGATTTTCTTTCTCGACAAGTATCACCCCTAATCCACATCTCTCTTTGAGCTTAACGAAGTTGTTCTTCATCCAGTGGAAGCATCCGCATAAGCGATCAAACGCAAACCGGTTTTGAAAATCGCACCGCGGAACGCTGGCTTTATTTCCTCATCACGAAGCTCGATCATGATATCCATGATCCTCACTTGTATCTCAACCATTTGGTGACTTGATATAGCTCATTATAATACTATACGAGACGTTGACGATGGTAGCGTTCCCAGTGCGAACTCGTTTCGCTTCGGAATGGAGAGGGGTGTCGTCCTCGGATCGCAGGCGCTTCACCTCGGGACCTTTTTTTTCTTTCGAATAAGTTCGGGCGTGCTCGCACGTTGTTCTGTTGGCTTGAAAATAATGTGCTTGGACTCAGTGGTGCCACTTTGCTAGAGGTCTTTCATACGTCTGTCTTATTAGACTGTATTTCGTCCAATAGAGTCCTAAGTAGAGACCAGTTCTCTTCAAAGTCCTCCATCTCCGAAACAATGCTTGATGAATACGTTCCATTGGCAGATGTCATGTCGGCATCGGCGGGGTGTTCTAAAACATCCCTACTTGATGATGCGATTGTAGAGGAAATGGTCTATGTTATTTTTGAAATTGATTTATTGATTGTAATTCCCACGAGTAGACGAGATAAACTGTCGCCCGTGGTCTACCCGTGAAACCACAGGAAGGCTATATTTAAGTCAGAGGTCACCTGGTATCCGAAGTTAGTAAACTAGCGACTAAGCACTCTCTTAGCCATGCATTCTTCAGCTCTTGCTGTTCCATCACTGGAATAGGGATTTTTTAACATCCTGTTCCACTCTGACACACCTCCTCCTTTACCCGGTCTTGGGATCGACAGGATACTTGAGTGCCATTCGCATACAAGCATCCAGGCGGAGTTGATGTTTAGTATCAATATACGCACTTTGCCAGTGAAACATTTACTTATCTTTCTACGGAAGAGTAAGGAAATTCTGTAAAAGGATCATACAATAGACAATGGATTAATTCTGTGTTTAATGCGTGGTACGACTCGAGCTACAGAGAGATAGTCAGGAAGAGATAATTGTTTTTCAGTCAAACAAGTGCAACCCGATAGAAGAAAACTAAAATAAGTTAAAACGAGTCAGGAATACGGGGGTAACTATTAGACCTACAACTGGGGCAACAAATACTAAACCGTCCGAAAGTTTGTGGAAGTTCATTGTGGTTCGTCAAAAGCATTAGAAAATCTGGCTCATTTTTCTTCCCAGGGCCCATTTGTAATGATATTTTATTTGTTGGCTCTTTGAACAACCACTGCGCAAACTTTTTTATCGACCTCACCGTTAAGGCTTCTCTCTGAATAACTCCTAACACAGAATCTTCTGTCTCCTGATATACAGTCATTCCCTTGCGTCACTCTTTTCTAAGATTCTGACAGCAATCTAAGTGATATAGAATATTGCTTCAATTATCTGTACTCAATACACAAGGTGATCCAAGTCTTGAACATTGAAAAAGAAATCAACAATTTTGAGGCAGACGTTTTGCGACCAACAATTCAATTCTGGAGATGGTCATGTGGCCGTTATCATTTTTCCAACTTAACGTCGTCAATCATACATCTTCAAATAAACTTTCCGTGAAATTAGGGCCCAACTTTTTTTCATTTCTAACAAAATGCCAGCCAATTCACATTATGACATTACTTTTGCCCTACATTGTATAAGGCTTTCGTTCGTCAAAAATTGCGGTACATTGCCTACTTTTGGACAAATACTCATAGAGCATATCTGCACTTGGAAGCTTGGATTCGGAACAGCGCGATAATCGTAAATCTATTGCAATTTTTACTCCACCAGTTCTCCCTATTGCGATATAGCACAAGTGGTCTGGCGCTAAAGTCCGGAATGGATCAGGATCTCAGCCAACATGACTCTCCAGCTAGCGGGGTCTTTAGTCATCTACTTCCAATTGCGCACACGATTTTGGCTAGGGTCCTCTTCCACTTGTGTTCGTAACTTAAGATAAGATCGTCCTCGACTGTGTTATCCACCTGACTCCCATCGATCTCCTAGCGGCACAAAGGGAGTACGTCCACGAAAACAAGGCGGAAATCGGATTGGAAGCTGCAATCAACCAAGCAGAGCAGCAAACGATACGGAAGTGGCAAGAGCGCTGGATCTCGGAAAGCAGAGGAAAGTGGACAGCGAAGCTGATAAGAAATGTGGCTGAGTGGAAAGATCGGAAATACCGGGAGGTCAATTACTTCGTCACTCAGTTCCTCACCGGACACGGAAATTTCAAAGCCTTTTTACATAGGATCGGCAAAACGGATAGCCCAGCCTAGATGATGTACGTCACACATTTTTTGCCTGCAGAAGATGGGAAGCCCAACGCACAGCACTCGAAAACAGCATTGGTGCCTTCAACCCAGCAAACATAGCGGATAAAATGCTGACGAGTGACCTGAACAGGGGAAGAATTTGCCAGTTTGTGGAAGATATTCTCAGAAGAAAGAAAGATAAGAAGAACAGTACGGGAAAAGCACGTAAACCCGAAAGGGTATAGGATCACAGCCCCTTGAAATAACGCGAAGAGTGGTCCCAGGGGGTTGTGTCAGAAGCCACAAAGTTGGCAGGAGTTTTAGTCCATATCATCTGAAAGCATGCGGAGAGTGCCGGACACATGGGGATGGTCAATGCCAACGGACCTCCTTATGGTGCGTAAGGCATTTCTCCTCCCGCCAAAAGGAAAAGAAAAAACCTGGGTTAAAGTCGAAAACTTTCCGGCCCGGGGCGCTTATGTCCATGCGTTCGAGGTGATATAGCCATCTAAGCTGGGTCATTCGAGCCTTTCCGACCAGATCAGTGTCGCTGTGCAGTCCATACAATTCGCTGTTAAACATTGATTTAAATGGGAAAGGGTCTGTGTTCATACTTAGTGTTCAAGCTTCGGCGCCTAGATCAGGGTCCTGTATCAAATCTTTTTAGTTGATCAATAGAGACCCTTACTACTCCTTTACCTTCTAAGGTCAGAGAAGCAACTATTAGCAAGCGTGATTTTTCGCTTGATTTTTGCGCTGGTTGTCGGAGTTGATAGCGGAGTTGTAGCTAACTATCGTGACGTTTTGCCATACGAGTCAATAGCATATACCTCCTTTTCCTTCGTTGGTCGTTAAACCTACCTTTACTACCATAGTCACAAGCGCTGTGCTCTTCCAATTATGACATTGCGTCTGCATATAAAACGGCTTCTGAAAGATGCTGCCTGTGAAGTTGGCTTGCGAGTTTCGCATAATTCTTTCAAAGAGGATGTTTGAACGAATGTTAACACATTGCTTTGTGTCAGTCCTTTCTGATACTGAAGGCCCCGGCTTTGTCGCTACCGACCTTGATGGAGCAGCATACATTTAACATCGTAATCTCGCACATTTGAATGAGCTTGGCAGACATGCAAAAGCTAGACATGGTTCTATGGACGCTTTCGTAAGCGGCTTTGAAATCAATGAAAAGGTGGCGTGTATCGATTTGAAACTTTCGGTTTTTCCTAGATGAAAACTTGATCTATCGTGGTCTTTCCTGGCCTAAAACCACAGTGACAGGGTCTGACCAGACTGCTGCAGAAGGGTCTTAGGCGTATACGGCAGATTGGATTTTGTAAACGATGTTAAGGAGACTTATGCCCCTGTAGTTGGGGCAGTTCAGGGGATCTCCCTTCTTTAATATCGGAATGCCGAGGTTCCATTCGTCAGGCATATTTTCGCCGACCTGCCCCAGAGCTCCGTTCCGTCTCCGACACTCTTTTTAGTTCTAATGATCTCTTGTCTGCTACTTCTAATCCAATATATTACTTAGCTGATGACAGCACTCTCTGCTTTTCATATTCGTTCCCAGGCTCACGCCCCTGCTCTTTGGCTGTAGAATGGGAACGGAAGTGTATGTTAAGCTCATTAAATTCTGATATAAACAGCATAACTAATTGGGGAACCACTAACAGAGTAGAATTTAATGCTTACAAAACACAATGCTGTCGTTAAAGCGAAATTGAAACACCCAGCCATAATCCATGGATGGCACTTACATCGTTGAAACCATAAAACTTTCCATCCCCGGTATGTGTGTCAGTGAAAAATTACGTTGGAATGAAAATATATTCTGTATCCTCAATAATGCTGCGAAATGTCTAGGTTTCCTCAAGCGATGTAAGAAATATTTTACCCTCTCTGATCTGGCCACAATATTGGATTGGAGTACAATGCCCACATCTGGTCAGGTGCTCCTAAAACCTCTTTGCACCTGCCAAATAGGATTCAAAACCATGCGATAAGACTCATAGATGATGCTGATATCACCCAGTCAATTAACAACTGAGAACACCGACGAAATGTCTCCTGTCTCACCGTGCTTTATCTCTATCTCCACCACCAGTGCTCCATTGAAATCGGCATCAGCATTCCGCCCATTCAAACTTTCAACCGTAACACCCGTCGCGCTACGAATACTCATCAGTATACCCTCAAGCCCATTTTCGGACGTACTCACAATTACCGTGATATGTTCCTAAATCGTACAACTCCTTAATGGAATGCCCTGCCGATCTCTGTATTTCCTGGTCGTTATAACTTGCAAACATTTAAAAACAATGTACATCGGTACCTGTCCTTTCTTCTCCCTAAATTTCCTTCGCCCGCACTGTGTACAAACATTTTAAGGGTACACAAAGCCCTTGAGCGCGTACTCATTATATAAAAAAAGATTCTCAGGACGGACTTTGGTTTTACTGCGGGGCTGCCCTCTGACCTTACAACTGTGGAAGTTTTGTTTTATATTTTGATAACATCCCGAACTAAGGCTCTTCCTTTTTAATTCTGAGAAGCCTTTGTTCATCCTTTCGTTTCTATTCGTAGAGCTTGCGAAGCCCCTCTCGTTCTTGGAGGGCCGCTATGTTCATCCGATATTTTTCCAAGTTCACCTGTCTGCATTGTCATCGAACTAAGGGTTCCTTTGTTGGGGCATGTTGAAATGCAGAACATCAGAGGCGGCCTGTCTGATTGCTCAATGGCAGTGCTGCCACTAGACTTCTACGTTCGATGCTGACGGAATGGATTTCTCGGGATTTTGGAACTGGTGGTCTCTCGCGATTGTAACTTTCTTTGTACTGTTACGGATATTCACAACTCTATCTTGGCTGTAACAGTCGAGGAAAATTTGGACATCCAAAACACTGAAGAAGCGCCATGAGTCGTTGGAGATATAATAGATTTGATTGACGGTTTTTTGATCAGGAGTAAGTCAGGTCCTTTTATGAATATTAAAGTGCATCCCGCAGCAAATTCAATAAGCCATTGTCCGTCCACTGTCTTACTAAAGACGCCCTCCTTTCCTATCTTGGTTTTAAAATCAGCAAGCACGTTTTCACGACATACTTAGGGCATTACTTGTAGGTTTCATCGAGAACCTCGTGGAAGCAATCTATAATAAGGTCGTCTTTCTCCTCTGACGGGACATGAACGTTTATGAGGCTTATGTTAGTGAATTTACCAATTAAGCGAATCGTCGTTTAGCCTTCGCTTACATTCCTGAAGCTTAAGACTGGTTCCCTCTTACGGTGATCCGCATTGCGACTGCTGTTTTTGTCGCGTCGTTTGTCTGTATCATATCGTATCATATCATAGTTTTGTCCGGTCCATCCCATCGCACTTCTTGGATGTCTCTTTTGTAGTACTCGAGCGTCTCTGCTAGTTGTTCGGGTGCACGCAGTCTGTTAATGGTTCGAAAATTTCACGTACAGATCCGAGGATCGTTGTCCTTGAATTGTTTCCCAGGGACATCAACAGTGAAGCCGCTATTAGCTGGCTCGTTATATTTTTTAAACTCCTCCGTATAGGGTTGTGAGCCCTATGAGGACGTAAGCTAATATTATTCTATAGGTTGGACATGCCCCTGCCATTTTAGCCTGCATGAGTATAGATTTACCACGGAACACCACGGGGAGGTAAGTTAAGCACTACGCTACGAACTTAAATGTTACGCCACTGTCAATCCAAGTTATAGGACAGCCAGTAGTTACGAGTACTCAAGCAGATTTTGTTCACTGCTAGCGGTCGATGAAGTACTATCGCTCTACGGAAATGTTGTCTGAACCTGCTGCCTTGCTGTTTTTGAAAACTTTAGTAGCGTTTGTGATCAATTATCGAGTTGTGCTTCCTTTATAACCAGTTTAGAGGCCTTTATATTGCGACTAGTCAACAAGACGACGGACTTACGAATTTGAGAACTTGGACGCAGATGCCTATCTCCGTATTTGAGTCTAACATTTTGATAGCTGTTTTGCCCGTCATCGCAGGATTCATTGAGGGTTATAATATTGACTCATATACTACTCGTAACTAGGAATTTAGCTGATGCTTTTCTAAACACTTTTGTTTTCATGATTGCTACTGGGAATCCCTGCTGAACTGAATTGGACAATGCCACAACCGAATTGAGTGACACCCAAAAATAAAACTCATCCCGTTCGCTCCAAATCGAATTTGTCAATCTGCGGGGTTCCTACTTTGTCCAGGCTCCCGAAATAAACTCTCCTGATAATTTCAAAACGTTAACTATTCCCCTGATCCAGATATAATTATATTACTCTCCTCGAAATTCCCAGCACGCCAGTTGGCAAGGGTATGGCTTTCGAAAACAAAATTATACATTCGCTAATGATTGGCAGGAAAAAACAATTTAAAGGAAATCAGCTTATTAAGGCTTCCGGCCAATGCTCTCGTTAACCGGTCACGCAATAAAATCGGGCAAGAATGTCAACCGCCATAACTAATGAGTTGGCATTATTTTAATTCCCACAATTTTCCACAGCCAACCTGAGCTGGAAAAAGGATCAAAAAAAAAGGAGAGCAAATGTTCTTCATGAGGCCCGGAGCTGTTTTAAACTAAAAATTACATCCGAGGATGAAACACGTCAGAGAACTTCTTTAGTGTTGGGGCAATTCCTTCGTTTAAACTTATACAAAAAGTCTAACACGTACAAGAATCTAGAATCTGGGTTGCATAGTTTTTACCTCCAAAGTTTTGTGTTAATTAAGAATCCTTGAGGTACTCTTACAAACTAATGAGCAGCATTTGTATGTGGTTACATAGGGAGTTATGTAATTTACTTTAAAATATATTATTTCTTTGTGGTCCTGAAGTCGTATGATTTCTGTTCTTTGGTGCAGATGCAGGCAGTAATTTACTGGACAGATATTCCTGGGTTGCACCTATTTCAATTCCCTTTATCGTTCTTGGGTCATATTTTACATTTCGACATTTAGCATGGCAAAGATTTTGGGAGTTTTTACTACGAATCGATACGAAAGGACTTACGAGGTAGCCGTATAGAAAAGGTATGAAAATTGCTCTCTAGAGGAAATCCCTTCCACTTGCAGACGATTTATTTCATACTGAAAGAGTTCTCCATGTATTTTGGTTTCTTGCTTTCAGGAATATAGAAAATATAGCAAACTGGGCATCTTTGAACTCACATAAGTACACGGTATGGAATATTTGAATTACGAGTCGTTGCATGGTTAAGGGTATCTTTGGGGTAGTGCTTTGATGATGGGGCAAAATAAACAAATCGATTGCTTATTTGAACTTTAATATTTGAAATAGTAAATTGCTCGTACAGAGGCAAAATCAGTTTAATTGGTTTCATCTCTATATGCGTACATGTAGCTATACTTCAACCTTAATTAGATTGATATATAATACTAGTGGAAAATAATCTGACAATCGCATTCTGCAAGGTACGAGCAATTAGCAAGACATCAAAAGCAAAAGAACTGCCGAAAGTACTCCGTTTGAAATGTAATGCTCCCATAGTTGGATGTCGAAAAGCTGTAATCGCAAGAGACCGCTAGAAACTTCTTCGTACACCGTACACCGTAAAACACCAATGATAATGCTGTCCATGAGCTGCGAGAGAAACTGCCACAAAGGAACCACTGGCTTGACGATGGTACGGGTACAAGTAGTATATAAGCAGCTACACTGAGGTTTGGACTTTTGCGGACTGTATTACGGCGATGATGGTCAAACTACCGCTGTCAGGCAGAATGAACCACTCACTCTGGACGAAGACCACAGAGAATCGCCTATAAAATTTCCAGCTGATTTTTTTTATTTGGGAAGTAAGGCACTTTGACCTAAAAGATCTTTCCCAACTAGTTGGTCCATATCAGTCCGGTTTCATTGTACGAAAGACCACCATGGATTAATTATGCGTAACCAACGACTTGTCCAGAACGACACAATTGACAACGACTTCGCCTATTTTGGCTCCCCAGTTACAAGCAGCATCAATAAAAATCACACGCAAAACTACTCCTGCCAATCGCTGTTTCTTTGAGCTCAGAAGGTAATTGAGTAACAGTTTGGGTGAGCATCATAGCTGGCTGCTTGGACTGTAATTTAGATCAGTATCCCTGACTTATCTTACACATTTGTGAAATCTTTTAATTCCAAAAACCTTCAATCAAAATGCGTGAATGTATCTCTATCCACGTTGGTCAAGCTGGTGTCCAGATTGGTAAGTAACGCCTGCTGGGAGTTGTACTGCTTGGAGCATGGAAACTAACCTGATGGTCAGATGCAATCAGACAAGACTGTCGGAGGAGGTGATGATTCATTCAACACTTTCTTCAGCGAGACTGGTGCTGGCAAGAATATTCCCCTAGCCGTTTTCGTCAATTTAGAACCAACTGTAATCGATGAAGTCCGTAGCGGAACCTCCCGCCAGTTGTTCCATCCAGAGCAATTGATCACCGGTAACGAAAACGCTGCCAACAACTGCGCTCGTGCTCATTCCACCATTGGAGACGAAAACGTCGACTTGGTCTTGGACAGGATCCGTAAATTGGCTGACTAATTTAGCGGACTTCAAGGCTTCCTGATCTTTCACTCCTTCGATGGTGGTACCGATTCAGGATTCACCTCCCTCTTGATGGAACGTCTTCCCCCGCGCTGTGTACGAACATTTTAAGGGTACAAAACCCCTTAAGCGCGCGCTAATTATAAAAAAAAAAAAAATCTGTTTATTACGGTTTGAAATTCGCCATCTACCCAGCCCCACAAGTGTCGACTGATGTTATTGATCCCTACTACTCTATCTTGACTATCCACACAACAGGAACTTGGACATTGAACGACCAACCTACACCAACTTGAATCATTTGATTGGCCAGATTGTATCATCATCACTGCTTCATCTACTTAACTAAATTCCAAACTAACTGGGGACCATACCCACGCATCCACTTCCTTCTGGCCACCTATGCTCCAGTCGAAATCACCAACGCTTGTTTCGAACCAGCCAACCAGATGGTTGATTGCGGTCCTTGTCATGGCAAAAAACATGGCTTGCTGCATGTTGTACGATGGTGATGTTGTGCTCACGAATGTCGGCGCTGCCATTACTACCATCAAGACCAAGCGTACCATACAATTCGTCGACTTGTGTCCAACTGGTTTCAAGGTCGGTATCAACTACCAGCCCCAACTTTTGTACCTGGTGGTGATTTGGCCAAGGTTCAACACCGTCTGCATGTTATCCAACACCACAGCCATTGCTGAAGCCTGGGTTCGTCTTGTCCACAAGTTCGACTTGATGTATGCCAAGCGTGCTTTCGTTCATTGATGTGTCGGCGAAGATATGGAAGAGACCCGTGAAGATTCGGCCGAACTCGAGAAGGATTCCGAAGAAATCGGCATGGACTCCGGTGACGGCGAAGGCGAAGATACTGAAGAATGTTAAGCCTGTTCCTCAAATCTTTAGAATCATGAGATTGAAATAAAATAAATAAAAGAGCCCTCTATCGCAAAACCAAACTGGGTTTGTACAAGCCCCTAATCATCCTGATCCCGTTTAATGGCAAAGAGGCTTCGATATTGTCGAAATTGAATTAAGAAGCACTTTGGCAAGATACTGCGCGTGATTTTCAGTCTCATTCCCGTAATGGAGGAGTAGATTCAAACAAGAACTATACGGGCTGTACAGTGACATCAGCTTGTATGGCTTCAGACAGTTGTAATAGAAGTGCGCCACTGATTCATCCTCCACTTCAGCTCTGAATTTCCTACAGAAGTCATTGTAAGGAATACCCAGTCGTTGCATGAGTCTTCAAATAGCACAGTTTCTCATGAGTTTAGAGATAGTTCTTCTCCTGGGATTGATCAGCTATCTCGACAATTTGGGATCGAGTTTAAGCCTTAGAGAGTGCTTGAAAGTGTGTCATAAGTTTGAGGAAGTTCTATGCGACGTTCGAGTGAATCGGAACTCTTCAGTGTCTGTACTTGTGCTGCTTTGCCATTTCGTTGAGAGATTTTTTTTTATTTTTATTTTTTAATTTGCGCGCGCTCAAGCGATTTAAATACCCTTAAAATGTTTGCACACAGCGCGGGCGAAAGAAAATCAGGGAGGATAGAAGGAGAGGTACCGGTGAACGTTGGTTTTAAATGTTTGAAGGTTATAATGAATTCCCTAGTCAGGGCATTCCATAAGCGAGTTGTATGGCTTAGGAATGAATCACGATATTTTAGAATATGTCTGAAAGTGGACTTGAGGGTATACTGATGAGCATTCATAACGAGGCGAGGTTTGAACTGGCGGAATACTATTGACGATATCTATGGAGCACTGGTGGCGAAAATGGAATATCCATTGTTTGAGTGATATTATAAGCTTTATCGCACGGTTTTGAATCCTATCTAGCAGGTGCGGAGATGTTTTTGGCACATCCGACCAGATGTGGGCATTGGACTCCAATTTCGGGCGGATATATGCTTTCTATATTGAGGCCCGATCAGAGAGGGTGAAGTATTTCTTACATCGCTTGAGGAAACCTAGAACACCGAATATGTGGTCATTCCAACGTAAGTTGTCATAGACACATATACCGAGAATGGAAAGTTTATCGATTTCGACGATGCAAGTGCCATCCCTGGATAACGGGTGGGTGTTCAAATTTCGCTTTAACGACAACAGACAGCATTGTGTTTTGGAAGCATTAAATTCTACTCTGTAAGTGGTTCCCCAATTAGTTATGCTGTTAATATGGAAATTTAATGAGCTTGTCATACGCTGCCGTGCCCGTTCTGCAGCCAAAGAGCAGGGACGTGGGAGGCTCCGACAGTCATCGAGGTAATGATCTTCGAAGTTGGGGATCTGATCGCTGCTTGCTCAATCTTATACGGATGTAGGCCCGAAACCAACTGCAAAATAATCTGAGTTGACTCTGGCGAGGCCCACTTAAGCTGATCGACACCGAATCGACATTTCTCGGTCTACTTCGATACTGGCCGCTACGGCGACTATATTTTCTTCATTTCGCACCAATCTCTGTCTGGTTGGTGGCTTAAGATCCAAAGGATTATACTCATGCCCAAACTTTTCCACAGTGCGACGAATTGCCTGTACATTGAAGCCATTATGGCGATCTACCTCACCACGAAATTCACGTTGCGTATTTACAACTGAGCCGGAATCTCGATAATATTTTTATAATTTCTGCACATTCAGCAAGCGTAAAACGATGCGTGATGAAATGGCAAACCTTATTGCATATTTTGACAGCTGGATGTTATTGGTAACTTTAGCAGCTGCTGAAACTGTTGCTTCTTCTGCGATATGCTTACCAAATACCACCTCGATTTAAGCTGTAAAAGCAGTAGACAGTAGCAGCACAGATGTATTTCTTTATCATCCTTATTATCTGCCTACATAAGGTGTTCCAACAAGAGGTGTCATTACCTCTCTGGTGGTATTACCCCTCTAGTTTCTACAATCCGTCAGAATTCCCCTTTGCTGGAAGCTTATGATCGTCCCTATCTTGATTTCTGCGGGAGTTACTGATTTTCCCACGCAATGTTGGGCCCCTGGATAGGATTTGTCCACTACTGAGGTCACTAAAATCTAAGTTTGGTTACTGGATCTTCATTGATCCGACTTCGTGTGTCTTGCAACAGTCAAGGGTGATGATTTCCTTCTTCGATACCAGTATGCTGCAAAAAAACTTTTCCACAGCATTCCTGTCGTCATCTTAGCATAGATATCAGATAATGCTGCTCATTGTTTCTACAAGCAAAGTGGACCCTTAGTTATTGGCGTATTTGGGAATCTCCATTCCTGCCAACATTGATCCAACTAATGTTTTACTTTTGGTGGGGGCTGAGGCCCCCATTTATTGGCTTAATACCAGCTTAATCTAACCTAAAAACTGGGACTAAAAACTAACAGAAAGACTTAAGAGCTAAGGACCAAGGAAGCGATGGAGGAGATCTTGTTTGAGATGAGGAGTGCTCAGGTGGAAATCAAAAAGGGAGAGGCTTGAGTTGACCTTTCGGAGCATTCGGGAGATTGGTTCGTTGAAGCCCTAAGAGGAAGGGGGACCAAGCTTGACTGGAATACTCAAGTAGGAGGCAAACAAAGGTAATATAGAGAGATCTGGTTACATACGGGTTGGAAAATTTCTTGGACCACGGTTTAATAAAGCCAAGTGATGAGTTGGCTTTGAGGATCATCTTATCGATATGCGAACGGAAATTAAGCTCACAGTCGAATAATATGCCAACGTCTTGAAAAGACTGAACCAGGAGAATTGGTTGACCATAGTGAAGGTAAAGTCAGGGA
This sequence comes from Volucella zonaria, assembly GCA_963966105.1. Classification (NCBI taxonomy): domain Eukaryota; kingdom Metazoa; phylum Arthropoda; class Insecta; order Diptera; family Syrphidae; genus Volucella; species Volucella zonaria. The sequence continues at coordinate 12,103,637 of OZ014530.1, forward strand.
GGAGACGACTTGCATTTACGTGAGAAGGTATAGATTGACATTTGGCTATATTAAGTTCTAGGCAGTTTTTGAGGCACCAGATTGAAAACCGATCAAGGTCTTCTTGAAGAAGGGCAGAGTCCAGGAGAGAGGAAAAATGATTTAAAAAATGTTGTGTCGTCATGGTAAAGGGAGAGGGAGGAGTGTTTAATGACACTCTCAACATCGTTGACAGTAAGAATGAAGAGAAGAGGGCCAAGATGACTGCCTTGTGGAACTCCAGATGAGGCCAGAAATGGAATAGAAAGGGCGTATCTAAACCGAGCACTATAATAATGGGATATCAGGTAAGAAGAAACCCATTTTAATAAAGGAGATGAGATATCTTATCAAACGATTTAGTGAAATCAGTTTGCGATAACATCGATTTCTTTGCCATTTTCTAAGGCTGAGAAAGCAAAAAACACGAATTCAATTAGGTTTGTGGTAGTTGATCTACCTTTTAGAAAACCATGTTGTCGGGGTGAAATAAAAGGCTTACATTTGAAGCTTAAGGCTTCGTATAAAATGCTTTCAAAGAGCTTGGATATTTGAGAGAGTTTAGCAATGGGACGATAATTGGTAACTTCATGCTTAGATCCTTTTTTGTGTATCGGGATTATAAAGAGGTCTTCCAAATCTGGGAAAATTCTCCCTGTGTAAGGGATAGACGAAAAGGCAGGAAACGGGTAGAGGAAGGTAGGTTGGCCCGTCTGGGCCAGGTACAAATTCATTTTTAAGATTTAGTAACTTTTCTTCAATAACAGCATAACTACATACTTCATCATTGAAGTAAGAGGGATCTGGTATGAAGGAGTTGTTTGCAAATGATTGATTGAAAAATGTAGCAAAAAAGTTGGAGATGGTAGGAGGATCACATAAAGAATTTTTTTCGAAATTGAGGGGGAAGGATAACCATCGTCTTACTTTTGCAATTGACAAATTGAAGAAAGGACTTGAGGTAATTTATGAGATTGGTTTGCGCATTATTCAGGTAGCGTTGATAGAGAGAGTTATAGAGTTCAATGAAATGAAGATATATGAATGTTGCCTGAAAAATTTCCGACCGCAACGTAAAGATAGCGGCATTCATCAATAAGAGCTAGTGAATGCTAGTTGTGCATCTTTTGTTACTTACCGAAGTTTCAGTCATTTTGGATGCGCAGTTTTTAATTGATAGTCGTTTGGGTGAGTAAATTCTTGTAAATTCTTGTTTTTGAAAGGCAATATGCCTACGCAAATCAAAAATGAGTTGGACTCTGTATATGGGGACTCTGAACCATCATTTACCACAGTGAAACTTTGGGCAGCTGAATTTAAACGTGGCCGTAAGAGCTTGGGAGATGATGAACGTTCGGGACGCCCAAACACTGCAACCACTGACGATAACATTGCTAAAGTTCACCAAATGGTGTTAGACGACCGCCGAATTAAAGTGAGAGAAATAGTAGATTTATGAAAATGTTCAAAGAACGTGTTTGTTACATATTAAATCAAGATTTAGGCATGAGAAAGCTGTCCGCGCGTTGGATGCCGCGTTTGCTTACGTTAGACCAAAAATGTGTTCGAATGAATATTTCCAACGCTCTGTTGGCGCAGTTTAGGCGCAATAAATCCGAGTTTTGGCGCCGACTAATTACTGTAGATGAAACTTGGATACACCATTATACGCCGCCCGAAACAAAAATCCAGGCAAAACGGTGGACTGCAAAGGGCGAGCCGGCTCCAAAAAAAGCAAAAACTGTTTTTTCGGTTGGGAAAGTGATGGCGACTGGGATAGTAAAGGAGTTATCTTAATCGATTACCTTCAAAATAGAAAACTCATTATAGGAGCATACTACGCATCATTACTTGCCAAGCTGAAGGCAGAAATTGCGGAAAATCGGCCACATTTGCAGAAAAAGGAAATCCTGTTTCACCAAGACAACGCACCGTTTCATACCTCAGCGGTTGCCATGGCGATAATCCATGAATTACGGTTTGAACTGCTTGACCATCCGCCTTATTCACCAGATCTAGCCCCAGGCGACTTCTTTTTGTTCCCTCATCTAAAAACTGTGATCGGAGGACAGAGATTTTGGTCAAATGAGGAGACAATCACCTTCATGAACAATTATTTTGCAGATAAAAACGCCATTTGGACGGGTTAGGGAGATGGGTGCATCGCTGGGAGAAGTGTGTAGAGTTACAAGGAGACTATGTAGAAAAATAAAAAAAAAAATTGAGAAAAAATGCTCGATCGGAAACATTACAGATAACCCTGATATACCTAAATAATTTTATAGTGCGAAGGAATACCGCCCATAACTTGGTTCTTTGTTTCGTGGAGAGCGAAGTCTACAATTGTACGGGCTTGAATGGTTTCTGTTGACGGTTGCAATATGAAGGCATATGAAAACTACTGCGACATGGTGATCGATTTCTTATACTCTGTCGGCTCCACCATTTGCTTCGGCGATGTAGGAGAAAGTCTCTGAAGCGATTGATCGTACAGTAATCGATATGGTTTGGTTCGAGCCTCCTATAAGTTGAGACCAAAAGTTCAAATAATGACTAGGCGATCAGTATTGCAAAAGTTCCAAGAACGTGATTTTCCCTCACTTTGTCGCTTTCTTCTTGCGCTTAAATCCTCCACCACAAAAATGCTGTCCCTATAGCGTTTGGTTATAAGGGCTTTTAAGTAGCTGTAGAAATTGTATGTCATCGCAATCGTTGCAATAGGACAATACGACGTAAGGTTAATTTCTGGTACGTTTTTGAATAGATGGCTCTCCGATAACCGTTTAACAATTCAGTAAGTAAGTGCGACCCCGTTGAAAGTAGACCCCATCTCCACTATAGACATATCTTGTTAAAAGAAAAATATATTGCCTAACAAAATATCCTCTACAAATTGTCCTATAAAAAACGAGGATACGACTATGTATAGTACATCATGTAACAGGATTTCTAACCCCATAAATAAGTAAGAAGAACGCACTGAAAATGCTCGTAAACAACTGTGCCACAGGCAAAGGCCATACAGCCGTACAGTCGTACAGCTGTAGAGCCATCCAAAAACCAAAAAGCAAAATCCCAAATATACAAAATCCAAATGTACTCTAGGACAGAAAAACTGCAAATCCCACTGGTCATAACTCACGGCTAGGCACACATAATAAATCCAAATTTATGCAATCTAAAATGCGTACTTCCCATTATGTACGAGAGTATCTACATATATATACTACGAATGTTTGTATGTGTTTACGAGTGACCTTCCAACTCTCCCATTGCACTGACCATACATCTTACATTTTATCTTCCCCACTTAGCATGGCCTTTAAGTAGAAGAGCAGATAAAAATAAGAAAAATCATCTCGGCAGCCTACGGATACCGGGAGCAAGGACTACGAGTACCACTAAAGACCAACCATGTCAACGAACCCAACGAGGATTACCCCATTCTAAATCTAAATAAGAGCCATGCGTCCCTCTCATTTCATCCATTTTTACTCCGTGGTACTCGTACATATTCCCTTTGAGGGGATGAAACCGCATAAAACGAAGAATTAAAAGGAAACACATAAATACGGCAAAATATAAGGCAAGGCAAAGGTGAGAAAAAAATTAAATACCACTCGGGATAATGTCATTTACTTACGTATCACGGGGTGGCGAGGGGTTCCTTAAAAAGGAGCTCGTGCTGCTCCAAACGGGCTGGTTGCTGTTTCCTTCCAAGTATTTGTTTATATCTAAGTTAAAGAAAAACAAAAAAGGCTACCCTCCACCCTCCCTTACCGTATTTGTTTAGCACATTAAACTTAAACCTTTTTGAGAAATTTTCGGTTGCTTTTACGAATACTTTTCCTTTTGTGCTCGGATGGTCCTTGTACCGCGCACGGGACTGCTATTATGAACGCCAACCAAAGGGAAAGAAAAATTGCTTTTTTTTTTGTTTTTTTTTGGTGTGCTGTTCCCATCGTAATAATCACATGGTCCCAAAACGAAACGTTCTACTAATTTTAGCGCCCCCTCAAAGCCCGAAAGCCTGCGTATGCATTAAGGTGCGAGTATATGTTTGTATACCTAACGGCTATGTAGGGCTTGATTGTGTTTTTTTTTTCGTTTGTGTTTAGAAATATTTATCGCGTTACGTGGAGTTTTTTTAATGCCATGGACCCTGGCAAACCCGCCTAGGCTAACTACAATGAGTGGCGTTTCTTTTGCCATCATGCAAAGGACACAATACAAATTCGAGGCGGCCACCCCCTTCTCAGCCGCCATCGCTGAGTTCTTTTGCGGAATAATTAAAAAATTATTTTACTCTCCATTTGTTGGTGGCGGTGATTACCATTTGAAGCCTCTTGCCGAGAACCTTTAATTAATTTCATTTGAATGCTTAAATTTTACTTTGGCTTCTCTTCAGTTCAGCTGAAGACCATGGTGTGGGTGGCGCTGGGAAATAATTTAATTGCTATTTACTTTTGCGGAATTGCTAAAACCCCACTACCGCGACGACGACAATGCCGACATCGACAACGATAGTGACGTTGAATTTGCATGTTTATTTTGCCTGTTCTTTAGTGTTTTATGGCATTTTTTTCCTCAATCTTCTGGCATTTTTGGCAGAATGTTTTGTTGTTAAGTTTTTTTTGTTTTTTTTTTTTGTTAGCTTGGTAAAATTCTATTGCTTGACTTTGTGTAGAAAGAGATAATTATTGCCGATAAAAACGACAGTAAATGATTTTATTGAGAACATTGTGTACGCGTATATGGCTTTGCTTAAGACGAAATTAAGTATTATTAGGATAAACATGTATAATAGTACCCCCCGCCGAGAAGGGTTCATTAACACGGGTGGTAAATGGCCTTTGGAACAAGAGAATCAACACACAAAAAGAGGTTTTTATTTCCGATATAAACATACGAGAGTATAGTATTTGTACATACATTTACCACGTGCCGATCAGGCTACACAATGACGGAAATATTTAAGGATAATAGCAACAGGAATTCACAAGAGAGAGCGTTTTTCCGGTTCCTAACGTACAGTTCATATATGGAAAATACAAGATTTAATGGAATTGTCGTGTAGCCAAACTCAACAAAGACGTGCTTTCAGAGCGTATCCCTACCGCGAAATACTCACACAATAATCGAAAAAGTGATTAGAAATAAGAAGCCAAACGCTGCTGGAGGGAGTTGAGGATAATCAATCCAAATCAGTGAAAGATGGAAGCTATGGGAGCAATTTGGCAGGAAGTCTTCAATACGAATGACACCATATATGGTATTTCCTACCTGACGAAGCCAACTTTGATCCAAAATCTGAGACTTTATCGATTCCTATTTCGATGGTATGATGAATACCAGTTTTGGGATTTCAAAATGAATCAAAACGACACGGTCGCTTTGAAGCTATAACTTCAGTAAACTCGGAAAAAGTTAACCTCAAGACAGGCGATGGCAATGTGATGAATGATACAACGTGCAAGTTGGAGTTTTCTAAATGACAAGAGATGTCATTTTAAGCCATTGCCTAATGACATCGGTTTCCCTCGCTCTTAAGAGTAATTTTGAAAAAATTGATTTTATCTGAGGTTAGGTTAGGTAAAAGTGGCTGTTGGAAAGACCAACCTACTTAGAACTGTGATCCTCCTACTCTTGGAACCAATTTAACCTTATGACGAAGCGTAGGAGACTGTTAACGTCTATATTCTTTAGATCGCTTAAGTCATTTTGGAAGGAAGCTTCTAAATGGGAATGTAGAGAGTAGATGGAAGATTGTCTCCTCCTCCTCCTCGTCCATGCAGCTTCCACAGAAATCATTTGTAAAGACGCCAAGCCTTCTTGCATGCTTGCCTAAAAGGAAGTGTCCAGTGATGACACCTATGATGGCGCTGAGATGTTTCCTGTTTAAAAAAATCAAACTCTTAGAGCGATTCAGATCCGTCTTTGGCCAGATCTATTTGGTCGCTAGACACGTTGGTCCAACAGTCCACCTAAGGTATGATCTTTAATCAGCATCCAGCTTTAATAATAATGTGATTGTTAGGCCGATGATACACATTTCCGGAAGAATAGGTAGAGTGGTTCCAATTTTGAGGAGTTCATCGGCCGTACAGTTCCCTAGAATGTCTTTGTGGCCCGGCATCCAGCAAAAGTGAAGGTTGAACTGTCCTGAAATCTCCATAAGAGATGATCGGCATTTAAGGGCGGTTTTCCAATTTAGTGAGACTGACTCCAGGGACTTGATAGCTGCCTGACGATCCGAAAAGATGCGGATATACTTTGCAGATATCACGTTTTTCTTCAGCCAGGACAGAGCTCCTTTAACCGCCAAAATTTTCACCTGAAACGCCCTACAGTGATTTGGAAGACAGAAGGATAGCCTTAGATTTAGCTTATCTGAGAAAACACAGCCACCAACCCCGCTATCGATTTTAGATTCATCTGTGTAAAAGTGGATTGACTTTTCCTCCATGAAAGCATCTTCCATCCAGAAGGATCTAGAGGGGAAGCTTACATGGAAGTCTTTGTCAAACCAAAGTTCAGCAATGGGGTAATCGATGTTCTCTGTGAGGACTCCTAGTATATTAAGAATATTCGAGTGGCCAAATAAATTATACTAGATGGAGTGAAAAGTGACATCCTTGACCGCCAGAATGCGCTGCTACTGCAAAAAAGGTTATGGTGTCTTGAAGTCCGTTCATATTTAGGCAGTCATGCCAAATTTCAGTGCCACACTGTCTTTAGTTTTGTTTTGACAGCTGATTTTTGTTGACGCGTTTGGCATCATGTTGAGTATGGACAAAAACGATTTTCGTTCTCTCACAAAACATTATTTTTTGAGAAGCAAAACGGCAAAGGAAACAAAAGAAAAGTTGGATAAATATTATGGGGCTAATGCTTCGCCAAATTACACCGTCAAATATTGATTTCGAGAGATTCGCGGTGGCCGCAACTCCACTACAGATCAAATCCGCAGCGGCAGGCCCTCCGATGCGGTTACAGAGGACAATGTCATGACAAAATATATGAAATGGTGTTGGCTGACCGGAAAGTGAAGGTGCGCGAGCTAGCAGATACCACAAAGATTAGTGCTGAGGGCACACGCCATATTTTGGGCAATATTCTGCATATGAAAAAGTTATCCTGCCGCTGGGTGCCGCGCATGCTCACTCCTGACCAAAAAGACGAACGCGAGAGTACTTCGAAAGAGTGTTTGGACTTGCTGATGCGGAATCGGGCGGACTTTTGGCGTCGATTGGTAACTGGATTTGGATCCCTCGGACCATTATCTCTTCCCAAACCTCAAAAGATGACTCATCAATAAAAAATTCAGCTCACGCGAGGAAATCATCGACGCCACGAAGGAGTATTTTGCAGACCTTCCGGAAAATTACTTTTCGGACGGGATCAAGAAGTTGGAAAATCGCTGGAATAAGTGTATCAAACTAAAAGGGGACTATATTGAATAATATAAAAAAACATTTAAAAAAAAAAATTAATTCTTAAGGAGGTCACTTTTCACTCCGTCTAGTATGCCCACTGTGTAGTCGCTTTAATGCGAATAGCCGCGGTCGCAACTACTTGCCTGCTGAAGATATCGAGGCGTATTAAGTGAAACAGAATATCAAGTGCGCGGAGGGAGGAGAGCGTAGGGCTGCGCTTATACATAGATATGCTGTTCTTTGGACTCTGCTTAGATTATTCCCGTTCATTGCATTGTCTAAGGCAGTCAACCAGACAACAACCCCGTAGGTGAGTATCTGTCTTATGACCGAGATGTACAACCAGCAGGTTAATGCGAAGTTGAAGGCCCCATTTGTTTCCAATAGCGTTTTTGCAAAAGAATTAAGCTACTGTTGGTTATTGTAGAGATCGTTACAGAGCCGTTTCCACCGACTTTCCTTTACAGTAGGAGTGTTGAGCCGTAGACAGAAATCGTGGTTCTATTTTAGATCGTATATGGATAACAATCAGTCGTGCTATAGTTTTCAGAAGGAACGATTTTTTTTTTTTATAATTGGCTCGCGTACAAGTTATTTTGTGTACCCTTAAGATGTTTGCTCATATCGCTGGCGAGGGGAAGTTAGGGAGGGAAAAAAGAGAGATACCGAAGTGGGTTGGTTTTAAATGTTTGCAAGTAATACTGGATAGGAAATGAAGAGCTCGGCGGAGCATTCCATAAGCAAGTTTTACGGCTTAGAAACGAATCACGATATTTCAGAGTACGTCCGAAAGTGGGCTTGTGGGTATACTGATGAGCATTCATAGCGAGATGCGCGTTACGGTTGAAGGTTTGAAGGAGCGGAATGCTACTGGCGATTTCTACGAGACACGAGTCATTTCGTCGGTGTTCGAGGGTGATATTAGCATCATCCATGGGTTTTATCGCACGGTTTTGAATCCTATCTAGCAGGTGCAGAGATATTTTAGTAGCACCTGACCAGATGTGGGCATTGTACTCCAATTTTGGACGGATGAATGCCTTATATATTGTGGCCAGATCAGAGAGGGTGAAATATTTCTTACATCGCTTGAGGAAACCTGAACGTTTCCCAGCATTTTTGACGACATCGAATATGTAGTCATCCCAACGAAGATTGTCATTGACACACATACCGAGAATGGACAGTTTTTCGGTTTCAACGATGCAAAGCTGCGTGTTTGGATTTCGCTTTAACGACAGCAGACAGCACTGTATTTTGGACGCATTAAATTCCACTCTGTTGATTGTCCCCCACTTGGTCTTGCTGTTTATATCGGAACTTAATGTTTTACAGCCGAAGAACATGCACGTGAATCCGGAAACGAATATGAGAGCATAGAGTACTGTCATTAGCAAATCAATATATTGGATTAGAAGTAGCAGACAAGAGATGGTTGATGAAAATTAAAAAGAGTGTTGGAGGCAGAACGGAGCCTTGGGGCACACCAGCATTTATTTTGTGAATATCAGACTTGAAACCGACCAAGACAACTTGAATTGAACGTTCCGAAAGGTAATTTCTAATCCATTGAAGAAAAGAGTAATCGATCCCAAGAGCACGCATTTTCGACAAAAGAAATTGATGCCAAACTCTGCCAAATGCCTTAGAAATAGCAAGTGCAACTATTTTGCTTTCGCCAGATTGGTGTACGCTTTGGTTCCACTTTTCGGTGAGACGTGCCATCAAATCACCAGTGGACCTGTTGCTACGAAAACCGTACTGCCGGTCATAAAAAAGTTTTCGTGTTTCGAGATATTTCCTGAGCTGACGTTTGATCAGCGTTTCCATGACCTTGGAGAGAAAGGACGTAAGTGCAATGGGTCTGTAGGAAGAGAGAGCGGAAAAATTCGCCCTTCTTAAGGACGGGCTGGATAAATGCTGGTTTCCATCTGCTCGGAAAGAGTCCTAAAGAGTAGGATTGGTGAAACATTGTAAACAGTTATTTTGCTAATTAGGAAGAACACCTCTTCAGATGAAGGGGAGATATACCCATTGAAGATTCGACGTACTCAAGTGTAGGCGGGAACAAAGCACAATCTGGGAGTGTTGAGCTAGCCGCAAAGTGTGCAGCAAGCAGATTGGCCTTGTCCAAAGAGCTGACAGCTGGAATGTCATTGTAAATGAGCGTTGGGATGGAGGATGAGGCAGAATTTCTAATATCTTTGACGAACGACCAAAAGTTTTTACTACCTTTGGGACATTGAAGTTTTTTTTTTGTCTCATTTTTAGAATTTTACAGGTTTAAGAAAGACGTTGCAGTCATTTCTGGCCCGTTTGAACTTTTTTCGATTTTCCACTGTTGGGGTGGTCTTGACGGACCGAAAAAACTTTTCTCTAACCCTGACAGCCTCTTTACAGCTCGAGTCGTACCATACCGTTTCTTTTGGTTTGGTACTCTTCATCCGATGCGGCATGAAGTTTCTCATTCCAAAGAGAATGGTGTCTGTGATCATATCAGCAGCGGCATCCACGTCGTTATCGAGGAAACATAACGACCAGTTAAAATTCCTAAAGAAGTTGTTAAGTCCGCTCCAATTGGCTTTCTCGTATTGCCATACGGTTCTTTTAGGAATCTTTTCTCTAACTGTGTGGTGGGTGTACGAGAATTTAGCTGATATGACACAATGGTCCGACGAGCCTAGAGGGGAGAGCACATCAATTCAGTACCTGTCGGGGTGAGAAGTTAAAAACAAGTTCAGAGTATTGGCGGTATGACTATCAACGTCTGGTATTCGTGTGGGCTCATTTACAAGCTGCGTTAAGTTGTTTTCCACAGCGAAGATCTCAACACACCGTCCTTCGGGTGTTGTCTGTTCAGAATGTCGAAACCAGGCAGATAGAAGCCCGTAATAACGATTTCAGTATGAGGATACGGGGATACAATTCTTTGAATGGAATCAGACAGCGCATCAAACTCGTGAAAGGTCGAGTTGCTGTCCGGTTTTGGGCTTCTGTATATAAAGCAGAAGTGGATAATTTGCTTATGGAGATAGAATTCTAACCACATGAAATTGATTTCCGGATTGGAACATGGACCACATTGTGGTGGAGTTTGGTAAGCCACATCATTACGCACGTAAATGGCGAGACCGCTTTGAGAGAAGAAAAGTGGCACTAGTTGCCACTGTCTGTAGTTGCAGACGTGAATGTACGCAGAAAAGTGATTACTTTTTAGGCCGCGTATATTGGCAATATGGACTCTAAATTCCCGAGTCATTATAAAGAAACACAAACACCGGCGTTACTAAGCATAGATGTGAAGTACAAATTCAGAGTTGGTTTACCGAATCAAATTGCTGTTGGTGTTATGCCCTTACAACAATATGAAACAGCACACCAACAAAATTCATACCCACAGCCCGCTATCCATCGCTTGTTACATACACTCAATCACTGTACTCAGCAACGGCAGTGACCGAGTGCAAGCAACAGTACTTATGACCAGTGGCAGGAAGGGTGTGATGCCCGCACTATGAATGTGGATTTCGGTTTTACTGCATTCGCGTGTTGTTGTTGTTTTTTTTTCCTCCACGCGATTAGCGAATTTCACAGTGCACTTGTCGATGCACGCGGGCCGTTAAGGGTTCTAACATTCCGTGTGCAGATCGGAAGATCGTCGTCCTTCAATTGCTTGCGAGGGCTGTCAACAATGAATCCGCCACTATTAGAGGGTATTAACTAGTTGTAATTGGTTGGTTACAGGTGGCCTGCCAAGGGTCCGAACATTCCATGTGCGGATGGGAATTTCGTTGTCCTTTAAACGTTTGCAAGGGTCATCAACAGTGAATCCATCATTCGTCACATCTTTTCAATCTCTTCGGTATAGGGTTGTGAGTCCTATAACGTCGCGGGCTAGTATTGCCCGAGTATGCCCTTGTCATGCAGTTACCGGAAACTAATACTAGGAGGTACAGCAAGCACTTCACTATGAATTTGACCGCTGCGCTTTAGGCCCTAACCAATTTATAGCACAGTGTCCCGTCACCAGGATGATGACTGAGAACATTTGCGCACACCCGACCACGATGAAGTAAGAAGAGTAGTCTTCAACCTTAAGTCCAACAAAGCTACTGAAAACGGCTTAACTTCCGATCTGCCTAAAGCAGCAGGCGATGGTGGGATACGAATAATAAATCAACTCATCCCTAAAGTCGGTGTCGACGAAAGTGTCCCGAATGCAATCGAGATATCAATAAAGAGTTTGCAACTATTGAAGCAGAAGCGCCAAATATGGGTTTGGCGGTCAACGAAGGTGAAGCATAATATACGAGTATGCCTTCAACAAAGAGATTGTATCACGATATGCACCTACAACTTTGAAGTAGCAAGCGACTTTATATCTGACAGCGAAGACTCCAGCTCTGAGATCACGATCTTCCTAATCACTGCCTCTTTGGACTTAGAGACCAATTCAGTAGTAAGGCCCTGTCTCGAATCAGAAGCTCTGACACTGTCAACAGCGGATGAAAATGCTCTCGGCTGGAGAATGAAGACGACGTTTCAACAGCGAAGTGTGCGAGCTGTACTTCGATACCGACCTCGTCGGAAAAGCTTAAATAGCCCAGCTTAGATGATTAAGTCACTTTACATCCATGGACACCAGCGTCCGGGACTGGAAAAATTTCGAGTCCAAGTCGAGATTGAAGGACACAGTAAAGTACGACCTCATCCTAGGTGGCGCACACAAGTGGAAGGGACCTCTGCCAACCTCGAGTGCGTAACTAGCGGCAGTCCACTTTGGAATTCAAACCTTTAGGAAACCTCACATCGGACTTAGATCGATCGAACATCATTCTTATGTCTAACATAGTCCTTGACATTTTGTACCGAGAGATTTGCAAATAAAAGTTTTACCACGAACTCTACTATTATAAAATCGGCAGCCTAAAATTTACAATTTAATGGTTACAGATAGAATGCTTAACAATTACTCAAAACCAGCGCCGTGCTTTTGTTGCCATGCAAAGCCGACTGAAACCTTTACTACATGTACAAGGATTATCGTTTTAATCCCAAAATTAGCACTCAATTGCCTTTGTATTTATTTTTCCTAAATGGTGCGAATATTTTGCAAGCAGTAAACTTTAAATCGATATAAAAGAGCTCTACTTCCAGAGAAGATTATATAATTCCCGTTATCAGGCAATTCATAATTTAGACTTATTTTTTTCACAGCACAGATACGACATTGCATACGTACGTTCATATTATATAATTGCTGGTACATTGCTTTAAACTTGACATAGATTAGCTGATTAAACAAATATCTGTGGACCACTAAAAGGAACATATTCTTTTTTTCTATTAATAGAGTTTCCAAAATTGTAAACTAGACAATCCAAATCAACTAAAATGACAGTAAATGCATTCATTCTGTCTTTTGTTGACGTATACGAATAAAGAAAATAAATCAGTTTTATCTCATTTTATGAATGACAAACAGACAATAGATTTTATTTAGTTGGAAATGATTGTCAAGGTTCGCGATACTAGTTAAGTATATGTAGAGGCGTGCGAATTGAACAGAGATCACTTTCAAACAATCTGCTATAGGAATTCATTCAAGAGTTTGTCTTGGCAGAAGAAATGTTTCGAGTTACCGGAGTTACAACAGTTTTAGTGTTAATCCTGATTTTTGAAAATTCAGAATTGCTAGAGGGGGCCGACAATGTATCTCCGGCATCTGCATCTGCAAAGCAGGATAAGTACATCGATGTGACTCAACATCCCGGGGAGTTGTGCAAGCGACAATGTGTTGAAAACGATCCTAGAGTGTGTTATTTCACTTTCGTCCTAGAACACTATCAAGCCATGGGGGTGTAAGTTCTAAATTTACAATATCCCTGTATTGTGTGTGGTTTGATGGATTTTTTTTTATCAAATTTTTTTTTTATGAAAAAGTGCCTGTGGAAAATGTGCCGATGGTGTGGATGAGGACTGTTACCATCCGCAATGCATTATTGGGGATGGCATTGAAAAAGGAGTCATGAGTATAAATCGAAAGGTGCCAGGACCTGATATACAGGTTTGCAAGAACGACAGGATTATTATCGATGTGGTTAACAATGCGCATGGAACCGCAGCCGGAATACATTGGCATGGACTACATATGCGAGAGACACCCTTCATGGATGGCGTCCCATTTACAACACAGTGTCCCATTCCGTTTGCCACTAGTTTTCGATATTCCTTCTGGGCCACTGAAGCTGGCACGCAATTTTACCATTCCCATTCAGGTAAGGGGTTATGTGATTTACAAATCCAATTGCATTCTATTTATTTGAAATTCCCAGGACACCACAAAGTGAATGGACAGTATGGAGCGTTAATTGTTCGTGAACCAAGAATTAATGACCCTCACTCTAATCAGTATGATGAGGACTTACCAGATCATCATATTGTCATCTCCGATTGGATGCATAATTATGGGGAACAGCTATTCCCAGGTCTGCCATCGTCATCGGGGATATTTCCCAACTCAGTTCTAATCAATGGAAGAGGGACCTACATCAATGTAAATTGTCTCCAATTCTCCAAAGTGATCATATTTAGTTAAGTATCTTTCTTCTTTTAGCCAAAAACATTGGATCAAACGAGGGTTCCGGCGACAATTTATCGAGTAACACCCGGAAAGAGATACAGATTTCGTGTCATCAATAGTTTAAGTCATGCCTGTCCGGTACAACTTCAGGTATCTTCAACCTAAACAGACAGATATATTGTAGTATCTTATGCTTAAATGGACTATTTGTAGGTTGAAAACCACAACATGACAGTCATTGCATCGGATTCGTATAACATTCAGCCCAGTTCGTTTGGCACTCTGGTTACGAATTCCGGTGAAAGATATGACTTTGTTATAACAGTCAACACCGGCCAGAGGGACTTTTGGATTCGAGTAACCGGAATGGGTGTTTGTGCCATCAATCCAACCGAATCATTTGCTCTCCTAAGATCAGAAACAAATGAATCTATTGAAAATGAGCAGATACCACAGCCGCCATACCCCGTCTACAATCAAACATATCCGCCTGGAACAGTAAATTGATTAAAAGTCCTTCATTTCTGTTTTCATTTGAAGAGTATACGTATTCCAGATCTTGAACCATCCGAATGCTACCTGTTTTGATGGCAACAACGACCATTGTGTTACAGAATTGATCGCTCTTGAACAGGATATAGAACTCCTCACCAAAGTACCAGACCAAAAGTTCTTCCTTGCTTTTCACAATTTCCCAGTTGCTAATGCGGAGATATTCGAACCGGGAAAGTATCACCATTTTGTGAGTAAGTAGATACAGCATTTGTTATGTACGAGTAGTAATAGCCTATCGGTCATACAAACAAAACTCTTTTTAGATCTCCAATCCAATCTAACCATAGTGGGTGCAATTAACAACCTTAGTTTGGTCTTTCCACCGTCACCACCTTTAACCCAACCGTCGGACATCAATGAGTCGGAATTTTGTGATGAAATGCAATGGCCGAGCAAATGTATTGGAAATAAACTTTGCGAATGTGTACACAGGCTGAAGATCCGGCAGAACAGCATTGTCGAATTGGTAATTGTTGATGAATCCACTGGTAAGATAGACTTCGTAGTTACTTTTTTCGAGAATCCTATTTTATTTTCGTTTTTTTTTTTTCGTTTGTCTAATGTGCGATTGGTATAATAGCTGTTGGCCGGCTGCATCATCCATTCCATTTACATGGATATCGCTTCATAGTTACTGGACTTGGTCAATACAAATTAGGCAAACGCATGACTATAAGCGATGCAATGCGGATAGAGAAGCAAAAGGGTTTACCTAGGAATTATCGTAATGATAGGCCACCATTTAAGGATACTGTTTCAATACCAAGCACCGGATATGCTATCCTTCGTTTTAGAGCCGATAATCCTGGTAAGCAATTACCACGTACTCGGGCATCTGTCCGAGTCTGTTTATCTTTCGAGAGAATTTTGAATATTTTTGCTTTGCAGGATTTTGGCTAATGCACTGCCATTATGAGTGGCATTTGTCCATTGGCATGGGATTAATTGTACAGGTGGGCACACCCAAGGACATGGTGGCGCCACCAAAAGATTTTCCAAAGTGTGGCAATTATTTGCCAAACATTCGTACGCGCTAATCTGAATTTGGTGGCAGTAGCAGTAAAGGCTCATTTAATTTTGAGTTTTTATTAAAATAAATCGTTTTCTAATCGCACGATAATTGTATTTTCAATTTGGAATTGGGTCGTGGTTAACATTCACTTGACTGTAGATATTCGTATTCCAGAAGGTAATCGCGTTGGAGAGGTGGTTGCACAATTACAGTAGAACAAAGAAATAGTGTAGCAATTGTGTTTTAGTTCTAACAATTTTGAGAAATATTTTGACACGGATTTGTCCAACAAATTATTCTACACGAAATGCCTTTGCCACGGATACTCGTACAAGGAATAAGGGTAATCGCTTTAATTTCACGCTTTTGTTGATTCTAGTCAACAGGGGGAATAATATTTTTTCCTTTGTTGTTTCTTATTTTTTTTTTTGGAATGTTTAATGTATGTGTGTGTAAATATATTTGCTACACCCTGTCGTGGGAATAAATTTTAGTCAGCTAAATTATGTACATGTTCGTTTATTCGGGTAAACAGCACTTAGAGAAGGCAGTAAGCCGTTTCTATTTTGTAGATACTTTGTTCTGGAAATTTATGAAATGGGATTCCCATGGGGATAGCTAGCAAACTGAAGGAGTTTTGATTGTAGGGACTGGGCATGGCCGATATTACTACGTCTTAGGCTCAACTCCTGGAAGTGGTTGTAATTTTTTTGCTTTGAAATTATGAAGATGGAGGGTCTACACTAACGACAAATTCATGCTCCTGATGGTTACCTAGAAAACAATGTATTAGAACCCACTTCTAGCTTGTAGTATTGGGACATATTTGCTGTGTTGAAGGACACACATACGAGTATGTAGATGAAAAAAAAATTAAGAAAACTCATGATATTTACTCAGGTTAATCTTGAACATTCCAATCGATTACAAAGCTTCACTTAAAGTCCATGGGTGGAATGAAATTCTCTGCGGTTTTTGATGTCTGAAGAGTGTCACACACAGAACCTTGCTATTGGGTTTTGACTATTGCTGACATAACCTTCGAAACGAACACAGAATGGCAGAAGTTCGGACTTGCGTCACTTTGTACTATCGCCACCACCAAAAGTAGTAACAAATTGACCCTCACCCAACATGTGTTGAGAAAATATGACAGCAAAATGGAAAGCGGCTGTACTTGGCCTCTGTTTATGCTCGACACGCTATTTCGACTTCTGAAGCTGGAATCGGGGGAGAATTATTTTATAATCGGCGGGGACTTCAACGCTAAACACAGAGATTGGGGAAATAATTTGCCAAATACTAGAGGGAACCTACTACTTGATTGGTGGGGTCAGCACGATGTCATGTACAGACTCGGTCTTAAAGCGACGGATAACCCGTCGTTTCCCAGAGGCGGGTCTTATTTGGATCTACTGCTGTACGACGAACGTATTCGACTGACAGGTACGAATTTACAAACGCTAAACTGTCTGCGCACATTCGTGTATGACAGTGACCATTGCGGTTTAAGCACCGAAATTACAGTTCCCAACGAAATTGCGGAATTGGAGGAGTTTGTCCAAAGATATTCTTACAACTACAGTAAGACTCGATGAACACGCTTCTCCGCAACCATGACAAGTGCGCTCTCCTACATTCCACCCACAGTCCAATAGGAATTTGTCAAACGAGGAGATCGACAATTACCTAAAACAAACGGACGAGACAATTAAACAAACTATGGACGCTACAATACCGCGATATCGACGTACGACTAACGAAGACCTGTTTCGCATTCCTACTATTGACGCACTGCACCGACAGAAAAGTAGACTTCTGACAAGACTCAAGAACTTGTACAGACAGTTAACTGACAGACAAGACCCGGAGATTAGGACACTGAAGGCGTCGATTAAAAATATTCAAACGTTAATAAAAGAGAATTACAGAATTGCTGTAGGTTAGTATTGGAACAACAGGGTTCGGGCTGTAAACACCAGCAACCGGAATATGTTCCCGCAAATAAATAAACTATTTCGGAGGAAAAATCAAAACGACCTTCAGTGTCTTAAAATAGCCCGGACAACAGACAACGAACGGTTACTGACAATAGCAGGTATTGATCCATATGAGGCCGCTGATGATGACGACTTCTTTGTGATCGAGGATCCACAGGAGAAGGTTGAAGCCATAGGGGCGACATTCCAGGAAATATACGAGTACAAGGCCGCTGATACCATTGGCCCTAATTATGACCTGGACAATCGCGTCTTGGTGCACGACTTCTACATTCGAAATGAAGTAGAGAACTGGCGATCCGAGGGCTCTGGTTTCTCCCGGTTCAGCGATGAAAATATGGCAAATAATGTCATTACCAGAGAGGGTGACCTACCTCCGTTAATTTCGAAGGAAGAGCTCCATGAGATCTTCGACACAATCAAGGCTAAGAAATCAGTGGGGACCGATGGTATTCCGAGCATCGTGCTTCGACATCTTCCTCTAGAAGCGGTGGACATTTACACCACCCTGTTTAATAATGCAATGAATAATGCACATTATCCAGGCATTGGAAAACGGCGGTGGTTCAACCTATCCCCAAAAAGGGAAAGGATATATCCAATCCGGCGAATCTCCGGTCGATAAGTCTCCTTCCGAATATCAGTAAGGTGTTTGAAAAAGTAATCAATAGAGCTCTGTCTAGGTGGGTTGAGGACAAACATATAATTCCGTATAATCAATTCGGTTTTAAGGCGGGACATGATATCTCACATGCCGCGTCTAAACTGGTGTCCGATATCCAATGGAATAAAGGTAAAAACCAATGTACTGGAGCCTGCCTTGTGGACTTGGAGAAGGCCTTCGACACCGTATGGTTAGAGGGTCTTTTCTTTAGGCTGACTAGGCTGGGGATCAGTAAACCACTCTTGTTCATTCTTTATAATATGCTAACCAACAGACAGTTCATCGTGAAAAATGGTGATGTGACTTCTGTTGGAATATTTCAAATTAAAAATGGTCTTCAGCAAGGCGCGGTCAATTCGCCGATCCTATTCAACATTTATACAAGCGACTTGATAGGTTCACTTCCCCATACTATTGCTTACGCAGACGATTTGATAGCGTACAGAACAGGTCCAAAAATCGAGGTCATTAATACTCTCTTGCAGTGTGACTTCGATAAGATAAGACGATTTTGCGATGACTGGAAGTTGAAAATCAACTTTCAGAAGTCGGAAACCATTCTCTTTAGGACGCCGTTGTCTGGAGCCTCTAGGGATACCAGGAAAAATTGGCGAATGTTCTCGATCATTGGACAACACGGACAGCCTCTTGCCTGTCGAAATGTAGTCAGATACCTTGGGATCTGGCTAGATCAGTTTCTGTATTTTGACAAAAATGTAGATGCTGCTCTGGCCAGAGCTAAAGGTGCTTTTGCCCTTACAAAGAGACTGTTTTATAGCAGCCAACTCGATGCGGGGGTAAAGGTAATCTGCTACATGGCAGTTATCAGGCCCATGCTGGTATTTGGTTGTCCCGTGTGGTTCAATGTGCGAGCAAGCTTAATGGAAAAGATTCGGGTGTTTGAGAGGGCTTGCCTTGGGGCTTGCCTTCGCTTGTACAGAACACCAGAGTCGGAGTACAAAAAATTGTATCCTAATGAGGTCCTTTACAACAGAGCGAGCCTAATACGAGTGGACAACTTCGTAATTAAGCTGATTCGAAGGCACATTGCAATAGCAATGGCCTCGACGAATAACCTGATATCTGGGGCTTACTATCCCAATTACCTTTACCGCGAGAGTGTGCGCTCTGACGGCTTCGTTCCACCTGAAGTATTCCTCTACCTAGATCAGATAGGGTTGATCCAGGATAGATCGCCGGTCCCGTTAATCTTCCATGTCGCTCGGACAGGCGACTATACTACACAACAGAGACGTCGCACACGGCAGTGTGGATCGTCTCAGGTTCAGTAGGGCGGTGGGGAATCGCGATAAGAGGGATGTCGTTCGACAGCACCAGCATTTCTGGTGGTTGAATGATGGAGAAGATGTTTCGTCGTCGTTTCCGTCAATTACGGACCAGTCTCACTAATGAGGCAGAGCTGACCAATTTATTTGCTCTGTGAATAGCGGTGGCCAGCTTACATAGGTTTAGGTTAACATTTAAGAAATATATACATAAATTAGTATATACCTTTGTATAATATCTACATATGGGTGTGTGTATAATATCTATAATTGTGTATGTAGGTTAGGTAGACTAAGGTTTATTTTAAATTAGATATTAAGTTTTTATAAAAAATTAAGTCCATGTGTTAAGTTTTTGTTAACAATTTTTTTCTTAGCTTTAAGTATACAAATATTTCAATAAAATGTAAATAAAGTCGAAAGGCATAGATATAAGAATTTAGAGTAGCTTAGAGTGCCTGTGTGGGGCCAGTAAGTTAGTGTAAGATTGTTAAGTAATTTTAAGCTAGCATTTAAGCATTTTTTGTTAGTATGTAAGAGTTAATGATTTAGAAAATAAAATGCATTTAAAACTAACTAAACTAAAACCAACTAGACACGCTTTAAGGAAGAGATCGGCAAGTCTGTTAATGCTCCCGCTAAACTCAGAGAATAAAACAAAAGTTGCAAGAAGATGTTCAGAACCTCTTTGAGCTGATAAGCTAGCTTGGAAATAATCCTACGTAAACTACGTAAAGTTCTAAACAAGAACGTAAGCAACTAATTTCGATTTCGAAGACTGGCTCTTGCCAAAATTAACCTCATGACACCAACACTGAGTCGAAAGCGGAGACAATCTGTTTCTTGCTTTCTTTTCAGGATAGTTGATCAGAACCAGTTCACAACCAGCTCATATCAATGGAGCTGCAAGTGAGCCGTAACACCGCACGATATGGCAGGTAACTGCCCTCGTTTGTGGTTACGGATGACGGCAGCAAATACGCTGTTGTTTCCTTCCTTATTTTGATGACGTTAAGTCGTCTGGCACCGATGGCGTATACATGACAACCCCCCGCATAGGTTCATATTCATATAAAACTCCATCTTTTAAGTATTTCGCTTCCTTTCCCTGCATAATAACTTTTTATTTTTCTTGCTTTTATGAGCATTTGCTTGAAATAATTCGTCCTTGATCAGGGTGTAACTCTATTAGGATCTGCTCACCAAGTAGTTGATTATTTGTTCAGCTTCGATCTTAGCATCTTGATTTGGTTTAGCAGCAGTTTGGTTGGACTCTGTCTCTGTGGTTTTAGGCCAGGAAAGTCCATGATAGATCAAGTTTTCGCATTACGGAAAATCTAGGACAAACCGAAAGTTCCAAATCGATACACACCACCTTTTCATTGATTTCAAAGCCGCTTACGAAAGCGTCCATAGAACCATGTCTAGCTTTTGCATGCCTGCCAAGCTCATTCATATGTGCGAAATCATGATGGTGAATGTATGCTCTTCCATCTAGGTTGGTAATGACTAAGCCGAGGCCTTCAGTGTCAGAAAGGACTGAAACAAAGCAATGTGTTGACATTTGTTCAAACATCCTCTTTGAAAGAATTATTCGAAACTCGCAAACGAGGTTCACAGGCAGCATTTTTCAGAAGCCGTTTTATATGCAGACGACATTGTCATAATTGGAAGAGCACAGCGCTTGTGACTATGGTAGTACAGGTAGGTTTAGCGGCCAACGAAGGAAAAGGAGGTATATGCTATTGACGCGTATGGCAAAATGTCACGATAGTTAGCTACAACTCCGCTATCAACTCCGACAACCAGCGCAAAAATCAAGCGAAAAATCACGCTTGCTAATAGTTGCTTCTCTGACCTTAGAAGGTAAAGGAGTAGTAAGGGTCTCTATTGATCAACTAAAAAGATTTGATACAGGACCCTGATTTAGGCGCCGAAGCTTGAACACTAAGTATGAACACAGACCCTTTCCCGTTTAAATCAATGTTTAACAGCGAACTGTATGGACTGCACAGCGACGCTGATCTGGTCGGAAAGGCACGAATGACCCAGCTTAGATGGCTATGTCACCTCGAACGCATGGGCATAAGCGAACCGGGCCGGAAAGTTTTCGACTCCAACCCAGGTTTTTTTTTTTCCTTTTGGAGGGAGGAGAAATGCCTTTCGCACCATAAGGAGGTCTGTTGGCGTTGACCATCCCCGTATGTCCGGCTCTCTCCGCATGCTTTCGGATCATACGGACTAAAACTCCTCCCAACCCTGTGGCCTCTGACACAACCCCCTGGGATCGCTCTTCGCATTACTTCAAGGGGCTGTGATCCTACACCCTTTCGGGTTTACGTGCTTTCCCGGTATTGTTCTTCTTCTCTTTTCTTTCTTCTGAGAATATCTTCCATAAATTGGCAAATTCTCCCCACTTCAGGTCACTCGTCAGCATTTTATCCACTATGTTTTCTGGGTTGAAGGCCCCAATGCTGTTTTCCAGTGCTGTGCGTTGGACTTCCCATCTTCTGCAGGCAAAAAATGTGTGATGTACGTCGTCTGCTGGGGAGTCGCCGTACTGGCAGGCTGAACTATCCGTTTTGCCGATCCTATGTAAAAAGGCTTTGAAATTTGCGTGTCCGGTGAGGAACTGGGTGACGAAGTAGTTGACCTCCCCGTGTTTCCGGTCTTTCCACTCAGCCACATTTCTTATCAGTCTCGCTGTCCGCTGACAGATCTCTCTTCCATATAGGAGAATGGCATGCGTTGTCGACATTAATAGCCTGCGCTTACTTGGCGTTGGACCACCTATGTTCGCCATTAATCTACTGAGTGATGTTGTAAGTCTAGAGGCTCTTTTCGCTGCGTACTTTATCTGTTGCCAGAAAGTTAGTTTTGTGTCAAGCCTCAATCTCGAATACCTCACCGCTCTTAATGACTTCAGAGCCAATTTGGAAGTCTATTTGTGTCGGGATTTTCTTCTTCGTCAGAAGGACTATCTCAGTTTCTCTGTTGCTAAACTAAGACCATGCTCATCCATCCAGAAGGTTGTTCGTCACATGACTTGGTTCAACTTTCTTTGCGCGTTTTCAGTGTTTGCGTACCCAACGAGAAAGGTGTCTTCGGACATCTCCATCCGCAGCATATCATCATAGGAGATGTTCCAGAGGTCTGGTCCCAGGATTGATTCCTGTGCTGCTCCAGATGTTACTTCCTTCCTTCGTAGGCTTTCTGTGGTCTCGTAGATCAGCTCCCGATCCCTGAGATAGTCCTTCATCATATGTAATGTTGAATTTATTTTCTAGCGCATTTAGTATATCACTCCACCTGGCTGAGTTGAATGCATTTCTTACGTCCAGGGTTGTCAGCAAAACGATCTTCTTAGAGCGGCAACTTCCTTGTTGGGCGGTTTGAACTAACTTCACCACTTCTTCAATAGCTCCGACCGTGGAGCTTTTTCATCAGTTTTCCCGTAGTGTCCAGCATACATAAGGCCCTGTAGGCTGATTTGGAGTCTGGGTCTCCTTTTCCTTTGCTCATCAGTACCAATCGTAGTTTTTTCCAGCTCTTTGGGAAGACTCCTTCTTCGAGGCAACTGTTGTACATGTTGAGCAACAGGTTAGGGCATGCTTGGGCAGTCACTTTTATTACTTCTGCTGGAATTTCATCTGGACCGGGTGATCTTCTGTTTTTCATTGTCTGCACGGCTAATCCCAACTCCTCTTCGCTAAAACCTGTCGTCGGGCTGGTGTGTTGTCGGGAGGCCTGACCGGATGAGTTGGGAAAGGGTGTTTTCCACTTAGCCAATAAAAACGTTCCCGTACCTTCTACAACGTCTTGTTTATTCCCAAATGACTTCCGGGGGTTCTGTCATGTAATTCATGAAGCGCTTGACTGACTTTGGACCGTGACACGGTCCATGTTCTCTTCAGCAAACCGTCTTGCACATAAAACGAGCCTCACTGGGACCAAGATGCCTCCAGAGTTTGAGTCAGGTCCGATATCTCCTGCCAGCTTGATCTTTCCTAGTGTTCCGTCCTGGCCAATATTGGTTCGATGTCAATATCCGTCTGTTGGGAGGAACGGATTTAACCTGGATAGTGGCCCGTTCCTTTGCTTATTTGCGATTACACTGTTCATATTTGATTCCGCACGGTCGACTAGAAGACTAGAAAGAACATCAGCATTTGAGTGGAATTTTCCCTTGCGGTGTTGCACTTTAAAGTCGTACCCCAGCAACTGCTTGATCCATCTCGCAACTTGGCCTTCAGGGCTCTTAAATTGTAGAAGCCATTTCAGAGCTGCGTGGGCTGTGCGAAGAATGAACTTCTGTCCATAGAGGTACTTATGAAAATGCTTCGTTGCCAGAATTAAAGCCAGAAGCTCACGCCAAGTTACTCAGTAGTTCCGTTCAGCCATGGAGGGTAGCTTACTGTAATACGAGTCTCCAACCAATTTCTCTTGACCATCATCAACTTGAGAGATCACAGCATCGACTCCAAAAATGCTAGTATCGGCAACCACTATGAACATTTTTCCGGATGTGGGGTAACTCAAGATCGGAGCATTGAACAGCTGCTGCTTGAGTTCTTGTATTTCATTTTCACTCTCTCCAAACCAACTAAACTGCCAGCCTTTTCCGTAAATTAATGCAGGCTTTTTGCAATTCCAGCAAAATCCTTCACGAACCTTCTGTAATACGTGGTAAGTTTCAAGAAGCCTCTCAGTTGGTGTTTATGTTTGATGGCAGGCCAACTTTTCAACGCTTCGATTTTATCAGGATCCATCCTCACTTCTTCCGCAGATATGGTGTGACCCAATCATTATACTCCTGGATGGAACAAAGTACACTTTTCTGGGTTCAACTTCAAATGAGAGCTTCGCTATGCTCCTCGAATGTCCTACCTATGACGATAACGTCATCCAGATACACTAGGCAGCTTTTCCACGTGAGCCATTGCAATGTATTATACGTTCGATTATTCGCTAGACGGTGGCCAGAGTGTTGCATAGTCCAAATAGCATCACCATAAACTGTCAAAGACAGCTTCCTTTAGTGAAAGCCGTTTTCTCACGATCTTTTCAATTAAGTCCGACCTGCTAGTAACCACTTTTCAGGTAAAACGTTGAAGGCCATTTGACTCCAGAAAGCGTATCCAAAATTTCGTGTCATCAATCGCCGGTAGCGGGTAGCTGTCCTTTTTGGTTCCATCGATAAAACCTCGTGCTGCCGTCTTTATTTTTCACGAGGACCACTTGGGATGCCCAGTCCCTCAACTTTCATCTTCGACACAATTTCGGCAAATTCTGTTTGCTTTACCTAGCTTGTAGGTTGACGGGTTGGCCGGCGATCTAAGGTCTCAATGTGGTTTATGTCTATATTCTCCGTTTTGTGTAGAAAATATGTCAGCGTACTCACTGGATAGTGTTACGTGACAAGTTTCCGTCGTGGTCAATATAGACTCAATAGGTAATCATTTTCCCTTTTTAACCTCCACACTTAATGTCTTTAGATTTAGAATCCTTACAGGAACCATGTTGTTCTTTGGTTCCACGGAGGTCTTTCTCACCATGAAGTCTCTCTTCTTTTCTGGCTCCATCATTTAGAATCGGTGACTACCAGGACCAGCTTCCACTTTTGCCCAAATGATTACTCCAGGCTCTAGAACCTGATTTCGGCAGATGACGACTTTTAAGACGGAAGTGTTGGCATTTCCGCACATTATTGGTATCTGCATGTTTCCGCATTTTAGGGTTTGTGCCCCAAAGTCGACTACTAGTCCATAGTCTTTCATGAAATCTGTACCAATGATGCACTCGTGACATATATCAGCCACCAGAAAAGTGTAAGAAAGGGCAATTCCGGCTAGTTGGGGCTTCACCATATAACTTAGCCGTTTCTCAAGTAGCTGGTCATAAGCTGTAACTGCTGATGTTATGCAACCAGGACTTCTGCACAAGATCCCTCATAATTATTAAGGCCGTGACACCTGTGTCTTGAATGATGGTCCTGTGAACGTCGACTCCTGCTACCAACGTTAGCTCCGCGAAGTAATGTAGGTGCTTAAGCATTTCCCGACTGATGGATAGACTTGGCTCATGCCCGTCGTCTGTTTCTGAATTACGAAATTACAAATAGCAACATTCCCCAACGTCAGCGACGCACGTATCGGCACCCATCTATATCTGAACTCTGATGCTCTGATCGTTCTTGATGTTGTTGGCGCCCTTCCTTTCACTTCCCCTGGAAGTGCAAATTTTGTCGGCAAGTGTAACTGGGCCAGACAACATGACGTAGACAAATCACTAGTTTTGTTGATAAAAGCAATGCTGTTGAATAGGACACTCATTACAGATGCTGACTGTGGCCAATATGTGATGGCTTTGGATAAACTGCTTGACGCTCATATTTGAACTAATCTGCATCCAGAAGACTTAGCCTCAAACCAGCATACCTATACAAAAGGTAGAAGCACGGAAACGGCCCTGCTTGAAGTTGTCCGCACAATGGAAAAAATTTTTCACGACAAAGCTCCTGCCTTGACATCGAAGGAGCCTTCAACAATGTCAACATTCCCACTATAAGTAGAAACATAGGAAATACTGTAGTTCATCCTGCATTAATGAACTTGATAACCTGTATGCCCCGCAACAGGAACGTCAATGCATCACTACTACTTCAGAATTTAAAAATTGAGGGAATAAATCCACTGCATATGCGAATTATGTGGTAATTGTGGCCAGTAAAATTTTAAACTCCGCCCTTACAGTCCTTGAAGAATGGGCCAAGCTCTGTGGGCTGGGAATCCACCCGTAATAAATAGAGCTTCCTCTATTCGCATACTCGTATGTTGTGAAACACGATGCAGACCTGCCATAGTGAGTTTCAAGTACATGGCGGTTTGTCATCTATTCAAATATGTCTGACAGCACATGTTCCGATACAACTGAAGAAAGAACTCATTTTCTGATCAGACCGCCATGCGCTACAGAACGTACCTGGATTTTTAACGTAAACCTCCTGCCGTAAGGCTTAATGTTTACGAGGTGCCCATACACCCATAGGGAGCAAGGATACGGCTTGCCATCGCTAAATGCTCGCTTTATATTTACTAATACTTTGCTTATATTTTATACCAAAGTAGAACTTGTGTTGGAGGCACAAGTCCCACCCTTGGTATGAGTCGAGGCCGACCTAAAACCTCTTGCTGCTCTTAGGGTCGCAGCACCCAGTACTTTATTTGCTACTCTACAATGGGCAAAACCAAGGAATACCCGTACCCGCGATTTGGGTTTAAACCACAGCCACCATGACGCTCCCACAAGGGGGCCTACCTCTAACAAGTCAGGCCCGGACCGAAATCCGGGGGGCTCCTGACTCCCATGGTACCGTGATTTAAGTCCTGGTATGGACTACCGGTGGTCAAGCCGCCAACAAGACCTATGACCGGCAACTTGTAACTGGTCAAATTGTAGCAACCATTCAGAGGCTGTAATCTGAAGATGTTTACGATAAGACCAGTATAGAATAATCTACCCCCGCTTTTTATTAGACAACGTCATCGATGGGCGAAGCCTTGATAATTGGGCGGGGGCCCGCCATGCGCTACACATAGATTAGATGGATCAAAGATGGAGATGGAACCGGAGCTGTAGTCTTCTCCGAACAATTGAATTTACGAACTCACGCCGCCCGTCGGACTGCAGCAGTGTCTTCCAAAAAAAGCAATATCCCACGTGAATATTTCTATGTACATAAATTTATGGATAGCCAGGTTGCTATTAAGTTTAATGCGACAGTCGAGATTAAATCAAGGCTGTCGTGAAGAACGTAAAGCTCTTTGCGTTCAGCATAAAGTTACGCTATGCTGGATCCCTGACCACAAAAGACTGGCAAGCAATTAATACGCAGATAAGCTAGTGCGAAACGGATCCATCCTAGAAAGGATAATTCCAGATCAAAGTAGCAAACCTTAACTCTGCACTCTGAGAATACACGTGGAATGAGGTGGAAAAACCTTCCAATCTGCGAGAGCTCAACACAATTATGGCAGAAACTCAGCAAATCAAAATCCGAGTCTCTGTAATTTGAGACAAAGAATTTTAGGAAGTTATTACTTTTCCAAGATCTCTGAACTACCTGCTGCTTCACCTACATTTCTTTTCAGATTCGTGGGCCCAATGAGATGGCTTAAACCCGTTCAACGGCCAAACGACAACCAATGCGAGACGGAAAGCATGAGATTCCAATCCCCTCCCAATTCGCCCACCCGGGATTCATAATGGGATTACACAGACGGAAGTGTGATATGGTATAGTGCGGAATCGACTCCAGAAACCTCATAATGCCGTTAACCTAGCTCAACAGGGGTTATGCGTATAGCTGCAGCCTCACTCTACTATAATGGTACATGTTCGTCGACTCCTCGCTCATTATGACTGTCCGGCATATGCTCACATTAGACTGCAGGTACTTTAGGCACTTTACCACTGAAAGGATAACTCACCTTTCTACGAAAGGCTGAGATATTGCAGGAAAAAGAACACACTGTGGACAATTGATTAGGTCTTTATGTACGAGGGGCGTTCAATATATTCTCGGTATCGAAAAGAAGGAAAATGCGAATTCAATTTAAATTGTTTTTATTTTTCAATATAATCTCCCCTAACATCAATGCAATTGTTACATCTTGAGATAAGCTTGTTTAAACCCTCAAAATAATAAATTTCCTCTTTCTCTGCAAAATACCCATTTATTGCCGACTTGAGTTCTTCATCATCCGAAAATCTTTTTCCACGAAGACATTTTTTCAAATCCGGAAACAGGAAATAATCACTAGGGGCAAGGTCTGGACTATAGGGTGGGTGTTGGATTTCTTCGAAACCACAATCTCGCGCAGCAGCCTTGGAAACTCGCGCCGTGTGAACAGGAGCGTTGTCATGAAGAAGCAACACACCCGCTGCGAGTTTACCCCGTCTTTTCTTTTTAATTTCCTCCCGCAAATTATGCAAAGTGGAAGCGTAGGATGTGGCGTTGATGGTTTCACCTTTTTTTTTGTACTCAATGAGCAAGATTCCCTTTGAGTCCCAAAAAACTGTGGCCATGAGCTTTCGGGCAGACGGAGTGACTTTGAACTTCTTCGGGGGGTCTGTTCCTTTTTTATGCCACTGCATGGACTCTTGTTTGCTTTCAGGGTCATAGTGGTGGACCCATGTTTCGTCCCCAGTAACAATTTGATCCATAACACCGTCAGCGTTCTCACTACACATCTCCAAAAGCTCTCTACAACATGCGATTCTCACTTTTTTCTGAGGCGCTGTGAGCATTCGTGGCACCCACCTTGCACTGACCTTTGAAAGGTTAAGATGGTCACGAAGAATGGTGTGAATGGTACCAATTGAAAGCTTGGTGATCTCTGCCATCATTTTCACCTTTATTCGGGCATCCTCAAGAACAAGTTTTTCGACTTCTTTGATGCTTTCTCCCGTACAAGCGGTAGCCGGGGCGCCGGAGCGGGGGTCGTCCTCAATGCTCTCTCTGCCTCTCTTGAACTCACTTGACCACTTTTGCACAGTTGATAATGAAGGTGCGGAACCCTGGTAAACAGCCACCATCTCTTCATGAATAGTTTTTTGACTTTTTCCTTGCTTAGTGAGAAATTTAATTACAGCGCGATGCTCAATTTTCACCATCATCGTCTCAGTTGCCATTATGATTCTGTTTAACTAGAGATAAAACGCGAATTAATAATCACATTTATATGAAATTTTACATGAATGCACTAAAATAATAGTATTACTTGATAAATAAGTCAATTTATATATGCAACCACAGCTTCACCCCGATACCGAGAAAATCTTGAACGCCCCTCGTAAGTGTTTTGCTCGGACGAAAAGCAAAAATAACGCGAACTGAAGTGTGTTTTCTGTAAATTCTTTTTAGGGACTTATCTGGCCGTTTAATTTCCTCGGTAATCACGTGGATACTGCTGCTGCTGTATTTTTATTGGAGTGAAATATTCTATTTCGCATGGGATTAAGGGTATCAATTAATTAAGTTGTTGGAAAGATGAGGAATAAGTGCGGCCGAAGCCTTTTTGAGTGATGGAGACTAATCCGGAGAAACCTTATCATTGCTACAATTTACAAGAGTAGCATCCACCACGGTTCTGTTCACGTCATACGATTTTGAAGATGTGCCCATCGTCTTCCTCTGATCGTATTCGATGTCCTTTTAATTCGTCATCGGTTTCCAATTCCGACAGAGTGTTAGAAGAGGAGACCGACGGCTTATTGGAGTCGTCGCTATCCATTTCTGGAAAGGATACCGCAGCTCTAATATCTCAACTTGAGTTTGAAGTTTCAGTTATAGGAGGACGACGTTGCTTATCAGCATCCAGCACATCCTTTTTATAGACCCTTAGGTGAATTGACTCCCAACCGAACCGAATTATATCTTTAGTCTGCGCTAGAGGGCTAAGGGATTTCTTATTGATCACAATCAACGCACATCTATAAGGGCCCCTTAGTTCTTCCAGTTTCGCGACTTGCAGTCATGAGTCAGAAGAACGCCTTCTGGGGTGGAGTGTTCAGCTGGAGTTCAGGTGCGGGTTCTAGGCCTGCTAGAGATATCCTCCTTAGGCACGACTTCGGGTTTTGCACCTGGCCAAATATTTCCTAATCCACCTATGGCTTTGGCGAAAAGATCAAGAGATCTTTGATTGGCACATGTGATAAGCATGACGTGGCCTTGGTGTCACTCAGCGTCGCTTGTGAAGGGAGGTGGTCCGGGGTTTTCCCGCATGATGGCCAAGAAGTTGCCCGAAAGCTTTAACTTGACTAACTGAATGGTGGCAGATGTTATCGATCCATCGGTGTGGTTTCTGTTGAATCTGTGATCGTTATTGCGTCTTTTATGGCTTCGCTAAAAGACCTCAGAGACGTGCAGTTGGTGGATGCCCCAGGCGTCTTAAGCTTGCCGATGCGGTTGAGCCCCTAATTCCTCCTTAGAGGGAGGAGTTTTTGTAACAGCGACAAGTCCGTGGCTTGCCACAAACTTGCAGTTGGTAGGGGCGGATTAAACGATAGCACCATGGCTTGCCCCAGTTTTAACTCCTCTCGATAATGCGGGAGCCTTGCCGGTAGTACTTGCAGTCACTGTTCCGGTATTAAAAGAGTACCGGCTTCTGATTTTGTTTTCTTTGAGATTTTATCCATTAATATATCCCACTAGTAGCGGAGAAAAAATAGTCCATCTGTATTGAGATCCGCTGTATACAGATAAGCCTAGCTAATCCGGAGGTCGGCAGGTATCCAGATACTCCGTTTGCGACTGAGCTATTTTTGAGATGCTGGGCCCTCAGTCTGGTTGATCAGACAGCACAGATTGTATGACACCTAGATCAAGCCCAGGGGAAAAAGGAGTTTTTGGGAAGATGGGGGGAGGAGCATCCTTTAGTTTCAGGACTTGTCAGGAGAACTTTTCGAGATTCATTTATCTTACTCAGCCTCCACAACTCGACAGGTTAGATTCTCAGGGTAGGGTGTGCAAGACTGCACTAAGGATCAGTGAGCCCCTTCATAAATATATTAGATACTTCTATTCTGAACGTTCAATTTCGGACTACACCAATGTTGATACCAACGAAATAAATGCTGGCACGCTAGAAGGCTCC
This sequence comes from Volucella zonaria, assembly GCA_963966105.1. Lineage (NCBI taxonomy): Eukaryota > Metazoa > Arthropoda > Insecta > Diptera > Syrphidae > Volucella > Volucella zonaria. The sequence continues at coordinate 12,134,848 of OZ014530.1, forward strand.
GTTTTGTCTTTTTAATTTTTATTAATGATCTTTTGTCTGCCAGTTCTACCCAGGCCAATACTTCTGGTCTGAATATATAGGGCGTTCGTCCGACCAAAATTTGAGTGCAATGCCTGCATCCATCCAAATGCTCATAAAACGCTTCTGCACTTGACAGAAAGAATACGAATTCGCGCCATAATCGCGATCCTATTGCTCTTTACTCGAATACTTCTCCTTATTCTCTATCACAAAATTCCAGGGCCTTTTCAGCTGGAACGGTCTTTGGCCAGCTGCCTCCAATTGTGCACACAAACTGGGCTAAGGTTCAGTTCCACTTGTAGGCGCCGTTCGTTCTACGTAGATCGTTCTCTAGTATGTTGTCCCTCTGGGTTGGGGTAGAAAAACTTCAAGTCCGTGGCATTTATGCCCTCAAGCTGACTATCTACACCGTGTCGGGTTATCAGAGCTTCTCCATGGGGGACTTTCCTGACCTTAACCTACACTGATAGGGACCAATTATACTGCTCAAATGAAGGTTTACATAATACAGCAGACAGAGACTTCTTCGCCTGCTCCATTTTGGTCGTGTGCAGGGAAATGTTGTCAGTCTTTTTCAAGGTTCAATGGTTCATTCTATCCGAAGGTAGGATATAGTTCGTCATCACGGTTTAACAGTTTGAAGAAATAATCTTTCCAGATTCTCAGCAACAACTGGGGTTCTATGAAATGCCTTCTCTCCTTCCTTGCAGATTTCTGGTCAGGAGGTACAGCTGTGACATCTTCGTTTTAGGTCCTCTAGGCACCTCTCTAAGGCCTCTTTCCTTTTTTCTTTTGAGAAGCCTATGTTCGTCCCTTTATTCCTATTCGTAGGGCTCTCGAGCTCCTCTCATTCTTTTCTCCAGGGCCGATTTATACATTTGCTGTTTTTCTAGATTAGCCTGCCTGCATTCGTCATCTAAGAACGGGTTTGCTTGCTGTGACTTTTTGAAACCTGGTACAAGCGATGTGGGAGTCGATGCGTGTAATGTAGGCGATATCATACTCCTCGAGAGATTAAGGGAAGTTCGGTCGGTAAAGGCCCTTGCGGTCTCTTCGTCCAAATGATTCGATGGCTTTTGATTATTAGCAATATCCACATCCGTATCTTTGCCACAAGAATATAACAGTCCGAGTCGATGTTAGCTGCTCTGATCGTTCGGACATCCAAAACACTGGAGGAGTGTCGTACGTCGATCGAAACACGAAGAATTTGGTTGTCGGTTTGTTTATCCGGTATCAACGAAACATTACATCAGTTGCCCTGCGAAAACAATAAGTATGGGTGCGTTACCATATGCGATGTTGATACCCCGAAGAGCTTGGCATCATATTTAGAGCTATGAACGTAGATTTTATCGAGGGCCCGTAGAAGCAGTATTTGATGTGAGTATTTGGTCATCCTTTTCCTTTGTCGACGATTTAATTTGCAACTGCTGTCCTTTTCGTGCCGGTTGACTGTCGTATTCTTCATAGTGAATACGAGTATTACGATTTTTTTGTTGAAGTCGAGGATCTACGCTAGTTGTTCGAGTACACGAGTTACACAAATGCAAGTCAGCAAACTTGCTGACGGCACATTTATGTTGCTTCGCAACGAATAACAAAAGTGTCAATTACATTCCGGTGTCAATGGTGCTGTCTGAAGGCCATCGGAAACGGAATGCGTTGACCATATCTATGTTTATGATATGACATGAAGTAATATGTTCAAATAAAGAAAATAAGCCGTCTTAATCGAGACGACACCAAAAGCAGTGTAGTTTCATTTCTCCATTCGTTAATAAATATAATTCACGCGGTCTATAAAAGGCCCAAACTTCCACGTGCAGATCCGAAGATCGCCAACAGTGAATCTGTTAATTTCTGCGTCTATTAGCTGCTTCGGCATGTTGTTTAACTCTTCCGTAAAAGATTGTGAGCCCTATGTTTGCGTGGGTTAGTATTATGATAGTGGTCGAGCATGCACTTGTGCGTCTGCATGAATAAGGATTTACTGATGCTGTTACCGGGGACCATCATTAGGAGGAACTACGCTACGAACTTGATTGTTGCGCTGCTGGCCCAATATAAGTTATATGACAGTAAGCAGTTTCCTGATCAATCTCCGAGTCTCCCTTTAGTTTCCGTTTAGTATTGCCATCTTTCTGGCCAACATGGAAAATCTGGCTTTTTTTGATATGGTACACTTATGTAATCAATTGGAGTGGTGGTGGTGAGCAATCTTCCCTCTTGTCAGACAATCTTTTGGGAATTCTTATAGAACTGGAAGTTTTCTTTTCGTTTGTCTCGTCCAAAGTCTGTTTTTAGCCTTGTCCATATCTTGTCTCTCCTTATCCACAAAGGAATTTAGAAGGAGAACTGAGAACTTACAGATGAAAGTCAAATGCGAGTAAATCGTAAAATTAACATACTTAACAGGCTTTACGTTTGGGAAGGAGATTATTCGGAGAGGCGGAGCCTTTCCGCCTCTTCCTCTATCGTGTTAGTTCAAACTAGCAGTAGTAGTTCAGAACGAAAACGTCGAATATGAAAGTTGCTTCGGATCAAAAGTAAGATGATTAACAATCAGGATTCTTGCCCGGCACAACCCCAAATCTGCACTTGACATATGAACTCCATTCAATGATGTCCTATGTCATGGGTAGAATATTTACCGCCTACATGTTATCACCTCCTCTTTGCTTTAGTTAAGACTAAACGCCTTCATTTTGATTTCTATTTCGAAAATGAAAAAAACTGTTCAATGGAATATGGAGCTCCCTCAGCATTGGGTGTATTGATAAAGGAAGCAAGCTCATTCAAACAGAAACTACAAGCGCTCTACGCACATAGTAAACGTGACGTTGCACCTACGAAACCTTTCAGCTCTTTTCAATGCTGCTGCATGTGACATCGCAGTCAAAAGAATAAATTTTGCACAACCAGCAACCGAAAGGAATATCTATACAGCGTACATTCTCGTACATATATTGCATCTTTTGGTGCACTGAACAAATGTCTGTTTGTATCTTTGCATCTGTGTGGTATTAAAATCGAAAGAAGATCTCACTGCTCACTGCAGAAAGTTATTTCACTTCCGAATGGGTTTACATATCCAGTGAAGAGGGCACGTCCCATTCCGCCCTTCGACCCAACATATGTAGAGTAGATCCCAGAGTGCCAGAACTCTCTGACAAAGCACTGTAAAGCCGCCTTAGTTTCGCGTACATAGTGTCAAGTTGTGTGAAGTCTTTTTTGCCATTTCATTTGAAATTTGAAATTAAATTGGTTTCCACTATAAACGAGTGAATCAGGCAGTCATAGTCCCCAGTAGTCCCACGTAGTCCTCCCACTTGGCCATTCTGACAATAGCGAGGAGATTTCTGTTTAGCTTAGATTTTTCTTCTAGCTGTACGTCTTCGTTTCCGGACTCTAAAATGGAAGATTTACAGAAAAGCAAAGGGACTCCAATTTCGAACGAAAAACCTGCCGTATTCATTTGCAAGGCAATGATGCAAAGACGAATTCCAAAAAAAAAACAAAAAAAACAAAAATACAACAACAACGATTGCAACAAAACACAAACGCCACTTCAATGTGCAAGAGCCATGGTGACAATATTTCCCTTAGACAGACAAACACTGCTTCAAGTATCCGCATCCGCATCCATATCCGTATCTGTGACCGTAGCGCACTCCTAGTTTGTTTGCCGTGCCGTGCCGTTTGCCCTGTCTGACTTCATGAAATATGAAATTCAATTTCTTCGGATTTTTCTAGGTGAAGTGGCATTGTGTTGAAGTGAAAAACCGAAAGTTACGAAAACGAAATGAACAAAAAAAAAGTACGAAGAAAGAAAAAAACCATGAAATCCTCAGCAAGATCTAGTAAATTTAGTTGACGTTGTACACCTTGTGGAAGCTTGGTTTCAAGTGGTGTAAGCTTATGTTAGATTTATTGTCATGAGAAGAATTGGATTCTCTACAGCCATCAATAGATTTTGCATTTCATTTGAAATTGGATGAATGTTTTCTTGTTTAAATATTGTATTTGCCACAGACGTATTCCAGATTGCAGGTGTACGAAGCGATTGAAGATAAATTTAAGCTTGCAATGGAATTGTCCTCGGGTAATTGTCATGAAGATATTTTGAATAAAATTTAGTTAAGTGACAAGAGTAACCAAGTTTATTTTGCTGCTTCATCTTGAGTCCTGAGTGTCATTGCAGATAGTTTCTGCAGGTGAGTTTGTGGAAGAAAAAATCCTGACAACCTTTTGATTGCTACGATACTGGATTTTAATTTGTCTTAGGTGATGCCGGAGAACTGGATAAACTTAAACACAGCCTTTATTAATTACGTAGCACGATTTTGTGGTTCAGTTGCTCATACTATACTCAATTGAGCTGCTTCTCTTCTAAACTGAGCCATATGAGGTTTTGTCACATTGGGCCAGAAGCGTTATTGTTAATTCACATCCATCATGTTCTCGCCACATTGACCTATCAGAGTTCAGATCCTTCCCAATGTCGCTGCACAGTACCTGTACAGAGACAAATTTCGTTTCCAAAACACGAGTTTATAACATTGTTTCAAGGCATTTTCGGTGATGTTTGCACTCAGCGCGGACGAATGAAAATTAGGGAGAAAAGAAAGACAGATACCGTAGTGCGTTGGTTTTAAATGTTTGAAGGTTATAATGATTCTATAAGCGAGTTGTACGGCTTAGGAAGGAATCGCAATATTTCAGAGTACGTTCGAAAGTAGGTTTGAGGTTAAACTGATGACCATTCATAGCGACACGTGTGTTAGGGTTGCCGATTTGATGGGGCAGAATGCTGCTTGCAATTTTCTATGCAGCATTGGTGGTGAAAATAACGATACATTAAGGTGAGACAGGAGACATTACGGCGGTGTTCGAAGGTGTCAATTGACTGAGTCATATTAGCACCAACTTTGAATTTTATCGGACGGTTTTGGATCCCATTCAGTAGGTACGGAGATGTTCCAGGACCGCCTGGCCAGATGTGAGCATTGAACTCTTATTTGGGCTATATAAATGCCTTACATTGTGACGCCCGATCGGAGTAAATGAAGTGCTTCTTATATCGCTTGAGGAAACCTAGACGTTTCGCAGAATTTTTGACGAAATCGAATATGTGGTCGTTCCTACGTAGGTTATCATTGACACACATACCGAGAATGGAAAGTTTTTTGGTCTCGACGATTCAAGGGCACTTCATAGATATTGGCTGAGTGTTGAAATTTCACTTTATCTAAAGCATAGCAGAGATGTGAGTTAGAAATAGCAGACAAGAGATCGTTGATGAAATTTAAAAAAAGTGTAGGAGACAAAACGGAGCCATGTGGAACACCAGCATTTATTTTGTGAATACCATACTTAAAACCACCCGAAACAACTTGAATTGACCGTTTCATTGAAGAGGAGAGTCATCGATCCCAAAAGCACGCATTTTCGACAAAAGGGCCTGATGCCAAACTCTGAGAAATGCTTTAGAAATATCAAGTGGACCTATCTTGCTTTCGCCAGATTGATGTACCCTTTGGCTCCACTTTTCGTTGAGATATGCAATTAAATCACCAGTGGACCTATTGCTACGAAAACCATACTGCCGGTCATTGAGAAGTTTTCGTGTTTCGAGATATTTCACGAGCTAACATTTTAGCAGCTTTTCCATGGCCTTGGTGAGAAGGGACGTAAGTGCAATGGGTCTGTAGGAGGAGAGAAGAAGCTTAACCCAAAGTCCTAAAGAGTAGGATTAGTGAATAAGCTTACGTAGTGGTTTTGCCAGCGAGAAAGAACACCTCTTCAGTAGGAGGGGAGATATACCATCTGGACTAGCGGATTTATGTATGTTAAGACCTTTAAGAACTCTTGCTACCACACGAGTGCGAAAGTGGATTCGTCTCATTGAAGATTCGACGCACTCAAGTTTAGACGGAGACAAATCACGCGCTGGAAATGTTGAGCTAGCCTCAAAATGTGCAGCAAGCAGATTGGCCTTTTCCAAAGAGCTGACAGCTGGAATGACATTGTAAATGAGCGTTGGGATGGAGGAAGGGGCAGAATTTCTGATGTTTTTGACGAACGACCAACAATTTTTACTGACTTTGGGACATTGTAGTATTTTGTCGCATTGAAATTTCACACGCTTAAGAAAGACGTTGCAGTCATTCCTGGCTCGTTTAAAAATTTTTCGGTTTTTCTCTGTCGAGTTGGTCTTGAAGGATCGGAAAAAACGCTTCCTAACCCTGACAATCTCTTTACAGCTCAAGTCGTACCATGCCTTTTATTTTGGTTTGATATTCTTTATCCGATGAACGATAAAGGATCTCATTCCAAAGAGAATAGTGTTTGTGATCATATCAGCAGCGGCATCTACGAGTACGTCGTTATCAAAGAAATATAACGACCTGTTAAAATTCCGAAACAAGCTTTTAAGACCGCTCCATTTCTCGTATTACCATACCGTTCTTTTAGGAATCTTTTCTCTAACTGTGTGGTCTGTGTATGAGAAATTAGCTGATATGACAGAATGGTCCGACGAGCCTAGAGGGGATAGCACATCGACCTTGTACTTATCAGGGCGAGAAGTCAAAAACAAGTCCAGTGTGTTGGCGGTATCAACGTCTGGTATTCGTGTGGGCTAATTTACAAGCTGAGCTAAGTTATTCTCAACACACCGTCCTTCGGATGTTGTGTGATCAGAATGCTGAAGCCCAGAATTGCGTATATTAGAATCGTAAGCAACAACGATTTCAGTACGAGGATACAGGAACTCAATTCTTTGCATGGAGTCAGACAGCGCATCAAACTAGTTCAAAGTCGAATTGTTGTCCAGTTTGGGGGTTTCTGTAAGTAAAGCAGTAGTGGATAATTGGCTTATAGAGATGCAGTTATAACCACATGAAATTTATTTCCGTTCCGGTTCGGTTAGGTAATAAGGGATGTGCATTCACGGAGGTCTATTGGTCTATTGTGGTTCCCAGTTTTTGTATTATTTTAAAATTATTATTGTTGTTACTCGTACTATAGTGGGTCTTACTTAGCTTGTGTTGGCTGAAAACCAGCCAGAGCTTTTAACAAATCTAACGATATCGATCAAGTTCTTGGCTGACATCCATCCTTAAGTTCCCCAAAAAGTCTGTACACCGGAAGTTTAATACGCCGTATTCGGAAGATTGGGCAACCACACACCAAGCGTGTGATAGTCTCTATATCCACTTCGTTCCTACAGCTTCTATAGTAATTTTTAGACGTGGCTCCTATTCTGCCGCCAACCTGTTTATGAGGCAGTAGCCAGTAAAGACTTTTGTAGCGATACGAGTGTTTTCTTTGAGTGTTCGTTTTCTGCTGCAGTCTAGGTTTGGCCAAAGGGAGCGTATGATGACACAGTTACTCCTGCAGATCTATGCTTTATTGTGTGTATTACTCCCGTAGAGAGGAGCATATTCTCTTGCTAAGCCCATCCGCTTACTTAATCGCTTTCACTATTCTGGGTCCAGGGACCCAACACATATCCACTCGTTGAGATTCGCAGACTCTACCAAGAGTTGGACGACATTTTTGCTCCTCTATTGATTTGGAGGTTTCACTTATCAAAACTTTTATGGCCAATTTGCTATCCATAAAGATAGAGATCTCTGAGGGATCAAGTTCCATAAATAATATTTGAAAACTATCTTAAAAATACTACAATCGACAGGAATCTTGAAGGAGTCCTTTATCTGTAGCAACCATATTTTCAACCGCTATCAATCGGTTGTTACGAGTACATATTCTCAGTCATTCTGCTTGCCGTATGACAAATACAGCAACGGCAGTAACTGTGTGCTAGCAACAGCATTTTGTCGAGGGGTAGGAGAGGGAGGATTCCTGCACTGTGATTTTATGTTTTGGATTTTCTGTTTTTTTTTTTCTCATCTTTTTCTTGAGTGCAGTCGTGGGCCAGTTAATTTGGAGATGGATTGGTACTGTGGTTTTTTTTGTTGAAATAGAATCGTGTTTTCTTCCGCGTCTCTGAGAGTAACTTATTTTATATTTTCCTTCCTCAAGGAAACACCATTGGTGGGAGAGATTAATACGATACGATGGTATCGTAGTTTCTGTTTAGGACGAAACCAAGAAAGTTTCTTATAACGTCAAAGCTGCGGCTTCCTATTATGACATGGTGTCCGAGACATAAATACAGGGTGTCCTCCATTGTCGACTACATATACTTTGTTTGACTCTCGCCCACCACCTAACTCATCTTTCCCGCTTCTGTTTTAATAGCCGCAAACGTATACGAAGTTGTACAGACTTTCGAAATATTGAACTTTTGCAGTTGATCTGTGGTCAAAAGCGTACGAAATTGAAGAGGTCACACGATAACGGGATACCGATTCTTCTACTCCTTACGTTTCCATCTGTATCCCGGCATGTTTCTGTTCGGAATTTATGCCCATAGCATGTCATTTTTATATTCGACTAAAACGATTGGTCGTAAAAAGCATCTGCCTATAGCCTCGACGATCTCTATGGCTTCTTCTACTCTACGTCTACCTTTTATTTTGCTTGTGCCACGACCTATAGCTCATGGTTTGATTTGATTGAATCGGACATAGGACAATAAGTCTTATGCTCAGCGCTCACAACCAAGTGCCGTCTGCAGTTCCCTTGTTTGACCAACTCTAAATTTTGAATGCAAAGGCGAAAGTGAGGGGAATCGGGAGTCTTCTTGAACTATGGTTCCAGCCTCGCTTGTAGCATCGTGATGACTGCAGTGCAAACCTTAATTGTAGAGAAAATTTTCCGATAGCCTTATTAGACGATATACTCGTAGCAGCACCTGCAAATACGGTTCCAGCCTGACTGGTAGATGTCTTTGTAGGTGCACCGTGGCGATTGCGGTTTAAATCATAAACGCAGTGAGAGTCTTCAGACTTGTAGGTGGAATGACTACAACTATTACCTTAGATTGGCGGGGACATTAGATAGCGCCCCATTCGTCCACCAAACATTGAGCTCTTGACGTACACATGGTTGTAAATTGGCACTTAAAGGCGTCGCTTGGGCTCCTAAAGTGTAGCACCAAGGTCATTAATAGGGCGATGATTAATTTTTTATGATGCATGGTGCATCATCACGCAGGAAGGTAATCACGTTAAACATATCTTGTTTCATTCTATTCAGCATCACCTATATGCGCCTGTTTATATTCTGGATCAAACCAGGAGTTTCATTTTGATGGTCGAGTGTAACCTAGGACACAAGAAGCCAAATCTCTGAGGGCTCGCTGAGATATTTCCCAAAGTCTTCTATGTTTGATGCTAGCGGCGTAGATACTCGACATATGAAGACTTAATCAAAAAAGATTCTAGTGGACTATTGGGATTATTGCCATTTAAGGCATTTCGGTGTCCAGCATTATTAAAACTACGTCGATGAATGTCAATGGAAACGGCCACGTCATATCCCTTCTAGTCGACTTCGTCACCAGGTTCTAAAGCGCACTTCAGCAGGATCTTTCGCGCTGGTAGGCTATTAAATCTTAGACAGAGAATGTATTTGCAAAGTAGTTTTAAGCAAACGGTGCTGCCCATGTTCATCAGATGGAAGAATTTCAGACTTGTAATATAGCTCTAAAGCTCTTGGCGAGGGTGTATCATTTTTCAGATTTTTTGATAAAACTTTGCTGTAACTTTTCGGCAGGAGTTCGATATGTATTCCACTGCAAGGATAGTGGTCAAGATTCTGTTGAGAGTTAACAGCACCTAGTCTATACCTTTTTGTAGGATAATTGGATATATGCTATCGCTACCAGGCGACTTGATGTCATCAGAGGAAGCGGTAGTGAGTTGGAAGACACATCCGTCACCACAAGGTATGAAAGATACCAGGAATGGCGTGTTCTGTTATTCAATTCACTGACAGCTTCATTAGTAGAAGCTGGTTGTGATATGGTTATGTTACCTGGGAAGTGTAGATCTCATCGGATTTTCTGATCGCTTCCTGCTTTCCCACTGCTGAGGATTTTGACTAGCCTGCCTCTTTGAAACCCGATTTAGCTTCTTATATTCCATTTGCTTGATTTGCGGCCCTATTCAACCGCGGACAGATTTATTAAGGCTTATTGCAAGTACGAGTATATTCTTAAAACTAACAATTTCACTTAAAATTAAAGATAAAAACTAAAACGTGGGAGCGGTTAAAGAAAGTTAGGATGTGAGGTATAGGTGGAAATAAGATTGTTGCTAAGGTGGTAGTCGAAGAGAGGCAGAATATTGTTAACTTTACGAAGCATTCTAGACATTGGCTCCAGGTGTCCGTAATCCGTTCTGTGAAGATTGAGCTGGAAATGTGGCTTCGCTATGTTAAGATTCGAGTGACTTGTTTGGAAGTTTTCTAGTTCCTTTTCGTAGTCGGTGAAGATATGTATACTACCATAGAATGGACGTTCTGCGCGGTTGTTTTCTACCTGAATACGTCAGCTCAAAATTCTTGGTGAGGGCACCGTTCAGGTTCTGAACAGCTTAATGGCCTCCATTAACTTATTTCCAGATCTCTTCCTCAAAGAGTGTCCAGTTGGCATTTCTAGGATTCCTTTTATTCAATGAGGTCGGGAGCTCGCATCCGATCCTGAATTCGGTATATCATAGCAGCCTCCAATAGTACTTTCCAGCCGGTAATCTCTTCAGTGTGCCTGTTGAGTAGAGTTATGTCTATTACTTACTGTTGTAACAAATGTTTGTTGGGTGTCAACAGTGGGTTTGACAGATCAGAGGATAGTATGAAATTTAGTAGATTATTACTCGTACTTCTCATGATGCAGAACGAAAGTCATTATTTTCCGGGTTTTGCTCTGTGAGAGTAAATATTCTAATTTTTAGTGTCCTGGGTATAAAGGAACATTAACGTTCTCGTATCTACCCAGAGGATAGCGCGCCTCAGTTTCGATAGCTTAAAAACCTCGGAAGTCTTAGTTTCCATGAGGGTATTTTCGGCAGAGACTTGCTTACTTATTCAAGAGTTTGATGCATGAATCATTTCACTCTGATAGTTCGCAGCCCTCTCCATAAATTCAAACATTATTGGAGCTAACAATGTTTGATCAACATAGTCATTGCACATAGAGTCCTCCCGGCCGTCGTGATTGCCACCTCCCCATTTCGAATTTCGAAGCGTCCCATATCCCCTTTGATGTTTCGGGGTTTTCCTGTGGATGACTTTTCTCCGCGACATATGACAATTTCCGTCCATCCGAACTGCAAATTTGCAGCCGGTCTTGTACGTGTAGAAAGCCGCCACCAGAATTGTTTCTGAGGGTGAATTTCACCGCATCACCCAGCTTCCATCAATCGGAACAACGAACTTTGCTGGTTATCTGAACTTCTTGTGCGGGCCTTGTTTTTTTTTATGGGTTTGGCTAATTAATCCGATTTCCGTCCGCTTGAACCTCTGTTGACTGTAGCACAGATCTCATCCGAGCACGGTGCGCGGCGAAATCCATCAATATAGGGAAAGTCTGAAGGTTTTTTCTTTTTGATCCAGTTCAAGGCGGAAGACGAAGGTGTAGTTTCAGTTTTGAGAGCTTGGTCGGTTTTAATGAGTGTCATAATCGTTAATGTTTTTACTTTCTCTGTCGCTGCTAGATAAGTGAGACTTTTGGCACTCGCGCCTTCGACAGTAGTTTGCGTCAAGTTGGGTGACCGCCTAAATCGGCGGTGGGTTTCTTTATACTATATGTTAGTTGGGGCCTCCAGAATGCGTGCTCCAAAAGTGAATAGTTTCTATTGCGTGTACCATCCGGACTGAAATATAGTTCTTTAGCTTATTTCGAGTTCTCACCTGGCTTCTTAAAGGTCCTAAAGCCCACCTGCCAGAACAAGGCAGCCTAAGAAAGACTAGATTCAACATCTACGATAGGTATAAAAGTGTGTTATACATCTTTTACCAGGTCCAACATATTTTCCAATCCTGGATGGCAACGATATTCGTTTTGTTATGTCCTGCGATTTTTGGTCATCGTTCGTTTCTCATTTGTTGGAGCCAACAATGATTAAATCAGTTATATCCCAGGTCTACTTCTATAGCTCCACATCGTGTTGTAAAAAAGTATAGTCAGACAGTTAACCCGGCGGCCAAACTCCGCGTTTCTTCAAAGGATGGTGACAAGTTGCAAGCTGCGTTGGTATAAGGTCTGTCGTTTTTTTACTAGGAATTCATTCACCAGCATCATCATCATAATATCCTAGTTAATTAGTGGTGAATCCTGAAACTGAAAAAGCTGATGTCCTAGAGCACAGAATCAAATCCGACGTTGAAGTTATTTCTACACTTCTTTCTTCCTCAACCGTGTCAGGCACTTTTACCAATAAAGCAACAACGGTGTGAGATATAAAATTAATTCTGCTTTTATTTCGAGGCTACGTTGATGCCATTAAGTGTGGATTAGCAGATCATTCAAATGGCTACATGGATTTCGCTGGCAGTGCTTCAAGCGATCGATCCAATTTCTGATGACTCGGTCCAATATGTGCGGACTTATTCGTCAATATCATGTCCAGTGTTGATTTTGAGCTCGTCCAAAATGGTTGGTTTATTAGCGTATACTAAGGTGTCAAATCATGATCGCGACGACCAATTGATGAAAGCTCGTCGCGATGTAACCCTGTCCCCAAATTTGTCGTTCACAACTTCGAGCGTTGCGTCGCGCGCTTGTATGGCATGTAGCGCCCTCTTGTTGAAACCACAGCACGGATATATCGATGTTGTCGAGCTCTGACCACAGAAAGTCGGTTAACAGCGCTCTCTACCTGAGACAATGAATGACAATTTTGCTTGTTGACATAGCCGCTGAGCCAAAAATGGGCCTCGTCTGAGAAGATGATTTTTTGGCCAAAATACGGATATCCGGCCTATATTTCCAGCGCCCAATTAACAAACTCACGGCGTCGTCTATGGTCATCTGGCTACAATTCTTACAACAGCACAATCTTACACGGATGTAGGCCCAAATCCTACCGCAAAATAAGGCGGTCCAATTCAGCTGATCGGCGCCGAATCGACATTTCTGGATTTTCTTCGATACTGGCCCCTGCGGCGACTATGTTTTCTTTATTTCTTCTCTGTCTGGTTAGTGGCTTAAGATCCAAAAGAGTGCACTCACCCTCAAATTTTTCCACGGTGTGACGAATTGTCTGCACACTGAAGCCTTGACAACGACCGATTTCGCTACGAAATTCACCGGGATTTCGATATTTTTTTAATAATTTCCGTAAGGCAAACCTTACTGAATATAATGACAACTGGATGCCGTTGGTAAGTTTGACAGCTGCTGAAATATAGCACCCATTATATTGAATCTTCTAGGATACATGACGAAATCGACAACATTTGATTTTTTCTGTGTCCCGTCATAGAAGCTTTCTCTTCAGGTTAAGGTAAATTGTATTTTCCTTCCTTTTTGTAAAATTTTTAAAAAAAATTATTGTTCAGTTCATAAACCGTCCCTTGCTGTTCTTTCGCATAGATGTCTTCCTCTCTTTGATGGTCAAGTTCTTTACACTGCCAATTCGATATATCTAACTAGATGTGGCACTCCCAACTTTAAAATATCACTGATGTTCCATCCTAAAATTTTGTATTGATGAATACAACGCGAGGGTAATGGAAACGTCATCGGCAATACTTCCTGTAGTCACTTTCCCTTGAAGCCCTTTTGGTAAATTTATTTGTTTATTCTGAAGTGTATGTTTTGGCTTGTAATGTCTCATCATCTGTGAATCAACTTGCGCTCGTAGATGCAATTTCGGATCAGGGCAACCATCTTATCTTCAGAGGTATGGGCATATATTCGACCAGGCATTCGCTCAGACCATACAAAACAAAAGGGCAGTAATCCTTCTTCCAAGAAATATTCAGGTACAACTGTAGGGATTGAACCTTCATTTAAGAAAAAGCACCTCATCTAGGAACATGAATGATGGACGCCTCGCAACTCTCGCAGAAAAAATCCTTTTAAATCGAAAATCTATGACATAAACTAAGAAAATGAATACATCAAGTCCCTTTTCTATTGTAAAAGAGTATGCCGAGCAATGTCGGGTTACCCAACTCAATACCACACACGGTACACAATTGATGTACCAAAAAACGTTTCTTAAATTCAAGGTATATTGGTTAAATGCACGCTGTAGCCGTCAGTCCTTCGATAACATGAAATTCAATGTCGTTTTGTTTTCAGACATGCTCAAGTATCCTTAACCTTATCTAAACACAATATCAAATGTAGCATGACAATGTGAATAGTACCAAACTACTAGTACAAGTGCGACTACATCAAGGAGGCTGGACCATGAGGAGGCATTACGATATTTACTACAAGATTGAATTCAATTGAATCTAACGACACAATGACATCGTAGAAATCGAGACAACGACATCCAGTGAATTTCAAATGAACGAACGCGAACAAACCGATGGATTTCAAAGTACTACTACAGTACAAGTATCTCGATGCGCATACGACCTCTTTCATACAATATTACATGTATAAATCAATTCAAAAAATAAAAAATAAAAAATACGAATAAATTCCTTAAAAGTCTGATCCGACATGACTTTATATCAAACTTCTTGCTCACGATGACTCGTTATTCTGTCAATACGAGTACATATATTGATTGTGTTCGAGTACGAGTACGAGTACATATGTGCGTCAAAACATTCCAACGAAAAAAAATAGAAATACAATACGACGTATTCCTTGTATTGTATGGGGAATTGTTATCCGCAGGAACAATAAAAACACTTCAGATTCAGATACTCGGATAATTCTATTCAGAAACGGTGGTGACGTGACTGTCAATAATGATTTTCAAAGAAAAGATGCGAATCGAATATCTTACATAGTTCTGTCTGCAGATTAGAGTACCTTACCTCTACAGACTGTACCAAGGGGATGTATATAGATATACTTAATAGATACTGATTATGATAAGGGAGGAATTTAATAAAACACAAATGCCATAACAATTAAAACGCGTTAGGGAAAGGTACAAGTATGTCAGTATGTGGAACGGAAGTAAAGTAAATCTTAGTTTAATTGCTTCGCTACTCACATGGATATCTGCAACCATTTCGAATTATGACTCCTGGGAATTCCTAGTCAAAATGAATTTCACTTCGGTACATAGATACTCGTTTGAGTCAGCTTTGTGGAGTATCTGCACTATCGGCATCACTCTTTAAGGTGGCTTCAATTTCAGCTTTATGACTTCATTTTCGTAAGATAGCTTGCCAGACGTTTAAAGTGGAGAAATGAATCAGAAGCACTCAATTCCAACCCTTTAGTTGGAATAAGTGGGATGTAATAAGCCATTTCACATTTCCTACCCATGATATGGATATCGGCAGTCTTATGGCCCAGTATCCCGATGTTTTGCCTCTTGATGCCTGTAATGTGTTGTATTATGTGAACACATTCACATTCACATATCTATATCTGTATGCAGAACAAACAAAAAAAAAATTGTGGAAAAGACAAAAAAATCCCACTGCCATTTGGTCAAGCAAAAGTTGTACAGATATACGATTACGAGGATACTCGTTGTATTCGTATCTGTATCTGGAAAATGAGAATTCTATTCACGATCCTAGGGAAAAGCAACAATATTACTTTTGTCTACTCAGCTTTTCTTTGAGTTTCCTTAGCTCGTTGTCCTTTCTGGATAGTCTGCAGCAGCAAAGGCCATCTGGATAGCCATAGCTGTAGCACTAGTCATAGTCATACCCAGTTGCAGTTTGTTTCTTCTCGGGGCATGGATGACAGTAGTTGGTGCCTGTTTATAACCACATATCCCAAATGGTTGGTTCTTTCGATACTCGCATTTGTATCTATCTGCCATAGCGAGAGAATCGACTGGGTTAAGCATACATAGATGATCTTTTTTTTTTTTTTTTCTAGTTTTTCTTTATATTCTTTGACAAAGAAGGATATCTATGGAGGAACTCACGTAAACATATAAAATCCTTGCCATGAGAACAATTTCTTTTGTTCTTGCCAAATATGAGAAAATCATATGGGGATTGTGGGATTGGAGGGGCTGGGGGGGGGGGGGGGTATATCGATAAACGGTTGCTCATGATGCATGGCAAAAGTTGTTGTCTAGTTCTGTTTGTTTTTATTTTTCAACAGAAGACTTTAAAGTCTACTCAGATGAGAGAAATGAGATAGAAAAATACAATAGTTCAAGTAGGCGATTTTTATTTTTTATTTTTTGTTTTCCCCAACAAGGATAAATAAATCTTTATTTTCCGGAGGCTAAATTGGGGTCACTTGTGGGATTTGTTAGTGAAATAAAATCTTGTGCATGCCAGCAGTCAGAAACTTAAAACTTTTGTGAGAAATACGATTTTAAACTGTCCTTCGGGGTTCATTTAAATTGTTACCTTATTAAATTTCACTATGTACTGGTTCTACGTTCATTTAAAGATTGAAAGTAAGGTGTATTATGCCACGGGGAGATGAGGATCTGACCTCTGATCGACATCTGGGACCGTTTCGATTCTAACAAATGTGCTTGGACTGGTTGTATTGGCTTTGTTTAGATCGATGAAAAGGTCGGCAATTGCACCATAGGTTCAAATTGTTCTATGGACTTCAGCTCTTCTGGTAGATGTTTATCGTTTGATGGCTAGTGCAGGTATTTTCTCATTTAACTTATTGGGTGGTGTGAATAAAAACTGAGGGAACACTCCGAGTTAACACTCACGAGTAAAGTGCATTCGTTGAAGGGAACACTCAATTTGGAGTGAATAAAAAATTTCCTCAAGGTAGGTTGTTCCCCTCAAGTTGAAGTTTGAAAACTGGAGCGGAGAGCTGTCAAATTTATTTGTCAAAATTTTTTTAAGCTAATCAACAACACAGGGAATATTCATTTTCAGAAATGTTTTTAAACAAACGAAAAACAAAAATATATATGTAATTCACGACGTTTCGGGGACAAAGTGGATAATTTCAAGGATCTGTATACATAGGTTCGAGTTTCGTAACATGGAATGGTTAAGCAATCAGTTTCTTTCCGATATTCCTGGAGAAACGCGTGGTGGCGCCACACCAAGAATTGAGAAAATGAAAATATTCCTTCGATACATTGGTGACCCGGGATTCCAAGTTGGAGTTGGTGAGGACATTGGGATTCATAGATCCACTGTATCGAAAACAATTTGACAAGTGTGTTGTGCTATATGTGCAAAAGCAAATGCATGGATGAAATTTCCCTCAACGACCGCAGAATTGAGAGAAGCTAAACAAGAATGACAAGCCAAGTATTCTTTTCCCAGTGCAATTGGAGCTCTGGATTGTACTCATATTCAGATCTTAAATCCTCATTTACATGGCGATGAGCATCTGAATTGCAAGGGTTTTTTTTCACTGAATGTGCAAGCCACGTGCAATGCTAAGGAATGTATCACAAGTGTTGATGTCCAATAGCCAGGATCTGTGCATGATTCAAGAATTTGGCGAAATTCAGCTGTTTTTAATATTATTAATGATAATTCGGCAACAGCTATTATTCTTGCAGATGAAGGCACCATGGATTATGACACCCTTCAGTCACAGATGCCCAAAAAAAATATAACAAGTTACATACCCGGGAAAGTCAGTTTCAGTTTTTATGCATTTTTATTTATATTACTTAATTTACACTTAAATGCTATACAAAAAAACGCTTAAAAATTAGCTTAATTAACTTAAAATTATCTTATTCTAACTTACTGGCCCCAAGCGGGCACTCTAAGTTAAACCTAGCACTTAAACTATGTCTTTCGACGTATCTTACAGTCTATATTTAATTTTATATTAACATTACAACTAAAACTAAGAAAATAAATTTTGAGCAAAAACTTAGTAAATGAACAGTTTTTTTTAATATTAATATAAAAACTTAAAACTAAAAACTTACAGATTACCTAAAAATAAATCTTAATCTACTTAACCTACTTACATCTAATACATTATATATACATACATGATATATATATACCTAAAATATAGATATTATATAGATTATATATATATATGGTTTTTTTTATAATTTTATATTTTTATTAATTTTTTTTTGTTTTTTTTTGTTTTTTTTTTTGTTTATATACAATATATTTTTTTCTTAAATCTAACTTAGTCATACTTAAAACTACGTAAGCCGGCCATGGCTAAAAAAAATTAGGCGACCCACTTTGCTTCACATGAAGCTACCAAGTATTGGAGGAATTCGACGACGAAGCATCCTCTCCTTCAAAAAGCCACCAAAATTGTTGGTGCTGCTGAGCAACATCCCTCATGTCGCGACTCCCTACCGCTCTGCACTGCAGTGTGCGACGTCTCTGTCGTAGTTGAGTCGCCTGTCCGCAGCTGTTCGAGCAACGTGGAAGATTAGCGGCACCGCCAATCTGTCCTGGATCAGACCTTTGCTATCAAGGTAGAGGAACTCTTCTGGAGGAACATAGCCGTCAAAGCGAACTCTCTCATGATACATATAATTAGGGTAGTAAGCCCCAGAGATCAGGTTATTCGACGATGTCATTGCTCTTGCAATGTGCCTTCGAGTCAACTTAATAACAAAATTGTCCACTCTTATTAGGTTCGCCCTATTGTACAAGACCTCATTGCGATAGAATTTTATGTACTCAGACTCTGGTGTTCTGTATAAGCGAAGACAAGCCCTAAGGCAAGCCCTCTCAAACACCCGAATCTTTTCCAATAAACTTGCTCTCATGTTGAACCACACGGGACATCCAAATACAAGCATAGGCCGGATAAGGGCCATGTAGCAGATCACCTTCACCCTCGCATCGAGTTGGCTGTTATAAAACAGTCTCCTTGTAAGGGCAAAAGCACCTCTGGCTCTGGCCAGAGCAACATCTATATGTTTGTTAAAATACAGATATTGATCTAGCCAGATCCCAAGGTATCTGACTACATTTCGACAAGCAAGTGGCTGTCCATGTTGTCCGACGATAGAGAACTTTCGCCAATTCTATCTGGTATCCCTAGAGGCCCCAGACAAAGGCGTCCTAAACAGAATGGTTTCCGACTTCTGAAAGTTGATTTTCAACTTCCAGTCATCGCAATATCGCTTAATTTTGTCGAAGTCACGTTGCAAAAGTGTATTAATGACCTCAATCTTTGGACCTGATCTGGACGCGATTAAGTCATCTGCGTACGCTATGGCATGGTGAAGTGAACCTATCAGATCACTTGTGTAAATGTTGAATAGGATCGGCAAATTTACCGCACCTTGTTATAGACCGTTTTTAATGTTAAACGTTCCAGCAGAAGTCACATCGCCATTCTTCACGATGAACTGTCTACTGGAGAGCATATCAAAAAGAATATACAGCAGTGGTTTACTATTGCCCAACCTGTCAAGCTTGAAGAAGAGTCCCTCTAACCATACGGTATCGAAGGCTTTTTCCAAGCCAATCAGGTAGGCACCAGTGCACTGGTTCTTGCCTTTGTTTCATTAGATATCAGAAACCAGTTTGGACGCAGCATGAATGATATCATACCCCGCCTTGAAACCGAATTGATTATCCGGAACTATGTGTTTGTCCTCAACCCACTTAGTCAGGACTCTATTGATCACTTTCTCGAAAACCTTACTGATGTTTGGAGGAAGACTGATCGACCGGAGTTTCGCCGGATTGGATGTGTCTTTATCCCTTTTGGGGATGGGATGTACGACCACAGTTTTCCAATGCGCTGGATAATCGGTATTATTCATAGCATTATTAAACAGGGTGGTATAAATGTCCACCGCTTCTAGTGGGAGATGTCGAAGCACAATGTTCGGTATTTCATCGGTTCCCATTGATTTCTTACTTCTAAGTGATTCGAAGATCGTTAGGAGCTCTTCCTTCGAAATGAAAGGTGGTAATACCCTTTCGTTGGTGATGACATTATTTGCCATGTTCTCGTCACTGAACTGGGTGAAACCCGAGTTCTCGAATCGCCAATTCAAAATTTCATTTCGAAGGCAGAAATTGTGCACAAGGACTCGACTGTCCAGGTCATGGTTCGGGCCGGTGATGTCATTCGCCTTGTACACTTCCTGGAAAGTCGCTCCTATAGCCTCTACCTTCTCCTGCGGATCCTCGATCACAAAGAAGTTGTCATCATCAACTGTCTCATTTGGATCGATACCTGTTGCTACAAGTATTTGTTCGTTGTTCGTCGTTCGGGCGATTTTGAGACATGGAAGGTCTTTTGATCATTTCTCCGAAATATTTTATTTATTTGCGGGAACATATTCGGGTTGCTGGTGTTTACAGCCCGAATTTTGTTGTTCCAATACAAACTTACAGAGTTTTTGTAATTTTCCTTTATTAATGTTTGGAGGTTTTTAATCGACGACTTCAATGTCATGATCTCCGGGTTATGTCTGTCAGTAAACTGTCTGTACAAGGTTTTTAATCTTGACAGCAGTCTACTTTTATGTCGGAGCAGTGCGTCAATGGTTGCGTTGCGGAATAAGTCTTCGTTGTCAGTGTGTTGATACCGTGGTATCGTTTTGTCTATTGTTCGTTTGATTGTCTCGTCCATTAGTCTAAGATACCTGTCAATCTCCTCGTTTGACAGATTTCTGTTGGACGGTGGATAGAGCGAATTCGAGGAGAGTGCTCTAGTCAGTGCTCTGGTGGAGTGTGTCCAGCGCACCCTACTATAATTGTAGGAATCCCTTTGCACAAACTCATCCAATTCCGCAATTTCGTTGGGAACAGTTATTTCGGTGGTGAGACCGCAATGGTCACTGTCATACACGAAAGTGCGTAGACAGTTTGTAGTTTGTTGATTAGTGCACGTCAGTTGTATTCGTGAGTCGAACAGCAGGAGATCCAGATAGGACCCGTGTCTGGGAAACGACGGACTTTCCGTGGCTTTGAGGCCGAGTTGATACATCACACCGTGCTGACTCCACCAATTGAGTAGTAGATTCCCTCTAGTATTTGGTGTATTATTTCCCCAATCACTATGTTTGGCGTTGAAATCTCCGCCGATAATAAAATAGTTGTCTTCCAATTCCAGCCTTAGGAATCGAAAAAGTGTCTCGAGCTCTCAGATGAATAAGGTGGATTGAGTAGCCTTAGGTGCATAGACAGACACCATGTATAACCGCTTTCCACTACGGAGAGGAATGTACATGACGCATGCTTCCAGCACCAGAAACCTACGTACTACACGACTGTATACTCTTTTGAAACACAGTCCCTTTCTTACAAAGATCGCAACACCACCTCCTTGAATAGAATTGGGTCGGTTTCTTCGTAATATTTCATATCTTCTGTGTCTCATTTTGTGCCTTTTGGTAAGCTTAGTTTCGCTAACCAAAAGCACATCAGGGGCTTGGTCTTTAAGCAACTTAAACAGTGCGGCTCTTCGTTCGAACCTAATCAATGAATTAATATTCACTGCAAGGACCTTCAGGGTTTGCTCCGCCATGTACGTACCCATTACGACTGGAGATGCGTTATGCCCGGCAGCAGCGTGTATATTTGATCTACCCGCTTAGACTGTTCCTGTATTTGACGCTGAAGCTGAGCCACCTGCCCCTGACTAGAGAGCAAGATAACCAGCTTGTCAGGTACAGGTTCAGGTGCTCTAGGCGCTGCGGCCTGAGAAGCTACCTTTGCTTGTTGTACCGTAGTTCCCCTACCTGCCGCCATTTGGGCGTAGGTAACTTCGGGAGTAACGGCTGGTGTTTGTGCCTGCACGAGTGGACGTTTAACTTCCACTTTCTGCTGCCGAGCCAGATTTACTCTTTTAATGTATTGGAATTTGGGACAACCCCGATAATTTGTGGTGTGTCCCATGTTCCTACATAAAGCACAAGAGAGTTGGCTTTTTTCCGACGCTCCGTCCTTACCTAGAGCGCATTCCTCTGACTTGTGGTCCTTTCCACACTTCACGCATCGAGGCTGCATTTCGCAGTTCGACGCGGCGTGCCCGAACCTTTGGCAGCGAACACATTGTAAAATGTTTTCGCTCCTCTTTAATTTTTCCCAGTGTACAACCTGGTAGTCTAGGACTTTGATGCTCCTTAGACCATCCAGTTTGCTGTTGGGACTTAGCTGAATCAGGAAGAACGGTAGTTTCCGCTTCTCCCTTTTAGCTCTAGCCGTGACAAACGGCTTGACCCTTACGAATTTGAGCCCTTCGCACTCCTTCTCTTTCAGCAGTGCAAGGAGCTCCTCTGGATCAGTCGACGGCTCTAATCCCCTCAGCAGCATTGTTTGCAGCTTTTCACCCTTAGGGGTGTAGGAGAAGAACTCCGTCGTCGAATCCTTCAATAAACTTTTGATTTTGTGGTAGCGCTCCACTGTGTTACAGTGAATCGCATGCCTATCTACACTTAGTCCTTTAATAAAAAAATTACAGCCTATGGCCGACTTGCAGAGTTCGATAGTGTCCTTTAACTCCAATTTAAAAGTGTTAATTGGTGGCACTTTTTGTTTGGTGGCTTTCTGCTCTTGCTGTTGTTGTTGTCTCTGCTGCTGTTGCTTTTGCTTATGTTGTTGATGATGTTGTTGTTGTGGTTGCTGTTGATGTTGCTGCTGTTGTTGTTGCAGCATATTCTTTTGTACTTTTTGTTGTTTATGTTTTTGCATTGGTTGTTTCTGTTGTTGTTGTTGTTGTTGTTGTTGTGGGAGCTCCACATTTATGTTTGGTTGTCCCTGAGGTCTCTGGAGTAGTTGCTGCTTCTCCATCTCCCTCCTTGCCACTTGTTTTGCTTTTATAGCTAGCACTTTTTGTTGTAGCTGCTTGATGCCACTGTACAGTGCCTCAACCTCCTCCTCTTCGTCATCTGACTCCGATGCAGCGAGGGATGCAAAGCTGTTGTCTGCTGCGCTTGCTGCTATCCTCGCAGCCCTCTCCGCGATCTTATATGCAGCATTTCCAGCGAAGTTGAATGCGCGCGCGTAATGATATTCGGAGTCGGCTCCAACTTCCTCCTCCTCTTTGTGCCAGTGTCTGTTATTGTTGTTGTTGTTGTTGTTGTTATCTTTAAGTGGACTGGCTTAACGGCTTGATCATCAGACGACATCATGCTATCTGCTGACCCCGCTACTGGGATAGCGGACCGCTTAGTTCCACTCATCGAACTTTGCTTTATCACTTTATTATTGACACTAATTGTCCTTTTTTTGTGATATTAAAAAAAAAAATAAAAAAAAAAGAAAACTTTATCAGAGATTGGGAAACGAACCCACAACCCCGAGATTTGTTGACCGAGTCTCTACCACTTTGGCTACCGAACACTTCTAAGATTTATTACTTAAAAGTAAACTAATTCACTTTTAAGACTTGTAAAGCCGCACACGAAATACTTCTCCTCTCTGCGGAGGTCAATGAACGACTGATACCCGGGAAAGAGTAATTATTGAATGCAACGACGAAGACTTTCCAGAAAGTGATATCTTACCGTAGCAGGAAGCACATGTTCCTGAACCTTCAGAAGCGGACAACATTATCTACAAGCGGGGAGTATCGAGAAGAAGTGAAATAAGATCAATAATTCAAGGTTTCTTTATGTTATAAAAGTTTTTATTAGTATTTCTATTTTGTTTATTTATTTATTTTTGTTCTTACGTTCAAACAGAAATATACGAACATCTTTATTTAGTTGTTTAGTTTTTTCTTTATTAGTTCTATATTTAAAAGAAGTTTTGCACCGCAAAGATTCCTCTTTGTTTCTTATTTAACTCCTTTTGCTCTAGGAGTACTTCCTTCTGAAGGTCAATGATCGAACCATTTTGACTTCTTTTAGGCGTTGAAACTAGCCGGAATTGTGGAATGGTATTTGATGGTGCCGGTAGTTCTTCCTCCTGAAATGCTAGATGCTCTTCATCAGGATACTCCGGATTTTTGATGGTACTCAGCACACCGCATTGGCCTGCACCTGTAATAAATTTAAGTGTTTTGTAGTATATAAAATTGTATTTAACCATAATAATTGTCAATGTAAATGTATATGTACCTGGTATTTTATTTAAAACTGAAAGTCCGTCAAATCCAGTAGCTGTTTTTCGTAGTCTTTTATTGTAAATTGATGGGAAGATTGCCCGTCCTTTTCTTATCTCCTTTTGATTTGACGCGGGCCTTCATACTTTCAATTTTTTTCCGAATTTGGGAGATGTTCAAATCAACGCCATGGATTATTTTAATTTTCTCCTCCATAGCTTCCAACGCAGCTTGCTTTCTAATTTTCATGGCTGGAGTTTGGCTTTTGTCCAGCAAGCACGGATGAAATCCTCATCTTCCTTTTCTTGAGGGTTTTGCACCTAATACATCGAAGTATTCCTTTTCCGAAATTCTCCATTTTTCAAACTTTTTTAAACTTTTTTTAACGTTTTTAATTATAAAAGTGTCCTCCAATGCACACTCAACTCCTTCAAGGGTTTACTCAATACTATTCATCTTTATTCACACTAAAATGGAGGGAACACTCATATTCGCTCGACTGTCAAAACATGTGAGTGGAACGTTTTCGATAGACTTAACGAAAATTATTTTTATTCACACCAGATGGAATGATCCCTCCAAAATGCTGAGGGAACACTCACACTCAATTTTTATTCACACCATCCATTGTCTAGCTTGGCCAAGGGAGTCTGAACTTGTCAGGGTATTCACGAGTAAATCGGTGCATGATTGCTGTCGGATTATCTGCTTCCGGTCATGTTTAAAGTTTACTTAACAGTCTCGAAGGATATCAAAGTAAAACAGAATACAAAACGCATTTTTTATTTAGCACTAGTCCAAACTGGACAGATTTTATTATTTAAATTCAATTGAGTGGTGTAAGATAGCCTCTTGTTTTTAACGTAAACTCCTGTCTTGTAGACTTAAGTTTACGGGATGCCCATACATCCATGGGAGCCAGGATACGCCAATTCGGAAATGTGTTGGAGGCACAAGAACCGCGCTTGGTATGAGTCGAGGCCGACCTAACACCTCTTTCTGCTTTTAGGGTCACAGCACTCAGTTTGGGTTTAAACCTTGGACATCAACAAATAAATCCCCAATTATTGTGGTCTCTCATATCCTCCACTAGTACGCGGCATTTAAGTACAAGACTGCGTCGTCCCTCCGGGTAAGAATATAAGACTCATCGGGCTGGAGTTAATACCAATTCATTCCACATCTTCTACCCAACTCAGACAACAGGCACTTAGTTTTTTTTAACTAGGTCGATGCCATTGTACGGCTTGTAAAGTTCGCTGTTATATCTTCTACCAGCAAAACCGGCTCAAAAATCATTTGAAAAATTCTCCATTCGAAACGATCAAATATTACTTCGTCCTTTGCCTTTGCTAACATTCATGCCCAAGTGCTATGAAGCAGGTCAGCTTTATGTCTTTTGTAGAGCTTTCATCTCCTTCTTGTCATGCCCTTATTCGTTAAGGTACACTAAAATTAGTTGCTGTCTAAGTGATCCAGATCTCGGCTTATAGGGTACTGTTGATAAACCATGTCCACAAGTAACCAGCTCAAGGAATCTCACTGTTTTCACGGGGCGGACACCGATTAACGATAGCTGTGTTGCACCCAAGGACTTCCCTCGTCGGAGAACTAACTGCTTTCCTTTCTATTCTCATTTTGGACACTCTCGAAACTACTCCTTCCGGAAACTGGAGACATGGAGTGAACTTCTTAAAAAAAATCCCATATGCAGATGCAGGAGTCTTAGTCACTAGGATGCAAACTTCGGACATCAGGCCATCTATGATTTCAATCAGGGCTTACGCGAACCGATAAATTTTTTTACCCGATTACTTTCTAATCAACTTCCGGAGACACAACTGCGGTCCGTGTCAATACCGTGAAGCCTAACGTCAATTTGACTGGTCCAGCGGTTGCGTTGCCGACACCGAGATGATAAGCGAAGAAGCAAGTTCTACTGTGGAGAGGGAAGTGCCGAGAAATTAATACGCAATCTAGAATGTGAACAAGAAACCCCGCTGGAATTTGCTCCACTGTTTACGAGCTGGATACAAGGCTGATTATGATCGCGGCGATTGGTAACTCAGAGGGAGCAGCAAAGCTTTGGAGCTATGGAGCTCTTCATCGTTAGAAGAACTTTCCAGGTTAAGACTACGTAGCTGATGTACATGAAGTTTTACGCAATAAGAAACAAAAACCAGGCGAGAACACAGTAAGAGTTTGTGCATGAGGTGAGAACTATTGCTTCGAGATTTCAACTAGAAGAGAAAGAGTGGTTAAATATGTGGTATAGGGCATTACCGATGTCGAATGTCGTTACTTGCTGAAAGCAACACAGCCGAATTCGATAGAAGATCCCAACCCAAGCCATAACCCGCAATGCAAACACGACGGCTTCACATTAGTAGGACTCATCAGGGCAAAGTACAGAAAACCAAAGCCCAAATGCAATCAAATGCTTCAATTGCCATCAGATGGGGCATATAGGACGTAACTGCACAAAAATAAAGTGCTTCAGGTGTAAACAATTCCGCCATATTGGTGGAAACTGCACAGCAACAGGGAATACCGCCAGAACAAACACTATTGTAAGTCACCAACCTCAGGGGCAAGTCAATTGTGGGTAAACGAAGAAGGTGACGTGTACCGTAAAATTGTGAATGTGAATTTATTCAAAAATTGGTCGTAACTTTTCCTACGACAAGGACAATAAACTGGTTTAGCGGAGGAAGTTGCCGAACTATTCTACTCAGATATCCAAATAGATGATTAAAAAAGGCAGTGCTAGCCGTTCCACTTGGAAGTCTGTCATATGAAATGTTAGTCGGTTGTCGTTTGCTAGATCAACCTCAAGTTAAAATCGAAAAAACCTACAAGCTACTCAAAATCAGCGACTGCGAGCAATTAGCAAAGCGAGGGAAGGCAAAGCTTTGGTCATAACGAACAGTGTTCGCCGATGTAATAACTTTAATCTTATGTGGTCACCCGAAGTGGCAACTGAACGATAACTAAATTACGAATTTAGCGAATCATGTAACTTGTTCCATTGCCATCCTACTTTCTCCTTTCTCCCGTTCTCTTTCAATAAAAACTACAAGTCGAATTGTAAATCACCAAGCACGCGTTTTATTTTGATCAGTCCTCCTGTTTATAAGATTTCAGCCCTAAAGTTCGCAATCGGTAAGCCAAAATATATCCGAAGTTCCCCAACGCGAACGAACAAACAAACAGTGTACTCGTAGTTCAACATGGACGAAACACAATCAGGATTGATGATCTGGACGCTGGAGATATCACAGACAAGGTAAAGAAAGCACTGTGCGAACTAATAAGTAAACATCGTGATTGTTTCTCTTCAGACGCTAATGAAGTAGGACAGTACAACTCAACACAACACAACGGAGCCAGTATGCATTCACACGGAGTTAGAATATGCATCGACTACCGATACCTAGGGTGGAGGCAACGTTGCTTGGAAAGAAGTACTTCACAACGTTAGACGTATAGCAGAAGTACGAGTATACAGCTTTTGCTACGGATAAAGTGCTGTACGAGTTCGTTCGCATGCCGTTTGGATAGTGGAGATGCTGCGAATTACTTAAACGACATTGAGGAAGGACTACAGGAGCTTGGAAATTGTTGGCAATTTTGAAACAGTCCGGACACGCATTGAATTCCTCAGACACCAACTAGACGAAAATGGGATTAGTGAGCGAAAGACACTCAAAAATGAGCATCATGTGAGACGGTTTCTAGGCCTCAGCGGTTATTTTCGAAAATTTGTACCAAAGTACTCAGAGATTGCAGCACCACTTACCAATTTACTGAAGGCCGACAACTTTTTCTCGTGGACGAAGGGATAGCAGATTGCAATTGAGCAAGCCCTCCACTTTCGGCTTTGTATAACGTCGAACGTGATCACGGGGTGCATACGGATGCGTCAATCTTAAGAAAGAAGCGACGCCAAACCGAGACCAGTGGCATATTTTATCAGGAAGCTGACAGAAGCCGAAACAAATATTACAGCTACGAGCTGGAGAGCCTTGAAATATTTCGAGTTTATCTTTTGAGCAAACAATTTAAAGATATCACTGATTATGAAGCTATTGTAGCGGCTCAGAGCAAAGCCAGGATGATACCGCGTGTTGCAAGGTGGTGATTCAAACTTCAGTGGTTTGAGTTTACACCAGCCCATTAGCCAGAAAGGAAAGCAGTGTACGTGAATGTGATGATTCGCCAACCAGTGGAAAACGAACGAGAAGTGGAAGAAGCAAACGTCAATATGTTTAATATCTTCATGGAAACTGACGACTAACTAGCCACTAAGCAATGGTACGCACCAATTCCTTTTCATATCATATGGATCACTTGGGACCCTTCATACCCGAAAGAGGAGGTGTTAGATATTGGACAGCGCTGGTAGACAGTTTTATCGAATATATTAAGTGCGCAACTAAGCTGCAAATGAATCATTCAAATATTGCCCATGGCTAGCTACAACTTTTCCTCATCTTTCTGGCGGAGCTTGAATACCGTTACGGTAAAAGTGCTCATCTTTTGAGGCTATCCATGAATCAAGCAATTTTTTGATGTCTTCATATGAGCGGAACTGCTGATCAGCCAGACCATGTGCAATCAAACGGTGCAAGTAATAATCTGACGGCGCAATATCTTGGGAATATGGCGGGTGGACTTCCAATTTGAGCATTTCCAGGTAGGTTTTAACGGGTTTGGCAACGTGAGGCCGAGAGTTGTCATGCTGTAAAATCACTTTTTCGTGCCTCTGCTCGTATTGTGGTCGTTTTCGCATGCAATCTCTTGGAAATGGCTTGGCGGGTAACTTCTAATGCTGAAGCACGCTCTTCTTGCTTTTGGCACGGACTCATCGAGCAATGCTTCCAATTCAGCATCTTCGAAGGATTTTGGCCTTCCTCCACGCGGACGGTCGTCAACATCGAAATCACCGTCTTTGAAGCGTCTGAACCAATTACGGCATGTTGTTTCACTTAGAGCAGCTCTCGATGCGCTTCAGCCGCCGTTTTCTTCGAATGAAAGAAGTAAATCTACACTTCCCGCAAATGACGATTATTTTGTACAAAATCAGGCATTTTCACACAACCGAAAGTATATGACGCCGAAACAAAATCACTAATGTGCCAAAACGGTTTGTTTACCATATGCCTAAGCTTGGTTTATGACGTTTTGGATATGTCAAAATCTATCACTCACTGCTAGAGCCATCTATTGACAGTATTGAAAGCTGTGAGAACATGAACACAAAGGCAGTATTAGGACTGCTCAAACAGGTTAGTGAATTTTTTGCAATGCCGAGGCGCTTAACTACTAACAGCGGTACAGCATTTACGGAGAGTTCATTTCGAAATGCTGCCAAAATATTATGACGTCCGTCAAGACTCCACATGCTAATAGATATGTTGAGAGGGTCAAACGCACGGCATTAGCAGCACTTAAGTATACTCATTCATCAGGCAAACTAGGCGCAACAGTTGAGAAAGGTTCAGTGAAGCTACAAAGGTGGCCCCGCATGAATTATTGACCAAACACTCCAAGAGGAATTGCCGGGGACAAACGCAAAAACAATTTGTGTCCGCCGAAAGATGTGTCATCTTTTTTTCTGATGATTACGTTGACGACGAAGACGACCATCCGGAAGAAGAGGATGGAGACATTGCGTGTCACGAAGAGGCTTCCCACACAAAAAATGCTCACCTTTCGAGATGCGTAAAGATAATTTCTTAAGGAATTCAGCGACCATATAATAGCCAGCATTTCCTTCTCATTAGTTGCATAATTCTCCTCAGTGTTGCTAAGTGTTCTTGACAGGAAAGTGATTGGCTTACGATTTTGGGTAAGGACAGCTCCAATGGCATAACATCGGTTAGCACAAATTTTGAGTTTGGGTTTTCCTTATCGGATTATTATTTCTCCCACATTCTAATTAAGACTTACCTTTTTTTATTTTCTTTTTTTTTGAAAGAACTTAACACTCATGTGAGTATGGATACACTTATGCCTCAGCATGTGTTAAGTTTTTTGGAAAATGAGAAGAAAGATGTTTGGGCTCAGTGGTTATTTCGCTCCATGGGTGGCATACAACATTTAATGGGGAGACTAAATTGTTAATGAAAGCTGGCTTGTTGTGATTTTCTAGTCAACTACTCATTTTACTTGAATATATTTTGGGCTCGGTTGGGATTCTAAAACCGTACCTTCCGATTAGGAGGCCAGTCCGCTACCACTTGATCCACGGCCACCCACCTAGAAGAGTTTGCTTAATTTTTTTATCTCTATACTGCAATGGGTAATTTTTTAAGCGTTTGGTTTTTAATTGTCGGAAGAAACACAAGAAATTTACAAAAGTGTATAAAACATTTATACACTTGGTTGACAAGTCAATGCATGCCATTTACTTTTTAAAGATCATTTCAAGTAAATGTTGACCATGACTACGTTTTAAGTGGTCCATACGGAGAGTTAAATTTTGAATCACTTTGAAGAAATACCGCCCAATGATCCGGCCGGACCATAAACCGCACCAAATAGTACATTTTTTCGGGTGCATTAGCAGGTCCTGTATTGCCTGAGGTTGCTCATCGGACCAAATATGGAAGTTTTGTTTATTAACATACCCGTTCAACCAGAAATGAGCTTCCTCGCTGAACGCAATTTTTTTCTATAAAAAAGCGGATCTTTCTCCAGGTTTTCTAAGGCCCAGTCATCGAAAATTCGAGGCTGTTCGGCTTCAGTTCTTGCACGAGCTGTATTTTGTAAGGTTTTAGACCAAGATCCTTGCGTAAAATTTTCCACGTGATCGAGTAACACAATCCCAATTGCAGGGAACGGCAACGAATGGACAAATCTCGGTTGTGGTTGTTCCATGCGGCGTTTAGCCACGCGACTCTTAGAGATTCTAACAACACGGGACCGGGAAAACCCTGGAAGG
Source organism: Volucella zonaria (assembly GCA_963966105.1). Taxonomy (NCBI): domain Eukaryota; kingdom Metazoa; phylum Arthropoda; class Insecta; order Diptera; family Syrphidae; genus Volucella; species Volucella zonaria. Next base: position 12,165,819 of record OZ014530.1, read on the forward strand.
CCTCGTACCCCTTTTTCGGCCGAGAATATCGCTGCCGTGGCTGAAGATGTATTAGAGGCTCCGTCGACATCGACCAGATGACGTGCCTTGCAATTGACAATTTCACACAAGCCTTTGCGCCGCATTTTGGTGAAAGACTTGAAGATGTTTCCTTATAAAGTGCAGACAATCTGTCAGCTGATGGGTGTTGACCGTGAATCGCGTCTAACCTACGCTCATGCCCTCCCAAATCTCAACAAGGAAATGGGGGATTTTGCTTTAAAAATAATCACGAGTGACGAGGCCCATTTCCGCCAATGTGGAGAGGTCAAACAACAAAATTTTCCCTTCTGGGGTACTGCAAGTATGCACGAAGAGCTATTGCATCCACTCAAATCCCTGCTGTTTACTCTGGAGGAGTCATTGGAAATCTTGTTCTTATTCCTGGAAAACTGTAAGCCCCATTTAAAAACTGTGTGTTTGATAATTTTAAGGATGGACTTGTCCCCCATGAAAGCATCTTCTTCCCAGAAGGATCTAGAAGGGGCGCTTACCTGGAAGTCTTTGTCAAACCAAAATTCAGGTATAGTGTAATCGATGTTCTCGGTGAGGATTCCTAATGCAAATAGAATGTTAGCGTGGCCAAATGAATTATTGGTCCACTGTGTAGTCGCTTTAAGGCGAATAGCTGCGGTCTGCCTGCTGTAGATATCGAGGGGTGTCAAGTGAAACAGAATATCCAGTGACGCGAAAGGAGTAGAGCATAGGTCTTCGCTTATGCACAGACATGCAGTTCTTTGGACTCTGCTTAGTTTGCTGTAGTTGACTGCATTCTCTACGGCGATCCCCCAAGCAACCACTCCGTACATCAGTATCGGTCTTATCACTGAGACGTATGGTATATCCTGTGGGTTATGCGAGGTTGAAGGCCCCATTTCTTTCCAATTTGTTTTTTGAATGGTATTTTCCTGGCAAAAATGAGGCCCAGATATTTTTCTGTATTGGAGTAGACTAAACTGGTACCGTTTACTGATGGAGGGTACATTATTGCAATTTTATATTACCTGGAAATTAGGACAGTCTACAACGACCTGCCCAAAGCGTCAATCTGTTAAGATATAGCTGTTGGAGGTCTTTAATGGTGTTAAGATTCATACCTGAGGGCAGATATAGCAACGTCATCCGCATAGGCAATCACCCTGTTACAACCAACTTCCAGATATGTCAGCAGTTCGCTGACCATAAAATTCCAGCGAAGGTGTGACAGAACACTGCCCTGCGGCATACCTCTGCTGACACATCTTTTAGCAGAAGCCCCACCCAGTTTGGAGTTGGTTGCCATGCTATCTAGCATAAAACCGATCAGCTTCTCAAGTGTTTCATTCCGGATGTATTGACGTTGCTAAAGGCACCCTCTATGTCCAGGAAAACGACCACTGTGTACCCTCTATATTGTAGGGATCGTCCGATGTGGCTAGTCAGTGAATGCAGAGCCGTTTCCAGCGACTTTCCCTTACAGTAGGTATGTTGAGCCATTGACAAAGTCGTGGATCAATTTTAGCTCGTATATGGATATCAATCAGTCGTTCTAGAGTTTTCAGAAGGAAAGTTGATAGACTTATAGGTCTGAGGTCCTTTGGGACAACACGAGAGAATTTATGGCTTTGGGAATGAAAACTACATAGTCTCCTCTCCATGACAGTGATATGTGGATCAGTTCTATACAACTCCTCACGATATTCTCTAGCGTAGGCAGGATAATAACTGAGAACCTTTGTAGCGCGGCAGGTATTATACCTTCCGGTTCAGCAGACTTGTATATTCTGAAGTTATGCAGCGCCCAAAGCAGCTTGTCTCTTGTAATTAGACCATGAATTTTGGTCCCGGTTGCAGTAGTCCTGTTTGGGTTGCTACTGGTCGTGAATTGGGAGCTACCTGGAAAGTGGATGTCCAGTAGCAGGTTGAGTGATTCATCACCTCAGGTTGTCCAAGAGCCATCGGTTTTTTTCAAACAGCTAGGCATCATAGGATTCGTAGAGAGAATTTTTCTTAGTTGCGACACCTCAGAGGTTTCTGTGATTTTGTTACAGAATGACCTCCAAGATTCTCAATTTGCCTTCCTCAGTTCCTTTTTGTATAATTTGAGGGACGTTTTGTATGAGTCTCAGTCAGTCACTTTCTGTGTGCTTTTTGCTAGATTGAAAAGTTTTCAGCAAGTTTTTCTAAGCGGTTCCAATGCTGATTTTTCACTTGTGCGGCTAGTTCTTGCCTCTACGTTGAATAAGGGGGCAGGAAGCAGCCATAGCCTGACTGAGAGCATGGGTGGATTCTTTGACTTTCATGTCAAGCTCGATGGTGTTACACGGGCCACTTACCTAAGAGTTCAGTGGAAAGTGTTTCCTACAGTATTCCTCTGTATTTTGGCAAATCAGTTTTCCGATAATTCGAGAATGCTGGGTGTACCTTGGACCTGAAAATGAGTGTTCAGACGATACCATCCAGTTCGATAGCATTTGAGGTATGTGGCCGGACACAGGAATGATATCTAGCACTTCCTGTCGGGTTCTTGTTACAAAAGCGGGCACATTGCCAATGTTGCAAACAATGAGGTTAGTACTTATCTAGTAGGGACATAAATACTGTTACACAGAAAAATCAGCGCCAAATGAAAACGAATTAATATTTAAAAAATTTTTTGTTTTTATTGGATTATTCAATGGCTACAAATCTTAGAGCAACTTATTCGAAATGACTTCCATGTGCCTTCCAGCACGACTTAAGACGTGCCACTCATCGATTGCGAGACGCATTTCATGCATGGGGAAATTGTCCACTGCACGGGCAAGAGCTCGCTTCAATGACTCAATATTTAAGTGTCGAGTAGAGCAAGCCATGCCCTTTAATACGGACCAAAATTTGTAATCGAACGGGTTGAGGTCTGGACTACCAGCTGGCCAATCATCCGTTGATATGAAGTCCGGAACGGACTTGAGCCACAGTTGAGCCGTTTTTGCTTTGTGAGCTGCAGCAGAGTCTTGCTGGAAAGTCCATGGCTTGTGGTTGAATATTGATTGGTTGAGAGACTTCACAATGGGTTTCAAGATAGTCGATTGATATACTTCAGCCGATGTTTTCACTCCTTTCTCGCAAAAATGGAGCTTGGTAACACCATCGTAGCACACTCCCCGCCATACCATTACAGACGCGGGATGGTGGCCTCTTTGAACCCTTGGGATGAGTTGGGATGCTTCTCTGGATGACCGAACATATACACGATCATTCTGCTTATTGAACGATCCTTCTACGGTGAAGATTTTCTCGTCAGTAAACAGAATTTTTTCTGTGAGCGTTCTTCGCGTACCGGCTGAGTAACGCTTTCAATCTTCGCTTGCGTTTTTCCTTCAATGCGGCCGTGAGCAGGTGTCCAGTGTGTCGCTTGTACGCGCCTAAATCTTCTTTGATAATGCGAGACATGGAGTTTTGCGAAATTTGCATTTCTCGCGACAAGATTTTCTGTTTTCGCAGCGGTTTTCGGTCGATTCGCTTCTTCACGGCTTTGATCGTTTTCGGAGTTCTCACAGTGCGCGGACGGCCAGATCTTTGACGGTCTCGTACTCTACCAGTACCCTCAAACTGGTTCACAGCGCGATACACAAAATTGTGAGTGATTCCAAGCGGTCGCAACGTTCTAAAAATATCGCCTTTTTCCATGTTGCATTTAAGTAGGCCAACTACAACAATACGATTTTCGATGTTGCCCCATTCCATAATTGTAAGCAATTAATGTCAAAAACTTTTTACGTCAAAATGAAGCATAAATATCAACTGTCAAATCGCAATCAATACGAAATGGATGCATCCAGTGTTGCATTCGTAATGAGTGAGTTCAATTGTGTACCAGTATTTATGACTTGAGTAGGTATAACATAATCAAAAAGTGACTCACCTCCATCGTGGATGTCGGTACTGCCCCATACCGTGTCATAAGCGTTAGCGTCGCACCCGATGATGAGGCCAGTTTTTAGCCTTCCAGCTTCCAGTACCACACTTTTTAGGTTGTCACCAGGGAGAGGGCCCACATCATCGTGGGCAAGATATGAATCGACAATAATACCCTGACATTCCGGGAAATGACCGTATATTCTTGAGGGTTTTTGGAGGAGTTTGGTGGACGATCACCTGAACTTTTTGTGCGTTGGCTTTAATACCGTGCTGTCCAATGACAAAGCCTAGAGCTCAATCTCTTTTTGAGAAAAAACTCACACTTACCCAACAGAATTTTAATATTCGCTGTTCCAAGAGTCTGAAATATTACATTTTTCAAGACGACAGCTTCGTTTTTGCCAAAGATGACGATACCGTCAATATTACGTATGGTCCCTTAGAATATCATCAAGGACCCTTTGAAGGAGTGAAGGGGCTGTTTTTAAGCCAAAAGGAAGGTGTAAATTAAAATTTTCCATTTTTCAGAGGACGATTTCTCTAAATCAGAATGAAAACCAATTTTAGGATCTATGTATGGCAAGAACTTTGTTAATTTCAGGAATAGGGTAGCTATCTGGGGTGGTAGCAGAGTTCAGTTTCCTATAATCGATCGCTAGATGGTATTTCTTCTCTCCCGAGGCAAATGGATGCTTTGGAAACAACCCAAACGGTAAGTGGTGATTTAGATGGTCTAATCTTTTCGTCGTCCATTAATTTCGGTATTTGACCTTCAACCTCATATTCCAAGGCCATATGGTAAGGGTATGCTTTTTCGAATAGACAGGTTCATTCGTTGTAGTGTACGCTAACTTTTCATCTGGATCAGAGAAAAGAGTAGGGCAGTTATGAACAATGTTAGCTAATTTGGGTCGATTGTCCTTTCTCCATGTTAGAGGGTCTACGGTTTATATTATTGACTATGTGTCATATGTCAATGGTTATGTAATGGTTTTGGGTATACCATGCATATATATGTATGACTGCTTTAATTGCGTCAAAGTATCGTTTCCAATTTTGCCATCAAATGAAATGAGGATGGGGAGAATGAACATTTTTAGTTTATTTGTATCAGGGCTAAACAGTGGAACAAAGGAGTGGGGTGTTATTTGTATGTTCCCATCGACAGAGTTTGCATAAAAGCGTTTTTGATTTGGTAGAGGGGTTCTGGTATGACAGGGTTGGATCCTGGATCTATTAAAAATACGAGTGTCTCTCAAAGGTTTAGTTTAAAAAAAATAAATGGCGTCATGTTGTTCGAATTGGCCTAGATGAGGGTCACCGTTTTAGTCAACGCAGTCAGTCAATGTGTCGACATAATTTTGGTCCTTTTGGTTTATCTCGTGTTCGTATTCTGCTAACGATTTTTCGTTCGGAGCGGATTTTTCAGTATGGTATATCCCCGTTGTAACTTGTGCGACTGATGAACTTGATACGAGGATTGTCGGTTTTTTTTAGGCATTGGTTGATTTTTAGGCCTATTCTGGTATTTAACTTTTTTGAGAATGGACAGAATGTTCAGCTTCCATTGCCTTAGGGGGAAGTGGTCGTTGATTCGGAGAATTCTGTTGCTATTGATATTGGTGATTACGCTCTGTTATCAGAGGATATCTGTCAACATCTGGTCAGTTGAGAGGTACTGCAGCTTGATTTTTGAACTCTCTAATTTTTCACGAATAAATTTTGCCTTGATGTCGACATGCTTTGTTCTTGGCGAATAAGAGTTATTTGTAGCGATGTGAATAGCACTTTTATTGTCGCAGTGAAGTATCATTGTTTTTGGTGCATCCTGAGACAGGTCACCTTCCAAGCGTTTAAGCCAAACAGACTCTTGGCTAGCAGCAATGCCAGACATTATCTCAGCTTCAGTTGAAGAAAGCGCAACAGTTCTTTGACGTTTTGTAGCCTACGATATAGCGCCCCATTGAAATGTAAACACATAGTCAGATGTAGAACGTCTGGCATCCATATCGCCAGCCCAGTCTGCATCACAGAATCCAGCCATATCACATTCTTCCTTCTGATAGACAATGCCCTTGTCAATCGTGCCCTTTAGGTACCTCATCACACATTTGACAGCTGTCCAGTGTGCCATACCTAGATTCGTACCAAATCTACTAAGCAGATTCACGGCGTAGGAGATGTCGGCGCGCGTTATTTCAGCAGCAAAAAGTAAACAGCCTATTGCCTGGATATAAGGCACATCCTTCCTTCAGCAGCAGCAGCAGCAGCAACAACAACACCTATAAATTGGAGGTAAATGCTACCAAGGACCTGTGTAGGTTGGTCATTGGTAATAATTTTAATATTAAAAGATTGGGGAACGAACTGTAATACAGTGGAGGGCTACGCGAAAGTGAAAGAGCTCCAAAAGGAAACGACGACAGAGCACTACTCATTCACACCGAAGTGTGAAAAGCGGCAATCGATGCTGCTAAAGATGTTGGAACCGTCTTCTGATCCTGAGGGGATCCTGGCACTGCTCAAAGAGAAGGAGTGCGAAGGACTCAAGTTCGTGGGGGTAAAGCCATTTACCACAGCTAGAGCCAAGAGGGAGAAACGGAGTCTGCCGTTCTTCCTGGTGCAGCTCAGTCCCGAAAGCCGTCTGGATAGTCTAAGGAGTATCAATGTCCTAGACTACCAGGTGGTTCACTGGGAAAAATTAAAAAGGAGCGAAGGCGTTATACAATGCGTTCGATGCCAGAGGTTCGGGCACGCCGCGTCGAACTGCCAAATGCAGCCTCGATGCGTGAAGTGCGCAAAGAACCACAGTTCCGAGGAGTGTGCTCTGGGTAGGGACGGAGCATCCGATAGGACGCAGCTCTCGTGCGTATTATGTGGGAACGTGGGAGACACCGCAAACTATCGGGGTTGTCCTAAGTTCGTTGATATTAAGAAAGCAAAACTGGCTCAGCAGCAGAAGGTGGAGGTCAAACGTTCACCTCCTAGGTTTCAAACACCAGCCGTCACGTCCCAAATTTCCTACGCCCAAATGGCGTCAGGTAGGGGGGCTACGGTACAGCAAGCGACTGTTGCTTCTCCGACGCCAATGCCGAGAACAACGGAAGCTGCACCCAACATGCTGGCCATCTTGCTCGCAATCCAAGGGCAGATGGCCCAGATGCAAAAGCAGGTACAAAAACAAGCCAAGCGGGTGGACCAGATCTACGCGCTGCTGCCGGGCCTAACGCAACACATGTCGTAATGGGTACGCACATGGTGGAGCAATTTTTGAAGGTCCTTGCGGTGAATGTTAATTCACTGATTAGGATCGAACGAAGAGCCGCGATGTTTAAATTACTACAAGACCAAACTCCTGATGTGCTTCTCGCTAGCGAAACCAAGCTAACCGATAAGCACAAATTGGAGTACAATAATTATATTGTTAGAAGAAGAAACCGGCCCCGATCCAATCGTGGAGGTGGTGTCGCCATCTTCATTAAACAAGGTATAAAATTTCACAGAGTGTACAAGGGAGTGTTGCGTAGGTTCCGGGTATTGGAGGCAGTCGTCATTTACATCCCGCTCCGCAGTGGAAAGCGGCTGTACTTGGCCTCTGTTTATGCACCTGAGGCTCCACAATCCACTTTATTCATTACAGAGCTCGACACGCTTCTTTGACTTGTGAGGCTGGAATCGGGGGAGAATTATTTTACAATCGGCGGGGATTTCAACGCTAAACACAAAGATTGGGGAAATAATTTGCCAAATACTAGAGGGAACCTACGACGGATAACCCGTCGTTTCCCAGAGGCGGGTGTTATTTGGATCTACTGCTGTACGACGAACGCTTACGACTGACAGGTACGAATTTACAAACGCTAAACTGTCTGCGCACATTCGTGTATGACAGTGACCATTGCGGTTTTAGCACCGAAATTACAGTTCCCAACGAAATTGCGGAATTGGAGGAGTTTGTCCAAAGATACTCTTACAACTACAGTAAGACTCGATGGACACGCTTCTCCGCAACATTGACAAGAGCACTCGTCTCGAACACGCTCCACCGTCCACCGTCCAATAGGAATTTGTCAAACGATGAGATCGACAATTACCTAAAACAAATGGACGAGACAATTAAACAAACTATGGACGCTACAATACCGCGATATCGACGTACGACTAACGAAGACCTGTTCCGCAATCCTACTATTGACGCACTGCACCGACAGAAAAGTAGACTTCTGACAAGACTCAAAAACTTGTACAGACAGTTAACTGACAGACAAGACCCGGAGATTAGGACACTGAAGGCGTCGATTAAAAATATTCAAACGTTAATAAAAGAGAATTACAGAATTTCTGTAAGTTCGTATTGGAACAACAGGGTTCGGGCTGTAAACACCAGCAACCCGAATATGTTCCCGCAAAAAAAATAAACTATTTCGGAGGAAAAATCAATGTCTTAAAATAACGCGGACAACAGACAACGAACGGTTATTGACAATAGCAGGTATTGATCCAAGTGAGGCCGCTGATGATGACGACTTCTTTGTGATCGAGGATCCACAGGAGAAGGTTGAGGCCATAGGGGCGACTTTCCAGGAAATATACAAGGCCACTGATACCATTGGCCCTAATTATGACCTGGACAATCGCGCCTTGGTGCGATTCAAAATGAAGTAGAGAACTGGCGATCCGAATGCTCTGGTTTCACCCGGTTCAGCGAAGTAAATATGGCAAATAATGTCATTACCAGAGAGGGTGACCTACCTCCGTTCATTTCGAAGGAAGAGCTCCATGAGATCTTCGACACAATCAGGGCTAAGAAATCAGTGGGGACCGATGGTATACCGAACATCGTGCTTCGACATCTTCCTCTAGAAGCGGTGGACATTTACACCACCCTGTTTAATAATGCAATGAATAATGCACATTATCCAGCGCATTGGAAAACGGCGGTGGTGCAACCTATTCCCAAAAAGGGAAAGGATATATCCAATCCGGCGAATCTCCGGTCGATAAATCTCCTTCCGAATATCAGTAAGGTGTTTGAAAAAGTAATCAATAGAGCTCTGTCTAGGTGGGTTGAGGACAAACATATAGTTCCGGATAATCAATTCGGTTTTAAGGCGGGACATGATATCTCACATGCCGCGTCTAAACTGGTGTCCGATATCCAATGGAATAAAGGCAAAAACCAATGTACTGGTGCCTGCCTTGTTGACTTGGAGAAGGCCTTCGACACCGTATGGTTAGAGGGTCTTTTCTATAAGCTGACTAGGCTGGGGATCAGTAAACCACTCTTGTACATTCTTTATAATATGCTAACCAACAGACAGTTCATTGTGAAAAATGGCGATGTGACTTCTGTTGGAACATTTCAAATTAAAAATGGTCTTCAGCAAGGCGCGGTCAATTCGCCGATCCTATTCAACATTTATACAAGCGACTTGATAGCTTCACTTCCCCATACTATTGCGTACGCAGGCGATTTGATAGCGTACAGAACAGGTCCAAAAATCGAGGTCATTAATACTCTCTTGCAGTGTGACTTCGATAAGATAAGACGGTTTTGCGATGACTGGAAGTTGAAAATCAACTTTCAGAAGTCGGAAACCATTCTCTTTAGGACGCCGTTGTCTAGAACCTCTAAGGATACCAGAAAAAATTGGCGAAAGTTCTCGATCATTGGACAACACGGACAGTTGTCAGATACCTTGGGATCTGGCTAGATCGGTTTCTGTATTTTGATAAAAATGTAGATGCTGCTCTGACCAGAGCCAAAGGCGCTTTTGCCCTTATAAAGAGACTGTTTTATAGCAGCCAACTCGATGCGAGGGTAAAGGTAATCTGCTACATGGCCCTTATCAGGCCCATGCTGGTATTCGGGTGCCCCGTGTGGTTCAATGTACGAGCAAGCTTAATTGAAAAGATTCGGGTGTTTGAGAGGGCTTGCCTTCGCTTGTACAGAACACCAGAGTCGGAGTACAAAAAATTTTATCGTAATGAGGTCCTATACAACAGGGCGAACCTAATACGAGTAGATAACGTCGTAATTAAGCTGACTCGAAGGCACATTGCAAGAGCAATGACCTCGACGAATAACCTGATATCTGGGGCTTACTACCGCAATTACCTTTACCACGAGAGTGTGCGCTCTGATGGCTTTGTTCCATCGGAAGCATTTCTCTACCTAGATCAGATAGGGTTGATCCAGGATAGATCAGCGGTCGAGTTAATCTTCCATGTCGCTCGGACAGGCGACTCAACTACGGCAGAGACGTCGCACACGGCAGTGCGGATCGTCTCAGGTTCAGTAGGGCGGTGGGGAATCGCGATAAGAGGGATGTCGTTCGACAGCACCAGCATTTCTGGTGGTTGAATGATGGAGAAGAGGTTTCGTCGTTGTCGTTTCCGTCAATTACGGATCAGCCTCACTAATGAGGCAGAGCTGACCAATCTATTTGCTCTGTGAATAGCGATGGCCAGCTTACATAGGTTTAGGTTCGCATTTAAGATATATATATATATTAGTATATACAAAGTTATATGCTAATATATGTATGTATTGTGCATAATGTCTATGTGTGTGCATGTGTGTATTGTGTATGTAGGTTAGGTAGACTAAGGTTTATTTTAAGTTAGATATTAAGCTTTTATAAAAAAAAAAAAATTATGTCCATATGCTAAGTTTTCTGTTAAATTCTTTTCTTAGCCTTAAGCATAGAAAATAAGTATATACGAGTATAAGTATAAAATGTAAACAAAGTCGAAAGGCATAGATATAAGAATTTAGAGTAGCTTAGAGTGCCTGTGTGGGGCCAGTAAGTTAGTATAAGATTGTTAAGTAATTTTAAGCTAGCATTTAAGCATTTTTTGTTAGTATGTAAGAGTTAATGATTTAGAAAATAAAATGCATTTAAAACTGAAACTGCTTTCAGACTCCATGAATATAACACCACGACTCGTTACTATTTTCTCCATCAAGGGATTAAACAATCGATAAGATTTCGAATTTGAATCCAAGTAAGATACACTTCACGGATTTGGCTTCCAATTTTGTCCGCTTTTCTTTTGGAACATGTGCCATGGCCTTGCCACCAAAGATATGAAGGTGTTCCAAATTTGGCTTTCGCCCTGACTAAATTTCTTCTGGTGAACAATCGTTGCTCCTACCAGGTGCTCGGTTCACCAAGAAAGCTGCAGTAGTGACCGCTTCTGCCCAGAACTTGTTGTCCAAACCGGAATCCAACAGCATACAACGCACTCTTTCAATTATAGTGCGATCCATTTTCCATTCATTCATTTTTATTTTTGCAGCATAAATTACATATTTCTTAAAAACTACTATTGCACAGTTAACAGAGATTTGGTTATTGTAACCTTACTACTGACAATATATATACTTCTTGAAAAATGCGTAACATATCTTTGATTAATATTCAGAGGAAAAGCTGATGAAAAACCTCTTCACAAATTGGACTTTACAAAGAAATAAAGGGGGTGGTGGTGTTATGCTTGATTTCAAGTAACATTCAACATAAGGTTTAATAATTTAATTATTCAAAAATGAGTTATTTATCAATTACAATTAAAACACTTCCAAGGATAAATATACAAAATATAGATAGATAAATAAATAAATTAATTAATTATCAACGAGAATAAATAAATAATTAAATAACAAGATGAATAAATAAATAAATAAATAAATATGTATGTATAAATATATAAATAAATCTATAATAAATAGAACAAATATATACGCAAATCAATAATTGTACAGATAAATATATAACCAATTAAATATAGGACAGGTATGATAAACATTCAGTTCAATAGACTTGAAATCAAGTGGTTGTCAGCTGAGCTGCAAGACCGGCGATAGCGCTCGAATAATTTATTTAGTCTAATAGGAACTTTTTCGATTTTTGAAGTTAAATGGAGATCATCGGTCGGAAAATCCCAGGGCAGGTTGAGAATCATTTTCAGTAATTTATTTTGGGCTATTTGCAGTTTTCTGTTGTGGCTTTTTGCACATTTACCCCACACAGGTGAGCCATAAAACATAATCGGCTGGAAAATTGCTTTGAAAATAACAAGTTTATTTTGAGAACTCATACTTGATTTTCGATTAATAAATGGGTATAACATTTTTATAGCCAGGTTAATCTTTTTAATGGTTTCTTGAATATGAAGACTAAAGGTAAGTGTTTTATCTAAGTGCACCCCAAGATACTTGGTACTTGATTTCCAATCTGTTTGAATGTTATTTAATATAATTTTGTTGCTTGGTAAGAAACAGGCTTTTCTTTTTCGTGTAAAAAAGACAGCCTGAGTCTTTGAAGCATTTAATGTAATCTTCCATTTGTTGACATATGTTTCAACTTCATTTGCTCCAGATTGCAATTTGGTTACTATGTTACAACCTAATGAATCTGAAGCATAAATGCCAGTGTCGTCCGCAAATATAGCAGCTTCACATGTGTTCAGTGATGGAAAGTCGTGTATAAAAATGTTGTACAGGATTGGTGCAAGTACTGAGCCTTGAGGTACCCCCGCATCAATTGAGAGACTTTCTGTACTGTAATTATTTACATAGACTAAGTATTTCCTGCCAGACAAAAAGGACTGTATAATGCCAAACTGTATCGAACGCTTTTTCTATTGGGTCTACAAGTAAGTTTCCAGCGTTTTTTTCCAAAATTTGAAGTTTTATTATGAAAACATAGTTACAATGCTTTATTCAAAGTATCATCCATCGGAAGCTACAACTTTCCCCCATCTTTCTGGCAATTTAGGAATTCTGGACCAAAAAAATGTCTCGTCTTTCGAGCCCAAGAACGTATCGAGCCAATTTTTGCATCGAACGAAACAAGTGGTAGTCAGATGGTGCCAAGTCTGGACTGTAAGGCGGGTGAGGCAGAATTTCCCATCCACTATTTTCCAAATAGTTTTTCACCGAAACCGCAATATGTGGCCGAGCGTTGTCGTGATGAAAAATGACGGACTCATGACTGGTCTCATATTCTGGCCTTTCTTCTTTTAATGCCCGCTTCAAACGAATTAGTTTTGTTCGATATAATGGTCCTTTGATGGTTTCACCACTCGGAAGCAGTTCGTAGTATACGACACCCTTTTGATCCCACCATATGCAGAGCATGACCTTATTCACGTGAATATTTCGTTTCGGCGTCGATTGGGCGGGCTCGCCGGGCTTTGTATACGATTTTCTGCGTTCAGGATTATCATAATAAATCCATTTCTCATCACCAGTGACAATACGATGCAAAAATGATTTATTTTTATACTGCTGCAGTAACGTTTCGGACATGCAAAATCGCCGTTCAACGTCTCTTGGCATCAATTCGTACGGCACCCAATTTCCAACCTTTTGAATGAATCCCAGTGCTTTTAGGCGCAGGAAACGGCTTGTTGCGTGACGCCCAATGATGCAGCAAATTCTTCTTGAATCTGACACGGATCCTCATCCAGTAAAGCGTCCAATTCCTCGTCTTCAAAACTTTTCGGCTTTCCGGGGCGATCTTTGTCTTCAACTCCAAAATCACCACTTTTGAACCGTTTGAACCACTCGCGGCACGTCGATTCACCAATACATTCCGCCCCATAAGTTTCCGAAAGCAAACGATAGGCCTCAGCCGCACTTTTCTTCATATTAAAGAATAAAAGCAGCGCTTCCCGCAAATGACGTTTATTTGGCTGGAAACTTGCCATGATTTTGCTCGATAAAATGTACGAGATACAAAACCTACAAATAAAACACTGGTGGCGCCATCTCTGACAAACGCTGGAAACTTACTTGTAGACCCAATACGTCCAGAAGAATCATACCAGTACTTTTCCCTACAGCTAAATTATCTTTGATATGTCTTGTGATGCGATGAATTTGATGCACTGTGGAATGGTGTGGCCTGAAGCCAAATTGTTGCGGATGTAGTATATTGTACAAACCTACATGTGTTGCTAGTTTAGTTTTGATAATTTTTTCGAAATATTTACTCACTGAGCTTAGTATGGGACGATAACTACTCGCCAGGCATGCGTTTTTGCCTGGCTTGGGAATGATTATTATTTTGGACATTTTCCATATTTTAGGATAGTAACCTTGTTTTATACAGCAGTTAAAGAGGCGTTGTAAGAATTGTATGCCGCGTTTTGGGAGGTTCTTTAAAAATATATTTTTTTATTCCATCTAAACCAGGGGACTTGGAGTTTTTCAAGTTCTTTATGACAGTTTCTATATCTTCTGCTGATATGCATTCGCCTTCATCTATCGTTAATACTTGTGAGTTTATGAGCCCTATAGTCTGTTGCACTAAGTTTTCTTCGCTGCTGTTTATGTTTCTACCAATTGAGTGGTTCGTATAGAACACTTTTGCTAGAGCGTTAGCTTTTTCTTCATTCGAAAGTAAAACTAAATTGCCCTCTTTCAAAGCAGGGATAGTGTGATTTTTTTTGTTTAATAACCTTCACGATGTTCCAGAAGGGTTTGCTCCGTTTATCTAAGCCTTGGAGTTAAAAATTCCATTTTTGGTTTCTAAAAATCAAAATAAGTTTTTTAATTCTTGCTGTTAAGATTTTGACTAGTATCAAGAATATGTTATCTCTAGTTCTTATCCATCTCGACCTTGCAAAATTCCTGATTTTAATATTTTCTAAAATATGACGCGGGAGGACATCTGTTTTGTTCCATCGATTAACTTTTTTTAGGTACAGAATGCTTAACAAACTCCAGTACCGAATCTGTGAAATAACTCACACCTTCGTCAATTTGGTTCGGATTTATTTCTTTAGGCAAGATTTCCTGCCAGTTTGTTAGTTTTCGGTGCATTTTGTTTTTAAATAAGTTCCAGTTACTCGTAGCTTTCTGGTAATTGAAAAATAAATTATTTGTCTGAATTGGTGACAAAACAGTACTACATTTTACTGGTAAATGGTCTGAGCTTAGATCATTTATCACAGTAGGTTGTGTAAAAAGTTCTGACATATTCGTAAGAAATAGGTCTAAAGTTGACGGGTTGGCACGTTGATTCGATGGAATGTAGGTTGGGTGTGGAGGAAATAGTATATGAAATGGGTGTCTTGAATGCAAATCAGCAAGGATGTTACCCCATGCATTAGCTCGTAAGCAACCCCAATTCCTATGCCTACAGTTGAGATCTCCTCCTATGAGAAAGATATCGTTGATTCGAATTAATTCGCGCAAGTCGTGATTGAGATCGATACGTTTTTGTAGTGAAATACGCAAACCCGGAAAATAAATACAAAATATTTTCAAAGACCGACGATTGGTAAAGGGTATTTCGACCCCTATGTTCTCTATTAATTTAGTGTTGACAACTGGAAGTACTTTGCGTTTTAATGTTCTTTTAACTACAATGGAATGCGCCACCACCCCTTCTGTCATTTCGATCTACACGATATTATTATTATTATTATTATAAACTTTATTGATATGTAAAGGTCGATTACAATCTTCAATATGATAGGAGGAAAGCACTAGCTACCATGGCTTTCGGCTTGCTTAAGTTTAAGTGGTTATCTATTAAAAGAGAGAAAGGTTAGGTAGGAAATTCTAAGTTGTTTTACATGACTTAATTAAAATTTTTTGTATTATACATATATAAAAATAAGAAAAGTTGCGCTGTTGCTTGTTTAATAATCATAAATATACAAACTAAATGAAATTTTAAATGAAATTGATGATTTTTGTGTCGGAGAAAAGTTTAAATATTGGGTCTATAACTTAATTCGTGCGGTTTGCTAAGAGATGGCGTAACTTCTATTATTCCATTGAAACATGCGTTGGAAAGCTACTGTCATTGTACGTCATTTCAGTATATATCATTCATTTGAAGCGTAAACAACAATAATTTTTTTTCACTCAAATATGTCGAACTTTGGGCCTGAAAATGTGTTTTTGCGGGGAGTTCTTCTTCATTATTTTAATATGAAGAAAACTGCTGCCGAAAGTCATCGTATTTTGGTGGAAGTTTATGGTAAACATGCGCTAACTGAGCGAACGTGCCAAAAGTGGTTTTCACGATTTAAAAGTGGTGATTTTGCCTGTTAAAAACGATGAACGTCCTGGGCAGCCAAAAAGGTTTGAAGATGAAGAACTGGAAGCATCACTCTATTAAGATTGTTGCCAAACACAAGAAGAGCTCGCAGAATCTTTGGGTGTCACTCAAGCAACCATTTCAAAACGTTTAAAAGCAGCTGGATATATTCAAAAGCAAGGAAATTGGGTTCTACATGAACTCACTCCGAGAGACGTCGAAAGGCGGTTTTGCATGTCCGAAATGCTGCTGCAACGCCACAAAAGGAAGTCATTTTCGCATCGGATTGCTACTGGTGATGAAAAATGGATCCTTTACGACAACCCCAAGGGCAAAAAAACATATGTGAAACCCGGCCAACCAGCCAAATCAACGGCAAAGCCGAATATCCATGGCGCGAAGGTAATGCTCTGTATTTGGTGGGATCAGATGGGTGTGCTGTATTATGAGCTGCTAAAACCGGGTGAAACCATCAATGGACAACGCTATCAAATACAATTAATCCGTTTGAAGAGATCAGTGGCAGCAAAACGCCCGGAATATGCGACCAGACACGAGGCAATAATTTTCCATCATGACAACGCTCGGCCGCACGTTGCTATTCCGGTTAAGAACTATTTGGAAAACAGTGGATGAGAAGTCTTACCCCACCCGCCTTATAGCCCAGACCGTGCCCCTTCTGTCTACCATTTGTTCCGGTCGATGCAGAACGCCCTCGCTGAAATACGGTTCACATCAGAGCAGAATATCAAAAATTGGCTCGATTCATTCTTGGCTGCCAAGCCGGCGCAGTTCTTTTGGGATGGGATCCACAAATTGCCAGAGAGATGGGAAAAAGTCATAGCTTCAGATGGGCAATACTTTGAATAATACTATTGTACATGTTTTTCTTAAATAAACGTTCAAATTTTGAAAAAAAAACCGCACGAAATAAATTATAGACCCAATATAAAGTTTATATTTTTTTCTGAAGGATCTTTAAGTGAGTTAATTATGGAATTGCGTTTTGCTACTTCGTTAATCTTATTGCATTCGTAAATGATGTGCCTTATCGATATTGCTTCGTTGTTATTGCAAAGATTGCAATATGGAGGTGAATCTTTGGTTATGAGGTGGCTGTGGGTAAGGTTGGTGTGTCCTAATCGGAGTCGAGCAAATATTTTGATTTTCTTATGAGAGATGTTTGTTGGGTAAAATGATTTAGTACCCTCTTCATTTACTTCCGAGTAATGATGAGAATATTCCTTCCAGCTTTTTAGCCTTTTGTCTTCCCAGAATTGTATAGTTTTCCTTCTAATGTCCTTATAATTCTGAACATAAAAAGTTGTTAGTGGTTCAGCTATTGCGGACTTTGCTTCTTTGTCTGCTTCTTCGTTGCCTTTTATACCAACATGTCCTGGTATCCACATAAGTTTTACTTTTTTTTGGTTTGGTATAAGTTTATCTCTGATAAGTGCTATGATTGGGTTCCTGTTCTCGATGTTAATAATAGCTTGTATTGTTGAGAGACTGTCAGTGCAAATAATGATTTTATTCTTTTTGGCTAGGTCAATTGCTTTTAAAATTCCCATTGCTTCTGCTGACAGAACAGAGGAGAACTCTAGAAGAAGTCCTTTGGAAAGTGTTTTGCCCACTTCATCGACCACTGCAAAACCTGTTCCGAATTTAGATTTTGAGCCATCTGTAAATATGAAGCTCCAGTTTAGTTTCTTTTGTGCATCTTTGATTTCGAGAAACAACTGTTTAAATTCTTCATCGCTGGTAGTTGTTTTCGAAAATGTGGATATAAAGGTGTTGATGGAATTTCGGCAGAGGGTCCAGGGTGGGTGGAAAACTTTATGTAGAGTTTTTGTTGCGGGGGGGATGTCAATTTCCTTTGCAAGTACTACTGCATTGGAAATCGTGGAAGGGTATTTAAGAGTTCTTTTGCTAGAAAGAACTTTATTGGCATATGTTTTGATTGGTGACTTTTGGATATTGGATAACTTTGTTATTACTAACGAAGTTAAAAAATCAAATCTGTGTTCTATTGAAGGAAGTCCGGCTTCAGTTAAGATGTTTTTTATTGGGGTTGTTCTAAAAGCTCTTAAACTTGTTCTAACGGCGGCGTGATATGGTGTTTGAATCATATTTAGGGTTGATTTTGGACATTTTCCATATATGCTTAATCCATAGTCTATCTTTGTAAGAAAGGTTGATCTTATGATATTGATTAGAGAGTTAACGTTGCAAAAACTGTTTTTTGACGATAGATACTTAATGATATTGAGTCTGGTAACTAGGCTTTTTCTAAGGTACATACAGTGACACTTAAAATTAAACTTACTATCAAAAATGATGCCTAATATGCTGAGGGCATTTACATTAATTATATTATTAAAAATAGAGTTCGGTTTCAGTATTTTATGGCAGCTAGTTTTGTTACAAATATGCAAAATTTTACTTTTTTCATGAGATAGCTTAGACCCAGAGCGTTTGCCCCAATCAGTGATATCTGAAAGGATGCTTGAAAAAATATCTGCTACCTCTTTATATAGATCATCCGCGTACAAGGAATGTTCGATTTTATTGTATTTAGTTAAAATATTATTTAAATCGTCCAATCCTATTACAAACAGAATTGACGACAGTGGAGATCCTTGTGGTGTTCCGTTATTGATTTTTTTGGCGGAAGAGTAGGTGGAATTTAATTTGATACGGAATTGTCTATTAAATAGAAAGGCTTTGATGTAATTGTACATATTTGGGCCTATTTTCCACTGCGTCAGTTTTTTTTAAAATAAGATGAATTCTGATTCTGTCAAATGCTTTTTCGAAATCGATTGACAGAACTGAAATATGATTTTTAGCTGAGAAGGCGGATGATACACAGTGATCGATATGAAGAAGCGAGTGAGTTGTGGAATGCCCGGGTCTGAATGCCAGCTGATTTGTTTTCAACAGGTTTCTTTTCTCTAGAAGCCATAGTAACCTTTTGGAGATAATTTTTTCAAGAAGTTTTCCAATACATAGGAGTAGGGATATAGGACGATATGCGTTAACCTGAGTGTGATTTTTGTTTGGTTTGGGTATAGGGACCACACTGGCCGTTTTCCAGGTTTGTCGGATCACACCATTGAGGCAAATAAGGTTGTAGAGTGCAAGAAGTCTATTTTTAAAAGCTGGAGGTGAATTTTTGATCATTGTATAACAAACTCGATCAAATCCTGGTGTCTTACCTTTGACGGATTTGAGGCAAGTTTCGAACTCATTTTCATTAATTTGAAGGTCTATATAACGGGCTGATATGTCAATTTTGTGAAAGTTGGGTTTTAAGTTAAGTACAGAATTTTTTTCCTGAAGGAAACCTGGTAAGAAATTGAGTAATTTGACCAAGTGTTAGCGAAGAATTTGGCAATTTCGGAAGGGCAGGATAGGGTATCTGTATTAAATTTCATAATTTTGATGGCTCGTGGCACGTAATTTCCTGTTAGCAATTTGACATCCGTCCAAAGTTTTTTGGAATTAGTGTTGGGATTAATGTTTGCGATAAACTTTTCATAGGAGTCAAACTTAGCAGATCTCACTATCTTTCTAAAGACCGCATTGGCTTTTCGGTAGCATACTAAATTTTTGTCGTTTGGGTGTTTTCTAAATACCTTCTAGGCATTTTGTTTGTTAAGACGAAGCTGTGCCAGTTCTCTGCTCCAGCTGACTGTCGATTTCCTAGAGTTGTTGTGGGATTGGGAAATTGTCAAATTGGCTGCATTTCGAATAGACTTAATTGTCTTTGTTCTAGAAAAACTGAGATTTCAGTCTGAAATGCGGTTGGGTTTGGGGGTAAGGGGGTCATAGGCGGAGTGGGTGTTTTTCGTGTTTTTGGTTTAATGCTTGAGCCTTCATTATATTTATTGGAAAAAGGGTCTGATGCAGATCTAGCGACGGCTGAAAGGGTTCGGAATGAGGGGAGGAAAGGGTTTTGCTCTGCATATTTATGTTTGGCTTCTGCAATTGTGCATTTGTTGATGGTCTTGATTTTTAAGATCTCCTTTGCTTTCAAATATTGTTTGCCGTCTTTTGAAGACGATTCATGTTCTTCGTAGCAGTTTGCACATGATATGCGCGTACATTTTTCAGGGTTGTGCGGCGGAAGATTGCAAGTGACACATGAGGAATTTCGTGTGCATCTTTTTGCAGTATGGCCAAGTAACTGGCAGTTTTGGCAGCGCATGGGGTTGAGGAAATATTCTTCGACTTTAACCTTGTACCAGCCAATGTTTACTGAACTTGGTGGGTGGTATAAATCGAACGTAAATAAAATGAGACCTGTGGCTCGTTGCGTCCCTTCTACTGTCCTTTTAAACTTAAACACATTTACAACGCCTTGATCTTTCATTTCGCTGATTATTTCTGCTTCAGGTACATTTAAAAGGCAGAGAGCGTATGCAATGCCTTTTGATGAGTTGAGGTTTGCGTGGAGCGTGACAGAGATGGGGCATAGGTTGGACAAATTTTTTTTGGAGAGGAAGAGGTCAGCGATTTTCTGGGATTTTACCAGCAGCAGTAAATTACCGTCGCGCAATTGTGAAATGTAATCGTACGCGGTACTTATGCCGTCGATTGTTTTTTTTTTAAAGAAAAACACTAAATGTGGTGAGGGGTTTTTGTTCACTTGCCGGGGAAATGACTATGAATTTGGGGTTTGCTGTGGCCGTGGTTGTCGTAAGCATATTAAATTGGTCTATGTGTTCCGAAACCGGTTTTTTTCTTTTTTTCTGTTTGGGCTCAGTAAGCGTGTCAAGCCGGCTGTACCGATTGCCCGTGGGAGCACTTGGCCTTAAGGCCATTTTCAGAGATTGCTTTCTTCACAACACACTAGATTTTTACTCACTAACACCAGAGGAATGAGAAGAAAAAATGTAAAACTAGAGAATGAAAGTGAATAAGGTACACTTGTGGGATTGGAGCCGAGTTAGGAGTTACACACGAACGATGCCAAAGTCAGCGAAAAAGAAGCTGCCGGTTCAGAAGCTAGTCGATGACTGCGATCTACACGATAGAATTTATATTCGCTATTTGATAATTCTTTTACATTCTGATCGAGACATGTTTCTGTGATTAAACCTACGTCAATATTATGAGAACTTAAGAAAGCAAGAAATTCTAAAGCTTTATTACGAATGCTTCTAGCATTCCAACACATAATATTCAGGCCATTATTCATATTTATTTACCTTGTTGGTACAAATACTTAATCGCTAATTGTGTGATGGTGTTGAATTGGTCTGCTTTTGTGTTGCAGTTCGCAAGTCGACTAATCATTTCAGTGGTGAGAGCGTTGATTTCTTCAATTGGGAAAAGCTCACTAGTTGGCGTTGATGTAGCGACAGGTATATTGTTGTTGCTCCTATTGATCCACACGTTAGGGCGAAGGTTGGTTGGAGTTGTTGTTTGGGCAACCGGTTTGGTGGAGCTTTTCCGAAGCGAAGTGAGAGAAGGAAACTCTTTGGTGTTTGAAACGAACCCTTGATGCTGTTGGTGACTATTCTGAGTAATATTCCTAGCCAAATGAGTGCTATTTCTGAGTGACAGCCGTTCTCTTATATTATTGAACGATATGCGGTTTTCACATACTGGATCGTTTGATTTGTGGGCTTTATTGCAGTTTGCGCACTTAGTCTTTGCGGATTTACACTCATCAGTATGATGATTTTCAGCGCATTTTCCGCAATGTGTCTTTATATGGCAGTTTTTCTCGCCATGACCAAACATTTGGCAATTATAGCATTGCGTGATTTTGTTGCGTTGCCTTCGAGCGAAGTCCCACATCACTTGGGTTCTTAAAACTGATCGAACATTTTTTTTGAGTTCATTTAATCTAATTGAACCACACTCCAAAAATATTATACGGAATACATCACTGTATCCACCAGAGTTCTTTTTAATTGTCTTAATGCTCTGCACTTTCAGGCCTAGTGATGTTAGTTCCTGTGTTAATGTTTCGACGGGCATTTCATCTAGCCCATACAACACGACTTTGAATGACCTTGCTGATGGAAGGTCGTGAGAAAAGAATTGCCAATTTTTTGTTTTAAACACTGAACACACAGCTTTGTGACTGTCGATAGTTTCACAAATGATTTTGATCCCTATTGATATTTTTTTAATATAATAGTTAATAATTTTTGCTTCGCGAAAGAGTGAATGGATTTCAGCACTGGTTTTTCGAAGAACACATATGGATGGTATTTTAGCTTTACTTTTGGAAACACTTTTTGATTGGATCATTTCATCATCACTATCATTGTCTGAATCGTCTAAACATTGTAGAGGGCGATAGAAGTTTATTCTGGAGTTATCTCCAAGAGAATTCATTTTTTGAGTTTTATTGTTTGAAGACAAAATATTGTCTTCGGCAAACACATCAGATTTTTGCTTAAGGGGCACCACAAATACTTTGCGACTAAAGTTGTCGACGAATGTGACCAAAAATCTTGCACCAGAAAATGATTTATACTTCAGCGGGCCAATGACATCGGAGTGGACTAGGTCAAGAACGCTTTTTGCACGAGTTCCAGTGTATTTAAAAGGTGCACATGTGTGTTTACCTTTAATGCAAACAATATATTTTACATCATTACCCGCAGAGAATTTGACACCGATGATGAATTCATTACCTTTCTTAGGTTATTGGCACAAATATGACCTATTTATTTGGACAAGCTTTGCTAAAATGACCAACCTGCTTACACGTATGGCAACGATATTTGGTTTGAAATGCTTTCTCTTTTGTATAAAGTGCGCTATCAGCACTTTTATTATCAAATTTCTTGGAGCAGTAAATTCTTTACAAGGTCCACGGTAAGCTCCTTTTTGGAATTTTCCACTGCTAGAACTATTGCCCGAAAGTCATCAGGTAGCCCTGCCAGAATCAGAGATGCTGTTAATTCGTCATTTTTTTTTTTTTATTATTAATTCATTAAAAACTTAACAAGTGTTAGATATGTATTTCTGCGAAGCCTTAAAGGCTTTTCTGCAGAAGATTGTTTTCCACAGTTTTATGATTAATTTTTGGTAAGCAAGCTTAGATTAAAACGTAATACAATATTTTTAATAACAATTAGAAGATAAGATAAGTGAATTAAGTTTAAAATTTAGCTATTTACGAGTAAGTTCGAATTCAAGAAAAAATTTTTTATAATTTTTTTTCTACTTTTAATATTTTGTATATTTTTTAGTTCTTGCGGAATTGTGTTTAGAACTTCAGGTACTCTGCATTCCAGCTGTCTTCTCCCGTAGTTATTGTAGAATCGGGGTTCGTGAAGCATACCTTGAGCCCGTATTCTTGTGTTGATTCCATGTTGAATTGGTGTTATGAATCTGTTGTCATCATAGTACTCCAGTACAAGGGTCATCTTGAAGATATCTTCTACTCGAAGAACTTTAAAACGGCTTTGTTCCGGAATGTTGAGCTGGTTATGTACGCCTATCTTCTTCAGTGCTGAGTTTTGGAGTTTTTGAATTTTCTGCATATGTGTTGCTGATGCATTGCCCCATGCAAGTATACCATACCTAAGTTTAGATTCCACAAGGGCAAAATAAGCTTGTCTTAATACGGCCGTTGTGGCATGGTATTTTAGATGGCTTAGTGCATATAAAGCTCTTCTGAGGCTCACTCGCAATTCATCTATGTGCTTATCCCACAAAAAGTTGTTGTCGATCGTAACTCACAGATATTTGTATCTTTCAACTGTGTCGATAGGACAATTAACCGAACTGTTGCAGGATTCATTTTTGAAGTGGATTTGCAATTGTGTAGCCCTGAATTGCGGGTTTCGTATATGTATCACTTTAGTTTTAGAAGCATTGATCGTTAAGCCGTGATCGTGACACCATTTTACCGCGTTGTCAAACTCCTCCTGCAAAATTTCTGTTGCCGTATGTAAGGATCTGTGACGCACCACTATCGCCGTATCGTCTGCATATGCAAATGGAATGGCCTTCTTGAAAACTCGTAACAGTTCATTGGTGTACAATATAAACAGGATTGGACCCAGTTTTGATCCTTGCGGGACTCCATAGTGAATGTTTTCATTTTGGCTGTATGCATTGTTTATTTTTACGCAAAATTGCCTCTTAGTCAGATATTCACGTAGCCAATCTGCCATCAGTCCTCGTATGCCAATATTTTCCAGTACTCCTACTAGTTTATCATGGTTCAGTGTATCGAAGGCTTTACTGAAATCCACGAATAACACTAAAACATGATGACTTTTATTTAAACTTTGGTTGACGCAATTTGCAAATTCTCCTAACAGCTTACCAGTGCTTTTATTTTTCTGGAAGCCGTACTGGCTTGCGTGTATCAGCGAATTTTTTGCGATAAAGCCTTGCAGCCTGTTTGTTATCACCTCTTCCATGCACTTTTCTATTACTGGCAATATTGATATTGGCCGATAATTTTTAAGGTCGCTTTTGGTACCTCCTTTGTGTATCGGCCTGATTACAGCTGTTTTTAAGATTGTAGGGATTTTTGCTTGTGCAACACTTAAGTTAATTAATTTACACAATAATGGTATAAATATGTCCGTGTGCCTTTTTATATCAATAGCTCGTATTCCATCAATACCTGGCGACTTGTTTTCACTCAATAGATTAATTATTCTTCGAGTTTCAAAGAAATCTGTTTCCTGAATATAAATTGTGCTGGTTAATCTTGATTTTGTGTGTGTCGATGTAACCGAGTCACAATGATGTACAATATCTTTTATTTGTGTGCTGAAGTTGTTTGCACACGCATTACTTAAGTTATTCAGAAACATTTTACCCGTGAAGTTCTACTAGGCTTTTTCCTTCCCAATATCTAATTTACTGAGCCCCATGTTTTTGTAGGGTCAGATCTTATTTGGTTGAACTTGGATTTATAAAAAATTGATTTTTGGGCCGTTATTTCCTTGTTCAGTCTGTTTCTGAAGGTCTTATATTCTTGTTCATATGCTTTGTTTAGTCTATTGTTTTTCCACTTTCTGTAAAGTTCGTCCCTTTTTTTACATTTTACTTTTAATTCAGAAGATATCCATGGGCTAAACTTTCTTCTCTTTTTTATTTTTTCCGTAGATGTCGCTGCGTCATAAATATAATTCATTTTATCATGAATCTTCTGATAAAGTAAGATGGCATCCCTTTCATTCCAAATTTCATCCCAGTTTATATTTGCAATTAGCTCATTGACCTTATCGTTAGATATATAGGACAGGCTGACTGAGTTTTCTTTAACAGCAAATTTTTATTCTTTGTGGGAAGTACATGATTGGGTAATGATCAGTGATCAGTGATCATTACAGCTGAATCGATTTGGTTATGTGTAGCGTTAGTTAAAATGTGGTCAATCGTTGATTTTGCTCCAGTGTCCGGGTCTACTCAGGTATACGCCGTAATCACATTAGTCAATCGCAGTGACGCCAGCATCTCAAGATATTCTTTGCACACCATACGCATCCAAATCATTCACATTGATGTTCATATCACCCATTACCATTATCTCGTCCTTTTTTCTCAGTTGTCCAACGTTGTGTCCGTATTCTTCGATAAATGCTTTTCGGCTATTACGAGTACCTGGTGGTCTATATATTCCTATTACATACTTATACTTATTACTCTCTTTAATTTGGATTTGGATACTTTCGTATGACACACTTTCTGATCTTAATCTTCCATATTCTACTTTTTTACGTATTAACATAAGAATTCCACCTCCTCTACGTTTATCTCGATTCAGAAACTCCGGTTCGAAACCATCTAAATTGTAAAGTCCTTTTTCTTCGTCTTCTATATTAGTTTCAACTAGAACTATTATTTTTAACGTATTGATGAAGTGGCTGATGTTAAGGCAGAAATCGTTCCAGTTCTTTCTCAAAGATCTTACATTAAAACTTAGACAGCAACAGTTATTTTCTTTAAATTCATTTATAAAATTGGAATTTTAAAAAGAGTAATTTATAATTCAAAATCAAAAATAAGTGGAAAAAAAGAAAAAAAAATCTACTCTGATGTTTCAAGGAAACTTGTGTTTATAAAAAAGTCACTGTCTTTGGATTGATTGCTTATCAGTTAAGAGATATTTAAACTTTTAAAATGGGTAATAAAACCACTAATCCACAGAGCGATTCAAAAACACGTCCAGTCACACTAAGCTCTATATTTAAGCCGGCGTTTTGTACTTTTAGTGACGTTAAAATCATAGGATTTATGTAATCCTGCATGGATTCGCAGTGGGTTAACTTAAGTTGTACCAATTGCTTAAGCAGTTCAACTTTTAGCGTCATCGTACACTGAAACCAGAGCATCCCAGGCTCCTTTTGCTGTGGTAGATGTTGCAATGTGTGCAAAGTTATTTGGTTCAACCATTAAGGTTATTTCAGCCAATGCACGCTCATTCGATTCCAAATCTTTCTCTTTTGGATCTGCAGATAATCCTGTTACGATTATCTTTTAGCAATTTCTAATAACCAGGTATGACTTCGCATGTCGCTTCCATATGTCGAAATTCTCGCGACCACGCAGTTTCTCAAATGGAAATGAGATCGATGATGAAGCCATTTCTAATCAATCAGTATAATAATCCACAAAAAAACGATGGAATCGCTTGCGATTAGTTACAAAAAATTACTTTGTTTTGAAGAAAAACGTTTTAACTGTCTAATTGTACATTTATTTTACTAAAATATAAATTGAAACTAATTTAATTCGCGACTTTAAAGGCCCATAACCTGTTAAAAAAGTGCAACAGAGTAGGTTATAAATTAGAATAAGTTTATTTGACATAATTCATAAGATGAAGTATTACAATGTTTACTTAATTGATGAATGTATTCAGTGATAGTTTTTCATTCTCAACATTTTTCCCTAATGAATTGAGGTGGTGAAAGGGTACGTGGAACTGAAGATGAAATTCGTGTCTAGGAGTGAGAATCGGTGAATGCGTTAGGTGCGATAAGTTTCTTTTAGCTGGTGTCTAGAATCTACGTAAAATAAGCATCATCGTGCATACAGCCTAGCAAACAAAACAGCAGCGCACGCAAATGCCAAAGAACAAACGGCACCCGGGTGGCCATAAACCACATTTACAAAGCAAACCTGATTGCAGGGAAACCCACTGCCACGGGCGACAGGCAGCCAAAAAAAACAAAAAAACACATAGAGACTAGCAGACGATAACATTCGACTGTCTACTCACCTTTTGTGAACAGCTGACAAGACGATACCGGCGGGATCTGCGCCCGGCGTCTGTGTTGTGTCGTATAAAATCGTGTCAGAGTCACACTCATATTTTATAAGTCTTTACCTTTCCGAGCTTACAGTCCACAATTAAAGCATTTTTATTAACTTACTGCGTTTCTTTTGTTTTTCTTTTGTTGAGATAGCTGAACAGGTGGGATAACGTTAAGTTAGGAGTTGTTTACGTGCCGAACCCAAAAGTCTACGTTTTGTAATAGCCTCGGCAAAACACCTTTCAAGCCTCTGACAAGCGTGTCAAGTGCGGCAACATTGAGTCATGTTATTCATGGATTCCTGACCCATATCTATAGAAGCGATTTTACTTAAAAATTAATACCAAGAGACTACCCGATGGGCGCTACGTAGTACCGCTTCGTATCCTGCGCTTGCACATTATAATGGTGGCGTCTTGCGTAGGTTTCCTCAGTTAGAGAGAATATTTGAGCAGAATCCAACACTACATAGCCAGCATTAGGGATGGCTTACTCCTTAATCAAGTGTGAGAAGTTGACATCAACAATGAGTAGGTCGTCAAGACATGTATCGCACCTTGAAATTTTTAATGAATCAAGCTACGAGTTGTCTTCGATGATACTAACAAAGCCGGGGATGGGACATCGCTAAACCAGCATCTTCACAGTGGAAATAATGTATATAATAACATCGTGGATATAATTTTGGGGTGGAGACGTAGAAAAGGCCCACCGGCAAGTACGCTTAGCGCATCGGGACTCCTATTACCAGTTTATCAATTGGGGGAATATTGAAGCCAAGCATGATCCACCGATTGCAAACGCTGTCATTCGGTACAACCGAAGCACAGATACCGTCTTGTTGCAAGAATGATCCAATATGATGTATTTGGGTGATTTTGTTAGTGAAACTGATTCCATAGAAGAAGCTTCGGTATGAGGTTGGCTTTCCTCTGCAAGGTTCATATTGAGAAAGTGGACGAGCAGTTCTGAAGAATAAAATAAGTTTAGCCATTCACACAAATTGCTCAGTTGATACTGAGGGATGAAATCATACGCGTTATAGAGAAAAGTGCAGATCGGCTGAGTCTACTATCAAATATGAGAACAAATTAAGTTGAAAAGCTGTGGCTGCATTAAATGCTTCGAGTTCGGACACTTGCAAAATCTCTAACGACTGAACAGGTTAGTTTGTACATTAGGTGGGGGGAACAACTGGCATAAATTAAAAGACGGCAACACCAGATCAAAGTGTTTGCTTTGCAGAGCAAAAGCGTCATATCTGAACATATGTACAGTGTTGTGCAAAATATACCGGATTTTCATTCTACTTAATATTTTGTCTAGTAATCGTTGTTTTTTAAGGCCTCCTCGGGTCTTTTAGGCATGGACACTAGATTCTCAAAAATTTCTTTTGGAATGTTCTCCCATTCATTCTTTAGTGAAGTCATAAGTACGCTTTTGGATGTGCGCGTCTTTGACCCTACCCGTTTTTTTAAAATGGCCCACAAGTTCTCGATATTGTTTAGATCGGGTGATTGAGAGGGCTATTCCAACACATCAACATTTTTCCGCTCAAACCACTCCTTACCCAACTTTGATGAATGTTTTGGGTCATTATCATTTTGATAAGCCCAAAGCAGTGGCATCTCCTCCTCAGCGTATGGTAGCATTACAGATTCCAGTATATCCCTACACTGAAAATGATCGACGAGTATAATAACACTAATCTCATGTATTGGTCCACATCCCGCACCAGAAAACCAACCCCACACCATAATTAAGCCTCCTCCATGCTTCAGGGATGGACCACTATGTCGTGACTGCAGACGTGTCCCTTCTTTCCTTCTTTCATTTAACATGTATACTTCCATCGGAAGCAATCGAGTTGAACTTATTGTCGTCGCTAAGAGTACACTTTTCCACTTCGTTACTGACCAATTCAAATGGTTTTTTACGAATTCCAGTCTCGGAAACGATTAGCGTTAGTTAAGTAATCAAAGACTTACTAGTCTCTGCTTAGTACGAGGGCGGGTCAATAATTCTGTGCATTTTTGAATTTCTGACCTCTTTACTGAAACAGCAACACTGCTCCTGTCAACAGGCATTTGTCAGTTGACTCCTGTCAAAAGTTAGTTTGTGTTTGACAGCTATTTTTATCAGACTACTCACTAATTTGAGGAGAAAATGGAAAACAGTGAATTTCGTGTGCTTATTAAGCATTATTTCTTGCGAAAAAAAACCATTACCGAGACCAAGGCTAAGCTTGATAAATACTATGGGGACTCTGCACCATCGATTTCAATGGTAAAAAAGTGGTTTACTGAATTTCGTTGTGGCCGTACAAGCACTGAAGATGCCGAACGTCCTGGACGCCCAGTTGAGGTCTCTACACCCGAAACAATCGAAAAAATTCACGATATGGTGTTGGCCGACCGAAGATTGAAAGTGCGAGAGATTGTGGAAGCCATAGGGATCTCGCATGGCTCAGTGGTTTCAATTTTGAATGATCACTTGGGCATGAGAAAGCTTTCCGCAAGATGGGTGCCGCGTTTGACCACAAACGCAATCGTGTAACAACTTCACAGGAAGGTTTGGCGTTATTTAATCGCAATATGGAGGAGTTTTTGCGCCGTTTTGTAACCGTGGACGAAATATGGATCCATCACAACACACCAGAGAACAAACAACAGTCAAAACAGTGGGTTTCTAAGGGTGAATCGGCGCCAAAGAAGGCCAAGGTGGGTTTGTCAGCCAATAAAGTTATGGCGACTGTTTTTTGGGATGCACGCGGGATAATCCACATTGACTACCTTCCAAAGGGAAGAACAATCAATGGGGAATATTATGCCAACTTATTGGACCGATTCAATGACGATTTGAAAAAAAAACGACCTCATTTGGCCAAGAAAAAAGTTCTTTTCCACCAAGACAATGCAAGGGTGCACACATGTGCAGTTGCCATGGCAAAAATCCATGAATTGGGCTATGAATTGCTCCCTCATCCACCCTATTCTCCAGATTTGGCTCCGAGCGAGTACTTCTTGTTCCCAAACCTGAAGAAATGGCTTGGTGGAAAAAGATTTGACTCCAATGATGAAGTCATCTCGTCATTTTGAGGACCTCGACAAATCATTTTTTTTGGAAGGGATAAAAAAATTGGAGAAGCGTTGGACAAAGTGTATAGAGCTCAAGGAGGACTATGTTGAAAAATAAAATTATTTTTTTATCAAAAAATCAGTTTTAATCAAAAAGTCACGGGCTTATTGACCCGCCCTCGTAGTAAGTAGAGGCTTTTTCTCTGGTCGAAAAGAACAAAAACCAGCTTCTCTTAAACACCTGCGTACGGTGCTTGCTTCAATTGAAAGATTGAGCTAACGAACAATCTTTCTTGAAGGCAAGAAAGGATCGTTAAGAATCAATCATATTCTTAATTTTCCGGTCGGTTCGGAGTGTAGTTTTTCTTGGACTACAGTGAATGGTTTCGATCGGTTTTCCATTCCGAAACTTTTTTATAATCTCACACACTGTCGACGATACTTTTTGGCTACAGATTTTTGTTTTAGCCCTGCCCTGAAATCTGCTACCATCTGATTTTTAACCACACCACTGTATTTATTTTTAGCCATTTTATTAGTAAACAAATTGGTGACACCTGACCTTTTAAGTTTTGTTAAGTCTATAACTCATTTCAAATGACAGCCAAAACCATTATCAGCAAGCTAAAGAGCAAGAAAATACGGTACTTTTGTAAATCCGGTATGGTTTGAACAGGCATGGCATTGAGTTGAGCTACACTCAACTTGGTTTTTTTTTCGATTTGTAAACTTATTCAATAGGTTTTCTTAAATTGCCAAACAAATGTACCTACTGTATTCCTGTCCCCTAGAATTCTTCAATGAAAAATGTTCAGGAAAAAATCCGGTATGTTTTGCACAACACTGTATGTATAACCGGTAGCAGCAGTAGACATGGCGATTCACCTAATAGGAAATCGGCAGTCCAAATAAATCCGCAGGGGATTGGCCCTTGAAGCATTTTCTTGTCTGGATATTGTTGTATTCAACATTGGAATTGTAAATACCTTTAGCACAGCAAGATCAAGTTCTATCATTCAGGTTCCAACATTGACTTTGCAAGCAATGACCTGCTGAAAGTATACGTTCAAAGTATACCATTTCGCACCAAATATTTGGCACTTCTAAAATCGATGTTTTAATGGTTTCTGAATCCTGGCTAAATTCAGATATTACGAAAAATGTACTTGAAATTCCTGGCTTCACATTGTTTAGCAATGGCCGTAAAAACAGGGCTGGTGGTGTTGTGTGTATTTATACTAGAAAGTATCTGAAACCCAAATTTGTCTATGATTACTTTGACTCTATTTTACAATTTTACTGTCTTGAAGTCAGAACTATGGTTGAAGAAGTGATTTTAATCGCAGTACAGTCACTCCTCAAACGCTTTACTGAATAAAACTTACTGCAAATTGGAAGACATTTTACGAAAATCATACGAAAAATTCTTGTTAGTGGTGATTTTAATGTCAGCATTCTTAAATTATTGCATATTTAACTAGTCAATTTCATTACTTCTATGATAAATTAGGTTTATCAATAGTGAATTTTCGTTATCCTACTTGTTTAAAGTCCATAACCAGTCCTTCATTACTTGGCATATTTTTAAAAAAATTTGATCTTTCGATCAAGTTAAAACGACAAGCAAACTCATTCACGATATATAGTAATTAATTGTTTGTTTGTTTCAACTCGATATAGATAGAGTCAAATGTGATTATATATTTAGCTTTAGAGACATGAGATTTGCTGAACTTGTAAAAATGCTATATAGTTTGAATTGGTATGTCCTTTATTTAACGTTAGATGTTAAAATCTTTAATAATATATTTCTTTAAAAAATATTTCTGTTTCATGATTTCGTCTTGATTATAACCAACTGTGTTAAATCATATTCTTGTCCTCGGTATAGTTCAGAAATCCAAAGTATGATAACTGAAAGAGAGTTTGTTTTCGAGGAAGTTAAGCGTAATCTTACACCAGAGAATAGATTGAAATATCGCAGTTTACGCAACGAGGTTACAAACCTACGAAATGCCCAAGAAATCCTATTTATCGAAAAAAACTTGACATTCAAATGTATTCTAGAGAATTTGAAAAATCTTGTAGAAGTAACCGACCAAAACAAAGCGAGATAAGTGCATTTTTTGCACCAGTTCCCTCAGCAGCCGCGATTGTTCGTCTTGATCAAAACGTTTTAAAATTGGATTAATTTTATTTTCACTGTGTTAGTGAATTTGATGTATTCAAAGCAATCAAATCAGTTAAATCGAATACCACATGGTATTTCTCAAAAATTTCTAAAGTTTATACTTCATCATATAATATGCTACATAAGGACTGAAACGAATAAAATGTGTAAATTTTAATACGGGCTATACTTCCAATGCGTAAAAATTGCAATCCCATTTTGTACCCAAATTAGCCTGTATATTCTCTAGTTTCAGTTTGTTATTAATTTTAGTTCGGCGCGGTTGAAAATATATATAAAATATGAGTCAAGAGGAACGCCGTAAAAAGATCATCGACAAATGACTCGAAAATACTTCGCGTCCAAACCATTTCATCGCAAAAAATTTAAACATGGCACGCAGTACAGTGGATTCTGTTATTAAACGATATTTGGAGACGTTGACAGTTAAGCGAAAATAGAAAAGTGGAGCTAAAAGTGGAGCACATGATACAAATTTGGACAGGGAAATAGTGGGTACCGTCGTAAAAAACCGAACTATGTCATCCAGAGATGTTGCTCGGAAATGTAGTACCAACTAAACAATGGTACAAAGATCTAAAAAACGTAACGGTCTAAAAACACGAAAAAAAACAAAAAATACCAAAAGTTACTGAAAAGCAAAAAAAAGTCATAAAAACACGAGCCCGAAAGCTATACGAGTTGACCAGCAACCAGAAAGCCTGCTTGGTTTTGGATGACGAAACTTATGTCAAAGCCGACTTTACTACTCTTCCAGGTGCGCAGTTTTACAACTCGTTTGAAGCTGAGATTCTTCCGCAATCAACAACATCGATTGGAATGGAAAAATTCGGGTCAATATATATCGTTTGGCAGGCCATTTGCCAATGTGGACACAGAAGCTCATCGTTTCTTACAACGGGAACAATTAACGGAGAAGTGTACATTAACGAGTGCCTAAAAAAGCGCTTGATTCCTTTCTTAAGCAAATAGGAGGATTCAACATCATTTTATTCAGCTCACTATGCTCATGCGACGTTGAGCTTTCTTGTTGCTAAAAATGTCGGCTTTGTCCCAAAAGACATGAATCCACCCAATGTTCCACAGTGCCGTCCCATTGAAAAGTATTGGGCTTTGGTCAAAGCTAAATTGAGGAACAGTGAACAGTGTGCAAAGGACGTAAAAGATTTTAGTGCTAAATGGAAAAGAGCGTCCAAAAAGATCACGGATGTAACTGTTACCAACCTTATGAAGGACATTCGAAAGAAGTTGAGGAAAGAATGGGAACCCAAATAATTTTTTTAAAGCAAATAAAAAAAATTTACATGAATTATGAAAATATTTTTTTTACATGAATTATGAAAATATTTTTTTTTGTTACTTTGAAATTTACAAATTTTATTCGTTTCAGTCCTTACTTACATCACATTTCCAATTTTTATAGTTGCAGTTCTTAATACCCTGATATACTACCTAGATCAAAAATGTATCCGGGAATGTATTCAGAAAATTGGAAATACGGAAATATATTCTCGGTATCGATATGAAGGAAAATGCGAATTCAATTTAAATTGTTTTTATTTTTCAATATAATCTCCCCTAACATCAATGCATTTGTTACATCTTGAGATAAGCTTTTTTAAACCCTCAAAAAAATAAATTTCCTCTTTCTCTGCAAAATACCCATTTATTGCCGACTTGAGTTCTTCATCATCCGAAAATCTTTTTCCACGAAGACATTTTTTCAAATCCGGAAACAGGAAATAATCACTAGGGGCAAGGTCTGGACTATAGGGTGGGTGTTGGATTTCTTCGAAACCACAATCTCGCGCAGCAGCCTTGGAAACTCGCGCCGTGTGAACAGGAGCGTTGTCATGAAGAAGCAACACACCCGCTGCGAGTTTACCCCGTCTTTTCTTTTTAATTTCCTCCCGCAAATTATGCAAAGTGGAAGCGTAGGATGTGGCGTTGATGGTTTCACCTTTTTTTTTGTACTCAATGAGCAAGATTCCCTTTGAGTCCCAAAAAACTGTGGCCATGAGCTTCCCGGCAGACGGAGTGACTTAGAACTTCTTCGGGGGGTCTGTTCCTTTTTTATGCCACTGCATGGACTCTTGTTTGCTTTCAGGGTCATAGTGGTGGACCCATGTTTCGTCACCAGTAACAATTCGATCCATAACACCGTCCGCGTTCTCACTACACATTTCCAAAAGCTCTCTACAGCATGCGATTCTCACTTTTTTCTGAGGCGCTGTGAGCATTCGTGGCACCCACCTTGAACTGACCTTTGAAAGGTTAAGATGGTCTTGAAGAATGGTGTGAATGGTACCAATTGAAAGCTTGGTGATCTCTGCCATCGTTTTCACCTTTATTCGGGCATCCTCAAGAACAAGTTTTTCGACTTCTTTGATGCTTTCTCCCGTACAAGCAGTAGCCGGGGCGCCCGAGCGAGGGTCGTTTTCAATGCTCTCTCTGCCTATCTTGAACTCACTTGACCACTTTTGCACAGTTGATAATGAAGGTGCGGAACCCTGGTAAACAGCCACCATGTCTTCATGAATAGTTTTTTGACTTTTTCCTTGCTTAGTGAGAAATTTAATTACAGAGCGATGCTCAATTTTCACCATCATCGTCTCAGTTGCCATTATGATTCTGTTTAACTAGAGATAAAACGCGAATTAATAATCACATTTATATGAAATTTTACGTAAATGCACTAAAATAATAGTATTACTTGATGAATAAGTCAATTTATATATACAATCACACCTTCACCCCGATATCGAGAATATGTTGAACGGCCCTCGTACTTGCTAAACGCTTGTGGGATAATTTCACCGCCTCTCACATCGGCGTGTTGGAAATCGGTGCTAATTAACCAGCACCGTACAGTTGCAACTGTTTCATTGCTGTGCAGATGAACTTTTTCTAGCGATCTTGCTGCAATCCCCACGACAGTTTGATCAGTAAATTCGTTTTTTTTTTTCTAAATTAGCGCGCGTTCAAGGGTCCAAGGTACCCTTAAAATGTTTACACACAGCCCAGGTGAAGGAAAGCTAGGGAGGAGAGAAAGATAGGTACCGATTTACATTCGTCTTGGATGGTAATAAATTCTTCGCATGGAATCTGTAGACGTAAAATTCCATCGTACATAATATTCTATAGGAAGGGGGATAAGACCGATCCTTGTGTAACTCAGCCAGTGATTTCACCAACTCCATTGTCAGAGTTAAAGAGAAGAAATCTATTCGAGAAACAGCTCGTTACTATTTTACGGAGATAGCTCGGTATTTCAATCCGAAAAAGTCAATTATTAATACATTCGCAGTTCGTCGAGTTAAACGCACTTATGTAGATTTATAATCGCGTAATACATCTTTATGTTCCCTTTCCAGAGCCTGTCCTGTACTGGGTCTCGAGCTCTTGTTACTACCGCTATAATTGAGTCTGACCTGTTGACCATGATTTACGAAAAACGTATAGGTATTCCGATAGACCTCCTGCTGCTTCAATTGCTGGCAACAGTCTGGAATGGACGTTCTCCTATGCAATAAGGGCGAATGTGGGAAGACTGAGCTTCTTACCTCTATTACACTGCTCAAAGTGCCGCATCTCCAACAAAATAAATGGAACATTGATTTTCCATGACTTGAAATAGTTTTAAAGTACTACGAAAACTAAAATACCAGCTAAGACAGCCTACAACAGAAGATGTTAAACTGGCAATAGAAAATGACCTGGGAATATTATAAATAAAACGCACATAGTCAAGACAGACACTATCTAGACAAGGGAACACAGAGCAGTTAAACATAAAGAATGACATTATGAAGGTTTTGATTAACCTTTGTTTTCATAGAGGAGCACAAGTACGAATAATCTACTGAATATCTAAGTTTACCCAGTCCCGCACAAATTTGTTGTAAGCTGTATTATATTGCGAGAGTTAGTATGAAAGCAACCAAGATATTTGACAACATCGACAACATTAACAGGGTTACCATCAAGGACAATAAGGACAATAAGTGAAAAATCAGTCGGAATAAATCTATTTTTTGATAAAGAAACCCATTCTGTTCTTGAAGGGTTTAATTTTAGCTTATTGCATATTGACCAGTTAGATATATGTATTCTTAAGATCTTCAGTAGCTCTTGCAACGCAGTCTTTCATAAGACCAATTGGCCGTGCGAAATGCATGATCAAATCATCAGTATTATACCACCTTGATCAAGAAGTTCCCTGGGGACACATCCGCGTGGCCCTCCCATTATTCCGATTTGGGTTCTGTTTTTTTTTTTTTTGTTAGGTTGCTATATCTGTTGTTGATATTCCCTCTAAATCTTAGCGTCATAGCTTGATATTTGCAAAAGTTACGTAGCCAAGAGTATATCTATCAGTGTGCGTGTTGGCGATTTTTTAAAATTAATGGTGCGCGAACGTTGGAAATATTGGAAAAGTGTTTCGGCAACGGTTCTCTAAAGAAAACGGTCATTTACCAATGACACGAGCAGTTCAAAAGTGGTCGTGAGTCAACCGAAGATGATGAACGCAGTGGCAGACCATCGACATCGAAAACCGACGAAAACATTAATGAAGTACGAGTAAAAGAAATGTTGGTAAATAAGCGCAAATTAACCATCTGAGAGATAGCGGAGGACTTGAACATTGCCTATGCATCCGTCCAAGACATTTTGGTTAATGATTTGGATTTCCGTCATGTAGCAGCAAAGTTGGTTCCAGAAGACCTCAATTTCATGCAAAAAAGAGACCGTGTTGACATCGCAAAAGAGATGATTTGCGAGGCTGATCACAGTTTTTATGGATTACAACGGTGTAGTGCATCATACATTTTTGCCAGAAGGCCAGACAATAAACAAAGAGTATTATTTGGGCGTTATGAGACGTTTGCGTGAAGCAATTCGCCGAAACAGACCAGAATTGTGGGCAGAAAACTCATGGATTTTGCACCATGATAACGCACCGTCGCACAGTGCAACGAATGTATGGAAAAAAGGGACAAAAATCATAGCTCATTGTATAATTGTTTTATTTATTAATTATTGTTAGTTTATTACAAAATGGTTAATTATTTGTGTATTAAACAATTTTAAATAGGTTTTCAGACTGATTCTAAGTTACATTATTCGGTTTCTAAGTGTGTTTCAGATTCTGTTTCTGTGACTGATTCATGTGAGTGATCCGAATCTATATTTACATCAAATGTTTCAGACTGAGTATCATCAATAATATATTCAGGAATGTCTGAAGTAATTTTTTGACAACTATTTGAAACTTTTCGAAACTTAGCAAGGCCTGGGTCAGACGCAATAAGAAGCATTTTCATGATATCACTATTGGTATTGATTCGTGATAATTTCCGGGCATTGTGCTCTCGGATATAGCTAATATTCTTGTGCCTACACTCCAATGCTTCTTCAGGCAACTGACCTATCGTAATTGAAAAGGATAAAATCACATCAGGACCATGTATTAGCAGTTTATGCAAAGTTGCAGGTAATAATTACTAAGATATATCTCTTTTGTTTCATGAACTAATGACCTAAACCTTGGCATATTAATATTTTTCCCGCTGGATATTACTTTTAGTATTATTGATAATTTTGAAATCAAATTTTCGTTTATGCCGGTAATTGAAGAACTTACAGATGCATTAGCAAAAAATCGACGGGCAGTATTTCCATCATTAGTGGAACCGAACCCAGTCTTCGGTTTGTCAATAATTAATCCAAGCTTTTCATTGAATTCTTTTTGTATATTTAATTTTCTTTCTAAAAGTTTTTTGTTTTTAAATCTTCCCCTTTAAGTTGCCACTTTTTAAAATCCAAACGATAAGAAATATGTAACATGCATTCAAATATCCTTATCCAACAATGGAAGGGTGACAAACCAAAGCCGTAAGCTAACTCATTTGGCTGAAGACGTTCAATTCCCTCTTTGTTCATATCTTTAGGGGTACATCCATAAATGTAACACGTTTGAGCTGAGTTCGTTTCACTTATAACATTACAAATACTACCATCTATCATGGTGAACAACATTTCAAAATTTACAGTGATGCAGCTGTCTTTAACAGTATTGTTAAGAGGAACTAATTCATTAATTAATTGATCCATATTTGCTTTCTCATTATCTACCAAATTTGCTGACTCTTTCGAAAATATGAACTTTATAGGTCGAAAAAAAAAAATATTGATGATGGTCTGGGATTTGCCCACATTATATCGCCACTATCTTTATCGACTATTTGTAGTGGAACAAGTGCAATAAAAAATACAAATTCATCTGAACTATTAACATTCTGAAACCTCTGTTTATAAGCACTCTGCCCAGAGCTTCCATCAAAGCCCCATTTACATACTGAAGGTTACAATAATGGACAAAGACAAAAATTCATCTGCGATGGGCTCAATTATATATTTTGCTGTTTTATTGAGTAATTGCTGCAAATCTGCTACAGCATAACTATCTGAAACATTTATTGTATCAGGTAGTCTTTGATCCCTAATTTTTTTTATCGCATACTAACTACGGAATGTATTCTTATGAATACTATTCACCGTGGAGCGCAAGATATTGTATTTTCGGAGACTGAGTCCCGAGTCTAAGTAAAGGGTTAAGGCTTGAAGATTTTGATTTATGACATAGGCTCTCAAAATCTTTTTCTGGTCGACCTCTTTGTAATCCACTAGTGGAAAGAACTGAGTAACTTCCTCTCTCAACCAGTTCGCATATTGTGTGTTGAACGCATTTTGCATTCGATGAGTGCGGTCCCATCTAGTTTTTGATCTTAAAAAAAATTAAGCGGCTTGTTTTTTTTATACTGCTCATAATTTGTTCCGGAATACTTTGCAAACCACGCTTAATCAAAATATTTTCAAAAATGGCTTTTACTTTGCAGTTTGCATTAGCAACTCTCCATACCTCGAAGCAAGATTGGTTGGTAAGTTCTAAAGTGTTTGCTGGAAAAAAATTATATAATCTAAATCGGCACGTTTCGGCACGTAAATTATTTGGGAACACAAAGTACACGAATAATGCTTTCCACAAAAAAAACTGAGGGTGGGTTATGCCCTCAATTTTTTTAAAGCTTATCCAAAGTTAGAACAACACAAGATTTCGACGTTGCACCACACAAATCACATCCAAATATCCATCTTCGATAATTTCAATGTATTAGTTTTATTGATGAACACTTCAAAATGCACTTAAAATAATATAATAAATTTTAACCGCAAAAAAAAAACACTACCCATTTTGTAACGTACGATGACAATTGTCAAATGAATTGCACTAATTACAAGTGTGTTTATGTTTACATCTAAAATGACAGTTAATTGTTTACTTAGAAGAAAGAAAAAAAAAATGTTGCCATACACATTTTTCTATTGCTTACTTTTATAATAATAAGATCAATGCAAAAAAAACATAAAAACCAAAAATTGTAATTTTGTATTTTTGTGCACTAGTCGTTGCACTGTGCGTCGCACAGTGTCATTATCATCATTATTCGTAATTTTTTGATGAAAAATGCAACAAATACTCGTACCATCCAACAGCCACCGAATTCACCTGATTTGGCTCCCTGTGACTTTTTTCTGTTCAATCGAGTTAACAAACCACTACAAGGAGGGAACGCGTTTCAGCAGCCAAGAGGAAGTGATGGAAAAATCGCAGTAAGCACTGATAGGCATACCGAAAACCGAATATAAAAAATATTTCGAGGATTGGATCAAGCGCTGGCATAAGTGTGTTGCACTCGATGGGGATTTCTCTGAAGGGAACAATATAGATTTAGATGAATAAACTTGTACGAGGGGCGTTGAACACATTCTCGGTATCGGAGTGAAGCCGTGGTTGTATATATAAATTGACTTATTTATGAAGTAATACTATTTTATTTTAGTGCATTCACGTAAAATTTCCTACAAATGTGATTATTAATTCGCGTTTTATCTCTAGTTAAACAGAATCATAATGGCAACTGAGACGATGATGGTGAAAATTGAGCATCGCTCTGTAATTAAATTTCTCACTAAGCAAGGAAAAAGTCAAAAAACTATTCATGAAGACATGGTGGCTGTTTACCAGGGTTCCGCACCTTCATTATCAACTGTGCAAAAGTGGTCAAGTGAGTTCAAGATAGGCAGAGAGAGCATTGAAGACGACCCTCGCTCGGGCGCCCCGGCTACTGCTTGTACGGGAGAAAGCATCAAAGAAGTCGAAAAACTTGTTCTTGAGGATGCCCGAATAAAGGTGAAAACGATGGCAGAGATCACCAAGCTTTCAATTGGTACCATTCACACCATTCTTCATGACCATCTTAACCTTTCAAAGGTCAGTGCAAGGTGGGTGCCACGAATGCTCACAGCGCCTCAGAAAAAAGTGAGAATCGCATGCTGTAGAGAGCTTTTGGAAATGTGTAGTGAGAACGCGGACGGTGTTATGGATCGAATTGTTACTGGGGACGAAACATGGGTCCACCACTATGACCCTGAAAGCAAACAAGAGTCCATGCAGTGGCATAAAAAGGAACAGACCCCCCGAAGAAGTTCAAAGTCACTCCGTCTGCCGGGAAGCTCATGGCCACAGTTTTTTGGGACTCAAAGGGAATCTTGCTCATTGAGTACAAAGAAAAAAGGTGAAACCATCAACGCCACATCCTACGCTTCCACTTTGCATAATTTGCGGGAGGAAATTAAAAAGAAAAGACGGGGTAAACTTGCAGCGGGTGTGTTGCTTCTTCATGACAACGCTCCTGTTCACACGGCGCGAGTTTCCAAGGCTGCTGCGCGAGATTGTGGTTTTGAAGAAATCCAACACCCACCCTATAGTCCAGACCTTGCCCCTAGTGATTATTTCCTGTTTCCGGATTTGAAAAAATGTCTTAGTGGAAAAAGATTTTCGGATGATGAAGAACTCAAGTCGGCAATAAATGGGTATTTTGCAGAGAAAGAGGAAATTTATTTTTTTGAGGGTTTAAAAAAGCTTATCTCAAGATGTAACAAATGCATTGATGTTAGGGGAGATTATATTGAAAAATAAAAACAATTTAAATTGAATTCGCATTTTCCTTCATATCGATACCGAGAATATATTGAACGCCTCTCGTATCTCAGAGATATGATTGCCAGTCGCCTCAGTTATAATCTATCTCTTAATATCTCAGACATGTGAGATATCAGCTCTAGGTGATGTTTAAAACTTTGAAAACTGTATGTGCACAAAACAGAATAAAAGAGTGCTTCTTGCCGGAGGTACGCATGTACGCAGTGGAAATATGGTCAAGTGCTGCAAAGATGAACTTCTGCGAGTATGGAGTCAAATACGTCCACTGCCCTAGCGCACATAGAATTGCCGGTGCCTTTCGAGCTGCTTAGCATGATGTTATACCCGTCGTAGCTTCGATACCTGTCAACGCAGTAAGGCTCAAAAGCGAGCGAGTCCAAAATGACCGTAGTATCGCAACCTGACAATAACAAGGAAACCTATCCTTCAAGGAAGATAAACATATTGTCATTATTCGGTATCACGGCGAAACAAGCTTTTATTTGACTATTTCAGAGAGTATCTATTCAAGCGTAAACACGAAAACATTGCAAACTGTCCGTAGTACAAAATTTTCCTAGAAAACACGGAAAATATGTATTTCTCTCTCCACGGTAGGAACCGGTCGCTATCCTCCCGGCAAATTTTCTTAATAACGTTGAGTACTCGTATATGCTTCAAAACGAGGAAAAGTGGACCCTTGTTAGTAACATACGAGTAACTATGTATAGCAGTGCATATACTCAGCGAACATGTAAGTAAGCTAAGACTTCAAGTCGACCCACGCGATGTAATGCCTAACATCGGTACCGAGGGATCACAAATCGGTCTCTTCCGGTGGGGGTGGTTGTTAGAATATGCCGCTACCAATGGGCCTCGGCTCATTGGCGCCTCATACAAATTTCGCACCCTCGTTATATATTTCATGGATTAATAACAAAAAAATAAGGTTTCGTGGCATCTGATGTTCTTTGGTGAGTCTGGATGAGAGGAGCTAGACTCAGTTATTAGATGGAAGTATAAATTTTTGAATATTGTGCATTGCGTACAGAAAGAGTGATTGCTCTCGGATTTAAGCCCAGAAGCACATGCCTAGTAGACGAATACCCTTTTGGATCGCATCTGTTATAGGATTTTTGTCAAAAGTCTTACAGATTTTCCACTTTTTGTTTGCGTGTGATTCTGATGGAACTCCTTCTACAACTATCTATAAGCTGTATCCTATTTATGTAAAGACCAGTTCAAATCTCAATCAAAGTGCTTGAAATCATACTAAACAAATTCCTGTCTATAAATACTTATTCAAAAAAAAGTATTCAAAGCTAGGATAGATTCCACAAAGCCCCAATTGAT
The DNA here is from genome assembly GCA_963966105.1 of Volucella zonaria. Classification (NCBI taxonomy): domain Eukaryota; kingdom Metazoa; phylum Arthropoda; class Insecta; order Diptera; family Syrphidae; genus Volucella; species Volucella zonaria. The sequence goes on from OZ014530.1 coordinate 12,208,718, forward strand.
ATGCTCACTAGTACAAATGGACAAAAGAAATTAATGGGAATCCAAGCAAATCAAGAAATAGACGAAACGATACGAAACCCTATATTCAATGTACATAAATTCTATTCTATTGGGTTTGTGTGGCTCTCTCTTATTCTTTCCATACCTTACCAAGTAATTTCCCATCATCAATAATAGAACCATTTAACAGATCCCTCCTAAAGGAATTTAACGCAAGGACACTTTTCCTCCTCTTTGTTATTATTACCGTTTCATTTCTGAACTCGAGTTGAACGCAATTTCATCTAGGACGAAAAAGAAAAGTCAGCTTTCTTCGGAAATGGCATTCTTTTGTGCAAAATATCGAAGTATGAAGAGGGATCAAAGAAAATTGTTTACGTTACTTGTGGAAAATATTCTTCAGTATCCGTTCTCGATAGCTAAATGTAATTTCAGTTTATAAGAAATATTGTTTGAACTCTCGATGTACTCGTACTATTGAGCAGTGGAGACGTGTTGCAAATGCTCCTCTGTGAAAATAGCAAATATGTAGTTATAATCCTTTTCCAAATAGAATTATTCAGGTAATATCTTTGAAAGTTTTTTAAGAGTTATTTTGTGTACTTATAAACAAATATATGAATTTGCAGCAAAGGATTTTACTGACGTGAACATTTTGTTTAAGTCTTACATGGAATGCTCTTTGCGGACATGTTTTGTGTCGATAGTTGGGAGCTTTATAAAATGTTAGAGGCTAGTCCTCAATGTACCATGTCACTTCAGTGATCAAATTTTAACTTCCTAACTACAGGTTTTCACATAGCTATGGCTCAGATTATTTAGGAATGAAGCTGGCATTGTACCTCTGACAGCGGATGGGTTTTACTTTACTCCGTTCAAGCTGCTGTATTTCAAGGTGCTGTACACCTGGACTCGATTTACTTAACTTATAAGCACAGAGGGCGGCCAAAAGACAAAATGTATATCAGCGGAGGAACTCCCTACATAAAGACAAAAACTGAGCAACTGAAATCTAAGTCTGAGTCGGGCTTTCCAAAAGAAATCTTTGTGGATGAGCTCTCACTTTCCAAAGGGAACGTTCACATTCTGATGTCGACTACTGACATCAGTTTAAACTGACATCGCGGCCAAGTTTCTTTGGCAAAGGGACAGGGGCTCTAGGTTGAGAGCTGTGCGATTGGCTTCCTAACCACACAGTTCCGGGGACACAAACTTCAGATACAAGTGCATCCATTTCAACACGTTCACGGCACAGAATGTCTTCGGACTATCAACTGCATGTGTGCGTTTAAGTGCACGTCCGTATATTGCACACCATAGGTGCTACCAAAAGACTCGAAGCTTTCTTCAGCTAATATTACCATGATCTAGAAAATACGATTCGTGGAGTTTAATATTTCGAAAAGGACAATTAATGCATCTATTACAGCCGTATGGCTGCATATGGTTGCGAAATTCACATTTGAAAGATATAACACATTAGCTGAAAAGTCCGTGCCGTTTCTAATAGAGGGCATCCATACCATTTTCAGTTAGTACCAACCTTCAAAAGATACGTGTATAAATTTTACAGCTGTCGGACGTTGTGAGTGAAGCAACTTTTGTTATTGTGAAAAAAATGGATTCGAAGCAATTTCGTGTGTTGATTTATCATTGCTTTTTGACGGGAAAAAATGCAGCCGATGGAAAGAAATGGCTTGATGAGTGTTACCCGGACTCTGCACCTTGCGAACGAACCATTCGCAAGTGGATTAAAAAATTTAAAAGTGGTCATACAAGCACCGAAGATGATGCACGCAGTGGACGTCCAAAAGAGGCTGTTTCAGATGAAAACATGAAAAAATTCCACAAAATGATTACGAATGACCGTAAAGTGAAGTTGATCGAGATAGCTGAGGCTCTGAGGATATCAAAAGAGCGTGTTGGATATATCATACACGAATATTTGGACATACGAGATCTGTCTTCAAAGTGTTTTGATGATTCAGAGGAGTGTTTAAAGCTGTTCAACCGCAATAAATCCGAATTTTTGCGTCGGTATGTGACAAATTAATGGCTCCATCACTTCACACCAGAGTCAAGTCGGCAGTCAGCTGAATGGCGAGCAGGCGACGAACCTCGTCCTCGGCTGGCAAGGTTATGGCATCCGTATTTTCAGATGCACATGGAATAATTTTCATCGACTATCTCCAAAAGGGGCAGACATCAACAGCGGAACAGGACGAAATCGCAGAAAAACGGCAGCATTTGAAGAAAAAGGAAGTGCTGTTTCATCAAGACAATGCACCGTGTCACAAGTCAATGAAAACGATGGCAAAATTGAATGAATTCGGCTACGAATTGCTTCCCCACCCTCCGTATTCTCCAGATTTGGCCCCCAGCGACTATTTCCTGTTCGCAGACCTCAAAAGAATGCTCGCCGGAAAGGGATTTAAGACCGCTGAAGAAGTAATCGCCGAAACAGAGTCCTATTTTGAGGCTGAACCGAAATCGTACTACAAAACTGGTATCGAAAGATTGAAAAATCGTTTCAATCAGTGTATCGCCCTCGAAGGCAACTATATTAATAAATAAAGTTGAATTTTGCAAAAATTTTATGTTTTATACTATAAAACGGCACTGACTTTTCAGCCAATGTGTTAGATGTAGGAGTTCTGATATTTTATGTGTATGTTTATTTTTATATAGTTGAAGAAATGCGGATATCTGAATGTTGTAATCAAAGACTTTCGCAGTTGTAAAGTGAGCTTAGTGTGATTGGACGTGTTTTTGCATCGCTCTGTGAATTAGTGGTTTTATTACCCATTTTAAAAGTTTAAATATCTCTTAACTGATAAGCAATCAATCCAAAGACAGTGACTTTTTTATAAACACAAGTTTCCTTGAAACATCAGAGAAGATTTTTTTTTTCTTTTTTCCACTTATTTTTGATTTTGAATTATAAATTACTCTTTTTAAAATTCAAATTAATTATTCCCCTGTTAAGATGTATGTGTGTTCACATTGCGGTGGACACCTCCCCATCGAAGGCGATTTTGCAGTGTGTTCGTCGTGCAAGCGAAACCTGACGAATGTTACAGAAAGGTCATGGAGAACCATGTTCACAAGAAGAGACGCATGGAAGTGCCAAACATGCAGGAACGGTGGAGATGTTCAAATTACGGCTGCAGCCAACAATGTGGTAGTGCCTGTTCCTCAGACTATGCAAGAACAACCGTCAAAGAGAATGCGTAAACTTAGTAGCCCCCGTAAAGAAACTAACACCACAACAACTCATCTGTTGTAGCGGAAATCCGTCTTCTTAGAGGGGAAGTTAAAGAAATTATGGCAAGCTGCGATTTCCTAGCCGCCAAGTATGATGATCTCAACACTAACATGATAAAACACAAGGACCTTATGGACAACATAATAAAGGAACTAAATGAAATAAAAGAAACCAACAAAAGGAAAGATGCCATAATAGAACATTTGCAAACACAGATCAGCACACTTGAACAGCAAATGATCAAAAACAATATCGACATGAAAAACATTCCCTCTACTCCTCAAGAAAACCTATAAGAGGAAGTGAAGGGAATAGGAAAAACGGTCAACTGTGAGATCAACGACACCGACATCACCGACATATATCGCACAAAAACAAAAAACCCCGAACGATCGACTATAGTTGCTACATTTGCATCCAGCATGAAGAAAATTCATTTCATCAAACAATCACGCTTCACTCGCTCTATTAAGTTAAAAGCGGTGCTGCAGCACCCCAAGTGTGGCGCAACTTTGCCCGATGCCACTCGTTACGTTAACAACCAGCTGACAAAACACAATAAACACGTAATGTGGTGGATGGCAAAGGGAAGAGCGAGACAGGAGAACTGGAGATTTGTGTGGGAACGTGCAGGAAGAATACTGGCTAGACGAAACGAGAATACGTAGCCGATTCTAATAAGTACCGTTACCGATGTGGGCAAAATTACTCGAAAGGAAACACAATAAATTGTATACCAAATGGACACAAACGAAGTAATGATAGATTTGAATTGTAGGGTAATAAGTGGTTTTAGCGGCATCAATATACAGTATGCAGCAAAAGTCTTGATATCCCAACCCATTTTCTCTTATTCACAGGATATTATGTTATTAAACGCCTTCAAAGAAGTTGTTTTTTGCACATAATATAGGGTCCGCCATCTAACGTTATTTTTTTCAACTAGTGCTTATTTCGTGAATGGTAACACTTAACTCATGTCTGATTTGACAGATAATTAGTTTCATCCTTCCGCTGAACGAATATGGTTGTGTATACGCTTCGCTAAGTGGGCCTGCGATCGACTTAGAGAAGATGCCGATTTTGCCAACAAAAATTATCTTTTCAGATGAAGCTCATTTTGATCTTGGCGGGTATGTAAACAAGCAAAATTGTCGCATTTGGAGCACAGAAAACCCGCACGCATACATTGAAAAGCCGATACACCCAAAACGAGTCACTGTTTGGTGCGGATTTTGGTCTAGAGGCATAATTGGGCCATTTTTCTTCGAAAATGAGCAAGGAATGGCCGTTACAGTCAATGGCGATCGTTATCGGGCCATGTTGAACGAATTTTTGTTCACAAAAATTGAAGAGGAGGATATTGGCAACATTTGGTTTCAACAGGACGGCGCTACGTGCCACACAGCCGAAGCTACACTCGATGTTTTGCGCCCTGTTTTTGAAGATTGCATTATCAGTCGCAGAGCTGATGTCGTTTGGCCACCCTGGAGCTGCGATTTGACACCGTTGGACTATTATTTGTGGGGTGCCGTAAAAGATAAGTGTTACGCCGACAAGCCAGAGACAATTGACGCTTCAAAGGACAATATTCGTGAAGCCATTGGTGAAATACAGCTGCACACAATCGATAATGTGCTTAAAAATTGGACCGATCGTGTAGGCTACTGCATGGCCAGCCGAGGCAGCCATTTGAATGAAATTATTTTCCATTATTAACCGGAAGGACTGTACTTTCAAATAAAAAAAGAAATTTGAGAAAATATTCAGTAGTTTTTTTTTTATAGCATTTTCAAAAAAAATGCTACTCTTGGTTTATGTATGTTGTTTTACAAAAATAACGGTAAATTTTAAGCGATAAGGATTGTGTGTCAGAATATGACGATCTTCGATGCATAGTAAATATAAATTTATTTAGTTCGACAAAGTCCGAAGTTGGTGTAACACAATAAAGTGAGTAGATAGTAATTTTTTAAAATGGGGAGAAAAGTATTAACAATAGAAGTAAGAAAAATTATCATAAACGGTCATAAAGATGGAAAATCATATTCACAAATCGCTGCAATAATTTGGAGAACTAAACCTACTATTCAAAAAGTAATCAACAGATATAAAACAGAAAAAAGAATCGAAAACAAAACAAGATCTGGGCGTTCTCGGGCCTTAACGGCTAGAGATGAACGAGCGATTGCGAAAATTATTCAAGAAAATCCTTTTGAAAATGCGCCAAAGATAGTCACAACGCTAGAGAATTCTCTACACACAATTGTTTCAGCTGACACAGTACGCAGGTGCATACAAAGAAAGAGGTATAGGTCCTGCACTGCTAGAAGAAAGCCTTTAATCAGCGAAACAAATAAAAAGAAAAGATTGGACTTTGGTAAGGAATTCATGAATAAAAGATTCGACTTCTGGGATAAGGTAATTTTTTCAGACTAGTCAAAGTTCAATATTTTTGGCTCAGATGGCCGTTCCAAGGTGTCGAGAAAACCAAATGAGGCTTCAAATCCGAAAAACACGAGAAAAACGTTAAAGCATGGAGGTGGTAGTGTTATGGTATGGGGCTTTTTTTAAGCAATCATTTGAAAACAACTCCTTCGTACCAGATCCCTCTTACTTCAATGATCTACCAAATTTCTCTATTGGTCCCTTTCTCACTCAAAATTTCGATCCTGCAGTTATTGAAGAAAAGTTACAAAATCTTAAGGATGAATTTGTACCTGGCCCAGACGGACTCCCCGCCATGTTTCTTAAGAAATGCTCTTCCAACCTGTCTCTACCCCTTTCCTACCTTTTTCGTCTATCGCTTACACAGGGTGAATTTCCCCAGATTTGGAAGACCTCTTTTATAATCCCAATACACAAATAGGGATCTAAGCATGAAGTTACCAATTATCGTCCCATTGCTAAACTCTCTCATATACCAAAACTCTTTGAAAGCATTTTATACGAAGCGTTAAGCTTCAAATGCAAGCCTTTTATTTCACCCCAACAACATGGGTTTCTAAAAGGGAGGTCAACTACCACAAATCTAGTTGAATTCGTGTCTTTTGCACTCTCAGCCTTAGAAAATGGCAAAGAAATCGATGTTATCGCAACAGATTTCACTAAAGCATTTGATAAGATATCTCATAAATTGGTTCTTTTCAAATTGTCTGCTCTCGGCTTTGAGCCTCTCTTTTTAAAATATATTTCTTCTTACCTGGTAAACCGATATTATAGTGTTCGGTTTAGATCCGCCCTTTCAGTTCCATTCCTGGCCTCATCTGAAGTTTCACAAGGCAGTCTTCTTGGCCCTCTTCTCTTCATTCTTACTATCAACTATGTTGAGAGTGTCATTAAACACTCTTCCCTCTCCCTTTACGCTGACGACACAAAATTTTTTAGATCTATTTCCCCTCCCCAGGACTCTGCCCTTCTTCAAGAAGACCTTGATCGGTTTTCACTCTGGTGCCTCAAAAACTGCCTAGAACTTAATATAGCCAAATGTCAATCTATAACCTTCTCACGTAAATGCAATCCGTCTCCTCCCCGACTTTATTTTCTCCATGGTTAACCAATTCCCCTGGTTCAGTCTTTTCAAGACCTTGGCATATTATTCGACAGTGAGCTTAATTTCCGTTCGCATATCGATAAGATGATCCTCAAAGCCAACTCATCACTTGGCTTTATTAAACGGTGGTCCAAGGAATTTTCCAACCCGTATGTAACCAGATCTCTCTATATTACCTTTGTTCGCCCCCTGCTTGAGTATGCCAGTCAAGCTTGGTCCCCCTTTCACCGGGTTCATGTTTCCCGAATCGAGGGTATTCAACGTCGATTCCTCCGATTTGCCCTCCGTGGCCTGCCATGGAATGACCCTTTAATCTTACCTCCCTATCAAGACCGCCTCAAACTTCTAAATATGAATTCGTTAGAAGAATGTAGGAATATTGCTGACGTTCTTTTCATTCATCGTCTTCTCTCAGGTTCCATGGACTGTGCATTCATTTTGAACTCCATTTCCTTCAATACCAACTCCCGCAATCTACGTTGTCCTCGTCTCTTCTATCTACCGGTCCACCGCACCTCTTATAGCTCCAACGAACCTATCTCCCGAATGCTCCGAAAGGTCAACTCAAGCCTCTCCCTTTTTGATTTCCACCTGAGCACTCCTCGTCTCAAACGAGATCTGCTCCATCACTTCCTTGGTCCTTAGCTCTTAAGTCTTTCTGTTAGTTTTTAGTCCCAGTTTTTAGGTTAGATTAAGCTGGTATTAAGCCAATAAGTGGGGGCCTCAGCCCCCACCAAAAATTTAAAAAAATTTAAAAAAATTTAAAAAAATTAAAATGTATGTCCACGTTTGACGTCGGATACTTAACCATAATCGACGAAATCATGACAAAGGAAGTGTATTTAAAAATACTTCAAGAAAATTTGCTTCAAAGTGCACAAAAAATGGAAATTGTCAACGATTTTTACTTTCAACAGGACAATGATCCCAAACATGTCGCTCAAATTGTAAAAATGTGGTTGATACATAGAGCCCCTCACTTGCTTGTAACACCATCAAAAAGCCCGGATCTCAACCCAATAGAGCACCTTTGGGATCACTTAGAGAAACGCTTACGCAAACATGTTATAACGTCGAAGCCCCAGTTGAAAGCCTTACTTCTGGCAAAGTGGCAAGAAATTTCAACTGAATATCTAAAAAAAATTAACGCATTCGATGCCAGAACGCCTTAAGGAAGTTGAAGAACTCAACGGATATCCAACCAAGTATTAGGTAAATCTTATATTTGCAAAATTATAGTATAGTTTAAGATTTGTCATACTTTTCTTCAAGGGTATCAACACTTTTGCTGAAACAACTTGTTTGAATTCGTTTTATAATATAATACCCTGCGATGAAGAGAAAATGGGTTGGGATATCAAGACTTTTGCTGCATACTGTAAATGAATTTAAAGAAAATAACTGTTGCTGTCTAAGTTTTAATGTAAGATCTTTGAGAAAAAACTGGAACGATTTCTGCCTTAACATCACCCACTTCATCAATACGTTAAAAATAATAGTTCTAGTTGAAACTAATATAGAAGACGAAGAAAAAGGACTTTACAATTTAGATGGTTTCGAACCGGAGTTTCTGAATCGAGATAAACGTAGAGGAGGTGGAATTCTTATGTTAATACGTAAAAAAGTAGAATATGGAAGATTAAGATCAGAAAGTGTGTCATACGAAAGTATCCAAATCCAAATTAAAGAGAGTAATAAGTATAAGTATGTAATAGGAATATATAGACCACCAGGTACTCGTAATAGCCGAAAAGCATTTATCGAAGAATACGGACACAACGTTGGACAACTGAGAAAAAAGGACGAGATAATGGTAATGGGTGATATGAACATCAATGTGAATGATTTGGATGCGTATGGTGTGAAAGAATATCTTGAGATGCTGGCTTCACAGCGATTAATTAATGTGATTACGGCGTATACCAGAATAGACCCGGACACTGGAGCAAAATCAACGATTGACCACATTTTAACTAACGCTACACATAACCAAATCGATTCAGCTGTAATGATCACTGATCACTGATTATTAGCCAATCATGTACTTCCCACAAAGAAAAAAATCTGCTGTTAAAGAAAACTCAGTCAGCCGGTCCTATATATCTAACGATAAGGTCAATGAGCTAATTGCAAATACAAACTGGGATGAAATTTGGAATGAAAGGGATGCCATCTTACTTTATCAGAAGATTCATGATAAAATGAATTATATTTATGACGCAGCGACATCTATGAAAAAAATAAAAAAGAGAAGAAAGTTTAGCCCATGGATACTCGTATCTTCTGAATTAAAAGTAAAATGTAAAAAAAGGGACGAACTTTACAGAAAGCGAAAAAAACACTAGACTAAACAAAGCATATGAACAAGAATATAAGACCTTCAGAAACAGACTGAACAAGGAAATAACGGCCCAAAATCAATTTTTTATAAATCCAAGTTCAACCAAATAAGATCTGACCCTAGAACAACATGGGGCTTAGTAAATGAGATAATGGGAAGGAAAAAGCCTAGTTTGGATGAAACAATAATAAAGAACTTCACGGGTAAAATGTGTCTGAATAACTTAAGTAATGCGTGTGCAAACAACTTCAGCACACAAATAAAAGATATTGTACATCATTGTGACTCGGTTACATCGACACACACAAAATCAAGATTAACCAGCACAATTTATATTCAGGAAACAGATTTCTTTGAAACTCGAAGAATAATTAATCTATTGAGTGAAAACAAGTCGCCAGGTATTGATGGAATACGAGCTATTGATATAAAAAGGCACACGGACATATTTACACCATTATTGTGTAAATTAATTAACTTAAGTACTGCACAAGCAAAAATCCCTATAATCTTAAAAACTGCTGTAATCAGGCCGATATACAAAGGAGGTACAAAAAGCGACCTTAGAAATTATCGGCCAATATCAATATTGCCAGTAATAGAAAAGTGCATGGAAGAGGTGATAACAAACAGGCTGCAAGGCTTTATCGTAAAAAAATCGCTGATACACGCAAGCCAGTACGGCTTCCAGAAAAATAAAAGCACTGGTAAGCTGTTAGGAGAATTTGCAAATTGCGTCAACCAAAGTTTAAATAAAAGTCATCATGTTTTAGTATTATTCGTGGATTTCAGTAAAACCTTCGATACACTGAACCATGATAAACTAGTAGGAGTACTGGAAAATATTGGCATACGAGGACTGATGGCAGATTGGCTACGTGAATATCTGACTAAGAGGCAATTGTGCGTAAAAATAAACAATGCATACAGCCAAAAAAATGGGTCCAATCCTGTTCATATTGTACACCAATGAACTGTTACGAGTTTTCAAGAAGGCCATTCCATTTGCATATGCAGACGATACGGCGATAGTGGTGCGTCACAGATCCTTACATACGGCAACAGAAATTTTGCAGGAGGAGTTTGACAACGCGGTAAAATGGTGTCACGATCACGGCTTAACGATCAATGCTTCTAAAACAAAAGTGATGCATATACGAAACCCGCAATTCAGGGCTACACAATTGTAAATCCACTTCAAAAATGAATCCTGCAACAGTTCGGTTAATTGTCCTATCGACACAGTTGAAAGATACAAATATCTGGGAGTTACGATCGACAACAACTTTTTGTAGGATAAGTACATAAGCACATGAATTGCGAGTGAGCCTCAGAAGAGCTTTATATGCACTAAGCCATCTAAAATACCATGCCACAACGGCCGTATTAAGACAAGCTTACTTTGCCCTTGTGGAATCTAAACTTAGCTATGGTATACTTGCATGGGGCAATGCATCAGCAACACATATGCAGAAAATTCAAAAACTCCAAAACTCAGCACTGAAGAAGATAGGCGTACATAACCAGCTCAATATTCCGGAACAAAGGCGTTTTAAAGTTCTTCGAGTAGAAGATATCTTCAAGATGACCCTTATACTGGAGTACTATGATGACAACAGATTCATAACACCAATTCAACATGGAATTAACACAAGAATACGGGCTCAAGGTATGCTTCACGAACCCCGATTCTCCAATAACTACGGGAGAAGACAGCTGGAATGCAGAGTACCTGAAGTTCTAAACACAATTTCGCAAGAACAAAAAAATATACAAAATATTAAAAGTAGAAAAAAAAATATAAAAAATTTTTTCTTGAATTCGAACTTACTCGTAAATAGCTAAATTTTAAACTTAATTCACTTATCTTATCTTCTAATTGTTATTAAAAATATTGTATTACGTTTTAGTCTAAGCTTGCCTACCAAAAATTAATCATAAAACTGTGAAAAGCAATCTTCTGCAGAAAAGCCTTTAAGGCTTCGCAGAAATACATATCTAACCATTGTTAAGTTTTTAATGAAATTAATAATAAAATAAATAATAAATAAAAATAATGAATAATCCACGATCGACGACCACCGACTGCGCGGTATAATGTATCAGCATGAGTAGTCGTCGTCGTCGTCGTATGTTCTTCTGTTGACCCAGACGATTGGAGTTTGTTTACAATCAGAGTTTGTTTTCATTGCATTGAGTTACAAAGAGAACATTTTGGCATTCGTCATGAATGGATTTGGTGCTGACCTATATTAGGAAGCATAAAAGCCAGAGTGATATGAACAATGTTGTCTTTGTAATACAATGTTGTCACGGAGGTCAATTATTATTTTGATTTGGAGAGGCGGCGGATGGATCTTGTTTGCTACTGAATGCGGTAGGCATCTGCAATTGGATAGACTAGCAATGACGACGAATATAAATAAAAAGAAGAACTGACAACGGAATGGGATGAGTTGACGGTACGAACTTCAGCAGCACGGTGGTCACCGGTCGTGGACTTGTTAATAAATTGTAACTAGTTTTTTTTTTGTACTCTATATCTAATGTAACAATTGTACTTAAGAAAAAGTGAATAAATATTATAGCCTCTATATAAATATAGATCCACCCAGTAACTTGGCTATCTTTAGATTGTCGAATCGCTCAACAAATCCACCGTGTGCTAATATATTTCCTAGTCATGACAGACTTTCAAATTTAACGTTGGATGCTTTAGCAAAGGAACATCGTAGAGGCCAGACTATACAACATTCAATGAAATATTGATCCTGTTGCGATCGACGCAAGGCGCTTATCCAGTACTATAGATGTCCAACTAATTACAACCAAGACTCGTCGCGGATAACACAACAACAGAGTTTTTTACGGTCACGTATCCACCAATCAACTGCCCGACCAAATTCACGAAACCCATGATTTGATGAAGAACACAGGCAAGCACACGTAGGAAAACAACTCGCCTTACGAAACAGCACTGCATAGAAGGACGAGAGTGGCGTCTACGAGCAAAAGAGGAAAGAACAACATCGGCCTCTCTGCGAAGAATCATTGTCTCGTCAATGTTTGTAGACTCTCTGTGATAACCTCGGCCACAGCAGTGGTATTCTCTGTCTAACGAGCAATACTGGGCCGATCACTTCCTGCGACATCCCTACAATAGTTTGTTATTACTGTAGTTAAAATGTCTGAGCATGTGTTATGTTTTTAAGAAAATAGGACAGGAACAAAAAGAAAGATTTTTGAGATCAGTGGTTATTTCGCCCCATGGGAGGTACCCAACATTAAATGGGGAGACTAAATTATTAGCGTAATTGGACTTGTTGTATTCAAGACAACCCTTCACCTTACATGAATTAATTTGCCTGAAAAAAAGAATATCTCGGGCGTGGCTAGTATTGAGCCCCAAACCCTCCTATTTGGAAGCCAATTTTTTTTTTGTTTTTTTTATAATTAGCGCGCGCTCAAGGGGTTTTGTACCCTTAAAATGTTCGTACACAGCGCGGGCGAAGGAAATTTAGGGAGGAAGAAAGTACAGGTACCGATGTACATGGTTTTTAAATGTTTGTAAGTTATAACGACCAGGAAACACAGAGATCGACAGGGCATTCCATAAGCGAGTTGTACGGCTTAGGAAAGAATCACGATATTTTAGAGTACGACCGAAAATGGGCTTGAGGGTATACTGATGAGCATCCACAGCGAGACGGGTGTTGCAGTTGAAACTTTGAATGGGCGGAATGCTACTGGCGATTGGAAATAGTGATAAAGACATCTGCACTCGTCGATGGTCGACACGGTACTCAATACACTAGCACTTGCGCCACGGCCACACAGTTGCACGAAACGCTCAGCCAAATGCTTAACTGTACGTGTATACTGTGCAGGATGACGAGGAAAACGACGACAACCAACCGGAAATTGGTCAAATAAGCAGTAAAAATATTGCTCTCGCCGTGCCGCTTAAGCTTCTCTGACTATTTTACGAGCCCTACATAGCGTTGAGATCGTGATTCCTAAAACTACTAAGCAGTCTACTCGTGTTAGCACGTTGTTTGAGAGGATTTGAGTCGGGTTTATTGTTGTCTACCCTGTTCCTATACAGGAGTTAGGGTTGCCAGACACTGTCTATTGTCGAGTTTACCTCCTCCTGCCCTATCGTCGAGTTATTGTCTTCTACACCTTCTATTGAAAACGTCACGAAAGCCCTCTTAGTTCAAAACACACGATCACTATTTGAGGACTTTAATTTCCTGAAATTATTATATACAATACGTTATCTTAGTATATATTTGAATAATTTACAATTCATATTCTTACGTTTAGTTTTTTTTTTTTTTTTTTTTTAACTTCTTTTACTTTCTCCTTATACAATACTTTTAACCTTTATACAATGTGACAACTGTTGCTACGCGTGGTCTCACACTCCTCTCTTTGTCAAAAAATATGGCCGTCTTCTTTCCGGGTGAAATGCTGCTGCCACCTTCACGCCGTATTGCATGTCAAGTGCTGCCAGGTTTGGCAACACCTTCCTTAGTGAAGCTTGCGAGGTTGGATCAGACCTTGGAGAGTCCTGTAGACTTCTCTTCGCGAGGATCAACGAAGAAAAATCTACAGGACGGGCGTTTTGAAGGTGTCTGATTTATCCACTTTACTTTTCTTTGTGTTCTGGCAGGAGCATTTAAGCTAATTCGCCCTAGAATCCAATATGAGGCACCTTAAAGTGGCTGATTATTGCTTTTCTGGTGCTTTTTACTGTCAGGGTCCTCCCCATAGAGGTACGAGTATCAGCTTGTGTCACCGGGTTCGGTGCGGGCACATATTGCTCTGGTCCCATCGGCTCTTTCTCACACACGGCTTTTGGTTTATGTTCTTCTGAGGCGCAAGCAATAGGTTTGGTCTCCCCTAAGTCCATATTCTTGATGAAATCATAGGCGTTCTGGAGAAGCGAACGCACGAATTTCGTGAGCTCATTTTTCTTTTTAAGCCTCTTTGTGGTCAACTTGCTATTCGTACTTTTGTTCCTAATGATTGCAGTCGAAGATTAGAGAATTTGGATGAGCTGGCGATGGGGAAGATTTCGTCATCGCAGAGTAGTAGCATCTCCATATCGATGTTGATTGTTCCGATACTTCCCTCATCCGAAACCACATATCTTCTTCATGAGCAGATTCCCGTGCAAAGGGCTATTCTCTTCGGTCACCCGGTCTTGATTTTAGTCGCTTGAGGGAACGTTAAGAGTGCCCGAAACAGTTGTATCCGCCTTTGTGGTTGTTTTTGTTGTTTTTAAGTTTGCGCTCATATTTGTTGGTCCCATAAGTACAGCGGAAGGGATATCATCCTGTACTTCCTCCGTATATGCTGGAAAGAGGAATTGAATTAAAGTTAGAGGTCCCCTGGTATGTAGGGATTTTCTCTTGCGACTGAGCTCTCCTTCAGCCATGCAGGAATCGGCGCGCACCTCGTTTTGGATGACCTTCCCTGTAGACCGTAGACCACACTGGCATATGTAGCCCAATGCAAATGCTAACCATTTAGCCCCCTAAGCTTAAATCCAGTTTTTGTCTTCGGCTCATTGGATGTTACTTAAGTTCTTTCACCACGTCCAAGTGGATGATCAGGAAAGAGTGTCAAATTGAACTACAGTGGCACTGAAATTAAAATGACTGAATGCAATAATGGCAGCACTTGTGTAACTTTTATCAGATGTTAAATATGCATAAGGACTCCAGTTTGCACTTACGTTTGCCTCTCCATTATTAACCAAACCATGGTATCCTTTTCATGTTCTGCCGCCACCAAATCTAAAGAAATTCAGATCAATTGATACGAGGACCACAATAATTATTTCTAGCAACACACACGTGACAATTGCATTTTGTCCTTATTAAAAATTTATGCATTAAGCAACGTTTAACTGAAAATCAAAAGGGACAATTACTGGCCACTTTAAATGTGACGAAGGACCCAAGACTATGTATCTGCAGAGTATTTAAGCGCTCAACAGAATCAGCAAGGCCAACACTTTATAATGTCTGTGGTCAAGACACTTTTGAAAATCCTTCGGCAATACTGTGCCAGTTCCAGTGTAGCAGGTCTGGGGTATATTTTTAATGAAAAGTGAGTAAAAGTAGTCAAAAGTCGAATATGATGGATGGGTATGCCATACAAAGTATCTATTGACTTTTTTTTAGAATCCACATGACTGAGAGGCTATTCTGGTTGATCTGTGTAACCATATCTGCCGCTGGATCATATTATCTTATCCGGGATTATCAGCATAACTTCGACAGTAACGCAATCAGCTTGGGAATAGAAGCCACAACACCGAATAATCGATTCAATTTTCCGTCAATAGGGGTGTGTGAGGAAGGCGACAGGACGGCATACTATAATTTTCAATCATACATTCCGAAGTAAGACGCAATATGCAATCAGCAGTTAAGTATTCTTAAACCACCATTCCAGAACGCAAGAGTCCAAAGACGACGATGTTAATTACTCGTCTGATGTTGAAGAGTTTCTTTACCGGATTGTATTCGTAAACAAACTGATCCCTGGATCCATATCATATCTCTGTGACATCAACTCTAATTGCGAGGAATGTATAGATTGTCCGACTTCTGGATATAAAGAGTTGGCCGCTCTGGTAAAATATTTTAGGCAGTTTCAAAGCGTTAAATGTAGAAATTGTGATTTTTTAAAGGTTCGAGCGAATTGTTCTTCCCTTCTGGTCGAATGCTCGTGGAATGGAGAGCCTTTCAACTGCTGCGATTATTTCTTACCACTACAGACAGCCATTGGGGGTTGCTTCATTATGAATTCTCTGCAGACTTCTAAAAGGTGGACTTCATTATATTTAACTGAATAGTAGTGTACTCACATAAGCTTCTTTTTGCTCAAGAAATAGACCACATTGGCTGAAAACTGAAATCGACTGGAGCACGGGGGAGGGCAAATTGGAGCTTGTTTTCGCGAAGTCGACTTCTGTATTTGTTTTGAAAATTAAGTCAAATTTGAAAGCGTCCATTCTAATTATTTTTTCTAGCTACACATCTTGAATGCCGAAGATATACCGTCCTATTTTTTGGACGAATATTCGTATGATATACTCAATCTTGGACAGGCTGTGGAATTGCAATTGAATGTGGAAATCATTCAAAATGATCCAGGAGTGCGCGATGTATCTCCGGAATATCGAAGTTGCCAATTTCCAGATGAGGTTTTTGAAAATTCCTCCTATCGATTTTATAGTTTCACAACGTGTATATCGGATTGTATGAAGAAATTACAACTAGAATCCTGCGGATGTGTTAACTATGCCTATTTGGTTGCTAGCTGAGTAGACCCCATATGCTATCTTGAACTTATTCCTAAACAATTTATGTTTAGGTGCCGATAAGACCCCTCCTTGTGATTATAATGGAATGTTCTGCCTGGAGCAGAAAAGCATTTTATACCCAGAACTAAAGATAGTCCAGCCTTGGCGTACAAAAGGACTTCGGTGCAAATGCCTACCATCGTGTACCGAAAATCAGATTAACGTTTTCGAATTATCGACTAGGTACCAGCTGAGTTCGACATTATATTCAGGATTTGTGTTTATGATTTATTTTGCAGAAAACTCAATGATGAGACTAGAAGGTTCGCTACAATAAGACAGTCGGTTTCGCATCAGGTTTTTCGGCGCCGAGCTGTGCGAACACGATTGGATGTCATTGTGTCAATTGGCGGGATATTGGGACTATTTTTGGGTGCAAGCATCCTCAGTGCCATTGAATTTTTCTATTTTTTCTTAGTGAGAGTTTGTCATTTGAGTCATTAGATTCATTTTTTTTATTGTGTTAAAGTTCGCACTGTTTGCCTTTGAATAAAAATTAACATTTCTGAACAACTCATCGAACGTAATTATTGAATTGAGTAAAGCATTTGTTCTATTCTATTTTATAGAGCCAAAAAAGCTAACCAGTCTCAAGGTAAGGGAGGCTTAACAGATACCCTTGAACTCTAGCTATTTTGATGCAATGACAGTTCCGACGGCAACGAAACCCGAACCGAAGCCTGCAACAATCAGTCGTTCACAGACCTCCGTGGAGAAAAAACGTGTTTCGGCTTTTTTCGAAAAAAAAAAGTATGGGACTAAGTGAAAATCATTATTGGACGACATTTCATGAAGTATCGTTTAGCCCAGTGGAAATGGTGTTTGAACCTACTAAGTTTTTGATTAAAATTTATTTTCTTAGTTTTAGTTGTAATGTAAATATAGACTGGAAGATCCGTAACTGTAACTTAGAGTGCCCGCATGGGGCCAGTATGTTAGAATAAGACTATTTGTAAGTTATTTAAACTGATTTTTAAGCATTTTTTGTTTTTGTCTAGCATGTTAGAGTAAATTAAGAGATCAAATAAAAATGCATTTAAGTCTTCTGTTCTGTTGGGGTCATCTTATGACCCAAAAGGTCTACAAACCAATATATTTTTATTTAGAGTAGCTTTTTTTTCAATTCCTTAATACTCAGTGCACGAATTTCAACATATTTTTAAATTCTTCAGTCAGTTATTTTACAGTTATCTTCCAGACATACTTTTAGGTAAGTGTATGCAAGTTAACACACAAAACATTAATTTTTTACTCCCACTTCAAATTACACACAGTTGCACGCGCACATCGAGTGCAACATCATAAACACACGCCAGTGACAGTAAACTGCTGACCCAATGTCTGTGCCACCTGAGACATCCACATTCCATCACGTTCGGCAGCTGGAAACCAGAGTGCATCCGTGGGAAACCAATTCAACAGAGAGGCAAGCAATAGTATTTAAGGTAGAATTAAAAGAATTGTAACTTAGTCTTAATTGTCATTCTGTAAGGGGTACGTTATGCCCAAAAGTAAATAAAGTTTTTTTTAAACAAAAACAACAGTAAGTTGTTTAATTGGCGCCCGAGCAGGGACCAGTAGTGTCGCGAGAAAATTAAAGTGGAAAAAACCGCTATTACGCCAGTTGCCTTAAGTAGCCGCCGCGCGTTACCCTCGCACCTACTGTTCCAACGTGGAATCAAGTGAATTGTGTCCTAATTCAAATATAATAAGAAAATCTTTTTTTAAAAAATATAATTTTACTATTGCGTGTTGTGCGGAAACACAACGGCCCCGTAGTAGCCCACAGTGGACAGTGGACAAAAACATTGAACACAGTGAGCAAACCGGTAGTTTTATAAACTTGCCGCACCACCCGTCCTGGATCAGAAGTCTGCAGAAATCAACAACGATGGACAGCTTCAAAAACCTTTTATTGCTAGCAATGATGGTAGGGAATGCCCTAACTGACTACCAGATATTCGATTACTCTAACGCACAGTTACTGACTCTCGACAACGGGACTGCAATGTTGGAGCACGGACATTTCAAAATAATCCATGTAATAAATTTAGACGTTTACGAAAATTTACTGATGAACATTAACGAAACAGTAACAACAAAATTTAGCGACAAAGACCCAATGTATGGTTTTATGATCCATGACATTGAACAGACACAACGACATATTAACAAACTTAAACCAAGCAATAGAATAAAACGGTCATTGGACTTTTTGGGTTCCGCTTGGAAATGGGTTGCGGGATCTATTGATCACGAAAATCTTAAATTAATAACAACTGAACTAAATCAATTGGCAGAAAATAATAACAGACAAATTGTAGTTAATAATATAATTGAAAGAGAATTTAATGATTTGGCAAGAATGGAAAATGAAATTCTAAAAGAACTTGAAACAGCAAATAGCTTGAAAAAATAATATTCATTAGTTACAAGTATGAAAAGCAAAATAGACATTATAAAAGAAGAAGTAGAAAATATAGATTATGCAATACATTGGGCCAAGGCCGACATAATAAATTCGTACATTTTGACAAATTTAGAAGAAAAAATAATTGAAAATGTAATCCTTAGAAATAAATTACCTTACATAAGTATTGATCAAATGTTAGGATTTAGTAATGTAAGAATAGCAGTAAGTAATTCCAAGATTTTATATGTAATAAATATCCCAATAACGGGAAATGAAACATGTAGGAAACTTATTGTAAGACCCATAAAAAAGGGAGATTATATAAATAAAATAGATTTTAAGACAATATTAAAATGTAATAAATCAATGTTTTGAATAAGAGACAATTATAATACTTTCGAAAACTTAACAATATGTAATAAGAATAACCTTGTAGACTTAAGCGACACTCTTATGCTTGCCCAAACTTCTCAGCAATTCACCGCCATCATGCACTACCATCAATAACCAACACATACTATCAGTTGAAGAAGTGATCAGCGGAACTTTGTTCCTAAATCAATTTAATGGGACCATTCACATCGATGACGACAAGATGAACCTAACAGGATCTTTTATTGTCCAATTAAGAAATTCCACCGTAAAGACTAATAAGGCTACATTTTATTCAGCAGAGGTCACGGTAATACAACCAGTTCCACCATTGTTGCAACTGCCATCACTTATGATGAATGTCGAAGAAAGCTTGTCCTTAGAAATGGTAAAAGAACTCCATCTCACAAATAGAAATTTCATAGGACTTATCAATAATGAAAATTCAAAGAAGCACATACTAAACTTTGGTCTTTCTTCAGTTGGCATCATACTTATAATCATCATCTTAGTTTTCCTATACATGAAACGCATAAGAAGTACCACGGAAACTGTTATTCAACTAAAAACTTTGAGCACATCAGAAGCTCGGCCACCAGAGGTAACCAGTAATACCAACAACAGTCAAGAAAAGCATCCGAAGGTATCCAGAATGAGTCAGATCCCGTTCTTCTAGAAAAGTTCGAACGAGGACGCTCGAAAATTAAGCGCGGGGGAGTTAACACACAAAACATTAATTTTTTACTCCCACTTCAAATTACACACAGTTGCACGCGCACATCGAGTGCAACATCATAAACACACGCCAGTGACAGTAAACTGCTGACCCAATGTCTGTTCCACCAGAGACATCCACATTCCATCACGTTCGGCAGCTGGAAACCAGAGTGCATCCGTGGGAAACCAATTCAACAGAGAGGCAAGCAATAGTATTTAAGGTAGAATTAAAAGAATTGTAACTTAGTCTTAATTGTCATTTTGTAGGGGTACGTTATGCCCAAAAGCAAATAAAGTTTTTTTTTTTAAACAAAAACAACAGCAAGTTGTTTAATTTGCACATTGCATTTGCATGGTTAGGTAACATTGCTGGGTTTCTAGACCGTGCTGAAGATCAAATTTATGAGGATAGCGATGGGGATGAGGAATACGAACCAGAAGTGCTGGACGAGGATGTATCAGAAGATGATATTGAGAGTGATGATAATAATATAGAAGAGATATCTGCAAATTTGACTACATTTTTCAGTAAAGATCGTGATATAAAGTGGGTAACAACACCTCCCGGAAATCTTCTTTCTCGTGCGGCAGCTGAACAGATTATCCACCAACGCACGGGTGTAATATCTTTTGCTGTTCACCGTATTTATGGAATAAAAGATAGTTTCGAGTTGTGTATGACTCAGGCTATGAAAAAAGATGTTATCCATTTCAGTAATATGCAAGGGAACGGCGTAATCGAAAATTTCGAAAACATAGATGAAATCGAGTTCGATGTATACTTGGGTCTTTTCACGTGTACTTGCATTCGACAACCGACAAGGTCGTAGATCAGAAGCTCGGGGAGATAAACTTGCACCAATTCGTGACTTTTATGAAAAGTGGACTGCGAATCTACCGTTACTATATGTCCCAAACGAAAACATAACCGTGGACGAACAACTGATTCCTTTCCGTGGTAGATGTCCTTTCAAAGTTTACATTCCCAGTAAACCTGGAAAATATGGCATGAAGGCATGGATAGCAGCTGATTCAGTGAGTGCATTTTGCTTGAAATTTCAAATTTATCTTGGACGAACTGGAGGAGCACCTGAGAGAAATCAGGGTGAACGAGTCGTTTTAGATTTAGTATCAGAATATCGTGGAAGAAATATCACAACTGATAACTTTTTTACTACTCATAATTTAGCATTAGAACTGCTGAAACGAAAAATAACTCTTGTTGGAACAGTTCGAAAGAACAAAAGATTTCTACCAGTTCATGCTACTGCTCAAGAGCTCCGTAAGCTTTCAGTTTTTTCGAGCAAATTTTTCTTCCACGGAAATGAAATAGTTGTACAGTATATACCGAAAAAGTACAAATTAGTTACGTTGCTAAGTACTATGCATCGTAATGATAAAGTTTTAGAGGCATATCCGAAGAAGATTCTAGAAATAATTGAATTTTACAACTTAACGTAGGGCGGTGTTGACACGATGGATCAAATGGTTCGCACATATTCATGCAAACGACAAACTAATCGTTGGCCAGTAGCTCTGTTTTCCAATTTGATTGACATTTCCGCTCTAAACGCTTTTATATTGTGGACCGAGATTCACCCAAATTGGAATGAAAATAAATTATATAGACGTCGTCTATTTTTACAGGAGTTGGGTGAAAATTTAGTCCGAGCGTGTATTGTTCGACGAAGCCGTCTTGCTAGAGCCGAAGGTTGTGCTGCCATTTTTAGTAATATTCGAAATGAGCAATTAACATCATCGTCATCATCGCCATTATCTGCTAAAGGAATCAAAGCTAGCGATCGCAAACGCTGCAAGTTTTGCCCTTCAAAACGGGAAAAGAAAACATTTACCACATGCAGTGTCTGTAATAAGCCAGTATGTCCAACGCATCGTCATAACACAGTCATTACTACCACTTATTGTGAAGAACATATCCCATAAATTCTCAATTTGTATGTATTTTATTTTGTTTCACTGCATTTTGTTCTTTTTTTCATCAAATTTTTCAAAAAAATATACTCGTATGTGGGTCATTTAGTGAACCGAAACGTAATACGTGCATTCTTTTTCTAACAGAACAGAGGGGTCAAACTGAAACTGAAATTGACTGGTGTTTGAACGGAAATCAGGAGCCGCGAGTTCGAGTCCCGTCCGGGGAACCAAGCAATTTTATTATTATCATTTTTGTTTTTGTTTTTCTTTTTTGATCAATTTTGAAAATAAAACACACGTGTAATAGAAGTGTAAACAAGGCAAATGAATAAAAGTGAGCGATCCGCTCCCCCAATAGCGGGATCAGCGGATGACGCCATGACATCAACCGATGAGGCAGTTCTTTCGTGAAACAAGATCCAAGAGGAGAAGAAGGATAAATGCGACCAACCCCGTTAAACGCATCGCTCTATTGTGATGAGTGCAAGGACATCACTCCGTCCCACATCTTGCTTGCCATTAAGTGTCTCAGTGATTCGGTCAAAAACTTTGCGGCGGAACACAACCATGCATTGAAATCAATTCAAAATCAATTCACCAAATATGATGACATTTTAAAAACAGTTGAAGACTTATCAATTTCTCTCGAGCAATCTGCAATCTATAATAAGAGTCAATTTAGAAACTTATCTATGCAGTTGGCTCAAAATAGTGATTTAATTAAACGAAACGACAAACACGAAATTAGTGAAGATTTAAAAAATTTTAGATCCCATAGTGTTAAATCAATAATTAAATCGTATATCCCTACAATAACAGACTCTTTAAGTTCTCTACGGTCTTCCCTCGATTTTCATCTCCAAAGTACGTCCCGAAGCAGCATTAACTCTCCACCAAATAATGATCAGTTGCTCATAAGCATCATGTGCCAAATGAGTGATTTAAGTAACGAGATAACCGAATCACTCACGCTTTTAAACGAAATTGCTGATTACATTCAGATTGCTTCCAGTAAAATCGACGATATACCGGTGCAATCCCAGGCTCTACCGACTGCATCATACAACACCTCGATTCTGACTGAGATGCTTGGATCTGCAATAATGGAACCACCAATAACTCATGGGCCATCATCTCCTCCACCACAACCCGGTCCGGAAATTGATCCAAATACACCAACTCCTGAACCCACAATCTTACGATTTGGCACCTTATGGACACTTTCGGAGTGGAGCAAGAGAATCAAAAAGTTGAACAATTCCAACAAGGCCGAATCGGTTGTCTCTTCAAATTTAAATTTAAAATTGATGTCATCAACTGCCACCATCACCCTCAAGGTAAGCATCCCATTAAAATATGAATGTTCATCAATCCTGCTTCCGACGTCATCAATCTGGGTGGAATAACCATGGAAAGATTAAAACCAAACAGAGGAAACAGCAAACATCGCAAGGATAATACCTTTAAGTCCAGTAATTCAAATCCCACTAAACCTAGAAAACAGCAGTCTAACCCTTTACCGAAGCCCAACTCTCACAAAAAAAATCCAAAGCCTAACAAACAAGCTCCTGATGCAAACTGGAATTTTAAAGTTGGGACATTCCTTTTCTTCACTCCTTCTTCACTTCATACTGCTAATCGCGTATACACAAAACGTTCTTCCACACCGTCCAACCCAATTCCCAAACGTGTATCTTTTAATCTTGATCCTCCTCTCAGTCATTTAAAAAACCCAACAACATCTCCTCATTCCATCTTCTAAGCTAGGTTCCCACCCTAATACCACACCACCTTCTTTTTTAGACCCCATACTTCCTCCAAAGGTAAAGTTAACCAAGCACCTTATCGATTCAGGGGAAGATGGCCGGTATGATCTCTCTCGATTAAGAGACCGGAGATTCTACTTAATGTTCGTTTATATCTCGCATATCTACATGATAAGCCAGGCTCTGTCTGTATAGACGGTATAACGAAAATCAATGCAATGGTTTCCATTCTGCAAGAAGGCCTTCCCACTAATCACAATGATCTGCGGCAACTTTTTATACGTTTTCATGAGCAATTAGATATGACTCCTGATGATGTGGCTAATGGTAGGTAGGTAAGTAAGAGTGGCTGTTGGATAAAACCAACCCACTTAGGTCTAATGGCCCATTGTGATGCCACGTGGATCTATGATCCTCTTACTGATGGAACCAGTTTGAGCTTCTGACGAAGCGAAGGAGACTGTTTACGTCTGTATTTTTCAGATCGTTTAGGTCGTTGTAGAAGAAGGCTCCTAAGTGAAGCTTTCTTCTCTGGGAGAGAGCTGGACATGTACAGAGTAGGTGGAGAATTGTCTCCTCCTCCTTCTCGTCCATGCAGCTTCTGCAGAAATCATTTGTAAAGGCGCCAAGCCTTCTTGCGTGCTTGCCTATAAGGCAGTGTCCAGTGATGACACCTATAATGGCGCTGAGATGTTCCTTATTTAGAAGGATCAGACACTTAGGCGATACAGATCCAGTTTTGGCCAGATTTGTTTGGTCGCTAGACATGTTGGTCCAACTGTCCACCTAAGGTCTGTTCTTTTATTGGCATCCAGCTTTAATATTAGTTTGCACGCAGCGATTGGGATACCTATGCTACTCCTTTCCGGTAGAATAGGTAGAGTGATTCCAATTTTAGCGAGTTCATCGGTTCTACAATTCCCTGGAACGTCTCTGTTGCCCGGCACCCAACAAAGGTGATGGTTGAACTGCTCTGCCATCTCCATAAGAGATGATAGGCAGTCAAGGGCGGTTTTAGAATTTAGTGAGACTGAGTCCAGGGATTTGATAGCGGCCTGACTATCCGAAAAGATGCGGATATCCTTTACAGATATCACGTTTTTCTTCAGCCAGGACAGAGCTTCTTTAATCGCCAAAATTTCCGCCTGGAACACGCTGCAGTGATTTGGAAGGCGGAAAGAGAGGCTTAGATTTAGCTTATCTGAGAAAACACCGCCACCAACTCCGCTATCGGTTTTAGATCCGTCTGTGTAGAGATGGATTGACTTGTCCTCCATGAAAGCATCTTCCTCCCAGAAGGATCTAGAGGGGAAGCTTACATGGAAGTTTTTGTCAAACCAAAGTTCAGGTGTGGTGTAATCGATGTTCTCTGTGGGGATTCCTAATGTATAAAGAATATTGGCGTGGCCAAATGGATTATTTGTCCACTGTTTAGTCGCTTTAAGGCGTATAGCTGCAATGGCAGCTATTTGACTGTTGAAAATATCGAGGGGTGTTAGATGAAGCAGAATGTCTAATGCCGCAGAGGGGGTAGACCGCAATGCTCCGCTTATGCATAGGCATGCTGTTCTTTGGACTCTGCTTAGCTTAATGCAGTTAACCGCACTTTCTAAGGCCGTCCAGCAGACTATCACCCCGTAAGTAAGTATCGGTCGTACGACCGAGATGTACAGCCAGTGGGTTATCCGAGGTTGAAAGCCCCATTTATTTCCAATGGCTTTTTTGCAAGAGAATAAAGCTATTATAGCTTTATTGAATCTTTCTAGAATGTTAGGTTTCCAGTTTAGTTTTCTGTCAAAAATGAGACCCAGATATTTTGCTGTATCGGAAAACACTAAACTGGTGCCGTTTATTGAAGGAGGGTCTATAGTTGGAATTTTGTATTTCCTGGAGAAGAGGACAAGATCAGTTTTATGGGGGTTTATTTCCAATCCACAGCGATCTGCCCAACGGGTTAATCTATTGATATTTAGGTGAAGGAGTTCTTTAATCCTATTAAGATGCTTACCTGAGACGGCAATAGCAACGTTGTCTGCATAGGCAATCACCCTGCTACCACCCGCTTCCAGGTATATCAGCAGTTCATATACTACTAAGTTCCAGAGAAGGGTAGAGAGGACACCGCCTTGCGGCGTACCTCTGCTGACACATCTTTTGGCAGAAGTCTCACCCAGTTTGGAGTTGATTATCCTGTTTTTTAGCATAAGACTGATCAGTTTCCCAAGTGAGTTGTCTACCTGCAGAGTTGACAGCGCAGTCGTGATTGCGGATGTGTTGACGTTGTTGAAGGCATCGTCTATATCCAGGAAAGCAACCATTCTGTACTCTTTATATTGTAGGGATCGTTCGATGTGACTAGTCAGTGAATGCAGAGCCGATTAGGGTCAATTTTAGCTCGTATATGGATATCAATCAGTCGTTCTAGAGCTTTCAGAAGGAAAGATGATAGACTTATAGGTCTGAGGTCCTTTGGGACGACATGAGAACATTTTCCGGCTTTGGGGATGAACACTGCATTGACTTCTCTCCATGACAGTGGAATGTGGATAAGTTCTACACAGCTCCTCATAATATTTTCTAGCGCAGGCAGAATAATATCTGAGGATCTCTGTAGCTCGGCAGGTATTATACTGTCCGGACCAGCAGACTTGTATGGTTTGAAGCTATGCAGCGCCCAGAGCAGTTTGTCTCTTGTGATTAGACCCTGGATTTTGGACCCAGTTGCAGTAGACCTGTTTGGGTTCACGGTCAGTAGTGAATTGAGAGCTATCTGGAAAGTGGGTGTCCAGTAGCAGGTTGAGTGATTCATTACTTGAGGTTGTCCAACAGCCATCGGTTTTTTTCAAACAGCTAGAAATCATAGGATTTGTTGAGAGGATTTTTCTTAGCCGCGACGCCTCAGAGATTTCCGTGATTTTGTCACAGACTGACCTCCAAAATTGTCGCTTTGCCTTCCTCAGTTCCTTTTTGTATAATTTGAGGAATGTTTTATATTAGTCCCAGTCAGTCACTTTTCTTGTGCTTTTTGCTAGGCTGAAAGGTTTTCTTCAAACGTTTCTAAGTGGTCCCAGTGCTGTTGTCCACTTATGCGGATAGTTCTTTCCTCTAGGTTGAATAAGAGGGCATGAAACAGCCATAGCCTGATTGAGAGCCTGGGTGAATTCGTTGACTTTCGTGTTGGTGTTGCGCAGGCGACTTATCCAAGAGCTCAGAGAATAGTGTTTTCGATAGTATTCCTCTGTATTTTGGCCAATTAGTTTTCCGATAATTCGAGAATGCTGATTGGCTGAGAGGAGCATCATTCAGGCTGAATTGGATGCATCTTTGGTCTAAAAAGGAGTGTTTAGACGATACCATCCAGTGCCGTAACGTTTGAGTGATGTTGTCAGAGGCAAGAGTGATATCTTGCACTTCCTGTTGCCAATGTTGCAAACAATGAGGTTAGTACTTTTAATATAATCAAAAAGTTATTCAACTCTATCGTTGATGTCGGTACTGGCCGTGTGATGAGCGTTAGTGTCGCACCCGATGATGAAGCCAGTTCTTAGCCTTCCAGCTGTTAGTACCGCCTTTTCTAGGTTAGCACCAGGGAGAAGGCCCACATGATCGTGGTCAAGATATGTCGATGCCAGCCAGTAGGAGCCTTTGGCAGTCATCAGTCTGGCAACGGATATGTCGAAGTCGCTGAGGTTTGGAAGTAAAAATGCATTAAGGCTACGTTTCTCTAATACACAAGATCTAATCTTACCTTTGTCTCTTGTATAGAGCGAAGCGTATACAGGTATCCTAAATCCACGCCTTCTACGATCCATGGTTCTGGATTAAAATGATTAGTGCGGCCGAAGCCTTTTTTGAATGATGGAGACTACTCTGGAGAAACGGTATCATTGCTACAATTTACCAGAGTACCCTACATACCATGGTGCTGTTCGAGCCCTCCGATTCTGAACATGCTCATCTCCTTCCTCTGATCGTAAGGATCTCTTTTCTTTGTACTAAGGCAAACAAAATCTATTGGGAACTAAAAGCCAAAAGGAATAGAAAGTCTTGATTAAAATTACCAGAAAAAGTGAGCAATGCCAACTTATGGAACATCTCACAGAGCGATGTTTGACATGAGATATTGAACGTGTGCTAGGTCCGCTAAACACCGGATTGTACTGATCCACATCGCACCTCAGAAAGGAATCGATCTCGTCTAGGCGTATACGAGTGGTTCAAGGTAAGACTGCTCATTGTGAAACCTAAGTGGTGTTCTTGAGCAACTAATTATTCGCTCTGAAGTTGCGCTAATCTCGAGTTTAGAGAGCAAGAATCTAATCAACAGTCTACAAGTACTCAGAACTTACCGACTACTGCTCCCGGAAAGCGATGTGCTTCCAAGTACCTAGTGACTAATAGTCATAACCATAATTTATGTCATAGGCAAATATGAATGATCCATTGTAAGAGCTGTAATTTTGTGTCGCGATTCTTTATCGAATAGGTGCTACACGTCATTACCAGGTATATTAGATGAAATTACGCAAATATGCGTTTCTAGGTTCATTTAAGCCTTTTCTTGTGATATGCTTATCGTAGATAATTTTCAGTAAAAAAGTCTATCACCCCGTTAGCAGGAATCATAAACTTTTATGGGCCTTTTAGGGCGCAAATGGCAAAATAAACCATAATCATTTTTATTTTATGATTGTTCAAACAGCAACCAATTGTCTTTGCATTGTGAATGAAAAACGGATATCGCTTATATTTTTTTTTATTTTGTTTTCGAATTGAAAGTATCTACGCTTTTACCTGTAGGGCTATTGACATGAAACGATGATTGAAAATGGTAGGAAATGGTGCACATTATACGGTTTCTGCGGTTGGTTGGGAGAAAAAAGTCCGCATACACGAGTGTCGCTGTGCCTTTTTCAATTACAGCTGGGTTCATTTGGAATGATTCTTTCGCAATATTCGTAATGGTTTGTGAGGTTCAATTTTATTTTTAATTTTGCAGCCAGCTAGCTATGGAATGTACGTATACGAGGATGTAATGAAATGCTATGTGATTTAATTGCTTTACCCAGGTGCCGCTGTAGCTCGGATACAACCTGATTTAAGCTTACTGTCGCAGTTTTAAAATCCAACTTTGTTGAAGCCTCTATCGGTTTTTTAAAGTCGCATGTTGAATTTGTGGATTGTCCAGACCAGATCTTTGCAGTATTTTCCCATGTTATACATCGAATACGCTCAATATTTGAGTACTCGACAAAAATAGTTAAGCTTCGCTTTGGTTGATCGGTGTAGCGCTTGGCCATCTCATTAAGTGTTGCTTTCGTAAAGTCCATTTTCACCTCAAAATGCAAGCTTCTCTGGGCAATGCTACAGTCAACAGTGAGTTTCAGAGAGATTTCAGGAGTAGTCGATCAGATGTGGACATCTGATTGTGGGCAGATGAAAGCTGTATGTACCGGCACTAAATCAGATTCTTCATATTTGCAGCATCAACCTCAGCGACGCGGCGTCTAGAATATTTTGTTTCCACTGTCTATTCGGTACAGTACTATTGAAGATGGTGGCCGCTGACAGTCAAGTAGTGGAATCAACACAGGGCCTTCGTGAACTCTGTGCCATAACAGCTGGCCAGTGGGAAGTGCGACTATAACTTCTTCGAGGTGGCCACTGATAACAGGTTCTTGGGTATGATAATGTCTCTGTCCGGGACCTGACAAATATTGTCGAGTAAAAAGAGTAAAATCTTTAAGGTCCCCAATTCAGAGAGGAACAGCATATGACAAACGATGCGGGATTAAAGGGGCGTTTAGTCACTTATATGCGGACTTGGCTTCATTTCGGTATAACTCCTAATGCACTACCAGGGCTCTAGTGCAGTTGACCGGGGTATATGGTGGGAACAGTGAAATGAGTCAAATAATGAAGAACGAAATATTTGCGGAATCAGCTATAAACGGTTCACAGTGGCTACAGTGTCTCAAAAAGCAGACGAAGCAACAAAAAGTTCCGTGATGATCCAGCTGCCACAGAGGATGATACCGCTACAAATAACACTTGGGCGATTAGGTAGGGATCTTCAAGAAATGCCTAGCATAGGTTATCAAAAATGAATAAGAGAAGAAGCCATCACTGATATGATGGTGAAGACAGCCCCAAAATGAGAGAGATCCGCGGATCAAATTCTGCCCGAGGCGTTCAGCAAGAAGCGGGAAAAAATTAGCCCAGTGAGACACAGTCATAAAAAATGTTAGATATAGACGGCTTGGATACAGGCGCATACTTGGTTGACGATATTTGGAATTACGGACCAGAATCGGATTCTCCTCGATTCTCGAGAAAAAGGCCATCAGAACGCCATATTTCCCAACTAGAGAGCGAGTTCACTTGATAAAAGTTTGACATCTTGGAACTGAGCAAAATAAGAAGCCGAGACACAGGAGAATACATTTCACCAACCGGGGACTCTAAACTACTTTACCTCGGCGGGAGTAGGGCTTACGTTAGTACCAGCTTCCTATCGTCGACGCTTATAATGATAGGATATTAACGGTCAAATTCCAGAGTACTGTAATGCTCGACTGAGGTCGAAAACGACAGCTTCTACGATCAATTAGGTGCCACCAACCTATTTTAAGCCTCATGATAATGATAGGTGACGTCAATGCCAAAGTAAGAAGCGACAATACTGCACTCAGATGCGCAATAGGTGTTTATGACACTGGAGACCGAAATGATAATGGCGAACGATCAGTCGATTTGAGGCACTCTGTTTGAGCACTGGACCTGCCACAAGATCAGCTGAGTCTCATCTGAAGGGCACATAGCATCAGACCTGGTAGACCACATCGCTATTAGCCGGCGATTTATGACGTTTTTATGACGTCTGTAACAGGCGTGGAGCAGACATCGAAATGGAGTGCGACCAGCATCTTATGGTTGCCAAAATACGCCTTCGTACTGCATTCATGACTAGCAACATTGCAAACACGCTCACTACATCCAGGTACAATATCGACAGACTCAGGGACCAATTCAGGGACCATCTCAGCTTAGGAGTGGTAATAATCAACAGATCTGATCCAACCGCCGTGGATGCACACTAAAGATCTGTGAAAAATGTTTTCACATCTTGACCGCAGTAGCTTATCGCTCAAAGTCAGAGAAACCGCAGTACATAGTCATCAATCGAAAAATCGAGGAACGTATTTCCTCAAAATTCAGATTGCCCTAGCAGCAGAGAAATCTGAACTTTAGGCCCAGTACCGAGTAAGATGAAAGAAAGTACAGTGTAGTTTAAAACACGATAGCTGCACAAGCCGAAGAGGCAGCAAACCGGTGCGACAGTAGGACCCTTTATGCTGTTACCAAGGAACTTACAGGGGGACGTAGCACCAAACAGCATCCTGTAGAAAATGTAGCCCTTATAGCAGAAGCGTGCCTGCTTTAAAGATGTAGGGAGCACTTCGCGACGGTACTTAACCATGTAGACGATAGCGCGAGTGTCTCGAACCAAATGAGCCATGAGCCCAAATATCAAGGCTTCTTCCATCAACCACGTTGTCTAATAAAAAGCGGGGGCAGAGCAAATACTAGTCTTATCGTAGCTGCCAGTCATAGGTCTTCTCGGTGGCAGGACCACCGGTAGTCTAATCATAAATCACGGTACCGTGGGAGCCCTACGGACTTCCGTCCGGACCGGACGTTAAAAGGTAGGCTCTCTAGTGAGAACGTTACAATGGCTGTGGCTTAAATCATAAATCGCAGGAAGGCTTTTCCAGTTAGTTTCAACCCTATCTAGAGTTGCAATAAGTACTGGGTGCTCTTTTCATAATATCAGCAAGCGATCTTGGATCGGTCTCGACTTTTACTAAGGGTTGAACTTCTACCTCCCACATAGTTTCGAATTTATAGAAGGCAGCAGAGCGGTAACAATTCGTATCCTTGCACCCATGGATGTATTGCCGCGGAATTTTTTCAACCTGCGCCAAATACATCGGCAGAGCTACTGAGTATTTTCCGGAGGAGTGGAATCAGTGGATGATTGTCAAGTTGCCGAAAGAGGGCAATCTCATGGATTGCAGAAATTGGTAATCGGTATGCGTTCTGCCGGCAGTAGTCAAAATAATAACGAGGATAATTCTAAATGTCGAAAAAGTAGGCTTTCGCCCTTGGATCCTCCTGCACCATCATATAAACATCTTACGGATCATCGTAGAGTATAGTTTTCCGTTCTACTCGTACTTGCCTTTCGAGAAAGCTTTTGATAGCTTGAACCGTTGCTTTTATAAGGCTACATACGAAGGTGCAAAATGTCGTGTACTGTACAAAGGTAATTTATCAGAAGCCTTTGAAGTCCAAAGCGGAGTTCGGCAGGGTTGTATTTTATCACCGCTTGTTTTCCTGGTCATAATAAACGCTGTTAAACGTGCAGCTCTGTCGGAGGAAAACAGAGGTGTTCAATGGACAATAAGACCTTACCCGGAACATCTCCATTACTCTGATGATGTCTGCTTGCTTGAGCACAAGATTTTGGACTTACACCAGGTGGGGCAGAATCTGGAGTGAGGCTTAAAATACGAGGGGCGTTCAAGATATTCTCGGTATCGGGGTGAAGCTGTGGTTGCATATATAAATTGACTTATTTATCAAGTAACACTATTATTTTAGTGCATTCATGTAAAATTTCATATAAATGTGATTATTAATTCTCTCTAGTTAAACAGAATCATAATGGCAACTGAGGCGATGATGGTGAAAATTGAGCATCGCGCTGTAATTAAATTTCTCACTAAGCAAGGAAAAAGTCAAAAAACTATTCATGAAGAGATGGTGGCTGTTTACCAGGGTTCCGCACCTTCATTATCAACTGTGCAAAAGTTGTCAAGTGAGTTCAAGAGAGGCAGAGAGAGCATTGCAGACGACCCCCGCTCCGGCGCCCCGGCCACTGCTTGTACGGGAGAAAGCATCAAAGAAGTCGAAAAACTTGTTCTTGAGGATGCCCGAATAAAGGTGAAAATGATGGCAGAGATCACCAAGCTTTCAATTGGTACCATTCACACCATTCTTCATGACCATTTTAACCTTTCAAAGGTGGGTGCCACGAATGCTCACAGCGCCTCAGAAAAAAGTGAGAATCGCATGCTGTAGAGAGCTTTTGGAGATGTTTAGTGAGAACGCGGACGGTGTTATGGATCGAATTGTTACTGGGGACGAAACATGGGTCCACCACTATGACCCTGAAAGCAAACAAGAGTCCATGCAGTGGCATAAAAAAGGAACAGACCCCCCGAAGAAGTTCAAAGTCACTCCGTCTGCCGGGAAGCTCATGGCCACAGTTTTTTGGGACTCAAAGGGAATCTTGCTCATTGAGTACAAAAAAAAGGTGAAACCATCAACGCCACATACTACGCTTCCACTTTGCATAATTTGCGGGAGGAAATTAAAAAGAAAAGACGGGGTAAACTCGCAGCGGGTGTGTTGCTTCTTCATGACAACGCTCCTGTTCACACGGCGCGAGTTTCCAAGGCTGCTGCGCGAGATTGTGGTTTTGAAGAAATCCAACACCCACCCTATAGTCCAGACCTTGCCCCTAGTGATTATTTCCTGTTTCCGGATTTGAAAAAATGTCTTCGTGGAAAAAGATTTTCGGATGATGAAGAACTCAAGTCGGTATTTTGCAGAGAAAGAGGAAATTTATTATTTTGAGGGTTTAAAAAAGCTTATCTCAAGATGTAACAAATGCATTGATGTTAGGGGAGATCATATTGAAAAATAAAAACAATTTAAATTGAATTCGCATTTTCCTTCATATCGATACCGAGAATATATTGAACGCCCCTCGTAAATGCAGCTAAAATAAAAGTCCTAGATCTTTCAAGCTCTCTCTCTCTCTCAACTTAACATTGCTGGACAGGAGATCGAGATTTTGCAGAGCTTTCCTTATTTGGGAATCACCATCTCGCCTGGCGGCGGCACCGATCTCAACATTAGTAGCAGAATCGGAAAGTCAAAAGCAATGTTTACAACACTAAGACCAAGCTGCGACTGTTTCGCTGAAATGTCGAGTCGGTACTGCTGTATGGGTTCAGCACTTGGTATGTGACCACAGCCATCGCATCGCTCTGAAACTGCAGTCCTTCGTTAGCAGATACCTGCACATCATTTTGGTAACCGAATCTCAAACGCAGAGTTGGTTATTAGAACAGCGAGGGAGCCCTGTCTCGGGAAGAGGAATCTGCGTCATTGGACAGATCTTCGTTTTATAATTGTTTCTTGTGAGCAAAAGTGTAGGCCACTTGAATTTCCGTAAGCGATCCAACAAATGCTTCTCAAAACCCCAATTTGATGTTAATGATTATCGTTTACCAGATACAGCCCTTGCTGCCTTTGGCTTCGTAGCAGGAGGGCTTGAGGGGCAAATACCCTAGGGTTCTGGAAAGCGCACAGGTGACACGTCGCACAAAAGACGTTCAAGTCCGTAACTAGTTAAACACAATGGAGGTGAATACAAGTGGTAATAGATTCTGAATGCTGCAACTAACATACAATACTAAAACAAACATCCGCCGATTGATGCGGTGACCCGGGAATCGCCAGATCTCTCAACTTCGATAACTCCTGCGACTCTTTCTGCGACACGTTCGGTAGATTCGGCTCGAATGATGGAGAACAGTACTGGAGAGGTTCTGCATGTTACAGATAAACTCCCTAGGAAATTAAGGAGATTGAACGAGCAGGTGAAGAGGAGAAGAAACGTGAGGCAAACGTGATGTCGTAGGCACGACTACTAAAAGTTTCACTCTTCCAGCAGTGACAGAAAAGTGAAACAGATCGGCGAATGTGACATCCACTGAAACCGACGAACCTCTCAGAACTGAAATTCCACCCTCTTCTTCCCTCTCGAATGGGTCTAAGAGGAAGGAATTCTACCTTTGTCGATGGATTATTCCGCGCCCGATAACCGGAGAAACCGGTGATGCAACCAACAATGGCTGCAGTTCTAGTGGACGAAAATTAGATGAAGTGGCCAACCTCATTGACAAAAACAAATCAACGGTGATCTTACCTTCACATGACATTGGATAAAGCCGATGCTACAATCAGCACAAGCTGTAGTTCTGGTTGATGAAAGTTGGTTGATACGGTGGTGGCTTGTCCAACGCGGAGTATCTGGCTGAAAACGGAGCTGCAATCAGCGCAAGTTGCAGTTGAGGTCGACGGAATTTGGATGTCGCCGGGAAGCGCACCTTCAGGAAAACTCCCAAATGCCAAAGAGGACTAGACCGGCGGTTCTATAAGGCGTTTCGAATGTGTTGATCGACTGTGACACAACTATCTAAAGCAGAAAATGTTTGCATTGAAACAAAGAGCTCCCCAGAGTGAAGTGCACCAAGCACCTGGTCTTCCCCAAATCCAACGCATACCATCTTCTGTGTTCCGGGGTAACTCAAGGAAATGGAGGATGTGTACACACAGCTTCATATCTAGACCCCTGGATGCGATAGTGAATAGTGGATATTCTATTTGCACAAAGAGAATAAGAATCGCGAAAAGAAGGACGGCTCTTCTTTCGTTGTGAGCTAAGACAAAGCTTCAATCGACACCATTAAATCTAGGAATGAGCAATAGGATAGTCCGAGAACTTGTCCTTTTTCGCCGGATTCACTCTCAGCATCTCTATATATTTGGGCAATTTAGCAAGCAAGATTTAGTTGCTACCAAACGGCACAAATTCGTCGTTAAATCAGCTTATTTTCAATACGGTTCGGCACTACCGCCACCACCCAAGGCAGTAGCCGAACTCATTGAATACTGTTATTACAGGAAGATGCCACTTACACTACGATGCGAAAGCTCAGAATGCAACATGAGAGGCAATCAGCAATGAGCTGCTCAGAAGGAAAGACTGTAGACTGCTTACCACCCCGTCGTAACTGGGCATTGCGCTTTTGCCAAAGACCTTAGTTAGGCACACAACACTTGCTGTAAGAGTGATAACAAAACCGGAGAGCAATACACGTACCCCTGTGAAAATTTGGCCTAAGTTCGCACCAAGCTGCAGGTACTCGTAGCTGATGAAGTGAACTTGAACTTTAAGCCTTTTCACTAGGGTTTACTCAACTTTTCACGAAAAATTGAGAAATTCCAGCAAAGGGACTTTGCTATGTGCTCTATTCTAACAGAAAGAATGCTAAATTATGTAAAGCTACTCCATCGCCCTTTAAGAAATTTGTAAATGGCGTAATTGAAACATCTGCTGCCGTGCCGTAACATTTCGAAAATGTGTTACTAAAAATACGTTTAAAAATCGGCAAGCCAGGGGTTGATACCAATTGCCAGTACAACATTTTAAAAGCTTCCACCTAATAAATCACATGCGCTTTCATTTTCCCATACCGCGTGTCCCTGTTTCTGTTCCATAATTAAAATTCCAAAAACGTATTTCGAAAATATGAACTTCCGAAATACGAGTAGTTGTTCAAAAAGCAAATGAAATCTGGCCAATCTGTTGCCACTACACAATAAGCAATCCGCTGACTTATTGAAATTACAACTTTACCTATAAGCAATTGAAAACAAATTAGTTACGCAAATTCGAGAACTTAACATAGCATGTGGATGAAAAATTTATTTCAAATAAATTTTCTGCAAAAATGTTCTTCAGTTCCAACTGAAGTGCTTCAAGTGCTGACATCTGCTACAAATGCCTAAAGTTTTGCCTAATTCATCGTTTCTTTTCGTTTATCCTTGTGCCCCTTTGTCGTTTTTTTTTTCTGATTTGACTCACTGGTGAACTAAAAGATTCGCATACAAATACTCGTAGTCCTGACAAAAAAAGGAGACGATTAGAGCGAACCAGAAAAATTAAAAAACAATTTTCTTTGTTATATTACGAGTATTTCGCTTTAATATATTTTCCGTTTTGGTCTTCAATTTATACAAGTTTTAAAGTTGTTTCAAATGTTTTTTTTTTTGTTGTTGTTTTCCACTTTTTAAATATATTTTTGTGTTTTCGTTTTTTTTTTTTTTTCTAAATATGTTGTTTGATAATTTTTTTTTAAGGTTTTTTGTTTTTTGTTTTTTGTAGTTGTTGTTAATTTTTATAACTAAAATTCTAATAAAAAAATTGTATCGCTTAAATTTGAACGTTCTCTTCTATATGTTTGTATGGGTGTATCTATATACATTTTACTCGTAAATTTATAATCATCTTGACACGTTTTCGATTTGCGAAAGGATAAGTACAATAAATTAGAAATTTTCCTTCTTTTTTTTTTTTGTTTAATTGTTAAATAAACATTTCTTGTATCTACTTAACTATGGTAATTTTTTCTATATAACTATTTTGTAGTAGGTGTAGTTATTTTGTTTTTATCTTTGTATACTTGAAGTTGCAAATTTTTTTTTTACCAATTTTATCCTCAATGATATTTTACATGCTTCGAAGAAATATTCATACTCTGCCACACAGATTTTTGCAAGCACTGTATTTGTTGTTTGTTTTAGTTGTTTCGATACAGATAAATTTTTTTTTTTTTGTTTTCTAAAAATTTTTATATTTACAATTTTTTCGAAAGTTTTATGGTTTGTTTGTTTTGTTGGTTTTTGGTTTTTGGTTTGTTTTTTTGTAAAATGTACAGTGATATCGATGAATTGGAAATAGTTGTTTGCTTTGTTGTTGTTAAAATTTAAAAAACCAAAACGTAACAATGTCTTTTTACATAATTATTTATATGTATGTATGTATATGTATGTAGTAATATAGTACAACGTGAGAAAAGGTTTTTACTTTTATTTTGAATTTTTTTTTTTTGTAATTTTTTTTTTTTAGAACAATTTAAATGACAGCAATCATGTTCTTGGTCCTTGATAACGACAGTATGATCTGCCCATTATATCTTCCGGTGGAATTGACTGATCAGCTGGGGGGATTTTCTGCAGTTCCATTTGATCTCGTATCTGGAAATGTAACAGGACAAGTGACATACAGTTTTAGGATAAAATAATTTTATTATAAATATGTGGGTTAAACAAAATTTAAAAAAAATCGTCAAATGAAGCCTCACATTGGGTAGGAAAACTAGCTTGGTTCCATTGAGAAAGCAAGAATGAATATTTTTTTTATGTGGTCTTATTTTATATAAACACTAGCGGACCCGACAGACGTTGTCCTGTATCATATTTCAAGCGATTAGGGTAGATTAAACAAAGTATGAAATGAAAGACAAATAATATAATAATTTCATTATTCTAAAAACAATTCGTTATAATCAATAATGTTTGTTTAATTTTATCTTAATGCGAGTTGATGAACAATATTTTTAGTCAATTCCTGAGGAGTATAAATGAATAAACTTGACGGTTTTCCAACGCGAGAACACGCCACAAATAATTGGCCATGTAAAAAGACCGGATTTTCTAGATCCAACCCACGAATTGACATTGTTTGACCTTGTGACTTATTAATAGTCATGGCAAATGCCATGCGAATTGGAAAAATTGCAGACGTCTGCATGAAATGGGTGAGTCTGAAGGGATCATTGGGATTCGTGGCAGAAGAACAACTTCACCTTCAAATTTTCCGTTCAAAATTGTAGCTTCAAGAACATTGCAGATAATTTTTTTTATGACTAATCTTGTACCGTTGCATAGCTTAGAGGCATTTAAATTCCGAAGCAAAATGATAGGTGAGCCAATTTTTAATCGCAAGTTATGTGGTGGCATTCCTGGTAAATTCAGCGAATTCAAAAATTCAACAGGATAGTTGACTGCTTCGTCAGGATCGGGAACAGTGCCGAACGATTTGAACAATATCTCGTTGCTGGGCAATGACTGTTGTATTTTGAAGTTAATAGCGTCAACGTCGATATTTTTTGCAACTAAAATAGATCGTTCACGAAGCCACGCATGATTAATATATTTAGCTTGTAAATCTGGAAATATGCTTTCTATCAAAGCATCTTTCGTATTTACCATGTTGCAGAAATTGTCTGGCAACTTGATGCATTGTGTGTCTCCATGCAATGGTATTGTTCCATTTCCAATGTTGAGCAATTCCTCGGAGAACGATAGTGCCAATGGATCGTTTTGCAGTTGAACACGTATATTTGTGTTAAGACGTAATGTACTGACATTTCGCCATAGATACGAGTATGATTGTTTTATACATGCGTTAATTTCATCCGCATATGTAGCCCGTGGAATGACCGGCAATGTCTGTCTAAAATCACCGAACAGCAGCAGTGTGCTGTACTGTGTTATTATTTAGATCTTTGACCATTCTATCGAGAGCTTCAAGTGAATGCTTGTGGGCCATAATGCATTCATCCCAGACAATAATTTTGCATTTTTGAAAAACTTTAGCCATACCGGAATGCTTTTTTATGTTGCACACTGCATCTGGATATGTGTGAATGTTCAACGGCAACTTGAGTGCTGAATGTGCAGTCCGTCCGCCATCAAGCAAAGTACCTGCAATACCTGATGAAGCAATTGTTAACGCAATATGATTTTGTGATCGAATGCGCCCAAGTATTAGTGAGATGAGAAACGTTTTTCCAGTGCCACCTGGTGCGTCCAAAAAAGAGAATCCACCTTGTTCTGCTGCAATTGAAAAATTAATTCGATCGTATACATTCTTTTGTTCATCAGTGAGTAGTTGCTCATTATTTTCAACGAAAGTAGTTAAAGAGACCGTATCGAACTGTTGTTCGCGCTGAATCTCGCTGTTAATGATGTCTGTTGCTGAGCGGTTAGGTGAGGGCATACCAAAATGAATGAGTGGCATATTCGAAATCAGAATGGAAATATCTTCAATCTTTATTAGCGCCTCGTTATACAATATATTTCCTGCGAAAAATCGATATTGGGATATTGATTAGCAATTCGAATGCGATGCAGAATGTCGTCGTTCATGGAATCTTTATATTTGTCCCAGAGGACAGAAGCTTGAAATGGAAAACATGTCGTCAATAATATTGTAAATAATTGGCGAATTTGATGAGGAGTCTTTGTCTCAATGCATTAGCTCGAAG
The DNA here is from genome assembly GCA_963966105.1 of Volucella zonaria. NCBI lineage: Eukaryota > Metazoa > Arthropoda > Insecta > Diptera > Syrphidae > Volucella > Volucella zonaria. The sequence goes on from OZ014530.1 coordinate 12,248,492, forward strand.
GCGTTCGTTGCGTTTCTCTTGACTTTCATTAGCACGTATGATTGCAGCTTGGTTTCTTAAATTTTCATTGTCCGTCAATTGATCTTCTGCCGATCTATTAAACCGACGGTTCTGGACTAATTGTGAATTCCGAGTCCGTCGACCAATATTTCCTCCTTGTCCATCGTAACTTATAGTACACTTAATATTCACTGAAATGCGCACCGTATATACCGTACAAAAAAATTAAAATGTCAAAATAACGAAACACACTTAATATAATACACTCAAATTAAAATGTCGAAGAATAAATATATCTGAATATAATACGCTCAATATTTACGAGTACGTAAATGCGATAGATACGAGTAGTAACGTGGCATAGAGTTGCCATCCACTTCAATACGTTCGCTCAATCCTATGCCAAGCTTTTGGCTTGCTTATCCTTTTAAAGGTTTTTGGTAAATATATCGGATGGCATCTCTTCAGTTGGAACGTATATTAAGTCAATCAGCTGCTTTTACAATATTTCCCAGACATAGTGAACTCGTGTAGAGAACTTAAATTATCGCCGTATAATTTGGTTGGTCCATCTGCGATTTTGCGGAAGCCCAACTCAAATAATAAAATCCTGAGATATACAACTTGTTTCGTTACTGATGATAAGGCTGTGGCAACATTGACCTGGTCACACTCAATCATTTTGACAACAAATTTTCAATTTTCTGCCGCCAGTTGTTTGCACCAACAGATTTTTTTACGAAAATATTTATTAAAATATTCAGAACACGAACTCCGACACCAGTGAAAAACCAAAACCTGCGAACAGTGAAACAAATGCAACAACTGTGAATCGAGTGTCCGTAAAAGTACCACGGTTCTGGGATGAGAATCCTGAAATTTGGTTTGCGCAAGTGAAAGCACAATTTGCGAACTCAGGAGTGCAATCAGATGTTTCTAAATTCAACACCGCGGTTGCAGCTATTGAAACCAGAATTTTGGCACAAGTATTGGCACGCAATTCTCAATCCACCGCCAGACGGAAAATACGCATATTTCAAGAAGGTGTTACTTGAAGGTGCGTCCGAACAAGAAAATATTCGTCGTTCAATCCCCCACATCGAATTAGGTGACAAAAAGCTTTCTTAGTTATTGCAGAAGATGACGCAGCTCGGGGGAAGTCCCTTGACAGATGATGTTATGCAGACACTTTGGCTTAATCGTCTACCCCCAAATACACGTGGCATCCTACAAACATCAACGGCGGACTTAAGGGGCAGCTCTTGCTGATAAAATTTTGGAGGTAAGCGACCATTATCATGTGAATATGGCTACGAGTACAACGGTCTCGGTTCCAACGTAAGCAATCGAGCGCCGTATCGAACAGATTGATCGACAATTGCAACAACTCCTCCGAAGAGATCGCCATGGCCGCTCAACTCACCTATCCCTGAGTAGAAACCGTAGTCGTGCGAACCCCTGCTGCGAATATCACCGATCTTTGCTGGTATCAGCGTACTGGAGAAGATGCCAGTAAATGTCGCTCTCCCTGTAGCTTCGTGTCAAAAAACCATTAAGCCAGTTGTTCGAAATGTCAGACAAGTCGGACAGCAGTGGCTTACAAATTGCACGTCTGTTTATTAACGACAAAAAATCTACAAAACAATTTTTGGTTGACTCTGGCGCAGATGTGTCCGTGATATCGCCACAACGCTCCCATATCTTTAAATCTCCACACACGACAAAGCTGTACGCAGCAAATGGAAGTGAAATCAAAACTTTTGGAACTCAGCAGCTCACTCTCATTCGCGGTTTACGCAGAAAGTTCACGTGGGATTTTATTGTCGCAGAAATCCGAAGTTCCATCATAGGTGTTGATTTCTTGACTCATTTCGACCTTTTAATCGATCTTCGCAGAGGAAAGGTCATCGACTGCAAGATAAATGATACCATCGCACCCATCTTAGGTGAATTCAAAAACATCATGAATTTTAATGCATTAAAGAAGCCCACTGGCATAGATGTAACCCATCACATCGTCATCACCGGTCCACCAATTTACGTACGCCCTCGCAGATTGCCGCCAGATAAGCTCGAAGCCGCTCGATCCGAATTCAGAGACCTCATGGAAAAGGGCATCTGTCAACCATCGAAGAGCCCTTGGGCGAACCCGCTTCATATGGTTAAAAAACCGAATGGCGAGTGGCGATGCTGTTGTGACTACCGGGCACTTAATGCAAGAACTCTACCTGATCGCTACCCGATTCCATTTCTTCGTAATTTCTGCCACGTACTATATGGCAAAAAAATATTTTCAACCATAGATCTTCGTCGGGCGTATCACCAGATCCCGATAGAAGCAGCAGACGTTCCAAAATCAGCCAATACGACGCCGTTTGGACTGTTCGAATTCAAATATATGACCCTTGGCTTAAGAAATGCATCTCAAACTTTCCAGAGGCATATCAACCTGGTGCTACAAGACGAGTTGGATTGTTGTTTTCCTTATTTGGATGATATTTGCATATTTGCATAGCAACACAAACAGGATTTACGCAGAGTTTTTCGAAAATAGCATGAAAACAACTTAACCATTAACGTCGCTAAATGTGTTTTCGGCCAAGAGAAAGTCAGTTTCTTGGGATACCTGGTGGATAAAAACGGAATACGACCGACTGCGAAGAAGACTGAGGTTATTAAAATTTTCAAAAAACCAGGAGTTGCAAAAGACTTAAAGAAATTTCTTGGAGCTATTAATTTTTACAAAACTTCTATACCGAACGCTGTTAAAAATCAAATAGTGCTGCAGAAATTCATTCTCGGGACCAAAAAGAATGACAATACTCCCAATCGATGGGATGATGTGACTACGAAGGCTTTCGAAGGTTGCAAGCAGGATTTAATTGATGGCACCCTTTTACATCATCCTGCTCCTAATGCTGAATTAGTTCTTTTCACTGATGCCTCCGATTTCGCTGTAGGTGCCGCATTACATCAAGTGATAGACAACGTTATGCAACCACTCGGATTTTATTCAAAAAAGCTAACACCTCAACAACTTTAATACAGTACATACGATCGAGAGTTGACTGCGATTTATCAAGCCATCCACTTCTTCAAGCACCTTCTGAAAGGAAGACGTTTTGTGATTTTGACCGACCATAAACCTAAAACCTTTGCTTTCCATCAAAAGCTCGACAAGGCATCTCCAAGACAGCAACGCCAGTTGGATTACATCGGCCAGTTTTGCACTGACATTCGTCACATTGTTGGCCAAGAAAACAACGTCACGGACTGGTTATCTCGCATACAGCAGGTATCGTTGGCAGAGATTGACTTCGCGGAAATGGCTAAAGAGCAGTTACAAGACGAGAAATTGCGAACCCTTTTGGATGAAGGTAAAAATTTCGAATCAAATCCTAATAACAAACCATTTCCTCTTCAAATAGCTGAATATTATCTCGCACAACACCATTCGTCCCTTCGTGCCACTAACGTTCCGACTAAAAATTATGCAGCATTTTCATGGAATTTCCCATCCTGGAGCCAGGGCTACAGTGAAGCTCATAGAAGAGAGGTTTGTTTGGCCGAATATGTCAAAAAGCATTGCGGAATTCGTCAAATACTGCATACAGTGTCAAAGATCAAAAGTTCAACGTAACAATCAAACGGAATATGGGTTGTATGCAGCTCCAGCCAATCGTTTTGAACATTTTAACATCGATCTTATTGGACCCCTTCCACCATCACGAGGTAACCAATATTGTTTAACCATGGTGGACCACTTCTCGCGTTGGGTTGAAGCCGTTCCTCTTTCCAACATCACTGCAGATACTGTAGCTCGAGAATTAATCGCATCCTGGATTTCTCGTTTCGGCGTGCCGAAAAGAGTCACAAGTGATCAAGGACGACAATTTCTATTCAACATCTTTAAAGAATTTACGAAGTATCTGGGTATCAAACATCTCAAAACGACACCTTATCACCCGCAGGCAAACGGCATAATAGAGCGTTGGCATAGGACTCTCAAAGCAGCAATCAAATGCTACGCCAACGAAAACTGGTGCGATTCACTGCCAATCATTCTCCTAGGCCTCCGTTCAACGATAAAAAGTGGAACGAATATTACTCCAGCCGAGATGATCTTTGGGACCAAACTAAAGTTACCTGGTGAGTTCTTCCTGCCAACATCAATCATTCAGTCGATTTTTGTTCATCCAGATTTGCAGAGTTGCAGTCATGCTTTTGTTCGATGCGATAGAGTTAAAGGTCCACTTCGATCACCTTACGATGGTCCATTTGAGATTTTGGACAAAACGGAGAAGTTCTACAAAATCAAGGTTAATCGAAAGGTCTCCATTATTTCATTGGACCGACTAAGGCCTGCTTTCATCTTGAACGAACCCATAGTGGAGAAGCAAAAACCAATTCTGAGATTAAAAACACCAGTGACAACACGATCCGGACGAAAAGTCAACATCCTAGACAGATATCAGTGATGCGGACTAGAGGGGGAGTACTGTGGCAACATTGACCTGGTCACACTCCATTATTTTGACAACAACATTGACACTAAATCATTTTGACAACGAATTTTCAATCTTCTGCCGCCAGTTGTTTTTTGTTCACTGCTAGCCGCCGGTCGTCGAGTAGCATCTGCTTGTCTCCAATTTAATTGTATTTTTATATTTCTTAATATTTTGAACAGTAATTGAGTTTTGTTAATTTTTATTAAAGTTTTTATAGGTAATTCGGTTGAAAAGCTTTCGATAGTTTTATTTGGTAGTAAACACATTACCACAAGGCCATATGTCCAGCCTCTGTACTGCTTAGAGCAACCGACTGTTGTTTCCGTGACTCCCACACTACTGCAACTCCAGCCAGATAAAAAACCAAGCCCGTATATAATCGCCTATCGTCGCAGCTACCCGCCCAGTCAGCGTCAGCATACCCTTGCAAAGGTTCACCTGTTTTTCTGTAAACAAGTTTTAGATTTATAGCGTTACATACGAGGGTTGACTGAAAAGTTTCCGACCTAACAATGATACAAGACATTTTTTCTAAAAATTTTTTTTTTATTTTTCTACATAGTCTCCTTGTGACTCTACATACTTCTGCCAGCGATGCTCCCATCTCTCTAACCCGTCCAAATAGTACTTGGCGTTTTGCTCCGCAAAATAATTGTTCACGAAGGTGATTGCCTCCTCATTTCACGAAAATCTGTGTCCTCCGAGCGCAGTTTTTAGATGAAGGAACAGAAAGAAGTCGCTTGGGGCTAGATCTGGTGAATAAGGCGGACGGTCAAGCAGTTCAGACCGTAATTCATGGATTTTCGCCATGGCAACCGCAGAGGTGTGAGACGGCGGGTTGTCTTGATGAAACAGGAATTCTTTTTCTGCAAATGTGGCCGTTTTTCCGCAATTTCTGCCTTCAGCTTGGCAAGTAATGATGCGTAGTATGCTCCTGCAATGGTTTTTCCTTTTTGAAGATAATCGATTACGATAACTCCTTTACTATCCCAAAAAACAGTCGCCATCACTTTCCCAGCCGAGAAAACAGTTTTTGCTTTTTTTGGAACCGGCTCGCCCTTTGCAGTCCACTGTTTTGACTGAATTTTTGTTTCGGGCGTATAAAGACGTATCCAAGTTTCATCTACAGTAAATAATCAGCGCCGAAATCCGGTTTTATTGCGCCTAAACTGCGCCAACAGAGCGTTGGAAATGTTCATTCGAACACGTTTTTGGTCTAACGTTAGCAATCGCGGCACCCGAAGCGCGGACGGCTTTCTCATGCCTAAATCTTGATTGAATATGTAACAAACACGTTCTTTGGACATTTTCATAACCTCTACTATCTCTCTCACTTTAATTCGGCGGTCGTTTAACACCATTTGGTGAACTTTAGCAATGTTATCGTCAGTGGTTGGAGTTTTTGGACGCCCTGAACGTTCATCATCTCCGAAGCTCTTACGGCCACGTTTAAATTCAGCTGCCCAAAATTTTACTGTGGTAAATGATGGTGCAGAGTCCCCATATACAGAGTCCAACTCATTTTTGATTTGCGTAGGCGTATTGCCTTTCAAAAACAAGAATTTACGAGTAATAACAGTTCGATACTCAATTTTTTCCATTTTCACAAAAAACACTCACATCGACTCACTCAAACGACTGTCAACTAAAAACTGCGCTTCCAAAATGACTGAAACTTCGGAAAGTAACTGTCAAAAGATGCACAACTAGCATTCCCTAGCTTTTATTGACGAGTGCCGCTATCTTTACGTTGCGGTCGGAAACTTTTCAGCCAACCCTCGTAAATTGGTAATAATCTTATCTCCAAATATAGTCTGAATAGTCTGTTTAGGAGAAGGCATAGCAATCTTTCGACTTGATCAAACTGCTTGTATCCCCACGCCTGTGTGAAATAAAATAACACAGATCTTGCAGTCGCTTCAAGACCTTGTGAGATCTTTAGAGTTCACACATGCTCTCCATGGCGAGTTAATCGCCATCTTTGCAGCTTGTAGTCTAACAGTAAGGTGTTGTTTATGCCAAGATAATCGTGCTCTCGTACGTTCCTAATTTCTTCTTCTACAAACTTTCACCATAACTTTGGACTTTCTCAGCTTGACTATAAGATTCCACGTTTTACTGTAGTCTTCTATAGGTAGTACTGCGATCATCCGCTGAAGGACATGAGAAGTGTCAGAAATCAGGACTACCTGTATCATCAGCATACATAAGAATTTTAATCTTCCGTCACAGAGTGTTTCATTCAAATTATCCAAAAACAAAATGAAAATACGAGTACTTAGGATACATCCTAGTTTTACTCCCATACTTGTTGTAAACCTTTCGGATAGGAGCTCTCCATTCCATACTGCTGATTCCGTGTCTTTGTATACCCCGTTTAGCACATCCACAACCTTTGTTGACAATCCCATAGTGGAGAGCCTTGGTCGTTAAAATCAAATGCAGCCAAGTCCACGTGAATTCAATTTAAATTGATATCCTTTTAAACTTCTAAACAAAGCCGAACCAACTACATAATGGCTTCGGATAAAAATGGTCTCACTGTTGACGATCCTAGCAAACGTTTAAAGGACAACAACTTTCGGATTTGCACGTGGAATGTTAGGACAATCAACAGGCTACGTGCAGCCGAATAATTAGCTTTCACACAGATATCACCACTTTCCGGGAAGTGCATTGGGATGAGCCGGACATAAGGAGGCTGACAAACTGTGATATATACTATGGTGATTACTAATATAAGGAAAAGAAACAGCGCTTACTCGGATGCGGATTTTCTAAATGCGGCAGACTTAGGCAAGAAGTCTTGCCATGACAATCCGCATTAAGGCTTAATTCGCAAACATAAGCCTAATATGTATTAAGACAAGGACGACGCCACCAAATAATGTTTTTACGAGCTACTCGATATGATTTATGAGCAATATCCAAAGTACTAGGAGATTTTAACGCCAGAAAAGGAAAGGAAGACATCTTTGGTAGGACAGATGGTAGGCTTAGGCTACACGATACCACATCTGCCAACGAACATAGGGTTATTGACTTTGCCGCGCGACGAAATATCTTTATAGCAAGCACACAGTTTCCTCATCTCATTCATCTCAATATACACAAGGGCGCATCGCGGGGTCCGGATCGTCAAACGCTAAATCAAATTGATCATTTTGCGACAGACGTGAAGTATGCCTCCAGTATCCTGGACGTCCGAATGTTCCGAGCGGTCAACATTGACGCGGATCACCACCTTGTTACAGCCAAGGTGCGAATGCAGATTTCCCAAGCACTACAACAAAAAAGATATAACGTAGAAAAACTGCAACCGCGAGACACCTCCAGAATCTTCGCCGAACACTTATCCCGAAATCTCTCAACAATTCTAATGCCGCCAGCATCAAGTACCGAAGATCAGCAGCAGCGCTGCCACATTGCCATCAGATACGCCGCAAGTGATGCTTTTTTTTTCCGTGGTTTGATGAAAGCCGACAAGCACATGCAGCTAAACAAGAAACTTACAAAGCGACAGTGCAACGAAGCTCTACGAGCAGAAAAGACGGGTAAAATGTTGGCTTTCCAGAAGAAAATAGGAGCGCACTATCGAAAATATTGAGAAGTTGTACTCCATGACTAACGCACGGAAGTTAACTTGTCAAGGCGGCTCCTGTAAGTAAGTTAGAATAAAGTTACTTAGCGTTTTTTTTTTATCTAGCTTGTTGGTATTAATGAAATCAAAATAGTGAAGAAACAGTTTAAGTGAAAACTCATGGTTGAAACTGACGTAAAGCATTCCGACATCTATGAGTACTTATCTTAGGCCCTGCAGAACCTGGGCCTTAATCAATAAGTGTCTCCAGCTAGCATGATCTCCAGCCAGCGATTGCACAGACGAAGGGTGCTGAAGTGCGTTATCTAAGATGAGGTTGTCGTTCACCGAAAATTTTTCAGAGCGAAGTGCTGGTGTCCAACTGTTACCCGATCATTTCCGACGAGGTCGGCATCGCTGTACAGCCCATACAGTTCGCTGTTGAAACCTCTACTCCACCCTCCATTAATGCAAACGGGTCCGAAATTTACCCCAGAAAGCATTTTCATACGCTTTTTTCAGTATTCAAGCTTTTGCGCCGTGAAGCAGATTTTGTATGATCATTGTCTTATATGGTTTATTTTTTGTTACTCGAGAGAGGGCTATAGCTTTACTATATTTGATTCTTCGAATGATTTCGGGGTCGAGGTAGATGAGGTCCCTTACTACCTCAAAGTTGGAGCTGTCCATCGTGACGTGTCCTAGGCGTCGATGTTTTCTTGTCCCTCTTTGTTGACAGCATAGCTTAGCGGCTTACTTCAATAGTAGCAAACCCTCTATTGACGGCTCGTCAATATTATTATGTCAATATCGTATGCGTATCCGAGTAGCTGAACAGAATTTTGAAGAATGATGCCTCTGGGGATGGGTTGCGAATTTTGCACAATTCTTTCAAGAACGATTTTGAAAAATCACCTCAAAACGCATGGCCTTGTTTAAGTTGAAGATGTATTGTGTATTGATTTTGTACTCCTGGGTCTTTTCCAAGATCTGCCGTAATGTAGATATTTGCTCGATGGCGAATTTTCCTGGCCATAAACCACACTACCGATCAGACAGTTTACGAAGGGTCTTAGTCTTTCACATAATACTACAAACAGGAATGTATATGCGAGGTTGAAAAAACTTATTTCCCTGAAGTTAACGCAGTTCAGGAGATTTCCCTTCTCTAGGATCGGACAAACGAATGGATCCGTCCTGCATACTTCTGTCGACCCAAATCTAGGAGATGATTTGATGTCCAATCCAATCTATATCCAATCAGCGGCTTTGTTGGACTTCATCCTAGTCGGGTGAACGACAATGTTGAGTGCCGTCGTCCAGGTTGAATAGTTTGTTCTCTCTAACGGTGCGATGTTGTTCGTCATCACCCTCTAACAGTCTACAGAAATAATGTTTTCAAATTCTCAGACTTCTGTTCGGGCTTAACAACTTTGGCATGTTCGCTTTATTTTTTGGTAAAACTTCATACTTCCGATAGCTATTCTCTTTATTTTTTCTCCCGAGGAGCATAAGTCCCTTCCCTCTTTACTGCTTTTACTATATTTTATCAAACAGCTGACTGTGGACAAATTGTGGAAATGAAATTGAACTGGAAATATTATTCTTGAAAAAAAAGGTTGATATCAGTAATTCTTTATACCGGGAGGAATTTATCACCATGGTAAAGATACACAAAAAAAGTTCGGCACTATCTTCTAGATAAAGTAATCCCATCAGGTGTTTCTTCAAAAGTATCAAAACCAGCGCGATTACAAGTACCCAAAGAAATTAAACTAATTTTCAGACGACTTTTTACAATACCTCATTCTTATCTGGCGGCAATTTTTCATAAAAAAAAAAAAAAAAACGAAAGTCAGCAATCCACTGTTGAAATATGAACACCTCGATAAGTAATAACGTTCATTTGGGGAGTTATTACAGTGTAATTGCATTGTCATTAAAAATGATCAACGGCAGATTAAGCTGCCCAAAAAACATTACCATAAAAAGCCATAAATTTGGCAAAGCCTACAAGTACCGAGTATCCATCTGCCTCCCGTATCTTCTCTATGCCTCACAACGAATACTTTTTCTTTGGTTAATATTCATTTTATTGCCGACCATAAGTTGTTGCCTGCGAATTACAAGGTCAAGAAGTTACCACCTGACTGGGTTGAATCGGTGGAACTAGATTCCGTACCTAGTTCAGTTCAGTTCAGTTTATCGGGATATACAAATCTAGAGCAGTGTAGAAAACTTGCCACATTAAGGAAACTCTTCAAAAAACAAAAAACAGAAAAAAAAAAAATATTCCAAGTGATTGTCAAAAAGATTTAATCGAATTAAATGGAGGGGTTGGAAAAAAAATTCCTTAATTGAGGTCAGGATTGTCGGTATTTTGCGAAAACAAAGTCTCGCTGTGGGGCTTTTAGAAAAACCGAGTATTTTTTCCGGTAAACAATTTTTATTTAAATTGATCCTAGACATGGGGGGGTGTTATCCATTCGTTTCATCAAGCTCTACTCCATTCAATTGAGTAAACAAAATACACAATATTTTATTTTTTTCTATTCCTACCATTGTGTCGTATATCCTCCGTCGGAATTACCCCATTTCATATTAGACATACGAGTAGGTATCAACAACATCCTTTCTACATCCATATGTTTAATTCATACTCGTATTTAGGCACAGATATACGGATATCTATTGCTCTAAACTAAAAGAGACAAAAATACCAACAACGAAATTGGTTTTCCAGCTAAGTGCTTATACATACCTCGAAAGTGATTATGTGGAAAGTGAAAACACCCCAAAAAAAACCCCAAAAACCCAACAAAAGTACCTACCTCTCATCCTAAAATATATAAAAAAAAAAGGAAAAAAAATAATAAACACCCACTACACCTTCTACAGAGCTCCATTCACCGTTCACTGACAAATTTCAAGACGAGAGAGTATTTCGCTTCATTCTACCAAAATTGATGAAATTCCTTGACGTCCTTCGGCAAAATATATGGATAATATGAATGTCATCATCAATCAAAGATGAAGAAAGAAAAGAATGGGAAAAAGCGAAGGCACACAAAAAGAAAAAAGCAAAAAAAAAAAACAAAAACAAAAATGGAAAGTATCTCACACCAGGATACGGATATTGCCACCCCATATTTATCACCGCTTCATTTGGGCTCTCCGGCTTACTATACAGAAGTACTCGCACTCGTATTCGTACTCGTACTCGTCCCCGGACTTTGTTTTCCTCCCTCATACTACCATCCCATTCGTAACCATTGATGAAGGGAAGGGGGTAAGAGAACGGCATGATTAATTCTACTTGAGCTTGTTCCCATTCATAAGGCGTGAGTTTTAAGGAAATAACTTCATCTATCTACTCGTCACGAAATTTTTGTTCGGAGCTCTTTCATTCTCTGTGGATTTGTTTCACCATTTCCAAGCCCTTCTTCATTTCGTCATCACCATCATCATCATCATCATCATCTTCACCTCCCCCAACCGTCATCCAAACCACTAACCATCAACCGCCAAGCTTTTCTTGCATTACATAAAAAGAAAAGAAAATCTGAAGGAAAACCTTAATTAGAAAATCCTTCACAAAAAAAAAAAAAAGAAAAAAAAGGAGAAAGACGAACGATTGAGGCATGCAATGTGTAGATGTAGACTATCATGCCCCGACGAAACCCTCTGCTACTGGCAACATGCTACTTCTAACTCGTACTCCAACTGCCAGTGTTACTAGTGGTGTCGCAATCCGTATCCGTAATATGGCGCATGTGAAAAAGTCAAAATGACGGCAGATTAATCTCGTCATAATGTTTGCCTCATTACTCATCTCATCTGGATGTGTGGTATGGTACTCACGAAATAAAATCTTAACGTTTTGTTTATTTGAGTGGTTAGGCTCTTAATAAGGATGTTGAGGGAAATACCAATACCCTTGATGTTTTCATCTTGGGTTTTTGTGGGCGATTTTGTTGACAGTCGAGTGCGCGAGTGCTTACGCCGACATCAAATCGCTTTACTGCGGTCTCTTATTTACATAATGGCCAAGGTTATAAAATTTGCGTGGGATTTCACATGCCACTGATGATATTTCAATTGAATTAGAGTGTTTGGATACGACAGATTGCTCTCCATGCCGCACATGTGGAGAAAATTATGATGGCAATGGATCACACACTTTGGTGGGCTGGCACAAGGTTTGCTACCAACAGATAGACACACGATCTAACCTGCCTTAGGGGTCACTTCATGCGTGCTCTGCCTTTAATTGCAGGTTTCTCTGACTGCATCGAAGTTCTGGTTTAATTTGGGCTTAAATCCATGTTTTCTGACACTTCCAATCCGCACCTATTATTTATGAAATCAAAGAGTAGCTGCAGTTACTTCAATGCGGAACTTGGGTGTCATACGTGATACACAGCTTGATTTTCGCTTATTGCATACTGCATATCGACTCCGGAATTAGCAAAACTAATTGTCAGACGATTGTCTAAAGAATTCTCCGACCCCTATGTCACCAAATCCCTGTACATAACATTTGTTCGTCCGCTTCTCGAGTATGCCAGCGAGATATGGTCCCCTTACTACGATTTCTACGATTCGCATTATGCGGGATACGATAGGCTGACTACATTATTCTGCGCCCCTATGTTAATCGACTCAAACTATTCGGTCTCCTGTCTTTGGAAAAACGTCGGGAGTTCGCCGATATTCTCTTCATCCACAAACCCTTAACCGGCATCATCGACTGTTCCACCTCACTTTTCAAAGCTAACAAATGTTCTATATCCTACTCAGAGGAGATATCAGGCACTAACACTGCAGATTCCTTTCTTACTGTTTGTTGGCACCTGCCGCATCGGTTCAAAATGTCAAAATTCTGTGACATTGGGATGGAGGATGCGGCAGAATTTCTAATGTTTTTGACGAACGACTAGAATTTATTCTGGCTTTTTTTTTGAAGCTACGAGTACCCTCATGCCATTATGCGAGAAATAGCACATCATTCAAATGGCCGCCTCGGCTTTGCTGACAGTGCTTCAAGCGCTCGGTCCAATTTTTTTGATGATTTGGTCCAATACGTGCGGCGTTATTCCGGCAATAACGTGTCAAAAGTAGTTGGCTTGTTAGCGTGTACTAACGACTTGACGTAGCCCCAGAAAAAATAATCGAGTGGTATCAAATCGCATGATCGCGGCGGCTAATTGATGAACGTTCGCTGTGAGATGACCCAGTCGCCAAATTTCTCCTTCTCAACTTCGAGCGTTGCGTCGCTTGTATGGCATTTAGGGCCACAGCTCGGATAGGTCGATGTTGTCGGGTTCTGAGCATAGAAAATCGGTTAACATCGCTCTATACCCGAAACCATTGACAGTAACGATGTCTCCTTCCTCATTTCCGCCATGCCATAAGCCGCACCAAACAGTCAATCTTTGTAACTGCATTGATGCCTGCCTGAACACTTGTGGGTTGTGTTCGCTCCAAAAAAGGCAATTTGGGTTGTAGACATAGCTGCTGGGCCAACAATGGGCCTCGTCTTAGAAGATGATTTTTTGGCCAAAGTGCGGATCTCCGGCCAACATTTCCAGCACACAATTAGTGAACTCACGGCGGTGTCTATGGTCATCCATAGCTCAAATTTTTGCATCAGTGCAATCTTATACGGATGTAGGCCCAAATTCAATTCCAAAATGAGCCGGATTGACTCTCTGGCGATGCCCAATTCAGCTGATCGGCGCCGAATCGACATTTCTGAGTCTACTTCGACATCTACTCAAAATCGATGTCGAAAACAATAATAAGGCAACGCAAAACTCCACAGACTAAACATTTCAAACGAAGAAACACCAGTATGTAGAAGCTCACTCCTTCAAGCAGCACCTACGTTTTATTTATTCTGACTTTCAATGACTCTACTATCCAAGATGGACCATTTCATAAGCAAACCAATCTCGTTTATTAGTTCTTTCCCTGACGCCAACTCGTGTTAGCTGAAGGTTTCACCGCCGTAGATGGCAGTGTGACTAAAAATACAGCTGTGTCCACTTCGAGACGATCATGGGAATTGGGCCTATCCGCAACCACTTTGCACCGCATTTTGCATAAAGATCTTGACCCACATGCCTACATGGTCCAGGTGATACAAGAATTGAAGCCAGCAGACCACGCACAACGCCGTACATTCGCTGATTCGGTTGGAAACGAATGAATATGATCGCGATTTTTTAAACAAAATGATTCTGAGGTTTATTTCCATTTGTCTGTGTAGGTTTTTTTTTTTGTTTTCGGGTAGGTGTGAAAATCTTCATAGACACTATGAACCCGTTGCTCATAGTAGTGTGAGATTCTTACTCACCAAAAACACGCCTCCCTTCTTATCGACTTCAACTAAGTTACCTTATCAAGTAGTTTCCGTTTCAAATAACGTTCGCATGGGACAGGTAGCTTTCCAGCAAAAGCACTGATAGTCCTTATCGCGCCAGATCGAATGGTCTCATAATTTTGTAATCGACGCACTAAGTTTGTTTCGTCCAGAATTTGGAGTATTTTATTAATACAATGACCATGAAGACGAATACGGAGTTTGCGAGCAAAGTTCATTATTTCGTCCTCGACGGTAACTATTCCTAAGTCTCTGTGGACATCACTGTTTCTGATATACCATGGGGCGTTCACGATTTGTCTTAGAGCCTTGTTTTGATAGCTTTGGAGAACATTTCGGTTGCTTGGTTTAGTACAGCCCCAAAGTTGTATACCGTAAGTTGAAACAGGTTTAAGCACTTGCTTATAGATGAGCAGTTTGTTGTGTATGCTTAACTTGGAATTTTTTCCTAGTAGCCAGTACATTTGTCTGAATTTATTTTCAAGTTCATCACGTTTCTTCTTAACATGCGGCTTCCATTTCAGTTTTACATCTAGTGTCATTCCTAGGTACTTTGCTTCATTTGCAGATGGTATTTGTACCGAGTTAATGAAAATGGGAAGGTTGCTTATTTTCCGGTAAAACATGAGTAGATTTGGTCTCATTGAGATTTTATCCAAAGCCGTTTGTAGCTTTCCAGTAGCTAACTCGACTGAAGTATCTGTAGGTAGCATCGCCGTGTCGTCCGCGAACGTAGCCACTATGGTACCTGATTCTTCCGTATAGAGTAAAAACAATACCGGTCCAAGTACACTTCCTTGCGGAACTCCAGCAGCTATCTCTTTAAATTCCGAGTATTCGGTGCCATGTTTAACATGTTTTCCAGGTACGATTTCAGAATCGTATGCAGCTCTCTCGGAAGAACCTGGTTTAGCTTAAAATTTAAGCCTTCGTGCCATACCTTATCGAAGGCTTGAGACACGTCAAGAAACACGCTAGAACATATCTTTTTCCCCTCTAAGGCTTTCTCAATTTAATTCGTAATTCTAAAAACCTGGTCAATTGTGGAGTGCTTAGTTCTAAAACCGAATTGATGTTCAGGAATTAGACGTCTCTCTTCAATGATCGGTTGCAAGCGCTTCAATAGGAGTTTTTCAAATATTTTAGATATTATCGGCAGAAGCGATATGGGTCTGTAGGACTTTCTTTCATTTAGAGATTTTCCTGGTTTCGGGACCATTATAACTTCGGCAACTTTCCATTAGCTTGGAACCTTTAATAGTCTTAGCGCGGCATTTATAAGTTGGAGCAGTTTGATCAGGGCTTTCTTTGGCAGCTCCTTGAGAGTTATTAAATCATAACCAAGGGCTTTGTTATTTTTGAATTTTTTAATTGCTTGGTTAAGTTCTCGTAGCGACACTGTTTTTATTCTAAAATTGTCCGGTGCCGTAATTATATAATTAGAACCTCCTGTTAACGCCTGTCCATCAAAAGGCTTAAGCGTTTCTTCTAGGTGCTCGGCAAATAGATCCGCCTTCTCTTTATCTCCTTTTGCATATTAGCCATTATTTTTTCTTATGGGAGGAAATTGCATTTGAGGCTTTTTGATTCCCTTCATGGCTTTCCAGAGGGAGTAATTTGAACTTCTTTCGGCAGTCAGACCTTCGAGATATGTAGAGATATTCCGATTTTTGTAATGTCGTATTGCGTCTGTGTACGTAAACAACCAGAACTGTCGATTCTAGGGCTCTGAAAGCCCAAGACAAATAGCGGAACAAATCCTCCATCCACACAAGTGACAGTTTGGTGCGGTTTTTGGGATGTCGGTGTCATTAAGCCATATATTTTCGAAAATGATGGTGAGAGACCATTCCAGTATATGGATCAACGATGTTGAGTGACATTTTTTTACCTGAAATAGATGATATGGACGTTGACGACGTTTAGTTTCAGCAGAACGGCTCTATTGTGTGATAAATTTCCTGGGAGAGTGATTTCTCGAAAGGGAAACTTCAATTGGCCGCTGAGATGGTGCGATTTAACACAATTAGACTTTTTTTTTTAGGGCTATGTTAAAGATAAAATCTATACCAATACTCCACCAAAGATTCATGTACCAAAAGAAAATATCAGGGGTGTTATTCGCTAAAGACAGGTGCAATTATGCGAAGACGTGATGAAAAATTTCATCAAAAGAATGACTATTTCTAGGAAGAACCGAGGCGGAAATTTTGCAAACGTTGTATTTCATTACTAACCTCAGAATTTGTCTTTCAGACAAAAATAAAAATATCACCAATTTCCATAAGAACGTTGCGTTTCTGTACTTATTTAAATAACACCTCTTGTTGGATTACCCCATACGGCACATGTGTCGGTTGGATCAGCTCTAGTGGAAAATTCTGTTCTGCGACTATCATTGTCAAAAATACTGAAGAAGATATAACGGTGATTACTATCACCATCGAGTCCCACACGGGTAAAGTGTCGTTAACTTGCTTTACTTACTTTAGGCGGCGCTACTGTCCAAGGTGAATCTAAGGCACCGACGCACACATAGTTGACTTAGGTTCTTTTCCACTCGATCGCACCAATTTTTTCCTTACCACCCTGTCCCTAAGAAATGGGTTCAAGAACATTCCGGAACAAGGCGGTGGTATCCATTCGCTCACCATATCCTAGCCATCAGAACCGATGAATTCGAGCCGCTCTGACCAGGTCAGATGCAGATGCAAACCAAAAATCGCTCGAACCAACTAAGGGCATTTTTGGCCGCTTTAAATAAAATCTAATGGGTCTGGGATGTTGAGTGTCGTAGGCAATGCGTTCTTTGTTGCCCGCTATTGGACCTATTTCACAGTTATGTTCTTAGATGTTGACCGATTGGCAAGAGTGATATTTCGCTTGATATGTGGTGCCATTGTTTGAATCTACAGAGAAGCTCAGGTAGATAACATCTTTTACTACCCCAAAAACCAATGTTATCCGATGTGGCATGCTGTCTAAGATGTTAGTATTGGGCGTCCTTTATTGATGACAGCATATACTTTGTTTTACCCTCATTTACGACGTAAGCCCTCATCACCGCTTCTGCGTCAATAGCAACAAATGATTCAGTCACAGCTCTTTGATTTCTGAACAAGCAATTAAGTCGAAACAGACATTGATCTACTAGAAAACAGCTGGTCATCGAAAGGGACGTTGAGCACGCCAGTCTCAAATGGAGGCAGAGCTTGATGCCAGATATTGGTGAGCCTAGATATAGTATGTCAGAGAGATGCTCCCACCGAGTATGGTCGGCTCTATTTTTCTATGCCCTGCTACGGTCTAGGTTAGGCCGCTTATAACGAGGAGAGCAAAGTAAACAAAACCAATACAACCAGAAGTTTCTTAATAATTTCGATAGAAACAGCCTGTGTTATGAATCAATGATTTTCGTCTATTTAACTTTAGGCGAACCGAAAACCTGCAAGACGCCATAATCACGAGCATAATCTGAAGCAAATCAGGAGCAATTACAGAGCAAATGACAGATAGATCTGCAACATCTAGGTCTTTGAGGTCTTGACGAATAGAGCACGACTATCCACCGAGTATCCATCGATTTGGATACCATAGGCCACCTTCTATGGGAATGTCGGACATAAGAGGAAGACCATAAGAATGCAATGCTATGCTATAGGTATTTCGCAGAGGGCAACATAGTTTTCGCACGTACGGCAAGCAGAAAACGATGCACGATGAAATGGCAAACCTTACTGAATATTTTGACAGCTGGGTGTCACTGGTAAGTTTGACAGCTGATGAAACACAACAAATGGAAAAACTATCATTGCCATCTGGTCACCCTTTAGTAATTTTTGCATCAGTTTTTAGTCGTATTGATATTTCACACGCTTACGAAACACGTTGCAGTCATTCCTGTTCCTCAATCAGTTAATATCGGAATTTAATGAGCTTAACATATACTGCCGTTCCCGATCTACAGTCGAAGAGCTGGATTGGAAGTAGCAGATAAGAGATCATTGATGAAAATTAAAAAAGTGTCGGAGACAGTATGGAGCCCTGGGGCACACCAGCATTTATTTTGTTAACATCAGACTTGAAACCATCCAAGACAACTTGAATTGAATATTCCGAAAGGTACTTTCTAATCCATTGTAGGAGAGAGTCATCGATCCCAAAAGCACGCATTTTCAACAAGAGAGCCTGACGCCAAACTCTGTCAAATGCCTTAGAAATATCAAGTGCAACTATCTTGCTATCGCCAGATTGGTGTAGACTTTGGTTCCACTTCTCATTGAGACATGCCATCAGATCACCAGTGGACCTACTGCCGGTCATTGAGAAATTTTTGTGTTTCGAGATATTTCACGAGCTGCCCGTTTATCAGCGTTTCCAGGACCTTGGAGAGGGACATAAGTGCAATGCAGCTGTAGGAGGAAAGAGAAGAAGATTCGCTTTTTCTAGGGAAGGACTTAGCAAATACGGTTTTAGATCTACTCGGAAAGAGCCCTGAAGAGTAGGATTGATGAAAAATCTTACGCAGTGGTTTTGTCAACGTGGAAGAAGAAGCCGATATATACCATCTGAACGGACATACCAGCGGATTTGTGAAAGCTGAAATCTTTAAGAACTCTTACTACTACATGAGTGCGAAAGTGGAGTCGCCCAATAGAAGATTTGATGCAGTCAATTGTAAGCTGGGACAAAGCACAATCTGGAAGTGTTGAACCGGCCGGAAAGTGTGCAGCAAGCAGATTGGACTTGTCTAGAAAGTTTACGGCTGAAATCATTATAAATCCTATATCAAGTTGGTCTTGAAGGGCCTATCATTTCTCTAACTCTGACAGCGTCTTTGCAGCTCGAGTCATATAATGCATTTTTTTTTGGTTTGATACTCTTCATCCAATGAGGGATAAAGGATCTCCAAAGAGCATAGCGTCTGTGATCATATCAGCAGTGGCATCCACGTCGTAATCGAGGAAACATAACGGCCAGTTAAAATTCCTAAAGAAGCTGTTAAGACCGCTCCAGTTGGCTTTTTCGTGTTGCCGTACGGTTCTTTTAGGTTCTATAACTCTGTGGTCCATGTACGAGAAATTACCTGATATGACACAATCGTCCTACGAGCCTAGAGGGTATATCACATTGACCTTGTATTTGTTGGGAAGAGAGGTTGAAAACATGTCCAGGGTGTTGGCGCGGTATGACTGCCAACGATTGGTATTCGTGTGGGTTCATTTACAAGCTGGACTATTTTATTTTCCGCAGGTAAGATGTCAACACATCGTCGTTCGCGTGTGGTCTGTCCTTAATGTCGAAACCAGCCAGATAGAAGCCCGTAATAACGATTTCAGTAAGAGGAAGACATGGATACAATTCTTTGAATGGAGTTAGACAGCTCATTAAACTCGTTATACGTCGAATTGCTGTTCTGTTTCGGGTTTTGTAAGTGAAGCATTAGTGGATAATTTGCTTACGGAGATGGAATCTTAACCACATGAAATTGAATATCGGATTGGAACAGGGACTACATTGTGGTGGAGTTTGATAAGCTACATCACTACGCACGTAATTGGTGAGACCGCGGTGAGAAAAGAATAATGGCACTAGCTCGTCCATGCAATTTAGTACTTAAGATATGACGAATGTAAAAATTAACTATTCATATACGCTACACTGTATAACAGCATACTATGTATTATATAGGTTACATAAGTGTCATTTTCATAGTAATAAAGGTAGGCTAAAGCTACCAATACCTTAAGATACCGATAGTCTCTTCCTCCTTCTGATGATTAGATACCAAACTCGGAATTCCTAAAGTTGAAACAAAAAACTTTGCGACTAAGTGGACACGTCAAAAATACAGTCCTACAAATCTTTGACGACTGCTGCACCGTTTTTAAAGACCTAGCGCATGCAACTAGCGGAATATGCAGCAACTTCCATTGGATACGCACCTGTCAAACACTTCAAAATAAAGAAAGTGCTTTATAAGTCGAAACTTATACGCAATAAGAAACACATCGATTGAGAAAGGAGATATTTTTAGTGCAATCCGCCCTTGCAAACCTAGACTGCTAGAGTGTAGCAGTCCTCTACGTGTATATGAAAGACTTTTATCGTCCCTTGGCTGCAACAAAAAAAAAAAACAAAAACTTCACCGATCGCTAGTTGTTGCACTTTCTCGTGTCGCCATTGCTTGTATATGTATATTGGAACAAGGAAGCTTTCTCTTAACTTCTCAGCCATTCCATTGATTTTTATTATTTTATTTAACATTTAATTTAACAGCATTTATTTCTTTTCTTATTTTGTATCGAGGACATTTATGAACACTGACTAGCCTATTTCAGCCAGAAAAAAAACTTACGGCCGTAGATACAGCACACACTAAAGAAAAGCTTCATGAAATTGGAACTGAGACTGTATCCGAAATTGATTTAATTCTGATTGTGGATAGCTTTTTGGTTTAAACTTACCGCTTCGACTTCTCGGAAAACCCTTATAAGGTTTTTACCAGCTAACTTTGCTATATCGTCCTCCGTCCAGTTATCACTTTCAAGCAAAGCAGCGAAAAGATAGGGATACTTGGACACATCCTCTAGTCCTTTTGGTACTCTGCAAAGTTAAACAAAATCATTAGTTATTAAGTGTACATATTTTTAAATATAAATAAAATTAATATTGAAATTCTTTGTTAGAAAAAGGGGCCTTGTGTTCATTTAAAAATGTATTGTAGAAGGACGTGTATGAAATCTATGTTAATGAGGCACGCAAAAAAAAATTATTGTCTCTATTATTTGCAGAATGACTTATTCAATGCTTGTCAATAAAATGTATGGTATATGACACTGTATTTGTACTTAAAAATTACTAGCAAATGGGTACTGCAATAGTCCATTCTGCCCTAATCACTGTGGTCAAGGAGACCGATGTTCTATCTTCTTAATGAGGTCTAACTTTCTCCATTTAAATCATGTTCCTGTGACCTCCTCCCTTTCAATGGCACAAAAGAACTTCAACTTTTAAGGGCCCTTGGAAAAAATCTAGTGTCTCTAAAAATGCTTCTAATTAAACATATTTTCTGAAGGACAAAACAAATCCTATTTAGTTGAGTTTGCTTCGCAATACTAGTACGTACATATTTGTCCTAATGAGGACAACTATCCCCCAAACTATTATCAATTTCGCACTCAAAAAATGTCACAACAATACTCATTGTCACAAAGTCTCAGCATCAAGGGTTCTTTATTGTACAAAAAAAAAAAATAAAAATTAAAAAAAAAACATCAAACCATGACACAAAGATCTCTGTATAAAATAAACTTTGCAAAAAAAAATAAAACAACGTTGTTTGAAAAGTTTGCACCACACCAAATGCTGCTTCTGGTCCTGATTCAAGTACTGTCCTTTTCGTATTTATTTATGTTGCTGTTTATTTTTGTTTTTTTTCTACTCTCTATCGTTTATCCCTGTCTGGCTGTGAACATTAATTAAACTTGAAAGTAACAAAAAAACAAAAAAAAACAAAAATAATTGTGTACATCGTGTGCTAAAGGACACTTTGGGTTTTGTTGCGCAAACAGATGCATTTGTTTGCGTTTCCTTAGATGGCTGTTTGTGAATTGTTAAACAAATTGTTGAGTGACTTTTGACAGGCGAGTATTTAAGGAAATTAAAGAGTAATTTGTGTCAATAAAATTGTCACAAACTACCAGTGTGTACATATGGGAAGCTATTTATCAAAAATATTCCTGTTTTAAAAGGTACTTACAAATTTACACCGTCATATCCGGCACCTATGCCTACATGGTCAATTCCGGCTACTTCCCGGATGTGGTTTATGTGCGCTATAAAAACAAACAAATTGCAGTCGATATTGACAGGCGAAATTGATGTTAAAATTCAACAAAACATACCAATAACATCGAGTAGGCTAGCCTTTTCTGAACAGCTAACAAAGTGTGGATAAAATGCCACCATCACAAGTCCTCCGTTTATGGCCTGAAAACAAAATTCGAATAATTAGTTGTTTTCACAAAAATTATATTCTATACTCTACTCTAACAAAATATTTATTTAGTTGTATTGTACTCGTAGTTGTATGTACCTGTGCCTGTGAATAAGTTTGGATTAGTTAAAATAATTGAGTTTGCCTCGTGAATTATAAAATAAACAAGTCCAACCCCTCATCATGATTTCCATACATTCAAAACCGGGGACACCTGATGAGATGTTTTTCCCATATAGGGTGAGTTAAGACCTTGCAAGTATGCTTTTAATAGGAAGCAACATCCTGGGAAGTTCGTTGGAGTAAGCCAAAACTGCTTCTCAGTTTTTCAGACTCTAGGCTTACTTACTTATTTAATGTCTCTGTCAGAGAAACAGCAGCCTTCCTCACTTTTCGATCCGGTGCTGCTTCCAGTTGTCTACACCAAGGCCTCTGGCATCCTCGATGGCTTTAAAACGGAGGTTCGGTCTTCGTTGTCGCCTCGAAACTGAGGGTTGTGATTCGAAAACCCTCTTTGCTGGAACAAAGTAGTAAACGTATTTTAGCTTTTTGACTTGCATCCAGATTTTAATATAGCTCATAGAGCTCGCGGTTGTATTTTCTCCTCCATTCGCCCTCCTCGCATACGGGACTAAAAATTCGAGGAGGAATTTTTCTCTCGAAAGTGTTCAATATCTGCTCTGCTTCCCTGCTTATTGTCCAGCAATCGCTTTCATAGAGTAAAACTGGTAGGATCAATGTTTTGTAGAGCATGCATTTCGTCTTCCGAGTTAGGAGTTTTGAAACAATTTATTCCGCCAAACAGAAGTAGCAACCGGTTTCTTAGGGTGTCATTCATGGAGTTGGTATTTACTCCGAGATAGGTCAACTACTCAACCACTTTGAAGTTACTGTTGTCAACAGAGACGTTTTGTCTTAAGCGATGGACAGATGCTTCTTTGTTTATTGATAACAAGTACTTGGTATTGTTCTGATTTACTTCCAGGCCAACTCATTTCGCCTATTCTTCGGTTGCCGTAAAGGCTTCTAGGACGATTGGGCAGATTTGTTGAAAAAAATTCCTTCTGTATTAAAACCTTCCATTCGCACTATCTGTTCGAGCACTAAATTGAATAAATCACATAAACTGTCATGTTCCGACATATTTCCTTGACGAAATCCGGTAAAAGTTTGAAATAGTCCGGAGGAACTATTTTCGTATTGCACATTGCACCGCGTGTTTTCCAGCGTCACGCGACACAGTTGGATCAATTATGCCAGGACCGCGAATTCGGCCATCACCGTGTAGAGCTCAACACGATGAACGCTGTCATATGCGGCTCTGAATCCGTCGGTCTTTTCCAGGACTTGCCTTAATATGAAAATTTTGTCGATTGTTGTAGAAAGACTTGAGACGTTCACACAGTGCATTGGATAGGATGTCATATGCCGCATTTAGCAGGGATATGACTCGATGGTTCTTACAAAACATAAGATCGCCTTTCTTGAAAATGGGGCATTTAATTGTCCAGCCACCGGCCACGGCTTCATCTACCCACACCTGGTTGATATTTTGGTGCATGCACCCTATCACTTCCATTTTTGAATAGTTCCGCTGGTACAATGGGAGCCAGCGGCCTTGTTGTTCTTCAGCTTTTCGATGGGGGCGGGGGTGATTGCTTCTTCATTAACTGGCTGTGGGTTTTTTTTGTTGCGCTATCACACTCACTACCTGATGCAGATTAAGTAGCTGCTGGAAGTGCTACTATTCCCAGTGCTTCGGTGACTATGTGTCTTTTACTGCTTCAAAGAGCCTGCGTTCCGGGTTTGAAGCCAGCTAACAGTCGCTTAGCTTTCATGAAAAACATCCGAATGTTAATTCTATCGCAGGACTCTTCAGTGAATATTTGGTCAATGGTGGACTATACGGGCACGAGAGTCCCCGCTTAATATCAAGACTTCACCCCTCAATGACTTGTCTAATAAAAAGTGGGGGCGGATCAAAGTACTGGCCTTATCGTAACGCCTTTTAGATGACGCCAACGAAGGTTCCTGCGATTTGACCAGTTAAAATCGGCCGGTCATAGTTCTTGTTGGGTGGTAAGACCACCGATGGGCCCTACCAGGACTTAAGTCACGGTACCATAGGAGTCAGGAGCCTCCCGGATCTCGGTTCGGGCTTGACTTGTTGAGGTAGGCCCGCTTGTGGGAGCATCATGGCGGCTGTGGTTTAAACCCAAATCACGGGAAGGGTCTTCGAATCTATGTAGACTTGGAAAAAGTACTGGGTGCTGTGACCCTTAAGGTTTTAGGTCGGCCTGGACTCATACCAAGGGTGGAACTTCTGCCTCCAACACAAGTTCTGTTTTGGTATCAAAGTGAATCAACCGAGAGCGATTGCAAGGCGTATCCTTGCTCTCATGGATGTATGGACATCCCATGGACTTAAATCTACTCGACAGGTGTCTCACGTTAAATCCAAGACTCTGTGCTGGCATGAATGACACTGATTTGGACCAATCAGCTTGCACGTTCCGGGCAGCCATCATTGACTCGGATCACTAAAGTGCGCATACGGATATCCCAAGAGCCACAACAAAGAAGATCTACTGTGAGAAGATATAAAGTAAAAAAGTTGCAATCAGAAGAGATCGACATCTTCTCCTCCATTCTTCGAATGCGCATCCGGAAATCTTTCAATAACTTCAATACCGCCAGCATCAAGTACCGAAAACAATATCGCCAACGTGCTATCAGACACGCCGCAACTGATGCGCTGGTTTTCACTGGATCACCACCAAGAAATCTCTGGTTTGATGAAGAATGACCGCCAGCATATGCGGCTACAGAAGGAGCCTACAGAACGGCGCTGCAATGAAGGACGAGAGTTCTTCGTGACCTAAACATCGGCTTCTCCAGAAGAAGAAAGAAGAGCACTATTGAAGATATTGAGAATTTGTGCTCCAGGAATAACATACGGAAGTTTTACCAATAGGTATGAAGAGCGTGTCAAGGCAAGTAGACCTGTACAGAAGAATGTAGAGATGAATAAGGAAACCTTGTAGTGGAGCCACAGTCAGTGATGAGATCATAGAACAACTTTTGTTGCAGACTGTATAACGGCGAAGAAGCCCAAAATCCCGCGTTAAGGATAACAATATCCAAGCTGAAATCCAACAAATCAGCTGGATCTGAAGGCTTACCTGCCGAGGTATCCAAAGCCCCTGGAAATGACTTTATGGACAGCATACACTAACTCATTTCTCAGACCAGATCAGAAGGATGTATGTCTGATGAATGGAATGTCAGCACCGTATGCTCGTTCCACAAAAAAACGAGACCTAGTCGGCGGCTTCAATTATAGGGCCATAAGTCTCCTCAGCATTTCAGGCCTTATCTGCCATAAGGCAGCCCTTTGTCAATAATTTGATTGGTCCCTGTCAGTGTGGTTTCAGACCAGGAAAGTCTCCAATGGACCTCACACTCCTGCAGATCTTAGAAAAACACAAGACGTCCAAATCGATACTCATCGCCTTTTCATCGATTTCAAGGCAGCACATGACAGTATTTTTAAAGACGACCTATACAAAACCATATCAAGTTTTGGCATCCCTACCAAGCCCGTCCGTCTGTGCAGA
Source organism: Volucella zonaria (assembly GCA_963966105.1). NCBI lineage: Eukaryota > Metazoa > Arthropoda > Insecta > Diptera > Syrphidae > Volucella > Volucella zonaria. The sequence continues at coordinate 12,274,581 of OZ014530.1, forward strand.
ATGACGATTGAGAACATTCGCTGCTCCGTTACGGTCGGTAACCACTTAACTGAGGTCTTTGATACCAAAAAAGTTGTAGACAAGGTAACACGCTATCATATGACGGTCTTTAACATCATTTTTTTTTTTTAAAGATTTTAAGACTTAAGTGGGTGTAAACCTCACCCAAATCATCAAACTCATGACCTCCATATGCCATCAACTTATGCTTACAAGGACCTACCTCATAGTTACATAATTTCATAAATGTACTCCCAAATGATTTCCACATTTATTAGATGTTTTGCTGAGAGCTGGACACGTGTTCCCTCTGTGTATAAATGAGCACCTCCTGCGTTTGGTGATTTGCTTTGATTTCCCACGCTGGTTGCTTTGCTGTGCTCGTCCAAATCGTCCAAATCGTTCCCAATCTCTACCGTTGCCGCCGCCGTTGTTGCCTTGCTCACAATTGTCTTCGCCTTATCACATCTACTCTCACATGCAGTCGTTGCAACTCTTGAACTTGCTGATGGGTTATTTCTGCTACCCTGCACGAGTCTATGGCCTTTTGTAAAGTTAAGTCTCAATAGCCTTTGCTGGACATCATGGTGACGAATGCCCATCACAATGCGATCACGGATCTTTGAGTCTTGAATCTTTTTGCTTGATTTGCGATCTCTGTCAGAGAGAAATGGTTCTGAATCTTGCTGAGACCTGCTACCAGACTTAAAGCCTTCATAAATGATGGAATCATGTAATGGGAGTCGAATTTTTTCACAATTTTCTCGTATTCTGCGTCGGTTATATAGAATGTTTCAAGTACTTCAGTTGATGGGAGAAAATCCCATGAGATTCAAAAGCATGGCTGCTTTAACTTCAGGCTCTACCCCTGTAGATTTATTTATGGCTATGACGTACACCTCAAAATTTTTCTTGAACATCTCTCACTGTTCCCGTTTTTCTGGCGGACGAATTCTAAAGATGGAATCAACGGTGGCGTCCACAGTTCCAGTTAGAACGAACTATTGCTATCTCTATATGAGCTGCTTCAACATATTTGAATATCAAGTCTTTAGGGATCTCCAACACTAATTCAGAGTGTTGGAAAAAAGTTGGTGGCGGATCAGCCCTTAATAACGGCCAACAGCAGCTCTCACATCCCCGAAGTGGGTTACTGGCTCCGGAGCTTGATCCAGGCCCTTTTGTCCTAGTGGTCCCAAAAAGGGGCTGGCCCTTCAGGTGCCTGGGGTTCACTGGCCAACCATGTAAAAAATTAATTGTTACGAAGCGACCAATAGCCTTGCATATGGACTGACTCACTGTTGACGATTCTACAAAACGAACAAAGGACAACGACTTTCGGATATGCACGTGGAATGTCCGCCCTTAAACAGGTCGCGTGCAGCTGAACAGCCGACTGCTATAATGCAGGTATCACCGCCATACAGGATGGATGGACATGGACCGGGCAAAAGAAAAATGAAAAACGTTCTCTATAGCAATCACCGTAGTGATTTGGATGTGGGTTTGTTGTGAGCGGCAGACTTAGGCAAGGAGTCTTGAGCTTTCGACATGTCAGTGAACGCCTTATAACAATGCGTATCAAACTTAAATGCGCTAACATCAGGCTTATATGCGCTCACGCCCCAACAGAGGAAAAGAACGATGCTACCAGCTCTTCGACAAAACCTACGAGCAATGTCCGATGTATGACGTTAAAATCATCCTAGGCGACTTTAATACCAAAATTTGAAAGGAAAGCATCTTTGGTAGTAAAATCGGAAGACATTGCCTACACGATACCACGCCTGGAAATGGACTGAGGCAAATCGATTTCGCTGCTGGACGTAACGTTACTATAGCAAGCACACGGTTTCCTCACCACAATATTGACAAGGGGGCATGGGCCATGACAGACACCAGATCAGTAAACTGTCAAGTAGACTGATCATGTTCCGATTGACGTAAGGCACTTCTCAAGTATCTTAGATGTCGTACATAGTTGCAGCCAAGGTACGTCTGCGGATATTTCAGACGCTAGAACAATGGAGAAGTACTATGAGGAGATCTAACGTTGAACGGTTACCATCGCAAAGAGCAGCCAGAACCTTTACCGATCGCAGATCCCTCAACCTATCGAGAAGTCCTTTGCAACCAGCATCCAGTGCTGAAGACCAGTGGCTTAGATGCCGAGAAGCCATCAGAAATGCCACAACTGACGTGCTGGGTTTCATCCGCCCACCACCACGAAACCCCTGGTTTGATGAAGAGTGCCAGCAAGCATATGCAGCAAAACGACATGACTACAAAGCGGCGCTGCCCAAAAGGATGAGAGCGGCTCGTGAGCTCTATGAGCAAAAGAGGGGGGAAGAACATCGGCTTCTCCGGAGAAAAAAGAAAGAGCATGAGAAGCGCAGATCCAGGAATATTATTCGGAAATTTTACCAAAAGTTAAAAAGAACGTGTCAGGGTAATAAAACCCGAACGGAAACCTGTAGAGATTAACAAGGAAACCCTGTAGTAGAGTCACAGTTGGTGTTGAGGATATGGAAAAACCATTTCTACAGACTGCTAAACGGCGAGAGGACACAAATTCCTTTGTCAGGCAGACGATGCAAGTCAAGAATTACGTTCACCCGACCTAAATGAAGTGAGGATGGAAATATCTAAACTGAAGTCGAACAAGGCTGCCAGAACAGACGGCCTACCTGCCAAACTATTTAACGGAGCAGGAGATGACTTGGTGGAGAGTATACACTAACTTATTTTCAAGATTTGACCGGTTGAATGTGTACCCGATGAATGGAAACTCAGCATCGTTTGCCCGGTTCACAAGAGAGGAGACCCTCTAAACTGCGCCAACTATAGAGGCATCAGTCTCTTCAACATCGCCGTATTGTGCAAGCGCCTGAAACCATTTGTCAACGATCTGATTAGGCCTTATCGGTGCGGTTTTAGGCTCAGTAAGTCCACAATTGACCACTGCGGTAGATCCCGGAGAAAACCCAAGAAGTTCGCTCCGATACTCACCACCTTTCTATCGAGTTCGAAGCCACATATCACAGCATCTACACAGACGTTCTATACAAGGTCTAGTTCTGGCATCCCTGCCAAACTCGCCCGCTTGTGCAGGATGACAATGGAGAAAGCTCGCTTCTGCAATAAGGTCGGTAACGGCCTAACCGAGGCCTTTGATGTCAAAAAAGGAATTAGGCCAGGCGACGCGTTGTCATGTGACTTCTTTTACAGCATACTTGGAAGAATTATGCAAAACCCACATCTTTCAAAAGTCTGTTCAATTGTTGGTGTACGCCGACGATATTGATAATATCGGTAGCACACAGCGAGCTGTCACTGGTGCGTTTGCAAGTATAGGAATAGGAGCGGCAAAAATGGGTTAAGCGGTGAACAAAGTACAAGCTGCCAACAAGAAGAGACACCAAACATCGACGAATCGGCAAGAATGTCACAATGGACAGCTATAACTTGTCCAGGCAGGCCCAATTCCGAAAAACTAAGGAGGTTCTATATAAGAATTTGATCATCACAGTTCTACTTTATGGCGCTGGAGCGAGGACTCCATCGAAAGTGGATGAAGATATCCTCAGTCGTTTTGAGGGACAAAATCTTTCGAAAATATTTGGTCCCGCTTGCGTTGGCGAGCTTTTGAGGGATATAAAATTCAACGACGTGCTGTATGAGCTGTACAAAGACATCGACCTGGTCAGTCGCTTGAGGTGGTTAGAACATGGAGAGCGAAGGGACACCAATGTTCCGGCCAGCAGAGTCTTCGAATCTAACCCGGAGGGACAAGGCAGTAGAAGAAAACCTCAGTTTAGGTGGCGCAAACAAGTAGAAGGGGACCTCGATTGACTTGGAGTTCGCAACTGGAGGCAGCAATGGAAGCAGATAAGTAAGCAGGAGCTGTAAATATGGACAGATGAGTCCAAAGAACAAATTTAGTGTCGGTTTTAATCCAAGTAAATCGGGTACATTCTAAATGATCTCCCACTTTTTTGTCGACAGAATTTCCGTTTTAATTAACCAAACATAGGTAAGGACACTCGTACTTTCAGAAATCCCTTAGCAACCGCATAGCCATGAATTTTGATAAGTCCTAGATACGACTACGTCAGACATGTGTACGAATACCAGTATGTGCATACATTTAAGCCTTTTGATAAACACTCATTCCTTATTTGGAATGCATACCTTCAATTGAAGGATATTCCATGATTACATTATGCTGTTGAATGAAAAGAGTACTCTTTTGTAAAAGTAGGTACGAGGTACGAGTACTCGTACCTTAGGAAATGTTTCACAAAACCGCACAACAAAAGACTGGAGTTTAACTGAGGAAACATAAAAAAGAAACGGGAACGAGTATTGTACAACGACTATAACAAATACTATGAATCCCATGTATACCAAGTTCGACGTGCAACAATGAAAATGTATGATAAGAAAATTTCTATGCGCCTAAATTTACAACAAACAACGAGGGAAGGTATTGTAGCGAAAACCGCACAAAAGTTGCAATGTAAGTTGCAAGGGAATAGAACAGGCCAGTAAGCACTAACACAAGCCACCCAGTATTTCGTTTTTTCTTAACAACCGTCCGCCCACCACTAGAATCCACCCCAAACCCCGGCATTCTATGCACAGTCATGCATTTTCCATTAAGTGAGACAGTATTTTTACTTGTTTTTTTTTTTTTCTGGAAAGTAGAATAGAGTGGAGTAGGGGAAGTCCATTCAGGGAAAACTTTGTTATTCCCTCCGTTGGTGGATGTATTAAAGATTTGCCATCTCTGTCCTACCCATTTGCGAGAAAGGGGGGTCCACAGGGTGGCAAGGATATGTAACTATTGGAAAATACTTAAACGAACTAAAATAGGGACACATTTTGCTATTCTCCCTCAGACTTTAAATTGTTCGCTGAGGGATACCATATTCATTTGTTACGTCGATAATAAAGTGTCGAAGTAGGTTACTGTGCAATATGCATATCACATTTAATACATAGATACGAATTCCAGAGTTACAATTGCCGGTTAGGCCAACTATTTTATGGAGGTCCTTTCTTTTATGATTTATTGATTGCGTTCTTATGGACATGCCGATGGTTTTTTTTTTTATTTTTATCTCCTCAACCAATTACAGCTTTACTGCGGAAATTGCGTAGATACAGTTACAGGCAGTATAGTACTTGGACAATGTACTATATTATAACAAATTGAAGTTTAAATGGTCGTTGGAATTTTTTTAGTGAAACTCACAACAGGTTCTCGGTTAATTTATCCTGTTGTCGGAATTTATTTTTTCACAGATGTATTGCATTTGAAATGTATCCATCTGTGGAGCTTACACAACTGTTAAGTCACTTGATGAATGTATGTGGATTTTTTGTTTGATAAAAAATAAAATAAAACACTTTTTTTGTATATGGTAAAAGATAGGTTACCAGCATTTGCATTTTGTACAATAAAACAAAAACTACGTAGATATCATGTTGTTGATAAATTACAAATATACGACACAGATACTTACTATTCTTTGCAAAACATGATCTGGCACATTTCTGGAACTGTTGCAAATTGCATGCGCTGATGAGTGTGAGAATATAACAGGTGCTTTTGATGCTCCCAAAGCATCTAGCATTGTTGGCACAGAGACATGTGATAAATCTACTATCATCCCTAACCGATTCATTTCTGTTACTACCAGCTAGAACAATACAAAATTAGATAAACAATTTCAGTTGGATATACCATAGCTTTGTTAAATAGATAAAAACCAAATTTAAACCTTTTGAATTAGACAAACTTACCTTTCCAAATTTCGACAATCCCCCAATATGAGGAATTTTTCCTGGTTCATCAACTTTGCAACAATCCGCCCTGGGAAGACAGAAAAGCGGTTACCAAAGATTTAATCAGATAAATACTTCAAATTGATGTGAGTTAGATGGTTTCGTCGTTAAAAGTAAGAAAAAATTGTGATGGATTTATGACTACAGATCTTTAAGGACTTTAGAGTTTCCGAAATGATAGCTGTCCTTTATATAGCAGCTTTAGAATTTATGCAGAGGAAACCTTATAACAAGGGCTATTCACCCAACAATCAGTACGTTGTACTCTTATAAAACAAATTCCCTAGCCGCGCCTATCTGTTTGCCTGTCTGTCGATTTTATTCATAACTGCTGGATGGATGTTACTCGGGTTTTCACTGGTGAACAGAGTGATTTAAAAAGAAGGTTAATTTGCCATATCTTCTACAACCGAGCCATTTTTTCGAATTCGGAAATAGAAAATAAACCGAGGGGGCTAGATCTGTTGAATAGGATGCATGAAGAAGCAATTCGAACTTTAACTCATTGATTTTGGCCACCGCGATGACGGATGGGTGAACTGGAGGCCTGATTTCACCTTTCAAACGCTGCAATAAGTTTGCGTAATACACGCCGTTGATTGTTGTTCCTTTCTGAAGATAATCAATGAAAATTATACCACGCGCATCCCAAAAATCTGACGCCATGACATTGCCTGCAGATGGAACTGTCTTCGCCTTCTTTGGAGCCGAATCTTCCATCTGAGTCCTGTTCCTTCGTGTAGGGTGTGAAGTGATGGATCCATGTTTCATCCATGCTTAGGAATCGTATATGTAACGGGTGACCGGATAGCAATGATAGTTTTTCCAATTATTATGTCTCAGCAGCTCTCAAAATTACCAATGACATCAAGCTGTCAAAATATTGAGTAAGGTTTGCCATTTTATCATGCATCGTTTTACGCTTGCCGAACGTGGGGAAATTATTGAAATTCCGGCTCATCAAGGTTTCAGTGTGCTGGCAATTCAACGCACCGTGGAAAAGTTTGAGCATGAGTACACTCCTTTGGATCATAAGCCACCTACTAGACAGACGTTGGTGCGAAATTAAGAAAACATAGCCGCCGTAGCGGACAGTATCGAAGAAGACCCAGAAATGTCGATTTGGCGCCAATCAGCTGAATTGGGCATCGCCAGAGAGTCGATCCGGCTTTTGGATTTGGCCCCACATCCGCATAAGATTGTGCTGCAGCAAGAACTGAAGCCGGACGACATAGACAACGCCGTGAGTTCGCTAATTGGGTGCAAGAAATGTTGGCCGTAGATCCGGATTTTGGCCAAAAAATCATCTTCTCGGTCGAAGCACATTTTTGGCTCAGCGACTATGTCAATCACACAAAACACAATCCACAAGTGTTCGGCTAAGCATCAATGCATCTACAGAGATGGACTGTGTGTTGCGGTTTACGGCATTGGACCTTATTTCTTTCGAAATGAGGAAGGAGACACCGTTACCGTCAATGGTCTCAGGTATCGAGGAATGATAATCGACTTTCTGTGGTCAGAGCTCGACAATATCGATATATCCGAGCTATGGTTTCAACGAGCTAGCGCTACATGTCGTACAAGCAACGTGGTCTCGAAGTTGTGAAGGAGAAATTTGGCGACTGGGTCATCTCGCGGCAAGCGTTAATCAATTGGTCGCCGCGATCATGTGATTTGACACCACTCGATTATTTTCTCTGGAGCTACGTCAAGTATACGCTAACAAGCCAACCACTTTGGATGAGCTTGAGGCCAACATTCGACAAGCTATTGCCGGAATAATCCCGCAAATATTGGACCGAGTCATCAAAAATTGGACTGACAGCTTGAAGCACTGCCAGCGAAGCTGAGCCGGTCGTTTGATTGATGTGCTATTCCACACACAATGGCATGAACGTAGCTTCAAAATAAAGCCAAAATCATTTTTATATCGCACACCGTTATTATTTTATTTAATTTTTTCCCTATCGTTCTTACATGGTCATAATAGTGCAGGGAAAATTTTAAGGGAAATTATGGAGGTGGCCCTGAAGACGATCAGCACTTAGGCAAAAAGGTGTGGTCTCAATGCCAGCCCTTCCAAAACGGAACTGGTCATTTTCACCAGAAAGTACAAGACACCTCAATTCAAACTCCCAAAACTCAACAAGGTGGAATTGTCGCTTTCGGACAGCGCGAAGTATCTGGGTGTGATTCTGGACAAAAAACTGAATTGGAAACTTAACTTAGTGGAAAGAATCAAAAAGGCATATAATGATCCTTTTATCTGTAAAAGAAAAGTAGGAAAAATTTGGTGCTTAAAACCTGCTATGGTAATGGTAAGACCCATACTTACTCGTACATATGGCGCATTAGTAACAAACAAGAAAACGGTTGGCGGATAATCAGCGGCGGTTCAAACGATGGCTTCCATAGCCATTACAAGTGCGCTCCGTACCACCTCTACGGCAGCATTGGACACCTTTCTGCACCTAACACCGCTAGATTTACAGACCAAAAAACTTGCTGGCAACAGAGTGATACGACACACTAATTTGGTTCACTTCAGGAGCAGTAGTTGCGGTCATGGGACGGTTCTAGCGGAGTTACTGCCTGGCAATCCAATTCTAACGGATGAAATTCCTTCCTTGGTCGACATTGACATCCCTTATGATATAATTTATCCGGAGATATTGGGTCTATAACTTATTTCGTGCGGTTTGCAATTTCCACAGAGGAAGGAACAGGTTCTGGTATCTCCTCAGAGGACCCAGAACTAAGAGTGTCTATAAGACTACCGGACGCAAGCAGTCTCTTCCGATCAGAGATTCTGGCCATCCTCAGGGCTGCTTAACTAATGCAGATGACAGTGGTATCCGAAAGAGATATCGATATCCAGGCTCAAGGCAATGGGATCGACCAACATCAATTCTGATGCAGTCAGGGGCTGTTGCACAGTGCTCAAGGCACTATGCAGTCAGAACTGGGTAAGACTGTTCTGGGTGCCAGGACTCTGCGGTAGTAAAGGAAATGACCAAGCGGACAAGTTTGCAAGAAAATGAAGGCTACTCGGCAATAGTGAGGTTGCCAACATCACACCACCCCTTTGCATAGCGAGGGCAGTATCGAGCCCTCGATTGCCAACCTACATAAGGTGCTCAGGTCTTGAAGGTCGCAAGGTATCCAAGGCTCTCTGGCCGTTTTTTGACGTCAGAAGATCCAGGACGTTAATAAAATTAAACAGGGATAAGCTTAGGACAGTAATAGGAGAATTGTCAGGATACTTTCTCCTGCGGAAACATGCAAAGAGACTCAAATTTTCAGATACGGATATTTGCAGATTCTATGGTGATCTGTAAGCATTTTTAGGGAAATACTTTTTCGAAACGAAATAGACGGCACGAACTTCAAAGGCCTTTTTGGCTTTTGCAAGAAAATTAGGTGTTTCAATAGAGCGATTGTTTAGGTTTTCCCATTTGAAGACAAATTCAATTGGTTCCACAGGGACCGTAGTGTCTATTTGATGGCATATCCCTGTTTAACCAAACCTAACCTATCTGGTCACCCTATACATAAAGAGACTGCATTTCAGAGGCGAATAACGTTCAGAAATCTAATATTTGAAACGGGGAAGGATCAGTTTTAAGGAACGATGTGATTGTGGAAAAATAAGTTTGTCATATAATTACGAAGAGTCGAGTGGTTAGAATTTTATGTAGAAACTTGGTTGCACAAAAATCAAGACACTCGGTAAGAGTACAACCCAAAATCGTCTTCATTCCAGACCAAAAATATAATGAGGTATGTTATTAAGAGCAACCTGGAGTCTCCGTTGTACCATCGCACTACTGCAATAAGAAATTTCACAGCCATAGGTAAAATGAGGGATAAGTAGCGTACTTGCAATCGTTAACCTTATGTACATTGGTGTAAAACTTTGTGTTGGGGAAAGATTGTTAAGTTAGCCATAAATCTTGCCGAACTTTATCCTTATGTGATCATCCAAGTTATGACTTTCATTAAACAAGATACCGAGATTTGTTACGTCATGAACAAAATCAATTTCCAAGGTGAATAGTTGGCAGACCCCTCAGTAATATGTCTACCAATTAGGAGGCATTTACATTTTTTAGGGTTTAATTGAGGGAAAGTTATTGCAAGAACTTTATTTAGATCATTGTTATGCTTATTAGCCGTATCGTTAACAACTCTAAGCTCGTTACTTACACAGAGTTGGTTGTCATTTGCGTGCATACGAGTATGTATCGTCGAGTATCACATGACAATTGGCAGGTCATTTATGAAGATTTTGAAGAGCAAGGGACCTAGAATGGACCCTTGCGGCACACTACTTAAAACCAAAGTACGACTGCGAGGTAGGACCTTACAAGGTTTGGAGCAGATGCAGAGCAGGGATATAGATATGTCAGTTTTGTGATAGGAAGCTCATGGTTAACTATGTCGAACGCCTTGGAGAAGTTTAGTGTAAGAAGAGTACAGAGTTCCTGCTTGACACTTATTCTGTTTCCAGCTAAAATATATCTTTAGCGTGGCTTATCAAATATCTCCCACCATTATAATCTTGATCGCTGATACCAACTCGTGAAACATTAGACATATTGAAATAAGGACACTCTTGCTCATCACATCTAGTAGTATCAAAAAGGTTAAGTGGTCTTTCTCGATCGCGGTGCAAGTTTCATCATTTATTTTATGTATAGCTGAAGTCCATCTGTGATGCAGTCTAAATCCAGATTGATATACACTTAGTAGTGTATTTTGTCGCAAATGCATATATGTAAATTTGTGTTAACTTCTCAAATTCCTTGGAAAAATATGGCAGTCTTTCAATAGGTCGGTATTCCAAGGGAGCAGTGCACGTTGCCCGCTTGGAAGAAGTGAGATTGAATGACAAAATGTGGTCACTGTGGCAACCAATTTCGAAAACTGGGCCTTGAGGTCTGCTACTTGATGGTCTAAAGAAAAAAAAGCAAGAGTTTCGATCCCGCAGCCCTCAATGATTGCCAACTACAACAAGCACATGGGTGGGGTAGACAAATGTGATCAAGCTGTCGCGAATCTTCGCACAAGAATGCGAATTAGGAAATGGTGGTGGCCAATTTTTGGCTACTTTTAGATCTGTCAGTGTTGAACAGCTGGTTACTTGCAAGGAAAAATGGTTGCAATAATGAGACAGCATCAATGTTTACATTTAGAAGGTAAGTGGCTGGAAGCTTGCTTGTTTCACATGGCACTCCATCGCATCAGGATTTTGACCAGCTAAGCCCTTGTCTAACACACGTTATGATGGTAAAGACCATTGGATTGTACCTATAAATACAGAACGCCGCTGTGCTAATCAATGTGCATTGAAATCAAAATTCAAATGCTTAAAATGTGACGTGGGTGTTCATCCTAAATGTTTTATGGACTACCATGTAATAAGTCAATTATGGTAATATGTTTATTTTTCTAATAAATAATACAGAATATTAAAATGTTGTACTCATAGTGCATTCGTAGTGCATAGCGTCAGTATTGTCAGAAACATATGCAACCAAACTGGACTCCTAAGTCAATAGACTACCACAAATAATTTCCACCCATATAATTCTGTATATTAAACTTTTTTATTGGATGTGTTCTTCTAAAATATGTTAAAATTATATGCCTTATTTAAAAAATAAATAGCCAACTGACACTCTTAAATGCAAACCCACTGTAAGACCCCTGGTTGAAACATATGCAACTTCACACGGGATACGCTTTTTGCACACGGCTCAAGATAAGTTTGTTGCTGCTGTTAAGGGATCGAATTGTTGCCGACTTTTGTGGTGGAATGTTGCAAAAAGCCATTTCTACGAAGTACAAGGTACGAGTACATAAGTCGACGATTTCAAGAATTATTAAATGATTTAAGTCAAGTGGATGTGTTGCAGTAGTTCGTAATGGTGGAAGAAAACGTTAACCGACAGCAAAGCAGTATACATTACTTCTAAGAACCATAAAAAAAGGAACCTTTTCTGTTTTCGAAGCAGCTTGTTGGAAAGTTCGAGCTACCAACAGAAGCTGGATTCAGGGCCCAACGTTCCGCTAAAAAACCACTCATATCAAAAATAAACCACCTGAAACGACTTAAGTTCGCTAAAGAGCATTCAAACAGGAGTGTAGATAAGTGGAAAAGAGTTTTATTTAGTGATGAGTCGAATTTTAACCTTTTTAGACCTGAGGGAATGGAAACAGTGAGAAGACCCCCTGACAAAAGACTTAGTAGCCTCAATTGCAAGAAATCGGTACAAATTTGGAGGAGGCAATATTATAGTCTGGGGGTGTTTCTCACATAGCGGAGTAGGACCTATTCACTGCATCGATGTTACTATGGATAGTACAGTATATAGAACTATTTTAGCAAACATCATGCTGCCGTATGCTGAGTGGGAAGTGCCGTTAAGTTGGACTTTCCAACAAGATAATGACCCAAAACACACTTCGAAGTCAGCAAAGCAAAGGAAGTACTTGAATTCGCTCCTTATTCCATCCATCTCCACTCTTTGCGACCTGTTACCAAGATACGACCTGAACCAATTGAGGATAAAACCACGGAAACCAGCTTTTTCCAGTTTTCTCAACAGAAAATTGTGGTTGATCATATCGAAGGTTTTGGTAATGCCAATAAATAAACCCGCTGTACATTTTTTCCCATCTAGGGTTGATCTTATTTGAGAACAATCTTCCGTCGAATTCTCCCTTTGAAAACTAAATTGGACTAGATTAAAAACTTGGTTTTAATTAGAAAACTCACTATGTAATTTTTTTTAAGTTTTTCAAAAACTTTACCAAAAATTGAAAAAAGTGAAATTGGACTATAGTTACCGATTTCAGAAGCAGAGCCTTTTTAAGCAATGGAATGACATTTGTACACTTGAGACAGTCGGGAAGTACCCCCGTAAACAAGCAACGATTAGAAATATCTGCCAAGACATCCACTTGTTTAAACAAGCAATTTGTTTAAGTGTAAAATTCGAGATACGATCAGCTTCACAAGAATTCGAATTAGTTATAGTACTAATAACTTTTAAGATTTCGAGAGAGGTCATAGGTTCAAAAATAAAGCTGTTACTTGGCAGCGGTTCAGCATATCCACAAAAAGTCGGACAATGAGAACAAATGGATTGGACTGGACAAGGTAGTAAACTGCAAAATAGCAATTAAATGCATCAGCAATAGCATATTTGTAGCTGTCATCAACACGTAAGCAGTAGGTTTTTTTGAAAGAATCGATTTATTAAGCACTCGTAAGCTGTTAACTACTTGCCAGTCGTTTTTTTAAATTTCCCTTTGCAGAGCTGAATTGAGCACGGTAATAGGTATCGCGACAAACCGGAATCTCTTTTTTAAGTTCGGCACACAATTTCTTATACATCCTAGCTAATCTCAAATTATCAGGATACTTATTATACATCATTCTGAGTTTATTTTTACCCATAATGGATTAATAGGAATCTAGATATTCACGGTTAAAGTTTTTTAACCGACTTTTTGGTGAGCAGGGATGAGGAACAGCTTAGAATACTTTACTTAGGGGAATCAAATTTGTTCAAGCCTTGAGTTGGATCGACCAAAAAAGCTTTATCTCCGTGTCTTTGACCTGCATATACTCATCCTCCTCGGGAATAGACAGAAAAAAGTAGGTTTTGTCTCTGTAATTAACTTTAAAGTTCTAGATATAAACGAAACTTAAGTTAAGTTTAAGGTTCCTACAGCTAATAAGACATAACCATAACTTGAGATGTTCGAAATCCCGATAACGTTTAACGTATACGGGAACAGAGAATTTAGATCCCGACGATATTAAACAAAATACCACAAAATATCTGCTGGAATTGTTCTTTGTGAGATAGTGAAAACAATAATTAACTTCCACTATAATTATGCACTAAAGTTTTAAACTAAATTTTTTATTTTTTTCTTTTATAATGTTAACTAAATATGTCAAACATAAATGTTAACTGAACCTTCCTTTTTAATCATTTGTAAACTTAAATAATACTACTGTCTGTAACCGCCTACAGATAAGCACTTTGCTTTGTTGGTAAACTATTGTAAATTGAAAATATTATGAAAAATAAAAATAAACACTAAACTAAAAAAAAAAAAACTAATTCATGTGCTCTCCGGATCTCCGGACAGTAGTACGGATCCTTGACAACAGCTCTCAGAACTAATAATGACATTAAGTAGGATCACCAATATGTTTTAAATATTTTTTTAACATTCAAGAATTCATGGTCAACAGTATCAACAGCTTTTGTTACATACGTCAGTGAACAATCCTGCTGGAACTTCTGACTCATTAATAGAATTATTATATAAATTTCACTCCAAAATTGTAAGCAGCTTGTGTTGATTTTCCTTTTCTAAACCCAAACTACAGGTTACTGGAAAACTCAGTTCTTTCCAAAAATGATACATATGGTATATGTGGGGATAAAAAGCATCCGGCTGAGTGACGCTATCAAGAGAAATAGTCATTAGAATGACACGCTACATCGTTAGGATTTGATACAAGAGTATTTCCTGGATTTGCGTTAATATCCGACTCATTTCGACTCAGAATTTCATTAATGATCCATCCTTTTCCCAAGTTGTCAGCCAACTTGTGAACATATTAATCATCTCTTCATCTAGGTATATCAGCTTTTAATTCTCGGCATAATTTCGTATAATATTTCTTAAGACGTAAGTTATAAGGATGTTTCCTTACCGAAATACGGAGACAATTTTTCTTTTTTATTATTATTTTCTTAAGACGTTTGGAATTAATCGTTTTTTTTTTTTGTGTATAATTTCGTTGCAATTTGATATGTGAACCTGAAACCATCAAATATAATGGATGTATCACAAGAATTGTAGAATTTAAATGTCAGAGTGGTTCTGAGTTCGGAAAAGACAAAAAAATCCGCAAGGAATTAGTGTAATTAATTTATGCTATCTACAATAACTTACTGAATCCATGCGGACGCTTTAAGTTAAACCTAACACTTAACTGACGTAATTGGACAAGGTCATTTATTTATTTCATTATACAGGGGGTCCCCTAATTCGTCAACGATAATGTGGGAAATGATTCCTGGGTATATTCTATGTAAAAAATCGTTCTACAGTAAGAGTCTATCTCTCCTAGTTGACTGCATTTATCGAGGATTTATCCCTCTGCGACTGACGTGCGCTAGTTTTCACAATTCAACTGATGTGGTAGTACACCAGACACCATTTGGACAGCTTGTATTTTCATATTCTCACTTTTTGTTATTATATTTTAAAGTTAAGAGTGTCCACCATTATTTTAAATTACTAATACATAAAATTAAAAATTCATATAAAGTTGAACAGCATTTATTGATATAACATAAATAATTTTTCCAAAACTTACACATATAGAAAAGGTTAAAACAAAAATCAAACATAAATATTGTCTTCATTTACTTACTTATTTATTAAAGCTTAAACTTATGGCAATCAGACTTAAAAAAAAATAATCCATTCATTGGTTCAATTAAAGGATTTTTAACCTCAAAGTCACAACTTTTTTTGGCAGTCTTCACAAAGTGGCTTAGAGCATTGAAGACAAATTGACTTCAAACAATCACAGCAACAATATCTTGTTAATCTTTTAAGTTTTGTTGGACAAATAGAGCATAGTTTTCTTCCACCTGGAGGAAACGACTGAGTTCTTGGTGGTGGAGGGGGAACATCTTTAATCAAAACTCTACTGACCTTTATCCGCAGTTCTCTGGGCAATCTTTCATTGTATACGCGGCCTTTCATTTGATCTAGCACTAATGCTCTTGTCGTATTCAAAATAAAAGTTCCTCTTCGCATTTTATCATCACTGTCTGCACACATTTGATACAATACAAAGCTGTTTATGCCTGCAATATCTACTATTCTTTGAAAAATTGCCATAGGCCAACGACGAGTTTTGCGGCTGCAAGAATATATTGAACCCTTCTTGTCGACTTCGTCAACTCCTCCTTTAGTGTAATTGTAATCTGCAATCATAACTGGTTTTCTTGTATCAGTATCTATATCTAGATTTTGGTGGGATGGAGAGATCAATAGAACAGCTTTGTTATTTTCGGTACATATGATAACAATATATAGTCTTTCCTGAAACCATACCGGGAACTTTCCGATTCTCTATTGTTGCTTGGCAAGAAGCATGGCGGTATTTCAGCTTTATTCTTCTTCAGCGTACCTAAGTAGGTCAGTCCCCTTTTCAGCAATGTTTCCATAAGTGGAATCGGACTGAACCAATTGTCAGTTGTAATGTTGCGGCTTGAGTTTTCGACAACTTTCGCAACTCTCAGAACAGATTGAGTTGGTATTGCCATTTTTCTATCAAGCCTATGTCATCTGAATTTTTGCCATGGTAAATATAGGCATTATAAATGTAGTATGTGCGAGCATCTACCAATAACAGTATTTTGATGCCATACTTTGCTGGTTTCTGGGGCATGTAAATAATAAATTTGCAACGACCTCTAAATGGCAGCAACATTTCATCGATGCAAAGGTATGGTCCAGGGGTATATTGAGACTGGCTATTTGAGATGAACTTGTTGAATATGTCTGATATTGGGGCAAGTGGATCTTCTTTCAGATGTTCCTCTCTGGTAGTGGAATCATCAAATCGGAGGCAGTTGGCCAAACAAGAAAAACGCCATTTGGACATTACACAGCGGAATATTTCGTGGCCAGTTCCGTCGGTTGCAAATATTATGCGAAGATCAGCGTCATTACACTTAAATACTGACGAGTAGTACATTAGGTCTATAAATGCTTTCATTTCAGTAACATCTGTGTTCATAAGTTCCACCTTAGTGCTATGTTTGAACTGGGCTCGATAGTTATAGAGTTTTTGATTCGTAAATGTCACCAAACATTCCAACACTGAATGGTCAAAAATCTTGGACCAAACTTCAAAATAGCCTTCAAAATTAGAAGTATGCAAACGGCCAGATAATCTTATTGTGTTGTGGGCTGCAGTTCGTGATGTCCTGGGACACTCTTGTCGATTCCAAATGAATCCTTTCTTACCTTTGTAATATTCAGATGGCTTTCTTGACGTTTCTTGATGCACATTTTGAGTGGCGGTTAGATGTGGTATTTCTTCAATTGGTTCTTGATACTCTTCTTCACCTGAAACTTCGTCGGCTTCCAAGAATTCGGTTTCTGGCTGAAATTTTGGGTCATCATCTTCATCGCTAAAATCGCTGAACTCGTGTTCGTTTTCTTCTTTCAACCACTCTTCTATTAGCTGGTCGTGGCTTACAAAGGTTCCAGTCGACGTTCTTTTAGATCTATAAGACCCTTGGTTAGTATTTGAGTGAGCCATCTAAGAAACAAACAACAAATTGCACTTAACAAAACAATTTTACTGATATGTTGCTTAGGGGACACTATGAAAATATAACTATTACACTGAGGTGGTTGTTTATTAACACTGACGTTATTGACTTGTAGACACTCTCCTTCGTACAACTAAGCATGTGCACACCACGACCGCTAGCATTACACTAACGCACGCTTGAGCATACGCCAGAAAGGTACTGAGAGCGCGCGAGTCGACATTTGAAAAATAACGGCACAACACAAGTTCTTCCATTTTCTAGTATCTGTCATACTACCACATTAGTCGCAGAGGGTTAAGAAAAGGCTTACTTTGGTGTACCCTGACTCATGTTAACGGAAATTGCTCTGTTAGTACTAATGGTAGAAACTCCATGTAGGACTTTATTTTTAGAAGAAGTAATAGCCTTTGTTGGTTTACAACACATTTTATATTTTTTTAAAATCATTTGGAGCCACCAACAACCACTTGAGAACACGAAGACGAATGTCAACAAATGTCAACATCCTCGCAAAGCTTCGTCTCTTCCTTTTTTTTACTTTTAAATTCATTTTTATTATTTCTTTCTATAGACAAAAATGATTAAGTCTAATTTGACAGCGACCGTTTCTGAATTTAGCTTACTGGCTCTTACCGAGCGCTCTAAACTTAACGATATTACTACAATTAATGTCTTTCGACCTTAAATCTATCCTAGAACTTAGCTTATATAACAAACTTATTTACATATATGATTCTCTAAGAAAATTATTGCCAAAAAAACTTAGATGTTTTATCTTTTTTTAAATTTTATATAAAACTTAAGCTACCTATCTACTTAACCTACCTATGCTTCTTAATTTAACTTAACTATAATCCAGATGGCGAGCACTCGTTTTCTTTTGCTCCGAGTGGGCACCATCTCGATTGCGTTTTCGGACGCCTGGCAGTTGTCATCACGGTGCACATGCCCCTCCGAAACTTGATCGAGACCGTGTAGCGTCGGTCAACTCTCGGAGGTACAGCCACGTGATAACAAGCCTCTGCACGAAAACCCCCTAGCTAACCCTAATCTACTTATACCTAGGAGAAGCTACACAAGTAACACACCAACCTAGGAGAGCGTATCGCCTCTCTCCCCTTCTTTAAGCCACCAGTATTCGGTGTACTGTTTTTCGGCATCGATCCTATCCCTGTCCGCGATTGCAGGGTTAAAACGGAAGAGCTCCTGAGCACTGGCGACGTACCCGTTGTAGTTGAGCCGCTTTTCCCTTGCACCGCGGTGGCGGTGGTATAATACCGGAATACCATCCCTACTTTGCACTAACCCTTTAACGTCAATATGGAGAAATGCTTCAGGCGGGATATAGCCACATTGAAGTGTACTCTCGTGGTACATTATATTGGAGTAATATGCCCCAAAGATCAGGCTATTATCGCTCGTCATTGCTCTTGCGATGTGCCTTCGAATCACCTTAATTAGAAAATTGTCAATCATATTTAGTCCAGCTCCCTTGTAAAGGACTTTGTTGGGATAATATTTAGTGTACTCAGACTCTGGTGTTCGGTACAATCGAAGACAGGTTCTAAGACACTGTCTCTCAAACACACGAATCATTTCCATGTAAGACGGGGCTACATTAAACCACACCGGACAACCGTAAGCGAGCCACGTAGCATATGACTTTCACCCTTTAATCAAGTTGACTGTTTTGAAACAGTTTTCTTGTCAAAGCTAAAGCCTTCTTGGCCCCAGCCAGACAAGCATCTATATGTTTATCAAAATATAGATACTTATCAAGCCAGAACCTAACTGCGCTTCTCAGCGCTAGTGGTAGTCCATGCTGTCCAATGATGGCCAAATTTCGCCAGTTATTTCTAGTATCCCAAGAGGCCCTTCTCAATGGAGTTCTAAATAAAATTGTTTCTGACTTTTGGAAATTAATTTTCAATTTCCAATCATCGCAATACTCCTTAATATGCTCGAAGTCACGTTGCAAAAGGGTGTTAATGGTTTCGATTTTTGGTCTTGATCTGTACGCCACTAAATCATCTGCATACGCTATAGCGTGATTGAGGGTACCTATTAGATCACTTGTGTAAATATTGAACAGTATCGGAGAAATAACCGACCCCTGTTGTAAGCCATTTTTAATGTTGAAAACTGTACTCGAAATCACGTTGCCACATTTGACAACGAACTTCTTTTCCATAAGCATGTTGTAAATCATATATAGCAAAGGTTTCCTCATGCCCATTCTGGTTAGCTTGTAGAAAAGCCCCTCTAACCATACGTACATTGGTTCTTGCATTTGCTCCACTGTATGTCGGAGATCAGTTTTGACGCCGCATGAATGGTGTCGTGCCTCGCCCTAAAACCAAACTGATTGTCCGAGATTATATTGTTATCCCCCACCCATTTCAACAGAGCTCTGTTGACTACCTTTTCGAATACTTTGCTAATGTTCGGAAGTAGACTAATTGACCGAAGATTAACAGGGTTGGTCCTAATTTTATCCCTCTTTGGGATAGGGTGTACCACTGCTATTTTCCAGTGCGCCGGATAATGTGAATTATTCAGCGCGTTGTTAAATATTGTAGTGAAAATATCCACTGCTTCCAGGGGTAGGTGTCTCAATATGACGTTGGGGATACCATCTACTCCCGTCGACTTTTTGTTCTTCAATGAATCAAAAATGCACAGGAGCTCATCTTTTCGCACGAACAAGTGGCTGGCAGCATGTCCATCGGCAACGATGACGTTTGCCGCGTTTTCTTCATTGAACAGGGTATAACCGTGGTTCTCAGATGGCCAATTATGGATTTCCCTGCGCAGATAGAAGTGATTTGCGTAAGTTCTGTTTTCAATATCGTGGTTACGGTAAACTGGATTGTTCACAGTATGCACGATTTCGAAATAAGCGCCCAGCAACTCGACTTTCTCCTGTGGGTCTTCGACCACAAAGATGCCGTCTCCTGAGTCAACACTTTCTGGACCTATACCCGCGGTCAGTAATAACTGTCTGTTTTCTGTCGTCTGTGTGATTCGAACACATTGGATGTCATTGTGATCTTTCCGCCTGAATAGTTTATTTATCTGCGGAAACCTATTCGGACTACTGGATTCTATAGCCCGGATTTTATTGCCCCAATACAGACTTATGGATTTACTGAAATTTTCTTTTATTAATTGTTTCAGGTTTTTTATCATTGACTTTAGTGTTCTTATTTCAGTATCGTTCCTGTCAGTAAACCGTCTGTATAGATGTTTCAGTCTCGAGAGCAATCTACTTTTGTATGCGTATAGTGCGTCGATTGTGGGATTTCGGTATTTGTTAGTCTGATTGTCTTCGGAGTGTTGTATCCGAGGGATAGTTTGCTCCATAGTTTGTTTAATTACAATGTCCATTTCTGTTAAATGTCGGTCAATCTCGTCGTTTGTCAGATTTCTGTTATTCGGAGGATCGATCCCGCTCGAACGCAAATTGCGCTTTAAAGTTTTGGCGAAGCGCGACCACCGAACTCTACGGTAATCATATGAGAGCACACGATCGTATTGTTCCAGCAGTATTTGCTCGTTCTGGATTCGTACTGTGGCGTGGTCGCTATCGTTATATCAAACGCTCGCAAACAGTTCCTAGTGGGTCGTTCTATGTTCGTTAGCTCTATCCTACTGTCTATTAGTGCAAGGTCCAGAAAGGAACCAGCAGATTTGATATCCGTCGCGTACAACTCGAGTTTGTATTCTATCCTATGTGAACCCCACCAGTTAAATAACTGGTTACCACTGGTGTTTGCTAGATTATTTCGCCATGCAGCATGTCTAGCGTTAAGATCTCCGGCCAAAAAGTAAAAATTTTCTTCCGACTGTAGCTGCAGACAGCGAAAAAGTTTTTCGAGTTCTATTACAAATTGAGTGGGAGGAAGTGCATCAGGTGCGTAAAGCGACACCGCATACAACCGTCTTTCACTACGAAGACGAATGCATACGATGCATGCTTCCAACACCTGGAACCCACGCACGACCCTGCTATATATGACCCTGCTATTGTGGCACAATCCTTTACGTAAAAATATACCAACCCCACCCCCTCTTATGGAGTTAGGCCGATCCCTTCTATAAATATTGTAACCCCTGTAGCCAATTTTGTGATTCTGGTTAAGCTTCGTTTCGCTTACCAAAATAAAATCTGGGCATTCGCTTACCAACAAGTTAGAAAGATTGATCCTTCTCTCGATTCTGATCAGGGAATTTACATTCACTGCAAGGATCTTCAGATTAACCTCATTCAGCGTATCAGACATTATATCGGCGCGCCAGTCTTATCAAACAGTGTCGAATAGATAACGTCTATTCGAGCTGCTTGTTCATTAAGTTGTTTCTGGAAGTGATCGATCTTTCCATGCAGTGATAGAAGGATTGCTTTCAAATCCAGATCCGTCTCCGGTGCCTTTTCGGCAGCTTTCGACGTATTTGTTAATGTCCTTGTGGCACCACTCGATCCAGCTGCCATTTGGGCAAAGGACACATTGGGCGCTACAAAATTAGAGAATGCGCGACTCTTTAGACGTTTTTCTTCTATTATTAACTGTTATCTAGCCTGAATTTTCTTTTTCAGCTCCTGGAACCTAGGACAACCTCTATAATTGGCGGGATGCCCCGAGTTCCTGCAGAGTACGCAGAAGAGTTGACTCCTATCTTCTACCTTATCATTACCGAGTGGACACTCTCCATTTTTGTGGTCCTTATCGCACTTCACGCATCTGAACTGCATATTACAGTTAGCTGCGGCGTGCCCGAATCTCTGGCAGCGCATACATTGTAGCACGCGATCTACCCCTTTTAATTTTTCCCAACTAACAGCATGATAGTAAAGAAACTTGATACTTCGTAAACTATCAATTTTACTGTTGGGCGTTAGCTGCACTAAAAAGAATGGTAATTTTCGGTTACCACCCCTTGCCGCAGCCGTGGTAAACGGCTTGACCCCCACGAACATAAGGTCGTCGCTCTCAAACCTCTTAAGCTCTGTTTCGAGCTCTTCTGTATTTATTGAAGGATCGATGCCTTTCAACAGCACCGTCTGTAATTTTTCACTTTTGGGAGTGTATGTGAAGTATTCGGTTTCTGCCTTACCTAGGACGGTGCGTACTTTTTTGTGTTCCTCCATGCTACTACATATTATAATGTGCTTACTTGCATTCAATCTTTTGACGTAAAAGTCTTTACTTACTAATCTACATAACCTTATGCTATCACTTATTTCTAAATCACTTACGTTAATTGGTGGTATTTTTTCTCTCTTCTTTTGCTGTTGCTTCTGCTGCTGTTGTTGTTGTTGCTGTTGTTGTTGTTGCTGCCGTTGTTGTTGTTTCTGTTGTCGTGGCCGTTGTTGTTGCTCCTTCTGTTGTTGTTGTTGTTGTTTCGTCTCCCTCTGACATAGGTGTTAAAATCCAAATGAAGTCAGCAGTTATCACACTTTCAACAAATTGATCATGGCTGATTTAAAGACAAGGAGAAAGGATGCATTCGTTCTCTACACACATGGCTAATAGGGGGCATTAATTGTAAATACATGTAATCCTACACACACAAATACCCTAAAGTTAAGAAATGTTAATGTATTAAAGTAGTTTAAGATGATGATGATGAATGACCTACTTATGTATGTACTTATAATCATGATGCTACGTTAATTTTACAGTAGTAACTAAAAGCGAGGTTTCATGGGAACTAGGGTAGAATTTATAACTTACTTGTCAGTTAGCAATCAGTATAGTAAGACAATAAGCTTATAACGTGAAGACAATTTTATAGTCTTTTAATTTTAAATAACATTTAATTTGAAGTACATACTCGTAAATCATTTTTTCTCTACTAAACTTGAGCCAAGACAACATTACTTGGGAAAATTATTCCTAAGTTAAAATCAACTTAGAATATCCTTTGTAACGCCGTTTAAATAAAGTTGATATCTTGTTTCAGTCTTTAGATATCCAATTTCTAAGAATGTTCCATTTTCATTGCCCATGCTAGTTTTTGACTTCGAGGTCACTTTTCTACAGAAAATGCCTTATTACTATAACATAACGTTTTACTATTTTTTTCTTATGAAAGTAACAATTAATAAAAAAACAAATCGTCATCAAGTTTGCACAAAAACCCATAGATTTTATGATATTTGGGAAAACATGCAGCAGGTTAAGAAAGGAATTTATGATTTTTTACCAACCTTTCGAACAACAGTTGACAATACTCGTAAGAGCGGTTTTCTAAGAATTACTAATTTTTCAATATTTTTTTTAAAATTGCATTGCTATTAAAGAGTTTTAAAGCGTGCTTGTTTATTTGGCTACTTGTCAAAACCCTCATTTCCTTACCCTGTTTCAAAGTTCTCAGAAAGAATATGTTTGAGGTATGAGGGTATCTATATATAAATACGCGCTGCCCATTTTTGTCGTACACTTTTACACCGTTCTACCCAACCGAATGGCATGATGATTGTACCATTGGAAAGGTAATTTCGCGTAGATGTGCAGAATGTATTTTTGTTTTGCCAAACGGTTGAGTAGAACCTTGGTAAACACATTTAAAAAATTAGGTTATTTTTCAACATGGCAGAAAAAAAAATCTGCTCGCCTTTGAAAGTCAATGGTCAAGAAAAGGAAAGATGCTAGGGATAAGCGTATAGTCGAATCGTTTTTGTGCATGTGGCTCATAAGGAATTTGTTTGACTGCCTTGACTCATAAAATGTATTGTTTTGTTTTTTATGTAAGGCTGCTACTGCGAACGTCACTACATGGGATAGAGACTGAACAAAATGAAAAAAAGAGAAACATAGTGACAAGTGACGACACTTCTGTTATGTACACGAAAACTGTTGATTTTGTGTTGTGTATTTGCAACGCGCATACATGGTCGGTTCAACAACATTATACATATGTATTTACTAGTAGAAGAGCTGTGTAAAGGAGAAAGAGCGTTCACATAGCAGGGGAATAAATCATGTCGTGTATTTGTTAGTACCTGTTCACATTGGCGTGGGCAGGACGACTGTACTGGGAAGAAGAAGGGTTATTTCCACCGAAAATCCATTTCTAAACTGCTAAATTGGATAATCGTTGAATTTCAACGATGGGCGAGCCTAGTATTTGTAAAATTTACCAAACGAAAATGGTATAAAGGATTTGAAAAGAAATTAATTCATCTGTTTAATTTTCTACGCCAAGGTTACAGTTTCTTAGAGACGCTATTTGAAATATCTGAATTTACAAATCAAGAATACGCAGATGAACTGTGCAATAAAAGTTCAGTTAGAGCGCGACAAAGATGCCATGAATTTCATCTTAACCGACGACTTCCTAATGAAAGAGCATTTGGCAATATGTATTGAAGGCTTCGAGAAACGGGATTCAAGTACACGACCTAACGCGGGGGCTCCACGAGTAAGAAGGATTTCGGCTGATGAAAGAATACTGTAAGCTGTTACAACTGATCCATCAATCAGCATCAGATGCTGATTTGGAAGCCAGTCCACTAAAACTGGAGCCTTTATCCATACCACCATACAACTGTTTCCCAAAGCTTTGGAAAATAGACTTAAGTTTTCTAACTGGTCGCTGAAACGGAGTTTGGATGACAACGAGTTTAATATTTTAGCTGTTAGTCTTATCGCGAATATAACAAACACAATCCTTTAAAAAAAAATAATTTACGCTCTTTATTTGGTTGCTTATAGGCGTCTGTATTCTACAGTGTTTGACTTATGACTGACTCCTACCTACCGGCAGACTCTTTTCCTAGTGTGGCCACTTTACAATCACTAGTTAGTGTTGCCACTTTATATTTCTTATATTCTTATCAGTTTCTCTCCTATGGCTTGCTACATTATCAGAATTCCATGGACGGGCGAATCTCAATTTACAAGCGATGGAATCACGAATTTTCATAATTTTCATACGTGGGCTGCGAGCAATCTGCATACGAGTACAAGGAGACATAAATCATTTCAACACAAATTCAGCGTCAACATGTGGGTAGGTGTAATTGGAAACAAGTTAATCCGCCCCCAATATCTGGTTAATCATTTCGCAAAAACTCCAGATAGATATTTAACTACATATTTTCAACAGGATGGTGCTCCAGCCCACCATGGTCGTGAGGATAAGAATTGGCTAGGTGGGCTATTTCACTGGCCTGCAAGATCTCCTGACTTTACAGTATTGGATTTTTTTGTATGGGGAAGAGTTAAGGCACTTGTTTTTTCAATCGAAGTTACAGCTTTAATTGAATTGGAAGAGCGTATTCTCGAAGCGTCATCAAAAGTGAGGCAGCAGTTAGGATTAATAAACATTCGCATTGAAATCAAAAAACGGGGTCTAGCATGAATATAAAACCAAGGACGATACTTTGAGCACCTGTTATAACTATTTTAGTACACACATGAAATAAAAATTATTCAAAACCATATAAAATCATTTTTTACTCATAGCCTTTGGAGCTTAAAGCAAAAAAACTCTTTTTTGTTTTTAAATTTCATCTGCTGCAGGCTTTGATGATGAGTTTTTTTATTGTTGTTACTTTCATAAGAAAAAAATAGTAAAACATTATGTTATAGTAATAACGAAAATAGAACGGGCTGGAAATTGGATATCTAAAGACTCAAATAAAATATCAATTTTATTTAAACGGCATTATAAAGGCTAGTATTTCTTCTTAAAATAAAGTTCTACAAAAAGTTTCTACCATTAGTACTAACAGAGCGATTTCCGCTAATATGAGTCAGGGTACACCAAAGTAGGCCTTTTCTTAAATCCTCGATAAATGATGTCAGCATTGAAGATAGACCCTTACCGTAGAACGATTTTTTTTCTTAAAATATGCCCAGGAATCATTTTCCAAATTATCATTGACGAATTATGGGACACCCTGTATAATTACTAACACCAAGAAAATTGTTTCTTAAAAAATTTAGCACATTCGAGTACTTGTATAATATTTCGCATTTATACATTTAAATAAGACTTACAGCATACCTGTTCATGTGGAAAGCATATCACTCTCTAGTTTTATCTAAATGGATAAGTTTCAAATAGTTCTAATATTTTATGTAAGAGGTCGCTGATTGTTACAATTCAAAGCCAACTATCAGCCTATTTATTTCCTATTTTTACTAACCAAAAATGTTCTCTTCTATCTGGCGCCCTCCACGAGGTAAAACGTCGACCTCTATTAGGTCTAATAAAAACCAACTCAACTCTGTCTTTTTTTTTCCAACTCCTCCACGAGGAAAATTTGCTAACCAGCGCCTATTCCAGGGTCTACTCGAAAGCACGCGCACAATACCTAAAATGATTGTCTTAATCATCTTGGACTACCCTAATTCTAGAGAAGCTCGGAAGTTCTCTTTTTTATTTATTTTTAATTTTTTAATTTTTTTCAGCTATGTAAGTCGGCTGTTTGATTTTAAGAAACCATAATTACTTACTGTAAATTAATATTCCATATAATACACTCAATTTCTTGCCACACTGTCTCTAGTTCAAAGCGCATCGAGAGCTCCAAGAAGTTTACTCAGGTGTTGCTCTATGTAAAACAACGTGCCGTGGTTTCGTGACGATGATTTCGTTGTTGACGACCGTCCGCGTGAAGGAAGGCCAAAATACTTCGGAGATGTTGAATTTTACGCATTGATCGATGAGGATCCATGCCAAATGCAAGAAGAGCTTGCTTCATCATTAGGCGTTACCCGCCAAGCCATTTCCAAGCGATTGCATGCGTTGGGAATGATTCAAAAGCAAGGAACTTGGGTTTCTTATGATTTGAAGCCGTCTGATTATTACTTGTTCCGTTCGATGGCATATGGTCTGGCTGTTTAGCAGTTCCGCTCATATGAAGACACCAAAAAATGGCTTGATTCGTGGATAGCATCAAAATATGAACACTTTTACCGTAACTGTATTCGAGCTCTGTCAGAAAGATGGGAAAAAGTTGTAGCTAGCAATGGGCAATACTTTTCACAACTTAGTTACGCACCTAATAACACACTACAAGAAGGATGGTTCATCGAGGAAGGACCCTCAACTACTACATCAAATTAAATAAGCTGGAGGAACTTTTTGACCATTTCGAATCCACTGATACTGAGATCAGGATACTACTACGCTGTGAAGCAGGTATACATTCAGTACTCCGAAGAGTTCTCAAACCACATTGAGAGAGAGATTCCAATCGAGCTGGTAGGAGAGGCAGATGGGACAGAACGACATCAACAAACCCCAGCTACACACTCAAGCCAAGGTAACGCCTATATGAGGCTAATAAGAAGACAATAATTAATAATGTTATCGCTAAGTGGAGTTTTACATAATGAACGAGAAGGTGGACAATCGAGGCAGTTGTACAGCCTTCAAGAATAAACCATATGTAGATATTGGACACAAATTGAAGACAGACGACAACCAGGACATCGGATATGGCATCGAGCAATGCATTCAATTGGAAAGTGCGGTCCACCAAGCACATAACACTCAAGAGGGTATTACTACTTTTAAAATGCCGGAGCACGTGTTAAGTTTTTCTGAAAATTAGATAGAGAGAGAGAGAAAGATGTTTGGGTTTAGTGGTTATTTCGCTCCATGGGTGGCATCCAAAATTTAATGGGGAGACTAATTTATTTGTGTAAATTGGACTTGATGTTGTATTAAGGCAACCATTCATCTCACAGGATTTTAGTTGCCTGAAAAAAAGTCTTTTGGTCACGGCTGGTATTGAACCCCGAACCGTCTGATGGGGAAGCCAATACACTACCACTTGAGCCACGGCCACCCACTAGCTAACGATCGTGCACCACAGCAGTGCCATGAACCTATTAACTCCAAAATGAACTTACCAAAGATCGTGGTGCCAAAATTGTATGGAGACTACTTGAAATGGACACAATTTCACGACGGTTTCACCCAAATAGTAGACAAACAATCTGTGTCAAACTGCAAATGTACTACATAAAAACTAATTTGACCGGAGAAGCTGAAAGAGTCATTAGCCATGTGAATCTGTCAGACGACAACTATGTATCGGCTTGGAAATTACGACCGTTACAGCAATATAAGGCTACTGGTTTCCGCTCAATCATCTCATACATCAGAAACAACCTCTGCTGCTTTAATCGAGTCATTACATGACATAGCTCAACAGTGTCTGTATGGTCTGGAGAGCTTATGAATTCTAATCGACAACTGGGATCCACTGATGCTCCACATCCTATTGAAGAAACTCGAAGCTCTAATCCCGATCCTAACAGGAGCTTCAAAACAGATATATTCCCCAATTTTAGCTAACACAGCAAACCAACAGCACTACAGAAAGTCGCTATGCACTTTCTAGGCGTAGAGAAAGAAAGATATATAAAAACATTCGTCCCTTTCTGTCTATCTACGTGACAAGTCGGACTCGGTCTATTACGAAAACCAGCGTCATAGTTTCCATCCGGCAGGTAGGCCTCCCTACCGACTCTATCAGTCTCAGAAACCTTTATATCAGGTACCATGAGATTTCTAGCATGTCCCCTCAGAAAGTTTGAGACGACCTTGCTGCTTTCGGTAACTATGTGTACTCGTAATGGATCTCACACTTTCAACGGAGCAGAGTTGACAACGACAAATTTGTTCGCCCATAACATGCTACCATTACCAGTGTTTCAACCATCCACCCCTACGCCCTCTCGAAATAACCTTCATCATAGTGTGAGACGACTGTGATTTAAAACCCGTGCTGTCTTGCGCAAATCTCATGTTCTCCCATTCGAGGTCTACGCTCTGACTGACACTAATCTAATTCCCGATATAAAGAACCAGGAATGATTCTCCTTGTCAAGCTGCCCTACTAGCTGTCCACAATGACCTAAACTCCCCTCCAATCGCTCTTTCAACTTCTCCTAAGCTTGACTACGTTTCAATAAAGATAACACTCCGCTGCAGGTCCCTGTACCTTATGTGTTTTTACATTCTGCCGGCGCAACCTATCAAATGCTACCAACTCGCTATAGATGAAATTGACCACATAATTAATTTATCTGATCCTCTCGATGATATCTTCGTATTCGGCGATTTTAATCTACCTCAACTACACTGGACTCAATCAGATGATAAATCTTTTCTTATCGCAAACCCTAACTCGAGTAAAGAATGCCTCTTCTTGGATGAGCTTACCGACTCTAGTTTATGCCAAGTTAGTGGGGTCTCCAACCATATGGGTAGGCAATTAGACCTTATTTTCACCACTAACCCCATAAACTCCTCTGTTTCGCTCTGTCCCCTTTCACTATCGACCATTGATAACTTTCACCCACCACTTCTTTCTCTTTTCCACTACCCTCCTATCCGCCCACCCCATCTGCAGCTGTCAATTCTTATGATTTTCATAAAGCAAGTTTCCGCAAAATTAACGCATATCTTAGTAAGTGTTCGTTTGATTTCGTCAATATGTCACTTAAAAGTGCTCTCTCTATTTTCAATTCTATTTCTCTCTACGTCCCTTTTCGCGCTATAAAACCTATTCTACCAGCTCCCCGTGGTATAATCGTAGACTTCGCTCTTTACGTAACAAGAGAGACAAATTATGGGCAGTTTCCTTCGAACCAATTCGTTTACTGACTATTCCAACTATCTCGACACATACCTTCAATTCGGCCAGCTTTATAACGTTCCCTACCAGCGATACCTTGATAGTATGCAATTAAGGCTTTTAAACGAATGTAAGTCTTTCTAACAATTCTACAATAACTATAAAAAAAAATCTGACGGTTTTGATCCATCCCTCTCATACGAAAACACATCATCAACCGATCTGCATACCATAGCCAACTTTTTTGCTACTTCTTTAAGCAATCTTTTGCCGATAATTTCTTCCAACCGGATCCCTCTCATTTCAAAAACCTACTTAACTTCCCCCCATTGCACAGTGGTTCAGGTTCCAAAGAAGGGCGGTCATAGGGTTTTTTTGGGCAGATTTACAATGAAATCATATCATTTTGGCCTGGAAAATGGTTGTTATGATTACTAGACTGTTAGAACAAGACAAAAAAGCTATTTTTTTAACAGAGTATATTCATGCATAAAATATTCATCATATATAAAAAACATAATCTCATAAAAAAAATCGAGTTATAATAACAATAAAATTAGTTTTGTTTATTTTATCAAAACGTAGTATTTTACATGTAGATAGCACTACATAGTATTAAAAATATCAAATAATATTGGGTCTATAACTTAATTCGTGGGTTTTTTTTTTCAAAATTTTAACGTTTATTTAAAAAAAAACATGTATGGTATAATATACATATAATATACAATAAAGCTCAAGAGCTTAATAAATCAAACACTTTTTTTACTAACGCAGACTTCTTTTTATACTGCAACTTTCTTAAACTAGAAATAAGTGGATCTGAATTAAGAAGAAGAAACCTGTGCAAGAGATCCGTGTTAGTAACATCTCGGGAATGTTTCCTAATAATAATAAAGAACTATCTATCACTTCTGCTCCGTGAATCAATACTTTATGTATTAATGAAGGTAAGTTATACCAAGGGTATTCCTCCACAAGCATCTTGACAGTATCAAAAGCATAACTCTTAAATTTTTCTGAATTTATTTTATAACCAGAAGAAAGACTCCGCACAAGGTGACTACATCTGTCAATAAGATGTTTTCTAATACCTGTTATTTCAGATAAAATATCAGAGTTATGGAAAAATGTTCGTGCTGTGTTTCCATCATTGGATGTGCCACTTCCTCCACTTCGAGGTTTGTCTACAATTAAACCTAATTTTTCCCTAAACTGCCGTTGAACTAGCTCTTTTCTCTGAGCAAAACTAGCTTTATCTTCTGCAGAAAACGCTTGCAACTTTTTAATATTAATTCAATAAGAAATGTGAATAAAGTACTCGAAAAATCTAATGTATGAATGCAGTGGAGATAAGCCAAACTCAAATTTACTAGTATCAGGGACCTCTTTTAAGCATTTATTTAAATCGTTCTTCTCTTCTGGTGTTGCACCACAAATGTAACACCTACTCGTAGGTAAGTCGCTAAATGCAGAGCAAACTTTACCATCTACCATCGTCAATTGTAAGGAATGGGTGACTTTAATTTCGTGGCCATTAATAAGCACTGAAGTACGGACTAACTGGTTAATTTGGCTTTTAAAATAAACTTCTTCTTGCAAGGTGACTTCCTTTGTTTCTTTTGTAAATTGAAAACAAATTGGTCTGCACCACCTAGTAGAGGAAGGGCGGGGGTTTTTCCAAATGATTGATTCATCACAGGTATTTGGTTAAAGAGGTACATAAGATGTGACAAATAAACTCGAATCTTCGATAGTTTAACATAATTTGAAAATTTCTGCTTATATTCACTATGGCCTGTGCTGCCATCAAAACCCCATTTACCAATTAAAACTAAGTCATCCTTAGGTTCGTGAAGACTTTCAAACATAGCTTTTTGAGATTCAACAATGCGACTTGATGTATGGTCTAACAATGATTGCAAATTGATTTCAGCAGAAGATTCCGTCACGCGAATATCAGTTGGATAGCAACGTTTTTTGGCTTCCAGCACTTTATGATAGGACGGAAAAACATTTGGTATTTTAGAATGAATCACTTCTCTTAATAATTAATATTGGTTTTTAGTAAGCTTAGATTCATTAATAAATGAAACAACTTCATCCGTGCTAAATTCCAAAGAACTTTCTGATAGATTTGAACTACTAAGTAAAGTAGTTACAGCGGAATCCTACATCTGTGATAAAACTGCTAATCTGCGACGTTTGGACCTCTTGCTGCAGTCTCCAAATTCCTTCCTGTATCGCGTTCCACTTGTAGATTGAAGAGATTCCTTTTGCTCATCGTTGTAGTTTCCACATACTTCTCCATCAGATACTTGAAGTATGCAAACTTCGGTCTCATTTAACCAGCTTTCGTATTTCGCCACTGGCTTAGCTTTTGATATCCCAAATTGCTTCCAATATGCTAAATTGCTTCCAATATAAAAACTTAGTTGAATATGGAAAATGGTTAAAAACAAAAAAAGTGAAAGGTGTGTTGTGACGGAGCTAGTTATGAATAGTCGCATTGTTAAGGAAAACATAATTGCTTTAAAAATATCGTGCATACCTTCAATTTGAATATCCATTGCACAGTTATATCACAAACAATAAATTTCTCGGAAAAACCACACTTTAAAAACAACACCCATTTATGTGAACAAAAAAACTAATGAGCACTAATCAGATGTTACCACTTCCGGCGCACAAAATTAACTGTGCCGTGTTTGTAATTGCAATGTTTTTTATACCTGTGAATAGAAGGGTTTTTTATATTTCCTCTAACGGTAAAATAACATCATATTTGCAACATTGCTATTACGGCCCTATGACCTACGGCTGAACCACTGTGCATTGGCCCGTCTATTTCTCAAAGTTTCGATCATAGAGTGATAGAAAATAAATTACAACAATTTAATAATGAATACTTACCCGGCCCAGATGGCCTTCCATCCATATTTCTTATAAAGTGTTCCTCAACACTTTCAAATCTCTTCCAGATTTGGAAGTCTTCTTTCATAACACCGATACACGAAAAGGGATTAAAGAGCGAAGTCACTAATTACGGCCCCAAAGCTAAACTTTCACTAAAACTCCTCGAAACCATTTTGTACGAAGCCTTAAGCTTCCAGTGCAAATCTCTTATTTCCCCTAATCAACACGGCCTTCTGAAAGGTAGATCAACTACCACTAACCTCGTCGCAATCGAGTCCTCTGTTCTCTCAGCCTGAGAAAGTGGTAAAGAAGTTGACGTTGTAAGCTAATCCTGTTCAAATTGTCCTTCCTGGGCTTTGAACCCATTTTGTTAAAATGGATATCTTCTTACCTGGATAGTGTTCGTTTTAGGTCAGCCCACTTGGCTCCATTTTTGGTCATCTCTGGAGTCCCACAAGGCAGGCAACTCGGTCCCATTCCTTTTATATTAACCATAAATGATCTCGATAGGATCATCAAATACTCGTCTGTCTTCCTTTACGCCGACTTACAAAACTCAGTTTTAGTAAGTCTGAGTAAAATAATAATCTTAACCAAAGGATCGCCCTTAAACCAGAAGTGGTTTCCATGCCATACATATATTACCTTGTAACTACATATTTTCCATTAATTTCTACATCGATTTACCACGACAGATAATGAAAACAAATTGTTTAAGTGGAGCTCATTTTTCAGTGGAAAATGCTTAATAAAAAAAAAGTATCCCAGTATCCCAGTATCCCAGTATCCCCAAGCCCTAATTAGATGAAGCCTGATTAAAGTTTAATTAATTCCTCATTGAAGCTCACCTGAAAAACTTTTTATCATAACCCCACTGGGTTTCAATGGAAATTTATAATGACTTACGTCTTAAATTCTACTATAGTATTCTATAGATAGATAATTAAAGTTGTCGAAAATATCTTATACAAACAAAAAATAAATAAAAATTCAAAAATTCAATGTCGAATACGCAACTTGCCATGGTGTTCACCCGAATCCCATTTGAATATTTTGAAAAGTTTCTTTAGAAAACGAAAGAAAAGAACACTTACCAAGGTGTGTTGCAGGTGTGCGTTAAAGTTAGATATCGAGCTCCTAATTGATAGAACATCCTTAAAACACTCAAGCTTGTGCCGATAGCATGACCACCTTCGACTCCAATCAGACTGGCGATTTTCGCATTTTTGTGAGTTTCTTCTATCCCTGCGAAAGGAGTAGTCCAAAGAAAAATTAGAAAGCAGAATCAAAAATATCCACCAAACGGTAAACAAAAGGACAAAAAAAAACCAAAACAAACAATTCTTTCACAAAAAAAAGGAAAGAGGTTTGAGAATTGAGAGTTGAGACAAAGTATCTATACATCTTTGTATAATAATTCTGTGGATTTCCTTCATTTTTTTTTTCGAGTTTCATCAATTTGTCCTTCTACTTCGTTAACTTCGAAGGGGATATTGTTAAGAGAAAACAAAGCAAAAGGAAAGCTGAAAACCAAAACACACAAAACAAAAGGCGAAAGAATCACAAAAACCGTGTTATACGTTTCTTAGATACGAATGTATTTCGTATTCGTATAATACTTGTTATTGTTGATGGGAGATGAACCCACAAGGACGTCCTTGCAGCTTCTGTTGCGGGTGAAAACTTACACTGTGATTATACTCGTACGTATGTATGTTACATATAGTATACTCCTTTCTTTTTTTTTTTTTTTGTTGTTTTTTTATTGTGTTTTAGTCTGTTTTGTTTTGTGTCCTTGCTGAGGGCATTTTAAAATTCTTAGGAATGTATGAATAATATTTCCATAAATCCTTTACAGCATTGTAACTATACAATGTAACTGTATCTATGCGCGTCTACATGCCAAAAAAAAACAAAAACAAAAACAAAAAACCTTCATGGCAATAAAGTTGCGCTTTAATAATTAAATAAGGTTGACGGATGAGTAAGAGAACAATAAGTGAGAGCATAGCATACCTGAGGCAGTCGTCACAAGCGTCATGTGATGAGGATACAAATGCACGAGACGCCTTATTAAATCTATTTGTTCTAGTGTTAGTTGTACAGCGTCCAAATGTTGCGAGGAACAAGGGGCATATGCCGACCAAAACTGAAAGCAAACAAAGTTATATTTATATTTAATGTTGCTATTTAAGTTTAATGTATCTAATAAGGTAAGTAAGTAAGTGTTTGAATTTTTATTAGTTTTTTATATTTTTATAAACGAGAGGACGGCAGAATAGGTCTAGGTATCGACATTTTCTAAGCGCTCTCATGAAAACAAATGGGTCACTGTATTCCTTTAATGTAATTTGACAGCCATCCAAAGAAAGATGGTAATCACTTCAAAGATTAGCGCCTATTGAGTGGATCCTAATGCGATAAGCCAGACATTTTGAAAGGAATTGGTAGATTCACTTAGCATATCCAGGTTTTTTTTTTTGTAAGCACATAGTGCTCTGTTAAGACGACAGTAGGAAGTCTACCGAGCAATAGCATGAGGGCCGCTCACTTCTTAGAAATATTCGGAAGCAGTCGTTTGGGCAGCCTGCAACTTGTGATAGTTTGAAACGGCTGCTTTCAAAAAAAGCAAAAATTGTCAATGAAAGTCCTGACTTAGAACAAAGGCATTCCCAGATCGGGTTCAGGGTCTGAGAAGCCCTCCTGTCAACCTTCCCTAGTAAGTTCATCGGTGATGTTGTATCCGGCAATCCTATTATGATCTAGCTTCCAGACAAATCCAACTTTTTACTGTGTTCAAAGACGCCTGATTTTTTCAAACTTAAGCGCAGTTTAGTTGTTGCTACAAATACAGATAGTAAGCCCCTTGACCTTCATACATTGCTTCAAGATCTTACACGAGTATACCTCCGCTTGAAAAATAGACCCCAGTTTGCATAACGAGTGGAGCTTGTAGTTCTTGAATAGGACGAACTCTGGAGTCATTGGTAAAAATCCGACTTCATCACTTTCCTGGCTCAGATTCTCCCCGCAGCGGACTGTGAGTAGGGAGAAACTCGACTGGGGTTCCGGTGTAATTGCATCAGCCGAAAGGTCAGCAAGATCGAAGTTGAAGTTCACAGATGGCCCATAAGGACGAAGACCTTGAGAGTGAAACCCAAGATACACTGGCGATCACTAAGATGAGGCCATACATTTTGCAATCGATTTTCACTCTTTATATCTATTTGAAATTTTGTACCCGCAAACTTTTACTACCTGTGAACAGTTACATATTTTCTCAACAGGAAGTCATAAAATTAAAGGGTAAATAAGAAACATCCGTTGGAATTTCGCAAGATCAAACAATGAACTACTTGAAAAGCGTATAAAAGGATGCGCCGCTAGGATTCGTTGCAGAAGTTCACATCAGCAATTTTTTTCAAAGTTTTGTTAAAAATATTTAAAAAAGCGTTGAAAAGAACTGTTTTTATTTAGTTTAAAAAAAAAATGGGTTCCGGAAAGACTTTGACAGCTACAGAAAAAGGAAAAATAGATGCTTTCCATGAGTTAGGACTCTCAGGCCGAGAAATTGCAAGAAGGCTTAAAAGAAGTAAGACTGTTGTAAACAGTTATCTTGCGAATCCAAAAAGCTATGGCTGTCAATTCTACTATTTAGAATTTTTATATTTTTAATTCAATTAGGCAGCCTCACATTAGGTAGTAGAAAGGCTTGGTTCGATTAAATAACAAGACTGAGCCGAGTAACTTTATTTCAACTTAATTTTGCTAGCCTAAGCACGACAAAGTGCAAGTATAAGAAATTACAAAAAAAAAATTTTGACACATGAAAGTACAAATATTGTTAAGTTTAGTTTTAGTTTTAAATTCATTTTATTATATTAATCATTAATTCTTACATACTAACAAAAAATGCTTAAAAGCTAGCTTAAAATTACTTAACAAACTTACATTAACTTACTGGCCCCACACAGACGCTCTAAGCTACTCTAAATACTTATATCTATGTCTTTCGACTTTATTTATTGGGTCTACAAGTAAGTTTCCAGCGTTTGTCAGAGATGGCGCTACCAGTGGATCCCGGGCAGAAATGGCAGACCCCATGTGTTTTATTTGTAGGTTTTGTATCTGTTAACAACTTTTCAGCGTTATATTTGACCAGTTCTATCGGTGTCGTACATTTTATCGAGCAAAATCATGGCAAGTTTCCAGCCAAATAAACGTCATTTGCGGGAAGCGCTGCTTTTATTCTTTAATATGAAGAAAAGTGCGGCTGAGGCCTATCGTTTGCTTTCGGAAACTTATGGGGCGGAATGTATTGGTGAATCGACGTGCCGCGAGTGGTTCAAACGGTTCAAAAGTGGTGATTTTGGAGTTGAAGACAAAGATCGCCCCGGAAAGCCGAAAAGTTTTGAAGACGAGGAATTGGACGCTTTACTGGATGAGGATCCGTGTCAGATTCAAGAAGAACTTGCTGCATCATTGGGCATCACGCAACATGCCGTTTCCCTGCGCCTAAAAGCACTGGGATTCATTCAAAAGGTTGGAAACTTGGTGCCGTACGAATTGAAGCCAAGAGACGTCGAACGGCGATTTTGCATGTCCGAAATGTTACTGCAGCGGTATAAAAATAAATCATTTTTGCATCGTATTGTCACTGGTGATGAGAAATGGATTTATTATGATAATCCTGAACGCTGAAAATCGTATACAAAGCCCGGCGAGCCCGCCCAATCGACGCCGAAACGAAATATTCACGTGAATAAGGTCATGCTCTGCATATGGTGGGATCAAAAGGGTGTCGTATACTACGATCTGCTTCCGAGTCGTGAAACCATCAAAGGACCATTATATCGAACCCAACTAATTCGTTTGAAGCGGGCATTAAAAGAAAAACGGCCAGAATATGAGACCAGGCATGAGTCCGTCATTTTTCATCACGACAACGCTCGGCCACATGTTGCGGTTTCGGTGAAAAACTATTTGGAAAATAGTGGATGGGAAATTCTGCCTCACCCGCCTTACAGTCCAGACTTGGCACCATCTGACTACCACTTGTTTCGTTCGATGCAGAACGCTCTTACGGGAATACGCTTCAGCTCAGTAGAGGAAATCAAAAATTGGCTCGATACGTTCTTGGGCTCGAAAGACGAGTAATTTTTTTGGTCCGGAATTCATAAATTGCCAGAAAGATGGGGGAAAGTTGTAGATTCCGATGGACGATACTTTGAATAAAGCATTGTAACTATGTTTTCATAATAAAACTTCAAATTTTGGAAAAAAAACGCTGGAAACTTACTTGTAGACCCAATACATTTTATTGAAATTCGTATATATTTTGTATACTTAAGGCTAAGAAAAATTTGTTAACAAAAACTTAGCATATGGAGTTATTTTTTTGTAAAAACTTAATATCTAACTTAAAATAAACTTAAACCTAACCTACATACACAATACATACACATAGATATTATACACAATTATATACATATATTAGAATATACAAAGGCATATACTAATATATGTATATATTTCTTAAATGTTAACCTAAACCTATGCTAGCTGGCCATCGGTATTCACAGTGTAAATAAGTTGATCAGCTCTGCCTCATTAGTGAGGCTGGTCCGTAATTGACGGAAACGACGACGAAACATCTTCTCCATCATTCAACCACCAGAAATGCTGGTGCTGCCGAACGACATCCCTCTTATCGCGATTCCCCACCGCCTTACTGAACCTGAGACGATCCACACTCCCGTGTGCGACGTCTCTGCCGTAGTTGAGTCGCCTGTCCCCAGCTTTCCGAGCGACATGGAAGATTAACGGGACCGCTGATCTATCCTGGATCAACCCTATCTGATCTAGGTAGAGGAATGCTTCCGGTGGAACGAAGCCGTCAGAGCGCACACTCTCGTGGTAAAGGTAGTTGGGGTAGTAAGCCCCAGATATCAGGTTATTCGTCGAGGTCATTGCTCTTGCAATGTGCCTTCGAGTCAGCTTAATTACGAAGTTGTCCACTCGTATTAGAACCTCATTACGATAAAAATTTTTTAACTCCGACTCTGGTGTTCTGTACAAGCGAAGGCAAGCCCTCTCAAACACCCGAATCTTTTCCATTAAGCTTGCTCGTACATTGAACCACACGGGGCACCCGAATACCAGCATGGACCTGATAGCGGCCATGTAGCAGATTACCTTTACCCTCGCATCGAGTTGGCTGCTGTAAAACAGTCTCTTTGTAAGAGCAAAAGCGCCTTTAGCAGCATCTACATTTTTGTCAAAATACAGAAACTGATCTAGCCAGATCCCAAGGTATCTGACTACATTTCGACAGGCAAGAGGCTGTCCGTGTTGTCCAATGATCGAGAACTTTCGCCAATTTTTTCTGGTATCCCTAGAGGCTCCAGACAACGGCGTCCTAAAGAGAATGGTTTCCGACTTCCGAAAGTTGATTTTCAACTTCCAGTCATCGCAAAACCGTCTTATCTTATCGAAGTCACGCTGCAAGAGAGTATTAATGACCTCGATTTTTGGACCTGTTCTGTACGCTATCAAATCGTCTGCGTACGCAATAGTATGGGGAAGTGAACCTATCAAGTCGCTTGTATAAATGTTGAATAGGATCGGCGAATTGACCGCGCCTTGCTGAAGACCATTTTTAATTTGAAATATTCCATCAGAAGTCACATCGCCATTTTTCACGATGAACTGTCTGTTGGTTAGCATATTATAAAGAATGTTTAAGAGTGGTGTACTGATCCCCAGCCTAGTCAGCTTATAGAAAAGACCCTCTAACCATACGGAGTCGAAGGCCTTCTCCAAGTCAACAAGGCAGGCACCAGTACATTGGTTTTTGCCTTTATTCCATTGGATATCGGACACCAGTTTAAACGCGGCATGTGAGATATCATGATTATCCGGAACTATATGTTTGTCCTCAACCCACCTAGACAGAGCTCTATTGATTACTGTTTCAAACACCTTACTGATATTCGGAAGGAGGCTTATCGATCGGAGATTCGCCGGAGACAAATATTGTTAACCTAAGCAATAAATGCTATTAACGAAGGAAAATAACTACATATTTTATGTTGATATCATCAACAATGGGAAAAATCAAAAAGGATGCATGGCAGAAGCAACAACATTGCGAGAAAAGCGGTTAATTCTACGGCGTGCCTCAATTCTACTCTACCCGCGACTAAAATAAGGGCCAACAGCGGAGTATCAGCCAGCATAGCAACGGTCCGAAGGATAATATGAAAAAGTGGTACTATACAGAGAAAAAAACTTAAAAGGAAACCTGTTTTGAGGCAAGAACACAAGGAGCATCGAATGAATTTTGCAGGAGAACATATCGCTTGAAGCAGTGAATGGAAACGCGTTGTCTTTTCGGATGAAAAAAAGTTTAACCTTGACGACCTCGATGGTTACAACTTTTATTTCCATGATATAAGAAAGGAGGAACTTATTTTGACAAGACACCACAGCCGTACATCAGGTGTAATGGTGTGGGGAGCTATTATCTACTGTGGCACAATCGAGTTGGAGTTTTTGTCCACAACAATAAACAGAAACAACTACAAAAGTTTGCTGGAACGGTCATTTCCAAAAGTGAAAAACATTTTCGGACTCCTGCCTTGGATATTCCAACAAGACAATGCCCCCATCCGCACTTCCCGGGTTATTAGAAGCTGGATTCAATCAGAAGACGTGGAACTTTTGCCATGGCCGCCTTATTCACTGGACTTAAACATAATAGAAAATGTTTGGGCATGGTTATCTTGTAAAGTGTATGAAGGCGGCAGACAATTTGAAGACAAGGACACTTTAATCGAAGCTATTCGTGATGCCTGAGCCCAAATTTCTCTTCATTATTTAAAAAAAACTGTGTGATTCTATTCCAAAGCGTCTTATAGAGGTCATATTGGAAAATGGGCATACTCATTATTAATTTAGAAAAACATAATAATTAAATATTTTAAAACCATAAAATGTGAACATTTTATTAATTTTTTCCTTTCTTTGAAAGATTTTGCATGTGGCCTCATCCTAGTGGCGTATCTTTTTATACGCTTTTCAAGAGGTTCATTGTTTGATCTTGGAATATCCCAACGGTTGTTACTGGTTTACCCTTTAATTTTATGACTTCCTGTTGAGAAAATATGTACCTGTTCACAGGTAGTAAAAGCTTGCGGGTACAAAATTGCAAATAGGTATGAAGAGTGAAAATCGATTGCAAAATGTGTGGCCTCATCCTAGTGGTCGCCGGTGTATGAGGGTCAAGAACATAGAGACTCCTCATCGCATTTAGAGTGGAATGAGCACTACTGAGGCCGGGACATTTCTTTACAGCTCGGTGAAAGTATCAGTAACGTGTAACTGATGCTTAGGATAGAATTGGTGGTACCATAGTCGTATAAATAAATGGATTCAGAGGTTTGATTTTTTAACTGTGGCAACACTGTTTCTACAGATTGCCAATTTGACAGTTGAAAATTGAACTATGTTTGATACGTTTTGCCAATCTACGATGAATAGATTAACGCGAGAACAACGCGTGCAAATTGTGCAAACTTATTTTGAAAAACATGGTTCGGTTCACCTAACTTATCGTGCGCTACGTCCATTTTACGGTCGACATATTAGTCCAACTGAGCAAGTTATTCGGAACACGATGGATCGTTTTCGCACCACGTATACTCTAGTAGTAAATATGGATCCCCAAAGATGACAAATAGTGCGAACAGAGGAAGTTATTGCCGTTGTGGAGCGCAGTGTTGAGGAGAATCTGAATGAGTTGATTCACCATCGTGCACAGCAATTGGAGCTATGCCCAACTACTTTGTGGAAGATTTTACGGAAAGATCTTGGCTTACAAGCTTATAAGGTCCAGCTTGTGCAAGAGTTGAAACCGCGTGACCATTATATGTTTCGTAGGTTCGCTGAATGGGCCGAAAACATGATTCCGCGTGATCCTCATTTTCAACGCAAAATTTTGTTCTCCGATGAGGTCCATTTTTGGTTAAATGGATACGTAAAGAAGCAAAATTGCCGAATTTGGAGTGGAGAAAACCTAGAAGCTTTTGTCGAGACGCCCTTACAACCATTAGAACTCACTGTTTGGTGTACTCGGCCCATAATTCTTTAAGGACGATACCGGCCAGAATGTTACCGTCAATGGAGAGCGCTATAGAAACATGATTTCTGACTTCTCAGTTGAATGACGTTGACGTAACAGAGCTTTGGTTTCAACAAGATGGCGCAACATACCACACGACGCGCGACACCATCAATTTATTGCTGGAAGCATTTACTGAGCGCATAAACTCGGGTAATGGACCTGTAAACTGGCCTCCACGATCCTGTGATCTCACACCTTTAAATTACCTTCTTTGAGGGTATGCGAAGTCACTAGTCCATGTTGATAAACTAGAGAAGTTGAACGATTTGGAAGTCAACATTCGCCGTGTTATTGCTGATATACCGTCCCAGTTGCTCGACAAGGTTGTCGAAAATTGGACTTCACGATTGTGCTATATTCGGGCTAACCGTGGTGCGCAAATGCCCGGCGTCATATTTATTCACTAATGGCATAAAATTATCTATTAGATAAAGCTAACATCATAAACATTAATATTAGCTTCAAGTGTTTTATTTCATATTGAATTTGGACGCCTTTTAAAAAACCAACCTTTACATACAATTTTAACCATGAATCGCTTCACACCAAAACAGCGCACCGAAAGAGTGACGCTCTACACTGAAAATAGTCGTTCAGTTGTATTAACTCAACGTACATATCGCTGAAAATATCATTTCCAATAAGCACCATCTGACAACACTATTCGTTGTTTGGTGTAGAATTTTTGTTGAGCAGGGGACAGTGGGAGATCGTCGAGATGTCGTTCATTAAAGCCCAAGATGTTCCAATGAACTGTTTGAATCGGTAAGAGAGAGTATTGCCGAGAACCCACATGTGTCGTATCGTCACCGTGCTCAGCATTTTGGCGTCAGTAAAACCACCTTGCGGAGCATTTTGAAGGACGATTTGCATTTTTTTCCATATAAAGTGCAATTGATTTAAAGAATAGTGCTGACAGATCGTCTACGTCGCTTGGAATACGGCTAAACAGTTGCTCGAATGGTTTTGGTAGCAAATTTTTGATGACAGACGAGGCCCATTTCACACTGTCTGGCGCCGTTAACAAGGAAAATTGCGGATTTGGGGAACGGAGAATTTACACGAGATCCATGAAACATCAGTTTCATTGCACCATAATTTTTCCAGAGAAGGCGAAACAGTCGATGGGAATCGATATCGGTGGATGTTGGCTCATTATGTCTGCGCACAAATGTGTGAAAACCGTCTGTAAGGTTACTGGTTTCAACAAGACGGTGCGCCATGCTACAGTTCAAATCAAACAATGCAGATTCTGCAACGAAAATTGGTACCGAAATCATCGCTATACCACCCGCGATGCTCGAAAAAGAGATGGAAAACGCAACAAAAAGGACATATTTTACTCTGGTCAGTAAAGGCTGCTACTTGATAGATGTCGTATTCAAAAACTAGTCCAAATAAATTGTAAAGGACAAGGTTAAATATATGGAATTCGGTTGTTTTTTTTTTTTAAGTTATTCAATATTCCAATACCGCCGTAAAGATAGCGCGTATTTTGACAAAAAGTCATCAGAATTTTGAAATTTTCCGTCGTGATAGATTTAGTCAAAAGAAAATTTCCATTAAGGATAACACCTAACTTTCTGGTCAACACTAAGTGAGTCAAAAGAAGTGAAGAAAACAGGCTGAGTTTTAAGATGGTTGACTAAAATTCTATTTCCTGTGCCCCAATGGTCTATTACGTCTAGGGATGCCTGTACTTAACAGCAAATAGTCGCTAAGCACGATCCGAGAGATCCGCTGCATCATCTGGATGTCTTTAACGTGCCGACAGACTAGCTTACTTTGTTAGGTTCTGGAGTTAACCTGTGTGCAAACCAATAAACCTCAACTGGCTCCAGTTACGGATTCCAAGATGATTTCCTTTTGTGAGCTCTACCAGTTATTCTTCTACTGCGCTGCCCTTGAACAGGAATCAAAAAAACCTTTTTGGCCGAAGGGTTATTATTTATTAACTGTACACGCCCTAATCATCTCATGTGACTGGTGCACACTTTTCTGACCAGGTCTGTTCCATTCTTTAGAGTTCGCTGTTATATCTTGTCTTTCAAATGGGACCAAAAATCGAGTCTTTCGTTGTAACCCGTAAAGGATATCTTCATCCGCCTTCATTTACGTCCATTCTTTCGCAACATGGAGCAGGACTGTGATTATAGAGGTTTTATAGAGAGTCTCTTTGTATTTCTTGACAAGGTCTTATTACTCAGTTGCCGCCTAAAGCCAAAGAAACAGCTATTGGCAAGAGCAATTCTTTGTTCGAACCGATGGAAGCAAAATCCACAACAGCCCAAA
Source organism: Volucella zonaria (assembly GCA_963966105.1). NCBI lineage: Eukaryota > Metazoa > Arthropoda > Insecta > Diptera > Syrphidae > Volucella > Volucella zonaria. The sequence continues at coordinate 12,318,823 of OZ014530.1, forward strand.
ACTTAAGAATTCATATCGTGACGTTCTGTCCGATTCGTCAACTTTGAACGTCTCTTCTTATAGACAGTATAAGTCTGGTTTTGCCCCCATTCACAGCTTAACCCTTTCTTGCTACTTTTGTTTCAGTATTTGAAAACGGACCAGCTTTAATTGTTGCCACAGTTTAGAGGGTCAGACAAGCGATGCTAAAATCACATTCATCGGACATACATGGTACATCGAACGCATATTGTTCGGAACATCCAATTTTGTAAGAATTTTAACTTTTTCATTTTTCACTGAAACACAGCTGATCATTTCGGGTGAGCTTGAGTGAACATAAGCCTTATGTTCGGGGCTAGATTGCTAACGTCAGATCCTGATGGATTGAACTTATATCTGAACATTCTCAGAATAGAAAAATCCCTTTCCGCAGTCTTGGTAAAAGAGGTGCAAATTAAGGTTTTATTTAAAATAGGGAAAAAATCAATCAGGTCAATCAGGTCACAAAACCCGTCCCCTGGAATGAAGTCATCACATTAATAGAGGAAAAAAATTTCTAGATGATCAACAGTCACTAGACCTTGACGGCATTTTACCGATTATGCTCGGTAGACAAAGATTTAGACATGCATATATAGGAATACCTCAAAAGATCTACTCTATCGAACTCCCCACATTACCTACACTTAAGGTGACAGCCCTGCGTGAGGTGGTGCAGAAAATTGACAAGTCTACCCACTATGAACAGTATACGTTAGTAACCTTCGTAGACATAGAAAGTGCGATCAGTAATGTGCACAATGAATCCATTCTAAAATCTCTCACCAAGCTTGGGACAGCAACTGGATCATATCCATGCTTAAGACCAGAATCATTCAGTCACAGTTGGGGAACAGTCTCATAACCGAAATCGTAGAGAGAGGTACGCTTTCCTCTTCTATGGCTCCTACTCATCAATATCTTGACGGAGTTCGATAACACTGGAATCAAGGCAGTCACGTATGTAGACGATGTGGATATTTTAATATTAAGGATGTTGCCCTCAATGATTAGCTCTGACTAAGTCAAGCATTTGGGCCACAAGTTGTGGACTCGGCGTCATTTCGATCAAAACTTGACTAATTTTATTTACCACTAAGTACAAAATACCGAATTTCAAGCTTCCACGTCCTAACAACTGAACACTTACTCTATCCTCCTCCACTAGATGAGGACATAGAAGACATGGTAAAGTAAGCATACGTCGCTTTCTGCGCCTGCAGCCAGACCTTTGGCAAAAGGTGGGGAGTTCAGTCTAAGATGGTCCCCTGGATGTGTACTGGCATAGTTCGTACCATTCTTAATTATGGATCGCTCGTGTGGTGGCCCGCCTTAAGCAAAGTCTACAATATCAAAAAACTTAGCAGAGACCATAGAAGAACTGGTCGATTGAGCACGACAGAGGTTCTCAACGTGCTGCTCCATAAACTAGCCCTGGATTGGACATCAAATACATCATTTCGTGATAGCACTCATACTCAGAGAATTTGCATTCAAGTTACCGATACCCTACGGTCATAATAAAGCCCTTGATCTATTGCCTAGGGATCTAACTTCCACCATAACTGACTACACGATGCCTAAGCTCGATTTTAATAACAATATCCAAGTTCACATTCCGGTAAGGATGAAATAGAACAATAATCTACTCCTGTCGAAATGCCAAGTATAGATGTTCACCAGCGCCTCCAAAATGGAATGCGTCGTTGGTGTAGTGTCTTCTCAGCGGAACTGAACGTATCTAAATCTTACTGCCTTTTAAACTCTTCGAGTGTCTTCCAGGCGGAGGTACTATTGGTTAGAACGGCCTGCAAGGTACTTAGCCTAGACTCCATTATCATAGACAACATAGAAATCTTTAGTGACAGCCAGGCTGCCATCAGAGTGCTCCACTCACATTCTTCGTTCTCTAAACTAGTAGAACAGTGCAAGGAAGGAAATTACCACGCAGGTAAGTGGTCGGTTTAATATCACTCTCCTTTGGGTTCCCTGCCACAAAAAATACAGGTGAATGAAAAATGCGTCGCACTAGCCAGATGTGGCTCTACTTTCGATGTCTCTCTCGCTGAGTGAGTGTGCTGCCTTATAGGACTCATCAAGAATAGAATTCTCCAACACTTTCTCAATATTGCCAACTCTAGGTGTCCCATATCCAGACTGATATGGACGGCCTACAATTGAAGCAGGGCGAATGCCTAATCAACAGAACTCGCACCGAGGCAGCTAGAATCAAAGCAATTAGCACGGGTGACTGGCCAATTGGCTTACCAGCTTCCAAATTATGACAACTCACGCGAAAAGGAATCCCTATTCCACTTTCTCTGTGACTTCCCCGCACTATCACTAAAATTATCAGAGATCTCTGTCATAAAATTCGGCAACATTATTAATTTTCTGAACTCCACAGGATACTACACTCTTAGCCATACCCCTCAAAATTCAGGCCACGTGGGTTGTGGTATCAAAACGGCGTATGCGCGCTACTTGTATTGCTGGTGTGTGTCTTGCCAGACAACCACCTCCACCTACCTCTTTTGAATGAAATTTATCAACCTGTGGAAAAAAGAGATGAAGACCCTCTGTGACAAAGAACCCATAACGTCAAGGCTCATAACATAAGCGACTACATCTTGGTACAACTGCATCACCATCCAATTCCTGGATAACAAACTTCTATTGGACTAAAGCCTCTAAGGCTCTATCGACCTTCTGGCAGTGCAAAGGAGCTGCCGGCAAGACATGCGGTTTCTCACCGAGAAGGGTCCTGTGGATCTACATGGCTATGATAAGGCCAATTATATCCTATGCCTCGATTGTCTGGTGGAATAGGCTTTCACGAAAATACGTCATTGCTGCTTTCACCAAATTCCAAAGAACAGTCACTCTCGGCTAGATTGGGGCTTTCCCTAGCACTCCTGCCTCCGCTCTAGTCAGGTATTGTATGTATATATTTGTATTGTATATCTTCAGAAAATTAAGTCTCTAAGCTGAAACATTTAAACACCCGTAAACAGTTTGCATGGATCTGATACTCACCTTGACACCACTAAATCTTTTTGAATTTGGGCTAAGATTGCACATTCGAGTTTCGTCAAGCAGAGTGACAAATTGCGTCTCTATGTATCGCTGCAGGTGAATTCCCGCAGTAAAGCTGACGCATTTTCCTATGACCCGAATGGGAGATATACCCTTTCAGAGTTCATCATGAGTGATAGAGAATGCCCACAGCATCAATTTATTTTGAGTCGTCCATCAACTCAGTACTAAATACGATATGGAAATATCATGCGATAGAATAACAATCAGCCTCTAAGGTTATTGATTTTACTACTAATGACCCATTCAAATGAATCCAGGACCTCAGGACATGCTGACCTCATTGCTATTCGAGAAATTTGATGAGATGAACCAGACAAAAAACAGTATAAAAACTGCAAGATATACTCTGGATAAATAAAGGCGGACTCCGACTGGAGTACTTGAGCTTCTTCTAGTCTGATGACAATTCATAGCAAACCAAAATTCGTAAACATAAATTACATGTCCTAGGGCGCTTCCACAGATTCTTTTCCTTCAGTGTTATGCATAAAAAGGAAAGGATGGCATCTTTAGTAGTGTTTTCAAAAATCAGAACCAACACGAAATGATATTTTGCACCGAACGTAAGTCTATCACCTTCCTTGATGGGCACCGCCATCAATAAAGGATTAGAAATGCCTCAGAGATGCTGGGAATATTATTTATTTATTTTTTTTATATTTTGCGCGCGCTCAACCGATTTAAGTACCCTTAAAATGTTTGCACACCGCGCGGACGAAGGAAAATCAGGGAGGATGGAACGAGATGTACCGGCGAACGTGGGTTTTAAATGTTTGAAGGTTATAATGACCAGGACATAAAGAGCTAGGCAGGGCATTCCATAAGCGAGTTGTACGGCTTAGGAACGAATCATGATATTTTAGAGTACGTCCGAAAGTGGGATTGAAGGTATACTGATGAGCATTCATAGCGAGGCGGGTGTTACGGTTAAAGGTTTGGATGGGCGGAATGCTGCTGGCGATATTTATGGAGCACTGTTGGTGGAAATAGCGATAAAAGAGAGTGAGACACGAGACATTACGTCGGTGTGTCCATTGTTTGAGTGGTATTATTATCACCTATGAGTTTTATCGCATGGTTTTGAATCCTATCTAGCAGGTGCAGAGATGTTTTAGGAGCACCTGTCCAAATGTGGGCATTGTACTCCAATTTTGAGCGGATGAATGTCTTATATATTGAGGCCAGATCAGAGGAGCAACATATTTCTTACATCGCCTGAGGAAACCTAGATATTTCGGAGCACACGGAGCACTGACAACACCGATTATGTGGCCATTCCAACGTATGAGTAAGTTGTCACTGACACACATAACGAGAATGGAAAGTTTATCGGTTTCGACGGTGCAAGTGCCATTCATGGATAATGGCTGGGTGTTTAAATTTCGCTTTAACGACAGCAGACAGCATTGTGTTTTGTAAGAATTAAATTCTACTCTGTTAGCGGTTCCCCAATTAGTTATGCTGTTAATATCAGAATTTAATGAGGTTAACATACGCTGGCATTCCCGTTCTATAGCCGAAGAGCAGAAGAAGAGAGTCTCCGATTCCAAAAGCAGGCATTTTCGACAAAAGAGCCCGATGCGAAATTCTGTCAAATGCCTTAGAAATATCAAGTGCAACTATCTTGCTTCGCCAGATTTATGTACGCTTTGGTTACACTTTTCGGTGAGACATTTCATCAGATCACCAGAGGATCTGTTGCTACGAAAATCGTACTGCCGATCATTATGATGTTTTCGTGTTTCGAGATATTTCATGAGCTGACGGTTTTTCAGCGTTTCCACGACCTTGGAAAGAAGGGACGTAAATGCAATGGGTCTGTATGAGAAGAGAGAGGAAGGGAGGGTTGTCTTTTTTAGGAACGGGCTGGACAAATGGTGTTTTCCATCTGCTCGCAAGGAAGCCTAAAGAGTAGGATTGATGAAAAGCTTACGCAGTGGTTTTGCCAGCGAGGAAGAACACCTCTTCAGAAGGGGAGATGTACTATCTGGACCAGCAAATTTGTGAATACACGAGTGCGAAAATGGATTCGTCCCATTGAAGATTCGATGCACTCAAGTGTAGGCGGCAACTGAGCATAATCTGGAAGTGTTGCGCTAGACGCAAACTGTAAGCAGATTGGCCTTGTCCAAAGAGCAGAGAGTTGGAATGTAATTGTAAATAAGCGTTCCGATGGAGGATGAGGCAGAATTTCTAATGTTTTTGACGAACGACCAACAATTTTTACTGCCTTTGGGACATTGCAGTATTTTTTGCCTCAGCCCTTGGCCGTGTTGGAATTTCACATGCTTGAGAAAGACGTTGCAGTCATTTCTGGCTCGTTTAAACCTTTTTCGGTTTTCCTCTGTCGGGTTGGTCTTGTAGGGGGCCCCCGTCCAATTATCAAGGCTTCTCCCATCAATGACGTTGTCTAATAAAAAGCGGGCGCAGAGTATATTACTGGTCTTATCGTAAACATCATCCGATGACGCCTCTGAAGGTTGCTACGATTTGACCAGTTACAAGTTGCCATTCATAGCTCTTGTTAGCTGCAAGACCACCGGTAGTCCGTACCAGAACTTAAATCACGGTACCATGGGAGTCAGGAGCCCTCCGGATTTCGGTCCGGGCTTGACTTGTTAGAGGTAGGCCCCCTTGTCATGGAGCGTCATGGTGGCTGTGATTTAAACCCAAATCGCGGGTACGGGTATTCCTTGGTTTTGCCCATTGTAGAGTTGCAAATGAAGTACTGGGTGCTGCGACCCTAAGAGCAGCAAGAGGTTTTGGGTAGGCCTCGACTCATACCAAGGGTGGAACTTGTGCCTCCTGTTGGAGGTTCTGCTTTGGTATAATATATAAGCGAAGTATTAATAAATATAAAGCGAGTTTATTAGCGATGGCAAGGCGTATCATTGCTCCCTATGGGTGTATGGGCACCTCGTAAACATAAGGTCTTACGTTAAAAATCCAGGTACGTTCTGGTCTTGTAGGACCGAAAAGGCCCTGAGGGCCTCTTTACACGTCGAGTCGTACCAGGCCTTTTCTTTTGGTTTGATACCCCTCATCCGATGGGGGATAAAGCATCTTATTCCAAAGAGAATAGTTTCTGTGATCATATCAGCAACGGCATCCATGTCGTTTTCGAGGAAACACAATGTACCTGAAATGCATGCACTTCTATACGATCTGTTATCTAACATAGACGCAAAGTCACGTGAAAAGTATAATGGTCTGGCAAGATCTTTTCTGCGTAGGCAATATTCCGGCTGCTGAATTTCAAGTTTGTGCAGAAAACTATATTACTTTATGGCGAATTATCCTTTAGATATGATTTCGACCATCTTCGAGTGAAATGTGAAGTATTGTCCTCAAATTATGTACTTCACAGGCCGGACCTACCTCTCCGATGTGAATGTTCATTCATTTCCATCACCAATTCGGTGCAAATTGGTTGCATATAGGCCCAATTACTGTGATCGTCTCGAAATCGACACACCTGGGTTGGGTTTTCAGTCACACTCTCAGGTACATCGGGGATGTTTTCAGCCGACCTTGCGAGACGAACACGACTTAAATCTTCGAATCACTAACCTGTCCGGCATGCTCAAATTTATTGATTAAATTCGCTATAGCCATGCGAGAAGGCGCTTGATGATGACCAAAAGCAACACGAACTTTATGCAACATTTCTACCATATTTTCGCAGTTTTTGTAGTGGATTTTCTTTATTTCAGCAAGTTCTGCGAGTGTGTATCGATCCATATTAAACAGTTTTTACATATCAAACGTTATCGCAATTATAGTTGAATGTTCAGAGTTCAACAACGTCGAGAAATTTAAAAGGACACCATTTGTTGAATGACCAATGGATTAAGTGGATTAAGCTAAAAACTAACTTCTGTCTAGCTTTTCTAACGGGACAAGACTGTTTCGTAGAATATTTGTTTACACGCAATCAAAAAACTTCCACCTACTCTCCAAATTGCATGTTCCTTTCATATTAGACGCGTTCTGCACAACCTTTGTTTGTTAGGTCCTTCCGGTTTCGCACACCAAGATAATTGTGATCGCTCTCCACTTGTGTGGTCCATATGAAGTGGAGCCTTCCTCCGTTAGTTTTTTTACCGGAAATAGATTCGGAGCATTTCCGAGCTAGATCGATGGTGCGGATCTACGTATAACGTGTGAATGACTCGAACTTCAGGTTTTTAAAATGCTATAATTTTTTTTAGTTTTTGATAAATTTTATTGTGCCGAAGCAAAAAATGTTGGAAAATACATCAATTTTCAAATTGTATCAGTAGTTTTCAATATGTCTACTTTTGGAGCGAATAATGGCCTTGAGACGGCCGAAGAAAGCATCGCAGGCTGCACGCAAATGGCTGTACGGTATTTTGGCCCATTCCCTGCGAAGTGCTTGTTTGAGGTGGTCCACACTTTAGTATTTTTTAGTGCCAACCTTCGCCTTCAAAATACCCCACACAGAGAAATCTAATGGACTTGCATCCATTGTGTCGAAGAAATGAAGTGTGGAACATTGTTTTTTAACCAATCTTGATTGACGCGCGTTTTGTGAGACGGTGCCGAGTCTTGTTGAAATGTCCACGGTTTCCGACTGAAATGATTGTTTTCCCAAAGCTGCAATACTGCCTCTAAGACAGTTTCACGGTATACGATCGCATTAATTTTGACGCCACGGTCGAAAAATACGAGCGGAGAGCGACCATCGGCGGTTATGGCAGCCCAAACCATCACCATCGGTGCTGCCTGCTTTCTGGTGGCCGTCGGAAGGTGTAAATTTTCGAAGGACCTTTCTGGCAAGTAAACTCGGTCATTTTGTTTGTTGACATATTGGTCGATACCAAATGGCGACTCATCGGAAAAAACCAAATTCGGCAACTCATCACTTTCGTGGTGAGTAGCAACTCCTTCGCTCTTTCGAATTTAATTGTTTTCTGTTGCGGTGTAAGATCGTGTGCTTTTTGGAACTTCAATGGCTTGAGTCCGAGCTCATTTTTCAGGATGTGTTGCATGTGTTCCAACGATATGCTGAGCTCACGAGCCATTTTTCTTCCACTTCGACGCAGATTTCGCTCAATTCGAGCCTTAACTTTCCGAACCATTTCTGCCGATGTTGCTGTTTTTTTATGACCCCCTCCATGGCGTTTTGCAACGCTGCCAGTATCACGGTAAGGAGCTATGGTTCGAGACACAAATTATTTATTCACGTTGAGGTGCTGGAGGGCTCTAACGATAGCTACTCGTGGTTTTCCAGCCAAATATGTACGAGTATAAAGCAATCACACTATCACGTTTGAATTCTATAGCGGATAAAATATTTTCAACACAACTGAGACGCAAATCGTTTAAAAGGCTTGTAAATAATAAAATTATCTGTCATGTGTCAAAATTTGAGCTCACTGTAATGAACGGTTTGAAAATTACAGCAGTCTGAAGTTGATTGCAGTTCGAGTCATTCAGGGTGTATAACTGATAAATTTTGACTCTTGAAGCTTAGCTTAGTCTATGTCCCTGTACAGCCCATAAGTTCTTGTTAGAATCATCTACTTTCCGTCTAAGCAAATAGCTCGATAGCTAACTCCAATCCTTTTGTTTGACAAAGTCCATACCTCTGCGCCATAAACGAGGGCTGGGATGACCAATGTTTTATAGAGTGTTATTTTGGTTGAAGGAGAAAAAGTTTTGCTACTCAATTGCCAAATTAACAGCTCTTGGCAGGAATTACTCTCCGATTGGTTTCTAGGTTGGTGTTGATGTACAACTGCGTCTGGCAGATGTAGACAAAGTTCTTGACTAGCTCTAAGTTATATTGTACCTATCCATTGGGACATATTGTCCGAGTCGTGAATGTTGTGTTTTAATTCTTGAACACGCGACTCGACCCAGTTTCGCACCTTCTGCTGGAATATTTGCAAATGCTCTACAAACAGCTCGTTGTATCCTGGAGATCATGTCTACGACATCGCATAATGAGTGTACGAATACAGACTTTTGAAATGTTGCGAATTATATGCGAGTGAAAATTTGCATCCGCCGCAGCGGATAAAACTACTAAAGATCCTCACAGAATAGCGGACTTTCTGATCATTATGCAGGCTTAGACAAGTATCGTAAATATCGCTAAACTGAACATGGCTTCGTATAATTTCTCCCGATGTATGTTATGCTATCAGAAGCGTTGGGTGTCAAATTGGAACTCCAAGATCCGTTGAACTGAAAAAAATCTAGCCCATGGTGAACTTTCTAGGACTTCTGGAACCACACCGGTAAGGACTAAAAGGTTTAAGGTTTTAAGCGGGTACATAGTGCAAGAGAGGACATTTCACAGGCGCTGTTGAGAAGACTGCTTCTGTAGTTGGCGGAGACTGGAGAGTCTCGAGTCTAAATAATGGGGTATTCACCTCTGAGGCTTCATTCGTATGGCATTCTTTCACCTGACCATATTTTAAAGATGATTTAGTGGATGCATTTCCTCTACTGTAACATACCTCAATTTCCTCGAACTCGATCAGAAGATTGCCAGATCGCCTTTTGTATGTCGGGATGTGGGTACCACTTGCTTCCTTCAATGCCATTTCACCCCGAAACGAAGTTTTTGGGAGTTGTGTCATGCAGGCTATATTTACCGCATGTGCTTACAAAAATGTCCTGCTTTCCTAGCAATGTTTGCGGAGGAGCTCATAAAGGGGTCCTTGGTCACACTGTGTGCACATGTTAAGCTGATATTGGCCAATTTAGTCCTGATGCGGACAGTCATGAGCGCTCGTCCACATGATTGAAACGCATTTAATAGCAAATCTCAAATTCCAAATAGACGCTGTTTGTCTTTTAAGTAGCAATCGTCATAATATCGCCATAAAAAAAACTGTATGTCTCAGTTTTCATCATTCTTACACACGGTCCTTTGCATGCGTTTAGATCAGGACAGGATATCAGTAGAGTATTCACGAGTTGTTCGACGTGACCTTAACTGCCGTATTAAAAATAGATGTGATCGTGAACAATGTCACTACTCGTATTCGAGGATTTTAGTTGTCGCGTTACAAAATGCGCTAATATTTTTCACACTACTGTTTTTCACATCTACCCGATGAGTAACCCAAACCTTAAGTGTCAGTCCCCTAATGGCACCCCATGAACATTAAGTGCCTCCGGCCAACTAAAATTTGTTAGTGAGCAAAATATGTTCTAATTTCGTCCTCATAAAGCCGTGGTGCGTATCTGGTTATCTATTTTCGTGCATTAAATGAGCACAGATTACGACCGACATTAAGGATACACCCTAAAGCTATTAAAAGTAAAACAATTTTCTGCAAAAGATGTGCAAATACAGTAGTTCGCGCTTTATTAGTAAATTCACTCCGGTTATTGCCTTGTAAGCCATCGATTATCCCTTTTGTTTGAGTCTATCCATTATAACCAATTAAATACATATCTCTTTACGACCAACATGTATAAATGATTGTCCATTCCAGGATCTACCGATTTCAGTCTATTTTTGTTTTTTTTTTTTTTGTTGCTGTCGAATTTTTTTTTTTCTTCTTCTGTCAGATCTTGTGAAACATGTGTCCACTTAATGACCCGAAGCAGAGTTTTATTTCAGAATTTCCGCTGGTTTTCCTTCCCTCAGCATTACTGGGATCATAAATTTCGAGAAAACATTTTGAAACGTCGACAAGGATACTGGTGGTGGTACAGCCACCAAAAGGAAAACACACCGCCCTACTGACAAAGACCAACGCCTGGTATCTATCCCATTACAATCATTTGGCGTCCTATCATTATAGCGCATTTAAAGATTGAAGAAACAAAGCCATTGCTATCATTCGGTTAATCAACCGTGTAAGTACACAACCACAGAGATAAGGCATTTCAACGATAGCGCCAGACAAGGATTCCTCCGACTTCGATTCTGTACTCGACTCCACCAATCATCCCGTAGGGGAGGAGGTACGAGTATTATTCGTGTATCTAAGGATACACCAACATCCGAAGAATCACTAATTTTTCACAAAAATGTACAAAAAAAAAAAAAGAAAAAAACCAAAATGGTTTGAGCCGCAAAGGAATCTACTCGTATTGTGATAAGAAAATTGAAAATTACATGGAGCATTACATTAAAATGCGGCCTAGGAATTCCAGGGGGGAAAGGTACGATGACGGACGTGCTGCTAGCTCCTACATACCCGTATGTTGTAATGTCTTACCATTATTCTTTAAATTTGATAGAAGAACGCACACAAGCTGCTTGCTACTTGCTGCTTGCTGCTTCTTCTTCATTTTCTTCATTTTCTTCTGTTCGGCATATTAAAGGACATACATTGCCAGCGGCACATATAAGAAAGATTCGGATTCGATACTTGGAATATCAAATGAAGGGTGTATCTAGAGTAACGTACGAGTGAGATTTTTCATTTTGGACGTGGGTTGATTCCAAATGGATTGGAATCTTTAATGAATGATCTAATTAGATTCGGCATTTCTATTTCAAATCATTTATACTCGTACACATAAAATCCTGTGCCAGGACCTACTTGTATCTGCTATTGTAATTATGTCGATTTATTCATTATAGCCAGGTATAATTAAGGCAGGGATAAGGTTCATTTGGGCCAAAATACCAGCTTGGCCGGACTGTTCAAATATCTTCTATTTGAACTCAATTATTGTGTACGTTTGGTTATGGTTATACGAGAACGGACTACGAGTACGAGTGCGAGGAGTATGTGTTTGTTTACTATAGGAAACGTGGATAGGACAACAATTTTAATTATTTGAGAAGAAAATGAAGGACGTGGACATGCATAATTTTTTCCAAACAAGGTCCAATTCTGGTGGGTTGAATCGCATAAGCACGTCCTGGTGAACCTTATTAATAGAAGGTTATTGCGTGGGGGTACACTGAGCCAGGATGTGTACAAACATGGAATTGAACGAGTAAGCATCTTTTGTAGACCTATATCTCTCAAATTCCAAGCAAGACTTCCTCATAAAAACAAATGTGCAATGTTAGAAATTAGGCATTTGTCCAAGGGTTGGAACAAGAACTATTATACTCGTATTACGATTGAAAGGCTAAGACGTATTGTAACCAAAGTAAGAAACGATAATTGTCAAATACTCTAACAGATATTGCAGATACAATACTGCAATGAAAGAAACGTTCCTAATTTCTGTCGGTCTCTAGAGAGTAGACTTAAATGACCCTCAAGAGGGAAAATGGATAGACCCCGGCAACTGAAAGGAGTGAGAATACTATCTCCGTAGAACGATTTGTGGACGAAAACCCAGGTTCGTCGCCTTCGTGCGATTCCAGGAATTAAGCATCTCACAAACAACACTCCAGATGACCACCTCAGTACCTTCGCCATAATTTCTCAACCTAGATTTAGTTGCTGCAAGATTTAGAAGCCACAAAACGAACGGGGAATGTCACAAATTCGTCCTTGCGTCTGTTTATCCGCATCACCGCCATCACCGAAGAAGTAGCCGAGCTCTTTGAATACTGTGAATCCAGGCAAATGGAATCATATACTGCGATGATAATGTTTAGAATACTGTTTGGGAGAGTAGCAAATGCAACGCGGGAGAGAATCATCTCCTAAATTTCATACCATTGTCTGACCTGGCTATAAACAACGCTGGCTCATACCCAACATTCATTACGAAGGCAGAACATCAAATAATCAACTGAACCGACTGAACGTACGGAAAGTACCACCGGAGGTCAGACCATAGGTATGTACGAGTACATCGAATCAAGAACCGGATGCAAGGTCTCGACCCTGTTGGAGAGGAGGAATCTGCAAAAACCACTTGAACACGCTTTATGGAGGAGATCGGCAAGTTCAATTAATGCTGCTAAAAAAAAAAATAAAGATAGCGGAAACTGTTTAGGACCTGAACGGTTTCCTTTCCAAGTGCTTAAAGCTGACGTGTCTCACTAGGAAAAAATTCAACAGATCGCCAGTGTTTCCTGATGGAATGCAGATTTGCAGTCACGGAGAAACCCAAATGCTTGTAAAAGTCATCAAAAGGGGGAAGCCAGGCAAACTGGAATCCCTTAGAAAATCTGATGGCACATACACTGAGTCAATAGCAGGGACTCTCAGCCTCATGTTTGAGACTCATTTCGCAGGTAACGCAATCAGAACTTAACTCCTATTGACGGGGCTCAAGTGAGCTGAGTAACAGAACTCGCCGTAGCTGGTATCTGTCATCATTTGCGGTGGCGGGCGGGGTCATCAAATACGATTTTGATTCCTTTTATGCTTTAAGTTTAGATCAGCTGCTAGTACTTCTGGCACTGGCACACATACTGAAACCCTGGCAAACAATGAGAGTACCTTTTATACTGAAAACCGGCAAAGAAGACTATGTACAATATATGCTCGCCAAGTGTTACAGGCCTATAAGTCTGATTTCCTTCATGTTGAAGACCATGGAAAGAATCGTCAAAATCCATGTGCACGAAACTGCCTTGTGAATGCATCCTCTGTCTGCGATCAACGTGGAAGATCTAGCGAGAGTGCGCTTCAAAATCGGGTAGTCAGGATTGAATTCGCACTCGTCAACAATGAGGAGGCTTTCGCCAACGTAATTTTTGACTGCTAACTCGGCCAGTCAACACGACGAAGACATATCCCTAGTTTTGTGGATAAAAGCAATGCTGATGGATAGGACATTGATTGCGAATGATGACTGTAGCCAATATGTGATAGCGAGAGTAAACAGAGGTTGGCTGCAAGACGATGTTCAGGGTTATGTCTCCACAGCTATGGTGCATGTTGGTCGACTCGCTGCTCAACGCGCTCTATAGTTCTGATGTCAATGCACAAATGTATGCGGATGATGTAGCTTTGCCGTCTGTCGAATAGTGTCTAGCGACTGTATGCTCTAAACCACAAGCAGTCCTAAATATGATCGACCATTGGTGCACTAGAAATGGGCTTTCAGTCAATCCTCTCAAAACTGAGGTTAAGAGCCTATATGTATAAGAAGGAAGAAGCTGACTGGTCTAGCTCACCTTGAGCTTTACGGCATAACCATCCAACCAGTCAAACTTCTCTGGATTAAACATGTTATGTCGAAAGCCCTAAGGCGCTGTCGGCCTTCTGGCAAATGAGCTATCGGCAAGATATGAGGCCTGTCACCGAAAAAGGTCCTATGGGTCTACATGGCTATGATAAGGCCAATTATACCCTATGCGTGGGTTGTCTGGTAGCATAAGCTCTTACGGAAATACGTCATTGCTGCATTTACCAGACTCGAAAGAGCGGTCTGTTTCAGTTGCATTAGCTTTTCTTCGCACGCCTGGCTCCGCTCTAGACGCATTGACGAATCTCCCTACCCTTGATATTCATGTTATAGGCTGCACTCTTAAAGCCGTCTGGAGTTTTGGTGATTTGAAGAGCTTGCTGTCTTTTGACTGCGGTCTTATGGGCATGATATCTTACGCAATGGCACCAGAACTCCTACTGCAGAAAAAATCCTGATGGAATAGGATAGCAAAGCTGCGCTTAGAACTTTGCTGAACCGTCTTACGACTTCCAAGCTAGTTCGAGAATGCAAGACATTACTGAATGGAGTCGGAAGGTTAAATTCACTGAATCTTGTCTGGGTCCCTAGTCACAATAGGATCACGGAAAATGAAGTGGCCGATGAACTTACTAGGCAAGTCCCAGAGGAGAGTTTTCCAGACCGTGAACATGTGTTAGGACTGCCTGTGTCCTCGGCTTGGGCTTCCATTGACAAATGGGCTACATTTGGGCATAACTGCATATAACATGACTCTACAATTGCCGGTAGAGAAAATGAAGAATTCAGCGGACTTCCTGCAATACCCCAGCAGAACAGACTGCCGGTTGCTTACTGGCGTCGTGATGAGCCACGACATTTTTGCTATGGACTTAAATATGTTGGGCATAAGTGATAAAACATCTTGCGATGGTTGCTGTGAAAGTGATGACGAAACCGCGGAGCACTACCTCTGCGTGTTTCCGGCTTTCGCTCGCATTTGGCTGCAGGTAATCGGCGCTCATTTTATGGGCGCTGGTACTGTAGGCATTTTTATATTGTTTGCTCATCTTTTTCGAAAGACTGAGAAATTTCAATAAACAGAATATATAAGGAGTACGCTGAACAAGTTTTTTGCTGTTCTGACAAAAAAAAGGATAAAACTACGCTCCACCAAATTGTTCATAAAGGTTTGGGTTAACTAGAAAGCCTATAAGGTTGGTTCGACGAAATAATTTAAACCTGTCGACCATTTTCAGCGTTGTAACTTTGCTAATTTAGTGTCGAAAATGCATGGAATTGAGTAAGAATTTAACCGAAAAACCATTTTGAGTGATAACGCATACAAAATCAAAGACTGATTGACGAGAAACCTGCCTAGCTACAACCTGTTACTTTGTGTTTTTGGTTAAACGGGCGTTATTTGGCCATATGTCATCGGAAATGAGGCAGTGGTGTCCGTAACCGTGAATGGAGTGCGCTATCGAACCATGATCAATGAATCTTTAGAGCCGGAATTGAACGGAATGGATGTGTGCTCTACTCTGCTCTTCTGCGAAAAAATAAATCACCCCTAGAAATGAAGACCAAAATAAGCCGCTGATTTAACACCTGGTTTGGGACGAAGGAAAGAGTTTAGTCCAGCTCCCACCAGTATACTGAGGAACCTATTGATGAAATAGAGCCACAAATATGCGAAATGTGATCAATAATTTGATCAAAAAATTCTGGATGTGCGTCAGGGTGCTCATTTGGCTAGTATTGTCCTTAGTTGTTAATGGTAACTCCTTCCCTATCAGCAAAAATAATATTCAATTCCTTGTTCAAAAAGAAAAATGTGTTTACTTGATAAATCAAAATGAAACGTCTTATTGAAAGACCCCGTAAAAGACCCCGTACATCGAGTATTAGTAAAATATATCGACTTTACGTTGCCGTAACACGTTTTCTAGTTCGAAACTTTTAGCCATCGTTCCATAATAGTGTACTTTCATGCTATTCTGGTCTCATTCGTTTGGCGCTGGAATGCATGAATATTTGAATATATTGTACTAAGTGGGGCAAAAGTGATGTCATAATGTGAATGTGACATAACTTTTCCACATGGCGTCAACTGGCATTGGGATTTATGTTGTAGACAGATAGAGGATTTGCTGATCATAAGCAGTGGGGCGATACACACCTGAAGAACGCGGAATTCCGGTCTGTTGTTTTAACGCAACCTGAATTTCGTCCTCGTTTTTCTCGTCGTCTTGCACCATGTGTGCGTTTGGCTGTAAACTTGGCCGGTTAGAGATGCCGCAAGAAGGGGTCGGCCTCGTATTGCTCGTTCGATCGAGGATATCACTGCTGTGGCCGGGGACGTCCTAGAGACGTCGACGAGACAACGATGCACACAATTTGGCGTCAGCAGACATCGTTGCGTCGAATTTTGGTGAAAGACCAGAAGATTTTCCCCTATAAAGCGCTAACCGTTCACCAATTGCTGCCTGCTGATGGTCGAGTGCGGTTAACTTACTCGACCATGCGCTATTAAACCTGCTGCAAGAAGAGGATGATTTCGTATCCAAAATCAAAATGAGCGACGAAACCTTTTCCACTTAAGGGGTTACGTGAATAAACAAAATTTGCATTTCTGAGGCACGGTGAATCCACATGAAATGCAAGAAGAGCCATTGTTTGGTGCGGTGTTTCCAGTGAAACAATGATTGGCACTTATTTTTGCTGATGACGCCTACGGCACCACCGTAACCGTAACAGCTGACCGCTATCTGTCTAAAAATAAGTCTCTTTTGCCCCAAGTTGCTGATTTGGGTCTCGTACATTGTAGGATCCAGCATAACAGAGCAATCGCTCATACAGCTCGGGCAATGTTGAAGATTTTGAATCACCATTTTCCAGACCGTGTGATCTCCGGTTCTGGCGATTTTATTTCTGCGAGCAACAATTCAAAATGCCGTAAAACGAGCACAAATGTGCATCAACTCAGGAGGTGGTCATTTGACCGATATCATATTCTCAACTCAATTTATCAATTCTACACCTTTATGCATAACCATGCTCCACCTTGTACAAATATCCTTCTTTTCTTCTGGCCCATAGGTGGGAACCCAATCAGTCTCATCCAAAGTGGTTGGCTTGTTAGCGTAGAATAAGGCCTTGACGCAGCCCCAGCGAAAATCGCATGATCGCGGCGGCTAATTAATGAACGCTCGCAGTGAGATGAGCCAGTTGCCAAATTTCTCCTTCACAACTTCGAGCGTTGCGGATATGATTTTATCTAGCTATAACTGCAGAGAGTCGATTAACATCGCTCTATACCTGAGGCCATTAAAGGTAACGGTGCCTCCTTCCTCATTTTGAGAGAAATAAGGTCCGATGATGCCGCCATGCCATAAACCCCACCGAATAGTCCTTCAAGATGCATTGAAGCTTGACCGAACACTAGTGGATTGTACTCGCTACAATAATGGCAATTTTGCTTGTTGACATAGCCGCAGAACCAAATATGGTCCTCGTCCGAGAAGATGATTTTTTGGCCAAAATCCGGATCTTTGGCCAACATTTCCAGCGCCCAATTAGCGAACTTCCGGCGTTGTCTATGGTCGTCCGGCTTCAGTTATTGCATCAGCACAATCTTATATGGAATTAGGCCCAAGTCCAACCACAAGATAAGCCGGGTTGGCTCTCTGGCGATGCCCAACTCAGCTCATTGGCGCTGAATCGACATTGGCGGCTATGTTTTCTTCATTTCTCACCAATCTCTGTGTGGTTGGTGGCTTAAGATCCAAAAGGATGCACATTGAAGCCGTGATGACGGCTGACCTTACGACGAAATTCACGTTGCATATTTACAACTGAGCCGGAATGTCGATTTTTTAATAATTTCTGCACGTTCGGCAAGCGCAAAACGTTGCATGATGAAATGGCAAACATTACTGAAAATTTTGACAGCTGAACGTCAAGTTTGACAGCAGCTGAAACACAACAATTGGGAAAACTATCATTGGTATCTGGTCAATGATGACCGCTTTCTGGCGGTGTAATTGAGCCTTCGAGCTAGACATGCGGCTTTGGAAGGAGGGGTTACCATTACGGTGGTGTTGAAGGAAATAGAGTTTTAAATAGATGCGCAGTCGAAGGAATCTGAGAGCAGTCAATGAACGAAAACAATGTCCGCTATTAAAGGGTAGTTTCAGGGCAGAGCACGGTGAGTAAATCGTAAGAATGGACGTTGAATCCCTGGAATCGAGGGTGAACATGAACTCGTTGAAAAGGCGACCACGCTTGACTAGGAAACTCAAGCAGTGGGCGAAGAAAGGTAAAATAGAGGGATCTGGTTATGTACTGGTTGGAAAATTCATTGGACCACCGTTTAATAAAGCCAAGTGATGAGTTGGCTTTAAGGACCAACTTATTTATATACTAATAGAAGTTAAGCTCACCGCTGAATAATGCCAAGGTCTAGAAAAGATAGAACCAGTGGAATGGGTTGACGATAGAGAAAATAAAGTCAGGGAGGAGACAAGTTGCATTTACGTGATAAGGTTATAGATTGGCATTAAGCAGTTTTTGAGGCACCAGATTGAAAACCGATCGAAGTCTTCTTGAATAAAGGTAGAATCATGGGGAGAAGTAATCAGCTTTACACAATTTTGTGTCATTAGCGTAAAGTGAGTGTCCGGAGTTTTAAATGACCCCCATAAGATCATTAATAATATGAATAAAGGGAAGGGTACCTACATGGCTACCTTGTGGAACCCCAGAAGAAGCTAGGAAAAGAATCGGAAGGGCGAATCTAAACCGAACATTATAATATTGGTTTACCAGGTAAGACGAAATCCATTTTAATAAAATAGGTTCAAAGCCGAGAGCAGATAATTTGAAGAGGATCAATTTATGGGAAGTTTTTCTGATCGATTTAGAGAAATCGGTTGCGATAACATCGATTTCCTTGCCGTGTTCCAAAGCTGCGATAGCAAAAGACACAAATTCAACTAGGTCTGTGGTAGTTGATATGCCTTTTAGAAAACCATTTTATCTAAGCGAAAGAAAAGACTTGCAGAGTTTGCGTATATGAGAGAGTTCAGCAGTGTGATGATAATTGGTAACTTTATCCTTAGATCCCTTTTTGTGTATCGGGATTATAAAAAAGCTTTCCAAATCTAGCGAAGTTCTCCCTTTGCAAGGAAAAGATGAAATAGGTAGGAAATGGTTAGAGGGAGGTTCGAACAGAATTTTTTAAGAGAAACGGCAGCGAGACCATCTCGGCCGGGTAGAAAATCATCTTAAAGTTTTAGTAACTTTTCTTGAATAAAAGCAGGATCGATATTTTGAGTGAGAAAGGGGCCAACGGAGAAATTTGATAGGTCACTGAAGTAAGAGGGATCTGGTAAGGAAGGATGGCTTGAAAAATGTAGCAAAAAAGTTGGCGATTGTAGGAGAATCATTTAAAGATTTGTTTTCGAAAGGAGGGAGGAAGGATATCCGTTGGTTTTACTTTGGCAATAGACAAATTGAAAAAAGGACTTGGGGCCGTTTATTAGATTGGTTTTCGTACTATTTACATAAGTGGTTTTGATAGAGAGAGTTGGAGAATTCGGCGAAATGAAAATATGTATCTAGATAGTTTGATTAGCCGGAAGAAGAGGAGAGGACTTTTACTGACACATTTTGTTTCTTTTGTTTCGTAGAGAGCGGAGTCTACGATTATACCAAGAAGGGGACGTAGAAGGCGTTCGTTTTATGGCGTGAAAAAGGCACATGAAGGGAAATGGATTTGAATATTTTTCTGCATAAATAAAACTCATTATGCAGCAAAAGTACGAAATCAACTTAACGTGTACCCAGGAATGGTTTTGGCTCAAATCTCAATCAGGAAATGAATGAAGTCGGGTCTTCACGGATGGCTTCACAATGGATTTAGGTGTATTTTTGTAGGACTACAGAAGAGTTTTTCAAGACGGTCCGTTTCATCTGTTAGAGCTTCAATTGCCGATAGATTTTTCTTGTAAAACCCAATCATCAAACGAGTGCTTTTGCTTTGAAGAATGCTGGCTGCCGTCTCAATGGGGAACTACGCTTTTGAGTGTTTTAGGCATAAGTGACACAATATTCTGATAGTGATAATAAAATCACGTAATACTGTTAGTGTCCAGACTGCATCAGAATACACTGCTGCTGGAACTTGTCGCTGATGTGGTGGGTGCTGGTAATATAAGCAATTTATAAATGAACCGCTTACTCATTTTTCTAGAAAAGATTGAAAAATCTAGAAAAATTAAACTTAGAGGTAGTTCTTTGTCGTTAGACACAAAAAAATATTATCCCTTTATGGCCGGGGCATAAATGTTAATATCGGGCTATGCAGCAATCTAAGTAGAGATTGATGGGGGAAAGGCTATAATCGAAAGTGACTATCTATAACTTTGTAGTCCGCTTTATTATCACTTTTTGTCAGCCTTAACACTTCTAACATCAAACTATTAAAAGTTTCAGCAATTTGTTCCATCCAAACTGGTTTCATATAGAGTAGAAGGTGACAGATGCTCATGCGCCAAGGATGACTGGAAGCATCGTGCTGGAAATATCAACTATTTAGCATAACAGCCAGGGTTTTGGCTTGTCTAAAAAACATGACTTAAGGATTGCAGTATCCGAGCTAAACACAATGAAACACTGATTCTGTCAGTTATACATTATACTGCCAAGTACAAGAGTATAAAGCTGATATGTATCTAACACCTTAAAGAGTAAAATATGTAATACCGTACCTATATTAACGCAAGCAAATATAATGACTACTCTTGACCACCCACTTCAAGTGAAAAGACAATAATGTTCCTGCCAACAGAACCTACGAATCTGGGTGTTTTCCGGGATGCGTTGCATTGCGAAAGCCATGTTGATGAGTCCCAATCCCCCCGCTATCGATGGGCTTTAGTTTTTCACACTGCACATTTATTGCACGCTTAAATGGATATTTATTAGGTTGATCCCGCGGTACTTGGCGCAGATCGCAGTTAAACCGCATAAAGTATAAAGTACGCTTGAGATCCAATGACTAAGCATGCTTTCTTCCTACCACATATTGCAAAGCAGATGATGTTGGCACCTCGGGTTATGGGTAGCTTTTTTTTCAGCCGCGTCATTTACATACAGTACTGCTACCGTTCAGCACTTTTATGAAATGGTTGCTCTATAACTTAAGCATATCCTGGACATCTGTCCCTATAAATTCCTTCTAATACCTACAGGAACTTGAAACTACAGTTGAGGCACTCCACTACACTTTAAATACAATTTCGAGCTATGTCCCAGCTCTTAGACTTTTCGCATTCCCGCATCACTGACCCTCTTCATGCGCTTTAAAAGAGAACGCCCTTCATTCCACTTCACTTCACGGAATCGCTCTTTCATACCTTGTTCTCTCATCACCTTTCTGTAAGTTATGCTCTCTATGTTGGGTCTTTTTTGATCGAACCAATTCGGCAAGGGTACGCATACGCGGCATTTTTCAACCTGCTGATTCAGGGCATTTACATATATCGTTAGATTGAGGATCACTCTCAGCGAGCTGAAGTATGAATTCTGTAGAGACGGACGCCTCTGGCTATGCTTTGTGGCGAGCGACAAGCTGAGGGTA
This sequence comes from Volucella zonaria, assembly GCA_963966105.1. Lineage (NCBI taxonomy): Eukaryota > Metazoa > Arthropoda > Insecta > Diptera > Syrphidae > Volucella > Volucella zonaria. Next base: position 12,340,604 of record OZ014530.1, read on the forward strand.
CTAGTCAGTTTGGGACCACAGCTTCCAATCACAATGTGGACAATCTGGGATCTCGTTCGTTGATCAGGGAAAAGCCAGATGACTTGAATTTTATACTACAGACCTAAATGCCAGGCATCACGACAAAGTCAATTATCCTCAGAATTATGTCTCATAAGGTTAAGGTTCACGACAGTCAAGCCAAAGTCTCCTTCCTTGTTCAACCTCGTATTGTGGTCGCCACGTATGATTTCTGTATCATAGTGTGGGAAACAATCATATGCTGATTCGAAGTGTGCGTAGAATTACTCTTAGACTTTGTCGTCCTAACATCCATCGGAGCTAATCGCGCTAATTCCACCTGAACTCGGAATATGGATCGATAGAGGCATTGGATTTGTAAAAAATCTCACATTTCAGGAGCATTTCTGTAAAGCGTTGTCCTGTTTATGGAGAGTATGTTGCATACATTAGTTCATTGCGTACAGATATCCCCAGCTATCCAGCAGCAGGCTATGTGTCAACTTTGATTAAGTAGGAACGTGGATCATGGTGGCAGTCACCAGGCTGAATACACACTGGTACTTCACATTGTTTCTTGTCTCTCTAATTTCGATCTCTACTGTACGAAACCATGTAAAATGCATAACATGGATCTCAAATTGTATGGGGTGAACAGATAGCAATGATAGTTCTTCCAACTGTTATATTTCAGCAGGTGTTAAAGTTACCAATGGAATCCAGTTGTCAAAATATTCAGTAAAGTGTACCATTTGGCCGTGAGGTCAGTCGTTATCATGGCTTCAGTGTGCAGGCAATTCCAGGCAAGTCCAGATGGTATACCTCCCCTCCATCTGAAGAGGTGTTCTTCCATGCTGGCAAAACCACTGCGTAAGCTTTTTCATCAATCCTACTCTTTAGGACTGTTTCCGAGCAGATGGAAAACAGCATTTGGCCAGGCCGTCCATATAAAAGGCGAATCTTCTGCTCTATTCTTACAGACCCATCGCACATACGTCCCCTCTTACCAAGGTCATGGAAACGCTGATAAACCGCCAACTCATGAAATATCTCGAAACACGAAAAATGGCCGGCAGTACGATTTTCGTAGCAACAGGTCCACTGGTGATTTGATGGCATGTCTCACCGAAAAGTGGAACCAAAGCGTACATTAATCTGGCGAAAGCAAGATAGTTGTACTTGATATTTTTGTCATTTGATAGAGTTTCGCATCAGGCTCTATTGTCGAAAATACGTGATTTTGGTACCGACGACTCTCTTCTTCAATTGGTTAGAAATTACCTTTCGGAACGTTAAATTCAAGTTGTCTTGGACGGTTTCAAGTCTGATATCCACAAAATAAATGCTGGTGTGCCCCAGGGCTCCGTTCTGTCTCCGACATTCTTTTTAATTTTCATCAACGATCTCTTGTCTGCTACTTCTAATCCAATATATTCCTTTGCTGATGACAGTACTCTCTGCTTTTCATATTCGTTCCCGAACTCACGCCCCTGCTCTTTGGCTGTAGAACGGGAACGCCAGCGTATGTTAAGCTTATTAAATTCCGATATTAACAGCATAACCAATTTGGGAACTATCAACCGAGTGGAATTTAATGCTTCCAAAACACAATGTCTGCTGTCGTTAAAGTGAAATTTAAACACCCAGCCATTGTCCATGGATGGCACTTGCATCATCGAAATCGATAAACTTTCCATTCTCGGTGTGTCAAAGAAAACTTGCGTTGGAATGACCACATATTCGGTGTCGTCAAAAATGCTGCGAAATCTCTAGGTTTAATCAAGCGATGTAAGAAATATCACCCCTCTGATCTGGCCTCAATTTATAAGGCGTTTATCCGCCCGAAATTGGAGTACAATGCCCACATCTGATCTCGAACACCGACGTAAGGTCTTGTGTCTCACTCTGTTTTATCGCACCAGTGCTCCATAGAAATCGCCAGTAGCCTTCCGCCCTTTGAAACCTTTAACCGTAACACCCGTCTAGCTATGAATGCTCATCAGTATACCCTTAAGCCCACTTTTGCGTACTCTAAAATATCATGATTCGTTCCTAAGCCGTACAACTCGCTTATGGAATGCCCTGCCTAGCTCTTTATGTCCTGGTCATTATAACCTTCAAACATTTAAAACCAACGTTCACAGGTACCTCTTTTTCTATCCTCCCTGATTTTCCGTCACCAGCGCTGTGTGCAAGCGCTTAAGGGTACTTAGATCCATTGAGCGCGCGCAAATTATAAAAAAAAACAAAAAAAAAATTCGCCGCACGAGCATGAGTACACTCTTTTAGATCTTAAGTCACCAACCAGACAGAGATTAGCCACCGTAGCGGCCAGTATCGAAGAAGACACAGAAATGTCGAACAGCTGAATTGAGAATCGCCAGAGAGTCAACCCGACCTATTTTGCGGCTGGATTTGTGCCTACATCCGTATAAGATCGTGCTGCCGCAAGAAAGGAAGTAGTTCGACGATAGACAATGCCGTGAGTTCGCTAATCGGATTTTGGCCAAAAAATCGTCTTCCCGGACTAGGCCCATTATTGGCTCAGCGGCTATGTCAACATGCAGAATTGCCATTATAGCATAGCGGCATCATCAGACCTTATTTCTTTCGAAGAGAGGAAGGAGACACCGTTACCATCAATGGGTATAGAGAGATAGTAACCGACTTTCTGTTGTCAGAGTTCAACAGTATCGTTATATCCGAGCTGTGGTTCCAATAAGACGGCGCTACATGCCATACAAACGACACAACGCTCGAAGTTGTGAAGGAGAATTTTGACGACTGGCGAGCGAGCGTTCATCAATTGGACGCTGCGATCATGCTTTTTGACACCACTCGAATATTTTCCGTGGGGATACGTCAAATTCTTAGTCTACGCTAACAAGCCAATCACTTTGGATGAGCTAGACCGCTTGAAGCACTGCCAGCGAAGCAAAGGCGACCATTGAAATAATGTGATATTCCACACATAATGGCTTCAAAATAAAGCTAGAATCGATTTTATATCTTACACCGTTGTTGGCTTATTTTTTTTTTTTTTCTATCGCTCTTATCTGATCACCCTATAGTTGAGAGCAGAAATTCTAAATGTCTTTACTCCGACGAGCTTTGAAATCTGAATTAGGTTAGATGGTCTATGTTTGCTATGCTGAATGTACAGATAGCCTTGGTCCTACTGTCAATAGCAATGTAATCTTCTGATTTGGTTGCAAACTGGATCAATTCCTGTCTGTTTGGCTTACATATGTACACTTGCGGTCATAAAAACCGCACCACCTAGTGAGTTCTCAAAAAATGCCTAATTACATCAGATCGTAAGGGTTTTTTTCATACTAATGAAGGGTATTCCCCATAGCGGAGTTCGGCCTCGTATTCAGTGCAAAAAAATCAGTTTGAATTGAGTTGTGACGGTGAAAGTAAAAAAAAGTGACATGTCTGGTAAATATCATCAACTGACACGGGACGAAAAAGTTCAAATATTGACTTTAGTCGAAGAAGAGCTTGGCTATCGTGAGATTGCGGTTAAAATAGGATTCCGTCATTCAACTATCGTACAACTGATGAAGAAAAAAGAAAATTTGGATCCACTAGGGAGGAAAAAGGACTCGGGACGAAAACGTAAAACAACCCAGAAGACGGACAATGTATTACAGCGAATTAGCATGAAAGATGGCTTTAAAAGTGCTGTCCGTATAAGAGCAGAGCTGAGTGAATTTCATCAAGTTGATCTAAGTGCCGAAATCATACGCCGACGGCTACGGGAGATTGGTTTATATGGAAGACGACCAGCGAAAAAACCTCTCCTAACCACAAAAATGAAAAAAGCTCGCTTGACGTGGGCAAAAAAGTACGAAGATTAGACGCAGGATGATTGGCGATGTGTGATATGGTCCGATGAAAGTAAATTTAATTTGTTGTGTGCCGACAATTTGCCATACGTACGACGGTCAGCAGGTGAAAGGTTCAAGGACGAGTGCATAGTCCAAACAGTGAAGTTTCCTCAAAGCCAGATGGTTTGGGGATGTTTTTCTTTTTACGTTTTGGGCCCTTTGCACTTTGTTAATGGAACTATGAACGCTCAAAAGTATGGAGAAGTAGTAAGGGAGTTTTTGGTACCAGCAATTGAACAGCATCATTCGTATACTGACAAGTGCATTTTTCAAGATGATTCTGCACCTTGCCACAGCGCCAAATCCGTAAGTAAAGTGTTATAAATCAACTTCTAGATGTCTACTTTATAAATAATAAACAGACAAGTAACTAGAGTCTTTCAATAATTTTCAGCTCGAGACAACGTTTGATGACCTCGGAATTACCAGACTAGGCTGGCCAGTTAATTTGCCCGAATTAAACCCAATCGAACACTTGTGGCATGTAATGAAACGTAAGGTGGCTGAACATAAACCAGAGAGTAAAAAAAAGCTAAATGAAGTTCTGGAACATGTATGGAATACTGAAATTTCAAGGGATATTACTGAACTTCTAGTAAACTCGATGCCTTCTAGAATAAAAGCGGTTATAACCTCCAAAGGAGGAGCAACTCGGTATTGATAATTTTTTGGTAAAAGTGCCATATCTCAACATCTTATATACACATACATAAAAAATGTATCGTTTGATTTTGTTAACGAATGACTGTATTAAAGTATTTTAAAAAAATCAGAAAATTACATGGTTTTTCTTTCTTTGTTAATATCTTTTTTCAAACATTCAATAAACAGATGGAAATTAGATAGAAATTCTTATAAACTACTGCGGAGTACTCAACAAAAATTTCATTTCATTATAAAAATTATTATCGTAGTTATTAACAATTTTTCAATCATTTTGATATGGTGCGGTTTTTATGACCGCAAGTGTATGTTATGGACTAGGAATTATTGCCTGATACAAAACTCACTATGAAAATAGCGCAGTACGGAGATGTAAATGCCATCTACATACTTCCGATCCATTCCGGTACACTTTCTGAATGGCTCCTAAATTCTTTAATTCATTCACAAGGCCCTAACATTCCACGTCCGGATCCAATATACCTACCCAGTCCTTCTTTCGTTTGTTAATGTTCACTGTTTCGAATTGTTCACATTTGAAAAACCAGGAAATTACTGTCAAAAGTCATAATCGCTTTAAAACATGATAGAAGCAATTTTGCTGTTTCTAAATGTATCTATCACAGCGCCGTGTCATAAAAATAAAAAGCGCTTTAAGTCAAACATGAGAATTCCATTACCTACACTATTTTTAATTACAATTCGACTCCTCCATGGAATTTGGCTTGCCACCATCGCCACCAAATATGAGACACGGCATACCTACATCCGTATCCATATTCACATCCCCCAACTACGTCACAGACACATATTCACACTCGTGTCCTCGTACTCATCTCTCAAAAATAAGCAAACAACGAAGAAATGAAAATGGAAATAATAGTTCGTTGTGAACAAAAACAAAAAAAAAACAAAAAAAAAAAACAAAGAAAAAGGAAGTGTTTTTGTTGTATGCCGCCAAAATGTCTGGCACCAGAGAAAGTGTCGGAGCTCATTAGTACAATCAGCTAAACAATAATCTTTAGATCTGCCTGCCACTATACGAAACGAATGTCCCTATGTACGAGTGTACGAGTATTTTTTGTGTCGTCCTTTCATTTTTACAGAGCCATCTCCTAATGGCTGTTAGATATCTATCTACATATACAATACCTACTATCTGCACGAGTAGGATTTGGTCTACTTATGTACATTTGTATCTATTGTATGTTATATATGTGAGAGATTTAGTACACAACTATTTAATTGTTTTCCCAGTCCCATTTTCTCACTCAAGTCCACCGCCCGCCAGCTCACAGGCTTGTATCTTCATCAAAAGAAACAAACGCCTAGGAAAAGTGTCTAAAATTATTATACACCCTGCCCGGCGTCTCTGGAGGGGCTGCTATATACTCGTACTCGTATGTATGAATATTAGCGTCGGGATAAAAGCAATCTTAGGCCTCTAACAATCCAAGAGGCAAGCGGTTTTATTTCTTTTCTTCATAATGTAGGCGGCACCCGTCTCATCATCTTCCTTTCTATTTTTTTTTTTTTTTTTTAAACAAAAAATAAAGTGCGGATAGATGAGGGGAATAATTAACATAAAACAATTTTAAACACCAAATGACGACGTTTAAGAAAATGCTAGTCGCCTAGAATATCTTTTAGGAGAAGTGTAAATACCAAATGGCATACTATGGCCCCAAGTACGGTAGGCGCGGCGCTCTCTCTGGATTAAGGTCAGGATGTTATTTAAATTTTAAGTCAGAGTTTATGTTTCCTTGCATAAATGATTACGCCTCCGAGTTGCTGTTGAACGGCTTCTTAATGAGTGCAGATAGTAGCCACTAACATGGTACGAGTATGACTCCTGGAATGGAAAGTAGGATATACGAGTACTCATTTCTCAAATGTGCCACAATGAAACTAATGAAGCTGACCATCAAATATCTGACAAAGACCATAATCCCAAATCGAGATTGAATACAACTTATACGATTGATTTCGTGATTGACAGCCAGTGCTCGATTAAGAACTTACTCGTATCTATCTATCATGAGTGTATCAACTTTGACTGTTCTGGATTAAGTCAATAGGCGAGAGTAACTTCATCCCATCAATTACGAGTATCTCATCAGACATGATATTATCCCAACCATTTTCACTACTTTAACTTCCTGATTAAGTTTGTGTTGTGACAAATCCACTAGCACGTGGATGTTCTCTCATATCATAGCAAATATGTAAGGATACGTACGAGTATTTACCCTTATATTCACAGGGTTCTTTTGAATTTAAATCAAAGGATAATCACATAAAAGGGGACACAATATGTGGGTTCATAATTTTCCTACTATCTTATCTGCAAAAATGTCTAAAACAGAAGCAGAGACCTGGGAAAATGTTGATGAAGGCGAAATGTAAATCTGAAATACGAGTAGTTCCCCTTTAAAGAACGTTTAAATTTGTATCTATAATACTTGAAATAATTGAAGTGGGTTTTGGGTGAGCTTATTAACATAATTAGTGAGTGCTGTACAGAGTTCCATCTAATTGTTCAATCGGTGAAATGTGGAGCAAAAAACGAGCCAAATTCAGTCAAACCAATTTGCGGTTGGCGGTTAGCGGTTGCAGTACTTGTAAATATATCTGGCATTTTCGGTTAATCGTTTTTGGCATTTTTTTTTTTTGTAATTTATTTTACGTATGCTCCATTTAGGAGCTTAACGTATTCAACTATTCCTATCTAATGCCAATTTGTCGAATTGCCATTTATGTTTCTTGGCTCCACGCTCTATGCCAGTATATCCCCATATTTTTTTTTATAATTTGCATCGCAGTCAACCGTATTTACTATTATCCTGTCCACTATTTATGCTTTTGATTTGCCGCCAAAATTGTTGTCAGAAATAGTCCTTGGCCGCTAAATTTTATATTACAACGACATGCCCCTGACCGGCGTCCACCTGACCAAGCAAAGGGCCATAATTATGACTACACCTCAATTGTACATATTTCGAGGTAGCCACTGAATAGTGAACTCGTCCATCTGGACATGACTTTTTAAACTTGAAAGTACAAGTGTTGAAGCAAAGATTACAATTTGCTATGGTACACGTTAGTAGCCAGCCAGGTCGTACGAAGGCGGTCATTTAATGAAAAAGGTCTAGGCCAAAGTAATTTTCGACCATATTTCTGGGAGTTCAGAGTCTATCGAGGCAAGATGCTGCACTATTCAGACTACAATAGATGTCATATGAACTTCGCAATTCCACGAAGGAGCTGCACTATGTGTCTTCTGAAGGGATCCACAGCAAACAAGGCTCGGGGACCGGTAAAGACGAAATCATCGATTCACATAATCCTTTAGCTGAGGATAAGGTCTGGTAAGTCATTGTGGAGGAAGATCACAAGACTGGCGTGAAGTCGGAAGGCTCATTCCTAATGAATGAGCTTCTGGTATTACTAAGGGCAGCAAAGATAAGAATCATAAAGCAGACCCTACCAGTCCATCTCTGTGGCATCTGTGACTATGTACGTGGAGTCCTCGTCATCAGCTCCAGCAAGTGCAAATTAAAAAGTGGAGCACTCTGTAAATACAATCCATTTTCTCAGAGTCTGGCGTCATTAATTGCACCACAGACTCAACGTAATTTATCTCAGTCTACTCACATGTACAAATATTGTGTATTCACTTATGTACTGCTCTACTCTGAGCACCGAGCTTGTCGAGTTGTATAGGCTAAGAAAGGTCAATGAATCTCAAGAAGTTCTCCAAATGAGCGCTGAAATTAAAGACTGATCACCTCCTTTCCATCCCTTCTGACTCCCTTTCACTCCTTTTTCCTCTGGGCTGGATCAAGGTATTATATTACCCGCGCCGAAGATTAGACTGGCTGACGCCCCAATATCGAGATATAACTCAGTATTGGACGACTGCATCCGCCCACCTGGTGACCACCAGATTAGCTAGCCTTACCTATATGCAGTGGATCTCAGTATAGATGGACCACCCTTTCTCCAATATTCGTGGGATATCCAATGGGTAAAATCTCTAAAATAACAAAACCCGAGACCGGTTCTACTTTAATATCGGGCGGTAATACGGTAACTGCACCAACTAAAGGCAAGGCCCCTGCAATGTCGAGCGGAGGTACAACAACGCAAAGACTGATACTCACTTACTGAATTGTTGTGGGTTTGACCGCCTTAGACAATGCATTCAACTGTAATAAACTATGCAGAGTCAAAAGAACAGCATGTCTACGTATGCATAATTACAGCCTTACGGTCTACTCCCTCTGCGGCATTAGACATTCTGTTTCACTGGACACCCCTCGATATCTTCAACAGGCAAGTAGCTGCGACTGCAGTCATTCGCCTTAAAGCGACTAAACAGTGGACAAATTCTCAATACATTAGGAATACTCACAGAGAACATCGATTACACCATGCCTGAACTTTGGTTTGACAAAGACTTCCATGTAAGCTTCCCCTTTAGATCCTTCTGGGAGGAAGATGCTTTCATGGAGGACAAGTCAATCCATTTCAACGCAGATGGATATAAAACCGATAGCGGAATTGGTGGCAGTGTTTTCTCAGATTTGCTGAATCTAAGCCGCTATTTGCGTCTTCCAAATCACGGGAGCGTGTTCCAGACGAAAATCTTGGCGATTAAAAAAGCTCTGTCCTGGCTGAAGAAAAACTATTCTTTTCGGATAGCGAGCCAGCTGTCAAGTCCCTGGAGTCAGTCTCACTAAATTCAAAAACCGACCTCGAATGCCGATCATCTCTTATGGAGATGGCAGAGCAGTTCAACCTTCACATTTGCTGGGTGCCGGACCACAGAGACATTCCAGGGAATTGTAGGGCTGATGAGCTCGCCAAAATTGGCACCACTCTACCTATTCTACTAATAGACCTTAGATGGACTGTTGGACGAACATGTCTAGCGACTAAACAGATCTAGCCAAAGCCAGATCCTAATCGCTGTAAGAGTCTGATCCTTCTAAATAGGAAATATCTCAGCGCCATCATGGGTGTCATCACTGGACAATTGGAGCCTTTACAGATGATTTCTGTAGAAGCTGCATGGACGAGGAGGAAGAGGAGATAATCCTCCACCTCCTCTGTACATATCCAGCTCTCTCCCAAAGAAGAAAACATTACTTAGGAGCTTTCTTCCACAATAACTTAAATGATCTAAAAAATGTAGACGTAAACAGTCGCTTACGCTTCATCGTAAGCTCAAACTAATTCCATTAGTAAGAAGATCATAGATCCACGTGGCATCACAATTGAGACCAATAGGCTAAAGTGGGTTGGTGTTTCCAACAGCCATTCTTACCTACCTACCGTACCTACAAAAAACGCAGCGAGCCAAAATCCAAACCCTCAAGAAGTGGCAAGACTGCAGCAAGCCATGATATTACCACTTCCCCCACCCCTAGCAGTAGCAAGTTTGTGGCAGACCACGGTCTTCGTGCTGCTAAAAAAACTCCTCATTCAAAAGAGGAATTCAATTCTCAGCCGCGTCAGCAAGACCCCTCCAAGGCACTCTGCTCTAGACGCTGAAATGCTATACGCATAATCGAAAGGCTCGAATGCGAACTGTGAACATGAAAATAGAGTAGGCCAACAACATCCTTAAAGACTCCTCTTAGCGCCAGAAATCGTTGGAGGAAATCGTGCCGGTTACCAGAAGCCCCAAAATTGGGAACGTTAAAACTCCACCTGGGCCCCCAAATGTCACATCTCTGAGGTCTGTTAGCGAAGTCCTAAAAGACGCTATAACGATCGCTGTAATCGATGAAAAAGACGCCAATGTATCAATTGCACCTAAACGGTGGCAGTTGGTCAAGCTAAATCTTTCTGGCAACTTCTTGAACATAATGCGGGAAAACCCCGGACCACCTCCCATCACAATCGACGTTGTCTTATATCAAAGCCACATCAAACTTAACGCTTGCGACGACAAAAGATCTTTCGATCTTTACACAAAAGCTATACGTGGATTAGGAGTGATCTGGCCGCAAAACTTCATTTCGTAGCTATGGAGGATATTCCTAGCAACCCCAGAACTCGCGCCAGGATCCCACCCGAACTCTCCTCTCCAGAAAATATTCTGGAGATCATCAGGCTCAGTAACCCGACCTTTCCGACTCATGGACTGGAAGGTCGCGAAAATGGAGGAACTAAGAGACCCTTATAGATGCGCGTTAATCGTGATCAATATGGAATCCATTAACCCTCTAGCGAAGATCAAAGCCATGTTTCGGTGAATTTTCGAGCCTATAAAGAAAAGGGGTTACAAAAAGAATAAGCTGGATGGTGATAAGCAACCTCCTTCTCCCTTCTTCAACCGAAATTGCTAGTTCAGCCTCAGTTCCTGGAGCGTCGGTATCGTTTCCAATCCGAAGTGACAACTAAGTCAACGGTCTCCATCTCTAACACCCTCTCGGAAATGAAAACCAACGACGACTTAAAAATAGATCCTATACGATCAGATGATGAACTCTTGGACTCAAATTTAGAATCGGAGGACTCGAACAATACCGTGGTGGAGGCTCCTCTAGTAAATTCTAGCAATGATGCAATGATTTTTTCAGACTAAACTCCATCACTCCGAAAAGGCCTCGGCCGCACTCATCTTCCGTCTATCCAAAATCGCAGAAGACATCATCCTAATCCAGAAACCATGGATGGTTCGTGGACTTGAGACACCTGAGTACGTTCCGTTCTATACAAGAGACAAAGACAAGATTAGAACTTGTATATCACTGAAATGTGGCCTTAATGTATCCTTACATCCTAATGTCAGCAACTTCGACATAATGGGTGATAGACTGGAGATTGTCAAAAGCACCTTCTAGCCGCCGTCGGCATATCTTGGCCCTATCCCTGTGAGAACCTAGAAAGGGTGGTCTTGGAAGCTTGACTTAAGCGATCTAAGCAATATAGACGTTAACAGTCTCCTACGCTTCGCCAGGAGCTCAAACTGGTTCCAAGAGTCGAAATATCCCAGACTCACGGGGCATCACAGTGGGGCAATAGTTCTAAGTGGGTTGGTCTTTCCAACTGCCACTAACCTAACCTAACCTTTGGCATTGGTGAAAGTCCATAGAGAAGCAATTCCAGCTTCTAAGCCTCATCAAGATTCACAGGACAGTTAAAATCAGAATCCTCGGTTTAATCCAAAACCTACATTGGCATAACATCAGTTATGTAGTTGTTAGGAAGTTGTAAGGCTGCGAAAGGAAGGCTGCAGAAATCTTTCTAAGAACTGTTAACAAATGATTCCAAGTAGTTTGTTGAAAGATTCTTTATCAAACCACGCATACTAACTTACTGAGGTCGTGCTACAGTCTTGGGCCTCAACCAACAACAAGCTTCTCCAACTTGCCCGACCTCTCGCCAGCTGCTCCAGTGTCCTTCTACTTGCGTGCGCCACCTTAGATGCAGTCTTCCTCTGCAGAGTCATTCCTCGTGGTTAGAATCAAAGATTATTTGCCCTGTCCTTTCGCTGAATACGACTCGGCTATCTCAGACGTTAGATCTGTGGTCGCCTGATTAGAGCGATGTCCGTGTACAATTAACAAAGCGACCGTACGTTCATAGTTGAACCTTCTCCACTATTTCTCGTCAATACAAACGGGACCAGAAAACACACTCACTATCTTTCTTTCGAAACGGCTAAGTGCTTCTATTGTACATCCGCTTTCAACAAACTCCAAGACTCTGCGCCCTAGAACAGGGCTGGGATGATAAGCGCCTTGTATAAAATCATTTTGATCTTACGACGGAGGACTCTGGTACTCAAGAACCTACTCAGCCCTTCTTCGTCTGATTTCTGGGCTGATGTTATCGCTGAATATTTATTCAATGGCGGACTTTTCTGGCCTGTAACTGCACTGCTATGGACCAACCAGATTATTCATGAATGCTATGCTCCCATAATATGGCAGAAAAATTTACTTACGCTCCCAAAAGGTTGTCCTTTTTTGTGGATTGGACAAAGATCCTTCTGGCATGCTTTCCTCAGGCCATATTTTACAGGCGAGCTGGAGTATATTCCCAACTAGGCCAACCCCAGCTGCTTTAAATATCTCAGCGGGGAATTCGTCTTTTTATCAATATTCCGGACAACCATGACCCGATCAACAGAAAAATTACCAAGATGGAGGAGCTACCTTTGTACACTGATGCTCTCAAACTGAACATCGGCACGAGGCCTGAGGTTCCCAAGTGTCCGGCAGTAATCCTACCATCAAACGAGCACAATTCCATGTATGTAAGGCAGTGGTGAACTTTGGCCATGAGGCACCTACTTTATAATGCCAATCGCTTCTGCTAACATAACCTGACCAAATAGTGAAGTGTTTAACAAGGTTTCTCTAAATAGCATTTTTGCGCTGGATGGTTATATTCTTATCTCCTCCACAGCACAAATATGTTCTCATCCAATTCTGAGTTCCATTAAGGCACCAAAAGCCAACTTGCCGATGCCTAAAACAACATTGCAGGTGCTATATTTTTGGGTCAAAATAATTGGAAAAAAAATGTTTTTTACCCACCGCATTAAGGGAATTAAAGAAAATATTATTTACTTAGTCCAGACAGTCCTAAGTGTTAATAAAAGGCACCAAAAGATGTACCAATTCCCTGGGAAAACTACAAACACAAACCCTTTTATTGTCAGCCTGCAGTGCCTTCCATACCAACCAATTTAAGATTCCAGCCGAGCTACGAGTATGTTCACAATCAGTTAGCATAAAAAATCAGCCTGTCTTTTTTCTTTTTTTTTTTTAAAAAAATGTTCCTTTACGGTTCTAACCCAAATAGCTCCGGAGTTGAATACCCTTCATTCTGATTTTGTTGTTTTTTTTTTCTTTGTGATTTTCTCCGCTCATTTCTTTTTTCTTTCGTTTCATTTGTGCATTGTATTGGATTTTTCTCTTTGCCTACAATGAATTCTATTTTCCTTAAAAAACAGAAAAACGAAAAAAAAAAGAAAAAAACACAATTCCCTGAAGTTGAAGAGTCTAAGTTAAAAAATATAAAAAAAAAAACAGCAACGGAATAAAAGAGCAGAAAAAAAAAATGTATAAACGCTTGTTGTCGTGGTTTCTGTTCCAGCATTCTATAGGTAGCCTAATCGATTCAGACATTTAGGACTACACCAGCCTCCATTGTTTGCCGTTACCTGCATTCCTTTTATTAATATTCGAAACTATATACACGTTCGCGTTATATGATAAATTGCACGCCAACTATAAATGAGAACAGATATTTCGAAAAATTATAGCAAATATACAGGTAGAGGAAGCTTAAATTGTTGAAAATTGAATTAAAAAGGAAAAAACTTAATAAAGGATATAGGGCTCGAGGCTGGAGTTAGATCTTTGAAAAAAATAGCGAAGTTTTGGCACTTAGAGGGTCTTACAATACCGCTCATAGGACTTCGAATACAGAATGGAACAATCGTTGGTAAAAACTGTGAGAAATCACATCAGTTAACGGCTACTGATCACGAGTATTAATGTCAGTACACAAACCGGTATAGGCTTATGGTTACAGAGCACATTTAGATAATCTTCCATAACGACAGCTGGTAGCAGATTCCTTCCGCTTGGAAAAAATCGCTTTACAGAGGAGCATGTGAAACGTTCCAGGATAGCATTTGTTTGATAATGTTTGAAGAAGATTGGGGTACAAGTCTTCGTTGTGGTTAAAATTTTTCCGGTAACACAGCATCTTCAAACCCCAATACAGTTAGGAGACGTATTTTTAAAATTAAAACTTACGCAAAGAGAAAAAGAAAAATAAAATACCTAGAAGCTAGAAAGTTGAACGGGAAATAAATAAGAGACATGGCCCCGAATATGCTGCTTATCCATTTAAGGAACCCAACGAATCTACGGTATATTTTCAGTTTGCGACACCGGTCATCAACAAGAGTATATAGGGCGACCAGATAAGAACGATAGGAAAAAAAAATTTAAATAAATCAACAACAGCGTGAGAAATATGGTAAAATCGCTTCTGATTTATTTTGAAGCTATGTACATGCCGTTTTATGTTTTTTTTTTTTTTAATATGCCCGCGCTTAAGGGATTTAAGCACCCTTAAAATGTTTGCAGACCGCGCGAACGAAGGAAGATCAGGGAGGATGGAAAGAGAGGTATAGGTGAACGTTGGTTTTAAATGTTTGAAAGTTATAATGACCAGGAAATAAACAGCTAGGCAGGGCATTCCACTAGCGAGTTGTACGGCTTAGGAACGAATCACGAAATTTTAGAATACGTCTGACAGTGGGGTTGAGGATATACTGATGAGCATTTATAGCGAGACGGATGTTACGGTTAAAAGTTTGAATGGGCGGAATGCAACTAACGATTTCAATGGAGCACTGGTGGTGGAAATAGCGATAAAACGGAGTGAGACACGAGACATTACGATATTAGTATCACCTATGAGTTTTATCGCACGGTTTTGAATTCTATCTAGTAGGTGCAGAGATGTTTTAGGAGCACCTGACCAGATGTGGGCATTGCACCCCAATTTTGGACTGATGAACGCCTTATATATTGAGGCTTGATCAGAGGGGATGAAGTATTTCTTACTTCGCTTGAGGAAACCTAGACATTTCGCTGCATTTTTGACGACACCGAATATGCAGTCATTCCAACGGAAGTTGTCTTTGACACATATAACGAGAATGGAAAGTTTTACGGTTGCGACGATGCAAGTGCCATTCAGGTATGTACATCGATTTTCAAATTGTATCAGTAGTTTTCAATATGTCCACCTTTGGCACGAATAATGGCCTTGAGACGGCCAAAGAAAGCATCGCACGCTGGACGCAAGTGGCTCTGCGGTATTTTGGCCAATTCCTGGCGAAGTGCTTGTTTGAGGTGGTCCAAACTTTGGTATTTTTTTAGTGCCAACCTTCGCCTTCAAAATACCCTAGACAGAGAAATCCAACGGATTTGCATCCGGAGAATTTGCAATCCACTATGTCGAAAAAATGAAGTGTGGAATATTGTTTTTTAATCAATTTTGGTTGACGCGAGCTTTGTGAAACGGTGCCGAGTCTTGTTGAAATGTCCACGGTTTCCGATCAAAATGATTGTTTGCCCAGGGCTTCAATACTGCCTCTAAGACAGTGTCACGGTATACGATCGCATTAATTTTGACGCCACGGTCCAAAAATACGAGCGGAGAGCGACCATCGGCGGTTATGGCGGCCCAAACCATCACCATCGGTGCTGCCTGCTTTCTGGTGGCCGTCCGAAGGTGTAAATTTTCGAAGGACCTCTCTGGCAAGTAAACTCGGTTATTTTGTTTGTTGACATATTGGTCGATACCAAATGGCGACTCATCGGAAAAAACCAAATTCGGCAACTCATCACTTTCGTGATGAGCGTGGCAACTCCTTCGCTCTTTCGGCTCTAACTTTTTTCTGTGCGGTGTAAGATCGTGTGCTTCTTGGAACTTCAATGACTTGAGTCCGAGCTCATTTTTCAGTATGTGTTGCATCCGCTCCAATGATATGCTGAGCTCGCGAGCCATTTTTCTTCCACTTCGACGCGGATTTCGCTCAATTCGAGCCTTCACTTTCCGAACCATTTCTGCCGATGTTGCTGTTTTTTTATGACCACCTCCATGGCGTTTTGCAACGCTGCCAGTATCACGGTAACAAGCTATGGTTCGAGACACAAATGATTTATTCACGTTGAGGTGCTGGAGGGGTCTAACGATAGCTACTCGTGGTTTTCCAGCCAAATATAAAGCAATCACATTATCACGTTTGAATTCCATCGCGGATAAAAATTGTTGAACACAACTGAGACGCAAATCGTTTGAAAGGCTTGTAAATAATAAAATGATATGTAATGTGTCAAAATTTGAGCTCACTGTCATGAACTGTTTGGAAATTATAGCAGTCTGAAGTTGGTTGCAGTTCGAGTCATTCAGGGTGTATAATGGCTGGGTGTTTAAATTTCCCTTTAACGACAGCAGACAGCATTGTGTTTTGGAAGTATTAAATTCCACTCGGTTGATAGTTCCCCAATTGGTTATGCTGTTAATATGGAAATTTAATGAGCTTGACATACGCTGGCGTTCCCGTTTTACAGCCGAAGAGCAGGGGCGTGAGTCCGGGAACGAATATGAAAAGCAGAGGGTACTGTCATCAGCAAAGGAATATATTGGATTAGAAGTAGCAGACAAGAGATCGTTGATGAAAATTAAAAAGAGATTCGGAGACAGAACGGAGCCCTGGGGCACACCAGCATTTATTTTGTGAATACAAGACTTGAAGCCATCCAATACAACATGAATTGAACGTTCTGAAAGGTAATTTCTAATTCATTGAAAAGGGAGTCATCGCTCCCAAAAGCACGCATTTTCGACAAAAGAGCCTGATGCCAAACTCTGTCAAATGCCTTGGAAATATCAAGTGCAACTAACTTGCTTTTGTCAGATTGATGTTCGCTTTGGTTCGACTTTTCGGTGAGACATGCCATCAGATCACCAGTGGACCAGTTGCTACGAAAACCGTACTGCCGGTTCGGGATATTTCATGATCAGCGTTTCCATGACTGTGGAAAGGGACCTAATTGCAATGCGTCTGTAGTAGGAGAGAGAAGAAGATTCGCCTTTTCTTGGGACGGGCTGGACAAATGCTGTTTTGCATCTTCTCGGAAAGAGTCCTAAAGAGTAGGATTAATTAAAAAGCTTACGCAGTAGTTTTGTCAGTGAGGAAGAAGACCTCATCAGAAGAAGGGATGATACACCATCTGGACCAGCGGATTTATGCTACTACACGAGTGCGAAAGTGGATTTGCCCCTCGGAGGTTTGACGCACTCACGTGTCGGAGGCAAAGCACAATCTGGGAGTGTTGAGTTGTCCGCAAAGTATGCAGCAAGCAGATTGGCCTTGTTCGAAGAGCTGACAGCTGCAATGTCATTATAAATGAGCGTTGGGATGGAGGATAAGGCAGAAATTCTAATATTTTTGACTGTGTGGAATAGCAAAGTCCAATTTTTGATGACTCTGTCCAATATGTGAGGCCTTATTCCGGAAATAGGGTGTCGAATATAGGCCTCGAGCTCGTTCAAAGTGGTTGGTTTGTTAGCGAACACCAAGGACTTGACTTAGCATCAGAGAATATAATCGAGTGGTGTCAAATTGCGGTGCCTCCTTCCTCATTTCAAAGGAAATAAGGTACGATGATGCCGCCATGCCATAAACCGCACCAAGCAATCAGTCTTTGTGGATGCATTGATGCTTGGCCGAACATTTGTGGATTGTGTTCGCTCGAACAATGTCAATTTTGCTTGTTGACATAGCCGCTGAGCCAAAAACGAGCCTCATCCGAGAAGTTGATTTTTTGGCAAAAATTGGCGTTGTCTATGGTCGTTCGGCTTCATTTCTTGCATCAGCAGAATCTGACATGGATGTAGACCCAAATCCAAATGCAAAATAAGTCGGGTTGACTCTGTGACGATGCCCAATTCAGCTGAACGGCGCCGAATCGACATTTCTGGGTCTTTTTCGATACTGGCCGCCACGGCGCCTATATTGTCTTCATTTCGGGCCAACCTCTGTCTGGTTAGTGCCTTAAGATCCAAGAGAGTGTACTCACGCTCAAACTTTTCCACAATGCGACGAACTGCCTGCACACTGAAGCCATGATGACGACCGACCTCACGACGAAATCCACATCCGGAGTTTCGATAATTTTTTAATAATTTCCTCATGTTCGGCGATCGTAAAACGATGCACGATGAAATCATAAATCTTACTGAATATCTTGACAACTGGATGTCATTGGTAATTGGAAAAACTATTATTGCTATCTGGTCACCCGTTACAAGCATCAGTTGCTCATGAGGAGATAACAGAAAGGTTCAAATATCTGAAGGATGACAAAGACACGGGTTCTGATAAAATGCAAGTTAATTTCTATAAATACAAAGTGTTCCGGGTAATATCTCAAAAACTTTAAAGGGAGATTCCTTGACATATTTTGAGAGAAAAATCGTCCAAGTTGGCACAGCGATAAGTTGTTCGTTCTTACCATACGAAATAACTATTGGTAGACCTTCTTCTTTAGACAGCTGGGAACAGGTTGCCATCCCAATTGATAGTTGCAGTACCTGGTACCTCGTTTTGGAAGTCGACTTTTATAGTTTCTGCCCGCTCTTTTCCCTTTCCGGTACGAAATCTTTGAATAGAGAAGCTGCTTATGGGAAACTCGTCAGTGTTATGTCCAAGTGCTTCAATAGTTGCTCCAATAATAAACACAGAATTTCTCATACTTAAATGACACTTATCTAATGCTGCCACTAATTTTGGGGTGATGAAATTTTTCCTCGTTGGAGTTTTATTAGTACCGGACTGTGTGCTCTCAATCGGGAAGGGCAAATTTTCTTCGAAATCCATTATTTCAAAATCAGGAGATGAATTTTGTTGTAGTTCGTAAGATGATGTCGAAGGGGTTAAAGATGATAAATATTTAGCACGCTGCTTTTTCGGTAAGTTTTTTGTCCATTCCAGCTAAATGACTAGGTCAATCTGGCTCTCTCCGGTGCTGCAAAAAATCCTATCTTCATTTATCTTTATTAATAGAAGCCCATCGGCATGTGTAATATCAAACAAATTGTCAAAGTTTGTAATAAACTCTTGTCGACGCTGTTCAAACACGTCGTATGTTTGTTTGCATTTTTTTGGGAATCTCTCCAGACTTGATTTAAGGTAACTACCTTCTTAACACAGTTAGGTAAAGATTTAGTCGTTACACGTGCCCTTTCCCAGTAAATAATGCACTCACGAATATTAAGATTTGCGCTTTCATTGACACCTAAATTCACTTCACGAATATTATAAATAGAACAGAACCGCCAATACTTGTCCATTAGAGGGAAGTATTGAACCCTTAATTTGATGTTTTACGTCCCCTATTAAAAATATTCCCTTTTTAGCTCCACTGACATATTGACTGAACGAAAACAATGCGTTTACTAATGAATTAAACAAGCAATAACGAGCATATCGATATGTTAGCTCCCGCGCTCCTTAGTGTGTAAGTCAGGACGGGTTATTTACAATTGTTTTGACATCATTCAAACAAAATTAGATGGTATGCGTTGAAAAAAAAAGAACTTTAATTTATTTGGGACATCCACTGCGCATAAACAATTACAATAATACCAGATATCAGAAAGTAGAGCTGAACATCGTTGGATAAATTTGTTTTCTTTTTTTGGGGTAGTTTTTTTTAACCCTTGTTAATATTCAAACCAAATTTTACACGGTAACTATTCAAGGGTCAGTCTGACCCTCCTATAAAACAATGTATACATATTTTGTCAACAAATAGAAACATTCAATTAGAACACACTATTTATGAAAAATGATCACAGTTTGGACATACAATTATTGAGCAAGTATTGCATATTGGAATTTTACAAGATGTGCAAACTCTGTTCGTTTTGAGATCTTTTTTATAGGGGCAAATAGTGCCGCGCTTTCTTTTGGATGCAACATTAAACACAGCTGGAACAGATCTTTCAGGCATCGGTAGTTTGAACACTGTTAATGTTATCATACGTAATTGCCGGGTAACTTTTCATTGTAAATTCGCTGTCGAACAAGACTGAGAAGGTAGTTAGGTCGATTTTCTGACTTTCCACTGACTGCATCATACCATATATAACTTTACTATTTACGCCTGTGATATTTACCATTGCAGTAAATAACACCATAGCCCTGGCAACATAGAAGTTTGCACACTCTTGATCCAAGACGTCAACCCCTATTTTAGTATCATTGTAAAACGGGATCATCGCAGGCTTACTGTGTTGATCAGGAACTATCTCACTATCATGATGCTTGCTAGAAATGAGAACCACAGCTTTGGATTTTTTGGGAACATATTATGATGTCATTGTTATTTTAGCTGTAAAGCCAAGAAATTCTCTTGGAATCTCTTTCTTGTTTGACTTCATAGTCCCTACACATGTTAGTTTTCAGGACCACAGTTCATCGACTAATTCAATGAAGGAAACCAATTGTCGCCAGTGATATTCCAATTAGATCATTCAAGGTACCAAGCAAAGTACAAGTTGAGTTGGTAAAAGCTTGCCATTTTTAGCTCTTGGTCGGTCCGGTGTTTTGCCACAGTAAACTTCGGTGTTTACCGTGTAGTGGGTTTTGGCATCGATCAATATCACTATCTTCAGGCCGTATCTGGCAGGTTTTTTTGGCATACACATGCGAAAAGCACATTGCCCCCTAAAAGGTGCTAGCATCTCATCCAGGAGAATAGTTATTTTGGCAATGACTTATCCATCGAGAGAAAATGTCAGATATAGTTGCTAACTTGTTATCTTTCGCCCTTTCTCTTCACCTTTTAGCCTCATTGAATCTCAAGCAAGACATCAAAAATCTAAAACGGCAGAGAGTCGTTGTACAACAAAAAATGTCACGTTCAGTACCATCTGATGCACAAAGTGAAGATAAATTTTCATGATTCCATTTGAATAAGCCGGCCAAATAAAGCAGTAATATAAATCCTTGTAGTTCAGTAATAGTTGTTAAATTTATAAACCTTGGTCTCCATATAGTGCCAGTAAAGGAGTTCAGTCTTGGCATTTGTGTATAGAACGATAGTCTTAAATATGTGTTCGGCGATGAAGAGATCAAGTGCATCTGCAAGTGATATCTCTGGACCTAAAGTGGTTGCTGGTCCTTTACGTTTTTCCACTGATATAGATATAAAGATGTGAGCTGGAGTTCAACTTTGAGGTTGTTTAACCCGCTGCGCTGTAGAAAACTCAAGTGAATTTGGGGTCGGACAAATCCCTCCGTCTCTCTTGAATATCAGTTGAATTGTCGTGATCACTAAATATTTCTTCATCGCTTGAATCGTTATCACTGCAGTCAGCATCATTTAGTATACGCAAAAAAGCGTTTTCACTGTTATCAGCAGTAAAAGGTAAAGAAGAAGAAGTAGCAGTAGAAGGACCTGGTGTTGTGTCAGTATCCTCCTCATCAAAATCAAGCAAAGCATTCTCAATCCCTTCATCCATAAACAAAGAGCCAAAATGCAAAAAAAACAGCAAAAAACACGACAAAAACCTTTGCTATGATAGCATGTAAAAACCTCTTAAAATAATATTTTACACCAAAAAAAGGTTTTAAAATAGAACCAATAGCTTTCACTTACCGACATCGTTGCTATTCAATGGTCAACTTAACCCTGTCACTGCTGTTATGGCCCGAAATAAGCACAGAGCGGTTAAACACAATCACTACGCAAAGCGCGAGAATATTACTGAGAATACGAGGGCGGGGGACCAGGGTTGTATAAGAGTTATTGTTCGAAAATTTAGTTTCCAAAGTGACCCTGTTGGTCATATACGAGTAGACCCATGAGTAGTAACCAAGGGTTAAGCCTATTTTATAGGGGGTCAGAACTTAAAAGCAAACAATTCAACAAGTCTTGGATGGTTGTTATTCTGGAAGTTTGGCGTTCTACGTTTAGTCTAAAGGGCTTTATGTTTTTGTTTTAAGCCTCAGCCGCCTCTTCAGAAAACTCGCCTATAGTCAAGGGAACATCCTCCATAGCATCTGACCAGTGAATAAGTATCAAGAACAAATTCCGGAAGGTAATAGGATATGTGGCGACCAATCTACCTCTCTCCAAAGCAAAGTTCCTAAATTTAGACCTGTGGCTTTCAATATTTTATAGTAGCACATCTATCGATGTCTCGAGACCTGTTATCTCCGCAGAAACAAGCTTCACAAAACATTGCAATATAACTATAGAACCACGTCATAGCCGGCTAGTTTAAGTGGGAACCTTAAATCTGCCACCACTTTGTAAAGACGTTGAATATCATATTGTTCTCGAGATGATGAAAAGCATACCAACTTGAAGTGCATTAGCCATTTTCGTATGAGCGTGAAAATTTGATCTATCGTCGAAGTGCTGAATTGAGGACCATACTTGTAAAGGGTGAGCCAACACATGGTGTGGATGTTGGCTGTTAATTACTGACATTTACTGAATTCAATGTGGTTGATCTTTTTGACAGATGCCATACAATCTTTGGAGTCGTTTACCATGCAATGACGGATTTTTCTTATTCAATCTTATTTCCAAAATCGGTGATCTGTAAAAGTAGCATTTCGTAAAGCTCCTGAATTTTTCGGTCACATAATCGCCTTAGTGAGTGCGGAATTCGTGCAATGCTGCAGCGTTTTAAAGGTTCGTTATCGGGTTAAACTCTATATCAGCATGCTCGGCCAGCACGTACACGCCAAAACATCACTACTGGGAGCCAGATACTTTAATCCGTCGCTAAAGTCAACAATTATGCCTCACTTATGGACTTTACGGCGAATTTTAAAAGTTGATCTTCATTTTCACGCCTATAAAATCCAAATTACACAACAATTGACGCCCGTGGACTATCTACGACGTCGCCGATTTGTTAATTGAATGTTGGATCGCCAGGATAATTTGATCTTTTCCTATGAAGCCAATTTTTAGGTGGATTGGTACATAAATAAACAAAATTGTCGTTTCTGTGGACCGGAAAACCTATACTACGAGTAGATTCACGAAAAACCAATACATCCCAAAAAAGTCACTGTATGTTGCGGATTATGGGTTGGCAGGATCATTAGCCCGTACTTTTTCGAAGATGAAACTGAAGAGACTGTTACCGGATATTTTTTTTCACAAAATTGAATGGACTGGGTCTGGACAATCTCTTATTTCAATGGGATGGCGGCGGTAGCATAAGCAATCAATCAATCAATTTACTGCGTACAAAATTTGAAGATCGCATTATTTCGGTTAGAAGAGAAGTTGATTGACCTTTGGTCATGCGATTTGACACATTTAGACTTCTTCCTGTGGGGTTATGGGTATGGGTATGGTCAATTCCAATAACCCAGCGACAATTCAGGATCTCAGACATAACATCCAAACTGAAATTGCGGGAATTGACCCGCCTACTCTTCAAAAATTCATCGATAATTTTGACCTCCGTTGTCTATTTGCGCATAGTTCGTTCTGTCGGTGTCAGCGTACGCCAATAGAATGAGATTGGTTGCTCCTCTCCCTTTGGTACGTTATGCGTTAAAACCACACCTACTCCGTATGGAGAGGCGTCGCAAATCAATGAAACCGGCAACATTTCGTCATAGTTGATCAAGACATTTTCTTCTTAAAGCAGCTGCTCAAGTCTTTTAAAAGCCATCGCATGTTTGCTTTCCAATTTCCACGTCGCTTTCTGGTCAAGCAACCCATGCAATGGCTCGGCTTTGTTTTAAGGAATCCGTGGTAGAAATTAATGAGCCCCAGGAAAGTCTGCAATTGGTTTGTTCGGGAGTTCTTCTGATAGCATGAACCTTATCAGCTGATGGGCGAATTCCATGACAGTTTATCGTGTATCCGAGGAAAGTTACTGATCTTAGATCAAATTGACAACTGTTACTTCGTATTCAACGCCCAGCGTTGTCTTACCGTCGGAATACTTCTTCTAAAATCACTATCAGATGTGAAGAATTTTTCCCAATAAGGGAAATGTTGTCGAAATATAACGCGATGCCAGAAAATCCTCTATTCGTTTTTGAAAAATACCTGGCGCTGTCGAAATACCAAATGGCAGTCGTTTTACGCGGCATGCGCCTTTGTGTGTTATTAACGTGAGAATTTTTGAGGATTCGTCATCCACAGCCATCTGCTGATACTGTTGTGCCGAATTTTTCTCCCCGTGAGAAAGAAGTAATCGAAGGAGTCTGAAAACAGTGTGACGTAGTGCTTTATTTACAGTACATCGGTAGTTGCCATAAATTTGCACAGGGGCTTTTATCACAGGTATTATATAACATGCTAGTCTAGCTCCTCTTCGATAGACTGCCTTTCCGCGTAGGGGACTTTCCTTACTGGAAGCTTGCAAAGAAATGCAAACCTGGATCCATGACCGTTGGCAGATTATTATTCCAAATTTTGCTTGCGTTCGTCTCTGAAATCAACGTATAATTGGAGCCCATGTCAGCTTCCCATTTGACTTCCTTGATTATGGCTGATGGATGATGTTAACTTGCATTCGGCTTGGATGGACAGACCCTTTTAATATAGTCTATGCGACCACACCTGTTGCACTTTGCTGACCGAAAAGGACAGGTCGCTCTCAGATGCTTATTACCACAGCCGTAGCAGTTGAGTAGTTTTGAGTTGCATCAGATTTGCTATTGTCTGCACTTTCGAAATGTTATTTCATCACTCTGGTCTTGATGGAGTGTACATGCGCGGCTGATGCATTTTCCTGAATCACCAGTTGGTTCTTTGCCGCGGTCTCTGCTGAAATAGAGCTTATTGCAGACTATTATTTCGTAGCCCATAAAACAGTCGATCTTTTAGCATTTGATCTACCACATCTCCACTATAGTTGCAGTCTATGATTAAGCGACGAAGCACGTATTGACTAGCGCCGTTTGGACGAATTCCATGTGGCTGGGTATCCAATGTCAAATCGTTCTATGGATCCAACAGAAGCCATGTGTCTGATCCAATTAGTAACTCAATCTCCTTCGGTTGTTCGTACCATGGATCAGCTAACTTCAACCCCTGGATGTGTAGCCACTGATTGGATGTAACTTGTCGTGCTGGAAGTCTTGGTGTAATAACTGGCATTACTAGAGCATCTACCTCCAAGTTGACCTTTCCATCGTGAATTGATTGAACGATAAAGCGGCATGCTGCGATGATTTCTGTAGCATGACCGTTGATTCCATTGATCTTTGACTCATACTTGACCAATGGAACATTTAATTGACGGGCTAATTACGCTGTCACGAAGCATGATTGAGAACCTCGATAAATCAGAGCTCGTGCGAGTCTAACTTCTCCTCCAATGCATATGTTCACCATGGCTGTGGTTAGTTAAAACGTCCTATTACTATGACATGCGGTAGCGATTCGTGTTGCTGTTGAAGCTTCTTCACTGGATATTCTTCCTTTTACCGAAACTGCTGTACTCTCACCTTGAGGGAAATGAAGTAAGGAATTATGCTGTTGTGCGCATATTTTGCAACCCCTCTTCATCGCACATTCCCTTGCGCATGCAACTGCCCATCTCGCAGTTGAAACACAGTTTCGACCTTGGAACTACGTCCAAATGGTTCTTCGTCTTCATACTTAAAAATCTTTTGCAATTATACAATTGATGAGACTCGCTGCACACAACGCATTTTGACTCTGTGACTATAGTTAAATGGTTTTTTGTGGCTGTTACTCGTACTTACTCGTGTTCACGGTTGAATTCACGACTGCTTTCTAATCCTCTGAATCTAGCCTCGATGAAGTCAAAAAATTCGCTTAGTTTAGGAATTTCTGTTGAAGTTCCTCTAGATTGTCGATATGATTTCCTTGATTCAGAATCAAGTTTCGGACATAACAACTGAATCGCTAATGGATCCCAGGAGCTTACATCGGCCTCTAAATTTTTGATACCGTACAAGATTTCTCTTGACATATCCATGATCGTTTTCAAATCGAACGCATTTTCATGTCGAACTGAAACGAAGCAATTTTTGGATGTATTTGTTGACCAATGCTGTTGAATTTTGAAACCGGTTCATTAGCAATTGTTTGATGTCGCTGCCAAATGATTAACAATCCTTGCTGCTTCTCCTTTTAAATTTCCTTTTAAATATTGAATTCGTTCAACATCGCTTAAGGTTCCGTTCTGGTGAACTAATCGATCGAACAGTTCCCAAAATGATGTCAACTCTTCATACTTGCCGCTGAATGATGGAATGCTTATTGGTGGAAGTTTGATTTCCCGATGTGTTGCAGCTTGTGGAGTTACTGCCTCTGGTTGGTGTTGTCGTTGTTTTGCTTCCTTAATTTGGATGTAAGCATCTTGATACATTTGCTCCAGCTCAATGAATCCATTGTTGGAGACATACTCCTGCTCGTAATCGGCTTCTTCCAATGAGGACATGATCTCCTCATTCATTGTCACCAGCTTTGACCAGTATTCTCTAATCTGATCCAATTTGAATGCTAGGTAAACTGTATTCTGAGTGAACTCCAAGTTCTCAATAATTCGTAGAAAATTGTTCTGAATCACATTAAACTTTTTAAATTTTGCTGGGCACTTATTGATGTTAGTTGGCTCTTTAGTTCTTTTTGTGTCGGATGTTGATTCTTGACTTACTTCACTTTGATTTGGACTTCGATTTACAGGTGATAACCGTGAAGCCTGTATGCCTGCATCGCTTGGTAATGGCATTGGCGCTGGTTGCGTGTTTTTCCTGATTACCTCCAATTTTGCGTTGAAAGCACCCATAATATCTAGATACCTCGTTTAAAATTGGCTGAAATACTTTCTCACAAAGTACTCATGCTGCGGATTTGTCTTTCGTAGATCTTCCAAATATCCGTTATTTATTTGGAAGTTGATCCCTACGAAATACTTCACTGAGTATCGAGGTTCTCCATCTTTCTTGAAATTAGTCCATAATCGATGCACTTCTTCCGTGATTCTCGTCTGGTTCAACGCAATGTCTTCGACTTCACTCATTTTTGTGTGTTGGTCTAGTGCCAATATTTACAAATCACTTTTCTCTGTTCCGGCTAATACGGCTCGAAGGACCATGTAAATTCTACAATACTATTTAGAATTTTTATATTTTTACTTAGTAAAAGGCTTGGTTCGATTAAATACAATAAAAAGACTGAGACAAGTAACTTTATTTCAACCTAATTTATACAAAAATTTTGCTAGCCTAAGCAATAAAAACGAAGCGACAAAGTGCAAGTTAAAAGAATACCAAAACAAATGTTGACACATAAAAACACAAATATTGTTAACCTAAGCAATAAATGCGAATAATGAAGGAAAATAACTATTTTATGTTGATATCATCAACACCATGGTTCGGGTATTATTTGATGAACTGGTAGAACCTGTATTCTCTTCTGATTTCACCTTATAACTCGTCTTTTCTGACTTATCCATATCGTTTTGTTCAGTGTAGAAAGGCTGCCAAAACTTGTAATAAAATGTACACCAAATGAAAGGTTACTCTAATAAGATAGTCCCACCCTCGTCGCCAGTATTATGTTCAACACTTATAACCAAAACTTTATTAATTCAAGTGATAATTCTTACAACTAATTACAATATACTTTAGTTAATGAAGAGTGATAACAAAAGAGAAGTTCTTCTGCTGGCGGAAATTTCTAGCTGAATGGAGGGAAGACAAAAGTGCTATCCATTTTTCACTGACAACTAGTGGCTGTTATTTATGACATCTAATGAAATGACAGAGTTCAGACACTACAGGTATCAAGGTCGATGGGATAAATACAGGGGGCATCATACCAGAGTGTCTTAAGAACACTCATGCAAAGAAGTCCCAAAAAAGAAAAATTTTTTCATTACAACAATAAAGTAAAATAAATAGTTAAACAATTATAAAATTCGTATTATTTAGGTATACGCTATATCACAAAAACACCACGTACATAGTATAGAAAAAATATAAATAAAGCTATTGGGTCTACAAGTAAGTTTCCAGCGTTTTTTTCCAAAATTTGAAATTTTATTATGAAAACATAGTTGCAATGCTTTATTCAAAGTATCGTCCATCGGAAGCTAAAACTTTCCCCCATCTTTCTGGCAATTTATGAATTCCGGACCAAAAAAATTTCTCATCTTTCGAGCCCAAGAACGTATCGAGCCAATTTTTGATTTCCTCTACTGAGCTGAAGCGTATTCCCGTAAGAGCGTTCTGCATCGAACGAAACAAGTGATAGTCAGATGGTGCCAAGTCTGGACTGTAAGGCGGGTGAGGCAGAATTTCCCATCCACTATTTCCCAAATGGTTTTTCACCGAAACCGCAACATGTGGCCGAGCGTTGTCGTGATGAAAAATGACGGACTCATGCCTGGTCTCATATTCTGGCCGTTTTTCTTTTAATGTCCGCTTCAAACGAATTAGTTGGGTTCGATATAATAGTCCTTTGATGGTTTCACCACTCGGAAGCAGTTCGTAGTATACGACACCTTTTTGATCCCACCATATGCAGAGCATGACCTTCTTCACGTGAATATTTCGTTTCGGCGTCGATTGGGCGGGCTCGCCGGGCTTTGTATACGATTTTCTGCCTTTAGGATTATCATAATAAATCCATTTCTCATCACCAGTGACAATACGATGCAAAAATGATTTATTTTTATACCGCTGCAGTAACATTTCGGACATGCAAAATCGCCGTTCGACGTCTCTTGGCTTCAATTCGTACGGCACCCAGTTTCCAACCTTTTGAATGAATCTCAGTGCTTTTAGGCGCAGGGAAACGGCTTGTTGCGTGACGCCCAATGATGCAGCAAGTTCTTCTTGAATCTGACACGGATCCTCATCCAGTAAAGCGTCCAATTCCTCGGCTTTCTGGGGCGATCTTTGTCTTCAACTTCAAAATCACCACTTTTGAACCGTTTGAACCACTCGCGGCACGTCGATTCACCAATACATTCCGCCCCATAAGTTTCCGAAAGCAAACGATAGGCCTCGGCCACACTTTTCTCCATATTAAAGAATAAAAGCAGCGCTTCCCGCAAATGACATTTATTTGGCTGGAAACTTGCCATGATTTTGCTCGATAAAATGTACGACACCGATGGAACTGCTCAAATATAACGCTGAAAAGTTTTTGACAGATACAAAACCTACAAATAAAACACATGGGGTCTGACATTTCTGCCCGGGATCCACTGGTGGCGCCATCTCTGACAAACGCTTGAAACTTACTTGTAGACCCAATAGAATCTAGATAACTAGCAAATTAGAAAAAAACTTTAGCCTTGCCGACACTAAAACCATTGAAGACCTGTGTAATGAACGCTGATTATTCAGAGAAAAGGTGCGTATTTGTATGTATGCAAAAATATTAAACCTGCAATAAATGTGTCTCTATAAGACCTCAATTCGTAATAAGCGGAAACAAATAACTCCCCATTAATTTGGGTAAAGTGTTGGATAACTGCCCTGGAATTAAGGAAAAAATAAAAGTTCACGGTATTGTCATCCTTAGATCCAGTTAAAGGTAATCGATTTTTCATTTAATCTCCATGATAACCCTTGCGAATGCAATATCCCCAATAACGAAGCAATTTCTTCTTCGCATTATTTCCAGCATTCTGTTGAATTCGAGTGTACTTACGCGTTTGCGATTTTCTGATCATTTAGTTTTATTATATTGACTGCAGTGGTTGCTTAAGTACTGCGATGAAATCCGCAAAAGATTGGTTAATACAACTTTGAACACTTTATTTCTTAATGAATTTTATTGATTTTTTCAAAAATGATTTCAAAACGATTAAACTCAACCATGAAGCTTTAAAAGACCATTTTCGACAATGATGAGTTCTATAATAATAATGGCGTGACTGCTCCTGTTGATGTCATCACGAAAAAAGTGTATTAAAACTCCCGAAGTCGAGTACAAAGGTTTTGGTTGAACAAAGTCAATGCAACAGACACATTTAAAAAAGCAAGGAGCATTACCATACAACACAAAATTGAGACACATACGGTTTCAAGGTGGTGTGTCCCAAGGGTGGTAGTAATTTTTGGTCAAACCTCGAAAACATTAGAAATTCTTACACATTCCCGACCCCAAAATCAACTTGTAGTGCCGATTCCGACAGCGGCTCTTTGGACAAAGCAAATCGACTTCCTGCGCACTTCGAAGACAGCACAATGCTTCCGGACTGTGCAATGTCTCCAACTCGCACTGAGCATTCATTTACACAATTTCACCTTAGCATTCCTGCAGTATTGTAGCAGTAGCTCTTACGGACTTTAATGTATGTAGAACAAAGTGGTCCAAGTGGTATATCCCCCTTTCTTCTAAAGAGGTATTTTTCTATGCAGGCAAAAGCATAAAAGAACGCTTTCTATCAGTTCAAACTTTTAGTTCTAAAAAAGCTGTATCTTCATCAGCATAGAGCAGCAGTTTCCCAAATCCATCAAAACTCCACCTAAGCCCATAATGAGACAGATGTTGAGCAGTGTTCTTACCAAATCTGTTGAACAGGCATGGCATACCCTGACAAGGAAAACTTTAGATCAAATTGGAGAGAGACTCGAATCCCTACAAATCTGATTCGGATTTCGAAGAATGCCCCCTAAAGGGACTTTGCGAAAACATCAAAAAACACTGTCAAACCAGCAGGCTGACCAGAGTAGAAATTCTCAATCACATGCTCATCAAAGGTTGCTTTCTAGAAAATCTGAACCAGCTCACAAGCTGCCACTATCACCTGAACTGAAAGTGAGCATTTGTCGTGGCGTCGGTTGTGGTGACGGACAAGGCTATTAAATACGCTGCTACTTTGTTAGTTTCAAGTCGCTTGGTGCCAATTGCATTTCTTCATATGCACTGTTGGACTCGCAAAACATCCCGACAAGCAGAATAGATCATTCAACTTAGACGTTGATTGTCACTACTTCTGCCCGTCTCGAAAAGTGACGTAAGGATAACAATATCTACGCGTAGATCCAACAAAGTTTCTGGACCTAATGTATTCACAGCTGCTGAAGTGATTTTGAGGAGTGCATACACTAACTCATTTCTCAGATCTGTTCAGCAGAGTGTATGCCTAATGAATAAAATCTCAGCATAGTTTGCCGGATCCACCAAAAAGGCAGAGCCGTTCAACTACGCCAACTATAGAGGTATAAGACTGCTCAACATTCCATGCAAGTTTAGTTCCATGTTGTCTGAAACCTTTCGTCAGCAACCAGATTGACCCTTATCTTTCAGTCCAGTCTTTCAGTTCCTGGTCCACAATTGACCAAATTTTCAAACTCCGGCAGATCAAGAAGTCCAAATCCATACACACATGACCACGGCATTTATAGAGAGCAATTTCTAGTTTTGACATCCCCGCCAAGATGGTCTTTCTTTGCAGAATGACCATTGAGAACGCTCGCAGCTTTGTCAAAGCAGGTAACGACTTATCCGAGATCTTTGATGTCAAAAAAGGTTTTAGACAAGGAAACGCGTTGTCATGTGGCTTCTTTAACATTATACTTGAAAGAATTGTGCGGAACTCACAATCGAACACTGGAGGCGCAATCTTTCAAAAGTCTGGACATAATTGGGAGAGCTCAGCGGGCTGTAGCCGGTGCGTTTGCTAGGATTGAAATGGGTTTAAATGTAATGAGGGCAAAATCAAGAAAGGACACACAATATCGACGAATTGGAGAGAACGTCACAGTCGACAGCTATAATTTGGACGTACTCGTAGTAAGGCACTTTGCCTGCCTTGACTCTGCTAAAAATTCCACACACAATACCTCAGCAGAAATAAAACGAAGATTCACTCTTGCCACTCGCTGTTTCTTTGGGCTAAGGTGGCAATTAAGTAGCAAGGCCCTATCCCGAACAATTAAGAAGGCTCCATATTAGGCCTTGAACATCCCAGTCCCCCATTATGCCACTGAAACTAGACTCAGTCGAGAGTGAATGAAGATTTCTTCACAAAATATTCGGTCCCGTTTGAGTTGATAGGTTTTGTAGGAGAGGATACGAGCTGTACAGCGACATCGATCTAGATAGAAAACTCTGCATCAGTCGCCTGAGATGGCTAGGACATGTAGATCGAATGGACACCAATGCTCTGACCCGCAGAGTCTTCGAATCTAACCCGGAGGGATAACGCAGTAGAGGAAGACCTTACGAGTACCTTAGGTGACGCGGGCAAGTAGAAGGGGATTGCAAGGGGATTTGGAAGGCGCAACTGAAGGCAGTGAGCTAAGTGATCGGGCTAACTGAATGGCCTTGTTAGTTGAGTCCCAGATTCACTCCGAACTATAGCGCGACCAAAATAAGTAAGTATGGCATCTGATATCGGGCAGATAACAAACCCAAATTGGTGGATTACAGCAAAGCTGGTTACCATAATCGCACTTTCGGATGCTGGCTGCGGCTAATACTTGATGGCGGTGTTGAAGGCCACGTTCTTTCTTCACTCTTTTCTTGCATTCTGATCCACTCTCTACCAAAAAGTATTATCAGTGTTAACGCCTACGCTTAGGCACATGCAGGTAATGTAGCTTTAATGTATGTCGCATCATGGCTAATGTCTGCTTGATTTTTGCCGCAGGAAGCTCTAGACGTTATCGACAATTAGTCCATTTCCAATCAATCCTCTCAACTGAGGATATTGCTTCGACGGATAGGAGGTTTGACTTATCTATCGTTGACTTCTGAAGTGAGCTTTTATCTTCTGAATTAGTTAAGGTCAATTGGATTAAGCATTCCCACGAATATGTCACTTCCGCTTTCACTATTCTCAAGGCAGCTCACAATAAAATTTTTCACTTAAAAAGAAGGGGGCCGTTTATAACTTGATTCCGATCTAAGGAACATCGCGTTTAACATGACTCTGCTCTGGTATCGGTACTCTGGTTGCTGTGGGTATAAGAAATCAACTTTCACTGTTGACTGTGTCGGCGTTAGTCAGTAATTAGCCGCGAAAGCAATGTAGATGTTCTCAGAACCCATCTTGAATGCTGGAACCTTTGTGGAGGATGACAACCTCAGATTTCACTTCCAGTTAGTCAAGCTTGTGGCTGTCCTCTTAGCAGAGATATACATAATCCTAATGGCAATAAACTTTGTTGCGCGAAACGGAATGAAGGGACGGATTATATGCGTCATTTGCAGTAGCTACACTGCGCTTGAGGACTTAGTGAGCTCTCTCTACACTTTCAAGCTGATTCGAGGATTGTATGCTTTTCCGAAAGCAAGAGGCTGAATTCAATGAGTCTTTTGTGTGTCCGAGATCATGAAGAGGTCGCGTAAAATGATTTGATCAATAAACTTGCTCAAAATAACATACTTCAAAACCTTGAGACATGCCATTGAAAGTTGGATCTTTTGTGAGCACAACTTTTGGTAGGATGACATCCAGAGTTGCAGGCCAACCAAGTCATTGTTATTCGATGTCTCTTAGGAAATCAGCGCACTTTTGGCAGTTTGTAACAGAAGCAATCCCCAATATTTCAGTAAAAGACAGAAAACTCTTAAAATAAACATCAAAGAAGGAAAATGGACTAGTTTTTTGCCTGAATGCTGGGTTCTATCGCAGATAATTGCGCTCAATTTCCTCAAGTCCTCAAAGGTGGGCATCAGTCGTGTTTGGGCTAGCCTGGTCTCTAAATATAGAACATTTACCCGCGTGAATTTAGAGTACAGTATTCATATCTAGTCTGGCACCCTGAATATATCCTTGCACTTGATAGTTTAGATTGAACATTGACCGATTAGATTCATTCATATATCAGCATGGACGTAACGTCTCTTACCTCCCCATATTTATCACTACTTTCATCACCAGTTCTTACACCCTAATATTCCATAATCGCCTATGCAGTTCACTGTTAAGGTCAGCTTCGGACGTAACGTTAAAATGTATGATTATCTCTTGAACATGACGAATGGACTATGAATACTGCCATAATTGTTTTATAACTTCGAATCATGTGGTTGCCCCTGCTGTGCATTCTACGTTCGTTTCAACGCCATCTATCTCTCGGATCTCTGTATATTGAACACTTCCTTCAGACTAATGAAAATGGTGTCTGGATTTCTAGCAGTTTCCGATGTTTTTTTACCCCAAACAATGCCTTGCTGACTTGTAAATTAATAATAATCTACCCATCAGCAATCGTTTCAGTTTTTCGTGACGATTTGCCTTATTCAGTGTTTTGTCTTTCGCAATATCGACCTTTTTAACATAAACATCGGTTGTTTTGTGAAACAAGTGAAAATGATCAATTCACAGAGAACTGTCTCTTTAGACCCTATTGTTGCCTTTCTAGAGCAAGCCTCCATCTGGACTAGAAGCAATTTCTCCACAACAAAAATTTCGCCTCGGGGCCTTACCAGAAAAATGACTGTTCTCCTTCGTATTATAATTGTGCACAATCTGGCTGCCATATAGACCTATCCGGCCATGAATTCGATAAATAGGTGGCGCATCGATCTGGATTTCTTTGATTACCCACGTAGAAATTCTAGGATATTTTGAATATTTGATCAATTCTGGACTTGCTCGAGCTGTAAGGGGCCATTTAGACCGTTAGCAAACGGTTCCAGCCGTTCCAACAATGTAATAGACAAGATCTTTTACGCGATGTTAAGAGGAATGACGTCTCCATAGCTTGCACGATATAGAGGATCCTCTTTCGTATGATTCGGGCAAACGATGTTGGGTTCCGTTCGGCAGGCATAATTCCACGACCAAATTTTGGAAATAAGTCAGTGTAGGGTCACTACAAAATCATCTCCTGCTGCCGTGAATAGCTTGTTAGGTAGCCCAACCGGTCCGGTATCGTTTACATACGTAAGTTTAGATACTGGTTGACTGGATGGAATTTTTGGCTTTCGCCTCAGTTAAATGAGTCGTTCTGCCTAGCAGAGGAGTTTGGGGTGTTCCTGGAGTTAGACCTCTTCATTTTCACGATGGCTCATTTCTCATGTAATTTCTGGCGATGATGTTTTCTCCAATTTTGCTGCAGAAGACGCCAGCTAATCTCGTTCTTTAAGTCAGCGCCGCTGCATAACTTTGACTTCAGTTCAAAATTGGCCCGAACCTCAACCAATGAACCGCCCCACCTAGCACATTGAGTTGGTTAATATCCCTTCCACTTTCGGATCATCCGAGTAACAGCGTAAGTAATGATGTGCTCTAAGTGTCCAGATTACGTAATTATTGTTTTCGGACGAAGGCTATCCGAAGAATTTTGCTCATTTTCGATGGAGAGCTACTTGGCAATTAAAAGGAGCATTTCGTTCAGCTCTAAACCCTATATTTTCTATGCGAATGGCATCCAAATAGAATACTATAGGGCCTAACAGATATCTGAGTCCATATCTGGGACTTTTGCTCGATGGTCAAAGAAGAAGTCTATCGAGGCTTACATAAATGGTGCAAAACCGTCAAAACAAAACTTGACAATCAGTGCAAAGCTTTCATAGAATTTTAGTGAACGGACAAGGATCCACTAAACATACAAAACTTCCATGACTTGGTTCTGCTGCCCAAATGCAGTCATTTTATCTCAAGATTCATTTGTAATTCGTGATGATAATAGAATGTCCGTCTTTTTCTTATTTTTTCCTAATTAATCTGTCTTTGACAAAAGCAAGACAATTGCTTTTGTTTTTTTTTTGTATTTCCTTTCAAAGGAAGAGGATAAAGTAAAAGTTTTGATTAAAGTGTTAGAATGCACTTACCTGCGCTGACACCATCCCTTCTTTCAATCGCCTCAAATCCGTATGACTCCATGCGCTTGTTGACCAAGGAAGGATTTCTCGTAGGTCGCCGCCAAAACGAAAGTCTCTTAATTGATTCTTCAGAAACTTTCTGATATTCCATGGCAGGTCGTTGTGTCTGTAGGTAGGCAAAGATAGAAAAATTATTTCCCAGTGTTACATAGAAAAAGAAAGTTACTCAGAAACGAAGAAAAAAAAAAAAAACAAAAACACAACTCAAAAGGGTTCATAAGGAAGAAAAATTCAAAACTTCCTTCCCCTTCACCAGACATTCGCTTTCTTAATTAGAATTTAACAAAGGTGTAGCCATATTCTGCGTATCTAAGTACAGTTCCTAATTAAGAATCCATAAATAAATATTTTCTAGCGAAAGCTCGAAGGATGTTTGTGAAATAAATAATCCAAAAAAATTAACTAATCTGTATAAGGATTTTTTTTTATTCAATGAAAAAATGATTCTGGACTTACCCATCGATTAAAGGCACTTCTTTCAGCACTTTTTTCACTCTCTGCATCCGATAATCGAAGTCGTTCGCTGTGCATAGTATGACCGGAAGTACTAATGGAAAGTAGACAAAAGTCAAGCAATTTAAGCCGCAAAGCACGAAGCCTTTATGGTGCTTCCGCGATTTCATTTCCCTTCAAAAGTGACACCGTCACATTGAGACCTTAAAAGAAATCGACAAAAAAAAAAATTATTCAATTGATAAAAAGCACTCTTCCTGATTAAGAATAGAGTTCAACTCCTTGAATTAAATTAGAGGAATTTTAGATAGAAAAGAAGAAGGTATACGAAGGCTTGCTTAAATAGTTCCTTTCTCTCTCTCAAACAAAAAAAAAAGGAGAAAGAGCAAACGAAAGAAAGAATGAAATGAAAATGGAATCAGGAAAATTAAATTGTTGGCAAAAAAGAAAAACTAGTGTCAACACAAAGTGGGTAGTTTCCTTGTTAAACTCGGAGGAGAATTAACTGTACCAATAGAGGAGAGCCAAAGCCTTTGGCAGGACAATGTTAGAGGATACTACTATTGACACTTATTTATTTTCCATTTAAAAAGGATTAGCCACTATACTAATAGCGAGTGAGTATTTGTACGATAATAATTTTTTTGAGAAAGCTATTAGGACACTCGCTGTATTATGTCGCAGATTTTAAGAAAATACAATTTAAATTAACAATGCGCATTACGTATAATATTTCAGAAAAGGAATAAGTTGCAACTACATGTATTTCCTAGCGTTCGATAACATCTTACGAGGCGGTACTGGGGCTTAACAAACATACCTTTCCAGGCAACAAGAGCCTGGAACTGATCCGGTTACCATCACCGAGGTAAGGTCTTACTTCACTGCATTGAGTCCTGGAGATTTAACAAACATACCTCTTTCGCCAACTAGATCCCAAGCTAGCTGATCCAGTTATCCTCACTGAGTTGCCATTGCGTGTGCCACGACTTGAGCGGTAAAGAAGCTGTCAGAGTTAGAGAAATGTTTTTCCGTCCTTCACGACCAACCCAACAGAGGAAAACCGAAAAAAGTTTAAATGAGCCAGGAATGACTGCAGCATCTTTCTTAAGTGTGTAAATTTCCAACACGACCAAAAACTGAGTCAGAAAACACTACAATGTCCCAAAGGCAGTAAAACTTGTTGGTCGTTTGTCAAAAAAATCAGAAATTCTGCCTTATCCTCCATCCCAACGCTCATTTATTATGATATTCCGGCTGTCAGCTCTTTGGACAAGGCCAATCTGCTTGCCGCACACTTTGCGGTTAGCTCAACACTCCCAGATTCTGCTTTGTCCCTGCCTACACTTGAGTGCATCGAATCTTCAATGGGACGAATCCACTTTTGCGGATATACATAAATCCGCTGGTCCAGACGATATAACTCCCCTTCTTCTGAAGAGGTGTTCTTCCACGCTGGCAAAACTACTACGTAAGCTTTTTCATCAATCCTACTCTTTAGGACGCTTTCCGAGGAGATGGAAAACAGCATCTGTGCAGCACGTCCAAAAAAAGTCGAACCTTCATCGCTCTTCTCCTACAGACCCATTGTACTTACGTCCCTTCCCTCCAAGGTCATGGAAACGCTGACAAACCGTCAGCTCATGAAATACAACGAAACACGAAAACTTCTTAATGTTCAGCAGTATGATTTTTGTAGCAACAGATCCACTGGTGATCTGATGGCATGTCGCACCGAAAAGTGGAACCAAAGCGTACATCAATCTGGCGAAAGCATGATAGTTGCACTAGATATTTCTAAGGCATTTGACAGAGTTTGTCATCCGGCTCTTTTGTCGAAAATGCCTGCTTTTGGAATCGATGACTCCCTTCTTCAATGGAATAGAAATTATCTTTTGGAACATTCAATTCAAGTTGTCTTGGATGGCTTCAAGTCTGATATTCAAAAAATAAATGCTGGTGTGCCCCAGGGCTCCGTTCTGTCACCGACACTCTTTTTAATTTTCATCAACGATCTTTTGTCTGCTACTTCAAATCCAATATATTCCTTTGCTAACGACAGTACTCTTGCTCTTCGGCTGTAGAACGGGAACAGCAGCGTATGTTAAGCTCATTAAATTCCGATATCAACATCATAACCAATTGGGGAACTATCAACGGAGGGAAATTTAATACTTCCAAAAAACAATGCTGTCTGCTGTCGTTAAAGGGAAATTCAAACACCCAGCCACTATCGACGGATGGCACTTGCATCGTCAAAACCGATGAACTTTCCATTCTCGGTATGTGTATCAGTGACAACTTACGTTGGAATGACCACATACTCAAGCCATGTAAAAAATATTTTACCCCCGCCCAAAATGGGAGTGCAATGCCCACATATGGTCAGGTGCGCCTAAAACATCTCTGCACCTGCTAGATAGAATTGAGAACCCTCCGATAAAACTCATTGATTCTACTGATATTAGAACACCGACGTAATGTCTCCTGTCTTTTATCACCAGTGCTCCATTGAAATCGCCAGTAGCATTCCGTCTATACAAACTTTCAACCGTAACACCTGTCTCGCTATGAATGCTCATCAGTATACCCCCAAGTGCACTTTCGGACGTACTCTAAAATATCGTGATTCGTTCCTAAGCCGAACATCTCGCTTATGGAATGCCCTGCATAGCTCTTTATTTCCTAGTCATTATAACCTTCAAACATTTAAAACCAACGTTCACTGGTACCTCTCTTTCCATCCTCACTGATTTTCCCTCACCCGCGCTGTGTCATGATAAATATTTAAAATCTAAGATACGTTCAAAGTTCCCTACCCTTTCCAAGAAGAGCTCCTGAAAAATCCTCGTCTGAGCCCTACCGATCCAGTTCATTGCCACCCTCATTTGCTGCGTTCTTTTTGTGATTCAATGAATTCTCACTCCTAACTCCATTCTCGAGCTAGCTTGGAGGTGGTGAGCCGGCTTCGATTAGTTATGGAGGCATCGGTGAAGATCCAGCTTCATATCCTTCCTGACTCAAGCCAAAGCCAGTTCTAAATACAGGGAAATTCGATTTCGTAATTCCCAGAGTAACCGGTGGTCTGATCTGATTTCGCTAAATTAGATCTTAACAATACCGGTGTCAAACTTAAGATTCATGGATATTATAAGGAAGGATATTAATTCATGCGTCTAAACCAGAGCCAACCAAGCCACAAAAAACTGTCAAGCAGCCGCAAGAAACCGTTCTTTAGGGACTTGACATACCTACGAGTATGTGAAAGCTTATTCTACCAAACAACCAACTCATAGGATATCATGGTTTTTTCCATGCTCGCTCACGGACCAAGTCTTGCTAAAAGCAGCTCTATATTGTCGGTAAGCCTACAGCTTAATTGGACAATTTCAAACATGTTTAGTTCAAAAGGTTTGGTATCCTGGATGACACCCATATATAGCTGTAGCACCTGCTCATGCGTGATCTCAAACATTAGAACTATCGACCAACTTGCACCAAAACCGCCTTCGAGCAACCCGAAGTGTTTCTTACTTCAGTCCGTCGTCAAAAGTTGTCCAAAGTACCTTAAATGTCGATGTATCTGATCAGCGATGAATGATCTACCATATATCCTTCTGTAGTAAAACTGGAATCCTAAGGGACTTAAAGTCCTCAAAGAACTCGAGAGTGCGCCACATACAAGGTGGGGCAAAAGTAATGCCGTAATGTGAATGTGCCATAATTTTTGCAGACAGAGCGTTTCCCGATAATAAGCAATAGAGCCATACATACCTGAAGAGCGCGGAATTCTTGTTACTGCTTATTTGACCAATTTCCACGTAGCGTGAATTTCGCCATTACACTATGTGCGCGAACAATTAAACGCTTGGCTGAGCGTCTCGTCCAAACTTGGTCCATTAGAGATGTCGCAAGGCGCGGCGGGTCCCGTGTTTCTCGTTCGACAGAGAATATCAATGCTGTCCGAGAGAGTCCACAAGCATCGACGAGACAACGATGCACATAATTTGGCAGCAGTAGACGTTCGTTGCGTTGAATTTTGGTAAAAGACCTGAAGATGTTCCTTTATAAAGTGCAACGCCTGCTGACCGTATCCAAAATTATAACGAACGACGATAAACCACTTAAGTGGTTATGTGAATAAACAAAATTTGCGCTTCTTTGCCACGGACGTAGAGCAACTGCTTCAAAGTGACTGCCTGTTGCGGCATTTGCAGTGAAAAAGAAGTTTTCCTACTAACCGCTACTGGTGAGGGCTAAAGGCAGATGTTAAATGAGTTTTTGTTGCCGTAAGTTACTGAGTGGGGTCTCGAGCATTGTTGATTCTAGCAGGGCGGAGTAACCGCTCACACAGCTCGGGCAACGATGAAGACTTTGAACAACCAATCTCCCGTACCGGGGAGTTGAACTGCCCGGCCAGATCTGATGGCGCCAAACTTCTTCCTTGGGGCTTTTTAAAACCTCGGGTCTACCACAACAAACCGCAAGCCTTGCAAGTCTTGAAAGCCAACATTGAAGAAAAACCCACGAATTTGGGCCAGATGATTTGCGTGCAACAATTCAAAAATGTGCATCAACTCAGGAGGTCGTCATTGGAACGATATCATATTTTCAACTTAATGTCATCAGTTCTACGTCTTCAGATAAACTTTTCCCGAAAACAGAGTCCAATTCCTTTCAGTCCTAACGAAATGTCAGCCAATTCACTTTATGACATTACATTTGCCCCAGTTTGTAATCATACAAGCAACGTCGGGTTGTATTACTTAGCTCACTTTCAAATCAATTAGCGCTCTAGGTTCACTGACAGCTTCAGTCTTTTTGGAATTCCAAATGAGTTCTGTTTAGAAGTTTGTTGGTTGCCTTACATAGATCTGCAGATCCCCATCTGCGTTTCTTCGTGTAATGGGCGATCTGCAGAAGTTTTTCCTAGAAGGTTTTGGACAGCTTGCTGAATCTTTTGTCTCGTTCAGAGCTTAGGCGGAATTTTGAAGGATTTCGAAGTATCTCCTAAAGATTGAGACTCTGCATTTGATGTAGCTATGGCTTGACTATGGCTATAGCTTCCATCAATGACGTTGCCTAATAAAAAGCAGGGCATAGCCAAATACTAGTCTTATCGTAATGGTTTTCAGATGACGCCACCGAAGGTTGCTACGATTTGATCAGTTACAAGTTGCCGGTGATAGATCTTGTTGGCGGCAGGACCACCGGTAGTCCCTTCCAGGACTTAAATCACGGTACCATGGGAGTCAGGAACCCCCCGGATCTCGGTCCGGGCCTGACTTGTTAGAGGTCGGCCCCCTTGTGGGAGCGTCATGGTAGCTGTGGCTTAAACCCAAAATCGCGGGAAGGGTCTTCCTGTTAGGTTGACCTAAATTTGAGGTTGAGGTTTAGGTTGACGGAGTCGACCAATACCAAGGGTGGAACTTGTGCCTCCAAGACAAGTTCCACTTTGTATCCTACGTATCCTTGCCCCCATGGATGAATGCGCATCCCGTGGACTTAAGTCTACACGACAGGCGTCTAACGTTAAAATGCAAGACTCAATGTACTTTTCATTGGAGCTCTCGCTCTATTATCAAGGCTTCTTCTATCAGTGAAATTTTCGAATAAAAAGCGAGGATAGAGCAAATACTGGTCTTATCGTAAGGATTTTCTGAATTTAACATCTCTGAAAGTTGTTACGATTTTACCAATTACAAGCTGCCGGTCATAGATCCTGTTGGTGGTAGGATCACTGGTAGTCCATATGAGGACTTACAACTCGGTGCCATAGGAGTCTGTGCTCCCCGAACATTGGTCCAGATCTGCGTGGAAGGAGGTAGGAGGTGGGAGCCCTTTTCCGAGTGTGTTAAAAAACCAAAAAAATTTAGCA
The DNA here is from genome assembly GCA_963966105.1 of Volucella zonaria. Lineage (NCBI taxonomy): Eukaryota > Metazoa > Arthropoda > Insecta > Diptera > Syrphidae > Volucella > Volucella zonaria. The sequence continues at coordinate 12,382,867 of OZ014530.1, forward strand.
AATACTACAGGGCACCATGATCCTGCGATTGGCGGAGGTTTTGGGTAGGCCTCACCCTTAACCAAAGGGGAAGTTTAGCCTACACGATGACTTCAAGTTGGCACTGGTCTGAATGAGCTTTCACCAAGAATAGAGATTATTCTTCGTCGTACATTAGGGTGGTGATTGACACACTTCAATAACGATGAGCGTAGGTGCTCCGTGGAATGAGACCATACGGCAGGTGGCCACGTAAAACCTTAGAGACGTACTTACAGATGTACTTTTCATCAAGCAAGCTTCTTAGCATATCTGCTAGGGAACGTTAAGTTGATTTTGCTTAATTTTTTACAGAACTAAACACTCAAGAGGATACAACTACTCTTAAAAGGCGGAAAGGAAAGATGTTTGTTCTCAGTGGCTATTTCGCCCCATGCGTGGCTTCCACTTGCTGCCTTCCTGGAACATTTGCTGCATTACTTATTTAAGTGGCATTATAGTCCAGGGTAAACCTGGGCCTTGACCAACAGCCCTCTAAAGCTAGCAAGATCTCTTGCCAGGTGTTTCCACTTATGGCGTTAAATTGGTAGACCGTCAAAAATAACACGTAGCATCTTTCTCTCGAAATGGCCAAGTGCTTCTTCATTCACTTTCCACAAGGTTCACGCCTTTCTGCTTAGAGCAGGACCAGAGTAATAAGCGTCTTGTATAAAGCCAGTTAGGGCTGTGTTATTCAACTGTCTCCTATGCACAAAAAAACAGCACTTGGCAAGATTAATTCTGCGTCCGATTTCTGTGCGGATGTCATTGCTACTTGTAACTCCGAAGCCAAGGAAGGCGAAGTCTCCATAGTCTGCATAACCTGACAAGTTTGGTAGATATGTACAAACTAGATATAGAGATGAACTCTATGCATGCTGTCATATGTGGCTTTGAAGTCGACAAATAAATGGTGAGTGGCGATCTAAAACTCCCAACTATTTTTCAAGAACTGCCTTAGTGTGAATATCTGATCGGTGGTGGACATTCTTGGCTTGAAACCGCCTCTATATGGACCACCTTCTCGGAAAGTTCCATCCAGAATGTTAAAAGAGCGTCTGGCTCTGATCGCAATACACATATATCATTAGGCCGCTTGACGAGTGATTGATTATCCGCATTTTGCCGAATCATCCCATCGCATTCCTTGGGTTGGGATAATATTTGCTTATTCGAGTCTAAGGCCTCTGCAAGTTATTCGGCACAAAGTGGTATGTTAGGGTTCTAAGATTGCAACGAAAGCCGAGAATTTGTTGTCTTTGAACTGTTTCCTTTTTGCCATCGTTCGACTAAACGGTCAGATGCCAGTACCTTCACGGGGGTAATGAGACAATGTTTGAACATAACCATGGAGCTCGCTTTCGACATGGGCTCCGAATACGTCGAAGTAGCTCTAGAAGGGAGTGCCCACCAAGTAGGTCCAACTGACTTTAGTCGTCTACGTTGCCGCGCTGTTAACTCGTATATAGGATAACTCTGCCGCGGTCTTAATGAACATTCACCCCACTTTCTCATCTGCAGGTGTCTGGTGGTGGGTACCCTACCTTCAGTCAGAGGTACTAGGCTCCCAGGTTTCATTCCATGGAAAGGAGAATAAGATTTGTTGGGCAGAGGCTTAAGTGTTGACGCTTTTATCTTCATAAAACAGGTTTAATTGCTACTGCTCCTAAAGGTGGTCAAAGCATTAGTATCGCAACATTTATTAAGTCTCATCTTAGAGTTGTTTAAATGTCGAATGAGTCTCGCTGCTGCCTTTGTTGGGAATCATAGGGAATGAAAGCGGATTCAATATGTCATTCTCCATTCATCTTATAGCCTATGACAGCAGCAATTAACTGTAGGATTGCCCAAGCTAGAGTGCTAAGGCTGCATACCGCACAATATGCAAAGCTCGGATCTTACAATCCTATAAATTCTTAAAAATTATATAAAGCCACAGATGCATTCTTTGCACCCCCATGATTCATGTAGGAATATTTTGTGAGGTTTCGTGTTTCTCCAGCAAAGTTTCGTATATAAGGACGCAGTAGCAGGAATGTAGAAAGCCTAAACCCGCGTTTTGCGTTTTCAATAGAACGAATTAATTTTTATACGCCTTCTACTTGTCCGTATTTCAAAGTCTCCGCTCCAGGATGTTGATTTCAATAAGACTCACAGAGAAGATATTTGGAATTCAATAATAACTTGTTTAGTTTGCACCGGTGGCCCATTGGCTATTTTAATTTAAATTGAGCTAGCTATGCTTTATGTAAATATCTTATCACAATAGCTCAAGGATATTTGTGCACAGCAGCTGATATATTTCGGCGTTCAACGCTGAAGGAGATTCACAAATTCCTGGCAAATTGAACTGATGGCTGTTCAAAAGTCTTTGGCTGATCTCAACTGTCACAGCATTAGATTGACTTATACCCTCACAATCAATGAAATCACAAAGGTCTTAGTCTGTCTCTCTAGATAGAAAAAAACAACTCTGGGTGTGTCTCCTAAGAAGCAAAGTTTAACTGCTGCGTTTGGAGGAAAATAAAAAAAAAACTCGTTACATTTTAATTGCATCCTATCCGAATGAGTTTTTCACTGCTTTTGCTCATCTAAAATAACGACTTCTCACCGTTAAGTCTTTTATTTGAAACATAGCACGTCAACTATAACAATTCAGGTGCACCATTTATTTCTCCGAATAGCATAGAGAGAGAGAGAAAGGAGAACATAAAAAGCGAACAATTACACAGTAACTACCTTGGAGAAATTCATGATCCCCATTTAATCTTGTTTCGCACAACTACATAGATAAAAGCAACAAAACTATCCCCCCTGAGACTTGAATCCATCTCATCCATTCAGTCTTTGCCATCAGAGTTCTATCTCTTAAACATCAGAGGCCACCTTTATCCTTCTTCTTCCTTCTGTATTCCTATGTTTCCACATACATTTGCGGCCATAAATTTTTCCTTTAACTAACGTATTTAAATTTAAAAAAATAAAATAAAAAACATAAACGTACAGTGGAAACAGGGGGGGGGGGGGGGGGAAGGGGCTTAATCACACTTTAGCAACCTGTCAAAAGAAACCACTGCAATGCGCTGCAATACATATGTCATGTCGTATCTTTCACAGATACTCCCCATGTGGCATGCTCATCTTTAAATGAAGAAAATGCCAACTCAAGCATATGTCCACAGGAATCGAGGCGTGAAGGGACGACATAAATCCCGACGATGAGCGCAAATTCTTGCATTTGCTGTTTTATGAGTGTATCCTTGCTTTTTATTTGACTTTGTCCTAAGAATGTGAGTCCTGTTTGAACACAAACACATACTCGTACATATGGATAGGATTATTGTTAGCTGGATTTGGTTGTCCCGCTTCTGTTTTTAACCGACCGACGATGAATTAAAATTCAAGTGAGCAAGTTCCCAGCTATCATTTCGTATTAGTTGAGAACTCTCTTCCACACACACACACATACGGACTTCTTGATTTAATCCAACACAATGCCCTCAGATCTATCTTGTATCTTCTGCTGAAGTTTGTATACGAATAATAAAATGCGCTACCATTTATCTATGACAAGAAAATAAGTTTTATCTTTTCCTTTTCTTCTAAATGTGTGCTGTATGCACATTGCCTGCAGGACTCAAGCTCTTGTATGGAGGGTTTTGTTTTGTTTTTTTGTTTTTTTTTTTTTGTAAATTGCATATTATACCAAAATTGAAGTTGGATAAAATTCTAATTAATAGAATCCCTCTCTATTTGCACAATTTCCAGGCAGGAGACGGAAAACGGAAGTACACACATATAATAGAAAATATTCTGACGAAAGGCGCACACATTCTTCTCGAATGGCAACGACGAGTACTCGCGTACAAGTATCCTTGTATGGATGCGCTCATCTCAGTTGCACTTTTATTTATGGAAACAACAAAAAAAAAAAAAAACAAAGTCAAGTCAAGTCAAGAGATACGAGTGCAGATACAAATAGAGAGGAGAACCCTTGAGGGATCTTTTTAATGAAAATAAAAACTATTCCCCCGCTGGCTTTTTCCGGGACTGATTAATTATCACATAAATTATATTAACACATACATCAGAACTTTTCCGGAGGGTGTTCCATATGCGTCGAGAGAGAGAGGGGGGGGGGGGGGTTGAAATTTATACGCATTTACTCGTAAGTATGAACCTGGAGCGGATACCGAGCTCAATGAGCTTTCAAGGAAAGGTGAACTAACACACATGCCCACTGAAGGTGGGACGTACGGGCGGAAAATGCGCATGAGGCTAATTAAACTTAAATGTTAAAAAGTTCTTCTCCATTCTTATTGTGGTTAATTGTTTGCCTACGATATGTGGTGGTGTGTATCTATTTCTAAGCAAAACGCTTTGCGATTCCACTTTAAGCTATCAATTCAAATGCAATTCCTAGTTTACAACAAGGAAGGCAGTGAAATAATTAAGCGGCATTTGGCCCTCCAGCTAAGATGGATTGTACCGTCAGGACTACCTCCTACTCTACTACCACTTGCTTAATTAAGTTTAGAATACACATCGGATATAAACCCACTTATATGGGCTTATAATGCGTCTTAAGAAATCGGGATCAGGATCCAAATCAGAATTCACTTGCAGGAAGAATTTTAATGACCTCAACGAAATTATACACGACAACTGCTTCTGACTACTTAAATTTGACACATTTCATAGTACGAAGTAGCGCCAGTAGCAAGTTCTACTCTGTCGGTAAAGTGGGAGTTTTGTATCGAACTTGTATAGGGTGTTTTTTTTAGAGGTATACAAATTCAATACGAAATAAAATACTTGAAGCTAATGTTAATGTCTATCGTATTAGCTTTTTTTAATAGATAATCTTATGCCATTATACATGATATTAAAAATTAAGCGAAATCGTGAAGTTCAACTTTCGACAACTTTATCGAGCAACTGCGGCCGTATATCTGCAATACCACGGCTAATGTTGACTTCCAAATCGTCCAACTTCTCTGGTTTGTCGGCATAGACTAGTGACTGCACATACCCTCAAAGATGGTAATCTAAAAGTGTGAGATCACATGGTAGTGGCGGCCAGTTCACAGGTCCATTACGCGAATTTATGCGCTCAATAAATGCTTCCAGCAATAAATTGATGGTGTCGCGCGTCTTGTGGTATGTTGCGCCATCTTGTTGAAACCAAAGCTCTGTTACGTCAACGTCATTCAACTGAGAAGTCAGAAATCATGTTTCCATAGCGCTCTCCATTGACGGTAACGTTTTGGCCGGTATCGGCCCAAAGAATTATGGGCCGAGCACACCAAACAGTGAGTTTTAATGGTTGTAAGGGCGTCTCGACAAAAGCTTCTAGGTTTTCTCCACTCCAATTTCGGCAATTTTGCTTCTTTACGTATCCATTTAACCAAAACTGTACCTCATCGGAGAACAAAATTCTGCGTTGAAAATGAGGATCACGCGGAATCATGTTTTCGGCCCATTCACCCAACCTAGGACGCGTATAATGGTCACGCAGTTTCAACTCTTGCACAAGCTGGATCTTATAAGCTTTTAAGACGAGGCCTTTCAGTAAAATCTTCCACAAAGCAGATGGGCATAGCTCCATTTGCTATACAGTATGCCGAATCGGTTTATTTGGATTCTCCTAAACACTGCCCTCCACAACACAATAACTTCTTCTGTTCGCATTGTTTGTCGTCTTTTTTTTATAATTTGCGCGCGCTCAAGGGACTACATACCCTTAAAATGTTTGCATACAGCGCGGGCGAAGGAAAACCAGGGAGGTCGGAAAGAGAGGTACCGGTGTACGTTGGTTTTAAATGTTTGAAGGTTATAATGAATAGGAAATAGAGAGCTCGGTAGGGCATTAAACAAACGAGTTATTCGGCTTAGGAACAAATCACTATATTTCGGAGTACGTCGGAAAGTGGGCTTGAGGGTATACTGATGAGCATTCATAGCGAGACGGGTGTTACGGTTAGAAGTTTCAAGGGGCGGAATGCAACTGGCGATTTCTATAGACCACTGGTGGAGGAAATAGCGATAAAACAGATATGAGACAGACATGAGACATTACGTCTGTGTTCGAGGATGTCAATTATTTGTGATATTGGTATCCCCTATGAGTTTTATCGCACGGTTTTGAATCACATCTTGACATTTCGCTGCATTTTTGACTACATCGAATATGTGGTCAATCCAACGTAAGTTGTCATTGACACACATACCGAGAATTGAAAGTTTATCGGTTTCGACGATGCAAGTGCCATCCACGCAAAATGGCTGTTAGTGGTTCCCCAATTGGTTATGCTGCTAATATCAGAATTCTATGAGCTTAACATACGCTGCCGTTCCCGTTCTACAGTCGAAGAGCAGGGACATAAGTCCGGGAACGAATATGAAAAGCAGAGAGTGCTATCGTCAGCAAAAGAATATATTGGATTAGAGGTAGCAGACAAGAGATCGTTAATGAATATTAAAAGGACTGTCGGGGACAGAACGGAGCCCTGGGGCACGCCAGCATTTATTTTTTGAATATCAGACTTGAATTGAACGTTCCATTGAAGAAGGGATGCGTATTATCCACTAGAGTATTTCAGTATTTCAGTATTTTTATTGCAGTAAAACAACGACATTTGTAATAGACCATTCAAATCTTTAAGCCATGAATGTGATACAATTAATAAGTGATTTAAGATTAAACTAAAATTATAATTCTTTCTCAATAAAGTAAACTTTAAAATATTGACATCTGATTGAAAGAGGAAAAAATAAAAATAAAAATTTATAAGCTTTCTTGAACAATTAAAATAAAATATTTGTAAGGTGTGGAATTTATATTCAGTATTCCTTCTAGTTTTCTGCTATATGTCGAAAGAGAGTTTCACTAAAGCTATTTGTATTGTAGAGTCGCGAATGGGGGAATGAAAAACTGTCGTTCGGTAACTTGATAAGCAACACGAGGTACAATTAAATTTAAAGATCTAATTGAATGCGAAAATCTTAGTTTATCATATAAGTATTGGGGCTGTTGGTTGATTATAATCCTGTGTAGATATTTGATTTTGCAGTAGTCAAAATATCGGTCAAGTGTGCAACCAAGAATATTTTTGGTATAAGCCGACACATGTGCAAAACGATTTAGGCCGTATACGTATCGCACAACATTGTAAAAAGCACCTGGCAAAGGTGCCGCACAGTGTGATAATGCGCTCATTTAGCGGGATTACATTTATAACGCTTAGATTTAAATGTTTTTGTGAAATGTTTTTTACTTACTTTTATGAGAATTGTTTATAGAATGAAATGTAATAAGTTTTGTAAACATATCTATAACAGTTGTGATGAAAAAAAAACATACAACAGCCATAATTTGCATTTTATTACTCAGTCGGTGTATTTAACAATTGTAGAACTTCGTGCTCAATTAATGTTTTTTTTGTTTTTGGAATGCATCGAAGACTTACCAAAAATGGATCTGAGAATACTAGCAACCTATTAAGAAGGTCAGTATTTTCCTGGTAAACAGCTCCCTAAATTTTCGATTTTCCTTGTTTCTAGCTTCTTGAGCTTCCTCGGAAAGTTGTCCAATTGTGACAAGTAGAAATTATTTGTTTCCCGTGAAATAATACCTTATGTACACTTACTGGCATACAAAACCAGCCACACTTTCTGATATATAGCCATCTCGTTTCTCTTGCAAATGTTTCGAAGGAATCTATGTCAATTGGAAACCCAGACCCAATCGCTTCTAAAATTATGTGAAATTTTTTTAATAATTTTCCTATCTATCCCTGTTATTTCATCAGTTTTTTTCTCATCTCTGAAAAATCTTCTCGCCGTGTTACCATCATTCGTATTGCTTGACTGTTGAGTTGGCATAACCCAGTTTCCGCTCTAAATCTATCCCGAATCAACTTTTTTCTTGCTTTAACCTTTTCTTTACTTTCTTGGTCTCTAACCTGCCAAACTTTAACATCCAGTCTATAAGCGATATTTAGGATACATTCCATAAATCTGATCCAAGAGTGAAGGGACATAGCCCATAGGATATTGCTTGTTGGTCCACTTGCTTTTCTGAATTGTTCATTTCAGATGGTTTTGCTGTGCAAATGTAACAGGTTTGTGACGAAGAAGTTATAGGTGATAAAGCAGTACATATTTTGCCGTCGATCATGGTAAGTAAGAAAATTGGTATTATTTATCTCAACTGGCTGTAACATTTTAATTTGTTCTTGTATTAAATCTACTTTCTACTTGATCAATTCTGTCATTTCTTTTGCAAAGTACAATTTAATAGGCCGGCAGAATCTTGTGGATGATGGAGCTGGATTTTGCAAACCACTTTTTTATTTTCTTCCTGTAAGAAATATAGCTGAATTGGCACCATGGAAATACTAAAGAGGTTTTCATCGAAATGATGACCTGATGAACCCCCATTTTATGAGCAGCAACAATTCTATAAGCCCAGTTTTAAAATCCGAAACAGAATCTAAAACATCTTTTTGAGCTAAGCATAAACGTTCAATGCTATGATTTACCAAGCTTTGTAAGCCGCATTCAGCAGAAGATTCACTCACAGTTCTGCTATCGGGATAGCATTTTGCCTCAGCCTCTTTAATTTTGTGGTACGAAGGTAGTAGATTTGGAACATTTATATTAATTTTTTGACGTATTATATCGTACTGATGAGTGGATAGCTGTGCGTCTGTTATCATTGCTAATGCATCATCTGCAGATATTGGCAAAAAGTCAGATGTATGTGTTTCCAGTGTTTTCTTTACAATTGAACCTTAGGTATAAATGATAAAATTTATAAGAAAAAAAAATTGACTTAAGCAAAAATCTAACCTCTTTTTGGAGAACATATTGATAATTGCTTAACTGCTATAGCAGTATTTCTGTTTCCAGCTTTCCTAAGGTTTATTTCATTCGCAGTTCTGATTTCTTCAGCGCTAAATGAATCTACAAGTGTTTGTACTTTTCACTTCTTGGTCTTCTCACAGCACTCTTTGAAGCTTTTTCTTGGTCTTCCTAATACCATGTTGCCATGAGATGAACAGGGAATTTCATCTAAAACAGTTTGTGATACTGTTAAAGTTTCATTTAACCAGGCACAATTATTGCTTTCGAAGCGTTCTCTATGGCGACCATTTTTGGCCATTTTTTCGTCAAACCTCAAACATAAATTTTTTAAGGTTGCCTTTAATGACTTAATTGCCTCTTCAGAAAATTAAAAATTATTAAAACAATCCATTACGAAAGCAAATACAGCATCGAAGCGCTTAATTTTGATTTCGGAAATCCATCCTAAAATACGAAAAATTTAGCATGGGTGTCGCACCTGTGCGCAAAAAGTCAAAACACTTTTTGGTTCCATATATATAAGGCTATAAAACAAAAATGGTCTCAACCTTGAAAAACACTGAACAATGCCACTTTTGGTCTAATGAACACATAAAACACATAATTTATCACTAATTTTTTACTCTCAAGCACCCCTAATTTTTACGAAAACACTTTTTTGCAGAGGAATGAGCACGGCCTTGACCAACATGATCTTCGTATTTACTGGTGTGAAGTTTTGAGATTGGGAGAGATTTCTAATGCATCCGTATATTTTTCCCACAACTGTGCAAACATGGTCGTCCCAGGTTAATTTTGTATTGGACCAAATACCAAGATTTTTGGCTTTGTTTACAAATTCTATAGGTTCATTACCAAGGTATACTGGAGGAACGTTAATAAGAGATAACGGATTTCTATTTATGAGAAGACACTCATTAAATTTCAAAGTGGCATGTTCAATAAGATCATTCTCAAAGCCTAAATAGAGCTGGATATCGTCAGCAAACATATGAAAATTTTAACTTTTAATGCATTTGGGAAGATCGTTAATAAAAATTGCGAAAAGTAGGGGACCTAAAATGGATCCTTGTGGAACACCAACTGAAATTGCAATATAATCTGACACAGCATTGCTTACATGAACAGCTTGTTTTCTTACGGTCCTACCGTATGAGATTAGCGGCTGATGTAGAGAAATTATAGAAGTTCATCAATTTTGATACAAGTACTCGTAGTTCATGATCAACGGTGTCAAAGGCCTTAGAAAAATCTACTAGTTTAATTTTTAATTTTGGTGGGGGCGAAAGCCCCCATTTATTCGGCTTAATACAAGCTATAACTTAAAATTAAACTTAAACTTAAACTAAAACTTAAAAGTAAGATTGGTTAGAGTGGTGAAGGAGAACGGATTTGGGGTAGGAAGTGGTGAGGTGGAAGTTAAAGACGCTAGGATTTGAATTAATTTTTCGTAGCATACGGGAGATTGGTTCGTTCGCGCCATAGGTGGTGTGGTGGGTTGGGAGATAGAAGAGACGAGGGGTACAAGACAAGGTCTTGTTGAAGAAGGAAGGAGTCATGGGGAGAGGAAATGGTTTTGAAAAATTTGGTGTCGTCGGCGTAAAGGGAGACGGACGAGTGTTTGATGATCCTATAGAGATCATTTATGGTTAATATAAAGAAAAGGGGACCGAGATGGCTACCTTGATGAACTCCAGAGGTGGCCAAAAATGGATCCGAGTGGGCTGACCTAAAACGAATACTGTGAAAACGGTTTTCGAGGTAAGAGGATATCCATTTTAACAGTATGGGCTCAAAGACGAGGACAGACAATTTGAAGAGTATTAATCGATGATAGATTTTATCGAAGGCTTTGTTAAAATCGGTTGCAACTTCGTTGCCGTTCTCTAGGGCAGAGATGGCAAAGGATACGAATTCAACGAGATTTGTGGTGGTTGACCTACCCTTTAGGAAGCCATGTTGTCTAGGGGAAATAAGTGATGTGAATTGGAAGCTTAGAGCTTCATACAAAATACTTTCGAGGAGTTTGGGAGAGTTTAGCGATTGGACGATAGTTTGTTATTTCGTTCTTTGATCCCTTTTTGTGGATCGGGGTTATAAAGGAGGTTTTCCAAACCTGAGGAAATTCTCCTTGGGAAAGGGATACACGAAAGAGATCAGAAAGGGCAAGGAAAAGAGACGAAGAACATTTTTTAAGAAATATGGCAGGGATGCCATCTGGACCGGGTGTAAACTCGTCATTGAGTTGGTGTAATTTATATTCGATATAGGAGGGGTCCAAGATGTGTAGGTAACGGAAATAGGATGGATCTGGTACAAAGGAGTCTTTGGTGAAGGATTGTTTAAAGAAGCTGGCAAATAGGTTGGCAATGGTGAGTGGATCGGTTGATGACTTGTTGTTGAAAGAGAGGGAAGGAGGGTACTTTCTTTTGTAGTTAACAAATTGGTAAAAGGACTTGGGGTCATTTATAAGGTTGACTTGCGCATTGTTAAGGTAACGCTGGTAAAGGGAATCGTTAAGTTCGGTGAAATGAAGATAAGCACTAAGATAGTTGGAATAGTTGGACAAGGATCTGGTACGCAGGAAAACAGCCCATAACCTGTTTCTCTTGTTTCGTAAGGAACGAAGCTTGCGATTATACCAGGGAGGACTAGTAGATGATGTTTTAAGGCGGGAAAACGGAACGTAAAGGCTAAAAGAATTAAATATTTCTTTATAAAAAATGGATAAGGCATCATTTACGCTTAGGTTGTGAAAGTTAATTTGAATTTTTGAATTTGAATTTTGGTGGGGGCTGAGGCCCCCATTTATTGGCTTAATACAAGCTTAATCTAACTTAAAAACTAACAGAAAGACTTAAGAGCTAGTGACCAAGGAAGTGATGGAGGAGATCTTGTTTGAGACGAGGAGTGCTCAGGTGGAAATGAAAAAGGGAGAGGTTCGAGTTGACCTTTCGGAGCATTCGGGAGATAGGTTCGTTGGAGCCATAAGAGGTGCGGTGGACCGGTAGATAGAAGAGACGAGGACAACGTAGATTGCGGGGGTTGGTATTGAAGGAAATGGAGTTCAAAATGGATGCACAGTCGATGGAACCTGAGAGAAGACGATGAATGAAAAGAACGTCAGCAATATTCCTACGTTCTTCTAACGAATTCATATTTAGAAGTTTGAGGCGGTCTTGATAGGGAGGTAAGATTAAAGGGTCGTTCCACGGCAGGCCACGGAGGGCAAATCGGAGGAATCGACGTTGAATACCCTCGATTCGGGAAACATGAACCCGGTGAAAGGGGGACCAAGCTTGAATGGCATACTCAAGCAGGGGGCGAACAAAGGTGACATAGAGAGATCTGGTTACATACGGGTTGGAAAATTCCTTAGACCATCGTTTGATAAAACCAAGTGATGAGTTGGCTTTGAGGATCATCTTATCGATATGCGAACGCAAATTAAGCTCACAATCGAATAATATGCCAAGGTCTTGAAAAGACTGAACCAGGGGAATTGGTTGACCATGGAGAAAATAAAGTCGGGGGGGAGACGGGTTGTATTTACGTGAGAAGGTTATAAATTGACATTTGGCTATATTAAGTTCTAGGCAGTTTTTGAGGCACCAGATTGAAAACCGATCAAGGTCTTCTTGAAGAAGGGCAGAGTCCTGGGGAGAGGAAATAGATTTAAAAAATTTTGTGTCGTCAGCGTAAAGGGAGAGGGAGGAGTGCTTAATGACACTCTCAACATCGTTGATAGTAAGAATGAAGAGAAGAGGGCCAAGATGACTGCCTTGTGGAACTCCAGATGAGGCCAGGAATGGAACAGAAAGGGCGGATCTAAACCGAACACTATAATATCGATTTACCAGGTAAGAAGAAATCCATTTTAAAAAGAGCGGCTCAAAGCCGAGAGCAGACAATTTGAAAAGGATCAATTTATGAGATATCTTATCAAATGCTTTAGTGAAATCTGTTGCGATAACATCGATTTCTTTGCCATTTTCTAAGGCTGAGAGTGCAAAAGACACGAATTCAACTAGATTTGTGGTAGTTGATCTACCTTTTAGAAAACCATGTTGTCGGGGTGAAATAAAAGGCTTGCATTTGAAGCTTAACGCTTCGTATAAAATGCTTTCAAAGAGTTTGGGTATATGAGAGAGTTTAGCAATGGGACGATAATTGGTAACTTCATGCTTAGATCCCTTTTTGTGTATTGGGATTATAAAAGAGGTCTTCCAAATCTGGGGAAATTCACCCTGTGTGAGCGATAGACGAAAAAGGTAGGAAAGGGGTAGAGACAGGTTGGAAGAGCATTTTTAAAGAAACACGGCGGGGAGCCCATCTGGGCCATGTACAAATTCATCCTTAAGGTTTAGTAACTTTTCTTCAATAACTGCGGGACCGAAATTTTGAGTGAGAAAGGGACCAGCGGTGAATTTTGGTAGATCATTGAAGTAAGAAGGATCTGGTAAGAAGGAGTTGTTGGCAAGTGATTGTTTGAAAAATGTAGCAAAAAGTTGGCGATGGTAGGAAGATCACTTGAAGATTTGGTTTCAAAAGCGAGGGAGAAAGAATAACCATCGGTCTTACTTTTGCAATTGACAAATTGAAAAAAGGACTTGGGGTCATTTATGAGATTGGTTTGCGCACTATTCAGGTAGCGCTGATAGAGAGAGTTATAGAGTTCAATGAAATGAAGATATGTACCTAGATAATTTGAATAGTCGGAAGAAGAGTGGGTGCGAAGGAATACCGCCCATAACTTGTTTCTTTTGTTTCGTAGAGAGCGAAGTCTACGATTATACCAAGGAGGGGATGTAGAAGAAGTTTTATGGCGGGAGTAAGGCACATAAAGAGGTGGATTTGAATATTTCTCTGTAAAAAATGGAGAGGGCATCAACCAGAGATAGATTGGTAAACTGAAAAGAAGCACTGCTTAGATAGGTATTAATTTTACGGAAATTAGCTTTGTGAAAATTGTAAGAAAATAGAACTGCAGGGGGGGGGGGGGCGACTGAAGGGAAGAGTTGTGGAAAAATGAGAGAAGAAGTGGAGGATGAAAGTTATTAATAGTTGAAAGAGATAGGGGACAACACGATACTGAGGAGTTGATGGGATCAGTTGTGAAGATAAGGTCTAATTGCCTTTCCATATAGTTGGAAACGCCACTGACTTGGCATAGACTAGAGTCTGTTAGCCGATCTAGGAATAGGCATTCCTTAGTAGAAATGGGATTGGAAGCGATGAAAAAAGATAGGTCTTCAGATGGAGTCCACTTCAGCTGAGGCAGATTAAAATCGCCGAAGATAATGATATCATCAAGCGATTCTGATAAGTCGATCAAATTGTCAATTGCTGCAATAGCAAGTTGGTAGGATTCAATAGGTTGCGCCGGAAGAATGTAACAACACATAACGTACAAGCATCTGCGAGTGAGGGTTATTTTAACCGACACAAAATCGAGCTTAGGAGAGGATGATGTTGCAACGAGAGAGGAGTCCAAGCTGTTGTGAATAGCCAGTAGGACACCTCGACAAGGGGATTCAATCAAGGGGGGTGCGCGATCATCATCGCGAAAAACATTAAAAGAAGGAGGGAATAACTCCTGGTTTTTTATGTTGGGGATAAGATTAGTTTCGGTCAGAGCATAGATATCAAATGGGAGAGCATGAGATTGGCGGAAAACAGCGTGGGTTTTAGAACGGAGTCCTCTTACGTTCTGGTAATAGAAGGTGAGAGGGAGGTTTTTGCATGACTTTTTAGGGTCGAAAAAATTTATCATGGTCAAGGCGACTGCGTTGGAGGTGTGAGACTCTTTTAGAGTGTACATATTGGCGAAGAGCGGCAAGATCGTCTGCAACTTTTTGGGGGGGCGTATTGAAAATCTCGTGATACTTTATATAAAGTTTCCTGAGACTGGTAACGTCTGTAGGGAGGCCTTCCTGCTGGATAGAAACCATGACGCTTGTTTTTGTTTTACCCTCGTAGCACACCGAGTCGGATTTATCGTGCGGATAAGCGAGATATAGACGTATATTCTCATATATCTTTTTATCTCTAAGCCTAGAGAGCGCATAGCGACATGCGGTGGTATCGCTAGTTTGCTGCGTTAATTTAACAGTGGGTGGCGAAAGGTGGTCAATAGAAGAGGGAGTGGTTAATGAGTTCGGTGTCGCAACGGCTGGTTTTTCTGAAATAGGGTTTAAAATGTGAGAACTGATGAAATTGTGATACTTAGCTCCAGTTCTGAGGTCGAAATTAGGGAAAGGCGTGTGTGTTTGGGGTTGAATGGTGGGAGTTTGGGTGGCAGGAGTTTGAGTTGTAGGGGTTAAGTCGAAAGAGACACGTTGACGTTGGGGCTTGACTTGAGGTGGAATAGGGGGAGTTGGAGTTTGGGTGGGCGGCTTAAAATTAGGAAAAATTGTTGTTTTAAAACTCCAATTGGAGCTGGGTTTGTTGTGGGAAGAGGAGGTGGGTTTTGGCAAATTGGATTTATTTACTAACTTATTTCTTGGTTTAGGTATAACGGACTGCTTGGCTTTATCCTGCTTCTTGGGCGTATTTTCCAACCATTTGCAGACACAAAGGGGGATCTGCTAAGATAGTCACTGATTTTGTGAAAGTTTGCTTTATGAAAGTCGTAGGATGAAAGACTTGTGGGAGGAGTGGACTGGAAGGAAGAGTTATGAAAAAATGAGAGTAGAAGGGGGCAGTGGTAGTTGTCGATTTTAGAGAGAGATAGGCGATAAGGGTGATTTGTTTCTTGTCTATTGCAACTCTCATGTCGTCGGGTACTTTTAGAAGAGCTGATGTGCAGCTGTGGTGTTTCCGAAATCCAGACTGATAGGCGTAAAGAACTTGTTCTTGTTGAAGAAAACTTGATATTTTTCAAATATTTTTGACAAGTGTGGAAGTATAGCGATAGGTCTATATTCAGTTGACGAGTTGCCTACTGCTTTCCTTTTTGGGATTGGTATAATTTTAGCTTGCTTCCAAGCACACGGAAAAGTGGATCTTGTTATTATATTATTGAAAATGTATGTTATAGCTGGAAGTATATAGGGTAACATTAATTTAATAAAAGTTGGGTGGATGTTATCGACACCGACAGCGTTAGATTTAATTTTTAACACAGCTCTAACAACGTAAATTTATTTCCACTCGGCGAAATTCAAATAAGCCAGCGTGTGGCGTTTGGATATTGTTTCCATTTGGGCGCAAAATCACTTGAACTTTTGCGAATTCTTTGCTTAGTTCGTTAGGATCGACCTGGTCTACCATGGACTTCAAGTTACTACCTACACCTAATTCTCGTAAGTTTATCCAAAGTGTTTGGGTTGGAAGTATATGATCGAAGTGCTTGGCATAATAGCGACGTTTGGCTTCTTTAATCTCCGAGTTAACTACGTTATGTAACAACCGATAACTGTCATAATATTCGGGAATCCGAAATCGTTTCCATTTTTTGAATTCAGCATCACGCTTGTTTCTTAGCTCAAAAATTTCAGAGGTAAACCACTTTATGTTATTACATTTGACAGCTTTCCTTTTTAGAGGAACATGTTTATTGAAGAGCTGTAAAACAACGTAATGGAGAAATTCAACTTGGGCATCGACCGATGTTTCAAAAAATACGTACTGCTAATCAAGGCAAAGGAGGTCTTGTTCAAGTTGGTCCAGGTTTAGATTTTTAAAGTCACTGAATGTATAAACCGATTGTTTATTACTGGTGACTAGATTAAAAGTGGCAAAAATGAGGTCATGTTTAGGAAAAACAGGAGGGGAAACCTCCTTGTTTAGATGGGCGATTATATCGACCGTAAAATGGACTTAGCGCACGATAAGTTTGTTGAACCGAACCATTATTTTCAATATAGGTTTGCTCTAGCGTTCTAGCGTTAATCTATTCATCGTAAAATGACGAAACATACTAACCACAAATCAACTTCCAACCGTCAAATTGACAAGCTGTAGAAACAGTGTTGCTAGTTGAAAAACTAAACCTCTAAAAAAAACCCCTTTATAAGTGTGATGTGAAAGTTTTTAATTTAAGAGGCTGTCATCAAAGTTTCTTGATGAAGAATTTCCAAACTTTCTGGCTAATGAACGATCTTAGGCTCTAATTCCCTTTCTGATTCTTACCAAGCACTCATTGCTTAACTTTTAATCCTTTGTTGTTGAACCTGCTGGACCAATTGTTTTTACTCGTTTTGATAATATTGAAGTGGATATCCCTGCTGGTATTAACTTGGATCTTGATATAACTGATCATTGTATGACGGGAATCTTTTTTGAAAAAACATAGAAAACACTTTTGGTAAAATTATCCTTCAGGAATTGAACGTAGTCTATCGTTATGAATATTGGGACAGTGTTTATGTTGAAAAAAATGCTTCTTTAGCATATAGTGCATTTCTAGGGATCTTGAAAAATTACAGAAGTTCATCTACATAAAATACAACACACAAAAAATCGGAGTATTGCCTTAAACCTTGGATAACTCGTACCCTTATAAAAAAAAATTAATCTTAAACACAAATTAAGAAAAGAATTTGGGAAACATCTATTGAGTAAACTTCAAAAATAAATTTTGCGCAAAAGTGAATAAGGAAGTTAAAAATGTTCGGGATAACTACAATATTATCGTTCAAAACTACAAGCGGCAAGTGGGAAGTCGTTAAGAGAATTGTTAGTCGAAAAGTTTGTACTAACGCAGATCCCATTATATTTAAATTGGGAAATTTAACATTTCACATCCTTTGGAAATAGCCAACGACTTTAGCAATTACTTTGCTTCCATTGGGCAAATTTCTTTTCCAGGAAGTTCCCAAATTTCTTGTAACTGTTGCACTAAGGCTCACACTCAAAGCAACGATTATACGAGGGCGGGTCAATAAGTCCGTGACTTTTGGATTAAAACAGATTTTTTGATAAAAAAATAATTTTTTTTTTCAACGTAGTCTCAGTTGAGCTCTATACACTTTGTCCAACGCTTCTCCAATTTTTTTATCCCTTCCAAAAAAAATGATTTGTCGAGGTCCTCAAAATGACGAGATGACTTCATCATTGGAGTCAAATCTTTTTCCACCAAGCCATTTCTTCAGGTTTGGGAACAAGAAGTAGTCGCTCGGAGCCAAATCTGGAGAATAGGGTGGATGAGGGAGCAATTCATAGCCCAATTCATGGATTTTTGCCATGGCAACTGCACATGTGTGCACCCTTGCATTATCTTGGTGGAAAAGAACTTTTTTCTTGGCCAAATGAGGTAGTTTTTTTTTCAAATCGTCATTGAATCGGTCCAATAAGTTGGCATAATATTCCCCATTAATTGTTCTTCCCTTTTGAAGGTAGTCAATGTGGATTATCCCGCGTGCATCCCAAAAAACAGTCGCCATAACTTTATTGGCTGACAAACCCACCTTGGCCTTCTTTGGCGCCGATTCACCCTTAGAAACCCACTGTTTTGACTGTTGTTTGTTGTGATGGATCCATATTTCGTCCACGGTTACAAAACGGCGCAAAAACTCCTCCATATTGCGATTAAACAACGCCAAACCTTCCTGTGAAGTTGTTACACGATTGCGTTTGTGGTCGACTGTGAGCAAACGCGGCACCCATCTTGCGGAAAGCTTTCTCATGCCCAAGTGATCATTCAAAATTGAAACCACTGAGCCATGCGAGATCCCTACGGCTTCCAGAATCTCTCGCACTTTCAATCTTCGGTCGGCCAACACCATATCGCGAATTTTTTCGATTGTTTCGGGTGTAGAGACCTTAACTGGGCGTCCAGGAGGTTCGGCATCTTCAGTGCTTGTACGGCCATAACGAAATTCAGTAAACCACTTTTTTACCATTGAAATCGATGGTGCAAAGTCCCCATAGTATTTATCAAGCTTAGCCTTGGTCTCGGTAATGGTTTTTTTTCGCAAGAAATAATGCTTAATAAGCACACGAAATTCACTTTTTTCCATTTTCTCCTCAAATTAGTGAGTAGTCTGATAAAAATAGCTGTCAAACACAAACTAACTGACGCAGCAAGTTTAAATTTTGACAGGAGTCAACTGACAAATGCCTGTTGACAGGAGCAGTGTTGCTGTTTCAGTAAAGAGGTCAGAAATTCAAAAATGCACGGAATTATTGACCCGCCCTCGTAGAAACAGCTTCGTGTTTGAATCTATTATGGATCTTGAATTGCTAAAAACTTTTTATTATCTTCCTATCTCGAATTTGGTACTAAAGAATATTGAACACAATTTACTCGTAGTAGATATTTTGTCCTACCTTTATAATTTTAGCATTATGTCTGGGACTTTTCCCTCTGAACTTAAATGCACTGTGGTGATTTCCTTATTTAAGAAGGGTAACAGGACAGACAAATCCTCAACACGCTTCGGTGAAAGAGTGCCTAGGCTGGACACTCACAGAATCAGTGTTCCGCGGTGTCGTCATCACTCTCACTACAGCGTTCCCAAATGTAGTGTCACTTATGCCCAGTCGATAGTAGATAGAATTAAATTAAATTTGATTTTTATTTTTATATCAAAATATTTACAAACTTTTATATTAACAAAAATCAGTTAGCATGGTATTGCCGTCTGCAATGTGTAGATGGGTAGATTATTGTTTATAGTCTACTATAAGGGTGATTTTTTTTCCAGTGTTCTATTGTATTTTTGATAGCTCACGCGTGATTTGTGACACGTGTCAAATTCAAACAAAGTCAGTTACTCGTAGCATGCCATTTCATCATGGAAAGACCTACACACGACCAATGCTTACAACTTATTGAATTTTATTATCAAAATTCGTGCTCTGTGAAGAATGTTTTTCGCGCACTTAAACCATTTAACGGTCGTCATAATCGACCTACTGAGTAAACAATTCAAGCCATAGTGACCACATTTCGCACCAATTTCACGCTACTGGACATTAAGCTACCTATCCGTATGAGTAGAGTGCGTAAAGAGGAAAATATTGCTGCTGTATCCGCCAGTGTGATTTGTTCATTCGTCGCCGTTCGCAGCAATTAGGATTGTGTTACTCGACTATATAGAAGATTTTACGGAAGTATCTTGGTCTAAAACCTGACAAAAGCTACAGAATTTAGAAAGCTGGATGAAGACCCGCTTTTTTATCGAAAAATTGTCTTCAGCGTCGAAGCTCATTTCTGCTTGAATGCGTTTAGTGAACAAAACTGCCGGATTTGGTCCGATGAGCAATCTCAGATAATACAAGAGCTACCAAAGCACCCGGAAAAATACAGTTTGGTGCGGTTTATGGTCTCGCGGAATCATTAGCCCGTATTTTTTCAAGGATGACCGTGAGAACAAGGTTACCGTCAATGGCGCCCGCTATCGTTCAATGATTTCGAACCTTTTTTTTTGCCGAAAATGCACGAGTTCACCCTGGTCGACATGGGGTTCCAGCAAGACGGCGATACATGCCACACAGCACGCTACTCGATGGACCAATTGAGAAACGAATTCGGCGAGCAATTTATCTCTTGTTTTGGACCGGTGAATTGGCCGATTCGACTTGACGCCTTTAGACTATTTATTATTATTTTATGGGGATACGTCAAATTGTTGTAAATAACGAAAAATTAAGAAAGACGCAGGTGTACAGGAGTATGACTTTATTTGTTCAATGTTTTATGTCAATTGTCTAAGATATGAAGATATTACAGAATTATGTGGGAAAGCTAGACAACTATACTTCACAAAATAACTAGGGTAGATTATGTTACGCTAAACAGGGCGTGATGGATATGCTATCACACAGACACCAGCCACCAAAACAAGCCCATCGCGATCCCTGTGGAACCAGTTGAATTTGTTATGCAAATGGCAAAAACCTAAACAATCGCCCTGGTGAAACACATAATATCCCTGCAAAAGCCAATAAGGCCTTTGAAGTTCGTGTCGTCCATTTCCTCTAGGTTTTCGAAAAGGTATTTCCCAAAAAAATTTCTTCGACTACGTGATATTGCCTCGCATTCACACAGTACTATATGTGTGTTATGTCCTCAACAGCTTGCAGATCACCCCAGAATCTCCAAATATTCGCGTCTGACAATTTGGGTCTCTTTGCGTAATTCCGCAGGAGACAGTCTAGATTTCTATTACTGTCCTAAGCTTATCCCTGTTTAATTTTAGTAACTTCCTAGATCTTCTACAGTCAAAAAGCGGCCAATGAGCCTTGGATACCCTATGTCCTTCGAGACTTGACCACCTTATGTTGGCAGCCTTTGTGATTTTTTCCTCGATAATGCGCCTCACAATGTGCATTGGTTTGATGTTGGCAACATCACGATTGTCGAGTAGCCCTCCTTTTTTGGAATCTCGTCCGCTTGTTCATTTCCTTTAATACTGCAGCGTCCTGGCATCCAGCACTGTCTTATCCGGTTCTGACTGCATAGCGCCTTAAGCGCTGTGCGATAGCCCCTGACTATATCAGAGTTGACGTTGGTTAATTCCATTGCATTGAGTGTGGTCTGGCTATCAATGTCGATAGCAATATATCTTTCGGATACCAATCTCATCTGCATTAGCTCAGCCGCCCTGAGGACAGCCAGAACCTTTGTTTGGAAGACACTGTTTGTGTCCGGTAGTACGAGTATTATACACACTCTTAGTTCTGGGCCTTCTGAGAAGATACCACAACCTGTTCCTTCCTCTGTTTTTGAGTCATTTGTGAAAATTGCAATTTCATTTGGCCCGATTATTGTATTTTTTCCCAGTCCCCCTCTCCGGACAAATTATATCATGAGGGATATCGAAGTCGACCAAGGAAGGACACACAATGTAACTAAATTCTACAACAAAATCACTCATCCATGCTGATGAACCAGAGTCAATTGCAGCCTTGGAAGGCAACATTACACGTTTCATTAGCGAAATACCAGGCAATATGCTCGAAAGAGTGATTCAAAATTGGACGTAGTCCTGGTCAATATTTACATGAAATAAATTTTAACTTACGAGTATTTTGACTTATCAACGTAAATAAAAATTGTATACACTTTTGCAATTTTCCCGTACTTTTTTTTGACAATTGAGAACCAAGCGCTTTAAAAATCACCCATTAAAAGGATAATGAATTAGTCGTTATTGTTATTATGTTTTATCCTTTCTTCCTTTTTAGAAGTTTTCATTTAAAATTCAATCTATATATTGTAGGGCAGTTTTGTAGTACCTGGTTAGTAATGAAACGCTAATCTTATTAAGGATTTGAAGGACCTAGTTCTCTGATAAGAATTCATTCCAAAACAGATATCTCCTTGTTTCAAACAAAATGAGGATATTATGCAAAGAATTCTTAACAGAGTGGAAGATATGGAAAAGAATAATAAGAAAATTCTTGAAAGAATTCCTTTCTTTGAAACACAAAAGAACTGCACCCAAAAGATCCTCATGGCTAAAAATATACAACTCTTGTTATGGAATGCCAATGGCGTCGAAAACGTAAAAACGAATTGCAAGCGACTCTCGATATAAATAAAATTGACATATGTCTAGTCTCCAAGGAACATTTCAAAATTGGAACAAAATATAAACTGCGCGGGTACAAGACATATCATACCCCACATCAAGAGGGGGAGCTGCAGTTGTAATGAAGAAAAATGAAATACAAGCCAAATCCGTAAACATAAAAACAAACAGCGGCCATGTGAGGGTAGCTGCGGCATATTGTTCTTTTAGCTACAGGCTGAAACAAAACGATTTTAAAAACCTCTTCCTTAAATTCGCACATGAATTCATAATAGGCCGAAATTTCAAGGCAAAGAACAGACTTTGGCACTTTGGCGATCAAGATCATCAAATACAAATGCTAATTACCATTCAACTGGCCCATAAATAGGAACAAAATCCCGGACGTTGTCGACGTCTTTACAACTAAAAATATTGCCTTAAATACTACCCAAGTGCAGGAAGAGCCAGATATTGACTCAGATCACTCATCTGTACCGCTTACAATTGGTAATAATTAAATTACAGTAAATTACAATGAAGGAACGCAACCCTGAAGGCAAATTGAATAAGCTCTTAAGCTGATTGTTAACCAATAGCCTTTGGTTTTCATATTGCTCAGCTAGTGCCACCCAAGCTAATTCGAAATTGTCGGCAGTAAGAGGAAACTTGGAAAACTATATCGTTAGGGTCACCTTTAGTTTTCGCACGATTTCCACGGAACACAGTTTTGGGTGGTTAATGTACAATATACTGCTGTGAACATGTCACGGAAGGAAGGCCATGTCAAATAATTTCCTGTAAATGTGCGTGAACACTAAGATTTCCGTTTTCGATATGGTAGCCCTCTGCTTGAATGCGAGCATTCCCTGGTTTGCTAAGCTCTTTCAGCTGATTAACCCAGTGTTTGCATTCGATGCCGTTCAGTCTGTTGTCATTTCTAGCCTTCCTAATTCGTAGTGTGAGAAAGGTAACAGCGGCATCCTTATGGTATCGTCTGAACACTCTTTTTTAGACCATAGATACAACCAATTCAGCCTGAGTGATGTTCCTCCCAGCCAACCACCATTCCGGAATTATCGGAAAACTAATTGGCCAAAATACTGAGGAATACTGTCAGAAACAATATCTTCTGAACTCTCAAGTCCCATGCGTGAAACCAATGAGCTTCACATGAAAGTCAGGGAATTCACCGTGGCTCTCAATCAGGCTATATCCGCTTCCTGTCTTCTTATTTAACCTATAGGCAAGAAAAATCCGCGCTGTTGGACATCAGCACTAGGACTGCTTAGAAACACTTGCAGAAAAAAAAAAAAACTGAGGAAGGCAAAGCGACAATACTGGAGATCATTCTGTGGCAAAATCACGGAAACCTCTGACGCATCGCGGCTAAGAAAAATCGTCTCTATGATGCCTAGTTGTGGCTCTTGGACAACCTCAAGTGATGAATCACTCAACCTGCTACTGGACACCCACTTTCCAGGTAGCTCCCAATTCGCGGCTAAAATAGCTTCAAACCAGACAAGTCTGCTGGTCCGGACGGACGGTATAATATCTGCGGAGCTACAGAGGTCATCAGATATTATTCTGCCTTCGGTAGAGACTATTATGAGGAGCTGTGTAGAGCTGACCCACATTCTACTGTCACGGAGAGAAGTCAGTGTAGTTTTCATTCCCAAAGCCTGAAAATGTTCACATGTTGTCACAAAGAACCTCAGACCTGTAAGTCTATCATCTTTCCTTCTGAAAACTCTAGAACGACTGATTGATATCCATATACGAGGAAAGTCGGTGGAAACGGCTCGGAATTCACTGACTAGCCACATCGAAGGATCCGTACAATATTGAGAGTACACAATGGTTGGATGTCCAGGAAGGACATTGTTCAGCGCAATCACGACTGCGCTATCAACTCTGCAGGTAAACGATTTGGGGAGTTGATTGGTCTTATGGTAAACAGCAGGATAATCGACTCCAAACTGGGTTAGGCTTCTGCTAAAAGATGTGTCAGCCGATGTACGCTGCATGGCGGTGTCCTCTCTCCCCTTCTCTGGAACTTAGTGGTTAATGAACTGCTAATATACCTGGAAGCGGGTTGTAGTAGGATGGTTGCCTATGCGGATGACGTTGCTATAGCCGTCTAAGGTAAGCATCCAAATACCATTAGAGAACTCCTTAAACTAAATCTTAACAGATTAACCCGTTGGACAGATCGCTGTGGATTGGGAGTAAACCCTCATAAAACTGACCTTGTCCTCTTTTCCAGGAAATTATAGACCCTCCCTCAATAAACGGTACCAGTTTAGTCTCTTCCGATATAGCAAAATATCTGGTTCTCATTTTTGAGATTAAACTCGTAAAAGCCATTGGGAGCAAATGGGGTCTTCAACCTCGCATAACCCACCGGCTATACATCTCGGCCATAAGACTGATACTCACCTACTGGGTTGAAATCTGGTGGACGGCCTTAGGCAATGTAGTCAACTGTAGCAAACTACATACGCAGAGTCCAAAGAACAGCATGTATATGCATAAGCGGAGCCTTACGGTCTACTCCCTTTGCGGCATTAAAAATTCTGTTTCACTTGACACCCCTTGATATATTCAGAAGGCAAGTAGCTGCGAATGCAGCTATTCGCCTTAATGCGACTAGACAATGGAAAAATAATTCATTTGGTCACGCTAACATTCTTAATACATTAGGAATCCTCACAGAGAACATCGATTACACCATACCTAAACTTTGGTATGACAAAGACTTCCATATAAGGCTCCCCTCTAGATTGTTCTGGGAGGAAGATGCTTTCATAGAGAACAAGTCAATCGATTTTTACACAGATGGATCTAAAACCGATAATGGGGTTGGTGGCGGTGTTTTCTCAGATAAGCTAAATCTAAGCCTCTTCCTTCGTCTTCCAAATCACTGTTGCGTGTTTCATGCGGAAATTTTGTTGATTAAAGGAACACTGTCCTGGCTGAAAAACGTGATATCTGCGAAAGGATATCCGCAACTTTTCGGATAGTCAGGCAGCTATCAAGTCCCTGGTGTCAGTCTCATAAAACTCGAAAACCGCTCTTAAATGCCGATCATCTCTCATAGAGATGGCAGAGCAGTTTAACCTTCACCTTTGCTGGGTGTCGGGCGGCAGAGACACTCTATCTATTCTACCCGAAAAGGGAAGCATAGATATACCAATCGCTACGTGCAAATTAATATTAAAGCTGGATGCCAATAAAAGAACAGACCTTAGGTGGACTGGTCTAAGAGTCTGATCCTTCTAAATATCAGACTTCTCAGCGCCATCATATATATCATCATTGGACACTGCCTCATAGGTAAGCACACAAGACGGCTTGGCGCCTTTACAAATAATTTCTGTAGAAGCGGCATGGGAGAGGAGGAAGAGGAGACAATCCCCCAGTTCCCAGAGAATAAAACTTCACTTAGGAGCTTTTTTCCACAATGACCTAAACGATCTGAAGAATATAGACGTAAACAGTCTCCTACGCTTCGTCGTAAGCTCAAACTGGTTCCATTAGTAAGAGGATCATACCTTCACGTGGCATTACAAAGGGTCAATAGGCCTACCTACCTACCATCCTTATTAAAGTGCTCCAGTTTCGTCCCCTTTGACGTTTCGGTGTTTTTATTGGAAGTGCCTTTTCCCTTGGGATCCAAATTCTGTCGACCCGAACTGCAACTTTTACTGGTTGTAGCATCGGTTGCAGCGCCATATTACGCGCGACGGTGCCCAAAACCAGAGTTGTGTCTCAGGGTGGATTTGAACGTATCAGCAGAATTTTGTTGACCAGAACAGTAGACTTTGTTGGTTGAAGAATTGGTTTCATCCGAGCGTAGTGCTACGTACATAGTTGCTCATATAAGGAGTCTACCTTTAGGACAGTATCCGCCGTACAACCTCTTTTTGAGTATTAGTCTTTTATGGCAAGACATTGTAGTTTTGCTATTTTGTCCTGCTCAATACTCACGGTTATAAATTCGGGATTTCAAATTCGGTTTAACAAACCTGAAACCGATGCCTACCAAAGGAGGCGAAATAAGCGCGACTCATGCGAACTCATAGTTACAGGACTGAGTTTCGCTAGCTTAACGTCGTCCAGTTAACCCGATCGTACTATCAATAATTGAAAGGATCAACATTCTTTAATTCCAGGGGCTGGGTGTAGTGACTTCCATCAACACACCTCAATACCCTGGTCCATTGTGTTGTGGTAGCAAACCAGCACCATTTGCTAATTGGGTCGTTTTAGTAGAACCGTCAGTCCTGCTATAATACACAGCCAGCGCGTACCCACTCACATAGACTAAGTACTGTAGAAGGCGGTTTGTAGATTTTGAATAGCTCTGGATACAATATACATCCAAATATATTGCATCAACACTCAGAGACCTCACAACCCATATTTCCAAACTTGCCACCTTGTTAAAAAAGAAAACTCTTTTAATTAAAAACATTTTCGTTTAGTTTCCAAGTGGCAATTAGTGTTGTAAGTATTTAAAAAAAGCTAACATGGTCCGTAAATGTTAAAAACTCCCCAAATATTGTAATAAACAAACCGAATATCTCCCCGCCGACGGCACTCGAAATTGCTAAACTTTTATGAAGCCTATTAGTCCAGTTTAGCCCTCGAGCGAGGATTGCCCATTTGAAGTGCACATCATCATCAACCTATTTCAATTGAACGGCCCAATTCATGGCAATTACTGCCGCAAACAAACACGGTCGGCACAGTTGCAACCAGCGAAAATGTAACTTTTCCATTAAACGAATGAATTGAGTCATTAAAACTAACCAAACGGCCACAATGGGATAGTATCGGTTAAGGGCATTTAAGTGTTCCAATCCAACAAGTTGCCAGGCCGTTACAGAAAAAATGCACTTTAAAAATTGTTACGAATATAATTAAGACTTCCACGTTCAGGTATGTGGTAGGTGGTAGGTGGTAGGTGGTAGGTGGTAGGTGGTTTGTCTCAATTTTTGGTTTCTTTCCCACACTTAATGTTTATCCGCAACCTTATGGATGGTATCAGGATCAGGATTAACTGCCTGCGGCAGAGATCTGACGAAGAAACAAAAGCACAAATATGGATACCGCATCTTCATTTCCCTAGAGGGGACGCCAGACTTAAGACACGTTTTCTGCTTTATATCTCTTCAACAGTACAAAATCGGTTTAAAAAATTTAAAAATTCCACAAAAAACGAAGAATTACACCAGGAACGTTTGCACTGACAAACACGTGTATCTGTAGGTACCTACACCAAGCCGAATACTTGTTAACTAGATGGTACTCGAACTTCTACCCAAAATAAGCACTGTCATCCCAGGGATCCCTGGTTGGTTTTATTTGGTAGGCTTGTTTCGTCCTTTTTTTTTTGTTTTGTGACCAACATACCCACCGTGGAGCAGCCATAAAGATGCCGACAACAAACAAATTTATGTCGTGACGTGACTATGGAACATAGGAAGGCACAAAGTAGGAAAGCCAGCAACCATAACAGTCACAGCGGTAGGACGAGAGTATCTTTACAGCTAAATCATTTGCGATTCATAGTTAAAAGTCAGTTTGGGAAAGACGATAGATTCCAGCAGGATGTTTGTTTGCGGGCTTTTTACTATTTCATGCAAAGTTCATTGCTTCCTTGCTACCCAAAAGTTACTGCACGTCCTGCTGATGGTAGTAGTTGGTTGTACGAGTACTATGATAGTTCTAGAGAATTTCTGCCCAACTGAGCTGTTGGGGTGATGGGAATCGTACTGATGGTGGTTCTCTTTATTGCTTCAAAAACTTTTCTTCAACGGGACAAGACAAAGATGTTGAAGCAAACTATGCATGAACCGAACAATTAATAAAATTTATTTGTGTTGCATGTAAAGGAGTTAGTGTGTGTTTTTTTTTTCTTGGTAAGAGTGACCGAAAAAGTAGCAAAGTGTGCGCCGGAATTTGTCACTGGTTGTGCATAATTTGATCCTTAACTTTGGGAAACTGGCGCGCGGTTTTATAATTAACGGAGATAAGAAATTGTACAAAGTTTTGTGTGGCAGATTATATTAATCAGAATGTGGAGAATAGTGTAATTAGGCGAAGATAGTTATTTTCATCGCAACTTACTGTAGACAATTTATAGGGCTCGTGTCTTGTGTACAAGCCTCCTCCTGATTGTAGAATAACTTAAGACTAGTTTAGTTGTACAATATATTGGTAGGAATGTGATGTGCGAATACATAGTCAGGGTCAAAACCAAAACTTTCTGTGCAAGATCAGAGCGGAGCACTTCGGAGAAAGGACACATACAGCCAATGTGAAGAAAACCCTTGGTAAAGGCATCACAAATTTAATTAGCTTGATGATTTTAGCAACAACAACGTTAATCACGAGAGTAGGAGACCGAAGACACGTATTGGATCAGCCTACAATAGACCAAAACTCATTCATTCCACTTATTACAAGCTACTAACACGATGGGGGATCCTGCAAGCCTGTTCTTTAAAATTTAGTGAGCAAATTGAAGGCACACTCGACATTGCGGATGCCTTCGGCATGCTGACTGCGGCCAATGTGTTGCGGCGGATGCCAACGTTAATTGCATGACCAACGATTGGCCGTAATAGACAATTGGTTCACAAGAAATGGGCTTTCAGTCAATCACACCAAAACTAATCTTGTTACCTTCACGAGAAGAACAAAGCTGACTCATCTAGTGCCTAAAGGCATCACCATTCGCTTCTCCAAAGAAGGTAAGTATTTGGGTGACATCCTGGATAATAAACTCCTTAGACTAAACATGACATTCCGAAAGCCTCCAAGGTGCTGCCGGCCTTCTAGCAATGTAAAAGAGCTGGGACCAAGCCATGTGACTATGATAAGACAATTATATCCTTTATATCGGTTGTCTGGTTCACGAAAATACATCACTGCTGCTTTCACAAGTACTATAATCAAATAACGGTCTGTTTCAACTGCATGGGGGCTTTCTCTAATACATCTGGCTCTGCTCTAGATGCATTGTTTAATCCCCATCTCCTTGATATTCGTATCATGAGCTTTCCTCTCAAAGCCATTTTCTGTTTAAAGACCGACTGTATTTTGATTATGGTCTTTTGGACATGCCGTACTCGTATTATGCAATGACACCAGAACTCATTTTGCTTTAGAAATCCGAAACCAAGCCTTCTGTGCCTAGGAATTGTTGCGGTCATAATCTGAGCCAGGAAAGTAGTCGGATGTCAAGGATGCGGCACTGGATTCTTTCTGGAAAACCGCAATGTTAGGTTTTAGTCCTTGTTTCCTTGTTTAGAAATCCAAGGCTGTGTTCAATGAGTCACGAATAATTTTCAGGCCACAATGGAATTGCTGTAAGGTGAAGCGAACTGTGGTAAAACGGTGCGTACCACGGTAGAATGAAAACCTAGAAACCATTCGGAAAAGAGTGAGAAAGCTTTTTAAGAAAGCCAAACGCATGAGAACTTGGGAACAATATAGATCCCTTTTAATCTACTACAACCAAGAGTTGCGAAGATCAAACATAGTCTCCTGGCGTGGAACTAGAAAAACTTCCTGTTGTAGCACGACTCCATAGAGCCCTCTCCAAAGATCATGTGAATCAAAACAAATGCCAAAATCACACGCGACCGTGGGGAAACCCTGAATTTTTTGTTCCAAGGTCACTTCCCAGGGTCTTTCAATATTGGCATGCTTTATTAGCAGTCAACGGAGGTGTTATTTCCAAGAAAGCTCAGCAAAATCAACAGTTTATCCAGAAATGTTTTCAGTCCGGCAAGGATAAGTGGGCTATCAACTAACTTAAACCATACAAGGTACCAAATATAAATTTTTCTAGCTCTGCTACAAGAAGGTGTATAATTCCTTGTACCTAGCTAGCTATATTTAGGTCCGACTTAAACTGGGGCTACATAACACGCGCTTGGTGGGAGATCAATGTAGTTTTTATCCCTAAAACAGGCAACAAGCCTAGTGAACTACCTAAAGCATACCGTCATACAAGTTGACATCGTTTTATCAAAAAACAATGGGAAGAGTTATTAACGAGAAAGAACGTAGCTTGTCAATACGCATATCAGAAGGGCGATTCGACAGATGGAGCTCTGCTAAAACTGACGGCCGAAATCAAAAACTCCTTCCGCCGTAAAAAAAATTGCACTTTGTGCGTTTCCTGACAAAGAGGGTGTTTTCGACAATACTGGATATGACTCCATATCGAATGCTTTGTTCCATGGAAATATTGATCAAACCACTATCATCTGGATCAAATCCATGCTTGAAAGTCGAGTAATTACTACAACATCAAGGCTGACTTCGATATCAGTATTAGCCGTAAGTGACTGCCCGCAGGGAAGCGTATTATCCCCCTAGGCTACAATATAATTGGACCAAGTCATCATCATTAGGGGCAGATAGGCTAACGAAATCATTGCACGTATGCAAAACGCCCTCAAGATAATACTAGATTGATGCGCCAAGAAGAATCTCTCCAACTAAATTTGTCATAGTTCCTTTCACTAGAAAAAGAAATATAGACCTTGGTATAGTCTCACTTAACGTCTCAATCATGAGTACTCCGAGAGGTCAAATATCTGCTAGTAATCCTGGATAAAAGGCTCAATTGGAGCTCTCACTTGAACAACAAAAAAAACTTAAGCAACCAACGCTTTGTGGGCCTGTCGTCCTGTATGGCAGCAAATAGGGGATCTATCCAAAGATCACATCACTCACAATGATAGTCAGGCTCATCATAACATATGCTTCTACGAGTATAGTATGGTGGACTAAAGCCACGCAAAAGACCGCTATTTTGGAACTCAAAAGAGTAGAGTGTCTTGCATGTCTGGGTATTTCCGGAGCCTTTCGGACCTGACCTACAGCTACTATAGAAGCAATAATAGGACTAATGCTCTTACACTTTTATATTAACAAAGTGGCAATACGCAGCTCAGCAAGTCTGGCATAAATCAAAGAGTTAAGTTTTAACCATCACCCGGACCCAAAGACCTTCATGCTTCGATGAAGGATTCTCCACGGAGATTCCCAACAAAGAAGCATGGGTTGGCAATATTCCACCAAACAGCCAACAAGGTATACAGTGACTAAATTAATAGTGTAAATTGGACTTGATTTTATATTTAGGCAACCATTCACCTTGCAAGATTTTAGTCTTTCGCGCACGGCTGTTATTGGACCCCGAACCATCCGATTGGGAGGCCAATACACTACCACTTCCACGGCCATCCTATGATTGCTTGAAAAATGTACGGGCCTAACTAGCTCAGCTTGTAGGTAGAAGAAAAGAAATAATTTAAATCAACGCTACGTCTGTTTAATTGACGATAGGCATTCTCCATTCATTCGAGCCTCCTTCGTATCCTCAGTATCTCAGACTGAAATGGTTTAAGCAAATCAGCCGACTCCTAGGGGCTTGTAGTACAATTGTCAACTTTATTGGCCTAACTGAGTACGTATGTCCTTGACACAGATTGCCATTTAAGCTAAAACCATTCAAACCTCCCAGCACTATAAGACTAATATTTAAGCTCTTATGCAATTGCTCTACTCATCCTTATGCCTGCATATATCTCACAACTTATTAGTTGGAATCAACTAAAGGCAATTTTGCTTAAATTTATATAAGGACATTAAGGAATAGGGTATTTGCATAGACTAAATGCGTCAATGTTAGCCAGGTATGCATATATTGTACCATTTTCCATGTAACTTAATATGATCAGTGAGTTTGTTATGTCCAATTGAATTTTAACAATTGAGATAAATGCGGCGATGTGGCAATGTGAATTTCTAGAAATGTAGAAACCTATCTGGGCTATTTTCGAAATGGGAATTTACCTATAAGGATAACCAAGTGCAACTCATGGGAATTAATCACTCACGAAAGTGTTTGCTGTTGCAAATTAGTTTTAGCATTCTCTTCAATTTCATCACTTTACTATGACATGACGCAATGCTTGTATATGAATAGCTCCGGGTTTGTATGTTTGTATGTCACACTTAATACCTAGAAACATTTATTATTAACAATTTGAACTTTGCAAACATGCAGGATCCAGCAGGTGATGCGTTTCTAAATCCGCAACAAATATTTACATACGAGTACGTATGCCACTTGGCAATTCCCTAAATTACCTTGCAAAATCATATCAAGGCTTACTACATGTACGAGTACGAATACAATATGATATCTGATGGTGGCCTCTTCTAAATTCCCAGCCCGACTATGGGGATTTGCAATATTTTATGATTTAAATAATAATATTAACTTCTTGCAAATGCGAACGGGCTTACCTTAGGAGACCGGATTCACTTGAAAGTACCATGGAAAATTATATGAATTGGTTCAACCGTGTATTGAAATTATGTCCAGATTGAATTTCGTGTCGTTAGTATCTGTAAAGGAAACAATAAATAAAATTGATCTGTTTGTTATAACATACAATAGATACACAGCTAATATGTATTCGATAAAAATGGACCTTAATTTGTTTGGGGATTTTGAAGTTATTTATTGTAGATACCCAAAGTAGTTGTGTATAGCACTACGGTTTATAGAGCAAACTTCTGTGATACTCAAAATCCTTGAATAATATGGAAGTAGCAGTAAGTTATGTTAGCCCACTTTATCGACGAATCCTTCAGGAGACATCTTTGCTTATGTAGGTGCCCTTCGGAAGGTAATTTCTTAATACGAGTATTCTAATCATTAGAATAACATTACATTAGCGCTGTTCAGTCCAATGTCACACTGGTGAGTAAGAGTGCCAGTGATAAAATGCCTTCAGTAACAGGAGCCACCATATCACCATCGAGCACCTGAACCCTGATGTTAGTAAAGTCTGGACACTCACAGAGGTAGTACTCGATGGTGTCGTCATCAACCTCACAGCAGTCGGAGAACGTTGTGCTTAGCAAAAGCGGAGAATTTGTCACGACGCCAGTAAGCAGCCTGCGGTCTGTTCTATTGAGGGGCACAAGAAAAGCCTAGAGCTTTCATTTGGTCTGTCGGCAACATGGAGAGTCATAGCATAGGCAATTATGCACATACATACACCCTGAATGACTCGAACTGCAACCAATTTCAGACTGCTATAATTTCCAAACCGTTCTTGACAGTGAGCTCAAATTCTGACACATGACAGATAATTTTATTATTTACAAGCTTTTTAAACGATTTACGTCTCAGTTGTGTTGGAAAATTTTTATCTGCGATGGAATTCAAACGTGATAGTGTATTGCTTTATATTTGGCTGAAAAACCACAAGTAGCTATCGTTAGAGCCCTCCAGCACCTCAATGTGAATAAATCAAATGTGTCTCGAACCATAGCTCGTTACCGTGATACTGGCAGCGTTGCGAAACGCCATGGAGGTGGTCATAAAAAAACAGCAACATCGGCAGAAATGGTTCGGAAAGTGAAAGCTCGAATTGAGCGAAATCCGCGTCGAAGTGGAAGCAAAATGGTTCGTGAGCTCAACATATCGTTAGACGGATGCAACACATACTGAAAAATGAGTTTGCGCTCAAGCCATTAAAGTTCCAAAAAGCACACGATCTTACACCGCAACAGTAAAAAGTTGGAGTCGAAAGAGCGAAGGAGTTGCTACGCTTGCACGAAAGTGGTGAGTTGCCGAATTTGGTTTTATCCGATGAGTCGCCATTTGTTATCGGGCAATATGTCAACAAACAAAATGACCGGGTCTACTTGCCAGAGAGGTCCTTCGAAAATTTACACCTTCGTACGGCCACCAGAAAGCAGGCAGCACCGATGGTGATGGTTTGGGCTGCCATAACTGACGATGGTCGCTCTGCGCTCGTATTTTTGGACCGTAGCCGTGGCGTCAAAATTAATGCGATCGTATACCGTGAAACTATCTTAGAGGCAGTATTGAAGCCATGGGGAAACAAATATTTCAGTCGGAGACCCCGGACATTTCAACAAGACTCGGCACCGCCTCACAAAATGCGCGTCAACCAAGATTGGTGAAAAAACAATGTTCCACACTTCACATCTTCGACACAATGGATTGCAAATTCTCCTGATGCAAATCCATTGGATTTCTCTGTCTGGGGTATTTTGAAGGCGAAGGTTGGCACTAAAAAATACCAAAGTTTGGACCACCTCAAACAAGCACTTCGCCGGGAATGCTCCAAAATACCGCAGAGCCACTTGCGTGCAGCGTGCGTTGCTTTCTTCGGCCGTCTCAAGGCCATTATTAGCGCCAAAGGTGGACATATTGAAAACTACTGATACAATTTGAAAATTAATGTATTTTCCAACATTTTTTGCTTTGGCACAATAAAATTTATCAAAAAATAAAAAAAATTATAGCATTTTAAAAAGTTGGAGTTCGAGTCATTCACCCTGTATATAATCCATTCATAAATGGAAGTCTAAGCCCAGGACGCAGGCAGTCCTAAAGTCCGGGAAAATTCTCCTCTGAGTCTTAACAAGATCCAGAGAAGACACAGTGAATTCAGCCTTTCGACTGCGTTCAATGGAATCTTGCATTCTCGAACTAGTTTGCGAATCATGAATATGAATCATCATATCGTTGTAGAAGCAGTTGCTTCGTAATATAGTTCTTTGCCATCAGGAAGACAGACACTAATCGAACGTTGTTGTGTTTTAGAAAGCCACAACCCCGATTCCTAAATCAGTTTTGGACCCATCCGTGAAGACCAGACAACATTCTTTTACTGGCCCAGATTCTGGCTAAACTGAGTAATGGGCACAGGGAAAGTCAATTTTGTATTTTTTCTGCAGTAAAGAGTCTTAAGACAATCGACGCACAAGGCCATCAAAGCTCCAGTGCGTTTTGTATCAAAGACCACTTCTTTTCAAACGGAAGACTCCTATGAAAGTACAGCACATTTTTTGAATATCATGTGAGCGAAAGAGACCGTTCTTAGCAGTGACGTATTATATTTTCGTGAAAGATTGTTTTACCAGACAACCGGCACACAAAATATAATTGTCCTTATCTTAGCCGATAGATCCAGTGCACCCGCCTCGCTAAAAAGTCACATGTTCTGCCAACAGCTCCTTTACTTTTCCAAAAGGCCAAGTACTCGTACGAGGTTTTTGACGTGACATGTCTATTGCGAAGAAATTTATTATATAGGGCGACAACCGAATACATACATAGCTTCGTTCAAGAAGCGGAAAGAACCTCAGTTTTAAGAGTCTGACTTACAGCCCAGTTCAAGTGCATTAATCATCGACCACGCCAAGGGCTGCTAACGCTTTAGAGCAGCTAGTCGCTAGACATAATCCAACAAATAGTACAATTACATAAACCACACATACCTGGGCATAGATGTCAGAACTATCAAGAGCGTAAGTCACACCATAGCAGTGAAGACAGGACGTCGCCTTCCAGGGAACCTCCGTCTTCATATACTGGCTACAGTCAGCATCCTCAATTAGCACCCTGCATGACTTTTATCCACAAAACTGGTGAGTTACGTATGCCGTCATGATTTACGTTGCCAATGTCGATGAAAATTCCCAGCGGGAATTTCTTCTTGGGCCTTCAATTCTGCCCATCATATTTTGAACTGTACCCTCGCAGGATATTTCCCGTTGCTAGTCATGATATATCCCAAATTCAGGATGCATTCTCATAGCAGTTTGTTGAAAATGAAGCTCGAGCCAGACAGATTGGGATTCCTGGTGAGTCATGCTTTCGGATTTTCGGTAAAAAGCCTACACTTACTGTCCGGCAGGGTTTCCGTATGTGGCACTACTACTGGCAGCAAAATTTATCTCAAGAGTTGGCAGCAGCTAGTTTGTATATTTTTGTAGGAACACTGGATAAATGCTTGGAGCATTGGAAGAATTCGTACAGGATCCCGTCTTATCCCGGAGTTTTATACCGTTTATCTTTCCGCAATGCCTCAAAAAGCTCATTCTCATCAAAAGACGCATCTGGAGTTTCATTACAAATCCTTGGTAATGTGTAATGAAAAGCAATTAAGGATTCCTGTGGATTAAGCATTGATTTAAAATGATTCCTTATACTGGATAATTCTATTCGGTTTCTAACCTTAAAAGTATTTTCACTTAGCTTCTTTGCCAACAACGATAAGTTAAAATTCCCAAAGAAGCTGTTAAGTCCGCTCCAATTGGCTTTCTCGTATTGCCATACCGTTCTTTTAGGAATCTTTTCTCTAACTCTGTGGTGGCTGTACGAGAAATTAGCTGATATGGCACAGTGCAGTGGTCCAACGGGCCTAAAGGGGATAGTACATCGACCTTGTACTTATCAGGGTGAGAAGTTAAAAACAAGTCGAGGGTGTTGGCGGTAATGGCTATGAAGCTCTGGTATTCGTGTGGGTCAAATTGTTTTCCGCAGTGAAGATTTCAACACACCGTCCTTCGGGTGTTGTCTGTCCAGAATGCCGAAGTCACCCAAAATTGCGTATATTGAAATGGTTCGTAATAACGATTTCAGCGATACTGGGATACAATTCTTTGAATGGAATCAGACAGCACATCAAATTCGTCAAAGGTCGAATTGCTGTCCAGTTTGGGACTTCTGTAAATGAAGCAATAGTGGATAATTTGCTTACGGAGATGGAATTTTAACCACACGAAATTGAATTCCGGATTGGAATTGTAGTGGAGTTTGGTAAGCTACATCATAACTCATGTAAATGGAGAGACTGCGGTGAGAAAGGAATAATGGCTACGAATTGTAGCCAGGTAGCTTCAGATCTGAGTGATTTGAGAGGCGTGACCGGGGATCTACCAGTGTTTCACTAAGTACTAAAATAGCTGGCCTGTATTTACAGGCATGGGCGTACGCAGATAAGTGACTATTTCTTAGCCCCCGTATATTTGTACATACACTCTGAATTCCCGAGTCATTATTACAAACACAAACATCGACGTGACGATGCTAAGCAAAGCTGTAAATTAAAATTCTGGCGTGTTGTA
Organism: Volucella zonaria; assembly: GCA_963966105.1. Classification (NCBI taxonomy): domain Eukaryota; kingdom Metazoa; phylum Arthropoda; class Insecta; order Diptera; family Syrphidae; genus Volucella; species Volucella zonaria. The sequence continues at coordinate 12,420,201 of OZ014530.1, forward strand.
GGTATTATGTCCTTTCAGCAATAAGAGACAGTGTACTAACCAAGCCTTCACTCATAACCCGCTATCCAGCGGTTGTTATTAGACCTATACATGAGTCATTGCCTTTGCCATATGACAGTGACAGTGATATAGCCACAGCAGTGACCAGCTTCAAGTAACAGCACTTTGGCCAGGGCCAGGAAATAAACGATCCCCGCACGATGATCCTATTTAGTTTTTTTGTACTAAGCGGCACTGATTTGTTTTGGTTTTGTCACTGGTTTAAGTGTTTTTTTTTATGAACACAGAATTAGCAATTAAAGGTATCACAGTGGAATTACAAATCATTACAAATCACGAGGACGATTAACCTAACCGAACCTTACCGAACCTACCCTACTCTGAAGTATGAGTAAACCATTGGACCGAAGCGAGCTATTTGTATATGAAAGCTGAGGACTCCTTGGAAAACAGTACTCATCATCTCATTTAAAAGATTCGGTCGGAAGGAAGTATGACGTATTTCCGCTCCACAAGATAGAAGTAAATAGTTCACCCTCTAAGCTCTGTCAATTAAAATGCAATTAGCTTCCTTAATAACGCATAAATGATCCTGTCTATTGAATTGTGGGCCCCCGCCCAATTATCAAGGCTTCGCCCATCAATGACGTTGTCTAATAAAAAGCGGGGGTAGATTATTCTAAACTGGTCTTATCGTAAACATCCAGATTTTATTGCATGACTGGATGATACGATTTGACCAGTTACAAGTTGCCGGTCATAGGTCTTGTTGGCGGCTTGACCACCGGTAGTCCATACCAGGACTTAAATCACGGTACCATGGGAGTCAGGAGCCCCCCGGACTTCGGTCCGGGCCTGACTTGTTAGAGGTAGGCCCCCTTGTGGGAGCGTCATGGTGGCTGTGGTTTAAACCCAAATCGCGGGAACGGGTCTAACCCATTGTAGAGTTGCAAAAAAGTACTGGGTGCTGCGACCCTAAGAGCAGCAAGAGGTTTTAGGTCGGCCTCGACTCATACCAAGGGTGGAACTGTGCCTCCAACACAGTTCCGAATTGGTATCAAAGAATTGACGGAGAGCGATGGCAAGGCGTATCCTTGCTCCCTATGGGTGTATGGGCACCTCGTAAACATTAAGTCTACATGACAGGAGGTTTACGTTAAAAATCCAGGTACGTTCTGTCTATTGAATTGTGTGAACGCCTGAAATATCTAGTTTTACCATTCCTAACAAAGTCGTCCAATGGCTTTGCGAATAATTCGATTCTCTGTAAAGTCCTGAAGAAATCTTACCTAAGCCTTTGATATCGAAAAATAGTTCAAAAAAGTCAATGTCCTGTCATATGACTTTAGCGAAGCCCTAAAAGACTCAATAACGATCGCGGTAACCGACAGAAAGGACACCGATGGATCGATAACACCTGAATGGTAGCAGTTAGTCAAGTTAAAGCTTTCGAGTAACTTCTTGGCTATCATGTGCGAAAACCCCGGACCAACTCCCATCACAAGCGACGCTGGCTAGCACCAAAGTCACGTCAAGCTTATCGCATGTCTCAATCAAAGACCTCTTGTTCTTTTCACCAAAGCCGTAGGTGAAGGAGAGATTTGGTGAGGAGTAAAGCTCGAGATCGTGGCTAAGGAAGACATCCCTAGCAGACCTAGAACCCGCACCACCCCCCCACAAAGCACTCTGGAGATCTTCAGGCTCAGCAACCCGACCCTTCCTCCTCATGACTGGAAAGTCGCGAAACTGGAAGAACTAAGGGGCCCTAATTGATGCGAGTTGATTGTGTTCAACAAGGAGTCCCTTAACAATCTAACACAGACTAAAGGCATGATTCAGTTTGGTTTCGAAGTCAATTCAAATGAGGGTCTATTAAAAGGACGAGCTGGATACTGATAAGCAATCTCCTCCTACCTTAACTGAAACCTCAGACTAAACCTTAGACCTTGGATCCGCGATATCCTTTCCAGAAATGGATAGCGACGACTTCATATTATCCGAGGCGACAATTTAGCCGTTGGTTTCCTCTTCTGACACTCTGTCGGAAATAGCAAACCTATGACGAATTAAAGAGAGATTCTATATGATCAGAGGAAGAAGATGAGCTCTGGGGAACATCTTCAGAATCGGAGGACTTGAACAGCACCGTGGTGGAGGCTAATCTAATAAATTGTAACAATGATACGATTTCCCCAGATTAATCTCCATCACTCAAAAAAGGTTCTATACAAGAGACTAAGGTAAGATTAGAACTTGTATATTAGTCAAACGTAGCCTTAATGCATTTTTACTTCCTAACCTCAGCGACCCAAACTTAACCGTTGCGAGTCTAGAGACTGTCAAAGGCTCTACTGGTTGGCATCGGCATATCTTGGCCACGATCATGTGGGCCCTCTGCCTGATGATAACCTAGGAAGAGTGGCAACTTCTGGCCTCATCAACGGGTGCGACGCTAAAGCTCATCACATGGTATGGGGCTGTACCGGCATCAACGATAGAGGTGTATCACTTCTTGATTATGTTCTAGGCCCAACCTCATTGCTTGCAACAATGGCAATGAGCCCAATTTTATAACAAAAACTCACAGGAAGTGCTAGCCATCACTCTTGTCTCCAACAACATCACTCAAATACTAACGAACTGGATGGTATCGTCTGAACATACATTTTCAGACCACAGGTACATCCAGCATTCCGGAATTATCAGAAAACTGATTGGCCAAAATACAGAGAAATACTGTCAAAAACGCTATCCTCAGAACTCTCAAGTCCACCGCGTGACAACAACGAGCTTAACATGAAAGTCAAGGAATTCACCCTGGCTATCAGTCAGGCTATGGGCGCTTCCTGCCCTCTTATTCAACCTAGAGGCAAGAACAAACAGCACTGGTGGACATCAGCACTGAGACTGCATAGAAACACTTGCAGAAAAGTTTTCAACTTAGGAAAGAGCGCAAGAAAAGTAACTGACTGGGACTCATAAAAAGAATCTCTCAAAATATATTTTTCAAAATTTGAACGTTTATTTAAGAACAACATGTACAATAGTATCATTCAAAGTATTTCCCATCTGAAGCTATGACTTTTTCCCGTCTTTCTGGCAATTTGTGGATCGCATCCCAAAAGAACTGCGCCGGCTTGGCAGCCAAGAATGAATCAAGCCAATTTTTGATATTCTGCTCTGAGGTGAACCGTATTTCAGTGAGGGCGTTCTGCATCGACCGGAACAAATGGTAGTCAGAAGGGGCAAGGTCTGGGCTATAAGGCGGGTGGGGTAAGACTTCCCATCTACTGTTTTCCAAATAGTTCTTAACCTGAATAGCAACGTGGGGCCGAGCGTTGTCATGATGGAAAATTATTGCCTCGTGTCTGGTCGCATATTCCGGGCGTTTTTCGGCCACTGATCTCTTCAAACGGATTAATTGCGTTGTCCATTGATGGTTTCACCCGGTTTTAGCAGCTCACCCATCTGATCCCACCAAATACAGAGCATTACCTTCGCCCCATGGATATTCGACTTTGCCGTTGGCCGGGTTTCACATATGATTTTTTGCGCTTGGGGTTATCGTAATGGATCCATTTTTCATCACCTGTAACAATCCGATGCGAAAATGACTTCCTTTTGTGGCGTTGCAGCAGCATTTCGCACATGCAAAATCGCCTTTCGACGTCTCTCGGCTTGAGTTCATGTGGAACCCAATTTCCTTGCTTTTGAATATATCCAGCTGCTTTTAAATGTTTTGAAATGGCTGTTTGAGTGAGCAATGCTTCCAGTTCTTCATCTTCAAACTTTTTTGGCTGCCCAGGACGTTCATCGTCTTCTAAGCCAAAATCACCACTTTTAAATCGTACAAACCACTTTTGGCATGTTCGCTCAGATAGCGCATGTTCACCATAAATTTCTACTAAAATACGATGACTTTCGGCAGCAGTTTTCTTCATATTAAAGTAATGAAGAAGAACTCCCCGGAAACACTTTTCCAGGCACAAGTTAGACATATTTGAGTGAAAAAAAATTATTGTTGTTTACTCTTCAAAAGAATGACATATACGGAAATGACGTACAATGACAGTAGCTTTCCAACGCATGTTCCAATGGAATTATAACAATGGAACAATACAAGTTACGCCATCACTTAGCAAACCGCACGTTGTATACCCAATATAAAAAAAGAACTGAGGAAGGCAAAGCGAGAACCCTGGAGATCATTCTGTGACAAAATCGATGGCTCTCGGACAACCTCATGTGATGAATGACTCAACCTGCTACTGGCCACTCACTTTCCAGGTAGCTCCCTATTCGCTGCCAGTAGCAACCCAAACAGGACTACTGCAACGGTGACTAAAATTCACGGTCTGATCACAAGAGACAAGCTGCTTAGGGCGCTGCATAGCTTCAAACCATACAAGTCTCCGGCGGCACTATAACCGAACTTTGGTCTGACAAAGACTTTCATGTAAGCTTCCTCTGTAGATACTTCTGGTAGGAAGATGTATTTATAGATGGCAACTCATTAAATTTCTATATGGATGGATCCAAGAGGAGGTTGGTGGCGCTGTTTTCTCAGATATGCTAAATCTAAGCCTCTCCCTCCGTCTTCCAAACCACTGTAGCGTCTTCCAGGCGGAAATTTTGGCGATTACAGAAGCTCTATCCTGGCTGAAGAAAAACATGATATTCGCGTCTTTTCGGATAGTCAGGCCATGGAATCAGTCTCACTAAATTCTATAACCGCCCTTGTATGCCGGTCATCTATTAGGGAGACCGCAGAGCAGTTCGACTTTCACCTATGTTGGGTGCCGGGCCACAGAGACATTCCAGGACATAGGTATACCAAACGCTATGTGCAAATCAATATTAAAGCTGGATGCTAACAAAAGAACGGACTTTAGGTGAACTGCCTTTGATCATCATGTCTAGCGACCAAACAGATCTGGCCAAAGCTGGATCTGAATCGCTCTAAGTGTCTCATCCTTCTGAATAGGACGTATCTCAGCCCTATCATAGGTGTCTTTACTAGACACTGACTCATAGGCAAACATGCAAGAAGGCTTGGCGCTTTTACAAACGATTACTGTAGAAGCTACATTAACGAGAAGAAGGAAGAGGTAATATAAAAGTTGACAGACTCCTACGCTTCTTCATACGCTCAAATTGGTTCCATAAGTAAGAGGATCACAAATCCACATAGCATCACAATGCGCCAATAGGCCTAAGTGAGTTGGTCTTTCCAACAGTTAATTTTACCTACCTACCTGCCTACCTGCCGTCATCTCAGAACTGGAAAGAAACCGCTCTAGCATCTTAGATTGATACGGTATCAGGTTCGGTATGTTACAGAAGGCAAGGTCACAAAAATATTGGATTCGAGCCTGGCGGCCCATATTGAATAAATCGCCCTGCCACAAAAGGTTTAGTGTTTCAAATGGCGGAAAAATGGGGCAAATAGTGAGCCACTGTATGTCATGCTACTCAGCGGTCAAAAGAGGCAAAGTAGCGACGTAGGTTGCCCTCCCCCAAGAGACTCGGTCACCAACAACCACATCATTCAGATTGTATTGCATAAGTTCACTGTTGGTGGATGCGCTATGTCCGCTGTATCAAAGGAGTTCTCAGGATAAAACACAGTTTCTGAAGTGGGTTAATTCCCATCCCACAACTAATCAATCAATCAACCGATTAGCTGTTCCCGCCACTTCAAGCTCCGTGTGAAGATACAATTATCCCCCCAGTAATTGACATTCCCACTTAATCCCCTTGCTTTTGAATATTAAATTTCAAAAGTGTATACCTAAAGATGGATTAAGAGCACTTAAATGACTCCCTGCTAGCTTACACGTTCATAATGTCCACCTTATCCATCAGTGTCACACCGTAGGACACATTGAAAACTTGTATTCAAAACCATTAGCAAAACTTACATAAACTGCAGCAAAATGTTCATCTAACTCATTCTTAACTTCTAAATTAAATTTCAACTTATTCTCTTCGGTTTTTTTGTTCGTCCTTTTTGGTATAAAACACCCATGTTCTCTCGTGTAGTCCTATCTACTCGTACCTATCTTTTAACATCACTTTTAACTAATTTCCGCTCAAAAGTCAACAAAACTGATCTAATCTTCCTGGCCTTTTACCTTTCATGTTTGCTTTAACTTTGCTGCCCACCAGTCTCTATACCTTCGTTCGTCCTCCTGGATTCTCAGTGTCTCTACTCTCTATCCATATCCGTATCCGTATCCGTATGCTTGTGTCTGTTTCTGAAACTACCACCTTAACGCTGCTCATAGCAATTCCATTCACAATTTATTTCGTTTAACCACATTGCAGTTTGAAGTTTTATTTTCCTGTGGGATCCTTTCACCATGTTACAACGAATCCACCCGCTCCCCATACTCCAGATTATATCCTCTACTCGTATACTCCACGGTCAATTCAGTTGCTTACTCAACTTACTCACACCAAAAATGCAGCAAAAAAAAATTGGAAAAAAATCTCCAAAAAAATAGAGCAAACAGGTAAAAGTCCAATAGAAATAATAATAATAATAAAAAAAAAAATAACGGAAAACTTTTTGAGTCCTTCAACATCGGCAGGATGCATTTTAGAGTAGATAACCTGTAATTTCGTGGCATTGTATCATAGAATGTAAAATGGGCTTTCTATTTTATTTTATTTTACTTGTATTTCGCCCTGCACCACGACCACGGCCCGCATGCTGCACCCCCTTTCCAGGACTAACTTCGTTTTCGCCATTTATTTTTAAGTTAATTTCGCCGCGGGTGCCGGCGGCGGAGGCGGCGGCGGAGGAGCAAATCAAGCAGCTTGAAGAGGAGTAGTCAAGAGTATTTTTCTACTCCAACTGAATTTTAATTTTTCATTATGGAACGTGAAGGGTTTTTGGCGGTAACGGCGCCACACCAGGACTGCCTTTCTCACCCTCAGTCTCAGTCTCAGTCTCAGTCCCAGTCTCATTCTCGTTAATGAATGAAATTCAAATTTATGATTTTTGAAAGAAAAAAAAAGCCAAAATCCTCTGATGGGTTTCGTGCTTAATTTAGGTTTGCTCTCTGTACATTGGAAAATTGGTGGGTTCTTCCATTGTGACGTAGTGAATTTCCATTGCAGCGAAGATGGAGTGAATTAATTAACAACTAATTGTAATGGGCTGCCAATTTATATTCGAATATTGAATTTTTCAACTTTCTACATCAGCTAGGATGACTAGAACTGTGACCAGATACATGTAGTTCCGGAACATTGATTCCACCTCGGCGGAAAGTGCAGATATTTGCTTTCATCCCACTTCCCATTTTGACTTTTGATTGAATTTTTCTCAACACTAACTTTCCAGGAAAGTTAAAGGATAACTGAGACCCAATTATTTGCGACGTTGAGACAGATCTTCCTGAGATGGTTTCCAGAAATGCTTTTTATATTCCGTCGCTTTAGCGCAAACATCCAGATCTCTGGGTCGCCCAAGTGGAGACTCGGGTTCATCCAAACTCTATTCCGTGATAAACTCCAAAGTACTTCCTCAAATTCCTTCTCAATGCAGTGGTAGTGCCGTCGAACAGCAATGCACAAGTTCTGTTCGACCACGCAGAGCAACAGAAAGTTAAGAAAGGCGGCCTAGGGGACGAACGGCCATCTAAGTTGTTTAATGAGCTTCGTAGTTAAGCAGAGGCATAAGTCAACAACGAGTTCCTCAAATAATTGTGGTGACAGAGACCCTCAGCGCTGGCACTAGCAATTCTTCAAGCATCCAACGGAGGGCTACCAAGCTTGGAAGGTTACAAAGGGTGACCGGATAAGAACGTTATACACGGTGGCGTAAAATTAATCACCCTATACGGAAGATGGTATGATTTTTGCAAATGGCGTCGTACATCAATCATATTTGACATTTGTGAACTAGACAGCTGCAGTATACAAACAGACAAGCAATGGAGCGCTATACTGCGCAAGAGCGTAAAGCGCAGCGTCGTAAAGAGCGTCGGTGGTGTTAGCGCAGCGTGAATTTCGACGTCGATTTCCTAATAGTGTCGCGCCAACTAGGCAAACATTCCGGCGCTTAGCTGCTCGACTCGAACAGAGTGGAACCACAGGAGACCATGCAGGCCGTGGCCGTCACCGGACAGGTCGTTTGGCCAAGAATATCGCGGCTGTGGCTACCGATGTCGCTGAGAACGAAGAAACATCAACCAGACGACGGGCCACGCAATTGGGCATCACCAGTGAATTTTAGTGAACGAATTAAACATGTTCCCGTACAAAGTGCAAACTGTGCATCAGCTAACGCCTCCTGACCGTCAGTCGACCATCCTCAATCTCAACAACGAAGAGGACGATTTTGTGTCAAAAATCATCATGAGCGACGAAGCGCATTTCCACTTAAGCGGTTAAGACAAAAAGCAAAATCTTCATTTCTGGGGCACTTAAAATCTGCGTGTGATGCACGAAGAGCCATTACATCCACTCAAAGCCACTGTGTGGTGCGGTGTTCACGAGGGAGAAGTGACTGGGACGCCATCGGCAATATGGTCTCTGTTATTGGCGAACGCTACAAGGCCATAATGAGCGACTTCTTACTTTCGGCATTGGATGAGCGGGGGTTGGTGAACATGTGGTTTCAACAAGACGATGCAATCGCTCACACGGCACGAGCCACAATGGATATTGTGAAGGAAGCGTTTCCTGGTCGCGTAATCTCCCGTTTTGGCGATTTGGCATGGCCAGCAAGATCACCCGATTTAACCATCTCAGACTTCTTTCTTTGGGGCTACTTGAAGTCGCAGGCTTATGCAACCGCAGCCCTTAAGGAGAATATTCGACAGGAATGCAAACAATTATCACTGGAAATCTTGCGGAAAGTCATGAAAAATGCGATAAAACGGACACAAATGTGTATCAACACTGGCGGCAGCCGCTTGGCGAATATCATCTTTTTCACTCAACAGAAACAATTGTAAAGATCCAAATGAATATCTCCAATACTCAAAATCATTATTCTTTTATTTGGTAAAAAAGTAATTCAAAAATAAAATTGGATGATTAATTTTGCGCCTTGTATAATAGAAAAAAATTTAAATAAAACAATAACTGTGTGAGATATAAAATTGATTTTGGCTTTCATGCTATTACGTGTAGAATAGCATATCATTTTAGTGTGCCCCTCTGCTTCGCTGGCAGTGGTTCAAGCAGTTGATCCAATTTTTGATGACTCGGTGCAATATGTGCGGCCTTATTCCGGCAATAGCGTGTCAAATGTTGCCCTAGAGCTCATCCAAAGTGGTTAGCTGGTTAGCTGGTTACCTGGTTAGCGTAGACTAAGGACTTGACGTAGCTCTAGAGAAAATAATCGAGTGGTGTCAAATCGCATGATCGCGGCGGACAGTTGATGAACGCTCGCCGTGAGATGACACAGTCGCCAAATTTCTCCTTCACAACTACGAGCGTTCCGTCGCTTGTATGGCATGTAGCGCTATCTTTTTGGAACCACTGCTGGGATATATCGATGTTGTCGAGCTCTGACCATAAAAAGTCGGTTAAGATTGACGGTAACCGTGTCTCCTTACACATTTCGAAAGAAATAGGCAGTCAACTGCTGGTAAGAAGGAACACACGTGAACAATGCATCATCCAACGAATGAGGTGCGATGAATAGACAAACTCCTCGCCCTGCACCATGCATAACGCTAAAAGTCGATTCATATTTGGATGCCGAACATTTTCAATGAGAACTGAACTTCTGGCAATTGTAGCAAGTAGAAGCTCTTAGCATCCAACATTAATATCCACAAACTCTCATATGCAATCTGCGTTTTTGTCCTTTCATACAAACGACACTTTCCAGGGCTGTCTGACTAGAAATATAGGACCTTCTGTCCAATTAAATATTGAAGACATCAGAAAATGACATTGATGTGGTACTCCTGTAAGAAGCATCAATCAACTCTCTCGTCTCGAGCTAAACTAATCGGTTTCTCCTCAATAGGCGCCCTCTATCACCATGCATACGTTATAGCAACATATGTACTCGTCAGTCGAAAATGTGAGTCAAGGAGAGCGACAATGTGTTTATCATAGTGACATTGATATGTGACCTTGAAATCGTTAACATTTACAAACATTCCAGTAGCTCCTGGCCTTTAGAAATGATTCCGAATACCCCACCCTATACGCCGGAGATACTAACAGTCACCACACCTCTTGAAGATACGATGGGGATGACAATAACGTCGCAAAACTGGCAGACCGGGTCGACATAAATAGTTATTAATCTTGGATACCAAAGACAGAAGAACCTTCCACTCTGGCCGCGATAACAACCCAAATGTTTGCTTCGTTTCAACCAATTCCTTCGAACGTGAACAACAAGTGTCTTGATGGGTCTTATCAGATTTTCCTCGAAGCCAATACTGTTTAATTGTCCTAGAAGCCGAGATAAATATTCCGTTGGTAAACTCTATCTATCCATGGTGGAGCCACGGTGGAACTTTCAGAAATCGTCATGGCAAGATTTCACCGAAGATTCCGACTCCAATGTCTTCTGGATCCATCTGACTCCTAATAGTTCTTGAGCGCTTTGTTGGCATTGTAATGGCGATAGCAAAGAGGCACACCCCACTCGGTTAACGGAAAGAGTACGTCTTCGGCTGGAGTGCTGATAGTGGCCAATACTGTATCAAGAACTTCAGGAAAGCGGTGAACCGAAATTGAAAAATTGAATCAAAAAGAAAAATATACAAAAACAACACAAAACCAGGACTTTGTCTGATCAAGCAGAAAGGCTTGAAGCCTCATCCGGGGGCTTGGGGGTTCAAAGTCCTTCCAATCACACCAACCTAAAATTGATCCCGACGGGATTCCATATCGGATTGCCAAGGTTTCCAAAGCAAAGTAGGACAAAGCTCACACTCAAAATATTAAGAGGCTATTAAAGGAGCATAGAAAGGAGACCCCTATAACCCCTGCATACTCTCGTGCTTTCAATATTATCCAGTTGGAAGTGCCCATAGCCTTCTGCTAGCATGTAAAAGTCGCTGAAGTATATGGAATCTATCCTGAATTTTTTACAAATTGCCGCAAAAACACTGTGATCGGCTATTCAAATTGTTCAATAATATTCTATCATCCGGATACCATTGCGGTAGTTAAACAACTTAAATGCTTCATATGCTTCAGAATTGAAGTACCCATCAACGAAGCTATCACTGTGGAACAAGCTGGGTTCTGAAAGGGCCTGAATTGTCCATAAACTCTTAAATACGGTGCGTTGCAAAACAACAACAAACCTGATGATGATCTGATGAACCTGATGAATCTCTCTTTCCAAGTAACTACTCAACTACACCGCGAACACATCCAGGTAACTCAACGACTGTCTTCCACAAGAATCAGTCTTGCCCCCATTTCTCTGCATAAACACTGCATCCAAACACTAGTCACACAATTCTAGAATATGCACCCAATTAAGGCCACACTCTCAGCTGATCGCGGTTGGAGAATTCTCCAAGAAATGAAGGTTGACACCCACCATGGCTAAAACTGAGTCAGCCTGCTTTCACCTGAATAGTTAACTTGTGCAGGTGCTGTTTGAAATTGACTTCAACGGTACTGTCCTGCTACAAAATAAGAGTCCCATTGATAGATCCCTCACCTTTAAACAGCTCTGTCACAATACCGCAGGCAAGCTGAAAACTAGGAAGAACTTGCTACAAAAACTTGCTTCTAGCTCCTGGCGATCATCATCCAAAACACTTCGAACTTCTGAATACGGAGCCCCCGTTTGGTTAAATGGTGCGCATACAACGAAAATTGATAGCCAGCTCCACATCGCGCTCAGTCTCTGAAACAACGAGGTCACTCCGACTCAATAGCTTTCAGTCTTGATCAGCTTTGGTACACCATCGCATAAACGAAAAAACGCACTCGTTACAGAATTTACCCAAATTCAAAATAACCCGAACCTTCCAATCCACAATACTCAAACAAAAAACGACTCATATCGGTCGGAATCGCGAAATCCATCTCTGAGGACTGCAACTGGACTGCAGGTGTCAAGTTTTAACATCAATACTCGTAAAGAGTGGGAAAGAGACCCATCTGTTCGAGTGCCAGGGTTCAGCCTTGCCCACATCTGCGTCACTCCTGGGAGCAAAAAATTACATAAACATCACTTTCGCCAAGTTTGCCAAAGGATGAGCGACTACGCTCTCATAATTAACGCCTCGAAGTGCGTATTCTTAAAAAGACCTCGGACACAAGGTCAACAGCGAGGGCATTCAGACACTTGAAGAGCTCAATGTGATCTGGGACCTCAAACGCTCCATTTAACGCAACACTGTTCCTCAGTACAGTTGCCTCAGTTACAGCCCTTCACCAAATTGTCGATGGGGTTGCAAAGCCGTGGGGTTTTCCTCCAAAAAAGTTAGCGGTAAGCAGAAGACATACACTACATACGCCCGCGAGTTCTTTCAATTTTCCACTGCGTAAAGTATTTCCTTTATCTAGTCGAAGCGCAAGAGATGCAGGGCTCGCAACATACCTGGAGCATGATGTCAATATGGTACTCAGGGACTTCACCGACAAAATCGGTAATGAAAATATCTTTGGCAGATTAGTCGGAAAGCACAGCACAGTCACTACGGGACTCGACTGTCCGGCAAGAAAAAGTTGAAGGCCTTACCATGACTGAAGTGAAAGAGGCGGCGCTGGAGCCCAAAGCAGGAGCAGAGAGGAAAGAGTACCTACATAGTCAGAAAATGGCAAAAATTATGATTCTGACTAAAAGCACAGGAGTAGGTTGTGTTTTAGCAGCACTTCCAGCAGCTACTTGATGGTCATCAGGTAGAAGGAGTCGTACGGCAAGGAGGAAAGACGGCTCCAGTCAATGAAGAAGCCACTACTCCCAGCATAGAACCGATGTGACTGATGTGTAGCAATTATGTTGTATGTTAACCAGCAATAAAAGGAGATACAATTTCAACCTAATCGCGAGTTTCATTGAACCATACGAGTAGGTGTTATCACCATGGTAGGGTAAATGTGACAGATCATCACGCAAGTATGGGTACAAGAAAGCATGCTTCATGACTACACTATCCCTCTATATGCCCCATCTTGAAGGAATGCATATTGCGGGAACGTCTCAAGCTTTTCTGCAACACATTAATGTACCAGGCGAAGCCTGGAAAAGATCAACAAGCTTCAAGTCGAGGCTGACCATCTCTTCATTGACTCCGGAATCGCATATCTCTAAATTCATGGTCATGACCTCTGCAAAGCGATAGCCAAATTAGAGATCCCACTAAAACTGATCCAGCTATACATGGTGATGCTGGAAAACACGCCATGCAATGTGCAATTCCTCGGAACTATTCCAAACCTGTACCGGTTTTCGACTAACAAAGCACTATCATTGATTTCTTCAACATACTCGTAGTAATGGAATACGGATTGCATAGGACAGCTGTTATTTCGAAAGGCTCTATCTGTAACAAATCCGTCTAGATATTGGAAAAATTGGGGAAATCTTGAAAGGAAATAACTGGATTGTACAGTTAAATACCCAAATATTACAAACATGTGACAATTTTGATAAAGCTGTTTGCATTTTGACCACGTCAGTCGTTTGAACTTGTGCATTCTGTGCAGTGAATTTGCAGCTGTGTTTAATTTCAAAAAACGACCAAGTGTTCAAGTCAATTTCTTAGCAGCGTTTTAATTTATATATACAATATATATTTTTGAAATGGATTCAATCCCCACAGGCTTGTGAACAGTATATATGTAAAATTATAGTCTTGTGTAACGAAATAAAATTTTGGTGAGTTTTTGAAAGTTGGCGTTAATTTTTGAAGAAAATTGTGTTTTTCTGTGTTTTCATGTAAAGTTCTACTTATGAACATGTCAAAACATGTCTTCGAATTATGATTTGTTTGATTGTGTGTTATATGTTCTTTTTGGGACTTCAATAAAAATTTGCGCCTTTTTGCGCTTTTCGAAAATATCGTTTGTCCAAAGTGTTCAAGTCCCGACTCAAAAAAAAAAATTGTTTTTAATGTTTTTTTTTTGTTGTTGTTGTAGGATCAAACAAGGCGCACATTGTTTGAACATATGAAGCAATCAGCCAATTTAATTTCGACAACCCAATCTTCAAGATTGAAGGAATACGTTGAAACTCGAACGAAATGCCCAGATCATGCTAAACCTTTGTTGCGAAAGCGGATTTCATTTTTCATATCAGATTTCATACAAAGATGGCAAAAATGCTATAGAAAAGAGGATAGATTTCTTACTTCTAATAAGTCTTGGCTAGATTTTGCAATTAGTTTCAAAAATTATGCTTTTTCTGAAAAAAAAAACTGTGGTCGCCCTATAAAAAGTTTTGATGAAGCTTCGCAAAGAACCAAACGCCTAAAAACTAAGGATTTAAGACAGAAACACTCATCTGAGGAATTAGTTTTTGCTGCTCAAATGAATATACGGTCTTCAGGGTAGGTAGAAGCATCTAAATTTGTGAGAGATGTGACGGCAAAAAGGAAAAACAACTTTCTGGGAGAGAAGCTTTGTCGATGTTTGTTGAAGCCAAACTTACTAGACACCAATACAATATAATAAGATTGAACGCTAAGTCCCGGTTCTCGTCTTATAAAAAAATACAATTTGCCAAAAAAGAGTGTTACCCTGCGAAACAACATATTACTGTTACGGACACTGTTGCTGATATTAAATTACAGGCTTTACTTAATCATAGAGCTAATTGGCTATTAGATGCTCAAAAGGAAGTTTTGGAAGTCCAACAAACTGATTCCTTAAACAATTTGAAGCTGATTTGTAAGTGTGGCTTGGATGGTTCAGCGCAGTCAGAATACAAACAGCACTTTTCTGATGCAAATGCTGAAGACACCAGTATATTCATTGTATCACTGCTCCTGTCAACAGGCATCTGTCAGTTGACTCCTGTCAAAATTTCAACTTGCTGCGTCAGTTAGTTTGTGTTTGACAGCTATTTTTATCAGACTACTCACTAATTTGAGGAGAAAATGGAAAAAAGTGAATTTCGTGTGCTCGTATTAAGCATTATTTCTTGCGAAAAAAAACCATTACCGAGACCAAGGCTAAGCTTGATAAATACTATGGGGACTCTGCACCATCGATTTCAATGGTAGAAAAGTGGTTTACTGAATTTCGTTGTGGCCGTACAAGCACTGAAGATGCCGAACGTCCTGGACGCCCAGTTGAGGTCTCTACACCCGAAACAATCGAAAAAATTCACGATATGGTGTTGGCCGACCGAAGATTGAAAATGCGAGAGATTGTGGAAGCCGTAGGGATCTCGCATGGCTCAGTGGTTTCAATTTTGAATGATCACTTGGGCATGAAAAAGCTTTCCGCAAGATGGGTGCCGCGTTTGCTCACAATCGACCACAAACGCAATCGTGTAACAACTTCACAGGAAGGTTTGGCGTTGTTTAATCGCAATATGGAGGAGTTTTTGCTCCGTTTTGTAACCGTGGACGAAACATGGATCCATCACAACACACCAGAGAACAAACAACAGTCAAAACAGTGGGTTTCTAAGGGTGAATCGGCGCCAAAGAAGGCCAAGGTGGGTTTGTCAGCCAATAAAGTTATGGCGACTGTTTTTTGGGATGCACGCGGGATAATCCACATTGACTACCTTCAAAAGGGAAGAACAATCAATGGGGAATATTATGCCAACTTATTGGACCGATTCAATGACGATTTGAAAAAAAAACGACCTCATTTGGCCAAGAAAAAAGTTCTTTTCCACCAAGACAATGCAAGGGTGCACACATGTGCAGTTGCCATGGCAAAAATCCATGAATTGGGCTATGAATTGCTCCCTCATCCACCCTATTCTCCAGATTTGGCTCCGAGCGACTACTTCTTGTTCCCAAACCTGAAGAAATGGCTTGGTGGAAAAAGATTTGACTCCAATGATGAAGTCATCTCGCAAACAAAGGCCTATTTTGAGGACCTCGACAAATCATTTTTTTTGGAAGGGATAAAAAAATTGGAGAAGCGTTGGACAAAGTGTATAGAGCTCAAGGGAGACTGTGTTGAAAAATAAAATTATTTTTTTATCAAAAAATCTGTGTTTTAATCCAAAAGTCACAAACTTATTGACCCGCCCTCGTACCCTTACGATTGATCACAAACAACCCAGGAGAGCAGCAGCAATTAATTATTTGTCAAAATGAAAGACCCTCATCCATACGATACTGCAGTCCAATTAAGTTTATTTTTCAACATGAAACAAGAGAAATAGCAAAGAACGAGGTTGAAGTAATGCGCAAGCAAATTGAAGAGCTACAGCAAGTGACATATAAAATGAATAATATCGAAACGCATGTTACGATTGCTATGCTATTTACTATGGTGGATGGAAAAATTTGTAATGCCATAACAGACACGAAATCAACACAAAGATGCTTTGTATGCGGCCTAACGTCCAAAGATTTCAATAACATGGAAAAACTATTCAACACTCATGTAATAGAAACTTCTCGATTAGAATTCGGACTATCTGTGCTCCATGCCTGGATTCGTTTCTTCGAATGTTTGTTGCACCTTAACTATAAACTACCTCTGATGAAGTGGCAGGCTCGTGGAGAGAAAGAAAAGAAAATCTTTGCTGAGAGAAAAAAAATAAATCCAAACCAAATTTAAAAAATTAGTAGTCGATAAGCCAAAACCCGGCTTTGGGAGCAGTAACGATGGAAACACGGCTAGGAGATTTTTCAGTGAGCCAGAAGTAGCCGCAAAGATTACAGATTACTGGGTTTGATATTAATGTTATTCAAAGGTTTAAAATTGTATTGCAAATTTCAAATATATGCTTTTGAAACTGCCAAACTATTTGTGGAAAAATATAAATGGTACCCAATGCCACCTTCAATCCACAAAGTTTTAATTCGTGGCCCAGCCATAATAGAGCATGCCTTATTGCCAATAGGCCAACTAAGCGAAGAAGCGCAGGAGGCACGAAATAAGGAATTTAAAAAAATACAGAGAAAATTTCTCCCGTAAAATATCGCGTGTCAAAACTAATGAGGATATTTTGAATTCACTCCTTATTTCTTCGGACCCGTTTATAACCAGTTTGAGAAAACTGCCTCAAAAACGGGCTTATAACATTGAGAAGGATGTTCTTCACTTATTAAAGGCACCTGACCTTCCGTTTACTTCAGATGCTTCCGATACATCAGCTCATATTAGTTCCGATAGTTCATCCGACATGGAATAATGATTATTGTACATTTAACTCTTTTCAATTTCGTATATTTTGCATAAAAAACATAGAATATTATTATTTAAAAACAAGATGTGTGCTTTTTGTTCATTTTGTAAGGGTTTAGTGCAATAAAATAGTTTTTGTCAGGAATTCATGCATTTGGCCCCTGTGTGCGCCGTCAAATACGAGTAGACTTTTATGCCAATTAAAGAACAGATAAAGCGCGTAGGCCTTGAAGTAAATTTGAACAAAACCAAGTTCTTGTTGTCAATAAACAAAGAATTCCATGGAATACAACGGATACATCTCTAATTACAGCCGTGTAGATTCATATCACTTTCCTAATTGGCATCTTTCAAGTCTGCTTTAAAACTCCCTTACACCGCCAGTAGGCCAACAGCGCCATGGTAGTTTTCGACGCTATAATTTTACTGCGAAAAATTAACAAAGAGTCGGGACCAGCTTCTTTATAAGGGCAACTTGAGTCCTCCTTGTCGTGACGGGATCCACGTCGGTTTAAAAAATTCAGTTGATCAAAACTTGGTTATGTCTATTACTACTTGTGTCTTAGCGCTGACGTTAGTAGGTACGACACATGGAATACAGCACTTACTTAGCTGGCACTACAATCCTAGGTGGGCGAGAGCCTGAGTTAGCATGCCTCTCCAGCTAGCGCGGTTTTTTGGCAGTTGCTTCCAGTTAGGCACCCATTTATGTGTCCCACGTAAGATGGGTTCGTTCTCTACTGCACCGTCCCTCTGTGTTGGAGTCGAAAACTTTCCGGGCTGGGCTGCCGCTGGTGTTCACACGTTCAAGGTGATTTAGGGCTGACATCGCTGTCGAAACAACCGAAAATTACCCAAAGAACTTCTCTTTCGAAACGCCCGAGAGAATTGTGGAAATTTAATCTATGGCGGTCTTCTTGGCCTAAAACCCTAGCGATGGTGGCCGACTGCTGAAGGAGCCACATAGGCGTTCACATAATACGGCAGACAAGATGTTATATTTATTGAGGAGACTTATTGACCTGTAGTTGACGCAGTTCACGGTGTTTCCCTTCTTCAGAATTGAATAAATAATGCTGAGGTTCCACTCGTCGGGCATATAGTACTTGAGCCTACCCAGATTTTAGACCTGCTATTTTAGCAGCTTAGCACCATCCTACGCTACGCTATCC
The DNA here is from genome assembly GCA_963966105.1 of Volucella zonaria. NCBI lineage: Eukaryota > Metazoa > Arthropoda > Insecta > Diptera > Syrphidae > Volucella > Volucella zonaria. The sequence continues at coordinate 12,438,641 of OZ014530.1, forward strand.
TATGATAGCGCTGAGATGTTTCCTATTTAGAAGGTTAAACTTCTTAAAGCGGTTAAGATCCGGCTTTGGCCAGATTTGTTTGGTCGCAATTGGTATGCCGATGCTACACTTTGCCGGTAGAATAGGTAGAGTGGTTCCAATTTTGGTCCTACAATTCCCTGGAATGTCTCTGTGACACGGCACCCAACATTGGTGAAGGTTAAACTGCTCAGCCGTCGCCCTAAGAGAAGATTGGCATTCATTGGCGGTTCTAGAATTTAATGAGACTGAGGCCAGGGACTTGATAGCGGCCTGACTATCCGAGAAGATGCGGATATCCTTTGCAGATATCACGTTTTTCTTCAGCCGGGAGAGAGCTTCTTTAATCGTCAAAATTTCTGCCTGGAACACGCTACAGTGATTTGGAAGACGAAGGAAGAGGCTTAGATTTAGCTTATCTGAGAAAACACAACCACCAACCCCATTATCGGTTTTAGATCCATCTGTGTAGATATGGATTGACTTGTCCTCCATGCAAGCATCTTTCTCCCAGAAAGATCTAGAAGGGAAGCATACATGAGAGTCTTTGTCAAACCATCGGATATAGTGTAACCGATATTCTCTGGGAGGATTCCTAGTATAATAACAATATTAGCGTGGACAAATAGTTTGTTTGTCCACTGTGTAGTTGTTTTAAGGCGAATAGCAGCGTCAGCAGCCGTTTGCCTGCTGAAAATATCGAGAGGTGTCAAGTGAAACAGAATATACAGTGCTACGGGGGGAGTATCGAGTAAGGCTGCTGCGGTTGGCTGCATTGTTTAAGGCCGTCTACCAGACAACCATCCCATAGGTGAGTATGGGTCTTTTAACCGAGACGTATAGCCAAAGAGGAATGCAAAGTTGAAGTCCCCGTAACGTTGGCTTGGAAATTGTTACTCTGACTTCTCTTTGCCGGGTGGGCGGAAATGTTATCTGCCTTCGTCCGCGTGATGGTGGGATGTTGTTCGTCATTATACCTTAACAGTGTGGAGAATAAAAACTTTTCGGATTCACAGCACCAAATGAGATTCTATTGTACTATGAGATTTCCTTCTCAATTCTTGCAGATTCTTTTTGGGTTTTCCAACTTTGGCATATTTGCTTTATTTTTTGTTGAAACTTCCGAACTTCGTTCTTATGGGAGCGCCTTTCTTAGGCTTCGATCAAGGGCTTCTCTTCCTCTTTCTTTTATCTTCTGCTCGAAAAGTTCGCAAGCCCCATTCGTTCTTTTCTTCAGGGACGCTCTACACTTTCGAAGTTCTTCTAGGTCAGTCTGTATACATTCGTCTTCGAATCAGAGATTTCTATGTTGAGGCAGTTTGAAACCGTCAGAGGCGGCCTCTCTGATAGCTTCTTAACAGTGACGTCGCTGGTCTTCTACGTTTGATACTGGCGACATCGGACTTCTCGAGGTCGAGGGTGAATCGATCGGAAAAAGCTGTGGAAACCGTGTGCTGCATATAGTTAAATTAAGTACCCCCGCGACATCAGTAAAGGTGTGTCCGTTTCCTGAAAAGATGTTGTGAAGGCTGTCCTTCTATCTTTAATCAGCTTGGCGTAGATGTTGAATATGTACTGAAGAAGTCTGAACTAGATATCTTATTGACGCATATGCAACCACAGTGGCACTTCATTTCCCCAGAGCATAACTCTGATCTATCGAACTCCGTCCATCCAAACCGCGTTACTTAAATTTGCTCAGTCGTTCGCTGATCTCCGCAGAGAATAAACGTGTTTCGGCTTTTACTAAAGTAAAATAGTGATTCAGTTTGCCTTTTTAAAATTATTTGCAATCTTGTTAATTGACTCGGTAGCCAAGCAGTTAGCGGCATCGTCGGTCAGTGAGTAGTGGAACACACGGGTTCGATCCCGGGACAAAAGTTGAACTTTTTTTTTTTTTTTTGTTCTTTTTCGTTTCAAATTGTGTAAACAGTTAAAACAAAACCCATAAGGAAGTCACCCGATGGATGGTGGAGAGCGTTCCGCTCGTCCCATAACGGGAGTGGCAAAAGGCAACAACAATGTTGTCGGTACCGTGGCAAAAGCCATACAAAAGAGGAGGAGGTTAAAAACCACTCCTAACTTATCAAAAATCAAAATAAATGCAGCTTTAACAGCGGAAACGGCAAAAACAACACACCAAAACAAAAAACACGCAGATGATGCGTTGATACGCATCGCTGATAATGTCCATTATGAGGGGGGCAACAACAACTTTGCCTCCCTAGCGGCATCTGAGTCGGAAGATGAGGATGACCTGATCGAAGAAATTAATAGCAGCATACAAAAGCTGACAGAAAAAGTGCTTGCTATTAAACAAAAACAAACCGCACGCAGGCAGAGGGAGCAATTAGAAGCGGAGAGCTCCCAACAACAAGAGCAGAAACAACAACTGCAGCAACAACAAAACCAGCAGCAGCAGAAACAACAACTGCAGCAAACAAGACAGCAGCAGCAGAAACAACATCAGCAGCAGAAACAGCAACAGCTGCAAAAACAACAACAGCTGAAACCACAACAAATGAAAAAACAGCAGCAGCAGCAACAACAACAGCATCAGCAACAACAACAGCAGCAGCAGCAACAACAACAGCAGCAGCAGCAGAAGAAGAAGGAGAAGGTGCCTCCTATCAACACCTATAAACTAGAGGTGAGTGCTACCAAGGACCTGTGTAGGTTGGTCATTGGTAATAATTTTAATATTAAAAGATTGGGGAACGATCGCCATGCCATCCACTGTAATACAGTGGAGGGCTACGCGAAAGTGAAAGAGCTCCTAAAGGAAACGACGACGGAGCACTACTCATTCACACCGAAGTGTGAAAAGCGGCAATCGATGCTGCTGAAGGGGTTGGAACCGTCTTCTGATCCTGAGGAGATCCTGGCACTGCTCAAAAAGAAGGAGTGCGAAGGACTCAAGTTTGTGGGGGTAAAGCCATTTACCACAGCTAGAGCAAGGCGGGAGAAACGGAGTCTGCCGTTCTTCCTGGTGCAGCTCAGTCCCGAAAGCCGTCTGGATAGTCTAAGGAGTATCAATGTCCTAGACTACCAGGTGGTTCACTGGGAAAAATTAAAAAGGAGCGAAGGCGTTATACAATGCGTTCGCTGCCAGAGGTTCGGGCACGCCGCGTCGAACTGCCAAATGCAGCCTCGATGCGTGAAGTGCGCAAAGAACCACAGTTCAGAGGAGTGTGCTCTGGGTAGGGACGGAGCATCCGATAGAACGCAACTCTCGTGCGTGTTATGTGGGAACGTGGGACACACCGCAAACTATCGGGGTTGTCCTAAGTTCGCTGACATTAAAAAAGCAAAACTGGCTCGGCAGCAGAAGGTGGAGGTCAAACGTTCACCTGTGAGGCTTCAAACACCAGCCGTCACGTCCCAAATTTCCTACGCCCAAATGGCGGCAGGTAGGGGTGCTACGGTACAGCAAGCGACTGTTGCTTCTCCGGCGCCAATGCCGAGAACAACGGAAGCTGCACCTAACATGTTGGCCATCTTGCTCGCAATCCAAGGGCAGATGGCTCAGCTGCAAAAGCAGGTGCAAGAACAGGCCAAGCGGGTGGACCAGATCTACGCGCTGCTGCCGGGCCTAACGCAACACATGTCGTAATGGGTACGCACATGGTGGAGCAAACTTTAAAGGTCCTTGCGGTGAATGTTAATTCACTGGTTAGGATCGAACGAAGAGCCGCGATGTTTAAATTGCTACAAGACCAAACTCCTGATGTGCTTTTCGCTAGTGAAACCAAGCTAACCGATAAGCACAAACTGGAGTACAATAATTATATTGTCAGAAGAAGAAACCGGCCCGGATCCAAACGTGGAGGCGGTGTTGCGATCTTCATTAAACAAGATATAAAATTTCACAGAGTACAAGGGAGTGTTGCGTAGGTTCCGGGTGTTGGAGGCAGTCGTCATTTACATCCCGCTCCGCAGTGGAAAGCGGCTGTACTTGGCCTCTGTTTATGCACCTGAGACTTCACAATCCACTTTATTTATTACAGAGCTCGACACGCTTTTTCGACTTCTGAGGCTGGAATCGGGGGAGAATTATTTTATAATCGGCGGGGATTTCAACGCTAAACACAGAGATTGGGGAAATAATTTGCCAAATACTAGAGGGAACCTACTACTCGATTGGTGGGGTCAGCACGATGTCATGTACAGACTCGGTCTTAAAGCGACGGATAACCCGTCGTTTCCCAGAGGCGGGTCTTATTTGGATCTACTGCTGTACGACGAACGTATACGACTGACAGGTACGAATTTACAAACGCTAAACTGTCTGCGCACATTCGTGTATGACAGCGACCATTGCGGTTTTAGCACCGAAATTACAGTTCCAAATGAAATTGCGGAATTGGAGGAGTTTGTCCAAAGATATTCTTACAACTACAGTAAGACTCGATGGACACGCTTCTCCGCAACCTTGACAAGAGCACTCGCTTCGAACACGCTCCATCCACCGGCCAATAGGAATTTGTCAAACGAGGAGATCGACAATTACCTAAAACAAATGGACGAGACAATTAAACAAACTATGGACGCTACAATACCGCGATATCGACGTACGACTAACGAAGACCTGTTCCGCAATCCTACTATTGACGCACTGCACCGACAGAAAAGTAGACTTCTGACAAGACTCAAAAACTTGTACAGACAGTTTAATGACAGACAAGACCCGGAGATTAGGACACTGAAGGCGTCGATTAAAAATATTCAAACTTTAATAAAAGAGAATTACAGAATTTCTGTAAGTTCGTATTGGAACAACAGGGTTCGGGCTGTAAACACCAACAACCCGAATATGTTCCCGCAAATAAATAAACTATTTCGGAGGAAAAATCAAAACGACCTTCAGTGTCTTAAAATAGCGCGGACAACAGACAACGAACGGTTACTGACAATAGCAGGTATTGATCCAAATGAGGCCGCTGATGATGACGACTTCTTTGTGATCGAGGATCCACAGGAGAAGGTTGAAGCCATAGGGGCGACTTTCCAGGAAATATACAAGGCCACTGATACCATTGGACCTAATTATGACCTGGACAATCGCGTCTTGGTGCACGACTTCTTCATTCGAAATGAAGTAGAGAACTGGCGATCCGAGGGCTCTGGTTTCACCCGGTTCAGCGAAGAAAATATGGCAAATAATGTCATCACCAGAGAGGGTGACCTACCCCCGTTCATTTCGAAGGAAGAGCTCCATGAGATCTTCGACACAATCAGGGCTAAGAAATCAGTGGGGACCGATGGTATGCCAAACATCGTGCTCCGACATCTTCCTCTAGAAGCGGTGGACATTTACACCACCCTGTTTAATAATGCAATGAATAATGCACATTATCCAGCGCATTGGAAAACGGCGGTGGTGCAACCTATCCCCAAAAAGGGAAAGGATATATCCAATCCGGCGAATCTCCGGTCGATAAGTCTCCTTCCGAATATCAGTAAGGTGTTTGAAAAAGTAATCAATAGAGCTCTGTCTAGGTGGGTTGATGACAAACATATAGTTCCGGATAATCAATTCGGTTTTAAGGCGGGACATGATATCTCACATGCCGCGTCTAAACTGGTGTCCGATATCCAATGGAATAAAGGCAAAAACCAATGCACTGGTGCCTGCCTTGTTGACTTGGAGAAGGCCTTCGACACCGTATGGTTAGAGGGTCTTTTCTATAAGCTGACTAGGCTGGGGATCAGTAAACCACTCTTGTACATTCTTTATAATATGCTAACCAACAGACAGTTCATCGTGAAAAATGGCGATGTGACTTCTGTTGGAATATTTCAAATTAAAAATGGTCTTCAGCAAGGCGCGGTCAATTCGCCGATCCTATTCAACATTTATACAAGCGACTTGATAGGTTCACTTCCCCACACTATTGCGTACGCAGACGATTTGATAGCGTACAGAACAGGTCCAAAAATCGAGGTCATTAATACTCTCTTGCAGCGTGATTTCGATAAGATAAGACGATTTTGCGATGACTGGAAGTTGAAAATCAACTTTCGGAAGTCGGAAACCATTCTCTTTAGGACGCCGTTGTCTAGAGCCTCTAGGGATACCAGAAAAAATTGGCGAAAGTTCTCGATCATTGGACAACACGGACAGCCTCTTGCCTGTCGAAATGTAGTCAGATACCTTGGGATCTGGCTAGATCAGTTTCTGTATTTTGACAAAAATGTAGATGCTGCTCTGGCCAGAGCCAAAGGCGCTTTTGCCCTTACAAAGAGACTGTTTTATAGCAGCCAACTCGATGCGAGGGTAAAGGTAATCTGCTACATGGCCCTTATCAGGCCCATGCTGGTATTCGGGTGCCCCGTGTGGTTCAATGTACGAGCAAGCTTAATGGAAAAGATTCGGGTGTTTGAGAGGGCTTGCCTTAGGGCTTGCCTTCGCTTGTACAGAACACCAGAGTCGGAGTACAAAAAATTTTATCGTAATGAGGTCCTTTACAACAGGGCGAACCTAATACGAGTGGACAACTTCGTAATTAAGCTGACTCGAAGGCACATTGCAAGAGCAATGACCTCGACGAATAACCTGATATCTGGGGCTTACTACCCCAACTACCTTTACCACGAGAGTGTGCGCTCTGACGGCTTCGTTCCACCGGAAGCATTCCTCTACCTAGATCAGATAGGGTTGATCCAGGATAGATCAGCGGTCCCGTTAATCTACCATGTCGCTCGAACAGCTGGGGACAGGCGACTCAACTACAACAGAGACGTCGCACACGGCAGTGTGGATCGTCTCAGATTCAGTAGGGCGGTGGGGAATCGCGATAAGAGGGATGTCGTTCGGCAGCACCAGCATTTCTGGTGGTTGAATGATGGAGAAGGGGTTTCGTCGCCGTTTCCGTCAATTACGGACCAGCCTCACTAATGAGGCAGAGCTGACGAGTCTATTTGTTCTATAAATAGCGATGGCCAGCTTGCATAGGTTTAGGTTAGCATTTAAGAAATACATATATATATTAGTATATATATAGGTATATACTAGTGTATGTATGTCATTGTGTATAATGTCTATATGTGTGTATGTGTGTATTTTGTATATAGGTTAGGTAGACTAAGGTTTATTTTAAGTTAGATATTAAGTTTTTATAAAAAATACAAAATTATGTCCATATGCTAAGTTTTTTGTTAAATTCTTTTCTTAGCCTTAAGCATAGAAAATAAGTACCTAAGTAAAATGTAAATAAAGTCGAAAGACATAGATATAAGAATTTAGAGTAGCTTAGAGTGCCTGTGTGGGGCCAGTAAGTTAGTATAAGATTGTTAAGTAATTTTAAGCTAGCATTTAAGCATTTTTTGTTAGTATGTAAGAATTAATGATTTAGAAAATAAAATGCATTTAAAACTAAAAAAAAAAAAACTAAAAACTTAAATTTGCTTTCGGGTTGAAGGGTATCATCATATGAAGGCTTTCAAGAACTCTCAAAATGAATTTCAATTTCTATGTAACCACTTTTCTGGTCAACGTTAATACTTGGAACTTAGGATAACAAACAGACATTGAACTACACACATCAACTGCAGGATTTCAGTAATGCAATTCCGAGTTCCGTTCGCAATTCCTGGAATAATATCTGCATGGCTTGAAGATACTCGTAACTCCACCATCTGATATTAATCTGTGATTACAAGTATTTCATCGAATTTTTTCTAACGAATCATCCAGGTAATTGCCAAATGAAAGCGCATCCTTTCCTGGAAATTGATATTGGAAGAATTTCAATTAGGTATACCTTCAATCGACTTGAAGGCACTGGCTCCTTGCAAAGGTTCTGTGTCTGAATTTTTCTCCGAATTCATTCCTCATTCCGTTAAGCCATTTAAGCTCATTCCTGAGCAAATTTTACCTCAGAGATTCGTTTTAAAGATCATCCCACACGAATATTAAATTCTGAACCAGATTCTTAATAATATATTTCTTATTCTTTATGTATCCAAGGCGTATAAATCTCATATATGTTGGCACGAGTATCTACGGATACATGCGAATCATGTGTCTTGTTATGGAGCTCTTAAATCCATCCCACAACAGTCGATATTTACTTACCTAACATTTTTGGATCCGTTTTGATTATTTGTAGCCATTTCGGTTGTAAACAATATCAATATCTTTGAATCTACGTATATACGAGTATACATATGTATGTATGATGTATCTCTGGTTATATTTTAGGAAATAAAAGCGACGGCATATTCAAATCAATTTCAAATTCAATGTTTACCTTTAATCTTACAAATGCGAAGGAATTGGTTGCGGAGATGCCGAGATTTAACCCCGACAATGGCATGAGGCATAGGTAAACGATGAAGGCACGGAGGTACGGTGCGGACTGCAGATACAAGCCGAATATGAGTATTTTAAGAGAATTTGTTGAATATTTAAAGTCATCTGGGGGACTGTGAACATATTGCTGGAGGGTATGCATACGAGTACTTGTATCTGTAGCCGTGCGTGAGGTTTGATAAGTATGATCTTGAAATTATTTCTTAGGTTTTTCATCTGCTATTACTGTTTTCATTTTTCATCTCGATTCTGTACACATTAATTATAAAAAAATTCACTTCAAATCAATATCAGGGTAGAGGTTGGTTGGTTTTTCTTTTCATGCTCCAAGTGGTATTTGACTTTAAAAGAAAATACAAAGTTTGAAAAGACATTTAGACATACTCATTGCGGCTTGAATCAATCATGAGAACAATCCGTATCTGGCAGATTTTTATGAGAAATAGCATTTGATAGACTAACGAGACAATGTCAAAGCTCATCAAATAATCATTCATTATGTACGAGTATAACAAAGATCTGGACGGTGGACAAGTCCAACGAAAAAGAGACCATGACGGTGTGGTTTATTTTATCATCAGCATTAGACAATGAAATTGAATAGCCTTTAAATCATGAGAATCATGGGATTCATGAGAATCAAACCTCAAATCCATTAGCGCGTCAGGCTGCTTTTGTTCCCAGGCACAATGGGCCATTCGTTTGTTTTCATTTTATTCAAGATCTCCCGAAGTGATGGGGAAATTACGGCCAGAAACAAACCGACATTTGATAGACTGATGATTTTGAGATAATTGTGACACAAACCATTTGACAGTGGTGGAACCGAACACCCACTTAAATTAGCTTAGTTGCGATAGTGATAGTATCCAGGATTGTTAAGTGGGAATTGTTCTATTACGAGCCAGATTCAATTAGATGAGATTCTATGTCAATTGGATAATGAAAAATGTAAATTGAAACCTCTCGAAAAGGCCATTCGAGGTTGATTCCATCTTCAGCAGATTGAATTTCGATATGTAGTGTGCGTTACCACACAATAGATACTCGCACAAGTGGTAGGTAGGCCCATTGATAAAATATTCTCATTTCTGGGTCAGTTATTTGAAATATCTGCCGTGCACTTGATGTACGGATTGGGGCTGTTTATAGTCGGAGCAATGTTGATCTAGTGCAATCTGGACTACAATGGTTGTATATCTTCCAAAAACTGTTGAAGACTAAGAATCAATTGAGTTTTCAAAAAAAAAAAAATTTTGTTTGAATTATCTCAGTGGCTTAGTAGTCTGCTAGTGATAGTCTGTGTCTGAGATAGTCCTTGGTTGATAAGCTTTCCAATATGAGATCTGATTTGGAAATGAATTCTCTCCTGAATTGCTGTAACTACTTCGAAGATACTCAGTTCATGAGCTCTTCTATCGCGTCCTAGAGACGAAAGTTGCATTTTTCTTGTCATCTCAAATATTATGGGTATACAGTCTATCTTGGGTGTAGAAAATGTCTGTGTAATTACTCGTAGTATGACAACTTGGTGTTCCAGGTGCCGCACAAATAAACTTACTCTCTGCACGCGCTCGCACTGCTTAACGGCAGCTGTACTGCGACCAAAGTGTTTCATCATTGGAGAAGTTTTGATATTGTGTTCCTTTCTTTTGGACACCCTCGGAAGAACTCCTTTGGGAACCTCGAGGCACGCAACATTACTTCCGGCTAAAGTGAGCAATGAGAGAGGAAACCTCATAGTACAATGTGGCGCAAAAGTCATTATCTTTTTGCAACTGGCGGCAAATGTCAATTCTACTTTGACATTTGTAAAGTAAACAGATGCAAAATACACGTCAACAAGACATGAATCGCTATACTCCTAAAGAATACGGAATAATTGGTCGATGATGTTGGCGTAGCGTGAATTTCGTCGCAGATTTCCCGGTCGTCCGACCCCAACTAGGCAAACACTACGATGTTTAGCCGCTCGCCTAAAAGAGTTTGGGACAACACGAGATGCTGCCTGGTCTGGCCGGCCTGGTACTGCCGTTTTGCTGAGAATATCGCAGCTGTTTTTGGGGATGTCGAAGAGATCGACCAGCATCGACCAGATGACGTGCCACGCAATTGGGCATCAATCGGAGGTCTTTACAGAGAATTTTGGAGAAAGACTGTAAGATGTTACCTTACAAAGTAAAGGCAGCGTATCAGCTGTTACCTGTTGACCGCCAAGCGCGTGTAACCTACTCTCAAGCCATCCTGAATCTCGACCACGAGGGAGATAACTTTTCATAGAAAATCATCATAAGTGGATATGTGAATAAGCAAAATTACCGCTCCTAGGCAACCGAAAATCCGCGTATAACCCACGAAAGGTCATTACACACGGTCAAAGCTAATGCAGGGTGTGCTGTTTACACTGGAGGTATCATCGGGTCTTAGTTTTTCGAAAACGCCGCTGGTCAGGCTACTACTGTGGACGGCGAGCGCTACAGAGACATGCTCAACGAATTTCTTCTTCCACAATTGGATGAATTGGGACTGAAGAACATGTGGTTCCAACAGGAAGGAGCAACCGCGCATACTTCACGAGCCACAACCGAAATTCTGAAGGCCGCATTTCCGGGTTTTCTAATCTCCCGTTTTGTTGATTTTTTTTTTCTTTTTTTTTTTTAAAGAAGCTTAACACTCAAGTGGGTATGAATACACTTATAATGCCCCAGCATGTTTTAAGTTTGTTGAAAAATGGGATAGAGAGAGAAAGAAAGATGTTTGGGCACAGTAGTATTTCGCTCCATGGGTGGCATCCAACATTTAATGGGGAGAGACTTGGGAACAATAGTTCCCTTTTAACCTACTACAACCAAGAGTTGCGAAGATGAAAGATAGCCTCCTGGTGTGCTAACTGCGAGATACCAGAAAAACTTCCTGCTCTAGCACGACACCATAGAGCGCGTCTTTCCAAAGATCATTCTCAATGCAAGGGACTTGTAATCAAATCAGATGGCAAAATCACATGCAAAAGTGAGGAATCCCCGAATTTTTTACTTCAAGTTCACTTCCCAGGGTCTTTCAATATTGACATGCCTTATTGAAAGTCAACGGAGGTTTTACTTCGAAGAAACCAAAGCAGAATCAACAGTTTATCCAGAAAACTTTTCAGTCCGGATAAGGATAAGTGGGCTATCAATCTATTTAAACCATTCACGGTACCAGGAATAGACCTCATTTGTTTCAACTATGTTACAAAAGGGTTTAGGCTTACTTGCACCTATCCTAATAGCCGTATTTAGGTATGGCTTCAACTGAGGCTACGAGGTCAACGTAGTTGTATCCCCAAACTAGGCAACAAGCCTCGTGAACTGCATACATCATGCTATGCTAAGCTTGACATCATTTTATCTGAAAGCAATACAAATAGTTATTGGCGAGGGAGGACGTTGCTGGCCTCTGCACCCATGTCAACACACGTATCAGCAGGAATTCTACTAAAACTGAGAGCTGAAATCAAGAGCTCCTTCCGCCGTAAAAAAATTGCACTTTATGCGTTTCTTGACATAGAAGGTGCTTTCGACAATGCTGGATATATTTCATATCGAATGCTTTGTTCCCTGGAAATATTGATCAACTTATTATCATCTGGGTCAAAGCGATGCTTGAAAGCCGAGTAATTGCTACAACATCAAGGCCGACTTCGGTATCAGTATCAGCCATAAGCGTTTGCCCGCAGGGAGGCGTATTATATCCCCTCCCGTCGTATTTGTTCATTGATGATCTGCTTAACGAATTACGCAACCTAGGCTACAATATAATTGGTTATGCCGATAACCAAGTCATCATCATTAGGGGCAGATAGGCTAACGAAGTCACTGCACGTATGCAAACCGCATACGTAATCCTAGACTGATCCGCCAAGGAGTATCTCTCCGTAAACCCAACTAAGGCTCTCATAGTTCCTTTCACTAGAATAAGAAATATAAACCTTGGTATAGTCTCACGTAACGGCATAACCGTCGAGTACTCAGAGAGGTCAAATATCTGGGAGTAATCCTGGATGAAAGGCTCAATTGGAGCTCTCACTTGAACAACAAAATAACTAAAGCAACCAACGCTTTGTGGATCTGCCGTCCTGTATGGTAGCACATAGGGGATCTCTACAAAGATCACATCACTCACACTCACTCAGGCTCATCATAACATACGCTTCTAAAGTATGGTGGACTAAAGCCACGCAAAGGACCGCTATTTTGGAACTCAAAAGGGTAGATTGTCTTGCATGGCTGGGTATTTCTGGAGCCTTTCGGACCTGTCCTAGAGCTGCTGTAGAAGCAATAATAGGACTAACGCTCTTACACTTTTATATTAACAAAGTGACACTACGCAGCTCAGCAAGCCCGGCATAAATCAAAGAGTTAAGTCTCAGCCATCACCCGGACCAAAAGACCCTCATGCTTCGATGAAGGATTCTCCACGGAGATTCCCAACGAAGAAGCATGGGTTGGCAATAACAGCCCAAATGGCATACAGGGACTAAATGAAAAGTGTAAATTGGACTTGACGTTGTATTTAGGCAAACATTCGCCGTACAAGATTTTAATTGCCTGAAAAAAAGTTTTTCGCGCATGGCTGGTATTGAACCCCGAACCTTCCGAGTTGGAAGCCAGATTTGCACTGGTCGGCAAAATCGCCCGATTTAACCGTTCCAGACTTCTTTTTGTGGGGTTTTTCGAAGTCGCGAGTCTATGTCAACAAGCCTCAGATTCTTGAAGCCCTCAAAGAGAATATCCGTCACAAATGCAAAGACCTATCGCCGGAGGTTTTGGCAAGATGTATGGAAAATGCCATCAATCGGGCCCGAATGGTCGGGCCGATTTCATTTTCTCGACTTAATAGAAAAAAATGTAAGACATCAGATAAACATTTTTCTTTCATAGAAAAAAATTATAGCCAAAGAACTTTGGGTGATAACATTTGCGCCACCTTGTACATGAACTTCGAATATTAGAGCTTTCCTGACGGATGACTTTTTTTCCCAAATGGGAACCAAAATAGTTCCAATAAAAATTAGAGCGTTCGTATCAATACCGTGGACCCCAAGACCAATTGGACTACTCCTGCAGTTTCTAACATCGAAATAAGAAGCGACGAAAGAAATCTGCCCACTCTGAGCAACTTATACTCGGACACATATGTGAAGACACACTAAGCATATTGTCGAAGGAGCTATCTATGTAGTCCTGCAGGGCGGATGCAACCCGAGTTACTGAGAATTAGTCACAGCAGTCTGTTGGAGACGTCAAAATAAGATCGTCGCAAAATATGGGCCTCAAATAGGCTTTGAAGCAAGATAACGCAGGAAAATGTGCCCTAATAATTTCCTTCTCACTACCCGACAAAAAGAGTACCGAAGTGAAGCGTATGCGACCCGAAGACTCAGCCCTTCCAACACAGAAAGGTAAAAGAATCCGAGTCGTAAACGCAGTAGCCCTTCTCTGATTCGTCTAGCAATATAGGGAGTCGTATCAGGCTGGGTGTTGTTCCAGTCTACATATATCTTAGTAACCAGCAAAAGGTCTGCATACAAGAGGGGATAATCAATGTACTGATTGCGTTACGCGGTGATGAGAACAAACCGTCCCTCGAAAGTTCGAGCCACACGGCAAGATGCCTTCTGTTCATATGTTCCAATGAAATCACCACCAAATGGTTGAGGTACATTTTATCTAAAGTCGAAGAGAAATGCGGTCTGGATGGGATTTTAATGGAAAATTTCATTTCCGAAATCACATCGGGTGAATAAATGAAAAATTCTTGTGTCCTTGGGGGCAGAGGCTAATCTACATAAGAACGTGGTAAGTTCAGCAAAGAGCTCGGACAGTCACCAGTAACTGGTAGCATCGAAACTGCTATTGTTAGTAGAACACCCGAGCTCCCTGCAACCATCCAACAAGTAGAGTTTCTAGATCAATTCGGAGAAGAAGACTTCCTGCAGCCTCCTCCAATAGGCCAACGGCGGCGAATTTAGCTCGCACTACAAACAGTGAACTTGAGGATCACTCTTTCGGTTCCGTACGTCGCAGAGGTGACAACAAATCTAAAACTCGACAAGACCTGCCCGTTAAATGACCACAAACAAGGAAACTTATATTTCGACAGCAGGCTAATCATGGTGATTTCAAATTGACAAGCATGGGACTCCCATAACTCAATATCAAACTTTTAAGGCAGCAAGTGGTATACGGAAGGATCCAAAATGGACATCGGAGTAGCTGCAGCTTTTAGTGGCCCAAAAACAAAGACTAATCAGCTTCCTAATAGTACTTCATACAGGATTGTCAGCTTCAACAGCACTTACATAAACGGCATATCCTGGCCACGATCCCCCTGGTGATAACTTAGAAAGGGTGGTACTGGAAGCTGGAAGGCAAAAAACTGGCCTCATTATCGGATGCGACGCTAACACTCATCATCAGTACCGACATCGACAATAGAGGCGAGTCACTTTTTGATTACATTAGAAATACTAGTCTCATTGTTTGCAACATTGCCAATGAACCTATTTTTATAACAAAAAACAGACAGAAAGTCCCAGACATCACTCTTGTCTCCGACAACATCACTCAAATGCTAATGAACTGGATGGTATCGTTACAACCAATTCAGCCTGAGTGATGCTTCTCCCAGCCAACCAGCATTCCGGAATTATCGGAAAACTGATTGGACAGAATACAGAGAAATACTTTCAAAAACGCTATCCTCTGAACTCTCAAGTCTCCCGCGTGACACCAACGAGCTTAACATGAAAGTCAAGGAATTCACCCTGGCTCTCAATCAGGCTATGGCCGTTTCCTGCCCTCTTATTCAACCTAGAGGCAAGAAAAAGCAGCACTGGTGGACATCTGCACTGGGACTGCATAAAAACACTTGCAGAAAACTTTTCAAGTTCGCAAAAGCACAAGAAAAGTGACTGACTGGGACACATACAAAGAATCCCTCAAGGAAGGCAAACCGACAATTCTAAAGTCCATTCTGTGACAAAATCACAGAAACCTCTGAGGCATCGCCGCTAAGAAAAATTCTCTCTGCAAATCCTATTATGCCTAGTTGTGGCTCTTGGACAAACCTCAAGTGATCAATCACTCAACCTGGTACTGGCCACTCACTTTCCAGGTAGCTCCCTATTCGCGGCCAGTAGCAACCCAAACAGGCCTACTACAAACGGGACCAAAATTCATGGTCTAATCACAAGAGACAAGCTGATTTAGGCGCTGTATAGCTTCAACCCATTCAAGTCTGCTAGTCCGGATGGCATAATACCTGCCGTCTTCACAGCTCCTCAGATATTATTCTGTCTACACTAGAGAATATCTTGAGGAGTTGTGTATAACTGACCTACATTCCACTGTCATGGAGAGAGGTCCATGTAGTTTTCATTCCCAAAGCCGGAAAATGCTCTCATGTTGTCCCAAAGGACCTCAGACCTATAAGTCTATGATTTTTCCTTCTGAAGACTCTAGAACGACTGATTGTTATATATATACGATCTAAAATTGATCCACAACTTTTGTCAACGGCTCAACATGCCTATCGTAAAGGAAAGGCGGTGAAAATGGCTCTGCATTCACTGAGGAGCAACATCGAACGATCCCTACAATATAGAGAGTACACAATGGTTGCTTTCCCAGACATAGAGGGTACCTTTAACAACATCAACACATCCGCAATCACGACTGCGCTGTCAACTTTACAGGTAGACGACTCACTTGAGGAGCAGGATAATCAACTGGGTGAGGCTTCTGTTAAAAGACGTGTCAGCAGCGGTACACTGCAAGGCGGTGTCCTCTCTTCCCTTCTCTGGAACTTAGTGGTTAATGGACTGCTGATATACTTGGAAACGGGTAGTAGCAGGGTGATTGCCTATGCGGATGACATCTCAGGTAAGCATCTGAATACCATTAAAGAACTTCTTCAGCTAAATCTTGACAAATAAACCCCTTGGCCAGATCGCTGTGGATTGGGAGTAAGTCCACATAAGTCCACAGTTCAGTCTTTTCCAATACAGCAAAATATCTTGGTCTCACTTTTGACAGGAAACCAAACTGGAACCTAAGATTCAAGAGTCCAGAAAACTACAGTAGCTCTATTCTCTTGCAAAAAATCCACTGGTAATAAATGGGGCCTTCAACCCCGCATAAACCATTGGCTGTACATCTCGGTCATAAGACCGACACTCACCTACGGGGTGGTTGTCTCGTGGACGGCCTTAGGCAATGCAGTCAACTGCAGCAAGCTAAGCAGAGTCCAAAGAACAGCATGTATATGGGGCACTGGATATTCCGTTTCACTTGACACTCCTTTACGTTTTCAGCAGGCAAGTAGGTGCGACCGGAACTATTCGCCTTAAAGCAACTACACAGTGGACAAATAATTTATTTGGACACGATTAATATTCTTGATTTGACAAAGACTTTAATGCAAGCTTCTCCTGTAGGCACTTCTGATAGGAAAATGTATTTTGTAGATGACAAGTCAATCCATTTCTATATGGATGGATGCAAGACGAGGTTGGTGGCTGTGTTTTTTCGGATAAGCTAAATCTCCGTCTTCCAAATCACTGTAGCGTGTTCCAGACGGAAATTTTGGCGATTAGAGAAGCCTTGTCATGGCTGAAGAAGAACATGATATTCGCATCTTTTCGGATAGTCAGGCCGCTATTAAGTCCTTGAATTCAGTCTCATTAAATTCTAAGCCCGACCTTGAATGCCAATCATCTGTTATGGAGATGGCAGAGCAGTTCGACCGTCACCTGTGCTGGATGCCGGTCCACAAAGACATTCCAGGGAACTGGGGCCAATGAACTCGCCAAAATTGGAACCTATTTAACTGGAAAGGGTAGCATCGCCATGACAATCACTGGATGCTAACAAAAGAGCAGACCTTAGGTGGACTGTTGGGCCAAAATATCTAGCGACTAAACAGATCTGGCCAAAGCTAGATCTGAATCGCTCTAAGAGTCTGATCCTTCTAAATAAGAAACATCTCAACGCCATCATTGGTGTCACCACTGGACACTGCCTTACAGTCAAGAATGAAAGAAGGCTTGGCGCTTTTATAAAGAAGGAGGAAAGGGAGACAATCCCCTACCTACTCTGTACATGGCCAGCTCTCTTCCAGAGAAGAAAACTTCACTTAAGAGCTTTCTTCTAAAATGACCAAAGCGATCTAAAGAATATAGACGTAAACAGTCTGCTACACTCCATCGTAAGTTCAAACTGCTTCTATTAGTAAGATAAGCCTAAGTGGCTTGGTGTTTTCTTACCTACCTACCCTACACAAACTAGAACTACCCAGGAAATTGAATGCTGAATTTGTATGGAAGACGAATGCAGATCATCTACTAAGAGCCCAAATATCTTTTGAGTAACATTCTGTCCCATTTTCGACAAACTTAACACATGCTTTAGCATCATAAGTGTAGTCATACCTACTGGAGTGGTAAGTTACTTAAAAAAAAATAATGTGAACGCATCGGTCTATGCGCCATAAGCAGACATTACTTTCTCAGCGATATCTTAGTGACCGACGAACTTTAAAGTTTTTCCACCAGAGTGATTCTCTTTATAGCAGTCCCTATTGGTTCCGCCTGTGTATGGCTGCTGTTTAAGGTCCGAATATTTCATGTCTCGAGAGTGTCGATTTATCCGCTAAAGTAGGATGTTTCGGAGACAGGGATTTAAGCATACGCTCCAACCTTAAGGGCCAGACCCTATATGGAACACCTTGGTCTAAAGGGAACGGATATTTCGGGACCAGTGTCAAGTGCCATCCACTACCATGTTTATTTTAATATTTTGACTAGTCCTGAAAAATACTTATTAATCGCTCCTTCAAATGCTTTATAGAAGCTAATTGAAGCAGTCTGCCTTGCTGACTGTTGACGTCCTACGTGATCCTTCTGTGATTCAGTCATTTCTCGCAGGACATTATAGACTTGTAGATGTTCGGCACTACAGTTTAGAGTTGATCAAGTTCTAGTCTCTCGAACTCATCTCTGATTTCGGCCTTATTGCTGTACACACAATGAGAAAGGCTCTACGATGTTAACCCAGTTTCAAAATCCTGGAAAAGGCAAACAATTTTGCTTTTAAAGATAAAGTGCCTACCCTAATCGTACAACGCCATAAAAGTACACTATAGCGATGTAATTAAATCTCAGCGTACTGAAGCGTGAAAATGGGCGTCCCTGATGGATTTCCACGTGACAACGCCAACAAAACTGGCCAAGTGCAACAGCTAGTCCTACACTGGCAACCGTATCTCTTCAAAAACTCTCATATGAGTAATAACGCTCATCCGAAACAAAAAAAAAAAACAATCAAACAAAAACTGCTTATTCCCATCTTGACATCGAACGAATGCTTCTAGTACGTTACATCCGTACGAGTATCTATCTTGTTGGCAGGATTCCCAACTATCCAGCAAGTGATGGCAACAATCTATAAAATTTTCTTCGCTGGAATTTATTTAATATTTAGTGCTGACTCCATTCTAATGGAAAAGCCGAACTTTTGCCAAAATAAATTGTCTCTGCCAGTCATTGGGATATTATTTGGTAATAATTCAAAGGACTCGCCGTGAAGATAAATCCAATATTGCTTCTTGTTCTGCTCCTTACTCTGTGTACGACCGAATGCATTAAATGTGCGTCATAACCGAACAAGTACGAGTACGAGTGGTGCGATACATTTCACGTGGTCAGGGTCACTATTGACAAGAGTCCTTAAAAGTGTGCGCCCTTAAAGACTTGAATTTGTATGGCAAAAGATACAAGGATTCTGTTTAATTTCAGAATAAAAAAAACTTATTTCGAAATATTAACATGTCGAGGATGAAATAATTTCATTTAATCTCTTAGGTAGATGCTGCCTTTCAATTTACTGCAATTTACATGGAAATGCGTACGAGTATTTCTGTAAATTAAATGCATATACGAGTACGAGTATGTACGAGTACATGTGCATACACAGGCAAACTGAAGTGGAAGAGTGCCTGTAGGTGGTACCACATGTTTTCATTTCGGTTGGTTTCGGGTGGTATTCGGTGCACTTAAATTGAAATGTGGGGTTTTATCCAACGACAGTTGCAGGCGGATACAGGATACACTATTGGATTTATTCTCATGCAGCTGTAAAGTGCTTCCTTTTCTCATCTTTGCATCTCACTTAATTCGTTTCGTATCCTTTAGTTTTATTTTTACTCTTTTTTTTTTTTGCCATTCCCGAGCCGGAGTTCTTCTGTACATTGGCTGCCAAAGTCAACAGATCAGTGAAGGGTTAAGGTGCAACCACAGAACAGCGAACATGCATTTCATTCAAATATTTTAAGCTCTTAAATAATACGAGTGTTGTATGTACTCGTATTCATAGCGGTGCTGCAGATGGGAATGAGTGCAGAAGGACATTAAGCAAGAGACAGAGTGCAATTTAGATATAAAAAGCAACTTTTGTGGGATTTTTGTTGAAAAAAAAAAAAAAATATAAATACTCGGTCTTGCGAATTGTTTACGTTTCGCTTGTAGAGCGGGTTATGAGGCTTTGAGTTAATAAAAGAAATTGAGATACAAAAGCAAGAACAAATGCGGAAAATAAAACCAAATAAACGGATTTAGTAGAATTGCAGCTGACATCTGTCAAAGCTCAAATGGAATACAAAAAAAAGCTTCGGCTTTCTTTGCCGGCACTGTTGAGGGTCGTTCCTTGCATACCACCTTGATCAAAATTTTTTTCGGAATCTATTCAAAAACTTAAAAATACAAGTTTATTCACCTAAATCTACTTATATTGTCCCCTTTAAAGTAATCCCCATCGACTGCAACACACTTATGCCAGCGCTTGATCCAATCCTCGAAACTGTTTTTATATTCGGTTTTCGGTATGTCCATAAATGCTTCCTGCGATTTTTCCATTACTTCCTCTCGGCTGCTGAAACGCGTTCCCCGTAGTGGGTTTTTAACTCGATTGAACAGAAAGAAGTCACAGGGAGTCAAATCAGGTGAATTTGGCGGCTGATGGATGGTATTTGTTGCATTTTTCGTCAAAAAATTACGAATAATGATGGCACTGTGCAACGGTGCGTTATCATGGTGCAAAATCCACGAGTTTTCTGCCCGCAATTCTGGTCTCTTTCGGCAAACGTCTCATAATGCCCAAATACTCGTAATACTGTTTGTTTACTGTCTGGCCCTTCTGGCAAAAATTCATGATGCACTACACCGTTGTAATCCATGAAAACCGTGAGCATTGCCTTCTTTTTTGACTGAAAACGACGTGGTTTTTTTGGTCTCGACTCATTTGGTGAACGCCATTCACTTGCCTGATGTCTGGATTGCGTGGCGTACTCATAAACCCACGTCTCGTCTCCAGTAATGATCCTTTTGATGAATGTGGGATCGGATTCAGCCTCGCAAATCATCTCTTTTGCGACGTCAACACGGTCTCTTTTTGCATGAAATTGAGGTCTTTGCAGCTACACGACGGAAACCAAAATGTCTTGGACGGATCCATAGGCAATGTTCAAGCCCTCCGCTATCTCTCTGATGGTCAATTTTCCCTTATTGACCACCATTCCTTTTACGAGTACTTCATCAATGTTTTCGTCGGTTTTCGATGTCGATGGTCTGGCACTGCGTTCATCATCTTCGATTGACTCACGACTACTTTTAAACCGCTCGTGCCACTTGTAAACGACTGTTTTCTTTAGAGAATCGTTGCCGAAACACTTTTCCAACATTTCCAACGCTCGCGCACCATTAAATCAGTTCGCACAAGTTCGTTATTGCAAATTCAAATACATTTCTAAAATTGTAAAAAATCGCCAACACACACAGAGATAGATGTACTCTTGGCTACGTAACTTTTGCAAATGTCAGATTTACCAACTTAACAAAAAAAACGGAACTCAAATCGGAATAATGGGAGCGCCACACGGAAGTGTGGTGCGGGAACTTTTTGATCAAGGTGGTATAAAGGGCCATCCACACGATACACGAGGGGCGCTTAAAGTATCAATTGTAATCGGCAAAGATGAAAATGGGTAGATAGTAATAGAGTCGCAGTTGGTGTTGAGAATTTGTAAAGATACTGCAGACTATACTCACATTACGGCGATGATTTTCAACATGCCACTCTCTGCAAAACATACCATTCGCCATGGGCGAAGCTGACAAAAAATTCCGTTCTCTAAGCTAGACGAAGTTAAAATAGCAATGTCGAAGCTAAAGCTTAATAGATCTGCTGGCGCAGACGAACTGCCTGTTAAGCTACTTAAACCAGTTGGAGATGACATGGTTGGCAACATGTACCGGCTCATCTGTAAGATATGGTCAGAAGGTAGCATGCCCGAAGAATGGAGTCTCAGCATAATTAACCGATCCTCCGAAGAAGACCCTTTTCACTTTGCCAACTACAGCGGAATAATTTCATGAACAACCCGGATGTACCGCGCCAGTGCGGTTTCAGCACCGTATCGCCACCGATCAAATATTTACACTACGGCAGATTTTGGAAAAGACCCGGAAATTTTAGATCGGCACTTACATTCTATCTATTGACTTCGAAGCCGCACAAAAGAGCGTTCTTGGAGACGGCCTTTACAACGCCACGTGTGGTTTCGACATCTCTGCCAAGCTCGTCAAATTGTGGAAGATAACATAAACGAGACGCTAATCGCTGTTTCTTTGGCCTCAGGAGACGATTATTATGTTACTCGTTGCCTTCTGTCGCCAGACCCAACTGGCTTTATACCACTATCATTGCGGTCCTGTTCTATGAAACAGAGTCTTGGACTGCTCCATACTGCGTGTGATTGTTTGCCCCATTTGGATTGACCGGGAATGGAAGAGAAGATTCAACCACGAACTGTACGGGCTGCATAGTATATGAAGTTTAGCCAGGCGTCTACGAATGCAATTTCTGTGAAGTGAATGAACGTCACATCTCCGGTCCGAGTATTCGAGTATAACCGCGGAAGACGCTACGTCAGATGACAATCAAATATTATCACAGGCAAGTGGAAAGGGAGCTCAACCAACTAGGAATGAGGCGCTGGAAGCAGCCGACGAAGAAGCGTGCTAGCTGGAGAGGCTTGTTGGTAGAGGACAGTTTCACTCTAGACTGTAGCGGAATCTACGAGGGGCGTTTAAGATATTCTCGGTATCGGGGTGAAGCTGTGGTTACATATATAAATTGACTTATTTATCAAGTAACACTATTATTTTAGTGCATTCATGTAAAATTTCATATAAATGTGATTATTAATTCGCGTTTTATCTCTAGTTAAACAGAATCATAATGGCAACTGAGGCGATGATGGTGAAAATTGAGCATCGCGCTGTAATTAAATTTCTCACTAAGCAAGGAAAAAGTCAAAAAACTATTCATGAAGAGATGGTGGCTGTTTACCAGGGTTCCGCACCTTCATTATCAACCGGCGCCCCGGCTACTGCTTGTACGGGAGAAAGCATCAAAGAAGTCGAAAAACTTGTTCTTGAGGATGCCCGAATAAAGGTGAAAATGATGGCAGAGATCACCAAGCTTTCAATTGGTACCATTCGCACCATTCTTCATGACCATCTTAACCTTTCAAAGGTCAGTGCAAGGTGGGTGCCACGAATGCTCACAGCGCCTCAGATAAAAAGTGAGAATCGCATGCTGTAGAGAGCTTTTGGAGATGTGTAGTGAGAACGCGGACGGTGTTATGGATCGAATTGTTACTGGGGACGAAACATGGGTCCACCACTATGACCCTGAAAGCAAACAAGAGTCCATGCAGTGGCATAAAAAAGGAACAGACCCCCCGAAGAAGTTCAAAGTCACTCCGTCTGCCGGGAAGCTCATGGCCACAGTTTTTTGGGACTCAAAGGGAATCTTGCTCATTGAGTACAAAGAAAAAAGGTGAAACCATCAACGCCACATCCTACGCTTCCACTTTGCATAATTTGCGGGAGGAAATTAAAAAGAAAAGACGGGGTAAACTCGCAGCGGGTGTGTTGCTTCTTCATGACAACGCTCCTGTTCACACGGCGCGAGTTTCCAAGGCTGCTGCGCGAGATTGTGGTTTCGAAGAAATCCAACACCCACCCTATAGTCCAGACCTTGCCCCTAGTGATTATTTCCTGTTTCCGGATTTGAAAAAATGTCTTCGTGGAAAAAGATTTTCGGATGATGAAGAACTCAAGTCGGTATTTTGCAGAGAAAGAGGAAATTTATTATTTTGAGGGTTTAAAAAAGCTTATCTCAAGATGTAACAAATGCATTGATGTTAGGGGAGATCATATTGAAAAATAAAAACAATTTAAATTGAATTCGCATTTTCCTTCATATCGATACCGAGAATATATTGAACGCCCCTCGTAAGTAATGTAAGTACGAGTAAGTTATGAAATGTCACATCGTTCAAATGTCCGCCATGGAATCGCTTGCGCGAGTGGTTATGCTGGCCCAAATTTTCTATGACTTTTTCGCATAATTTGGCCGGAATTTTAGCAATTTCACGTTGAATGTTGGCCATAAAGCCGAACTGATTCTTGTATCCTCAGAGAAAAGAGCATAAAAGTCGATAAAACCATTTCTGTCGATAAAACGATCACCGAACTTTGTTTTCAATAAGCCTATTATGGTACGCGTAGTCTAAACAGACTAACAGTGGCACCTTTCTCTTAAAACAATATATCCTTTCAGCCTTCTAGTACAAGTTTATCATGAAAAAAATGTATTAACCAGCAGGTATAGGGATCTCTATTCATTGTAACCGACTCGCCAGCGTCATCTCAGAAGAAGTACAGCCTAATAAAAAATCTCCAGTAAAAAATGCGGTCTTCAACCAAGAATGACCCTAAGGATATACGCAGCTGTACTACGTACGATTCTTACTTACGGCTTCATGGCTTGGTGGCCAGGCCTATGTAAGACATATACACCCTGAATGACTCGAATCGCAACCAAATTCAGACTGCTATAATTTCCAAACCGTTCATGACACTGAGCTCAAATTCTGACACATGACAGATAATTTTATTATTTACAAGGCTTTTAAACGATTTGCCTCTCAGTTCTGTTGAAAAATTTTTATCCGCGATGGAATTCAAACGTGATAATGTGATTGCTTTATATTTGGCTGGAAAACCACAAGTAGCTATCGTTAGAGCCCTCCAGCACCTCAATGTGAATAAATCAAATGTGTCTCCAACCATAGCTCGTTACCGTGATACTGGCAGCGGTGCAAAACGCCATGGAGGTGGTCATAAAAAAACAGTAACATCGGCAGAAATGGTTGGGAAATTGACGGCTCGAATTGAGCGAAATCCGTGTCGAAGTGGAAGAAAAATGGCTCGTGAGCTTAACATATCGTCGGAACGGATGCAACATATACTGAAAAATGAGCTTGGGCTCAAGCCATTGAAGTTCTAAAAATCACACGATCTTACACAGCAACAGAAAAAAGTTAGAGTCGAAAGAGCGAAGGAGTTGCTACGCTTGCACGAAAGTAGTGAGTTGCCGAATTTGGTTTTTTCCAATGAGTTGCCATTTGTTATCGAGCAATATGTCAGCAACCAAAATGACCGAGTTTGCTTGCCAGAGAGGTCCTTCGAAAATTTACATCTTCGGACGGCCACCAGAAAGCAGGCAGCGGCGATGGTGATGGTTTGGGCCGCCATAACCGCCGATGGTTATAGAACGGGAATGCCAGCGTATATCAAGCTCATTGAGAAGTGTTCGTGTTTCGAGATATTTCATGAGCTGACGGTTTATCAGCGTTCCCATGACCTTAGAAAGAAGGGACGTAAGTGCAATGGGTCTGTAAGAGGAGAAGGAAGAAGAGAGGAAGAACTCCTATTCAGAAGAAGGGGAGATATACCATCTGGATCTGCGGATTTGTGGATGTTAAGATATTTAAGTACTCTTGCTACTACACGAGTGCGAAAGTGGATTCGTTCCATTGAAGATTCGACGCACTGAAGTGTAGGCGGGGACAAAGCACAATCAGGGAGTGTTGAGCTAGCCGGAAAGTGTGCGGCAAGCAGATTGGCCTTGTCCAAAGACCTAACAGCTGGAATGTCATTGTAAATGAGCGTTGGGATGGAGGATGAGGCAGAATTTCTAATATTTTTGACGTAAAACTAACAATTTTTACGAACTTTGTAGCATTTGTTGCCTCACTTTTTGGTCGTATTGGAATTTCACGCGCTTGAGAAAGACGTTGCAATCATTTCTGGGTAGTTTGGACTTTTTTCGGTGTTCTCTAACCCTCACAGCCTCTTTACAGCTCGAGTCGTACTATGCCTTATCTTTTGGTTTGATACTCTTCATCCGATGAGGGATAAAGCATCTCATTCCAAGGAGAATAATAATTGTATTGCCATACGGTTCTTTTAGGAATCTTTTCTCTAACTCTGTGGTGGGTGTACGAGAAATTAGCTGATATGACACAATGGTCCGACGAGCCTAGATGGGTGAGCACATTAACAGAGTAGTTATCAGGGTGAGAAGTTAAAAACAAGTCCAGGGTGCTGGCGGTATGACTATCAACGTCTAGTATTCGTGTGGGCTCATTTACAAGCTGGGTTAAATTATTTTCCGCAGCGAAGATCTCAACACACCGTCTGTCTGTCCGGAATAGCGAAGCCAACCAGGATTTTGTATATTGAAATCGCCCGCAATCACGATTCCGGTATGAGGATACGGGGATACAATTCTTTGAATGGAGTCAGACAGCGCATCAAACTCGTTAAAAGTCGAATTGCTGTCCAGTTTGAGGCTTCTGTAAATAAAGCAGTAGTGAATAATTTGCTTACGGAGATGGAATTTTAACCACATGAAATTGAATTCGGGGCAGGAACAGGGACTTGATTGTGGTAAGCTATATCAATACGCATGTAAATGGCGAGACCGCGAAGAATAATTACACTAGTTCATAGTCAGGTAGCTTCAGATCAGAGTGATCAGGGAAGTGTGGGCGGAGATCTACCTGTGTTTCAGTAAATACAAAAACAGCTGGTCTATATTTACAGACGTGGAAGTGATTACTTTTTAGCCCGCGTATATTGGCAATATCCACTCTAAAGTCTCGAGTCATTATAAAGAGAGACAAACACAAAAAATTTGGTGGTTTCTTATGATTGTTACTTCATATTCTGACAAATACAAGTACGAATACTATGACTCATATATTTCGTGAAGCTTTTTAAAGATATAAATTCGTCCAACACCACACAATCCACAGACTAAAAGATGAGATATCGTGAAACACTTTAAAAGCACTCATTCTACGAAACGTCTGTTCCAATCCATTTCCGGCGTTATTGCTATATTTAAAGAAATTCTCTGAATATTATAAAGATAAACATATCACATTTTGGCTCCGATAATCAGCAAAACCCAACATTAATGTCACTGATCCTTTTTTTATTGCAAAAAGCCATCAAAAAAATTTACTGTCGGATGATTGCCCATAAAATACAACTTGAACAGTATGGGCTATTCAAATATTCAGTTTGTCTTCGAATATACGCGTATCTTTACGTCTTTATTGTATGTATCTTAAGTTGCCAACAATTGTGTATACATCAGCATAGGTCTTTTCTCCTAATCCTCGTGCATAGATACATATGTATGCTTGTTGGTCCTGCTGAGTCCTCATTAAATTTTAAATTTTTTAATGTGAATTTAAAACACATGTCCATTACACTAAATTTACGAGGATTGATATATTGATGGCTTATGAATAGGAGTATGGTATATGCGCTCATTAAGTATCCATCCTCGCAAGTCATCCGATTCGATGCTATCTCATATTGTTCACGTGTAATTCGGCTAAAAATAAATCATGTCCCGACCAATGATATCAGCCATTTGCATACACATGTCCCAAATTTATAAACGTAATAGTCTGATTCCGCATTCATTTAATATACATTCCTCAATGTAAGTATCTACAGTATACTATATATGTAGTATCTATTCCTATATACGAGTCATATACCATATACACAAGAGAGGATTGAATTCCGTTTTGTTATGGACGTAGTTAAGCTGGCATTCGAAATTTTGTGTGGCTGATGTAAGTGGGTATCCGTTGGTAATAAAACGTACCGCTACGAGGAGATATGGAATAGGCTCTCATAAATCAATAAATTACATTGCAATTCTCCTATGCCCAAAAATATGTATTATATTTCTCCTAAGGGATCTCTGTCAGTTTGTTTGATTTTTGAAAGGGATCCACCCACATCGCCTGAACCACTTATGGCGGGGTAGATACGGATACGAATATACCATATACTCCTATTGTACATGGGTACGTACTAAAATGCTTATGTTGGATTGCCTTTAGGTAAAGTTTGACAGATATTCCAAATGATTATCAAGTCATTTATCCTTCGCTGATGGAGTTCTTAGATGAAGACGGCGGGAGAACCAAGCCAGAGTATGATATGAGCGATCATAGTGTCTGTTTGCTTAAAATGCTTCTGGAATACAACCGACCATTAGTGCGAGACTTACATATTGACAAATGACGACGAATTTGATAGAGGAGGTTCCAAGACACTAATCTTAAAAATGCTGATAAAGTGTGGATCTCGCGCTGCTCGTATACGAGGCCACAGCGTAGGTAGAATATCCGCAATTTACGGTTTTCGACTTGAGACATCCCTACAAAAAACCGGACCGGAGATAACTTCATACTTGCTTGTTAACTTTCTAAGAAAAATTGCCCTTAACTTCTCCATAGTGACCCTACCGGTGTAGGGTACATTCTGATTTGGTACCCATAAAACGGCTACAGTTGCGGCAACAGGAACTCATTCATTGTTCGGTAATGCACATCAGAAATCACTATTTCTGGTCAAAGAACTAAGAGCCAATTATCCCTCCAGAAAAAATCACACAACACAATGCAGTTTTGGGGCAATGTAAACGTTTTTGATGGTTCTCTAGAGTTGTTGAGACACCAGTTAAACATGTTCTCCTCAATCTCATAGCCAACGACATGAAAATATGCTGCGTCACTGACCAGAAGCCTTTGATGTTCGGAAACATTCTGGCGTTGTTGTTACGTGGGTTTCTCAAAAGCAACAAATACTCAGTCTTGTTAAGGCTCTGTACGATTTGCACTGATGGTTTTTTTTATTTCAACGATCGTCGTTATCGTCGATGATCGCAAAGGAGTTCTGTTGGCTATTGTCCTTTCTTGTCTGATTGTCTGCACATACAATTTTGCTCATGGTGGCAGTTGAATCAGGAAAACATTCTGAACCTTCCTTTCTTTAGCTGCCTTGTTGTGGCAAGTATTCTTAAAATCTGGAAAAAAACACAGGTGAGACGCCGAACTAAGCGAAAACGGCGTTCAATCTACCCATGTTGTTCTCAACCTCGGCCGGGACACGGATTCTGAAGGCTTCAATAAATATCCCTAAGAAACCCACTGTCGACTTAGGAACTGCGAAATGCAGCCTCGATGCATGAAGTGTGGTAAGAACCACAGCGGAATGCACTCTATGTAAGGACGGAGCGTCAGAAAAAAGCCAACTCTCTTGTGCGTTATGTAGGAACATGGGACACACCGCAAATTATCGTGGTTGTCCCATATTCCAATACATCAAAAGAGTAAATCTGACTCGGCAGCAGAAAGTGGAAGTTAAACGTCCACTCGTGCAGGCACAAACACCAGCCGTTACTCCCCAAGTTACCTACGCCCAAATGGCGGCTGGTAGGGAAACTGCGGCACAACAAGCAAAAGTAGCTTCTCAGACCTAGCGCCTAGAGCACCGGAACCTGTACCTGACATGCTGGCTATCTTGCTCTCTATTCAGGGGCAGATGGCTCAGCTTCAGCGTCAAATACAGGAACAGGCTACGCGAGTAGATCAAATATACGCGCTGCTGCCGGCCTAACGCACCTCCAGTCGTAATGGGTACGTACATAGCGGAGCGAACAATGAAGGTCCTTGCAGTGAATGTTAATTCACTGATTAGGTTCGAACGAAGAGCCACACTGTTTAAGTCGCTTAAAGACCAAGCCCCTGATGTGCTTTTGGTTAGCGAAACTAAGCTTACCAAAAGACACAAAATGAGGCACAGAAGATATGAAATATTATGAAGAAACCGACCCAATTCCATTCAAGGAGGAGGTGTTGCGATCTTAGTAAGAAAGGGACTGCGTTTCAAAAAAGTACACAGTCGTGTGGTACGTTAGTTTCAGGTGCTGGAAGCATGCGTCATGTACATCCCTCTCCGTAGTGTAAAGTGGTTGTACATGGTGTCTGTCTATGCCCCTAAGGCTACTCAATCCACCTTATTCATCTGAGAGCTCGAGACACGTTTTCGAGGCTGGAATTGGAGGACAACTATTGTATTATCGCCAAACATAGAGATTGGGGAAATGATTCACCAAATACTAGAGGGAACCTACTATTCAATTGGTGGGGTCAGCACAGTATAATGTATCGATTCGGGCTTGAGGCGACTGATAGTCCGTCGTTTCCCAGACGCGGGTCCTATTTGCATCTCCTGCTGTTCGACTCACGAATACAACTGACGTGCACTACAAACTTTCTACGCACTTTCGTGTATGACAGTGACCATTGGGGTCTCAGCACCGAAATATCTGTTCCCAACGAAACTGCGGAATTGGAAGAGTTTGTTCAAAGGCATTCCTACAACTATAGTAGGGTGCGTTGGACACACTTCTCAAGAATACTGACAAGGGCACTCTCCTCGAATTTGCTCTACCCACCGTCCAACAGAAATCTGTCAAACGAGGAAATTGACAGGTATCTTAGACTAATGGACGAGACAATCAAACGAACAATGGACAAAACGATACCTCGGTATCAACACACTGACGACGAAGACTTATTCCGCAACGCAACTATTGACGGACTGCACCGACATGAAAGCAGACTGCTGTCAAGACTAAAAACCTTGTACAGACAGTTTACTGACAGACATAACCCGGGGAAAACCTCCAGATATTAATAAAGGAAAATTACAGAGATTCTGTAAGTTTGTATTGGAACAATAAAATTCGGGCTGTAAACACCACCAACCCGAATATGTTCCCGCAAATAAATAAAATATTTCGGAGAAATAATCAGAACGACCTTCCATGTCTTAGAATCACCCGAACGACGAACAGCGAACAAATACTTGTAGCAGCAGGCATTGATCCAAATGAGACAGTTGATGATGACAACTTCTTTGTGGTCGAGGATCCGCAGGAGAAGGTAGAGGCTATAGGAGCGACTTTCCAGGAAGTATACAAGGCGAATGGCAGCATTGGCCCGAACCATGACGTGGACAGTCGAGTCCTTGTGCACAATTTCTGCCTTCGAAATGAAATTGTAAATTGGCGATTCGAGAACTCGGGTTTCACCCAGTTCAGTGACGAGAACATGGCAAATAATGTCATCACCAACGAAAGGGTATTACCACCGTTCATTTCGAAGGAAGAGCTCCAAACCATCTTCGAATCACTTAGAAGTAAGAAATCAGTGGGAACCGATGAAATACCGAACATTGTGCTTCGACATCTCCCACTAGAAGCGGTGAACATTTATACCACTCTGTTTAATAATGCAATGAATAATGACCATTATCCAGAGCATTGGAAAACTCCGGTGGTAACTTACATCCCAGTCCCAAAAGGGATAAAGACACATCCAATCCGGCGAATCTCCGCTCGGTCAGTCTTCTTCCAAACATCAGTAAGGTTTTCGAGAAGGTGATCAATAGAGTCCTGACTAAGTGGGTTGAGGACAAACACATAGTTCCGGATAATCAATTCGGTTTCAAGGCGGGGTATGATATCATTCATGCTGCGTCCCAACTGGTTTCTGATATCTGATGAAACAAAGGCAAGAACCAGTGCACTGGTGCCTGCCTGATTGGCTTGGAAAAAGCCTTCGATACCGTATGGTTAGAGGGACTATTCTTTAAGTAAACCACTGCTGTATATTCTTTATGATATGCTCTCCAGTAGAAGAATGGCGATGTGACTTCTGCTGGATCATTTAACATTAAAAACGGTCTGCAACAGGGTGAGGTAAATTCGCCGATCCTATACAACATTTACAAAAGTGATCTAATAGGTTCACTTCAAAATGCTATAGCGTATGCAGACGACTTAATCGCGTACAGATCAGGTCCAAAGATTGAAGTCATTTGCAACGTGACTTCGATAAAATTAATCGATATTTCAACGACTGAAAATCAACTTTCAGAAGTCGGAAACCATTCTGTTTCGGACGCCTTTGTCTGGGGCCTCTAGGGGATACC
The DNA here is from genome assembly GCA_963966105.1 of Volucella zonaria. Lineage (NCBI taxonomy): Eukaryota > Metazoa > Arthropoda > Insecta > Diptera > Syrphidae > Volucella > Volucella zonaria. The sequence goes on from OZ014530.1 coordinate 12,470,290, forward strand.
AGAAAGAATTGGCGAAAGTTCTCTATCGTCGGACAACATGGACAGCCACTTGCTTGTCGAAATGTAGTCAGATACCTTGGAATCGGGCTAGATCTGCATCTGTATTTTAACAAACATATAGATGTTGCTCTGGCCAGAGCCAGAAGTGCTTTTGTCCTTACAAGGAGACTGCTTTATAACAGCCAACTCGTTGCGAGGGTGAAGGTGGTTTGCTACATGGGCTTATCCGGCCCATGCTTGTATTTGGATGTCCCGTGTGGTTCAACGTGAGAGCAAGTTTATTGGAAAAGATTCGGGTGTTTGAGAGGGCTTGCCTTAGGGCTTGTCTTCGCTTATACAGAACACCAGAGTCTGAGTACCTAAAATTCTATCGCAATGAGGTCTTGTACAATAGGACACCCCATAATAAGAGTGGACAATTTTGTTATTAAGTTGACTCGAAGGCACATTGCAAGAGCAATGACAATGATCTCCGGGGCTTACTACCCTAATTATATGTATCACGAGAGAGTTCGCTTTGACGGCTATGTTCCTCCAGAAGCATTCCTCTACCTAGATAGCAAAGTCTGATCCAGGACAGATTGGCTGTGCCGCTAATCTTCCACGTTGCTCGAACAGCTGCGGACAGGCGACTCAACTACGACAGAGACGTCGCACACGCCAGTGCGGAGCCTCTCCGGTTCAGTAGAGCGGTAGGGAGTCGCGACATGAGGGATGTTGCTCGGCAGCACCAACAATTTTGGTGGCTTGTTGAAGAAGAGGATGCGTCGTCGTTGAATTCCTCCAGCAATAGATAGCTTCTTGTGAAGCAAAGTGGGTCAGCCTCATTTTTTTTTTTTAGCCAGGACCAGCTTACATAGTTTTAGGTAGAATTAAGTTAGATTTAAGAAAAAAAAAATGTATATATGTATGTAGGTATATGTATTTATATATTACGTATATATATATTATGTATATATGTTATATACATATGTATATATTATGTATTAGATGTAAGTAGGTTAAGTAGATTAAGATTTATTCTTTGGTAGTTTATAAGTTTTAGTTTTAAGTTTTATAATAAATTAAAAAAAAAATAATAATAATAAGTCATGTTACTACGTTTTTCTTAAAAAATGTTTTCTTACTTTTAATTATAATGAATAGACATAGTATAAACATGTAATGTAAGGTATGTCGAAAGACATGATTTAAGTGTTAGGTTTAACTGAGAGTGCATGCATGGGGCCAGTAAGTTAGAATAAGATAATTTTAAGTTAATTAAGCTAATTTTTATGCATTTTTTTGTATAGCATTTAAGAGTAAAATATGTGATATAAATAAAAATGCTTATAAACTGAACTGAACTGATGAATTAGCAGCTGACTTACACTTATCCCTCTGGACGCACAGTCCGCTGGATTCATCTCCCCTCTTACATGATGCCAATCCTTTGCCGATGAAACTGCTGTAATGGCTGATACGCGGTTGCCAACAAAGGGAGCGAATTTTTTAGGATGACCATTGATCCAGTGGAGAACAGTGTTAGAGTTTGTCCATCCAAAGACCGGTATGTTCCTATACTCCGAAAACTCTCTTAAACTAGCAAGTAATTTGGAAAGGAGATGTCCAGCACATAACTCGAGTCTGAGTATTACCATTAAGGGATTGAGAGGCGTGACCCTGGCCTTTGCTGTAACGAAACTTACAAGAATCTTCCCTGCTTCAGTAACGCTTCGCAAATACACGACGGCGGCGTACACTTCCTCAGATGCATCAGCAAACCCATGCATCTCCAAAGTGGATTTGTTATGAGGTTGGTACCTTGGAATTTCCAGTTTTCCAATTTCCCGTAGTCCGCTTCGAATGCCATCCCAACTTTTAATAAACTTGATTGGAATCTGCTCATCCCAATCGATCCTTTCCTGCCACAGCTGTTGACATATTATACCTACAATCCGCAGGTATTGCTTCTAAAAGATTTTTTGAGTTCGAAGCTCACTTTCTCATATAAAAACTCCACCTTTGCAGTAATGCGCACAAGCCACTAACAATCCTTTTAGTAGAATCCTCGCTGCTACAGCTCGTTATGAAGTCATCGATGTAAAAACGATCTTCCATTAAATTGGCTGCCTCTGGATACTCCCCACCATCCTCTTCCGTTAGCAGCAATAAATCTCTTGTTGCTAAGAAAGATACCGATGTAGTACCATACGTCATTGTATTTAACTGGTATACCTCAATGTTCTGCGAAGACGACGCCCTCCATAATATGCACTGGAAACATCTATCCCTCTTGTCAATCATCACCTGCCTATACATTTTGGCTATATCGCCGCTCAGAGCAATAGGATTCATTGCAAACTGAAGCAAAATGTGCCTCAAGTCCTTCTGGTCCCTTCATTAATTAATAGTTCAACGATTGACCCTCTGGTGGCTCACAAGATCACAAGACACGTTTTATAACCGCATGGTGCGGTAAGAAGTAAAAAGATTGCACTTTCTCATCATTTTCTAGTTTGATCTTCGTCATATTACCCATTCGCTCGTACTCCTCAATAGATTGTACATATTGTGTCCACAAATCCTTGAAAATCTTCGCTCCATTGCAAAAAGGCGACATTCCGCCATTCCCCAAGAGTCCCCCTTTACTTCCGCGTGTTCCTTAAACGGAAGCCTAACTATAAAGCGACAATCTTCATTCCTTCTGAAAGTTTGCTTGAACCGTATGGTCCAGCCCATCTAAAGCATGAAATGTACTTCTGCGATCCTTATCCTCCTTGTCATCACTTGCGAAGACCCAACCAAATTCGGTGCTTTGAGCGATTATTATTTTATTTTTTCTATCATAGATCTTTTTGCCTGTTAATGATCTAAAGAATACACTCGCCTTCAACAAGACATCTATGGAATTAGGCTTGAAGAAAAAAGGATCCACTAGCTTGATCGCACCCAAATGCGAATGCGCGTTATAAAATATATGATGCTGGGGTAGGGTAGAAGTAATGTTTCTCAAAATTACGGCTTCTGTAGAAATGCTAAAGTTTGTTATTCTAGATCTTATATTCAAAGAAACCGAACCTCTAGCCTTAGTTTCTACATTCCCTACAGAGTCGATGGCGATATTACACTTTCTTCTGGCTAGCCCCAAGTTCTGAGCTCACGATTCTGTGATTAGAGATACCTGAGATCTGGCCTGAACTCACCCCACCTGTCCTTGACCATTACTACTGCAGTGGGGACCAGGTTGTACCTTTTATGAGGAATGGCTACTCTTGTCGCTAAAACTGTAGCACTTGATTCCTTACTTGTCGCAGACGATTGGGATGCAGAAAACTCTCCCTGGTTCACATTTCCCCTATAAGTCTGCTGCTTTTGACCTGTGGCTTCCTTGCACAACTCGTGCCTTTTAGATGTTGAATCCCTAGCTTCCTGTTTCATTTCAGTGTGAATAAGGTTGTGATGCTTGGCTCTGCATTTCCTACAAGTCGACGATTTACAGAACTTAACAGAATGCCTGGCGTTTAAGCAATTATAGCAAAGCCCAGCCTGTGATATAAACTGTCTCCTTCCGCCAACATCTAAATTATTGAACTGAGGGCACGCGCTTAGGAAATGGTCATCCTTGCACATGGAGCATCTCAGCGATGCAACAGTGCAAACCGAACCACGACCTGCTTTATGACCTAGGTTCTGAACCCTTTTATCCGGCACCACTACTTCCAATTCAAATTGTCTAATGCCAAGAAAATCCAAAATATCTTTAAATGTAGGTTTCTCGTTCGTTGCAGAGCTCCGAATCCACAGCTGCTTGGATTCTGAGTCATAGAACACCAGCTATAAGTCCCAATATTCCACAGGAGCACCCAATGATTTAAGCGCAGATACCGCTTCCTTGAATGCACTGCAAAGCTTGCGAATGCAGGCATATACCCTAAACTTTGATGCTCCACTATCGTTTTTATATACGCGTCGAAAATAAACCTTTCCTTGTTGTATGCATCCTTTACATCCAACCATGCCTGCTCGTAGTTTGCATCTGAAATCGAAGTATTTTTAAGAATTATGGCTGCTTCCCCCTTGAGTGATGACTTCAAATAGTGGAGTTTCTGAGCTCCAGAAAGTCTGCTGGATTGATGAACAAGCGTAGTGTACATGTCCTTAAATGTCGGCCATTCCTTGAAGTGCCCTGTGAAAATTGGTACGGTGCATGGCGATAGTGGCGTTTCTGTTGGTCCACATGGAGTCCTTAAAACCCTACTGGTTTCAGAAAAACTTGTAAGAGCCGCAGCAATACTTGCTTGATTTCCTACCAACTGCCTAATAGTTTCGTCTAGTTCACTTGACCCTGAAGAACGACCTGCTCCTAGGAAAGTTGTTGATTCCGCACTGCTACTCGTTATTCTATCCAGACACTTTCCATCGCGTAATATTTGTTCTCGATCTTCACGCAACGCTGTTTCTCCCGCGATTTATTCTTCAGTCAATTGTAGCTCTATTACTAGTTGAACCTGTTCAAAATGTCGCATAGCATCTTGCAGTTTATCCAACCTAGCCTGAGCCTCCATTGATGACAACCTTTCTGTTTCATTTTCCCTGACATATTAATGAATCCTGCTTCGAAGAACCATATGTTGCTCGTTGTCCAACACCTAGGACACTTGCTCCTGCTCCTTTCCTTTGTCTAGCACCTAGGACAAATAAAAACGGTGGAGACTAACTTCAAGAGAGGAATTAAAAACGCGTCCGTTTAGCTCTATTGGTTTCTTTATTATGATCAATTGGCAATTATTCAAATCACATTTCATATTTACATTTACATGAGCGCGAAAAAGGGTGCTACTTTAGCACATTTTAGGAGCGAACACTCGGATTCTCCACAGTCGAGTCAGGAAGATTCCAACGTTCGGTCGACTTTTTTTTACTTTTTTACCATTAATAAATATTTTATAATTTGGACACAACGGAAGACTAATTTTATTTAAATCACTTTCCCGCATTCACCACACTGCGTTCGGTGTGATATTTTTAATCAGGACTATTCTGCTTTGGCGTACATCTGGTACCGTCTTATGTGTGAAGCGCGTGCAAGGTGACTAACTCTGTCACTTATAGTATGCAAGTCTTTGTAAATAAATGGATACGCATCTTCTTAATGAAATTTAGCCGATACGTATCTGTAACAGGTCTCATTGGGAGTGAGGCAGGTGCCCAATCTCACAACAGGATAAGTAAAGGAGCAGCAGATAGCGCAAAATTCGAGTATGCTTCAAAATACAATGGAACTCTCATCGAAGCTGAAAGAAGAAGTCATGGGCCGCCATGACGATGGATTATATAGGACGAAGCAAGGCCTCTCTTATTGCCCCTCGTCAATCAGCCAACCCCTTCTAGTTACACCTCCTCAGTTTGAAATCAGAAAATGAATACTGTTGAGTACCCATTGCCATTTAATGATTAAAGATTATCCTCACAAATTCCTACAATTTAAAGAATAGAAATTCTTTTACTGTAATTGACGTGAATGTATCCCAAAGATGCCTCCAATAAGAGGCTTCTGTGACATTTTATTTGATTTAGTATAGCAGGGGATACATAAAACGTTTCTTAAGTGCCTATCATTACAAATAATCGTTTTCCATTCATCGAAAAGGATAGATATACTCGTATGAGTGCGAGTATCTTTTTTTTCCAGTAAATACGAGTACAAATACATGAATCCAAATAGACAAACAAACCCGAGTTGCTCCAACAAGACACACGAAATCGATACGTCTCCGCTGATAAACTGTCGTCAACAATGTTTGTCAAAATTGACGAAAATAAAAGAAAAAAAAAAAAACTTTTTCGACTTTCACCGAATAAAAGATGTAGAACCTTTCAAAACTTTGTCACAGAAAAATAACGACAATAAAAAATTGCAATAAGACAGATGAAGACTTCGAAAAAAAAAACCAACACGTCGTCGGTCGTCAGTTGTCTATCTACTAATTCCCTAGACACGTGTGCTAGCTTTTCGTTTGGATAATAAATATTCTAAATACGAATATCCTTACGAATTTGAATCCCTTCTCTGCTTAAAAAACATCAATTTCTATTATTACACTTCAGTTTTAATTTATTTTTATTTTTTTAAATATGAAGGTCGCCGGTATAAGCCCGAGTTAAGGCGGTCATTACTAGGAGAAGTATCGCCTTTGATGAGATATATTTTTCCACATCTTATTTGGACGAAAATGTAATTTATATATTTTTTTTTTGTTGTTCGTCAGAGCTATTAGAAAAGGAATCGTAGCAGGAACCCACGAGAAATCGACGAAAGACTTGGGTTTTTTTTTTTTTTTTGTTCTCCAGCTCCCTAGAGTGCTACAGATAGACCATGGTGCCTTTGAAAAGGGGATATTCGAGAGGACTTCTTCAGAATTTCTTAATGACACTCTAAGGAAGCGTTAAATGGAAAATGTCCCGATACATACTCGTAGATATAGAAATTCTTTAATATTTGCACGAGTATACGAGAATACATGGTATTTCCATCAAAGAGCCTTTAGGTAACAGTTCGTTTTAATGAAGATATATCCGTATCTTCAACCTCTTACCATTGGCATATTAAAAATTTTCAGTGACACTGATGAGTTTTAATAAAATAAGAACGTAACAAATCAAAGGACACGTGTTGTAACATCTTTTCATCAATTCTAGATACACATAACACATGTACGAATACGAGTATAAACATTCGTCTTTCGAGTAGGCAAATCAAAGGAGCAGGACCTTAAAAGCACATTCCACAAATAGAACTTTAATTCCCATGTCCTATAGCAAGTTTATTTCTACATGTTTTTAATTTGAGAAAAGTTTACGTAATCAAAAACAGGATCTTCATGTAGGGGTTTCATCTTTTTCCTTTTTTTTTTTCCCCCATTCAAGTACGCATTGAAGTACGCTTTGGCAATTCCTTTCGTCATGAAAAATAAATGTGAAATTTCTCATTGGATTATTTGCAATAAATGACGTTTCAAATGACAGATGATTTTGTGTATACTTTTGTCAAAAAGGAACAGAAACTTTCTCTCCCACTAAAGAGATCGGGAATGTGTTTTCGTCCTCGTCCTCGTCCTCGTCCTTGTCATCGGTCTCGTATATACGAGTAAGCCAACTTCTTTGCTTTCTGTTTACGCAAAAGAATTTTCATTGCCCGTCCTTATTCGTATTTTTAAGGGCGATATGGTACTCGCACTCGTGTATGGATATTTTTTTTTTTTTGTACAAATTTCCGGAGTAGAACCGGGGGCGGCAGGATGGGGTGCATTATTTATTAATAATATACGTAATGGAATATGGTCGTTTGCTTAATTATGTTGGTATGAGCGAAAGCCTCGGAATACATTATTGGAATCCGAAATACATTCAAATTGAAATATAGTACATTATCAAGGAACGAAAAAGTAATGTTTCTTTGGCGGCGACAGCGGATTGTTGTGAAGGAGGCATGTGGTTTAAGTATATTCCACATAAATCCATAATTTAGCGGTTATGAGAATTTACAAGGAAACTGTGAATAGTGTGTATAAACTAATCAGTGAACCCACATACATACTCGTATGTAATGACGTTGCTTTTGCTAGGTGAAGTTGGAACTTGGATTTGAATGATTAAGGACCTAAGTCACAAAACTTTTGGGCGGTTTTGTGGGAAAACTTTGGGAAATCACATTTGACATAGTTTTGCTTTGAACTAATTACGGGTACATTTTCGATTTCACGATTGATAAGGCAGTTAATTTTTAATGTCTTGTGTGTGTACGTTGCTCATTTATGCCCTTTAGTGTTTAATATTTTTTTCTTTAATTTATTTAAGTTGGGTTAAGTACCTCACAACTCTGGATGTCAAATTAGAGTCATCACTCAACTCAAATTGGGACTTAGATCATGATGTACTGAAGGAGCATTTTCTGTGAATTTCCTCCAACATGACTGAATTCTACTTGAATGAAGATTCTTTAATCGTGGTAAAACGTTCTAAGAAGACGCACGCGCCGGCACTTATGCCTCTGCCATCAACTCTCGCTTCACATGGTGAAGCGTGGGAACCAAAGGTAGGGTACCCAACCGCAGCCGGGTGGAGAATGCTAGCACTAGGGCACTTCTTCTCCTACGGATCAGCGACAGAATCCAAGGATATAGTCAGTTTGAGCTACTTAGTGCAACCCCCTTTCAAAACTATTTCAACATATTCGGAGCCTAAGTCTAAAGAGAGCTCTATCGTTTTGTCAGGGACATGGGTTGGGACGTGGGCTCAAGAAACTCGAGTAGGCCAATGTCGACTCCAGTGAGACTACTAGGACTAGCCGGGCTCTTTGTCCAACGGTTTTATTCAAAATCTGGCAACTCAACTTTGTGATTGCGAGGAGGTAAGATTCTACCGTGAAAAACAGTTCAGAGACAACCAACAGTATCGGATACGGACTGATATAAAACAGACGACCCCAACATACATTAGGACACTTAATAAACCACAATATAGAGAGTACACAATGTTTGCTTTCCTGCACATAGAGGGTGCCTCTATTCGTAACAACGTCAACACATCCGCAATCATGCCTGCGCTGTCAACTCTGCAGGTAGACAACTCATTTGGTGAGTTGATCAGTCTTATGCTAAATAGCAAGATAATCAACTCCAAATTGAGTGAGTCTTGTGCTATAAGATGTGTCATCACAGGTATGCTGCAAAGCGGTGTCCTTTTTCTCATTCTCTGAAATTTAGTGGTCAACAAACTGTTGATATATCTGGAAGCAGGGTGGTTGCCTATGCGGATGACGTTGCTGTAGCCGTTTCAGGTAAGCATCCTAACACCATTAAAGCACTACTTCAGCCACATCTTAACAGATTAACCCGTTGAGCGGACCGCTGTGGATTGTCTGATCTTGTCCTCTTTCCAGGAAATACAAAATTCCAATTATAGACCTTCGCTCAAGAAACGGTACCAGTTTAGTCTCTTCCGATACAGCAACATATCTGGTTCTCATTTTTGACAGGAAACTAAACTGGAAACCTAACATTCAAAAAAGCCACTGGGAACCATTGGGCCCTTCAATAGCGGATAATCCACTGGCTATACATTTCGGCTATAAGACCGATTCTCTCCTACGGGGAGGGCTAAGGAAATTTAGGGAGGAAGAAAAGACAGGTACCGATGTACATTGTTTTTAAATGTTTGCAAATTATAACGACCAGCAAATACAGAGGTCGGCAGGGCATTCCATAAGCGAGTTGTACGGCTTAGAAACACGATATTTTAGAGTACGTCCGAAAATGGGCTTGAGGGTATACTGATGAGCATTCACGGTTGAAAGTTTGAATGGACGGAAGGCTACTGGCGATTTCAATGGAGCACTGGTGGTGGAAATAACGATAAAACAAAGTGAGACAGGAGACATTTCGTCGCTGTTGGAGGATGTCAATTAATTGACTGATATTAGTATCATCTCTGCGTTTTATTGCACGGTTTTGAATCCTATCTAGTGGAAATGTTTTAAAGGCACCTGACCAGAAGTGGGCATTGCACTCCAATTTTGGGCGGATGAATGCCTTATATATTGTGCCCAGATCAGAGGGGGAAAAGTATTTCTTACATCGTTTGAGGAAACCTAGACATTTCACAGCATTTTTGGCGACATTGAATATGTTGTCATTCCAACGTAAGTTGTCACTGACACATACCGAGAATAGAAAGTTTATCGGTTTCGACGATGCAAGTGCCATTCATAGATAATGGCAAAGTGTGCGGCAAGCAGATTGGCATTGCCCAAAGATCTGATAGCTGGAATGTCATTATAAATGAGCATTGGGATGGAGGATGGGGCAGAATTTCTAATGTTTTTGACGAAAGACCAAAAATTGTTACTGCTTTTGGGATATTGCAGTATTTTATGCCTCAGTTTTTGACACGCTTAAGAAAGACGTTGCAATCATTTCTGGGTAGTTTGGACCTTTTTTCGGTTTTCCTCTATTGGGTTGATGTTGAAGGACCGAAAAAATATTTCTATAACCCTTATAGCCTCTTTACAGCTCGAGTCGTACCATGCCTTTTCTCTTGGCTTGATACTCTTCATCCGATGAGGGATAAAGCATCTCATTCCAAAAAAATAGTTTCTGTGATCATGTCGGCAACGGCATCCACGTCGTTATCCAGGAAACATAACGACCAGTTAAAATTCCTAAAGAAGTTGTTAAGTCCGCTCCAATTGGCTTTCTCGTCTTGCATACTGTTCTTTTAGGAATCTTTTCTCTAACTGTGTGAGAAATTAGCTGATATGACACAATGGTCCGACGAGCCTAGCACATTAACGATGTACTTGTTAGCGTGAGAAGTTGAAAACAAGTCCAGGGTGCTGGCAGTATGACTATCAACGACTATCCGTGTGGGCTCATTTACAAGCTAGGTTAAGTTATTTTCCGCAGCGAAGACACACACACACCACACACACACCGTCCTTTGGGTGTTGTCTGTCCAGAATGTCGAAGACACCCAGAATTGTGTATATTGAAATCGCCATAATCACGATTTCAGTATGAGGATACAGGGATTCAATTCTTTGAATGGAGTCAAACAGCGCATCAAACTCGCAAAAGGCCGAATTGCTGTCTAGTTTGGGGCTTCTATAAATAAAGCAGTGGATAATTTGCTTACGAAGATGAAATTTTAACCACATGAAATTGAATTCGGATTTGGACCAGGGACTACATTGTGGTGGAATTTGTTAAGCTACATCACTACCCACGTAAATAGCGAGACCGCGATGAGGAAAGAATAGTGGCACTAGTTCGTAGCCCGGAAGCTTCAGATCAGAGTGATCTGAGAGGTATGGGCGGGGATCTACCTGTGTTTCACTAAGTGCCAAAACAGCTGGTCGGTGCTTACAGACGTGGACGTGCGCAGAAAAGTGATTACTTTTTAGCCCGTATGTATCGGCAATATCCACTCTGAACTCCCGAGTCATTATAACGAAAGACAAACACAATAAACACAAAGACCGACGTTACTAAGCGCAGATGTGAAGTACAAATTCAGAGTTGGTTTACCGAATCAAATTGCTGTAGGTGTTATGCCCTTTCAACAATATGAAACAGTGCACCAACAAAATTTTCACACACAACCCGCTATCCATCAGCTGTTACATACCCTCAGTCACTGCCCGTACCACATGATAAATACAGTAACGGCATCGACCGTAGGCAAGCAACAGTACTATGACCAGGAGCGGGAGAGGTGGGATACCCGCACTATGTGATATTTTTGTGTTTTTTTAAATGCACTGTACACTGTTATATTTTATTTTTTTCACTCACTTAAAGCGACTACACAGTGGACCAATAATACCTGAACTTTGATTTGACTTCCAGGTAAGCTTCCCCTCTAGATCCTTCTGGAGGGAAGATGCTTTCAAAGGAGACAAGTCAATCCATTTCTACGCAGATTGATCTAAAACCGATAGTGGGGTTGGTCGCGGTATTTTCTCAGATAAGCTAAATCTTAGCCTCTCCTTCCGTCTTCTAGATCACTGTAGCGTGTCCCAGGCGGAAATTTTGGCGATTAAAGAAACTCTGTCCTGGCTGAAGAAAAACATGATAACTGCAAAGTATATCCGCATCTTTTCGGATAGTCAGGCCGCTATCAAGTCCCTGGACTCAGTCTCAATAAATTCTAAAACTGCCCTTGAATGTTGATCATCTCATAGGGAGATGGCAGAGCAGAGTCATCAGCAATGTTGGGTGCTGGGCCATTTAGTCATTCTACGGAATTGTAGGGCAAAAATTGGAACCACTCTACCAATTCTACCGGAGAAGGGTAGCATGGGTATACCTATCGCTACGTGCAAATTAGTATCAAAGCTGGACGCTAATAAAAGAACAGACCTTAGGTGGACTGTTATACCAAAATGCCTAGCGGACAAACAGATTTGACCAAAACTGGATCTGAATCGCTTTAAGAGTTTGATCTTTCTAAATAAACATACAAGAAGGCTTGGCGCCTTTACAAAAAATTTCTGTAGAAGCTACATGGACGAGGAGGAGCAAGAGACAATTTTCCACTAACTCTGTACATGCCCAGCTTTCTCCCAAAAAAAACGTCACTTGGGAACTTTCATCTACAACGACTTAAGCGATCTAAAGAATATGTGCGTTAACAGTCCCCTACGCTTCATCATAAGCTGAAATTGATTCCAGGAGTAGGAGGATTACAGATCCACGTGGCTTCACAATGGCCTAACTTAACCTAACAGACAACAACAGGCAACGCTTATTTGGATGCAAATTTACTACTCGAGGGAGACTTAGGCAAAAAGTCTTTAGCGTTTGGCATGTAAACGAATGCCTCATAACAATCGGCAAGAAGACTGAATTCAGAAATACAATCCTGATTGGGGTCCATGTGTTACGAGACTTTAACTCAAGCCTGAGTAAGAAAGCCGCTTTTGAGCGGGTCACCGGAAACACATCCAAAAATAACATTACGACCGACAATGGATTCAGGTTTTCAGAAATTGGAAAGGGTGTAACTTTTTAGTAGCCAGCACTCGGTTCCCATATATCAACATCTATAAAGCGACTTGGCTATCCCCTGACCAATTAACCGTCAACAAATTGGTCACATTACGATCGATGTTAGACACTGGAGATGTGTCTGGACGTACGAACGTTCCGAGCCGTCAACGTCGGCTCGAATCATTACCAGTCCAGTAAGACCACCAAACCTCGACATTGAAAAGCTGTCGTTAAAGCGAAATTTAAACACCCAGCCATTATCCATGGATGGTATTTGCATCGTCGAAACCGATAAACTTTCCATTCTCGGTATGTGTGTCAGTGACAACTTATGTTGGAATGACCACATATTCGATGTCGTAAAAAAATTCTGCGAAATGTCTAGGTTTCCTCAAGCGCTGTAAGAAATATTGTACTCCCTCTGATCTGGCCACAATACCACCTTGATCAAGCAGTTCCCGGGGGACACCACCGTGTTGCGCTCCCATTGTTCTGATATGAGTTCTGCTTTTTTTGTTGAGTCGGTAAATCTGTTGTTGACATTTTCTCTAAATTTTAGCGTCATAGCTTGATATTTGCAAAAGTTACGTAGCCAAGAGTACATCTATCTTTGCGTGTGTTGGCGATTTTTTACAATTTTAGGAATGGATTTAAATTTGCAACAACGAACTTGTACGAGTATTAAATTTTGAGTAAAAAACGGATTTAATAGTTTCGGCAACGATTCTCTAAAGAAAACGGTCGTTTACCAGTGGCACGAGCTGTTCAAAAGTGGTCATGAGTCAATCGAAGATGATGAAAGCAGTGGCAGACCATCGACACCGAAAACCGACGAAGTAAAAAGAATGTTGGTCAATAACCGCAAATTAACCATCAGAGAGATACCGGAGGACTTGAACATTGCCTATGGATCCGTGTAAGACATTTCGGTTAATGATTTGAGTTTCCGTCGTGTGGCAGCAAAGTTGGTGTCAAAAGACCTCAATTTCATGCAAAAAGAGACCGTGTTGACGTCGCAAAAGAGATGATTTGCGAGGCTGAATCCAATCCCACATTCATCAAAAGGACCATTACTGGAGACGAGACGTGGGTTTATGAGTAAGACACGCAATCCAGACATCAGGCAACTGAATGGCGTTCACCAAATGAAGAAGGCAATGCTCACGGTTTTTATGGATTACATTGGTGCAGTGCATCACGAATTTTTGCCAGAAGGCCAGACAGTAAACAAAGAGTATTATTTGGGCGTTATTTGACGATTGCGTGAAGTTATTCGCTGAAAGAGACCGGAATTGTGGGCAGAAAACTCGTGGATTTTGCACCATGATAACTCACCGTCGAACAGTGCCATCATTATTTTTAATTTTTTGACGAAAAATGCAACAAATACCATCCAACAGCCACCGAATTCACCTGATTTGCCTCCCTGTGACTTCTTTCTGTTCAATCGAGTTAAAAAACCACTACGGGGAGGGAACGCGTTTCAGAAGCCGAGAGGAAAATGGAAAAATCGCAGGAAGCACTGATGGACATACCGAAAACCGAATATAAAAAATGTTTCGAGGATTGGATCAAGCGCTGGCATAACTGTGTTGCAGTCGATGGGTATTACTCTGAATACATTCCGGGAACTTATTGATCAAGGCAGTATAAATATTTTTTCTGTTATCTGCTTCGATGCCCACATCTTAGAGACAAAGCTGTCTTTCGTTTTTGCAAAAGGCATACACTCAATGCTGTGACAAAGGTTATGAAAGAGTGTTTTTAGATTTTCGTTCGGCAACTGCGGGATTCCTAATATAATTGCGTCGGCTACAATTTCACGTCGCTCGAAAACTTCACATCGTTTTTGAAGTTCAGCTATTTCCCCATCGAGAGTCTGCGATTCAGCTAAAAGGATAAACTGGTATCGTCAACAAATGCTGTAATTTGACCTTTAAAAGATTGAACGAAAAGTGAATTAACAAAAATTAAAAATTGGATCGGTCCCAGAACTGAACCTTGTGGAACAACGCCTAAGTTTAATGTTTTTCCCGAACTTAAACAATCACGAATTTTAACTTTTTGTTTACGATCTCGTAGATAAGACCCAAACCAGTCATAAACAGTCCCTGGAAAACCTATCCTAAACAATTTTTACAGCAACAAAGTGTGTTGTTAAAAGCCTTGATTATGTCTAAAAATAGAGTCGCAGTAGTCTGAGATTCATTCAAGCTTTGATAAAGGTCACTAAACAATTTCAAAACTGCTCCTTCTGTCGATTTACCTTTGCTGAGCCCAAATTGGGAATTGCTATGGGAATTGCAATTCTGGTCTCTTTCGGCAAATTGCTTCACGCAAACGTCTCATAATGCCCAAATAATACGAGTACTCTTTGTTTACTGTCTGGCCTTCTGGCAAAAATTCATGATGCACCACACCGTTGTAATCCATGTAAACCATGAGCATTGCCTTCTTTTTTGACTGAAAACAATGTGTTTTTTTTGATCTCGGCTTATTTGGTGAACGCCATTCACTTGCCTGATGTCTGGATTTCGTGTCGTACTCATAAATCCACGTCTCGTCTCCAGTAATAATCCTTTTGATGAATGTGGGATCGGATTCAGCCTCGCAAATCATCTCTTTTGCGACGTCAACACGGTCTCTTTTTGCATGAAATTGAGGTCTTTTGGTATCAACTTTGCAGCTACACGACGGAAACCCAAATCGTTAACCAAAATGTCTTGGACGGATCCATAGGCAATGTTCAAGTCCTCCGTTATCTCTCTGATGGTTAATTTGCGGTTATTGCCCAACATTTCTCTTACTTCATTAATGTTTTCGTCGGTTTTCGATGTCGATGGTCTGCCACTGCTTTCATCATCTTCAATAGACTCACGACCACTTTTGAACCGCTCGTGCCACTTGTAAAGACCGTTTTCTTTAGAGAATCGTTACCGAAACACGTTTCCAACATTTCCAACGTTCGCGCACCATTACATCGCCAACACACTGAGTTACTGATGTACACTCAAATCGGAACAATTGGAGCGCCACACGGTTGTGTCCCCCGGGAAATTTTTGATCAGGGTGGTGTCTCATTGAAATTTTAAGCTCTTTCTCCACATATAATGTTTAGTTGATTTTTTAAATAAATTGTGTTAGGTTTAAGTTTTTACATGAAATACTTTGTGGTCGTCCTTTCTGGTCCACGATCGTAAAATGTTTGTTCTTTGCTGGCGGAAAACTGATCCAGATGACTGTTGGCCTCCTCATTTGTAGTAAAGGTTTTACCGTCTAAATAACAAATTGCAGAGACCGAAACAAATAATAATCTGGAGAATATGGTGGGTGTGGCAGTAGATCCCATCCCAGCTGTAAAAGCTTTTGGCGAGTTGCCAAACTTGTATGATGTCTCGCATTATTTTGGTGGAACACTACACCTTTTCTATTGAACAATTCTTGTCTTTTCTGTTTAAGTGAATCATTCACTTTGTCCAGCTGATGAGAGTAAACTAAAAAATTGATCGTTGTGTTGTCCGGTAGAAGCTCAAAAGGAAACTATTCCTTTGAAATCCCACCAACTAGATAGCATCATCTTTTGTTGATTAATATCAACTTTCGAAGTGCTTGATAGAAGCGTGCTCTTGTGGTACATTTCATTAGGGTAATAAGCCCCAAAGATCAGGCTATTATCGTTGGTCATTGCTCTTGCAACGTGTCTTCGCATCACCTTAATCAGGAAATTGTCAATCCTATTCAGATTAACCCCATCGTAAAGGACTTTGTTGGGATAATATTTTTTGTACTCTGATTCTGGTGTTCTGTACAAGCCAAGACAGGTCCTAAGACACTGCCTTTCAAACACCAGAATCCTTTCCATCTGATACGGCGCTACATTGAACCACACGGGACAACCATACGCGATGACTGGCCTGATTAGGGCCACGTAGCATATGACCTTCCCCCCTGGAGACAAGTTGACTGCTGTGAAATAGCCTTCTTGGCCCCAGCAAGACAAGCATCTATATGTTTGTCAAAATACAAATACTTGTCAAGCCAGATACCAAGGTATCTCACTACGCTTCTCACCGCTAATGGCAGTCCGTCCTGTCCAATGATGGCCAAGTTTTGCCAGTTCTATCTGGTATCCCTAGAAGCCCATCTCAGTGGAGTTCTAATCAAGATTGTTTCCGACTTTTGAAAATTGATTTTCAATTTCCAATCGTCGCAATACGCCTTAATATGATCGAAGTCACGTTGCAAAAGGGTGTTAATGACTTCGATTTTTGGACCTGATCTGTACGCCACTAAATCGTCTGCGTACGCTATGGAATGATTGAGGGAATCTACTAGATCACTTGTATAAATGTTATACAGTATCGGAGAAATCACAGCCCCCTGTTGTAAGCCGTTTTTAATGTCAAAGGTCTTGCTCGAAATAACATTGTTACATTTAACAACAAACTTCTTTCCCATAAGAATGTTGTAAGTCATACAGTCGACTCCGCTTAACTGAAATGGAAATTTGTCACACATTTTCTTTCACTTAAGCGGTATTTTCACTTATGCGAACTTCGGATAACTGAAAAAATGTTAAACTTAACCGGAGTTTGGATAGCTGGAAAAAAATTCACTTATCCAATCTGAAAATCCAAGAACTAATAATAATTTGTAACAGATGTATATTGCATCAACTGTTTAGCTACATGGGCTATAGAAGTCGTCGATCTTCGTTTGTTTGCGATTCTGCAGATTGTGAAAAGACATTTGCAAGACATTCTTTTAAAATACCAAGAGCATTATATGACTCCTTCACTGTTGGTATTTTAGGAACTCCGATTAATACTTCCCTGTCAGGATCGGCTTCATCTTCATCATTATTGTTGAATGCATGTGTTACTTCATTTATTACATCTGCATCGGACATGTCTCCGAAACAAGGTAAATCTGCATCAAAATCCGCAAGAGAATTAATTTCCTGTCTGAGTGTCATCGAAAAATTATTTTCCTCTTCTTCGTTAGCTTCTGAAATAATTTCATCATCGAAAATGTTTTTAACAAAATCTGACTTGCGAAAGCAATTTTTAATGGTCTGAGGCTTCACCATCCACCACGCTCTTTTGACGATTTTCAAAGCTGCGATCAAGTCCATTTTTTGGAAAAATCCAATAAAGTTTGTTCACTATCTAGATGAAGAATTTGTCGTCGTACTATGCACATTCGATAGTGTGATTTAAAACAACGGGTTATCCCTTGATCCAAGGCTTGCATAAGGCAAGTTGTATTTGGAGGCAGAAATTCTATCTTTATATTGTCGAATTTGTGACATGTCGCATTGTCAACCAAAAGTAATACCTTTTTACGGTTCGCCCTAAATTTTGCATTTAGTTCTTTCATGATCTCACTCCAGATTGACCGAGTCATCCAAGCCTTTGTGTTGGCAAAATATTTTACAGGGACTGTAGAGTTACGGAAGCACCTAGGGTTATGAGATTTCCCTATACAGAAAATCATTTTGTCACTACCGGTTGAATTTGTAACAAAAAGAATCGTAATTCGGTCTTTATTGATGGTTTTTCTGATCTGCTTGTCAATATACCAGTAGATAAAGCTTTAATCATTAATGCGGACTCATCCGCATTGTAAATATCGTCCTCACCATATTCTTCAAGATATCTTGGCAAAATGTTAGCCAACCATTCGTTAGCACCGTGCAAATCGCCAGAATTTTTCTCCCCATAAACGTTCTTAAAATTACTATTTTCCCTATGTTTCCAGCGCTCCAGCCAACCATTGGATGGTACAAAATCCACATTTAGCATAACAGCAAACGCCCTTGCCTTCTCCATTAAAAGTGGGCCAATGATTGTTGCATGTTTCGATCGCATTTCCTTGAACCAAACCGATAGCGCCTTTTCCACATCTTTATAAGCACCTGCTCACACTCGTTTCCTCACCAAATTTTGGTTTTGTGTGGCCATGTTGCGAACGGAATCTCTACTGTTCACGATTCATGCTAAAGTTGGTGCACTGCAGCCGAACTCTGTACAAATAACTCTCCTTGGCTCTCTCGCTTCAATTTTCTTTAAAATTTCAAGCTTTTTTTGAAGTGACAAGCTTGTGCATTTCCTTCCAGATCCAGATGCCAGAAATGTTTTTTTTTTTATACAAATACAAATTCAAATTCTTCTTTTTCAGAACTATACCATGTCTGCAGATTTCGCCACAATATAATGGAATTCAATTAAACATTGGAGCACTAAAGCCGAAAGAGAAAACGTAAACGCACAGAATATTGTGCTGTCAAAATTGATAGACTATGCAAGCTGCACGTTGATTGTCAGGTCCAGTGGACGTGTTCAGTTGAAGAAATTACAAATGATATCAATCGGTGTATTCAGTGACTTTTTCAGTTATACGGAGCTGAAGTAGTACGTATTATTTATTTTGGACATACAATTTTTTTCAATTAACTGGGTTTTTCAATTAAGCGGGTTTCAGTTAAGCGGAGTAATTTATATGAAAATTATGAAAAAATGCTCCGTGATAATTTTTGTGTTTCAATTAACCGATTTTTCCGGTTAAGCGGCGTCGACTGTATATAGCAGTGGTTTCGGCATGCCCATTCTGGTCAACTTATAGAAAAGCCCCTCTAGCCATACGGTGTCGAAGGCCTTCTCAAAGTCAACTAGGCAGGCACCCGTACACTGGTTCTTGCCTTTATTCCATTGTATGTCGGAGACCAGCTTTGACGCAGGTCACCGATCGTTGAACTTTTATTTACGGTACGGTATCCTGATTAAATAAAAAAATATTATTTTGTAATGTGTACTTTGCACAATTATTTAAAATTTTTCAAAACGTCGACCAAACTTAAAACCAATACTACTCGTAATACTAATACTACCTTTTTAATAATAGCACAATATTTAGAATATATTATTTATTTAAAATAAGGCTGCGAATACTAGACGGAGTGAAAAGTGACCTCCTTGAGATTTAAATTGTTTTTTTTTTTTTAAATATTTTTTTTTTATAGTATTCAATATAGTCCCCGTTTTGTTTTGAAAATCCAGAAGAACGGGCTAGAGACGTTCCAGTCAGCTGGGGGAATGACAGCGATGGATGATGTTTTAAAATCAATTTTTAATTTTTTTAATTTTTGGTGGGGGCTGATCTAACTTAAAAACTAGGAATAACAACTAACAGAAAGACTTAAGAGCTAGGGACCAAGGAGGAGATCTTGCTTGAGACGAGGAGTGCTCAGGTGAAAATCAAAAAGGGAGAGGTTTATGTTGACCTTTCGGAGCATTCGGGAGATTGGTTCGTTGGAGCCATATGAGGTGCGGTGGACCGGTAGATAGAAGAGACGAGGACAACGTAGATTGCGGGGGTTGGTATTGAAGGAAATGGAGTTCAAAATGGATGCACAGTCGATGGAACCTGAGAGCAGTCGATGAATGAAAAGAATGTCAGCGGTATTCCTTCGTTCTTCTAACGAATTCATATTTAGAAGTTTGAGGTGGTCCTGATAGGGAGGAAAGATTAAAGGGTCGTTCCACGGAGAGTAAATCGGAGGAATCGACGTTGAATGCCCTCGATTCGGGAAACATGAACCTGGTGAAAGAGGGACCAAGCTTGACTGGCATACTTAAGCAGGGGGCGAACAAAGGTAATATAGAGAAATCTGGTTACATACGGGTTGGAAAATTCCTTGTACCACCATTTAATAAAGCCAAGTGTCAAGTTGGCTTTGAAGATCATCTTATCGATATGCGAACGGAAATTAAGCTCACAGTCGAATAATATGCCAAGGTCTTGAAAAGACTGAACCAGGGGAATTGGTTGACCATAGAGAAAATAAAGTCGGGGAGGAGACGGGTTGCATTTACGAGAGAAGGTTATAGATTGACATTTGGTTATATAAATTCTAGGCAGTTTTTGAGACACCAGATTGATAACCGATCAAGATCTTCCTGCGGAAGGGCAGAGTCATGGGGATAGGAAATAGTTTTAAAAAAAATTGTGTCATCAGCATAAAGGGAGAGGGAGGAGTGTTTATGACCCTCTCAACATCATTAATAGTAAGAATGACGAGAAGAGAACCGAGATATCTGCCATGTGGAACTCTAGATGAGGCCAGGAATGGAACAGAAAGGGTGGATCTAAACCGAGCACTATAATATCGGTTTACCAGGTAAGAAGAAATCCATTTTAGTAAAAGTGGCTCTAAGCCGAGAGCAGAGAATGTGAAGAGGAGCAATTGATGAGATATCTTATCACACGATTTCTTTGCCATTTTCTAAGGCTGAGAGAGCAAAAGACATCAATTCAACTAGTGAAAAGTGACCTCCTTGGGAATTAAACACTTTTTTTTTAAATGTTTTTTATATTATTCAATATAGTCCTCTTTTAGTTTGATACACTTATTCCAGCGATTTTCCAACTTCTTGATCCCATCCGAAAAGTAATTTTCCGGAAGGTCTGCAAAATACTCCTCTGTGGCGTCGATGATTTCCTCGCGTGAGCTGAATTTTTTATTGATGAGCGGTCTTTTGATTTTTGGGAAGAGATAATAGTTCGAGGGATCCAAAATCCAGTTACCAATCGACGCCAAAAGTCCGCCCGATTCCGCATCAGCAAGTCCAAACACTCTTTCGAAGTGCTCTCGCGTTCGTGTTTTTGGTCATTAGCGGCACCCAGCGACAGGATAGCTTTTTCATATGCAGAATATTGCCCAAAATATGGCGTGTGCGCTCAGTACTAATCTTTGTGGTATCTGCTAGCTCGCGCACCTTCACTTTCCGGTCAGCCAACACCATTTCATGTGTTTTTTTAACACCGTCCGATGTAACCGCATTGGAGGTCCTGCCGCTGCGGACTTGATCGGTAGTGGAGTTGCGGCCACCACGAAACTTTCGAAATCAATATTTGACGGTGTAATCTGACGGAGCATTAGCCCCATAACATTTATCCAACTTTTCTTTTGTTTCATTCGCCGTTTTGCCTCTCAAAAAATAATGTTTTATGAGAGAACGCAAATCGTTTTTGTCCATACTCAACATGATGCCAAACACGTCAGCAACAATCAGCTGTCAAAACAAAACTAAAGACAGTATCGCACTGAAATTTGGCATATCTGCCTAAATATGAACGGACTTCAAGGCACCATAGCCTTTTTTGCAGTAGCGGCGCATTCTAGCGGTCAAGGATGTCACTTTTCACTCCATCTAGTATTATTGACTTCAAGATCAATGCGAACGAAAACAAACGGAAGCGAACAAATTCAAAGACAACGAAATTGGATTTGAATTTGACAAGCATGGTTATCACGTGAAGTTAGTGGTGGATCGAAAAACATCGAGAGAAAAACGCAAAAGGTTGAGGGCAAGATGACATCTTAGCATTCATGAAATAATAAATTAAAACCCTGGAAGAATTAAAATATGAAAATAAAAATTAACCGAAAGTTTTTAATATTGAAAGTGCCTACATTTTCGCTTTTTTTAAAAATCTGTCCTTTTTTCCCTACGGGTTCATTTTTGAGCTAAAAGTATTGGGATTTTCCCCTACGTTTACCATCACTGTACCCACGTGGGCCATCTTTGCCGACCTTACTCTACTGCGTAGAATCAATCGAACTTTTTCACAAGCAAGCCTTTCTATATATATCAGCTGTCAAAATAGTGATTTTTCAGCATAAGTGTGAAGTTGGCTGTGAATAAATAATTTAGTCCCCCCTCTGTTGGGAGAAAACGAAATTACATTCCGAGTAACCCAAAAAGTGTATATGACTTCGAGTCATAAGGCAACTTAGACCCGTACGAGGCCGGGGTGGGCCAGTTAGTGTATGATATACTGGTAGGGCATACGGTGCTATTTGTAGATAGCAAACATTAAATACAAACATACAAACGGAAAATCTACTCGTACATACTAACCAAGTTAGTTTTTCTTTTTAAATTCTTTTGAAGTAGAGAATAACCCCGAGGCAAGGTATAAAGGAAGAGATTTACGCTGTGTCCTTTATTACTCACGCAAATAAATTCGTTCTGTGGAAAATGAAAAAGTTTCACTCCCCATCTACATACGAGTATGTTGATATACTCGTACATATTTTTCCTGTTGATTTTCATACACACAAACGTATCCAAATAAAAAGGACTAGACGCGTGTGATGTGTCTGTATAGTCTAACACACATAGCAAGCTATTTCAGGTGAAAATTATTCGTAAACAGACAGCGGTTTCATAGAAAGAGGCTTATACCTACCTCCGGAATGCCCGTATCAACCACTATTCTACCCAGTTATGTTTGTAGTACGAGTATATGTGTATGTTTACTCGTAGGCATTTGTGGATGGTTTTTATTATTGCTACTCCTTTTTGGTTGCATTTTTTTAAGTGATAAATTTCTAGCCACAAGCGTGTATTTACCCCATGTGTGCTTAATAAGGACTCTCTATACGTTGGCTGCAAAGCGGCAGAGTTTATTTATTTTTCATACAATTATTTTCGGGGGAATACGGCGGGGCTGTTTTATTTTTTTGTATTTTTGTATTTTTGTATTTTTGTGAAAATATGCAGGATTTCTGCGGCAGATAAAGTTGGGGGAAATACTCGTATCATAAATATGTGTCACGGTGTTGCTTAAAATATCAAGGTTTTAAATGTACAAATAGGACCTTAAACCGACCTTACTGGGATGTTTGCCTATTCTCAGGCAAACATATTTTACTGTTTACCATCAAAGTCCTTGTTTTTGGGGGAATGCATTGGTCTAATTTTTGGGAAAGATCAGATGTGCCGCACGCAACATGAGTACGAGTAAATGAAATAACAAACCAATTAAAACAAAATATACTCTCTTATGCCGCCGGAGAGCAAAGTCAGGACATAACAAATTAGCTCATGTCCTATTAATCATCTTGGCAGTATAACTAACCAGGGTGATGTCAAAGAGCCAGAGATTTGCTTCTTTTTTTTTGTTTCCTGTTGTTATTCTGGAGAGCCTAAGGCCCATCAATTTTGATTAATAGTTGTCTGCCATTTTGTCTTAAATCATAACCAGCCATCAAAGTTTTGATGGATGACACCTCCTTGTCAAGTCACCAATAACACTCCACCTATCCGCAGACTTTGACTTGTTTCCCATTTTGTTTTGTTGGTATGGATGGCCTTAAGGAATAAAACTTTTACATCCCTTTATTCAAGCATACTCGTATATGTATGCGAGTTAGATACATTTGGATGTTTACACACATTGCCATGGACATGCCACATTTTATTTAGAAGAAAAAAGGTATTTGGAATGTGTGTGTGCGTTAACCTGTAGACACCTTTCTGAATTCCGTGAATTTGAAATTGGATAAGTCCCTGTGACTTACACTTTCATGGAAACGCTCTTATATTGATCTCGAAAAAGATAAACTGAACAAGTGATTGAACTAGCTTAATGGCAAAGACAGGTAGTTGAATGGCCGGAAACTGTCGGCTTAAATTTAACCTCAAGCAACTCTAGACAAACTTGCACCGATTGAACAGGATCTGTCAAAGTTTGAATACTAAGCGCATATGTGCACGTATCTATTTTGACAGTAATTGAGTCTTCTTCTTTTATATACTTACTTACTTACTCGTACATAGGTGGCGCTACATCCCTGGGCTCCACTGACTAGCCTTTCTGGTTAGTTCTATCGGTGACATGGTAATCGGCGGGGATCTCAGCTCCAAGGCCACAGTATGGAGGGAAACAAGAAATTATCCCAGAGGTAAGGTCGGCCGGGCGGCTTGATCTCGCGCTGTTGAATTCTGGTGATAAAGCGACGTTCAGATGGATTAGCACCAGGGGCTCGGTGATCGACGTCATGTTTGTAATGTCATGCGTGGCGGAACGAGAGTTCTGGAGTACTAAACGGCGAATGACCACCAGTTTATTACCTTCGTGGTAGGAAACAAGCGCATTCTGGAGAAGCACTTCGTAAAGCTCTGCCTGATGCGCCGCTTTCTGCTGACTTGAATATTATATCATGTGTGTTGGACGCCGAGCAACTCGTGGACCACACCATGCGCCATGTCAAAGAATGGTAGAATGCTGCAACGCGTGTATACCCTGTAAGCCACCTAAGTTCAGATGAGAGCCGAGCTACTGGTGGACTCAGAAAATCGCGATTGTTCGCAGCGAATGTCAACACCTTCACAGAGTCTCCCAGAAGCATGGAAGTCGCGGAGATGACGGCGAACAAGGAAGCGAAGAAAAATCTTTCTACTACCATCAGAATAAGTAAAAGATAAAGAGAAGTGAGGCCATAGGTGTCGAATAGCGCTCCGTAATCTCCACGGTTGGCCCGATGGAATCGCCCTTCATAGCGGAAGTGGTTCTCTGCTCAGGGCTCGGGGGCGAGTAGGTGGGACATCATAATGGACTAGGAACCTACTTTCACACCCGAAGAACCCAGACAGGGTACCGAGCGAAGTTCTTAAAATCAGGGAGAAACGTACGGGATTACTTGCCGAACTGTTCAGTGGGCGCTGGAAACCCGTCTTCATTCCGAGCGCTGTTTAGGCTAGATAAAAACAGGAAACCCTTGGGGAGGATGCTATGAGCGAGGATTAGAAAGTGCAGCCATATCTCCGATAATCAGTATGGGTTCTGCGAGAGCCCCCTAACGCGTATGACCGTTGCCGAGGTTCTAGGGATCGTGAAGAAAATTTGGCTAGCCCCCCATAAGACGAGGAGTGGTGGCTCTTTTGTCACGCCCGACATCAAGAATGCATTTTACTCGGCAAGATGGACCGATATCCGAGAGGCTTTAAGGCGCTAAAGTGTGCGGGATTACCTTGGAAATATACTGGGTAGCTATTTGTAGAATATAATACTCGGATACAAGACGACAGAGTGGGGAAGGGATAAGCGGAAGACGTCAGGAGTGGCCCAGGGCTTGCACTCAGACCCGATCTCTGGAACCTTGTGTACGATGGGCTCCTACGTATAGAAATGCCTTCGAGGGCTAGGCTGACCGTCTTTACGGACGATGTTGCACTGGCCGTGACGGCGAGATACCGTGAGGAGGCCAAGCGCAGGATACGGTGGGCGGTCACGAGAGTAGCGGACTGGCCGTCTAAGAAACGGAGATGGTTGTCCTCATCAGCAACGGTGGTTCGGAGGGGAATTCTGTGTGACCTTCACTGGTACGGTAGTCCGCGTGAGGCCAGTTCTTCGCTGTGGCGAAATGTGGGTCTACTTACGACTTACCATGGGAGAGCACTAAGAAGGGTGTCTGATAAGGCCACCAAGGTAGCAGCATCATCCATCTAGGCTGAAGAAAGAAGGTTACTGACGTCTGTTGCCAATTCTATATTGGTACGAGTATGGTCAGATGCGCTGTCGAGACGGTGTCTCCGAAAGTGACTTACTTCACTACAACGCATCGGGCCCCTTCGTATCGCGTGGGATTAATGGAGGGTCTCCACGGCAGCCATTATGGTGGCAGAGAAAATCGTGCCCGTAGTATTGTTGGCTCGGGAGCGCAGATAGACATTTCTATCCGTGGAATTCCAAGACGATAGAGACAGAAGGTATGCTGGTAGCAGGAATCGGATGACGAGGTCGTGGGTACCAATTCATACCCGTGCTGAGCTCGTGGCTGGAGAGAAGTCATGGTAAGGTGGATTACTATCTTACCCAGATTCTGTATGGACACTGCAGTTCAACAAAAAAACTTGCGTCACTGCCACATAGCAGTGAAACTATCAACCAGATGCTACTATTGCCCTGCTGTGGATGATACCAGCGAGCACACGTTCTTTGTTTGCACAAGCTGGTATCTGCAACGACAGCCGTCCGACGCCCGAAAATATCTTTTCCGCGAGGTTGAGTTGCGAGAACGCATATCGCCGACGCCCATTTGATGATAAAGGAAAAGAAAAGAGAGTAGCACGCTACACGGAGGCAAGCTGCGCACATCTCTGACTTCTTCGGGTTGCTAGCATGGTGAAACACCAGAGCAAACAGTCGCTATGAGAGGTCTGAATAGAAGACCACCGATAAGAGACCACGGTAACCTTCCGGGTATTTTTTTGAATAAGCACACTCAGATCATGGGTGTCTCCATGGCTGAGAGATAAGATTGCTCGTTATTGTCGCGGGGTCGTAAGAACTAGAACGGCGGCTCCACCTTGAAATATTACTAACGCGGTTCCAGGGTGGATTAAAGCCACGCGGCAAGGGGGGTTTTGGTGAATATCAGCAAGGGCTCAAACAAAAATTTTGCACGAGCCGCACACTACATTAGTCTCTACGGTGTCCGTAAGTAGGATTTCGCCTCTCTTCTCAAAAAAACAAATAAAATAGAAATCTCGATCCTTAGCTAACTCCCTATAATTGCCTACTCCATGTAACCAAGCTGCTCTGCAGCAAAGCCGAATATGATAGCATGCTCTCGGGCGCTTCGAGGGAAAAGTTCTTCGGTTAAATTTTGGTCTCATTTGCATCAATTCAGGACGAAGGAGACGTTTCAACAGCAGACTGCCCGGGCTGTACAGCGATGACGTCCCCGTCAGAAAAGCTCAGATGACACGATATAGATGGCTGGTTCACCTTGAACGCATGGACATCAGCGCCCCAGCCTGAAAAAGTTTTGACTCAAAGGACGACTTCATCTTACGTAGAGTATACATATAGAAAGAGACCTCAGCCAACTACGTGTATCCAACTGGAGGCAGCTGGAAAAATACCTCGCTACCTGGAGATGCATTACAGCTGAGGCATATACACCCCAGACTGTAGCTGAGTAAGTAAGTAAGAGCCCAGTATATCAAGTACTATACACCCTGAATGACTCGAACTGCAACCAACTTCAGACTGCTATAATTTCCAAACCGTTCATGACAGTGAGCTCAAATTTTGACACATGACAGATAATTTTATTATTCACAAGCCTTTTAAACGATTTGTGTCTTAGTTGTGTTGGAAAATTTTTATCCGCGATGGAATTCAAACGTGATAGTGTGATTGCTTTATATTTGGCTGGAAAACCACAAGTAGCTATCGTTAGAGCCCTCCAGCACCTCAATGTGAATAAATCAAATGTGTCTCGAACTATAGCTCGTTACCGTGATACTGGCAGCGGTGCAAAACGCCATGGAGGTGGTCATAAAAAAACAGCAACATCGGCAGAAATGGTTCGGAAAGTGAAGGCTCGAATTGAGCGAAATCCGCGTCGAAGTGGAAGAAAAATGGCTCGTGAGCTCAACATGTCGTTGGAACGGATGCAACACATACTGAAAAATGAGCTTGGGCTCAAGCCATTGAAGTTCCAAAAAGCACACGATCCTACACCGCAACAGAAAAAAGTTAGAGTCGAAAGAGCGAAGGAGTTGCTACGCTTGCACGAAAGTGGTGAGTTGCCGAATTTGGTTTTTTCCAATGAGTTGCCATTTGTTATCGAGCAATATGTCAACAAACAAAATGACCGAGTTTACTTGCCAGAGAGGTCCTTTGAAAATATACACCTTCGGACGGCCACCAGAAAGCAAGCAGCATCGATGGTGATGGTTTGGGCCGCCATAACCGCCGATGGTCGCTCTCCGCTCGTATTTTTGGACCGTGACGTCAAAATTAATGCGATCGTATACCGCGAAACTGTCTTAGATGCAGTATTAGAGCCTTGGGCAAACAATCATTTCGGTCGGAGACCGGTCAACCAAGTTTAGTTAAAAAACAATGTTCCACACTTCATTTCTTCGACACAATGGATTGCAAATTCTCCGGATGCAAATCCGTTGGATTTCTCTGTCTGGGGTATTTTGAAGGCGAAGGTTGGCACTAAAAAATACCAAAGTTTCTACCACCTCAAACAAGCATTTCGCCGGGAATGGGCCAAAATACCGCAGAGCTACTTGCGTGAAGCGTGCGATGCTTTCTTCGGCCGTCTCAAGGCCATTATTCACGCCAAAGGTGGACATATCGAAAACTACTGATACAATTTGAAAATTGATGCATTTTCCAACATTTTTTGCTTTGGCACAATAAAATTTATCAAAAAATAAAAAAGTTCGAGTTCGAGTCATTTACCCTGTACATTGGCGATTTCAAGTCCCAGAATCTCACTGTGAACTGGACCCAAACAAGGCTTAATAAATTCAGCCTTCCGATTACATTCAGAGAGGACCTATACTATCGAAGCAGCTAAAAACTCGTGAGGTGGATCAACAAGACTGTCACTACAGATGCAGTAGCCTCCCAAGCCGATTCTTCGCAATAGAGTTCCTTGATATCGGTTTCGCGTATACAGATGCAAGATTTGTTTCTTACTTAAGCGAGAGCGAAGTCCAACTATGTCGTTTTCCAGCAAGACACCAGTTAAATTCCTTTTTGGGTTTCTGGTTTCACTATATAAGACGCATATCCATAAGACCTTGATACTTTATTTTTTTTTTAAGTTAGCTAAGCCCGATGTGACAAGCAAAGTCTCACATTAGAAAGGTTGATCTCTATAGGGAAAGCTTAATAAAAAAGAGTGATGTACCTGCTCGCAACAATACACGGAATGGGGACGGCTCACATCACATCTTAATCCAGAATATTTGAATTTTTTTTAACCTTCTGACAGAAAGATTTAATAAGCCCCACACGACCTACATCAAGTTCCCTACCGCAGCGACATCGACAAAGAGAATATCATAATCAGGTCTGTATCTGAACTTGAAGCTGCAGGATACCGTATTTGAAAATCAATGTACGATACAATAGACGGCCGATTGACTTTACAGATTTTATGATAGTCCACCCTATAACATAGAGTGTAGATGCCTACCTGCATAAAAAAAAAAATCCTTCACTTCATGTAATTCATCGGTTTCGAAGGTACATGGATACAATTTAGCTGTGTCAGCCCAGGATAGATATTTTGCCGATACCAAACGAAATTATAGGACCGCTGCCAAAGGACAAAAATTTCCCCAGTCGACCTACACAGAGTAAATGTAAAATCATCCATTGTGCGATTTTAAATTGCTGCATATGAAGTCGTATGTATCTATGTATCTATTTACATTCGTACGAGTACCAAGGATAAGTACATGCCTAGATTGGCCGGGAGTAAAAAAAAAAACCAAAAAAAACGATCAAAAATGCTGAAACTTTGTAAAAACATGATTAAACTGATGCAGGATGTCGAATTCGAATGTCCACCACCCTATACCCGCCACTTGATATGCCTCTTTCTGCCCACCCGCCGAACTAGGTCACATAACCTTGGCTGGAAGTATTGTCGAAAGTCTTTTTGTTTTTTGCCCCGGCTTGGCTATGTTTACATGATTACACAATTAATGTATATAGAGCTGTGCTTGCGATACAATTCGAATCCAGCTTCCGAGGTGATTGTCCTGTAATTATCATTATCTTCATACGAGTATACGAGTCATGCCAGTAAAAACAATCCGCAAGTCCGCATCTGTGAATATAACATTCAGTCGTACAAACATGTGGGTATAACTACATTTATCTATATGGGACTCGTATCTATGTGGGTGTCCTGTCTGCCTGTGTAGGTATGTTATGCAGCAAAAAAAATCGATAAAACTGGGAAGTACACTTACCATTGTCGACTTTGTCGTTTTCATGTGACAGAACGGCATTTAAGCTATTCGCAAGGGGTTAAATGTCCTTGTACATGTTTTTACCGGGAAATATTTTGCACCTAAATGACATACAGCCATACAGACATACATTCATACGCGTAGACGAGGAGTTTGCCAACATATGGGTGTACCATATATGGTAGATGTGGTCTAGTAAGTTGTACTTGCATTGACAAGGATCAAGGGATTGAGGATGTAGCCTCGATATCGTAGATGATGTGAACGATTTTTATTTTTTTTTTTCGTTAATTCTTTTTTTAATGCGTAAATCGCGTGGAGCAAACAAAACAAGCTCCGCTGTACGCGATACAATCATGTTACAAATTGCAACAGCAGATCTTGGGAGTCGCCAAGTCGCCAACGGGAGAGGGAGCTAGCCCCTGAAGAGGGTGAGAGCTTAAAAATAAGGCAAAACTTTTGCAAAATGCAAATTTGGAAAATATCGATCTACTACCCACGTGAAGGTGTATGTAGTTCAGAGTAGTTCAGCTGAAAGTTGTGGTAGAGTTGTAATGACAAACGACAGCAACGAATGTCTTGTCATTAGTGGGTTGGAGGAAAAAATGTCAGGACTTTACCCTTACGTGCCAAAATGTATGTATGTAGATATGTAAAAATGCACACACAGATTTATTTGGATTTTTTGCGCTCGTTTAACTGCAATCCACACGCCCACACATACTTGCGAATTCATCCATCCTGCTGTAATGATGAGCAATTTACATGCATGATTGGAAAGATTGGTTAAGCATACCTAATTACCGTTAATGGTGTGCATGCTTTTTGAAGACAATCAAGGGAATTATGGCACTTTAAGGCTATCACAGTTTAATACACTTTTCCCCCGCCTGAAGTGGCTATCGATGGACACATCAGAGTATCTGTACACACTTCAGTTTCCCCCATTTTCCGGTTGATGCTAAAACCAATAGACTTATCTTTCGATTGCTACTGCCCGTCCATCTAATAATTCTTGCAACATAGTCAAGAACCACTTCGTGGAGCTTATAGGAAGAAGTGATGATAGCACATCGACAAGATGGTTTGCAATACGAGCACACCTCCATCGAGTAAGGACAGCACTTTGAAGGTAAAGAAAAATATGAATTTTGAAGAAGCACACTCAGATTCACCAGGGTGACAGACGTGTGTACACTGCCATTGGAAATAGGAACCCCTAGTCTAGTGATTTGAAATATTGTGGATACTTCAGTGCATTTTCACAGTATAATCAGCACGATTGCTCTTAAGCATTCTGTCTTCAAAACACCCTCGAGTTGCATTTCAACGTGACGAAACCTTTGTCGTTCGCTGGATGGTGCATCAATCTGTGCAGCAAACAAGGGAAAAGAAAGAAATTACAAGCACTCAGCTCCATGTGGAATTATCGGTACCATTTGCAGTTCCAATCAGGAGGAATCATAATTTCTAATCCTCCAAAATGGTTAATGTAAAGGAACTCATATTCGAAGGGCACTTCTATCGCTTGCTTCTTCCATGCGGAAATTACCAGGAACTTGTGGACTCCTAGACACTTTAGAAATCTAAATCCGCATAAGCTCTACTTACCTAGGGAGCTATGACGGGACATGCAGACACAGCCCTTATATGTGAAAACGATTTCACTGCAACCTGAATAGATGACTCTGTAAAGCAAACTCTACACAGACCAGGCAGTCAGGTGCGAAAATGCACTCAAAGCAATCGTTTTAATTGCCTAAGCATGGCAGGGTTCCCACAGATACTGAATGCATAATACTTCACGATGATGTACGGGAGAAATCCTCGTATCATGAGGACTCTAGCATGGCTAGTAAAATAGTGACTTAACGACAGAGACGGGGCACTCCTAGAGGTATTTGATATGGTTAGGATCGGTATTTTTAAACCAAAGAGATCGGAAGACCTCAATAACAGTGGCCAGCTTGTACCTGGCCTAAATGACTAACCTGAGGCTTCAAAGGACAGCTGCTTTTATACCGAAAATCCTAAGCTATCTTCTTATGTAGGAAAGCCCCGCAGCATAGTTCTGTGAATCGAATTTCTACGCTTAGGCAAATGCAAATGGTGGCTTTGTACTTTCAAGTTTAGCATGCACAAAACAAATCCAGCCCCGGAAATACTAGATCAGAGGGTCTGAAGTATTTCTTGGAACGTAAGTTGTCATTGACACACATACCGAGAATGCAAAGTTTTTCGATTTCAACGATGCAAGTGCCATTCATGGGATTTAATGAGCTTAATACAGGCTGCCATTCCCGCTCTACAGCCGAAGACCAGTGACGTGAGTTCGTTAGAGAGTACTGTCATCAGCAAAGGAATATATTGGATTAGAAATAGCAGATAAGACATCATTAATGAAAATTAAAAAAAGTGTCGGAGATAAAACGGAGTCCTGCGGCACACCAGGATTTATTTTGTGAATATCAGTCTTGAAACCGTCTAAGACAATTTGAATTGAGCGTTCCGAAAGGCAGTTTTCTAATCCATTGAAGAAGAGCGTCATCGACCCCAACAGCACGCATTTTCGACAAAAGAGCCTGATTCCAAACTCTGTTAAATGCCTTAAAAATTATCAAATGCAACTATCTTGCTTACGCCAGATTGATATACGCTTTGGTTCCACTTTTCGGCGAGACATGCCATCAAATCACCAGTGGACCTGTTGCTACGAAAACCATATTGCCGGTCATTGAAAAGTTTTCGTGTTTCGAGATATTTCATGAGCTGACGGTTTATCAGCGTTTCCATGACCTTGGAAAGAAGGGACGTAAGTGCGATGGGTCTGTAGGAAGAGAGAAGAAGATTCGCCTTTTATATGGACGGCCTGGACAAATGCTGTTTCCCATCTGCTCGGAAAGAGTCCGTGGAAGTACACCTTTTCAGAAGGTGCGGAGATATACCCTTTCGATCAGCAGATTTGTGGATGTTAAGATCTTTAAGTACTCTTGCTACTACACGAGTGCGAAAGTGGATTCGTCCCATTGAAGATTCGACGCACTCAAGTGTAGGCGGACACAAAGCACAATCTAGGAGTATTGAGCTGGCAGCAAAGTGTGCTGCAACCAGATTGGAGTTTTCCAAAGAGCTGAAAGCTGGAATGTAATTGTAAATGAGCGTTGGGGTGGAGGATGAGGCAGAATTTCTAATGCTTTTTGACAAACGACCAAAAGCTTTTACTACTTTTGGGACATTGTAGTACTGTTTGCCTTAACTTCTGATCGTATTCAAATTTCAAACGCTTGAGAAAGGCGTTGCAGTCATTCCTGGCTCGTTGAAATTTTTTTCCGTTTTCCTCTGTTGGGTTGGTCTTGAAAGACCGAAAAAAACATATCTCTAACGCTGACAGCCTCACGGGGTTCACATATTCACAGAGATGGAAATGAGACTCGTCGCTCATGATGAATTTCGGTGAAAAGTTGTCTCCCTCGCGGTTGAGATGCAGGATTCCGCGTTCTTTAGGAGTATAGCGATCCATTTGTTGTGGAAATGTGTTTTGTATCTGTTTACTTCGCATACTAATTGGGCGTGTTGAGGAGATGCAGAGACTGTGCAGAAAAATAAAAATAAATTTGTCGGTCAGGCAACTTTCGTATATTGAATTTTTGACTGAAATTATTGGCAGGTACGTTACCTTCGTAGTCACAATGTTCAATGCATCCGTTGGATAGTCCCACGTATGGTAGCGGCAGTAAGCTGGTATGATGATGAACTTTCTTTTTACTCTTTTTACTCCGTAGCTGATACCTGGAGGCAAATCTCATCTACAAATTGTTCAGACTTAGATGCTATGAGCAAGTTTGGCGCAATAGGGCGAAGCCTAATTTTTTGGGGAGTCAAAAGCTGATCTACAAGCTTAACACTTTCGTCACGGCGCTTTCGAGAGGTAAAGCTAGGACGATTCTGTATAGAAGGGTTCAATTAGATGTTTTGCCAAATAACAATGCCGCTATTTGGTAGGATGTGGGCGGTGGGTGGTGGTACAAAAAAGAACTTAAAAACAAGAAACACAATAATAAAACATATTGTTAGACATAAGAAAAACTTTATTTATTCAAAAACCAAAACAAAAACGTACGAGTATTCATATTTCTTAAAAAAGGAACAAGTTGTTGTTAGACATAAGGAAAAAATGTACTTTTGAAGAAAAAAGAAAAAAAAAAACAGAACAAAGTTGTGAGAGCAGTTTTATAAATGATAGGGAGTAGAGCATTTTTTGCAGAGAGGTACTTCACATTCGCGGCATAAAACTTTTTTCTTGATTGTTTCTTCTGTTGCAGAGGAGATGTACCACAGCGACACTGGTAAGTGTTTTATTCTATTTAATTCCCTTGGTCTTCGTCTTCGATGACCTACGAACCGGCGCTGATTTCAGACCATCTTCCGCAAGGCGCCCTGCCAATATCACTAAATACGTTTTTAGGGCAGACCTTTTTCGATTGAGATCAGAATGTATGGCTCATGAGTTTACAGCTGCCATCATGGTAAAACGATAAAATGTTTTTTTTCCACCTCTTATCACACATCTGGTCTGCTAAATCAACCCCGCCCATTATTTCGCTATAAAATTTGTTGGATTCTGGGCACTGAACGTCAACTCTATCACCAATCCTCAGTTTTTTTTTCTCACGGTAGCACATGTTGGCTTATGAAATTAGAAAGTACTAATACTTCCTTTGTATCTTGCCATTTAATGGACAATATACGAGGGCGGGTCAATAAGTCAATAAGTTTTTGAATTTCTGACCTCTTTACTGAAACAGCAACACTGCTCCTGTCAACAGGCATCTGTCAGTTGACTCCTGTCAAAATTTAAACTTGCTGCGTCAGTTAGTTTGTGTTTGACAGCTATTTTTATCAAACTACTCACTAATTTGAGGAGAAAATGGAAAAAAGTGAATTTCGTGTGCTCGTATTAAGCATTATTTCTTGCGAAAAAAAACCATTACCGAGACCAAGGCTAAGCTTGATAAATACTATGGGGACTCTGCACCATCGATTTCAATGGTAAAAAAGTGGTTTACTGAATTTCGTTGTGGCCGTACAAGCACTGAAGATGCCGAACGTCCTGGACGCCCAGTTGAGGTCTCTACACCCGAAACAATCGAAAAAATTCACGATATGGTGTTGGCCGACCGAAGATTGAAAGTGCGAGAGATTGTGGAAGCCTTCCGCAAGATGGGTGCCGCGTTTGCTCACAGTCGACCACGAACGCAATCGTGTAACAACTTCACAGGAAGGTTTGGCGTTGTTTAATCGCAATATGGAGGCGTTTTTGCGCCGTTTTGTAACCGTGGACGAAACATGGATCCATCACAACACACCAGAGAACAAACAACAGTCAAAACAGTGGGTTTCTAAGGGTGAATCGGCGCCAAAGAAGGCCAAGGTGGGTTTGTCAGCCAATAAAGTTATGGCGACTGTTTTTTGGGATGCACGCGGGATAATCCACATTGACTACCTTCAAAAGGGAAGAACAATCAATGGGGAATATTATGCCAACTTATTGGACCGATTCAATGACGATTTGAAAAAAAAACGACCTCATTTGGCCAAGAAAAAAGTTCTTTTCCACCAAGACAATGCAAGGGTGCACACATGTGCAGTTGCCATGGCAAAAATCCATGAATTGGGCTATGAATTGCTCCCTCATCCACCCTATTCTCCAGATTTGGCTCCGAGCGACTACTTCTTGTTCCCAAACCTGAAGAAATGGCTTGGTGGAAAAAGATTTGACTCCAATGATGAAGTCATCTCGCAAACAAAGGCCTATTTTGAGGACCTCGACAAATCATTTTTTTTGGAAGGGATAAAAAAATTGGAGAAGCGTTGGACAAAGTGTATAGAGCTCAAGGGAGACTACGTTGAAAAATAAAATTATTTTTTTATCAAAAAATCTGTGTTTTAATCCAAAAGTCACGGACTTATTGACCCGCCCTCGTACAATACGAGTACCAGCAGAGGTGCATTTGAACTCAGCTTCACTACGTTGACGTTTTCTTTCAAATTTTGGAACATTTTTTCAATTGACTATCACTGTACCAAAGGCAGGAATCCGATAGAGTTTAACAAATTTGCTAAAGTAAAAAAGCGATCGAAACATAAAGTGACGTCCTTTTTAGGTATTGAGCTGTTCCTTCACGTTGCTCAGTCTCTTTTCCACTGTAAATGTCGAAGTTGTAAGTACAACCCGAAAGAGCATCGCACCACAACCATCTTTTGATGCCCGTTTCACCGGATTCATAGGCATATACTTCTGTAGTGCTTCATAATGCTGCGTCCTTTGAATTCAGTCATAGATTCGATTATGCTTTGGTAACTCCTTGTCTTTTCTTCACTTTTGTGAAATGTTTTTTTAGACATTCAACTAGGTCTTCCACATAATATATCTTAGCACATATTGAGGGCTTTTCAGGACATGAAAAATATGTTTTTTGAGGTTATCAGCATGAGCCTATTTCGTGATATTGCCAACTTTATCGACTGATTACCCAAAAAGGGATGAGTAGACCAGCACATCACGAACATGCATCCGATAATTACTTATATTTCACCGGCATTGGTTCTTATGATTTTTTCCGCTTTCTTCTTAGATTTCTCATATATATCCAACCTTTCAATGCACATTTGCGCATTGTGCAATGTACTATAAATATCGCGGAAGCACCTTGTGGAAGTTATATACAAAAATATTTTAATTATCGGGCACGTAGTCTTCGTGGCTGCGAGAAGAAAAGCCATGATCCCTGTTATCGCAAAACTAGCGTTTGCCAATTTCGCAATTTCCTTCTATTTCATGGGATTTTCTTCATAAAACACAAAACTTAATTCGTGCGGTTTTTTTTCAAAATTTGAGCGTTTATTTATAAGAAAAACATGTACAATAGTAGTATTCAAAGTACCCATCTGAAGCTATGACTTTTTCCCATCTTTCTGGAAATTTGTGGATCCCATCCCAAAAGAACTGCGCCGGCTTGGCAGCCAAGAATGAATCAAGCCAATTTTTGATATTCTGCTCTGATGTGAGCCGTATTTCAGTGAGGGTGTTCTGCATCGACCGGAACAAATGGTAGTCAGAAGGGGCAAGGTCTGGGCTATAAGGCGGGTGGGGTAAGACTTGCCATCCACTGTTTTCCAAATAGTTCTTAACCGGAATAGCAACGTGGGGTCGAGCGTTGTCATGATGGAAAATTATTTCCTCGTGTCTGGTCGCATATTCCGGGCATTTTTCGGCCACTGCTCTCTTCAAACGGATTAATTGTGTTCGGTAGCGTTGTCCATTGATGGTTTCACCCGGTTTTAGCAGCTCATAATACAGCACACCCATCTGATCTCACCAAATACAGAGCATTACCTTCGTGCAATGGATATCCGGCTTTGCCGTTGATTTGGCTGGTTGGCCGGGTTTCACATATGATTTTTTGCGCTTGGGGTTATGGATCCATTTTTCATCACCATCATGCAAAAATGACTTCCTTTTGTGGCGTTCCAGCAGCATTTCGGCTTGAGTTCATGTGGAATCCAATTTCCTTGCTTTTGAATATATCCAGCGGCTTTTCAACGTTTTGAAATGGCTGCTTGAGTGATACCTAAAGATTCTGCGAGCTCTTCTTGTGTTTGGCAACAATCTTCATAGAGTAATGCTTCCAGTTCTTCATCTTCAAACTTTTTTGGCTGCCCAGGAAGTTCATCGTTTTCCAAGCCAAAATCACCACTTTAAATCGTGCAAATCACTTTTGGCACATTCTATCAGCTAGCGCATGTTCACCATAAACTTCCACCAAAATATGATGACTTTCGGCAGCAGTTTTCTTCATGAAGAAGAACCCCCCGCAAAAACACGAACAAAGTTCGACATATTTGAGTGAAAAAAAATTATTGTTGTTTATGCTTCAAATGAATGAAATGACGTACAATGATAGTAGCTTTCCAACGTATGTTCCAATGGAATAATACAAGTTACGCCATCTCTTAGCAAACCGCACGAAGTTATAGACCCAATACATGGTGTCTGTCTATGCACCTAAGGCTACTCAATCCACCTTATTCATCGCAGAGCTCGAGACACTTTTTCGATTCCTGAGGCTGGAATTGGGAGACAACTATTTTATTATCGGCGGAGATTTCAACGCCAAGCATAGAGATTGGGGAAACAATATACCAAATACTAGAGGGAACCTACTATTCAACTGGTGGGGTCAGCACAGTATAATGTATCGACTCGGGCTTAAGGCGACGGACAGTCCGTCGTTTCCAAGACATGGGTCCTATTTGGATCTCCTGCTGTTCGACTCACGAATACAACTGACGTGCACTAACCAACAAACTACAAACTGTCTACGCACTTATGTGTATGACAGTGACCATTGCGATCTCAACACCGAAATATCTGTTCCCAACGAAACTGTGGAATTGAATGAGTTTGTTCAAAGGCATTCCTACAACTATAGTAGGGTGCCCTAGACGCACTTCTCCACAAGACTGACGAGAGCACTCTCCTTGAATTCGCTCAACCCACCGTCCAATAGAAATCTGTCAAACGAGGAGATTGACAGGTATCTTAGACTAATGGACGAGACAATTAAACGAACAATGGACAAAACGATACCTCGGTATCAACACACTGACGACGAAGACTTATTCCGCAACGCAACTATTGATGCACTGCACCGACATAAAAGTAGGCTGCTGTCAACAATAAAAACCTTGTACAGACAGTTTACTGACAGACATACTCGTAACCCAGAGATCATGACATTGAAGTCGTCGATTAAAAACCTCCAAACAATAATAAAGGAAAATTACAGAAACTCTGTAAGTTTGTATTGGATCAACAAAATTCGGGCTGTAAACACCAGCAACCCGAATATGTTCCCGCAAATAAATAAGATATTCCGGAGAAATAATCAAAACGACCTTCCATGTCTCAACATCGCCCAAACGGCAAACAACGAACAAATACTTATAGCAGCAAGTATCGATCCAAATGAGGCAGTTGATGATGACGATATCTTTGTGATCGAGGATCCGCAGGAGAAGGTGGAGGCTATAGGAGCGACTTTCCAGGAAGTATACAAGGCGAATGACGTCATTGGCCCGAACCACGACCTGGAAAGTCGAGTCCTTACGCACAATTTCTACCTTCGAAATGAACTATTCTTTAAGTAAACCACTGCTGTATATTCTTTATGATATGCTCTCCAGTAGAAGAATGGCGATGTGACTTCTGCTGGATCATTTAACATTAAAAACGGTCTGCAACAGGGTGCGGTAAATTCGCCGGTCCTATACAACATTTACAAAAGTGATCTGATAGGTTCACTTCACCATGCTATAGCGTACGCAGACGACTTAATCGCGTACAGATCAGGTCCAAACACTGAAGTCATTTGCAGCGTGATTTCGACAAAATTAATCGATATTTCAACGACTGAAAATCAACTTTCAGAAGTCGGAAACCATTCTGTTTCGGACGCCTTTGTCTGGGGCCTCTAGGGATACCAGAAAGAATTGGAGAAAGTTCTCTATCGTCGGACAACATGGACAGCCACTTGCTTGTCGAAATGTAGTCAGATACCTTGGGATCTGGCTAGATCAATATCTGTATTTTAATAAACATATAGATGTTGCTCTGGCCAGAGCCAGAAGTGCTTTTGCCCTTACAAGGAGACTGCTTTATAACAGCCAACTCGTTGCGAGGGTGAAGGTGGTCTGCTACATGGGCCTATCCGGCCCATTTGGATTTCCCGTGTGGTTCAACGTGAGAGCAAGTTTATTGGAAAAGATTCGGGTGTTTGAGAGGGCTTGCCTTAGGGCTTGTCTTCGCTTATACAGAACACCAGCGTCTGAGTACATAAAATCCTATCCTAATGAGTTTCCGACCGCAAAGTAAAGATAGCGGCACTCGTCAATAAAAGCTAGTGAATGCTAGTTGTGCATCTTTTGACAATTATTTTCGATGTGAGTGTTTTTTTGTGAAAATGGAAAAAATTTAGTATCGAGCTGTTATTATTCGTAAATTCTTGTTTTTGAAAGGCAATACGCCTACGCAAATCAAAAATGAGTTGGACTCTGTGTATGGGGACTCTGCACCATCATTTGCCACAGTGAAATTTTGGACAGCTGAATTTAAACGTGGCCGTAAGAGCTTGGGAAATGATGAACGTTCGGGACGTCCAAAACCTGCAACCACTGACGATAACATTGCTAAAGTTCAGCAAATGGTGTTAGACGACCACCGGATTAAAGTTAAAAAGGTAGTACAGGTCATGAAAATGTCCAAAGAAGGTGTTTGTTACATATTAAATCAAAATTTAGGCATGAGAAAGCTGTCCGCGCGTTGGGTGCCGCGTTTGCTTACGTTAGACCACAAACGTGTTCGAATGAACATTTCCAACGCTCTGTTGGCGCAGTTTAGGCGCAATAAAACCGGGTTTCGGCGCCGATTATTTACTGTAGATGAAACTTGGATACGTCTTTATACGCCCCAAACAAAAATTCAGTCAAAACTGGTTTTTCGGCTGGGAAAGTGATGGCGACTGTTTATTGGGATAGTAAAGGGGTTATCTTAATCGATTATCTTCAAAAAGGAAAAACCATTACAGGAGCATACTACGCATCATTACTTGCCAAGCTGAAGGCAGAAATTGCGGAAAAACGGCCACATTTGCAGAAAAACAAAATCCTGTTTCACCAAGACAACGCGCCGTCTCACACCTCAGCGGTTGCCATGGCGAAAATCCATGAATTACGGTTTGAACTGCTTGACCATCCGCCTTATTTACAAGATCTAGCCCCAAGCGACTTCTTTTTGTTCCCTCATCTAAAAACTGCGCTCGGAGGACAGAGATTTTCGTCAAATGAGGAGGCAATCACCTTCGTGAACAATTATTTTGCAGAGAAAAACGCCAAGTACTATTTGGACGTGTTAGAGAGATGGGAGCATCGCTGGGGGAAGTGTGTACAGTTAAAAAGACTTCGGCGTAGTTGTTCGTTATACGCAACATTCTAGATATGGGACATATCCGACATATCTTAAATTACGGGGATTGGGAGTGAATGCAATATTTTGCGTTATTCTCTAACACTCGATGTTTCCAGTCAGTAACTGGTGGATAAAAAGTACACACGGACTTCACGACGTTTTTTTTAGGGTATGCATGCTAATTAGTTTTAGCCTATTTTCATAGGAGGGTACTCCATACTCCATATGGGTCGGCCCAGGGTAGACCACGAACTGCGAAACGGATAAACCTGCCTTGAACTTTGAATGTGGATTAGTTTATAGGGTGACCAAACTTGGCTGCAATATTCGAGAAGAGGCCTTACAAAAGTAATGTACAGGGACTTTGTAACGTAAGGGTTGGAAAATTCTTTTAACCAACGTTTGATAAGTGCAGAGTTAGCTTTATTTATAATGCTGTCAATATGTGAGTCGAAATTCAATTCTCTGTCACAAATTATTCCTAGATCCCGTACTTGAGTAGTGGAAGGAATAGGCTCATCGCAGATGAAGTAGTGTCATGGTGGGGCGCGTAGATGTTTACGGGAATAGGTTATCGCTTGGTATTTGTTGACATTGAGCTCCAAAAAGTTTTACTTGCACATTACCGAAAACTTATTTATGTCATCATGCAGGGAATGGGAGTCAAACGGTAATGAAATGACTTTGGAAATTCTCATGTCATCAACGAAAATAGAAAGATTACAATTCGTTAAAATGAGATTTATGTCGTTAATCGTTAGGATAAAGATGATTGGTCCTAGGTGACTACCCTGAGGAACACCAGATGTTGATATAATTTGATCGGATATTGAAGATCTGAAGATGACCTTGTATTCTCGGTCTTCTAAATTGTGGTCCATGCCACAAAATGAGGGGAAAAGCCAAGTTTTTTTAGTAAAAGATAAGCTGGTGAGAAATTTTATCGAATGCCTTGCTGAAATCAGTGGAAATTGAACCGACTTCATCACGAGAGACGATCTCTGTTAGGTTAGTGGTCGTTGATTTACCTTTCATGAAACCGTGCTGATTGATTTGTACAGATAATGTATAGATCAGGTCCAAAGATCGAGGTCATAAATACGCTCTTGCAACGTGACTTCGATAAGATTAAGCAATATTGCGATGATTGGAAATTGAAGATTAACTTTGGGAAATTGGAAACCGTTCTTTTTAGGACGCTTTTGTCTGGGGCCTCTACAGATACCAGAAAAAATTGCAAAAGTTTTCGATCGTGAGACAGCACTTGCTTGACGATATGCAGTCAGGTACCTCGGGATCTGACTAAATCAATATGCAGTTATTAAACATATAGATGTTGCTCTGGCCTACATTTTGTTGTACTTAAATGTACTAGTAGTCGAGCATCTGGTGATCGTCCGCCTTAAAAGGCTATATGAGGCTCTCAATTTACTTAGATGTAATGGAGCGATTGAATGTTGGGGAGTTACCTTACGTTCATTCTGTGGAACTGATTCTAAAGATATCATCTACTCAAAACACAAATATCAAGCCTTTGCATGCGGTGCCATAAGGCAGAGATGAAATGAAATGCATGATACAAATAATTCAAGTCGTTTCAAAGGCCATGTCAAAATTGTCGACAAGTAACTACGAGTATTGTACGACAGAAAACCGGATGCCTTTGATCTCCACATAGGTCGGCATGTGTGTAAGGATAAAGGAACGCACTTAAAGTTCGATTCCACCGGAATTGTAAATAAAACCGTCGATACTATTGTATAGTATTTGTATTTGGCTTACTGCGTCATGGCGGAATCTAATTATATGTCACTCCTTTGATCTGATGGCCCAATTAGTTTTAACAATGCAATCGCGTTTAATTAACAAATAAATTTCCACAATTCCGAAATAGGCAATTGAATTTAATTTTATTTTAATTTACAGGCATTACATTAAAAACTCAGGCACGTAATTGTATAACAGAAAATCATCAGAATCGTCACCATGTGAGTTATACAAATGAACTCGTTACGCTGCTTTTACCTTCATTGTCAATGAACAAGGATCTATTGTTATCCTTCGTGTGTGTGTGGGTGTGGATATGTGAAATCCTCGTATACTCGTATACGGGTATATGGTATATCTACAGTTCCTAATTTGAACGAAATGTTAAATATCGAAATTTTGTTACAATTCGACTGTCGATGTCAGATGAAGGAACAGGAAACGTATCGCTATCATCCACCTGATACATTATTCGTACGGATACTATGTTAAATTGGAGGGCCTTACGTGTGATCCTTGTTGTCGGAATCGTTCCTTGTACTCGTATATCGGTATATCGTATGTTTACCACGTACAGTATAACACAAAAAAAAAACCGTTTGACAAAATTCAATTTATAACCATTTATACCCATAACAAAACCGAATGTGATTGTGTGTACATAGTAGTTGGGGGCGGCTTAAGTGTGGTTCGACGGGTGATTGAGGGAACATTTTGGGGGGGTAAGTGACGGTGTCACGGGTGGTTTCGGGAATTGCGGGATTCAGAAAGATGAAAGATAGAAATCTCTATTTGCAGAAAGTGTTTAGATTGAGAGTTTAGAGGTTGGAGAGGAAAATGGATGTCGCTGATTTTGTCGTTTAGCTTCGACTATAGGAGGCACGAATACGAGCACGAATACGAATACGGATGGCGGATACGAGCACATGCAAAAGGGAATTTTTGTTGTATTTTGTTGTTTTGTTTGGAATGTTGTTTGTCAATTTCGCTAATGACTTGTAAACGCTAAGTGGTTTTGGGGAACGGGGATTCAAGGGATTGACAATATTTAGTAAACGAACAGTTGGTAAAGGACAAATCATTCTTGTTCTGTTAATTGGTGGCAAAATG
The DNA here is from genome assembly GCA_963966105.1 of Volucella zonaria. Lineage (NCBI taxonomy): Eukaryota > Metazoa > Arthropoda > Insecta > Diptera > Syrphidae > Volucella > Volucella zonaria. Next base: position 12,514,305 of record OZ014530.1, read on the forward strand.
TGTTGTTATTTGCAGCGCGCCTCTGTAGTGTATTTAAATTTCACACAATCACAAAGTGACAAACACAATTATTTCGGAGCAGTTAGTCGCACAGTCTATGGTATATTTGCCAGAGACTGACATGGCACGAATGGATGTGGAAAATATTGATTGGGTTTTTCGGCTGGTTGTTGTTTTAATGGTTGATTGCGTTTGGAGTAAAACTTTTTCCCAAATATTTGAGTTTTGGTTTTGGTTTTGGTCTGTGTCTTGCCAAAAAAAAAAATTGAATTTACTTTTTCCAATTTCAATTTTTTTTTTTTAAATTTATTTAAGAGCACTAGGTTAGAGAGTTCAGTAAATGAGGATAAGAAGCTTCGTAATTTGTAAATTTGAATGAAGGAGTTCATAAGAGTTGCGTAGGAGTTACCTGAATTTAACAATTTTATTGGTCCATGTAGAAAACAGCATGTCCTTTGTTACATTTGAGAACCACATCTAATCTCACAAATACAGCAACATTGTAAAGGGTGAGCCAACAGATGGGGTTGATGTTGGCTGTCAATTACTGTCATTTACTGAATTTCATGTGGTTGATCTTTTTGACAGATGTCTTACAATCTCTGCCAATTTTAGTCATGGAGTCGTTTAACACTCAACAACTAGCTTTTATTATTCAATCTTATTACGAAGACGGACAATCTGTAAAAGTATCAAATCGAAATAATTCGTGAATTTTTCGTTCAATATAATCGTCCTAGTGAGTTCGAATCGAATTTGATCTTTTCCAATGAAGCCCATTTTTGGATGCATGGCTACGTAAATAAACAAAATTGTAGTTTCTGGGCACCGGAAAACCCATACGAGATTCACGAAAAACCAATGCATCCCAAAATAAAAGTAAGTCTATGTGGGGATTATGAGTTGACGGCATCATTGACTCGTACTTTTTCGAAGATGAAGCTGGAGAGACTGTCACAGTGAATGGAGAACGTTGCCGCAACATGTCGACCGCTTATTTTTTTCCATGAATTGTAACTGGACGATCTCTGGTTTCAACAGGATGGTGCTACCGCTCTCAAAAGCCATCATTCAATCAATTTATTGCGTACGAAATGTGAAGATCGCATTATTTCGGTTCGACACCTTTAGACTTCCCCCTGTGAGGTTATACCAATAACCCAGCGAAAATTCAGGATCACAAACATAACATCCAAACTAAAATTGCGGCCATTAACCTACTTGTCCTTCAAAGAGTAATCGACAATTTTGACCTTCTGATGGCCGCTTGCAACAGAAGTCATGGTGGTCACATGAACGATGTTGTATTCCATTCATAGTTGCCATAGATCGAGCTTTATTAATCAACAAATTTTGCATAGATTTCACAATAGGTGTGTGTTTAATTTAATGAAAACTTTACACTGGCTATTGACTCACACTTTATTACTTCAACACAAATTCTAAGAAAATGTGTTTCCGATAACAAACAAAGGACCTTCGTATTGCTTCAGCACAACCTCATTATCATGAACAAGCACAGCTGCGATAACGCTATACAAATGTGCCTCGAAAACAACTATAAAAAAGGAAGTCACCAAGGCAATACTTAATCGTTAGTAGGTGACAAAATAGCTCTCTCCTTGAACCAAGTTGTAGTCTTAGAACTAGTTCAAGCTACATCTGTTAAATTGGCTGTCATTTATTCAGTCTGTTTTGCCAAATCACCATGGACGAACATAGTGTTCAACAACACGTGGAAATGATAAAATTGTTTTATCAAAATTGGTGTTCTGTTCGGGCAACATTCCGCGCACTTCGCTCATTTTACAGGACTATTCCCAGTGCGGTACATAAATTTGAGTCCACTTGTTCAGTAAACGATAAACCAATATCCGTACGTCGACGAAACGCAAGATGTGCCGAAAACATCGCCGCTCTCCGTGAGAGTGTACAGGAGAATTTCGCATCGCTCAAAAGAACTCGGTCTTTCATAGACCACAACTTGGGGAATTTTGCGTCATGACTTGGGGCTGCATGCGTACAAAATTTAACTGACCCAGGAGCTAAATGTAAATGACCATAGACAACGACGTGTGTTCCCTGAGTGGGCTCTGGAGCAGGTGGAAATTGACCCTAATTTTCATCGAAAAATCATCTTCAGCAATGAGGCCCATTTGTGGATGAATGGGTACATCAACAAACAAAATTGTCAAATTTTGGGCGATACCAATCCACATGAGATTCAAGAGCGTCCAATGCATCGCGAAAAGTTCACTGTTTGGTGTAGATTTTGGCCTGGCGGCTTCGTCGGTCCATATTTCTTTGAGAACTACGACGAGAGCTATAGGTCGATGATTACCAACTTCTTTTGGCCTTAATTGGATGACATGGACACCAACGACAAGTGGTTTTAATACGACGGCGCTACGTGCCACGCAGCTCACGCCACATTGGAAATTCTGCACGAGCGATTCGAGGGCACGATCATCTTACGTAGAGGTGATGTGAACTGGCCACCGAGATCGTGCGATTTGACCCCGTTAGACTTTTCCTTGTGGGGTTTTCTGAAGTCGCAGGTCTATGAGAATAAGCTGCAAACCACAGCGGCCTTCAATGCCAACATAACCAATGCCGTCGGTCAAATTCAGCCTGATTTATGCCCCAGAGTCATGGAAAATTGGTCATTTCGGATGCGCGCCACCCAGAGAAGCCGTGACAGACATTTGAACGGTGTTATATTCCATACATAATGTCATCGATAGGCCTTTCAAAGGAATAAGATGTTTCGATGATATCTCACTCATACTTTGTTTTATTTAAATTTAAAGATAGGAAGCGCTTAATGTACGACCCTTTATGAATCAGTACTGCGCAAATCGCCCATTGTTCTGCCTAATGCCTCAATTGAAATCTTGTTCGACATGATTATGTAGCTTCGTCCTAAACTATTAATGAACAGTCACGTGTTAATTTTCCAGTATTGTTTTGTTTTGAAATGCTATTGTACAAGCAGTGATAGTATTCTCAGTAGCAATTTTTAGTGGAAGTTTGAATGTAGCATGAGCGGTTCGGTCTCCTTCCAAAAGTGTAGCTCCAATTTTGCCAGTAGATCTTACTTTTGCAAGGAGCAAGTTGATAAGAAATGTTTTTCCTGTACCTCCAGGAGCATCAAGAAAATTTAACTTTCCTTCGTTTCTGTCAATTGATGTTAATAACGCGTCGTATACTTTTTTTTTTGATCGATGTTCATGGGATGATCGTCTTGAGCTACAATTTGTAACAGTTTAGATTGATCGTAGGAAGTTTCTCGGCAGTCCAAAATCCAAAATGGATTTACCCGAAAGTTCTTCTACTACCCTATCCAAATCTAACAACGCTTCGTCAAAAATGATTTGATCATATTGGACATCATCTGAGACTAACTCTCACTGTTGTCGATTCAGTATATCTTCGGACTTATTTTGCCTAAATTTGTTCCAGAGAGATACAATATCGGTCACATGCCAAAACGCTATAATACTGGCAAACAAATACCTTAATGACCTCGATGAACTGCAAATAGTAGCTTCCATTAATGGGTTGTTCCATTGAGAGTCGTCTTCCAAGTGACGCATCGCTTTGCATGCTGCTTTATAAGTTACCCCTTGTAGGAGGTGAGCAAAAAATGATGGACCCCTTACAATGCGGAGTAGCATTCTCAAGTGAAAACATTCACTGTTGTTGGGATGGACTACATAAGCCCTTCCAAGAGCATCATTTTTTTAAATAAGCTTTGGCCAGTCTGATTCCACGTACAATATAATACTCGTAGCTTGGAACTTTGTCATATGTCAAGGTTTTAGCGAAGTCATCTTGAGCACACTAAAATAAGCCCTCTGCCCATTCCCTAAATGAAACGGTGAAATGGGTAATTCTAGGTGCCCGGTCATATACCTTGAATGATAAAATCCTCCACACTGCTGCGGAGCTGCAGATGCAACGACCAGATTGATATTACTCTTTATTTATATTTAGGGCCTTTTATATAACAAACGTGCGCTCAAGGGGTTTGTGTACCCTGCTTGCACACAACGCGGGCAAAGGAAACTTAGGGAGGAAGGAAAGACAGGTACCGACATACATTGTATTTAAATGTTTGTAAGTTATAACGACCAGGAAATACAGAGATCGGCAGGGCATTCCATGAGCCAGTTGTACGGCTTCGGAACGAATCACGATATTTTAGAGTACGTCCGAAAATGGGCTTGAGGGTATACTGATAAGCATTCATAGCGAGACGGGTGTTACGGTTGAAAGTTTGAATGGGCGAAATGCTACTGGCGATTTCAATGGAGCACTCGTGGTAGAAATAACAATAAAACAAAGTGCGACAGGAGACATTACGTCGGTGTTCGAGGATGTCAATTGATTGACTGATATTGGTATCAGCTATGAGTTTTATCTCAGGGTTCTGAATCCTCTCCAGTAGGTGCAGAGATGTTTTAGGAGCACCTGACCAGATGTGGGCATTGTACTCCTGTTTTGGGCGGATGAATGCCTTGTACATATATTATGGCCAGATGAGAGGGGGTAAAATATTTCTTACTTCGCTTGAGGAAACCTACACATTTCACAGCATTTTTGACGACTTCGAATATGTGGTTATTACAACGTAAGTTGTCACTGACACACAGACCGAGAATGGAAAGTTTATCGGTTTTGACGATGAAAATCTCATTCATGTATAATGGCTGGGTGTTTAGATTTCGATTTAATGACAGCAGACAGCATTGTGTTTTGGAAGCATTAAATTCCACTCGGTTGATAGTTCCTCCATTGGTTATGACGATAATATCGGAATTTAATGAGCTTAACATACGTTGGCGTTCCCGTTCTACAGCCGAAGAGCATGGGCGTGAGTCTGGGAACGAATATGAAAAGCAGAGAGTGCTGTCATCAGCAAAGGAATATATTGGATTAGAAGTAGCAGACAAGAGATCGTTGATGAAATTTAAAAAGAGTGTCGGAGAGAGAACGGAGCCCTGGGGCACACCAGCATTTATTTTGTAAATATCAGACTTGAAACCGTTCAAGACAACTTGACAACGTTCCGAAAGGTAATTTCTAATCCATTGAAGAAGGGAATCATCGATCCCATAAGCACGCATTTTCGACAAAAGAGCCTGATGCCAGACTTATAAAATGCCTTAGAAATACTCGTATCAAGTGCAACTTTCTTGCTTTCGCCAGATTGATGTACGCTTCGGTTCCACTTTTCGGTCAACCATGCCATCAAATCACCACTGGACCTCTTGCTACGAAAACCATATTGCCGGTCGTTGTGAAGTTTCCGTGTTTCGAGATATTTCGTGAGCTGACGCTTTATCAGCGTTTCCATGACCTTGGAGAGAAGGGACGTAAGTGCAATGGGTCTGTAGGAGAAGAGAGAAGAAGATTCGCCGTTTTTAGGGACGGGCTGGACAAATGCTGTTTTCCATCTGCTCGGAAAGAGTGCTAAAAAGTAGAATTGATGAAAAAGCTTACGCAGTGGTTTCGCCAGCGAGAAAGAACACCTCTTCAGAAGAAGGACCAGCGGATTTATGTATGTTGAGATCTTTAAGTACTCTTGCTACTACACGAGTGCGAAAGTGGATTCGTCCCATTGAAGATTCAACGCACTCAAGTGTAGGCGAGGACAAAACACAATCTGGGCGTGTTGATCTGGCCGCAAAGTGTGCAGTAAGCAGATTGGCCTTGTCCGAAGAGCTGACAGCTGGATGTCGTTGTAAATGAGCGTTGGGATGGGAACGACCAGCCAGTTTTACTGCCTTTGGGACATTTCAGTATTTTTTACCTCAGTTTTTGGTCGTATTGGAATTTCACACGCTTAAGAAAGGCTTTGCGGTCATTTCTGTCTCGTTTGAATTTTTTTCGGTTTTCCTCTGTCGGTTTGGTCTTGACAGGCTCTGTAGAGCTCGAGTTGTACCATGCCTCTTCTTTTGGTTTGATAGTGATCATATCAGCAGCGAAATCCACGTCGTTACCGAGGCAACATAGCAATCAGTTAAAATTCCTAAAGAAGTTGTTAACTCCGCTCCAATTGGCTTTCTCGTATTGCCATACGGTTCTTTTAGGAATCTTTTCTCTAACTGGTAGGTGTACGAGAATTTAGCTGATATGTCACAATGATCCGATGAGCCTAGAGAGGAGAGCACATCAATGCAGTGCTTGTCAGGGTGAGAAGTTAAAAACAAGTCCAGGGTGTTGGCGGTATGACTGTCAACGTCTGGTATTCGTGTGGGCTCATTTACAAGCTGGGTTAAATTATTTTCCGCAGCGAAGATCTCAACTCACCGTCCTTCGAGTCTTGTCTGTCCAGAATGTCGAAGCTAACCAGAATTGTGTATATTGAAATCGCCCGTAATAACGGTTTCAGTATGAGGCTTCTATAAATAAAGCAATAGTGGATTATTTGCTTACGAAGATGGAATTTTAACCACATGAAATTGAATTCGGGGTTGGACCAGGGACTACATTGTGGTGGAATTTGTTAAGCTACATCACTACCCACGTAAATGGTGAGACCGTGATGAGAGAAGAATGATGGCACTAATTCGTAGCCAGGTAGCTTCAGATCAGAGTGATCTGAGAGGTGTGGGCGGGGATCTACTTGTGTTTCACTAAGTGCCAAAACAGCCGGTCTGTACTTACATACGTAGACGTACGAACAAAAGTGATTACTTTTTAGCCCGCGTATGTTGGCTATGGCTACCCGGAACTCCTTAGTCATAATCACAAACAAACACAGAAAACACAAACACCGACGATACTAAGCATTGATTTGATAGAACTGCTTAACTCAACGTTAATATGAGCGTCAGAGATTTTTAGAATGAGTTATAGGGAACGATCCACCGGTTGTCAGTGGCAGACGCCTATATTTGAAGTATCCATCGTCACTGGTAGATGTTTGGTTCTGAAATGCTTTCGGAAATATTTTGGTACATTTACCTTCTCGCGTGCATGGAGAATTAGGATTATAGGCTCCGGAAGGACCATGGACCATGTGTTCGTCAAGGATTGGATCTACTTCTTTACTTGGTAACTCCGCGGAAATAATGTTATCAATTTGATCCGGCCTAATTTTGTTCACTAACTGTACCAGCAGATGGACGTGTGGCAACCCACGTTTCTGCCACTCAACAGTTTACATGTGGCAACGTTGTGGACTAAAAATGTAAGCCTTGTTTATGAGATGAAGGCGTTTCTGTATTTTTAAATGAAATACTCTATTCTCTATGTCGTATCTATCTTATGTAGTCGAATTGGCGTAGACGTTTTCTTTGATTTCTATTCAATTTGGGTTGTATGTTGCAGTTATAAAAAGTTCAGGTCTACCGTAATGTCTGACATAAATCATGGCGCCCTGCGATTTTTCATGTAAATATCGAGGACCACTGGTGAACGATGAAGGCAGTATCGAGTTGTGTCGGATGTAAGCTAATCGCTCCGATCGACTAAATGCTGATCTTTTAACATTTCATACCTAAGTAGGAGGTCGCAATAAAGTTCAAGCAAGAAACTGGTGTACGTAAAGGTGCTTTACTAACCGAATGGACTTGAGAAATGTTGCCAAGCTATTACAACTGCTACTTAACTGGTGGTGGGGGCATTATAACTGCCCGAGTGTTCTCCAGCAGGTACCTTATTTGCATGGATTACGACGTTGAAGTCGGGTATGCCTGTTTTAAAAGACTGTATGTAGCTGTTATGGGAATGTAACAAACTTTTTAATTGATATACCACCTTGATCAAAAAGTTCCCGGGGGACACCACCGTCTGGCGCTCCCATTATTCCGATTTGAGTTTTGTTTCTTTTGTTAAGTTGGTGAATCTGATATTGACATTCCCTCTAAATCTTAGCGTCATAGCTTAACATTTGCAAAAGTTACGTAGCCAAGAGTACATCTATCTCTGTGTGTTCGCGATTTTTTACAATTTTAGAAATTAAATTTGCAAAAACGAACTTGTGCGAAATGATTTAACGGTGCGCGAGCGTTGGAAATGTTGGAAAAGTGTTTCGGCAACGATTCTCTAAAGAAAACGGTCGTTTACCAGTGGCACGAGCGGTTCAAAAGTGGCCGTGAGTCAATCGAAGATGATGGATGAACGCAGTGGCAGACCATCGACATCGAAAACCGACGAAAACATTGATGAAGTACTCGTAAAAGAAATGTTGGTTAATAACCGCAAATTAACCATCAGAGAGATAGCGGAGGACTTGAACATTGCGTATGGATCCGTCCAGGACATTTTGGTTAATGATTTGAGTTTCCGTCGTGTAGCAGCAAAGTTGGTGCCAAAAGACCTCAATTTCATGCAAAAAAGAGACCGTGTTGACGTCGCAAAAGAGATGATTTGCGAGGCTGAATCCGATCCCACATTCATCAAAAGGATCATTACTGGAGACGAGACGTGGGTTTATGAGTACGACACGCAATCCAGACATCAGGCAAGTGAATGGCGTTCATCAAATGAGCCGAGACCAAAAAAACCACGTCGTTTTCAGTCAAAAAAGAAGACAATGCTCATGGTTTTCATGGATTACAACGGTGTACTGCATCATGAGTTTTTGTCCGAAGGCTCTAATGCTAACATGACCAGTATGAAAAAATCTCACATAGTTAAAAGCTAGCGGTAACTGGATATTGACGATTTTCGGCCCAAGGTAGAAAGCGATTAAAAATTAAGAAAGTGTACGTCTCCTCAGAGATGGTGCACGACATTGTTAACCGGCTTATCGAATTCCGCATCGAAGATACACTGTTTCAGCATGGAGCCATGAGCAACGTCAGTTGAATCCTATTCATAGACACCGGACATCGAACCGGATAAACGAATGACCTTTACCACAAAACGATTCACAAGTTTTTTCCATGACGACCAATACTGATGGTGAGCAAACATCGAATTGGAACTACCATCATATAAAAGTGGCTCAGTAATAAAGTGAACCAAGTCCAGTTGAATTTCTTGAGAAAATATTACTCTGAAGTTTTGTCCACAATCGAAATTTATTTAACCAACATGTTGGTTTGAGTACGACAAAAGTCAATAAATATCCTGATAACTAGCATAAAGAAGAAAAAATGGACAAATGGACTTAATTCACTTTATTTCTGAACCACTCATATGTACGAGTACTCGTAGCTTTTCATACTTGTTAAGTAGCATCCATTCTTATATTCCTAACGTTCTTAAATAGGTACAATATCGACAGACTTGGGCATCCATCATTCAGGATCTATCTTAACCTAGAAGAAGAACCAATCTCAGCAATTCTGAAGCCACTGCAATGAACTCCAGCTGGAGGTCGTAGTCGTTAAGGGTAGATAAGCCACATCACTATGAAATCATTTACTGATGGAACAAAGAAATAAAGAAAAGATGCCTACAAGCCCGGCGCAAGGTCCAGCGATCAAGAAAGAGACCAGTCTTCCAATAATGCCTGGAAACTTTTAAACGAGCACGAGCCATCAAGGAGACTAAACCCGCGTGCTTTGAACGCCTCTGTGAGGAGGCCGGCATCAACCCATGGGGTTCGCCATACAGAATGGTAATACCCAAACTGAAGGGCTGCAGAACCCCTCCAATAACACGTCCAATAATGCTGAAATCCATCGTAGAGCATCTTTTCCCTCCAATTCCAGCTACCATGTGTAATATCGTAAGAGGAGTCAGTGCAGTGGACTTTCCACTAATTACATAAGAGGAGCTGCAGCAGGTATACAACACAAGATAGGCGACAAAGGGACCATACCTGTTTATGATGACGATGCAGAAATGCCTCGAAGAAGGAACGTTCCCCGAAAAGTGGAAAATACAACATTTGGTCCTGCTATCAAAAGGAAAGAAGCCTCCAGGAGAACCATCGTCCTATCGCTCAATATGCCTAATGGACACCATGGAAAAGATCCTCGTGCAGATAACCTACAAGCGGTTACTCATAATGGCAGACAACCAATTTGGCTTTAGAAAAGGTGCCATGAGAGCAGTAGTTAATATCGCAAAAGCCGCCATCGAAGCTCTCTCTCTCGAAAGTTGGCTCTACGCCACAAATAAGTAGCAGTAACCCTGGGCATTAAAAGTTCTCTTAACTCACTCGTCAGGATGGATACACCATATTACTTGCTGCGTATAGTGACGAGGTATTTTAACAACAGGAAGTTGAGATATAATACAGATGAAGGTGAAAAGTACTACAACGTCACTGCCGGAGGTCCACAGGAGTCGACTTTAGGGCCACGACGGAGTCCTATGATTGGCGTTGCCAGGGGTGGAGGTGGTAATTGTATTCGCCAATGACATTGCCGTCCCGAGAGTAGGTAAACAAATGGGTGCAGTTGACTTCGATACAAATGAAGCAGTTGTCCGGATAAAGGGTTGGCTAGTAGACGCCAGTATAGAACTAGCCGACCATAAAACAGAAGCTGTCCTGAGAAGCAAGCTCTAAAGAAGCAAGAAATGCACCCTGAATGACTCGAACTGCAACCAACTTCAGACTGCTATAATTTCCAAATCGTTCATGACAGTGAGCTCAAATTTTGACACATAACAGATAATTTTATTATTTACAAGCTTTTTAAACGATTTGCGTCTCAGTTGTGTTGGAAAATTTTTATCCGCGATGGAATTCAAACGTGATAGTGTGATTGCTTTATATTTGGCTGGAAAACCACAAGTAGCTATCGTTAGAGCCCTCCACCACCTCAACATGAATAAATCAAATGTGTCTCGAACCACAGCTCGTTACCGTGATACTGGCAGCGTTGCAAAACGCCATGGAGGTGGTCATAAAAAAACAGCAACATCGGCAGAAATGGTTCGGGAAGTGAAGGCTCGAATTGAGCGAAATCCGCGTCGAAGTGGAAGAAAAATGGCTCGTGAACACAACACATCGTTGGAACGGATGCAACACATACTGGCTTGGGCTCAAGCCATTGAAGTTCCAAAAAGCACACGATCTTACACCGCAACAGAAAAAAGTTAGAGTCAAAAGAGCGAAGGTGTTGCTACGCTTGCACGAAAGTGATGAGGCGCCATTTGTTATCGAGCAACATGTCAACAAACAAAATGACCGAGTTTACTTGCCAGAGAGGTCCTACGAAAATGTACACCTTCGGACGGCCACCAGAAAGCAGGCAGCACCTATGGTGATCGTTTGGGCTGCCATAACCGCCGATGGTCGCTCTCCGCTCGTATTTTTGGACCGTGGCGTCAAAATTAATGCGGTCGTATACCGTGAAACTGTCTTAAAGGCAATATTGAAGCCTTGGGCAAACAATCATTTCAGTCGGAGACCGTGGACTTCAACAAGACTCGGCACCGTCTCACAAAACGCGCGTCAACTAAGATTGGTTAAAAACAATGTTCCACACTTCATTTCTTCAACACAATGGATTGCAAATTCTCCGGATGCAAATCCGTTGGATTTCTCTGTCTGGGGTATTTTGAAGGCGAAGGTTGGCACTAAAAAATACCAAAGTTTGGACCACTTCAAACAAGTACTTCGCCGGGAATGGGCCAAAATACCGCAGAGCCACTTGCGTGCAGCGTGCGATGCTTTCTTCGGCCGTCTCAAGGCCATTATTCGCGCCAAAGGTGAACATATTGAAAACTACTGATACAATTTGAAAATTGATAAAATTTATCAAAAAGTAAAAAAATTATAGCATTTTAAATAGTTGGAGTTCGAATCATTTACCTTGTATGTATTTTTCTAACAATTCTACAAAATGTGCTCCACAGAATTGAAAGGCTAAGAGAATTAATAGCAGAAGCCTCAGAACCTGCAGAAACCTCAGGAGCAGGTGACACAACACGAATAGCTTGATTTGCTAACCAAACCCGAGAAGTAATACCTAACGCAGTCCCGCAGGGAGAGTGTCGAAGTGTGTAGGGGGTGGCTAGTATGGATCGTGCATGCTGGTAGCCCGGGCTACTTATATTTATGAAGATTACACATCGTTTGGCGCAACCATGTGAAAAATTCCCTGATTCCCTGAGACGGATCGAAGAGTGTATTTCACTCAAAGTTCTCATCGCTTCTTTAAAGGAAAGGGATCTGCTGCACCTAAGCCCAGAATTTCTTTAAAAGAAAGTACAACTTGTTGTCAAGAGCATTTATCCTAGCTTGAACCAACATCGGGTGCAACGACGAGATAGTTCCTTAAGATATCGGATGCTCCAGACTTAATTTAATCAGTCTTTATCTATTGCATGGATTTACAAATTTGAGCATTAAAGATGTGAGATCCATTTACAACGTTGAGTGATGCTTTCTACCGGGTCTTTAGAATACTCGTAACTTCGTGGTGGTTCTAAGACAACACAGACATAAACTAAAAACTGAATGTAGAGTGACACAAATTCGTCTTTCAGTCAGTTTATTTTCCCTATGTTTCGGCACTATCCCCAAAATTCCAGGAAAATAGGTCTTATATCGACGAATATGCCCAGAATACTTTTTGAGCTATCAACAAATACAGCGTGAGAGGCGGAATCTCGCTCTCCCTTACGTCGGCACTTGCCATATTGCCTTGTTCCACGAAACGTCGACGCTTATCGAGATTGAAGTGTGGCAATCACCACCCTGATTTACAATGAGGAATAATCCCCATCCTCGAACATTTAATCATCCTGAGGAAATCCCATTCAGACCAGGACCAACTTGAAGTCATTGTGTCAGGCTAGACATCCTGTTGGGGTGTGTACGGTTTGGCATTTTGTGTTAAATGTCTAGGGTAGGATACGGGTAGAAAAATGCGGTTTGAATTGAAACACGTCTTTTCGTCTTGTAGGAACAGCAAACAGAGTGAGAATTTATTGTTCCGGAAATTACATTCATTTTTAGGTTTGAAAGTGTCATTCTCGTACATCGTGTTACAAATTAGAATCTTACGTCACGTTTATTATTACAATTTATTTTTAAAGTAAGTTGTTACGTTTAAGATTTGCACTTTACGTTTAAACCACAGCCACCAATACGCCACTGGACTCAGCCTCATTAAATTCTAAAACTGCCCTTGATTGCCGATCATCTCTTATGGAGATGGCAGAACAGCTCAACCTTCACCTTTGTTGAGTGCTTGGCCACAGAGATATTCCAGGGAATTGTAGGGTCGACGAACTCGCCAAAATTGCAACCACTCTACCTATTCTACGGGTAGCACAGGTATACCTATTGCTAGAAGAGACCTTAGATGGACTGTTCGACGCACGCGTCTATCGAGCAAACAGATCTGGCCAAAGCTGGATCTGAATCGCTCTAAGAGTCTGATACTTCTAAATAGAAAATAGCTCAGCGTTATCATAGGTGTCATCACTGGACACTGCCTTATAGGCAAGCACGCAAGAAGGCTTGGCGCCTTTAGAAATGATTTCTGCAGAAGCTGCATGGACGAGGAGGAAGAAGAGACAATCCTCCTTCAAGCGATCTAAGGAATATAGACGTTAGTAGACTCCTACGCTTCATCATAATCTGAAATTAGTTCCATGAGTAAGAGGATCACTGATCCACGTGTCATCACAGCGGACCAATGGGCCAATATACCTACCGACCAATACGCTCACACAAGGGGGCCTTTACAAACCAGGCTGAAACCAAAGTTACAAGGGCTCCTAACTACCATGGTACAGAATTTAGCCTCTCTTGGGCTGCCAGTGAGATCTCTAAAGAATCCTTAAGGCGATTGGCCATTTGGCGTTCAAATATTGTGGCTGCTCAAATACTGTGTACATAAGTCGCCACCGTTTGCACAAGACCTGCTTTGCTCTACCCCCGTTTATTATCAGATTTTGAAAAGACGTAGCCTGTAATTGGGCAAGGGCCCAATGTGAGAGGCAATCACCTTGGCTAACTTGATGATCAATAAGATTTGTTACGATAGTAAGACAGCAAGTAATCGACTTTATATTATCCACTACGTACGCTAGGAGGCTATGTCAGACCATAGGTAAAGGTTGTTTTTTTAGAGGTTTGGTTTTCAAACTGGCAACCCTGTTCCTATAGATTGTCAATTTGACAACTGAAAGTTGATTTGTAATTAATACGTTCTGCCATTTTACGGTGAATAGATTAACGCCAGAACAACCGATGCAAATTGAAAACCATGGTTCGGTTCGCCAAACTTGTCGTGCACTACGTCCATTTTACGATCGACACAATCGTCCATCTGAGCAAGTTATTCGGAACACGATGAATCGTTTTCGCCCCACGTTCACTCTAGTAGTAAATACGGATGACAAATAGTGCTAACAGAAGAAGTTATTGTCGTTGTGGAGTGCAGTGTTGAGGAGAGTCCGAATGAGTCGATTCGCCATCGTGCACAGCAATTGGAGCTATGCCCATCCACTTTGTGGAAGATTAAAAACCGCGTGACCGTTATACGCGTTGTAGGTTCGGTGAATGGGCCGAAAACATGATTCAGCTTGATCCTCATTTTCAAAGCAAAATTTTGTTCTCCGATGAGGCTCAGTTTTGGTTAAATGAATATGTAAACAAGCAAAATTGCCGAATTTGGAGGGGAGAAAATCCAGAATCCTTTGTCGAGACGCCCTTACATTCATTAAAACTCACTGTTTGGTGTGCTTTATGAGCTGGTGCATCATCGGTCCATATTTTTTTAAGGAAAATGCGGTCCAGAATGTTACCGTCATTGGAGAGCGCAATAGAAATATGATTTCTGACTTCTTCGTTCTTCAGGTGAATGGCATTGACGTGACAGAGCTTTGGTTTCAACAGGATGGCGCAACATGCCACACGGCGCGCGACACCATCAATTTATTGTGGGAAGCATTTGCTGAGCGCATAATTTCACGTTATGGATCTATGAACTGGCCCGATCCTGTGATCTCACACCTTTAGATTACTTTCTTTGGGGGTATTGCAGCATATTGTTTTTGTCTACATCAAAATATACGAAGCATGAGAAAAAATTTTTCGATTTTCTTAGCTCATCTTGAGTCTATGTCGAAATTTGGATTTACGAAAATGAAGTAGATTCCTATAAAATAGAAGGTTACACTTTATTCTCAAATTGTAATGAGTCTTATTCTGCTGGTGGTGTTGCCGTTTATGTGAGAAATGGATTAATGTGTGATTGTTCGTGCATTATTTTATCAAGGATGACGTACTAAAGTTATCGCTTACGTTTGAGGATACTGATTATACTTTCTTGTGTATTTACCAATTACACGGTTTTGCTAAGAGCGCGTTTATTGATGATCTCAGCAACATTCTCAACTCTACTTCGTCTAAAAATTTAATTATTTTAGGAGATATCAATATTGATATTCTTAATGAATCTAACGTTGATACGGAAAATTACTTGTTGACTATGGCTTCGAATGGTCTTAAGAGTTTGATAAATGAACCTACCCGCTTGACAGATTCTTCTAAGAGTTGCATTAATCACTCATCTCACAAAAATAATAAGAAACATTTTAGCGGCAAAGTATATGACTTGAAGCTGACAGATCATAATATGATAGCATTAAATTATACTTCGTTTTGCAATAGTTCTGAAAATATTGAATCAGCTTCTGAAACAGTAAAATATTCTGTGGATTTCAATAAATTAAAAGAACTTTTAACTTTTGAATGTTGGGAATCAGTTTACTGTGAAGATAATCCTTCCATTGATTTCGATTTATTTATTGAAACTATTCAAAAACATATCAAATCGAGAACTTTCGTAAAAAATCGTGAAGGTAAAAAGAAATATTTAAAACCTTGGATGACTAATAGTCTTCTTAATAAGATAAGGAACAAGAGAAAATTACATTCAAAATGTGAAAAACATCAAAGTAACTCAAGACTTAAGAGACATTATGTAAATTTTTGTAAATTTGTAAATATAGAAATCGAGGACGCTCGCAACAACTTCTATGGTGATATGTTTACGAGAGCTGAAGGTAATGTACGCGCAGAGTGGAGAGTAGTAGATAACATTTTAGGAAAGGTTAAAAGCGGCGTTAAGATTGATAGCATTGAAGTGAGGGGAATTATGGAGCCAGATCTTGGGAATATTACTGAAGTTTCTGAGAAATTAAAATCAAGTTTCGATTTTAGTATATCCTGCAACTGTTCCTCTTCGTCAGATGTCACTTTTATGGATGATGTTCAATGTAATAGTTTTGTTTATAATCCGATTACACCAGTTGAAGTTTATAAAACTGTCTTGTGCCTCAAAAATAAAACCTCTCGCACAAATGATGGTGTTTCAAGTAAGTTATTAAAAAATGTCGCCTGGTATGTCGTTGATGTTCTGTCCTTTTTATTTAACAAAAGTATTGAAATGGGTTCCTTTCCTGATCATCTTAAAAGTGCAGAAGTCATACCTCTTTTTAAAAAAGGAAATAGACATATTATTTTTAATTACAGACCAATATCACTTCTTTCAATATTTTCCAAAATTTTTGAAAAATTGATAAAAGTTTGAATTGTCTGTTTTTTGGACAAGTCTAACTACTTTAGTGAGAATCAGTTTGGTTTCAGACAAAGCTTGTCTACTGAGGACGCCATCTTAAGGGTTTGTAGTCATTTACATGGAAGTTTAAATAATAACAAATCAACAATTGGTCTTTTTATTGATGTGACAAAAGCTTTCGATCTGGTGAACCACGATCTCTTGCTAAGCAAACTTTTCAATATTTATTTGGCTTCGTTCTTACCTAATAAAAAGAACACAAAAAGTTACTATAAATGGGGTCTCGAGTGCATCCAGGTTATTAAAGAACGGTGTTCCTCAGGGTTCTGCACTTGGACCATTGTTTTTCTAATTTATTGGGTATATAATTTATTTCGTGCGGTTTTTTTTTTTCAAAATTTGAACGTTTATTTAAGGAAAACGTGTAAAATAGTATTATTCAAAGTATTGCCCATCTGAAGCCATGACTTTTTCCCATCTTTCTGGCAATTTGTGGATCGCATCCCAAAAGAGCTGCGTCGGCTTGGCAGCCAAGAATGAATCACACCAATTTTTGATAATCTGCTCTGATGTGAACTGTATTTCAGTGAGGGTGTTCTGCATCGACCGGAACAAATGGTAGTCAGAAGGGGCAAGGTCTGGGCTATAAGGCGGCTGGGGTAAGACTTCCCATCCACTGTTTTCCAAATAGTTCTTAACCGGAATAGCAACGTGGGGCCGAGCGTTGTCATGATGGAAAATTATTGCCTCGTGTCTGGTCGCATATTCCGGGCGTTTTTCGGCCACTGCTCTCTTCAAACGGATTAATTGTGTTCGGTAGTGTTTTCCATTGATGGTTTCACAAGGTTTTAGTAGCTCATAATGCAGCACACCCATCTGATTCCACCAAATACAGAGCATTACCTTCGCGCCATGGATATTTGGCGTTGCCGTTGATTTGGCTGGTTGGCCGGGTTTCACATATGATTTTTTGCGCTTGGGGTTGTTGTAATGGATCCATTTTTCATCATCAGTAACAATCCGATGCAAAAATGACTTCCTTTTGTGGGATTCCAGCAACATTTCGGACATGCAAAACCGCCTTTCGACGTCTCTCGGCTTGAGTTCATGTGGAACCCAATTTCCTTGCTTTTGAATATATCCAGCTGCTTTTAAACGTTTTGAAATGGCTGCTTGAGTAACACCCAAAGATTCTGCGAGCTCTTCTTTTGTTTGGCAATAATCTTCATAGAGTAATGCTTCCAGTTGTTCATCTTCAAACTTTTTTGGCTGCCCAGGACGTTCATCGTCTTTCAAGCCAAAATCACCACTTTTAACTCGTGCAAACCACTTTTGGCACGTTCGCTCAATTAGCGCATATTCACCATAAACTTCCACCAAAATACGATGACTTTCGGCAGCAGTTTTCTTCATGAAGAAGAACTCCCCGCAAAAACACTTTTTCAGGAACAAAGTTCGACATATTTGAGTGAAAAAAAAATATATTAATTCTATTTTCAAACTCAAGTTAAATGGCACTCCAACAGCTTTTGCGGACGACATAGTTTTTACATATGGATATGGAACCATTTTCGAAAGTATTGTGTCGATAAATGAAGATCTAGAAGCGTTACGGTCGTGGTTCGCCTACCATAAATTAATTATAAGCGATAAAACAAGGTATCTGGTAACAGCTTATATGATTTTAATTTATGGTTCCATGCTCATGATTGTAGGCAGTTTTCCTTACCCATACAAAGTGGTAATAGTAATTTTTCTACTGATTTACGCTGCACAGAAAACTGCTTCAAGATTGAATCAGTTCAAAATTTTAAGTACTTAGGTGTAATAATTGATTTTAACTTAAACTGGAAATAACACATTAAAATGCTTAAAACTTATATGCTGAAGGTCACACGCAAAATGTACCTATTGAAACCCTTTTGTTCTCAAAAAGTTTTGTTAATGATTTACTATGGTCTTGCACAATTAAAGTTGCAATACGGTATAACTAGTTGGGGGGGGGGGGTTCGTATGCCAATACATTCAGTCCTCTACTTACCGCTCAAAAGCATTTATTAAGAATTATTTCAAATAAAAATCGATTAGCTAGTAGTTGGTCCTTATTCAAAATATTGCGGACTCTACCAATCAGACATTTATATTTGGTCTACAAGTAAGTTTCCAGCGTTTATCAGAGATGGCGCCACCAGTGGATCCCGGGCAGAAATGTCAGACCCCATGTGTTGTATTTGTAGTTTTTGTATCTGTCAACAACTTTGCAGCGTTATATTTGAGCAGTTCTATCGGTGTCGTACATTTTATCGAGCAAAATCATGGCAAGTTTCCAGCCAAATAAACGTCATTTGCGGGAAGCGCTGCTTTTATTCTTTAATATGGAGAAAAGTGCGGCTGAGGCCTATCGTTTGCTTTCGGAAACTTATGGGGCCGAATGTATTGGTGAATCGACGTGCCGCGAGTGGTTCAAACGGTTCAAAAGTGGTGATTTTGGAGTCGAAGACAAAGATCGCCCCGGAAAGCCGAAAAGTTTTGAAGATGAGGAATTGGACGCTTTACTGGATGAAGATACGTGTCAGATTCAAGAAGAACTTGCTGCATATGGCCGTCACGCAACACGCCGTTTCCCTGCGCCTAAAAGCACTGGGATTCATTCAAAAGGTTGCAAACTGGGTACCGTACGAATTGAAGCCAAGAGACGTCGAACGGCGATTTTGCATGTCTGAAATGTTACTGCAGCGGTATAAAAATAAATCATTTTTGCATCGTATTGTCACTGGTGATGAGAAATGAATTTATTATGATAATCCTAAATGCAGAAAATCGTATACAAAGCCCGGCGAGCCCACCCAATCGACGCCGAAACGAAATATTCACGTGAATAAGGTCATGCTCTGCATATGGTGGGATCAAAAGAGTGTCGTATACT
Source organism: Volucella zonaria (assembly GCA_963966105.1). Lineage (NCBI taxonomy): Eukaryota > Metazoa > Arthropoda > Insecta > Diptera > Syrphidae > Volucella > Volucella zonaria. The sequence goes on from OZ014530.1 coordinate 12,533,682, forward strand.
ACGAACTGCTTCCGAGTGGTGAAACCATCAAAGGACCATTATATCGAACCCAACTAATTCGTTTGAAGCGGGCATTAAAAGAAAAACGGCCAGAATATGAGACCAGGCATGAGTCCGTCATTTTTCATCACGACAACGCTCGGCCACATGTTGCGGTTTCGGTGAAAAACTATTTGGGAAATAGTGGATGGGAAATTCTGTCTCACCCTGGAAATCAAAAATTGGCTCAATACGTTCTTGGACTCGAAAGACAAGAAATTTTTTTGGTCCGGAATTCATAAATTGCCAGAAAGATGGGGGAAAGTTGTAGCTTCCGATGGACGATACTTTGAATAAAGCATTGTAACTATGTTTTCATAATAAAACCTCAAATTTTGGAAAAAAAACGCTGGAAACTTACTTTTAGACCCAATATGTATTTAAAGTTTTAAGAGAGTTCTTCAAGCAAAGCGGTAATATTCCAAGTAGAAATCTACAAATGTACAATCTATGTGTAAACAATGTGTTCATAGTAAGTGTACCCTTTGCACATAGAACACATTTCTCGCATTTTTACACATATACGGCTCCATTTATATTTAATAGATTGCCTCTGTTTATAAGAGAAACTTTTCGATTTCCAAATTTCACTAAAAATGTTAAAAACTGGCTATTCACCCTGAGCTATGAAAATATTGAATCATTTTTTTAACATCTTCCTTTTCATCAGCAACACAATCATATTTACATCTTAAATCAATGTTAGTTTACTTATGAATTGTTATGTTTATATTTGCTTTTTAAATCTATTTCTTCTTCTTTTATTAAAATTTATAAAATTGTAAATGAAAATGTTACTGATTATCACCCCACATTATATTCTAATTTGAAAACTAATTTTTGAAGTGTCATTCACCTCTAACTTTTGTTTAAGAATGATCACTAATATTTATTCAACTTATTTGTTATTAGTTTTTAAGATTATGAAAAAATTAATTGAATAAATAAAATAAAATGAAATGAAAAAAAAAAGTATGTTAAGTCTCTAGTCTATGCCGATAAACCAGAGACGTTGGACGATTTGGAAGTCAACATTCGCCGTGTTGTTGCTGATATACGGCCCCAGTTGCTCGATGAATGTGTCGAAAATTGGACTTCACGATTGCTCTTTATTTGAGCTAGTGGCGGGGCTCATATGATACCATATTTAGTCAGTAATGGCATAAAATTATCTATTAAGTAGAGCTAATATAATAGACATTATCATTAGCCTCAAGTGTTTTATTTCATATTGAATTTGTATACCTTTAAAAAAGAACACCTTTTACATCGAATTCAGAATCGGGTGCGAGGCCTTTACCTTTTTGAAAAGGAGAACTGCGCAAAAAAAAACTGGGGACACTTTAATGAGGAGCTCGACAAATCCTCCAATGCTCCAATTAAGCTCAGAACGAAAGAAAAGGTGAAGGAAGCTGTTCAAAACCTGAAGTGTGCTCTCATCAAATGCTCTAAGCCAACATCTATAGGCAAGAAAAATCCAGCGTATCGCCCGATCCAGCTCGTGTCACTGGCTCGCCGACGCAATAAATAAGCCGGTGATTCGGGTTTTCGGAAGCGATTCCATTCACTTATACATGTGGCGATTACATTATAAGTGCCCCACCTGGGGCTACTATCGAGATCTTCGGAACGATCTTGGACAGACTCGTCGCTAACCGATTGGCTAGAGTCATATCGTAATCGCGAACGATTTCTGTGAGCGGGCCTCAGAATGAAGCAGCCTATGTACAAATCGCAGAAGATCGGCTCTACTTAAGGCACTTTCTTGTTGGATATTGTCTTAACTTGCAATCACGTTTAGAATAAGTAAGATCAGGTTATATCATTGAAATCAATGGTGCAAGTAGGGACTTGGTGAGAGATGAAATATTCACAGCGACCATAATCCTGGCACCAGTTCAGCGATCCGCAGTAATCAATATTCAAAAGGTCTAAATGGAATATCAGCATCCTAAATGAAGATCTTCTAAGTTTTGTTGTTAGTAACCCAATTTTGTAACCCACGCATCGCGGTGGGTCAATATATTGTACAAGACATGTAATGCCTGACTGTCTAGTCTGGGAAAGCGAAAACACCGAGCTTCTGTGTACTGGTCGACCCCCGAAATAGCTCACTAAGATCGGTATGATAGAATGTCAGTAACGAGCAGTGCAATGTATACACAAAGCATATCAAGAACCCCACTAAAAATAGTCCTATTTAGCGATTTTCACCGAAAACTTAATCACAATGCGTGGGTTAATGCCCGATTCATTGCGACTCTATTTCCTCGCTCAGAAAGAAGAGGACTAAGTTGGTCAAAATCAGCATGAGGATACCATTATACCTATATATGACTATATGCGCAGAATTAATGTGTGTGTACGACAAAAAATCATCAGGACGGGATGGTACTCTGAATAAAGCCTTGAAGATCACTATTAAAACACGGCCGACTTATTTGCTCCTAAGCCTGGGGCAGGCCTAGATGAACATTTGGTGCACTAGAAATGTGATTTTAGTAAGTCCTCTAAGTGTGATATTTTGGTGCCGTACTACGAGTATACACGACGGAAGCCTACGTTGGGTTTTCTGGCAATGTAAAGAAGTTTTCGGCAAAACATGGGGCTTGTCACCAAGAAGGGTCCTCTGGATCTACACGGCTACAATCGATAAGCCCAATTACATGCTATGCGTCAGTTTTCTAGTGGTGGAACAGACTCCAAGGAACGATCTGTCATTACTGCACGGGGGCTTTTCCTATCATGCATTGCTCTGCTCTAGACGCACTGGTGAATCTCGCTTTGATATGCATACCATAGGCTGTAGTCTTAAAGCCATTTTCTGTTTAAATAGAAGTGGTCTTTGGCATTGGGTTTCTATGTTTTCATTTGACTCTGGTCTTATGGATACCTTACTGCGGAAGTAACGATTCGACTTGGCCTCTCAACAGATGTCTTCTGTGTTCAGTAATACAAAGTTGGACCTGTATTAAGGTCAGAAGTTCCACTCTTGGTTTGAGACGACGCCGACCTAAAACCTTAAATCTTAGTATCATAGTGAACTAGTCACCCCTGGAAGGCGATGGGAATGAAGAAATAATTATTAATGGGGCAAGGTTGATATAAAGGATATCAAATGCAATGATTTTTCCAATTGTTACGTTTCAGCAGCTGTCAAAGTTACCAATGACATCCAGCTACCGAAATATTCAGTAAGGCGTGCCATTTCATCATGCATCGTTTTATGCTGGCCGAACGTGCGGGAATTATTAAAAAAATATCGAAATCCCAGCTCAGTTGTAAATACGCAGCGCCGTGAGGTCGGTCGTTATCATGGCTTCAGTGTGCAGCCAATTCGTCGTGCCGTGGAAAAGTGTGAGCGTGAGTACCCACACCAACCAGACAGATATTGGTGCGAAATGAAGAAAACATTGCCGATGTAACGGCCAGTATCGGATAAGACCCAGAAATGACGATTCTGTGCCGATCACCTGAATTGGGAATTTAATCCCACATCCGTATAAAATTGTGCTGTAGCAAGAACTGAAGCCGGACGACCATAGACAACGCCATAAGTTCGCTAATTGGGCGCTGGAAATGTTGGCACGAGATCCGCATTTTGGCCAAAAAACCATCTTCTCAAACAAGGCACATTTGTGGCTCAGCGGCTATGACAACAAGCAGAATTGCCATTATTCGAGCTAACACAATCCACAAGTGTTCGGCCAAGCAACAATGCATCCACAAAGATTGACTGTTTGTTGCGGTTTATGGCATGGCGGCATCATCGAACATTATTACTTTCGAAATGAGGAAGGACACACCGTTACCGTCAATGGTCTCTGTAGTCAGAGCTCGACAATATGGATATATCCGATCTGTGGCTCAAACAAGACGGCGGTACATGCCATACAAGCCACGCAACGCTCGACGTTGTAAAGGAGAAACTTGGCAACGGGGTCATCTCACTGCCGCGATCATGCGATTAGTTTCTCTGGGGCTACGTCAAGTCCTTAGTCTATGCTAACAAGCCAACCACTTTGGACGAACTCGAGGCCAACATGCGGCATGCTATTGCCGGAATAAGTTGCACATATGTCGCAAAGTCATCAAAAACTGGCTGGAAGTACTGCCAGCGAATCCGAAGTTTTAGAAAAATTCAGTTCTTCCCCGATATTGGGTTCGACACCTTAAGGTGATACGGAAACAAAATTACTTCATCAAAATTATTTGTAATGTTTTCATAATTGTGGCAATTGTGGCAGAATAGGGCCAAGAGACCTAGCAATTATTTTCAACTCCACAACGTTTCAACCAGGCATGGAAGGCCCTTCCTGCGACTTTAGGTTTAAACCACAGCCATGATGACGCTCCCACTACGGGGCCTAGCTCTTTCAAAACAGGCCCGGACCGAAATCTGGGGAGTCGTGACTCCCACGGTACCGAGTTTTGAGTCCCGGTGAAAACTACCGTTAGTCCTGCCACCTTGTAACTGGTCAAATCGTAGCAATCTTCGGGGGCGTCAATCTGAAAGCGTTGAGGACCGAGATGGCTGCCTTGTGGAACTCCAGGGGTGGCCAAAAATTGAGCCGACGAATTCTATAAAAACGGGTAAGAGGATATCCATTTTAACAGTATGGGCGCAAAGCCGTGGGCAGACAATTTGAAGAGTATTAATCGATGAGAGATTTTATCGAAGGTCTTGCTAAAATCAGTTGCAACTACATCGACTCCGTTGCCATTTTCTAGGGCAGAGAGTGCAAAGGATATGAATTCAAAGAGTTTTGCGATGGAAGCCACGTTGTCCAGGGGAAGTAAGCTTAGAGCTTCGAAGAGTTTGAGTATATGGGAGAGTTTACCGATGAGACGATAGTTGGTTGTTTCATTCGTTGATCCTTTTTTGTGGATGGAAGTTATGACGGAGGTTTTCTAAGCCTGAGGAAATTCTTCTTGTGAAAGGGATAGACGAAAGAGATTAGAAAGGACAAGCGAAAGAGAGGAGGAACATTTGTTAAGAAATATGCCAGGAAGGCCATCTGGGCTAGGTGTAAATTCGTCATTAAGTTGCTGTAACTTATATTCGATATAAGACGGGTCCAAGGTGTGAGAGAGAAGTGGGTCATTGGAGAAGTTCAGTAGGTAATTTAAATAGGATGAATCTGGTACAAAGGAGTCGTTAGTGAAGGATTTTTTAAAAAAAGGTGGCAAATACTATAGGTTGGCAATGGTGAGTGGATCGGTTGCAACGGAGTTTCTTTTGTAGTTATCAAACTGGAAAAAGGACTTAGGGTAATTTATGAGGTTGATTTGGACATTGTTAAGGTAGAGCTGGTAAAGTAAATTGTAAAGTTCTGTGAAATGAAGATAAGCACCAAGGGAGTTGGAATAGTCGCAAAAGGATATGGTGCGAAGGAAAACATCCCATAGCTTGTTTCTCTTATTTCGTAAGGAACGAAACTTCTGATTATACCTGGGAGGACTAGTAGAGGCGGGAAGTAAGGCGGGAAAACCGAACGTAAAGGGAAGCAGAATTAAGTAACTCCCTATAAAAAATTGATAAGTCATCATTTATAGTTAGGTTGTGAAAGGTAAAGGGGGATCTGCTGGGATAGTCATTGATCTTGTGAATGTTTGTTTTGTTCAAGTCATAAGATGAGAGAGTTGTTGGGGGAGTGAACTGGACAGAAGAGTTATGAAAGAGAAGAGGTAATTGAATCTGTTTTAAATATAAGGTCTAATTGCCTGCCCATGTAATTGGATATACCGCTGACTTGGCATAGACTTGAGTCTGTAAGGCGATTTAAGATGAGACATTCTTTAGCTGAATCGACATTTGAAGCGATGCAAAACGATTGATCATCTGATGGAGTCCACTGTATCTGAGGAAGATTAAAGTCGCCGAAAATAAGGATATCGTCAATAGAGTCTGACAGGTCAATTAACTGGTGGATCGAATTGATAGCAAATTGGTAGGATTCGATAGGCTGAGCTGGTAGGATGTAGCAACATATAAAGCAAAGGAGCTTGAAGGGGAGTGTTATTATTATTGCGACAAAGTTGACTTTAGAGGATGAAGAAATGGTCATGGGGTCAAGGCTATTGGAGACTCCTCGATAGGGGGAATCATCATTTTGGCGGGTAGGATCATCGTCGTGAAAAATATTAAGAGTAGGGGGGAATAATTCCTGGTTCTTTAAGTCGGTAATCAGATTGGTTTCAGTCAGGGCGTAAACATGAAAGAGAAGAGCATGCGATTGGCGTAGAGCAGCATTGGTTTTAGAGGGAAGACCGCTTATATTCTTGTAGTAAAAAGTAAGTGGAATGTTGTGTGCTGGTAATGTCTAATGTCAGGCGGGATGGTTTAAGTGCTGGCAAGGGAGGAAAGCTTTAGACGAAAAAATTGATCGTAATCGGCGCGGCTCCGCTGTTGGTGTGAGACTCACCTAGAGTGAACGTAGTGGCCAAATGCAGAAGGTCGTCCCCAACTTTCTGAGGTGACATGCTAAAAATCTCGTGGCACATGACAGAAAAGGTTCCTGAGACTGTTAGGGTGGGTACGGAGGCCTTCCTGCTGGATGGAAACCATGACGCTGGTTTTGGTCTTCCCTTCGTAATAGACCGAGTCCGATTTGCCATATATACAGGCAAGTAAGAGAAGAATGTTTTCGTATATCTTTCTTTCTCTAAGACTAGAGCGTGCATAACAACTTTCTGTAGAGCCATTGGTTTGCTGTATTAGTTTTACTGTGGGGTGGAAAAGCGTCACAAAGAATAGTGGCTATGGCGGAGGATGATGGAGAAAAATGGTTGGATATAGAGTTGGGACGAGGGATGAGATGTGGGGTTTAAGGTCGTAGTTAGGAAATGAGATGCTAGGTGGAATTGGTTACGTAGAAAGTTGAGCTTGGATAATATGGGTGGTTGGGGTTAAGTTGAAAGAGACGCATTGGCGCCGGGCTTGGGTGGAACGGGGGGAATTAGGGGATTAGAGAATTGGTGCACAAAAGGTTTGTGCCGGATGAGCGAGGTGGGCTGACTAAAATTTGGGAAGATGTTTGCTTTGAAGGTCAGGTTTAGAGCTGCACTTTTGTTAGCATGTTTCTTTGTTATTTTTTAAGATAGTAAGTGAGGCGTCTTTTTTAAGCTCATTGTTAAAACTGCACTTATTTTTAGAGCTGTGATTATGGTCGAGATGTGGGTTTTCGCGTTCTTCAGACCATTTGGTGATAGTTATCTGCACAGATTTAGTCGCCTTACCAGGGGAAGTCAGAAACAACCACGAATAATTGGATGGGATATTGATTTTGAAACCGCAGGGACTGTTGGAGTCAGTAGAGAAAACCATCTGGCACTCGCTAATGGTGATAGCATAATTTCGGTGAACGAAATTCCGCACCCAAGAAGCAACAGCGTGTTGATGATCACCTTCAATGTAGAATGCCGTATGGTTTCCCTTTTCCAGCTTTTGGAGTCTGCTTTTCCATTCGGACGGGTTCCATAAAGTTCCGAATTGTTTTATATTCTAACCGGTAGAGTGTGTGAAGTGCTTGTGTCTATTTCAACAACAAAGCTGCACTTAAGCCATTGCATAGCCCCTTCACTTCTTCTAACTTAGATCTAGAATCCGAGGCTTGGGACGCAATCGGAAGGCTAAATGCCTTAGTTTTCAAACCCGAGTTGAGACTGTTTGTATCTTCATTGACAATTGGGCTTTTTCTGAGCACAACTATAGGTGGCATAAATGACACGCATTACAGCAGAAATAACGAATGCTTGCCGCCGTGTCTAATAAGCCAGCAGCAGTCCTGCTATTCAATATCAGAAAAGCTTGTATATACACTCGCATCGGGTACTCAGCGCTGATGTGGTGGGTGCTGCTAAACTACCCACTTTATCACTGAAGCAACTACTTATCTCTGATCTGTGCCGACAAAAAAATTGTACCTGCTAGATTCGATAATCCATCCATCGGCTGTTTTAAACCCATCATCCAGCTTATCCAGTTGAAGATATACCGCATCCACGTATTGGATGGAATTTATACGGAAGTACTTGAGAAGAAGGGAATTTTTCACACTTCATATTGAACATTGACTGTTAAGATGACACCAGATGGCTACAAAAGTTCAGTGTAGAGCATGTAATAGGTTTTACGCATTTTCACCTGGAGAATTATTTTCAAAGCTGTGAGCCATGTGTTCTTATTTGTAAATACCCTTGTAACTAGTTTTCCTTTTGCTAATTGCGGTTCCACCCCCCTAAGCATAGGTTATGATGTCAAAATATTTTTTCACAACTCTCTGCCGATGTTCGGTTTGTTCGCAACATTTTGTCCATGAAACCACAAAATATGAAAATCTCCTCCAGCCTCTCACATAAATGTGCTAGCTAACAAGCTTATCTCGAAAAGTTTCATAGTTCTCTTTGTGGTTTTTGATTTCGAAAAGTTTCAGATTAAACCGAAAAGTTTTCAACATCTAAAAGTCAATTGATGGCATCCACATGTTAAGTGTTTTTTTGAATTAACTTTTGCATTCAACATTTGCAACATTTCCATTAAATGTATCATTAATTATTATTATATTTTTTAATTAGGAAAATCAAAATCCAACCTCTTGACAAAAATCATCTTTTACAGGGATATCGTGTGGAAGCACTTTTACGCGTTTGAAATTCCAGAACAGTATTCGTTAGTCCTGGAGTTGCATCAACCACCAGAAGCAATGTTGGAAATTGTATGATATCTGCATCCACAGAGAGAGATAGAGGGATTTTTTTTTTTTAATTTTTCCTTTTTTCTTAAATTATTTATGATATTCCATTTACATGAGCATTTGAGCTTTTGAATATTCAACGAGCAATTCATAATGAATGCCGTTTTGAAAAGCATAGAGCTACATTCATTAGGACACCAAAATGGAGCAATTTTTCAATGTTTTTTTTCCTTGTTCTCCTTTATTTGGATTTTAGATATTTACTTTAACAATTATTGTTATGATCTGCTAACACAGATCCAAGTGTTAAATTTGAAATATTTTTTAAACTTTAAAATAAATATTTAAGCAGAAAGTTTAGATGAGTTTATCCATCAAGTGCATTCATGGCAATGGGAATACGTATGGCGTTTGGTTAGAACTCGGAGTAGAAGTATCTGTTTGTTTTCATGTAGATGATTTTTAATGGCAACCAAGAACGACCCACAGGTTATTTGAATTTAAATGGTTCGCCTAAGAAATGGCTCGATCCGGATAAACTAAATTAACCGAAATTTACACTTAAATTTCATGGCTTTCTTATGATAATTTTCACACTAAATTTGTCCAAATGAAATGGCCTTTTACTCTCTTCTAAAAGCAAAAAACAAAACCAAAAAAAAATAAATCCAAAAAAAAGGTCATGCCAAGTAGCTTCGAAATGGTAGACACAGGCAAACCCACATGCTCTGCTCACACTACTCCAGATACGAATATGTGGTGTTCGTCCTCATCCGAGAACGGCAAAAAAAAAAAAAAAAACACCAACAACTAACATTCTTAATGGATTCTGGTAAACTTCTCGCTTTCGCTTTATCTTTGTTTTAACAACGCTTACGGTATTCGTTTGTATTTATTTTCACCCTTTTTCAGTTGAACTGTTTCATGGCCTTGGATCATGGCCAAGAATTTAAACTAAAATCTCTTTTTGGCTGGTGACGATGTGTTCGCCAAAATCTATAGTAAGTTAGCTCCCATTCCCATCCCCATTCGCAACAAATGACACTGGTAGTGGTGATGTGAAAAATAAAATAAAATTAGTTCATGCAATTAATCTTTAAGCCTCAAGACCTTTAAGTGGATATTCATATTTTTTTGTTGTTTTTATTAAAAAAAAAAAAAAATGTTTATAACAATAATAAAAATAAAATATACAGAGGCACCCATACAAGGACTTTGTAATTTTGATCCTCTCATGCTTAGATACTTGGAATCTTGACTATGCCAACAGAAGAAACTCTCAATGGCATACTCCAAGTCTGGGCCTTCCTTTGTTAAAATACCAAGCATACAGGGTAGGGTAAGATAATGTATCTCTAGGTAGGATTTTATACATTTAGAAAATATTTGAATATTCCCCCTCGGATAGGAATTTGCTCCACTGATGCTGTGTAGTGTTGAGCGTTTCCAAGTTAACTTAAAGTGATATTTTATTTTTAATGGAACTCTATAGAAATTAACGGAAAAATAGATATTTTCTCAAAGATACGGGTATTAAATATATTATGCTAATGGCGTGAAGACTTGGAAATAATTCTTTTTTAATTGCCTTTTCGATTTTTTCCAAGCGATTTCTTGATGAAATGGCACATGTCGTTAAGGTTACGGTCCACTTTGGAACCGACGGTGTTCGAAGTGTGAGATAGATACGGCAAATGTGTTTACTTAGTTGGAAATATTCGAGAAAACTCTGGCGGAATATTCCAAGGACACATTACCGAAATGGCTTAGTTACTGCATCGTTCTTTTACGAGCGATTTAAAAGGCCGAAGGGTTATCATATTAATTCGAACACAGTCTCCGCACTTAACTTGTGCAATCTTGTTTAATTGCTGCACTTATAAGACACGAAACGAACTAATGGTAGGAGTTAGACATTCCATCTTCTTATTTCTTCTTTGATTCTGTATTGGCAAAAGCAGTAACCGGACCCACTGAATGATATGATGAGATTGACCATTTGTTACAATGCTAATGCGCAGAAGACCTGGATTTCTGGATTTCAGAATTTCATTGGACTTGGCTGTCTCGAAACCAACATCTGTTACGAAAGGAAGATAACAAGTAATCGACGTTATTCATTCAAAAGATATGCTACAGAGGTGAGCCGTTGACAAATACTGTCGGAGACTTTCATGTTAGACTACAGGTACATCGAATTTCGAATTTAATGTGTACGCTCTTTCTGTCGAAGAGGGGGAATCCAAAAATTCCCACTTAGACATGCTTTAAGAATGAACTTGGAAAATCCATCGAACCTCCGCTTTAACTCAGAAAAAGGCAAAAGGTAGAGGAAACAGTTCAGAACAATGTTCTCGCTTTAAGCTGATGTGTCCTGTCAAGAAAAACCCTCGCGAATCTCTCGTTCCAATGACACAGAATTTACTGCGACAGTGAGAGCAAATTTTCAGTCACGACATAGAGCCTGGCGGAGCCCATGAAGACAATGGAGGGGATTCATGTTTCCACTGCTATACTGCATGTTGGTTAACTCTCTTATTAACCCTCTAGATTATGAAACTATACTGTATGCCGGATCATGCCGGATGATACGAATGTTTTTTTCGGAAACACAGGCAGCTGTAGAGGGCCTATGCGATGAATGATGGGGAAAGTGCTAACTGTCATATAACATCGATTGGGCCAGCAGAGCAACGATGAAGTTCATAGCGAAGTGCTTGCCTTACCTCCCAAACTGTTAAGGGCTTGATCGGCCAGTAGCATAATACCAATCCACGACATTATGGGGCTCATAACCAACTAATGGCTTCGAATAAAAATGGATTCACTGTTGATAAACCTAGGAAACATTTAATTTAGAACGACCTTCATATCTACACGTGGAATGTTCGAAACCTAAATAGGCCACGTGCAGCCGAACAATTAGCAGAGGCCATTAACTGCTATCACGCAGATATCACCGCTATCCAGGAAGTGTTATAGGATGGGCCGGACTTATGGAGGATGCAAAACTGTGATATATACTCATACTATGATGTTTTGTAATAGGTTCGCTAATGTAAGGCTAATACTCGTACGCTCCATTGCGCTTACGGAGAAAAGGTATCGCAACTAAAGAATGATTCTACGGGCTCCTCGACAAGACACATGAGCAATGTCCGAAGTACGATAGGATACGAAAGGAGGACAATTGGTAAGCAAGCCTATACGACACCACATCTGGCAACGGACTTAGGTGGACTTAGACACGATTTCCTCATCCCAATATACACAAGAGTATACGTCAGTCTCCGGCATGCCTTCCGTAGGACATCCGAACCCTACGGCCAGTCAATACTGACTTGGATCACCACATTGTTGCAGCCGAGGTGCGAATACGGACTTCCCAAACTACTGTGAGAAGATATAACGTAGAAAAACTGCAATCACAAGAGACCGCCTGGATCTTCGACACCTCTTACGCTGTCAACGTCAAGTACTGAAGACCACTGCTAATACAGAGACGTCGCAGCGGTTGTGCTAGGTTTCATTCGATCAACACCACGAAATCCCCAACTTGATAAACAGTGCCGACAAGCACATGCAGCTGCTCGTAAACCCCAAGCGTAGAAAGCGACTCCGCAACGAAGTACGAAAGCCGCTCGTGAGCTCAACGGTTTTTTCTTCAAAACCAAAAAGAGGGGTTGTACTCCAGGAATAACATACGGAAGTTTTACCGAAAAACGTGTCAAGGCAGAAGCCTGTAGAGATGAAGAAGGAAAACTTTTAGTAGTCACAGTCGCTGCTGAGAATCTGGAAAAACTTTTTTCTGCAGACTGCATAAGGCGAAAAAGCCCAACATTCCGTCGTCAGCAGAATAGGCCTTGAGGAGGATACATAACCAAAACTTACGACCAGGTGGACCAACATTTTTATTTTTTTTTTTTATATAATTTCCGCGCTCTCAAGGGATTTCGGTTCCCTAAAATGCTTGCACACCGCGCGGACGAAGGAAAATCAGGGAGGAAAGAAAGAGAGGTACCGATGGACGTTGGTTTTAAATGTTGGAAGGTTATAATGACTAGGAAATAAAGAGCTCGGCAGGGCTTCCATAAGCGAGTTGTACGACGTACTCTTGAGGGTATACTGATGAACATTCATAGCGAAACGGGTGTTATGGTTCAAAGTTTGAAGGGGCAGAATGCTTCTGGTGATTTCTATAGATCACTGGTGGCGGAAATACCGATGAAACAGAGTGAGACACTGTACATGACGTCGGTGTTCGAGGGTGTCCATTGTCTGAGGGATATTAGTATCACCTATGGTTTTGAATACTACCTAGCACGTGTTGAACTGTTTTGGATGAAACCGACAAGATACGGGGATTGTACTCCAATTCCGGGCTGATAAATGACTTATATGTACGAGTATATTGAGGCCAGATCAGAGGAGGTCAAGTATTTCTTGCATTGCTTAAGTCAGGGAACGAAAGCAGAGATATTTCTCAGGGATGTTGGTTGTATTGTGCTAGCACTGATATCGCTGCATCACGGAAAGTTTATTCTCATCAGGAGTTCTGGGGTATCCGCAGAGGATTCTGTCCATCCTCCATCTGACCTTCTTAGAAAGTAATCTTTGGAATGTTCCTTGGACAGAACTTCTACCATGAGCATCGAACTTGTAGAGTTTTAGAGGCTGAGCAGGGTCAATGAATCTCGAGAAATTCTCCAGACGAGTCCTGAAACTAAACTAGTCAAAGATCTTTAGATCTTTTCATCAAAGCTATAGATGGATAAGGAGAGATTTGGCCGTGTCTAAGGAGCATATCCCCAGCAGACTCCGAACTCACACCTGAATTCCAGCTGAACCCTCCTCCTCAGAAAGCATTCTGGAAATCATCAGGCACAGCAACCCAACGCTTCCGACTCATGACTGGAAAGTCGAGAAACTGGAAGAACTAAGGGGCTCGTATAGACGCGCGTTGATCGTGATGAATAAGGAATCCCTTAACCCTCTGGCGCAGACTAAAGGGATGATTCGGTTCAGTTTCGAGTCAATTCACGTCGGGGTCTATATCTATCCGAGGCAACAATTAAGCCGTCGGTCTACTCTTCTGACATCCTGTCGGAAATGGAAACCGATGATGAACCGAAAAAGAGATCCTTTACGATCAGAGGAAGAAGATGAGCTCTTGGGCACATCTTCAGAATCGGAGGATTTGAACAGCACGGTGGTGGTGTCTACTCTGGTAAATCATAGCAATGACATGGTTTCTCCAGATTAATTTCCATCACTCAAAAAAGACGTCAGCCGCACTTTTTCTGCGTATTTCCAAAAGCGCAGAAGACATTATCCAAATCTAGAAATCATGGATCGTAGAAGGCGTGGTTCGTGGATTTGGGACACCTGTATACGCTCTGCTCTATACAAGAAACAAAGGTAAGATTAGAACTTGTATATTAGTGAAACGTGGCGTTAATGCATTTTTACTTCCTAATCTCAGCGACCCCGATTTACCCGTTGCCAGACTAAAGACTGCCAAAGGCTCCTACTGGCTGACATCGGTATATCTTGACCACGAGAAACATCTCAGCGCCACCATAGGTGTCATCACTGGACATAGCCTCATAGGCAGGCATGCAAGAATGTTTGGGGCTTTTACAAACGATTTCTGTAGAAGCTGCATGGACGAGGAGGAAGAGGAGACAATTCTCCACCTACTCTGTACATATCCAGCTCTCTTCCAGAGAAGAAAACTTCACTCAGGAGCTTTCTTCTAGAATGACCTAAACGATCTAAAGAATATAGACGAACACAGTTTCCTATGTTTCATCGTAAGCTCAAACTGGTTCCATTAGTAAGAGGATCAGAGATCCACGTGGCATCAAAATGGGCCTAAGTGGGTTGGTGTTTCCAACAGCCATTCTTAGCTACCTACCTTGGACAGAATTTTGCTGAGCCTGGTGGAGTCCTTGAGAGTTTCTATTGGATGGTCAGAGTCCCTCCAGGCCTGCCTCTTGGATATCTTTATGGCTTTCTTATACCGGCTTAAACAGTCCTTGTAAGGCTGCCAGAAGTTGTGTTCGTAGCAGATATTGAAAATCGTTCTAGTTATTCGCTTGCGATGAGAGAGATATTCATTCCAGCATTGTGGAAGTGGTTTTTTACTACGAGACATAGTACTTATGCAACGTCCACTGCCTTCTCGAAAGTTTTTACATTTGCCTCCAGTTCTTAGATTGCTTCGGTGTTTTTGTCAGGTATATTTTCGAGTTTTGTCTTAAAGACTTGCCCAAAGTTGCTCCAGGGTTTCGTGGTCTCGGCCTAGGGGTTCAACTCGTAGAGGATCCATCTGTGGACTGAAAATGATTCCAGATTGGAAACTCTCCAATGTTCGACCCTAAAGTTGTCATTGTTTGTTTTGAGTGTAATATCTAGCACCTCTTCCCACCCCGTTAGAAAGACATTATTACAGGCATAGTCACACCTAAAACACATCATGTAAACATGTCTGGGTCATGATTCGGCCGACATTCACAGGATAGGACGATTAAGAGGAAAAATCAATAAATTGGACACAACTACTCAAAGCTAATCTAAAGAAAACTCCACCATACTCCAACCAGCTAGATGCCGGAAACTTCTGCTCAACTGATTAATTCAATTGTTGGAAGTCTCACTATCCCCCAGTCCCGCGATAAGCTACAATATAAAGAATAACTACCATTTATTAGAGATAATAACTGTTCACTATCCCAGCCGTTTAACCTACAAATCCATCACCAACCAGCCCTTCAATTAATTATCAAATAAATTTCCCTGATGTAATCAATTTTTGATCTAGTTTACCAAACGATTGATATGCCCCCCGCCCACCCTCACCAAAAAGGACCATCCAAAAATATCAATAGAACGTTTATTGATGAAACATCCATTTTCCCTTTCACAAGGATAAACGACCACCTACAAATCTATATATGAAAATGGAAAGTGTGGTTGGCCGCAAAAATTTGTAACTCAGCAAAATGGACAAGGAAGCCGAGGGTAAAAAAAAAAAAAAAAAAAAAAACATGGAGAAGAGAATTTTGAGAATTTTCCGATTACAAAAGGAAGTCAAGATCCCTGGTAATTGAAAATTTATTCCACAAAAAAATTCCTCCTTTCGTGATTTGTCGTTGGAACCCGCCATACATATGGTTTGCCAAACAAAATAAAAAAAAAGGATAATGGCCACTGGTACAAGTTGGTGATAGAGTCGGCTTAGGTAGGAGTAGCGTTCTTCCTCAAATTACTCTAAAAAAAAAAGGATTTCAGTGAAAATCTACATAAAAACTCACTACAATGGCTAACGATAATTTAATTCAACTCATAACACACATTAAAGGAGCTCTCTTTAAGTTCACAATGTTTCAACCTCGAACTTGTTTTATCTCCATCCGGGCACAGTATGTGTGGAATGCCAGGACCCCTTCGATTTTAGTCAACTATTGTATTTTGTTTTTTTTTTTTTTTACAATTTTAAGTACATGTTGGGGTTGTATCATTTTTACAATTAAGACCAAAACTAAGGGGAATTTTCGGTGCTTTAAATTCTAGAGATTTCTTTCCGGCCAGACTCTGCGCTGGTGCTTGAATATTTTGGGAAAGCCTTTTCACGGAAAAATAAAGCATATTAGAGCAACCACAAATAAATCTTCATAAATCTTTGGTGGAAAACATTTTCGGGGAGATACATAACGCACGAGTATACAATCCGTATACAGAAACACGTGTATATTTGTGCGTTGGATACATGAGCGTTAAAAGCAAGCTTGATAGCTTGATACGTCGTATTTGGAATTTTGTTTACCCCACACGCATTAGTGTTAGGCTTACTGTTTTATATAAAAGCTGAGCAGCATGTCGAAGCTATAAGAGAGCAGCACAAAGACCGTTGTATACAACCGCACACCCCTAAAAATGTACAAAGTTAGAAATCAAGGCTGCTTTTTTTTTTTTTTTTTTTTTTTGTTTTGGAGGAGGAGGGCGTTCTAGTGCGAGTGTTAAATGGAATTCACTCACGTAAAGCATGACACTTCAATTTAAGAATTTTATGCTTTGCTTGCTGAAAATTAAGGGACACTTTTTTTTCCTTGTGTCCTTCTCACTTTATTTTTATTTTTTTTCCTTCGTTTTAGTGGAATTTTTAGGAATTATTTGATAAAGAAATAGGGAAACGGGAAAGTCTTTTCATTTGGGGGGTTTCACTCGAACTGACACGGCTAATGCGAGCGAGAGTGGACAGCTTTTGGGGTTTTCATTATTTGAAATTTCCAACATCCGATAATTTATGAAACGTATAGCATTTGAGTAAAGAGGGGATGTGAACAATGTTGAAGAAAATAAATTCTTGTCAAAAAATTCAAAAGAATTGAGTGAATAAATCAAATCAGCTTTATGTAGGTTGAAAGGAGTTTTATGTACTACAACTGGGCCTTAAAACTCTCACCTCTGGCCAACTGAGTATCATCTTCGGCCATTTGTGGGTGGCCTGTTACCCTGGTGTTGATGGACATCCACTTCCCTGGCTGTAGTGATAAGAACACATAGAATTTTATTTTTAACAGGGAACAACGTATTCCCAGGATTTCCATCATTACGGATGAGAGAATCTCTTGAGTCATGGATAGCTTCTCTCCCTATAAATCTTCAGGTTTTAATGGTATTTTGCCCATCATATTGAAAAACTCGTTATATACAGTACAACAGTCCCACATGGTTAGCAATTATCTTCGAAAGCTGTCTATCATTAACCTATGTACCACATTCCTGGAGGCGAGTTCAAGTGCTTTTTCATCCAAAAATAAGTAGGCGAGAGCATGGGTACACGTGGGACTTCACTCCTTACTCGTACTTAAGACACTAGAAAGCATTATATTGTAGAAGCCCTCATCTGCAACACTCCAGAGATCTCCCCTCTATCCAAACCTCAACACGTCTACCTTAAAGGTTAATCCACGGAGATGGCTTTACACGAATTAGTGCGGACAGTTGAGGAAATTTTACGCCACGGAGAATACCCCATAGGAGGTGCTTTCAATAAAGTACTCACCGAGGATATTTTGAAATTCCTTACCGAGCTCAGTGCAGATGATTCTAATAGCCAATGGATTATATCTATGCTAAAAAATAGAATTATTCATGCAACACTTGGGAATAGTAGAATTCAAGGATCGTAAATAGGGGAAGGAGTAATCCCGCTCTCTTATGGCTTATAGTCATGAAAAAGTGATTAGTAAGTATAGACAAGGTGGACGTGTACGTGAGTATGTGGCAACCCCAGTACCAGGAAACTTCCTTTTTGTGATAAGCCAACTCATGGAAAGGAAGCTCGGAAGTATTCACCACTAGAATGCATCTAGCTAAAACTGAAGCCAAAACACAAGGCTTTCCATTAGAACAAAGCCAAAAACCTTAACGTAATCCTTCACTCAAAGCTTAGCTGCAAATTAAATTTAACTGAAAAGCGGGATAAGAAAGCATGCATAGTGTTACGCATTTAGCGAACGCCCCCTGAGACGAGAATGACATTTAGACATAAAATGACGTCTGTCACTTTCAATAAAGAAGTTTCGACCAACTAAACAAGTCCACCCTCGTGTTGTTTTATTTTTCTTTAAAATCCGCAAATTGTTCCGCCATCGTTTGATAAAACCCCAAAATTTCAGCGATTTCGCAACATTGCTGTCAGAAGTGGGATTTTCATTTCGATATGACGGAGCAATTATCAGAAAAATTTGAAAAAATCCTAACAAAACTTAACCTTTTGTGCACTAATTTCGAGCAGCAGAGGACTACTATAGTCCAACTAAAGGCAACAGCCTTTGCAAACAAAGTTTTCTATCCCCGAAACTGGTACTCCAAAAGACCAAACCCAAATTCAGAAGGAGAATCACCGCGATGTTGCAAGCAAAGAAGTCACACTAATTTATCTCCAAATGTGTGTAATCTATTTCCACCACCATTTGATAGCAGCACTATACGCTGGAGGGATTACCAACTACAATTCGACATCATCGCCGAAGCCAACGAGTGGACGTCGCTCGAAAAAGCTCGAACGCTAGCAACTTTACTTCGAGGAGAAAGCGTAGCTGTTCTGTCAAACTTGGATGCTAACGATCGTACTAATTACGACAAGCTGGCTTCTGCCGTAAGCCTTAGGTTTGTAATTCAAGAGAAACACGTGCCTCATGCAACTTTTCATTCTAGGCGGCAGCGGGCACAGGGCGACCTTGGTGCATTTGCAAGTGATATACACCGACTAACAAGAATGGTGTTTAGTGATTGCCCATCGAGGGCACAAGAGCGCATTGCCATAATGCAGTTTCTTGACGGAATTAACGATCGCAGCATTCAGGAAAATGTACGACTTTCGGATCCACAAACGTTTGCCGAAGCAGTATCAAGAGCCATCACAGTAGAATCTGCTCGTTTTTCAACTCAGACAATCTGCCAGACTCGGTCAATTGAAATTACTAACGAGCACATACAGTCTGCTGCACAAAATCGAAGGCAACCCACCAGAAGAAATCGAGGTAACGATCAGACGGCAACCGTGTCGGGAAACGACCTACAGTCAGCGACCAGGGGTCAATGCTGACTACATCTATTCGGCCCCCAATTTTCAACATCTACTCGGAGAAATTGCACAGTGGCTTCACGGTTCCCATGTTCATCGGCAACTTTGGTGAGTCGATCAATTACCACGTTATGTGGTAATTCACTTCAAACTTCTCATTATTGGCGTACGCCAGGCGTATTTGGCCAGGGAAACATCTTTGGTGAAGCCTGAACGAGTAGCGTGTTTGCGAGCTGTTGATGAATTTATTATCCCACCCCAAACAGAAGCAGTGGTTTCGACATCTTTACCCACCATAAACATTCCAGAAGGATTGCTTGTTGGTAAATCCTTCAGTAGAAACTGCGATGGAGTTGTTTTCGTTAGAGTTGCCAGTTTAGCAGATTATTCGGTGGTTTTACCTGGTGACACACCAGTGGCGCTTTTTGAAGCAGCTGAATGTTTAAACAATGTCTCACCAAACCAAACAACACTCCCGGACTGCTTATCCGATCTGCTGGTACGCTCAATCGAACTTCTCGAGCCAACGCAACGGTTAGCCCTTAAGGATATGCTGTGGGAATTTAAAAACATCTTTTCCACGGGCCCTGATGATTTAGGGAGAACTTGTGGGTTCCGCTAAACCAATCAAGCAAAACCCTCGTCGACTGCCTTTGGAAAGCATGAGGAATCTCGAAAAATATTTGACGACATGCTACAGCGAGGGATAATCGAGCCCATTTCCAGCCCATGGGCATGACCCATTGTGATGGTGAAAAAGAAGGATGGGTCAACGAGATTTTGTGTTGATTATCGCCACTTGAACTCCGTTACGATCAAGGATTTATTCCCTTTGCCCAGGTTCAGTACGCTCGACTGTTCATCCTGAAGATCGGGAAAAGACAGCGTTCGTAACGACAGATAGTCTGTGGCAGTTTAGAATGATGAGCTTTGGTTTGACAAACGCTCCTGCCTTTTTTAAGCGCCTGATGTCGATTGTTTTAAGAGAATCACCCATGGGAGTTTGCCTTACTTATTTGGATGACATCATTTTGCATGGCAAGACTTTCGAACAGATGTCAATTAATTTGCGTTCTGTTTTCAGCCGTCTGACAGACTCCGGTCTAAAGCTGAACTCGGCGAAATGCAATTTGTTTTGCAAAGAAGTCAGATTTTTAGGATTCGTGGTAAGCAGTGTGGGCGTTTCGCCGGGCTCAGCGAAAATCAATATGGTAAGCAGCTGGCCAACCCCAGAAAATTTGACAAACTTACTTAGCTTCGTGCGTCTGTGCACTTATTACCGCCAATTTGTGCCCCAGTTTGCTTCATTGGCTCGACCTCTTCATCAACTTACAGAGAAAAATGTGATCTTCAAGTGGACAGATCAATGCCAGAAAACGTTTAAAGAACTTAAGGATGCCTTAACATCTTTAACTGGTTTGGGTCATTTTGATGGACAAGGGGAACTTGTGCTCGATACCGATGCGTGCGAATATTGTTTAGAAGCGTTACCCTTCCAACTACAAGACGGTACTGAAAGAATTATCGCATAAGTCAGAACGCAATTACTGCACTACCCGCAAAGAACTGCTGGCGTTGGTTAAAGCCATAGAGCACTTCCATGTTTATTTATACGGGCGACAATTTTTGGTTCGAACAGATCATGCTGTTTTAAACTGGCTACTCTCTTTCAACTCGCTCGGTGGATGGAGCGCCTACAACAAAATAGATTTCGAATTCAACACCGAGCAAGGCAAAAACATCTTAATGCCGATGCTCTTTCACGACGACCTTGCACGGATAATCCTTGCAATCACTGCGAAGTTAAGGAAAAGCGACTTAAGGTTAACGATTCTGTTCCAGTTTACGCCATTCGAACGGTCGTTACTGATTTTGGTTCGGAGAAGCTTCAGCGTGCACAAGACGAAGATCCTGTCCTTACTCAGGTCATCGAATGGGTAAAAGCAGAACGCCGTCCAATATGGAATGCTATTTCGGGTGAAAGCAGTGTCCTTAAAATTTACTGGGCACAGTTCGCAAGCTTGAAACTACGAGTAGTTAGCAACATTTTATCAAAGAGATGGGTACCGACAAACTCAGAGCGGTTGCTTCCAATAATACCCCGTTCGTTGATTAAAGAGGTCATAATGTTGTATCACGATACTATGTCCGTAGGGCACTTCGGTTCTAACAAAACTTTTGAGAAATTAAGATGTAGATTTTACTGGGCTGGAGCCAGAAAAGATGTTGAACCTTATTGTATCGCATTCGATGTATGTGCATCTAAGCGTGGGCCACAGAAGAAAACACAAGGAGAACTGCAGATTTATTTGTCCGGTGAACCATTTCAACCAGTAGCCATCGACATGCTCGGACCTTTACCGCCGACAACTCGAGCAAATAAATATGTGTTGGTAATGATGGATTACTTCTCTAAGTGGCTTGAAGTTTTTCCTCTTGCAGACCAAACTACGGATTCTATAGCTAAAACTCTGGTCTATGAGGTCTTTTGCCGCTTTAGTGTGCCTAACGAACTGCATTCTGATCAAGGGCGTAATTTTGAGTCTGAGGTTTTCCAAAATGTAATGGAAATCATGGGCATACGAAAAACTCGAACAACGCCGCTTCACCCTCAATCTGACGGACTAGTAAAGAGAATGAGTACTACAATAATTCACTACCTCTCTAAATTTGTAAACGACAGGCAGAATGAATGGTATGATCTTCTTCCACTTTTCGCAATGGCTTATCGATCATCGACTCAGGAGTCCAGTAAACAAACACCTTTTTCAATGATGTTGAGGCTGCCACAAGACTTGCTCTTCGAAACACAATCAAATTTACACTCCAAAACATATCGGGGATTTGCCCAGCAGCTGCAGGACCAGATTCGAGAAATCCATGATCAAGCACGGACGGAGTTAAGGCAATCGGCACAAAAAATTAAGACCAGGTACGACTTAAAAGCTCATTTTCCCACATTCCAGGTTGGAGACTTTGTGTGGTTCCACAAACCCCGCAGAAGAGTTCGAGTCAGCCCGAAACTTCAATCAGATTGGGATGGAGCGTATCGCGCCATAGAAGTTATAAACGACGTGACCATAAAAATTCAAAAGACTCCCCGAACCAGATATAGGATAGTTCACATAAATCGTGTAGCCAGCTACCGAGTCACTAATTTTGGTTTCTGGCCCTCTGAGAGAAAGATGTCAAGCGAAGAGGGTTCGGTTCAAGAAGGGGGGAGTGTTACGCATTTAGCGAACGCCCTTTGATGTTACACATTAACGAACGCCCCCTGAAAAGAGAATGACATTTAGACATAAAATGACGTCTGTCACTTTCAATAGTTCACCCTCAAGTTGTTTTATTTTTCTTTAAAATCCTCAAATTGTTCCGCCATCATTTGACAAAACCCCAAAAATTCAGTGATTTCGCAACAACAGCCTGTAATAAAACCTTCTGTTCAATCAAGAATGACCCTATGGACGTACACATCTGCAATACGTCCCGTTCTTACCTATGATGTCATCGCTTGGTAGCCAGATCTTAGCAAGGAACATAACATCGATAGGCTTGCAAAGGGCAGCTTTTCACCTCAGGACATGTCCATCTGATGCCTTAATTCCTATCTTGCGCTTACTGCCGACTAATTTGAAAAAAACCAATTGCTGGACCAGTCAACTTGATGGACTTGATGGCGCCTTCTCTAAACTTCAATTGGAAAAACTCAGAAGGAATCCCAATTTGACTGGAATGGAAAAAATAGTCTTATAGGCAACAGTCTGTACCGATGGCTCAAACATGAACTGCGATTTCAGTTCAGGCATATTCTCGGAGAAATTGCGAGTGTCTATGTCTTTTCATCGACCAGACTATCCCAACGTCCTCCAGGCAGTGCTTTTTCTCTTACATTTTATTGAAAACCTTGTTAGCACAGACCCATAACACCACTTTCTTCTCCGATACCTAGAGCTATAATTAAAGCAACTACATCCTCAAAACTAGTCAGACAATGTCAATCTTTTCTCAATCTCCTTGGTTGTCAATCAAGCGATACCGTCGTCTGGGTTACAGAATACAGTGACACTGAAAGTACTCTTAATGAAATGGCAGATGAACTGGCCAGGCATGAGTCGGCCCTTGACGCCTCGATAACAGAAACAGGCAACAGTCTGGAGTAGTCGAAGGCAACATTCTTCGACTTCCTCATGCTAGTCAACCAAAGCTGGCATAGATCAATAAACTGCGCCGTATCAAGAAACAGGAATTAGTTGCATAATCTACACGTCACCACGTCTGGCAACGGACTTTGGCTTATTGACTATGCGGGTGGACGAAATATCACTCGGTTTCTTCATCTCAATATACCCGGTCTCCGGATCATGAAACGCTAAATCAAATTGATCATATTACGTGTCTCCAGTAGACATCTAAGCCTTCCGGGCAGCCAACATTGATATCAACTCGAATCAATACCCTGTTGCAGTCACGGTACGAATGCAGATTTCCCAAGAGCCGCAACAAAAAAAGAGCTACTGTGAGGAGATATAACGTGGAAAAGCTGCAATCGCAAGAGACTGGCAGAATCTCTCTCCTAAGAGGCCAATGTCAAGAACCGAAGACCAGAACCAAGAATATTGACTTCTCCAGAAGAAAAGCACATAGCACGAGAAGTGCGTGATCGAAGATATTGACAGTTAGTACTCGAGGCACAAAGTATAGAAGTCTTACCAACAGGTAAAAAGAACGTGTCAAGGCAAGAAGACCCATACAAAAGCCTGTAGGGATGAAAAAGGAAGCCTTGTAGTGGAGTCACAGTCGGTGCTGAAAACATGGATAAACATTTTCTGCAGATGGAATATACCATTCGACTTAGACGATGATAACCAAAACTTCCATCCACCTGACCTAAACGAAGTAAGGACAGCAATATCTTAGCTAAGATCCAACAAATCAGCTCACAATGATTTCGATGGAATCTCAGCATCGTTTCCTCCATAATTCCATCCATAAAAAGGAAACCCCCTCAGCTGCACCTGCTATAGAGGCGTAAGTCTTCTCAACATCGCATACAAGGTCTTATCAATTGACCAAATCTTTACACTTCAGCAGATCCTGGAAAAAACTAAAGAAGTCCATACCGACACCGACCATCTTTTCATCGATTTTATGGCCCCATATAACAGCATTTATAGAGGCGAGCTATGCAGGATTATACATATAGAGCTATCGCATCCCTGCCAAACTCGTCCGTTTGTGCAGTATGACTGTTGAGAACGAACGCTGCTCCTTCAAGGTCGGTAACGACTTAAACGAGATCTGTGGCGACCAAAAAGATTTTAGAAAATATGAAGCGTTGTGCGGAACTCCCAAGCGAACACTGGAGGTACAATCCTTCAAAAGTCTGTGCAACTATTAGCGTACTCCGAGGATATCGACATACTTGGGAGAACTCAGCGGCTTGTCACCGGTGCATTCGCTAGTATTGAAACGGAAACGGCCAAAATGGGTTTAGCTGTAAATGAGGGCAAAACCAAGTATTTGCACACAACATCGACGAATTGGAAAAAACCGCCCAGCCGAAAGTTAAAATTTCAAGGCAGTAAGGGACTTTGCCTACATTGGTTCTGCTACAAATTCCCGCATTTTAAGGGTACGCAATGGAGGTTGCCCTGAAGTCGATCAGTTCTTGGACAAAAAGCTGTGATCTCAATGTCAACCCTTCCAAAACGGAACTGGTTCTTTTTATCAGAAAGTACAAGACACTGCAATTCAAGCTCCCAAAACTCAACGGATTGGAATTGTCCCTTTCGTATAGCGCGAAGTATCTGGGCGTGATTCTGGACAAGAAACTGAATTGGGATCTTAACGTAGCAGGAGGAACCAAAAATCTGCAAAAGAACAGTAAGAAAAATTTGGGGCTTAAAACCTGCTAAAGTACACTGGTGGTGGTAAGACCCATACTTACAAGCGACACACTAGCATGGTGGAAGGCAACAAACAAGGAAACGATTTACGGAAAATTAGCTGCGGTTCAAAGAACGACTTCCAAAGCCATTACAGTTGCGCTCCGTAAGACCCCTATGGCAGTATTCGACACCTTTTGGCACCTAACGCCGCTTGATTTACAGATCCAAAAACTTGCTGGGAACAGTGCGATACGACTCACTAATTTAGGTCACTTCAAGAGCAATAGCTGCGGCCATGGCACAGAGTTACTGCCTGGCAATACAATCTTAACGGATGAAATTCCTTCCTTGATCCACTTCGACTTTGAAAACAATGCAATAACCAGGTCAAAAGAAATTGAAATTTTCACAGAGGAAAGAACAGGTATCTCTTCAGAGGACCCAGAACTTAGAGTCTCTATAAGACTACCGGACGCAAGCAGTGTCTTCTAATCAGAGGTTCTGGCTGTCCTCAGGGCCGCTGAGATAATGGAGATTAGACCGGTATCCAAAAGAGATATCGCTATCTCCATCGATAGCCAGGCCGCACTCAAGGTAATGAAATCAACCAACGTCAACTCTGATACACTCAGGGGCTGTTGCACAGTACTCAAGGCACTATGCAGTCAGAACCGGATAAGGCTATGCTGGGTGCCAGGGCACTGCGGTATTAAAGGAAATGAACAAGCACACGAGCTTGCAAGAAAAGGAGGGCTACTTGGCAATAGTGAGGTTGCGAACATCAAACCACCTCTTTGCATAGAGCGGGGACTATCGAGGAAAAGATCACAAAAAAAAAAATCACAACCTAAGATAGTCAAGTCTTGAAGGACACAGGGTATCCAAGGCGCTTTGGCCACTCTTTGACGGCAAAATATCTAGGAAGTTAGTAATATTAAACATGGATAAGCTTAGGACAGTAATAGGAATCTTGACGGGATACTGTCTCCTGCGGCAACTCGCAAAGAGATTCAAATTGCCAGATATGGATATTTGCAGATTCTGCGGTGATCTGCAAGCTATTGACGGTCTAACACACATATTGTGTGAATACGAGGTAATATGCGTAGTCAAAGAAAATTTTTAGGGAAATACTTTTTCGAAAACCTAGAGGAAATTGACGGCACGAACTTTAAAGGCCTTCTTGGCTTTTGCAGGGAAATTGAGTGTTTCACCAGGGAGATTGTTAGGTTTTTGCCATTTGAAGACAAATTCAGCTGATTCCACAGGGATCGTGATGGGCCCGTTTTAGTGCCTGGTATCTGTGTGATGGCATATCCATCACACCCCTGTTTATCCTAACCTAATCTAAGGATACGCAATCCCTTGAGAGCGCGCCAACTATAAAAGGGGGATAAAAAAAAACAACGCAACGCCTCAGCAGAAATAAAACGAAAAATCACTCTCCCTAATCTGGGTTTCTTCGGACTAAGAAGGTAATCAATTAGTAAGGCCACATCCCGAAAAACTTAGGAGACTCTGTATAAGACCTTGGCGAAGATATCTTCAGTCGTTTCGAGAGAAAAATCCTTTGAAAAATATTTAGTTGACGGGCTTTGGAGGAGAAGATTCAACGACGAACTATACGAACTACATACATACGTCTTAAATGTCTAGGACATGTAGAGCGAATGGACCCCAATACTCTGGCCCGATTCAAGCTCAGATGAGCAACATAGTACAAGGAGACATCAACTTAGGTTGCGCGCAGAAGGAGAGTTAAACCGACTTGGAGTGTGCAGTTAGCTAAAGGTTGAGCTAACTGGAAAGGCTTGTTAGTTGAGGCCTAGGTTTATCCCGAACTGTAGTGCAATCCAAGTAAGTAAGTGAGTAATAATAACAGGAATACTAAGCAAATTAGGACAAGGTCTTACTAGGATTATATCCATAACCACCTGCCAGCGACCTTTGAGGATCATGCAGCCAAGTTTGGCTACAAAAATGCTAGTGATAAGGAATATCTTACCCACTTTCTTTGTTAGTGGCCGGATCTGTCCGGACCTCTGCTGGATATTTCTAACATGTCATTCGAAAAACAAACACCACTTCTACCTATACAAGGTGGCGCAAAAGTTATCATCCTATGGGAAGATGCTATAATTTTTGCAAATGACGACTTTTAGCCTCTCTCCTACATAGAAGAGTATGGGACAACAGGAGATGTTGCCAGGTCTGGCCTGCCCCGGAGCAGCCGTTCTGCTGAGAATATCACAGATGTGGTTGAAGATGTCGCAGAGGACCGCAGAGTATCGGCCATACTGTTCACGCTGGAGGCGTCATTGGCCCTTATTTTTTCGAAAACACCGTGGGCCAAACGACTGATGTGGACGGCGAGTGCTACAGAACCATGTTCAACGATTTTCTCCTTCCATATTTGGATGAATTTTGACTGAAGAATATGTGGTTCCAACAGAATGCAAGAGCCACAAACGAAATTCTGAGTGGTGCATTTCCGGGTCGCTTAATCTCTCGATTTGGGAATTTGCCCTTCCCAGCAAAATCGCCTGACTTAACCATTCCGAACTCCTTTTTGTGGAGTTTGTTGAAGTCACGAGTCTAAGTGAACAAGCCTCAGACTCTTGAAGTCCTCAAAGAGTATATCCGTCAATAATGCGAGGACCTATCGCCGGAAGTTCTGGTAAGAGTGATGAAAAATGTCACAAATCAGGCCCGAATGGTCATCAATTCTGGCGGCGGCTACTTAGCCTATAGCATTTCCTCGGCTTAATGGAAAAAAAAACTCAAAACATTAAGTAAACACAATCCAAAAGCAGAACCAAAGTATTTCATTCATAAAAAAAATTACAGCCAAAGAACATCGGGTGACAACTTTTCCGTCACCTTGTATGAGTATATGTATATGCATATATCCAGTCCACTACTTCTGAAGGAATCTCGGCTATTTTTAATTGTCCGTCTGAACTCATCCAACACTGATAGCTACCTTCTGCTTATGAAGATACACATGTCCAAACCTCCCATGAAATTCGATGCAGGGTTCATAGTGTCATCTCTATAACTTTCCTCCCTGTACGCTGTTTGTCATCTTTTCTGCCGTTCGAATCTCCTCATTAAAATTAATTTGGCTTTCCTTTGCCTCTGACTCCTTGTAAAGCTTTTCCAAATATTAGGAAAATCTATAGAAATATTTTACAATAACTGCACTCTACTGGAAAACGAACTCCTCTGACATTGCAAATTCTAAAGAAGTCAGGCGGTGAGTCTCCTGCGTTCCTAAAAGAAAAAGCATTGCTTTCATCTTTTTCCCAAATCAGGTCACTATGCCAAAGAACTATTCGATTGTACTCCTTTTACTGAACTTTTTCAGTCTTCTCTGGTACTTTGCCTACAGTACCAGCACCCACCACATCATAGTCAAGTACTTGAATTCTGATGTGACCATCAGCCGTGCTCCGCGGTGTCCTCATTACTCTTACAGTAAGCGTGGAACGACGTTGTGTCACTTTTGCCTACCACACTTGGCATGCTCAGAACAAATATAGTGGCATGCAAGGATGTCGAAGTCTTTGTAACTGAGGAATACTAAAAATATCGCTGTCCTTTTAGAGACATCAGGAAGACAATCTCAATGATGATGACTACAGTGGAAAGAATGGGTTGCCCGCCATACTATTGGAGAATTATGCGATTTATTAAGCACAACCTGTCTTCATAAAACTATTTCCAAGGCTAAAATCTCTAAATACCGGACCATCTCTAAGCTCTATATACCTAAATTATTGGAGAGCTTCCTCTATGACTTCATGATTTTTCATTGCGAGTCTATCTTTCTCAAAATCAACATGGACTTCTTGAAGGTCAATCTACGACTACAATCCTTACCGACTTCGTGTGAAGTATTCAATAGAATACAAGTTTCATGTGATCGCTATCAAATCAGCAAAGCCTTTGATTAAATCTCGCATGACACCATTCTGCTCAAACTAAAGTCTCTGGGCTTTCAGTCAGGTTTTATAATATAGAACAAATCTAACTTAAAAGATTGACACTACAATGTTCTATTTAGGTCCAAGTTTCCAACCACACTTGTAACTCCTCTGGAGTACCTCAAGACAGCCATCTCGGTCCCTTACTATTCATTCTTACAATGAATGATATCAATTAAATTACAAAAAGTCCATATTGATGACAAGAAAATATTTCACCTCCCTCTACGAGGGGCGTTCAAGATATTCTCGGTATCGGGGTGAAGCTGTGGTTGCATATATAAATTGACTTATTTATCAAGTAATACTATTATTTTAGTGCATTCATGTAAAATTTCATATAAATGTGATTATTAATTCGCGTTTTATCTCTAGTTAGACAGAATCATAATGGCAACTGAGGCGATGATGGTGAAAATTGAGCATCGCGCTGTAATTAAATTTCTCACTAAGCAAGGAAAAAGTCAAAAAACTATTCATGAAGAGATGGTGGCTGTTTACCAGGGTTCCGCACCTTCATTATCAACTGTGCAAAAGTGGTCAAGTGAGTTCAAGAGAGGCAGAGAGAGCATTGAGGACGACCCCCGCTCCGGCGCCCCGGCTACTGCTTGTACGGGAGAAAGCATCAAAGAAGTCGAAAAACTTATTCTTGAGGATGCCCGAATAAAGGTGAAAATGATGGCAGAGATCACCAAGCTTTCAATTGGTACCATTCACACCATTCTTCATGACCATTTTAACCTTTCAAAGGTCAGTGCAAGGTGGGTGCCACGAATGCTCACAGCGCCTCAGATAAAAAGTGAGAATCGCATGCTGTAGAGAGCTTTTGGAGATGTGTAGTGAGAACGCGGACGGTGTTATGGATCGAATTGTTACTGGGGACGAAACATGGGTCCACCACTATGACCCTGAAAGCAAACAAGAGTCCATGCAGTGGCATAAAAAAGGAACAGACCCCCCGAAGAAGTTCAAAGTCACTCCGTCTGCCCGAAAGCTCATGGCCACAGTTTTTTGGGACTCAAAGGGAATCTTGCTCATTGAGTACAAAAAAAAAGGTGAAACCATCAACGCCACATCCTACGCTTCCACTTTGCATAATTTGCGGGAGGAAATTAAAAAGAAAAGACGGGGTAAACTCGCAGCGGGTGTGTTGCTTCTTCATGACAACGCTCCTGTTCACACGGCGCGAGTTTCCAAGGCTGCTGCGCGAGATTGTGGTTTCGAAGAAATCCAACACCCACCCTATAGTCCAGACCTTGCCCCTAGTGATTATATCCTGTTTCCGGATTTGAAAAAATGTCTTCGTGGAAAAAGATTTTCGGATGATGAAGAACTCAAGTCGGCAATAAATGGGTATTTTGCAGAGAAAGAGGAAATTTATTATTTTGAGGGTTTAAAAAAGCTTATGTCAAGATGTAACAAATGCATTGATGTTAGGGGAGATCATATTGAAAAATAAAAACAATTTAAATTGAATTCGCATTTTCCTTCATATCGATACCGAGAATATATTGAACGCCCCTCGTAAATATGATATTTTCCACTGCAGGATGATCTGGATAGATTTTTCAATATATCCTTGAGCTCATTGTTAATAAGTGCCAAGCAATAATATACATTCGAAAGCGCTTTCCAGCTGCCCCTATTTAATTTAAAAGCAACCCGTTGATAACTAAAATGCGTGATCTAAGTGGAATCTCTGGAAGAGAACTCAGTTCCTTGACAGGACTCAAGTAAATTCAGCCCTTGAACGGCATTTAAAGATGTCTTTCATTTTCAAATTACCTTAGTGGTGATGAAGTGGTTCAGCTAGTATAGATGCCTATCGTTCGTCCTCTCCCCAGTGCGCCAGTGCGTTGCAGATCCGACTTCCCTTCCTAGCGTTGATTCCGGCCAATAGTAGTTCAAAGAACAATAAAAGTGCTTTCTGTATTTTCGCAGCATAATATCGTGAAACACTTCTTTTGAAACGGAAGGTGATTTTGAGCATCGAGTCCATGATACAAATATCAAGGAGAAGGAGATTAATTACTGCGTCTTAGGCAGAGCAAGGCGTGCTAGGGAGAATTCTTATGCAGCCGAGAGAGAACGTTCTTTGCAATCTAGCAAAAGCAGCAGGAACGTATTTGTCCTGAAAGCCGAAGGTCTTTTATGCTGCCAGAAAGCTGACAACGAATTGGAGGTTTTTGTCTTTAAAGAAGTTTGATACCAAGATGGCACCCAAATATTTAGCCTCATTGAAGAAATAGATGATGCCTTTAACACCCGATGCGTTAGACCAGTCAGTTGATAGAATTTCCGCTAAGAGCGGCTCGGTGTTGTATCGGTGACATGGATAAAGCAATACTGACCAAGGATAAATACCGACTTGTTTATGCTCTTATCAATCGAATGTCAACTGCAAGGATCACATTGCAATCGACGGCAACCACTCCTTCAGCATTCCGGATGTCACAGCTTTCCGAGGAGCCAAGGTGGACTCAGTACATTACCTTGTTACAGCTAGGTTACAAATTCGGATATCACAGGCAACACGAAGTGAAAGCAGGCCACCAAAGTTCGACGTTGAAAAGCTGCAAGAATTTCTGTCGATCAATCAGGCTGACTCAAAATCCTAGCCCCTATTCACAAACCGTAGAACACCAGTGGCAACGTTGTGAATGAGGCATCAGAAAATCTGATTCTGGTGTGATTTTACGAGCAGAAAACAAGGAAGCACTGAATAAGTACGACTTGGTTGGGGACGTGCGATAGCTCATCTGTAAGATATGGTCAGAGGTGAGGATGGCCGAAACATGGAATCTCAGCATAGGTTGCATCGTTCACAGCATCACATAGGACCCAACTATATGGGAATAAGTCTTCCAAAAATCGTCTATAAGATTTTGCCTGCCATATTCTTTACGTCTAAAACCATTCATGAACAATTTGTTTGGTCCATAAGCCGCACTAGTTTCAGCCCAGAAAAGTCCACCATCAATCAAATATTCACTTTACAACTGATCTTTGGGAAGATCCCGCAATTTCTGATTGACTTTGACCATCTATTTGTCAGATTGTCCAAGATAACAGTGCAGAATTCTCAATGTTCCATCATGATCGATAATGAATTAACCGAGACCTTCACTGTCTCGGTTTTACCTAAACAAGACGACGCGATGATATTTCACTTTTTTAACATCGCCATAGCAAGAATCCCACAAAACTCACTAGCACGATCCTTTTTAAGTCCGCACGATCAATGATTGCGAGTTGCCAAAAAAGCTTTCGTGAGTATTGAGGCTGAAGCGGGCAAAATCCGTCCGACGGTAAACGAGGGCTCTGCAAATAGCAATCTGTCATTAGAAAAGGATGCGCACCATAGAAGATTCGCCCCAAATGTCACCATTGGCAGTTATCACTTTGAGGTAATTAAGGACTTTGTCTGCGTTGGATCTACAATTACAAGCGGCAATGACATCAGTGCAGAAATTAGACACAGAATTACTGAGCCATCTCTTGTAAAACCAAACTGTCTTTGTATAAAATCCTTACTATTTCGGTCCTGCTCCATGGCGCTGGGGCTGGGATCTTTTCCAAAGTGGAAGAAGAAGCACGTGGCCGTTTCAAGACGAAGATACTGTGCGTGATTTTCGGGCCCATTTGATGTGAAATGGAGGAGGAGATACAACTATGAACCGTACGAGCTGAATGGCGACTTTGGCTAAAACAATCTATTGCGGATCCCATGTTGAGGAGATTGGGCCATGTTTAGCAAATTAACACCATAGTATCCGCCTTTGTCTTTGAGTCTTACCCCGAGGGGCAATGCAACAGAACACTGCCGCATCTAAGTTGGCGCATAAAAGTGGGAGAAGACTTAAACTATCTTGGAGGGTGGCATAGGAGCTAGTTAGTGGGAGATAGTGCTAGATGAAGAGGCATGTTTGTTAAGGTCCTGGCTTACCACGGATTTTAGCGTCACTGAGATAAGTAAACAATCATAAGAGTCCCGGCTTACGGCACTTAGGCATAGATCTTTTCAAAAATAAAAGAGGCAGCCCTAGGCTGTTTTGTCAGAAGAATAATTCGAGTAATCTTCTGCCCCGTCTACATACGAGTAGATGGAGAGAGGAGGAACAGAAACTTACTTACTTACTTACAAGGCCGGCAATCCTTAGAGGGTCAAAAACTGAACAGCTGTAGCCTTCCATCCATTATGATCGGGGGCATGCTGCTTCCAGTTGGAAAGACCAAACCACCTTATTTTCGCGATCAACTGACCTTTAAACCGGAGGTTCGGTCTACCTTTTCTTTTCGAACCTGGTGGCTTGGATTTAAAAACCCTCTTAGCTGGAGCATTATCCTCGATGGCATTAAGTCGACGGGTTTTTGCCTTCCGTGGTACAGTTTGTACAGTTCGCGGTTGTGTCTTCTTCTCCACATGCCTTCCTCACAGAAAGGACCAAATATTCGACGAAAGATTTTTCTTTCAAAAGAGCCTAAAACTTGTTCCACTGTCTCACTTTTGGCTGCGTTAACGCGTTGTAAAGCATGATTTTGACTCATTGCGTTAGGAGTTTTGACCCAAGTTGTTTCGACAGACCGAAGTAGCAACGGTTGCCTTGAGTTGCTCTTCGTCGCTGGTGGAGTTAACAGTTGCCCCGTGGTAGGTGAACTCTTTGACTACCTCAAAGTTGTAACTGTCGACAGTGATATCTTGAGTTAGGTAATGTACGACGGACTGGTTTTTAGTGGATAGCACATACGAGTATTTCGTTTTTTTTCTCATTCACTTTAAGGCCAACTCGTTTACCCTCTTCTTCAATCCCCGCAAAGGCTTCAATTATGGCACGCTGGGAACGTGCGATTATATCAATATCATCCGCGTATCGGAGAAGATGGACAGACTTGGAGAGAATACTCGTAGTACCTTCGGTGTTGACTTTTGCCCGTCGTACAGCCATCCCATTATATAGCGCGGTGCGGTGGATGCTGTCATATGCGGCTTTGAAGTCGTTGAAGAGGTGGTGTGTGTTGACTTGGAACTCGTTGGTCTTTGTGAAAATTTGGTCTGATATTGATTTGCCGGGCCGGAAGCCTCACTGGTATTGGCCGATTTGTGCGGTGCAGTACGGTTTCAGATGTTCACACAGTACACTGGATCGTATAGGCAACGTTAAGTAGGGATATACCTCGATAGTTGTTGTAGGACATAGAATCGCCATTCTTGTAGATGGGACAGATAGAACTAATATTCTACTCGTCGGGCATCCCTTTGTCCTCCCATGCTTTGCAAATGATCTGGTATATGCTCCTTGTCAAAATATTGCCTCCCGCTTTGAAGAGCTCAGGTGGAAGGGCATCCGAGCCAGGGGCTTTGTTGTTGTTCAGCTTTTATATAGCTGTGCTGATTTCTTCTAAGTTGGTCGGGAGAACTAATTCTTCGACTAAAGATGTGTTCTCTTCTTGCCCTATCACTCTCTCTAGAGGAGGAACAGATACAATGACGAAATGTATAGATTGCATAGCGGCATCTATGTTAGAATAGCTAGAAGGGTCAAAATAGAACAGGGTAGCAGAGCGATTAAACACTAGTACTCCGGCTTTGAAAATCCTCAGTTTCACCCGGGATGGCGCAAAAGAAGAAGATCTCGACTCAAGCGGGGCACACAACCCGAGGCAGCTAGCCCATGATTAAGCAGGATGGTGTGGCTTGTTGATTGAGGCCTAGGTCCTTTTCATCTAAAGTAAGATATCAATATATCGTGTATCGAGACATTAAGTGCTTGAGGAACCTGATTAGATGCGTTCTTAAATTCAAATCGCAACAATTTATCTCATATCTACGTATGGTGGTAGACAAACGGCCAGGGCTATGGTTTCGTAACTCTGGATAGTGAAAGTTGAATATTTGATAAGGCGTTGTCCCAAATAACACGAGGTGATATATGTACTGACGCATTTTTCAGTGTTGAAAGTGTAAGAAAGAATGACGCCAGTAGTTACAAATAGCTGTCAGATACAATGCGACAGGAACCTATCTGCAATCCAATTCTGGGGATAGTCCGGAACTACTCGTATTTAGCGTTCTGGACAGACGACAAAAAACTCTTTTCCAACAGCGAATGACCATTTTTCTTCAACAAAGTTTTGTGACATTTGCAAGTACAATACAAGCTTGTGGCATCTATTTGTACGAGTACTATGCCTTTTGCAATGCAGAACCGAACCCTAAATTGTGTTTTCAGGTAAAAACGATACAATCGCGAATGCCTTTTACTCTAATAGTTAAAACACGTTCAAGTGATTAATTAATTGAAAAAAACCAAAACGTGACCGCATGGCAGTTCTGCGAGTTTGTGTCACATTTAATGTTGCGTGCTGGGCCACATATTCATTTTGCGTCAGGGAGGAGAGGGCTTCAAATAATTAAGGTTGGCTGCACACTCTCGTTCGTTTCTCTCAATAGCAGGCCAAATAAATTTTTTTTTTTGTTTTGTGCTACAATATTTCCATTTTATCCTGATTTTGTGTTATATTATTTTTTTCCAATTTGTTTTACGACAATTTTTGTATTTGGCGCTGCGTTAAATGGAATGACTCGGTTGGTGGATAATTCGATGGTGTGTGCTTGAAAGAAACTCGATTACATTTTTGTTGAACATATTTGTGCTCATAGAGTCATTCCAGTCAATTGAATTATAATTAATTCTGTTCTGATTTATAGAAACAGAGATTTCTGTTATTGGAAATAATCTTTGCCCCTTTTAGCAGCAGGATTCGAATGGCCATAAGTCATTTTACTGCCCTTGTGGTGCTGTAACTGGGAACAGGATATATGAGCGTATGGGGACGAGTGTGGGTTGAGGTTGCCCTGTTCTTTCATATTTACTGCTTTTCAGATTATTTTCCGTTTTTCTTCTGAGGTAAAAAGGATTTTTTTATTCTTTTTGCTTTTTTTTTTTTTTGATTCCACTGTGTTGAGTTGGGGCAAAAAGGAAAATACCATTACGAGAACACGAAAGGAAAGTTATTAAAGTGTTATGGGGCTATTCATTGGTACGCTTTCGAAATGGGACAAGCTTTCCTTTACAAATGGGAAATTTGAAATTTGCACTTTCAATATTGTCGGAAGGACGTATCTCTCCAGAGAGCCTTGATTTCAAGTCTATGCCCCAATGGAGTAGTACTATCTCTCCATTTTGCTTGATGATAAAAAACCGACAACGAACCATCAAAGGATGAGGAGCATTTTTCGGGTTTCTGGTGTTGTTGACTATGTGTATCCCAGATAGAAATCTGACGAATGCCAAATACGAACTCAATGAAAAACACCTAACCATCGTCCTCATCTGATCGCTGAAATCTATGCATTTGCCAATAAACCACTTTGATCCACTCATCAGTGAACGTGAGGTCAAGGACTTAAAATAAAATTCTTGTAACCAACAGTTACGAGATATTCACACTACTCGCACCGAATCCCTTCTTTTTAGGCCTCAGTGTTGTCTTTTATTTTCGCTTTAGACAGTGCGAGCGGAATATCTAAGAGACGATAGCCATACTACAACACAGCTGGAGCCTACAGACTTCTACAGATAGATAGAAGGACATACTCGTTGCTGGTAGCCATTTCTACTCCATACACCGTGTCGGGATGTCGCTCATAAAAATTGGAAAAATGTGGTAGAGAGCCACGCAGAAAATGCTGTGATGGGGAAAATTGCGACAATGTGGCCGATGTGGCATAACCGTTGATGAAATTAATCTCAATACCATTATTATAGATGCGAAAGTAAGTCTGTGTGTCTGCTACGTTTTCACGGCTAAACCACTGAATCGACCCCTCGTATAATTTAACTGGCCGCTCCATATAGGGGGTTATGCCACCGGGGTATCTGCCCGGCCGAGGAAAAGAAAGCTAAGTTACGAAGCAACAAATAGAAGCAACGAACTTTGCAACTGTACGTGTAAAGTTAGGTCTCTTAAAAGACCACCTGCAACCGAATAACTAGCGTAGGACCTGGATTGCTCCAAAGCAGATAGCTACTACCGATATCCAAGAAATGCGTTGGGATGGGCCAGGCAAAAACAGGATTAAACTGTGATATCTACTACAACGATTATCGACGGCAAAAGCAGCGGCTATTTGATTGCGAATTTGATGTTAAAGACAGACTTAGGCAAGCAGTCATGAGTTTCCGGCATGTTAGCGAGTACCTCGTAACAACCCTTATTAAGACTAAATTTACCAGCACGAGACTTATAAACGCATACGCCTCCAAAGAGGAGAAAGACAGCTTCCACGATCCCTTGGACAAGACCTACGAGCAGTGCCCCAGATATGACATTAAAATTCTCCTCGGCTATTTTAATGCAAAAGCTAAGCAGAGAGGCCATCTTTAGTAACACTGTCGAAAGGTATAGCCTGCAGGACACCACCTCCGACAAGGGATTCACTGTAACCAACTTGTGGTCGTAGCGTGCTGGCGGTTCCCGGATCTCGATAGTCATAAGGGGACTTGGAGATCTCCTGATCAATCAACCGTCAGCCAGATCGGCCAAATTTCGATCGACGAAAGGTACTCCTGCAGAATTTTCCGAGGGGCCAGCATCGAGTCGGACAATTACCTTGTTGTACCCAAGGTACGGTTGCGGATATCCCGAACATAGTAAGGACCAGCTAATACTGTGAGGAAACTCGACGTAGGACGGCTACAATAGCGAGAGATTGTCAAATCCTCTTCCGATCGAGTCTCCCTTAATCGCTTACGTGGATTATGCCACCAACATTGAATATAGAAGACCAGTGGCAACATTGACAAAACGACATCAGATATGCCACCTCTAATGTGCTGGGTTTCACTCTACCACCACAACGAA
Organism: Volucella zonaria; assembly: GCA_963966105.1. Lineage (NCBI taxonomy): Eukaryota > Metazoa > Arthropoda > Insecta > Diptera > Syrphidae > Volucella > Volucella zonaria. The sequence continues at coordinate 12,571,753 of OZ014530.1, forward strand.
ACCCCTGGTTTTCTTTTATTATTACCGCTCAAGGGGTTATTACTTATACTCCAAAAATGTTTGGACACAACGTAGGAATAATAGGCAGGAAGAAAAGTGAGGTGCCGATGTACATTGGTCTTAAATGTTTGCAAGCTGTAATGACTAGGAAATAAAGAGCTCAGCAGGGCATTCCATTAATGAGTTACACGGCGTAAGAAAGAATCACGATACTTCAGAGTACCTCCGAAAATAGGCCTGAAGGTATACTGAGCAGCATTCATAGCGGAACGGGTATTGCGTTAGACGTTTGAAGGGACGGACTGCTACTGGCGATTTCAATGGTGCACTGGTGGTAGAAATAGTGATAAAACAAAGAGATACAGGAGATATTAAGTCCGTGTTCAAGGGTGATATTAGTATCATCTCTGAGTTTTATCGCACGGTTTTGAATACTATCTAGCAGGAGCAAATACGTTTTAGGAGCACCTGACCAGATATGGGAATTGTACTCAAATATTGGGCGGCGGTTGAGTCCTTTATATATTGAGGCCAGATCAGAGAGGGTGAAATATTTTTTACATTGTTTGAGGAAACCTAGACATTTCACAACATTTTTGACGACATCGACGAAATGGTCATTCTAATTAAGTTGTCAATGACACACATACCAAGAATGGAAAGTTTTTCGGTTTCGACGATGCAAGCGCCATTCATGGACAATGGCTGGGTGTTTAAATTTCGCTTTAGCGACAGCAGACAGCATTATGTTTTGGAAGCATTAAATTCCCATCAGTTGGAGGTGCCCTATTTAGTGATGCTCTTATATTGGAATTTAATGAGCTTAGCAGCCGAAGTTCTGGGCCGTGAGTCCGGGAACTAATATGAAAAGCAGAGAGTACTGTCGTCAGCAAAGGAATATATTGGATTAGAAGTAGCGGACAAGAGATCGTTGATGAAAATTAAAAAGAGTGTCGGCGACAGAACGGATCCCTGTGGCACACCAGCATTTATTTTGTGAATATCAGACTTAAAACCATCCAAAATAGCTTAAATTGAACGTTCTGAAAGGTAATTTCTAATCCATTGAAGAAGAAAGTCATAGATTCCAAAAGCAACCATTTTCAACAAAGGAGTGTGGTGCCAAACTCTATCAAACGCCTTAGAAATATCAAGTGCAACTATCTTGCATTCGCCAGATTGAGGTACGCTATAGTTCCACTTTTCGGTGAGACATGCCATCAGATCACCAGTGGACCTATTGCCACGAAAATCGTACTGCCGGTCATTGAGAAGTTTTCATGCTTCGAAACACTTCATGAGCTGACGTTTTATCAGCGTTTCTATCTGAAGGAGGAGAGAGAGGAAGATTCGACGTTTTTAGGGACTGGCTGGATAAATGTTGTTTTCGATCTGCTTGGAAAGAGTCCTAAAGAGTAGGACGGATGAAAAAGCTTACGCAGTGGCATTCACATACAGCTAAGTAGGATGCATACAAAGTGGCGCTAGATAGAGGACAAGTGCTCTACGAGCAGAGGAGAAGAGACGGACACCGGCTTGTCAGACGGAAAAAGCAGGAACATGGGAAGTACGCGGTCAAGGAAATTGAGAGATTCTACTCCAGGAATGAGATTTTAAAGGTAAAGATAACATGCTACAGGCAGAAACCCCGAACCGAAGCCTATAGAGACGAATAAGAGAACTTAGTAGTAGAGTCACATCCGATGCTGAGCACTTGGAGAGAGAATTTCTGTAGACTGTATCATGGCGATGACGACCAAATACCACTGTCAGATAGGATGAACCTTTCAACCTGGACGGTATAGACCAACGATTTCGTCCACCCGATCTAAATAAAGTGAAGATGGCCATATCTAAGGTTAAGTCTCTAATAATATTGTTGGAGCCGAAGACCTGACTCCCAAGATTTTCAAAGCGGTATTCGATGACTTGGTCGGACGAAAGTATGAACGATAAATGGAACCTCAGCATTTTTTGTCCGACCGTCAAGTAAGGAGATTTCGTACAAAGGCATCAGTCTTCTTAACATCGCCTACAAGATCCTCTCTGCCGTATTGTATGAATGCCTGAAGGCATTTGTCAACAACCCGATTGGTCCATATCAGTGTGGCTTTATACCAGGACACCATCGACCAAATATTCACAGTACGGCAGACCTTGGAAAAGACCAATGTGTTCAAAGTCGATACACACTACCTATTCGTCAATTTTAAAGATGCATATGATAGCATCCACAGAGACGAGCTATATCTAGAGCAATGTCTAGCTTTGGTATCCCTACCAAACTCGTCCGTTAATAAGAAAGGACACCCAATAAGGGCATTTCGGATAAAATGTAATCTTCGGCAGATATAACTTTGAGGCATTTAAGTACTTTGTTCACCTAGGCTCTGCTTTCAACTAAACGGCACCAGCGCTGAGATCAAATGAAGAATAACTCTTGCCATTCACTGCTTCTTTGGGCCAAGAAGCAATTGACCAGCAAAGCCCTCTCTGGAACAACAAAAGTGGCCACATGTAAGACCTTAATAATCCCAGTCCTGCTCTATGGTGCATAGGCATGTACTTTATAAAAAAAGTATGAGGATACTCTGGCCGCGTAGACGGAGGAGAAACAGCGAGGAGGTGTCCGGGTTGTACAGCGACATCGACTTAGCCAGAAGAGTGAAGGTCCTATGACTGATATGGCTGTGTCACGTGGAGCCGATGAACATCGATGCTATGGTCTAAAACGTCTTCGAATCCACACCCGAGCGACAGCGCAGGAGTAAAGGAAGGCCGCAACTCACGTGATGTTCCAAGCGCATTTGTTGTTCTTTTTTTTCAACTATTCCTACACAAGCGCATTTGTTGTATAGATGAGTGGTTTCTGTCCGACAGATCGTATTGTGTACGTTGCACCTTGTTCTAAGTGTGGCCTACGAAGCCACACAGTTGTCTGTAATTATGACTGAAGCTCTTAATATTCAGTCCACTACGAGTACATGTGGAAGGCCCCATTTTTGTTTCTGTCGATTAAAATCACTCAGACAAGGAAATAGTTCATTGTACTCTAGGTATGCTCCTTTCACTGGGATATCTCAGTCTCTCGTAGAAGGATGAGTAAACATTGCAATGTTATAGTGCGCACAATATTAGCATCCACCAATTCTTGCATGGCACCTGCAGTTAGGCTCATATGAAAACCAGCTGTCAATGGAAATTCCATCTGAAAATCTTTCTAATATGCCTCGCCGTGGCATAATTGAGACCCTGGACGTGAGAAAGACCCAGTAAACTCACCCTTCTTACTGTGTTCAGATTTACAAACTCCAGCTGGGTTGGAAGTCAACATTTTTAAGTCCAGCTTGACTACTGTCTGTTACACCAGGCAACCAACGCATAGCAGTGTTGGAGAGGACCCTGCTCGGTGGCAAGCCTCATATCTTGCTGAAAGCTCCTTTACGCTGTCAGAAGACCGATAAGGCCTTTAAGGCTCTCGACGTGGCATGTTTAGTCCAAAGAAGTTTGCTATCCAGGATGACATCCAAATATTTAGCTTCTTTGGAGAACTGGATAGTGGTGCCTATAAGATGAGTCAGACATTATCCTCAACTCTTTTGCCAAAAGCAAGAGAAACACTTTTCAAAATGATAGTTTTTGTTGGGAACGAAAGCCAAAACTCCTCAACAAATGATTGGTCCTCCCTAAAAAATTATGTCTGTCTCGTTTTGGTTAATGAAGGATGATAGCTTATATTTCTTGAACATGAACAAGAATCGCAACCACCAAGAGGACTCAAAAAAGATACGATATCGCGACCTTGATTGATTCCTTACTAGTCGAACCCGTATTACCTATATTTTTAGGGATTATCGAAGATAGAGGACAATGTCATTGAAAATTTAAATCATTGATCAAAGATCTCTGGAAATTCCCAGACAAACTTTGTGGCATACTTTTCCTCCCACAACACAGCAAACAATATTGGATAAGTATTCTCAAAATAACGTTGATTTATTACAATACTCGTACATAGGTAGTAACCCCCGCAAAAATAAATCAAATCCTACTCTCAGTATTCAGATCAAAATCGATCGATATTCGTTTGTCTTACCAATAAAAATGTAAATTGACTCGTAAATTAACTTATCGCAGTCCTTTCCAAAGCGACAAGGTGAGACAAAAAAAATCCGCCCCCTTTCTTTCTCTACGGATAAATACCACAGATATCACAGCTATCACAGATGTCAGCTTATCTTAACGCAGATGTTAAAGAAACGAAAAAAAGCAGGAAAAATAAAAAAAAATAAAAAAATAAAAAAACTTTTTCGGTGAGGGCTACACAAATTGCCCCATCAATTGTCATGTATCCGTATCTATAACTTTACGACGAAGCTAACTTAAAACATATCCCAAAGAAATTGCTAAGGACGTTTCTACATTTTCCAAACTTATCGAATTAGGAAACCGAATGGTAAAAGAAAATGTCATCAACAGCAATATCGGTCTCGTTTGTCCTTTACTCAAAGCCGAATGGGCCGGGACCTTTCAACGGCATGCAAAACGAAAATAAATAATTTCGGTTGTTTTATTTTTTTTTTCATTTTATGCGAAAGAAGGTAACCCCAACTAACCCCTGAGAACACGGCTATTTAGAGTAAAAAAAGGATTTTTCACTCCTCAGATTGCGAAGACAAGAATGAATGCCATGTTCAATTTCTGCTTGTACATTGATAAATCGTTTCTCGTCCCTACGCTCAATGGACACTCTTTTGAATTAGAGTAGTAAATAAAAAAATCACTATGAATAGCGAAAAGTTTTGGAAAAACTTTTATTTGCTGCAAAAAGAAATCAGCACATTGAAAAAGTTAACTCTGATGGAAGGAAATCGAAGGGAAAATGTCCAACAGGAAGAAAGAGTTTAGAACTTCTTCTTCTTCTTCTTGTTATATTTACGGAATCTTCCTTCGACACAATACCCCGTATTAGATGACCGGCCAAAATTAGACAAGCAAATAAATTAATTTTAATTAAATTACTAACTCGAGTAAGTGAAAAAGTGCCGACGAGGTTTCGTTTGTTACAAAATGCGTGTCGAATGGCCTTTAGGTGTATAACTTGCTGGAGAGGCGCTCAGTTCAAGTCGTACTCGTAGCTCGGAGCTAGATTATATTCAAGGATGGGGACAAATCTCTATTCAAGCATCAATAGCGCACTTGTCCCCAACAAAGAGTTTGAAAAACTTCGAGATAAGATTGAAACCGCTAAAATTCAAGCAGCTTTATCTACCTTCCCTTTATCTTCCAGTAGATAGCAATAAATTGCGAAGATTTGGGTAAAAACCCATTCACTGGCAGAGCTTATTTTCTTATTTAAGTGCCACTACAGAACCTGGGGCTCCTTAGCGTGCGCGCGCCACCTTGGATGCGGTCGTTCATTGCTACGCCATCCTTCGGAGTTAGATTAAGAATTTTTTGCGCCGGAGCTACGGCACCCATTCGTTTAACATCGCACAGCCATTTCAAGCAATGGATCCATAGGCGCCTGACTAAACAGTTGTCGCTCGGATAATAAGGGTCTTGTAAAACATGGCCAGATAAAAGCGATAGGAAAAAAGATTTAAATAAAACAACAACGGGGTGAGGTATAAAACTGATTCTGGCTTATTTTGAAGCTACGTTGTGTGAAATAACGCATCATTCAAATAGCCGCCTCGGCTTCGCTGGCAGTGCTGCAAGTGGTCGGTCCAATTTTTGATGACTCGGTCCAATATATACGGCCTTATTCCGGCAATAGTGCGTCGAATGTTGGCCTCGAGCTCGTCCAAAGAGGTTTGCTTGTTAACGAAGACTAAGCACTTGACGTAGCCCCAGAGAAAATAGTCGAGTGGTGTCAATTCTCATGATCGCGGCGGCCAATTGATGAACACTCGCCGTGAGATGACCCGGTCACCAAATTCCTCCTTCAAAACTTCAAGCATTGCGTCGCGGGTATGACGTGTAATGCCCTCTTGTTGGAACCACAGCTCGGATATATCGATGTTGTCGAACTCTGACCACAGAAAGTTGGTTAAAATCGCTCTATACCTGAGACCATTGGCGGTAACGAAAGAAATTAGGTCCGATGATGCCGCCGTGACATAAACCGCAACAAACACAATCTTTGTGGATACATTGATACTTGGTCAAACACTTGTGGATTGTTTTCGCTCTAATAACTACAATTTTGCTTGTTGACATAGCCGCCGAGCCAAAAATGGGCTTTGTCCGGGAAGATGATTTTTTGGCCAAAATCCAGATCTCCAGCCAAGATTTCCAGCGTCCAATTAGCGAACTTACCGCGTTGTCTATGGTCTCCCGGCTTCAATGCTTGCATCAGCACAATCTTATACAGATGCAGGACCAAATCCAACCGCAAAATAAGCCGGGTTGACACTGTGGCGGTGTCCAATTCAGCTGATCGGCCCGAATCGACATTTCTGCGTATTCTTCGATACAGGCCGCTACGGCGACTATGTTTTCTTCATTTCGCACCAATCTCTATCTGGTTGGTGGCTTAATATCCAAAAGAGTGTACTCACGCTCATGCGATGAATTGCCTGCACGCTGTAGCCATGACGACGATCGACCTCACGAAGAAATCCACAATCGGAATTTCGATAATTTTTTTAATAATTTTCGCACGTTCGTCAAGCGTAAAACGATGCATGATGCAATGGCTAACCTCACTGAATATTTTGACAGTTGGGTGTCATTGGTAACTTTGACAGCTATGTTTCAGCAATTGGAAAAAGTATTATTGCTATCTGGTAACTCAAACGACATCTGAGCCCAAAGAAACGGCGATTGACAAGAGTAATTCTGCGTTTAATTTCTGCGCTGGAGTCGTTGCTGCTTGTGACTGCGGATCCAACGTATACGAAGTCCTTAACTACCTCAAAGTTACAACTGCCAATGGTGACGACCTACCCAAACCATGGTGTGTAGGTATCCTTTGCTGATGATATCATTTACTTTGTTTTGCCCTCGTATATCGTCAGACCCATTTTGACGACTTCTGCGCAAGTAATTATGGGACAGAAGAAAGTCACCTTCCAGTCCGCCTCCTTGCCTTAAGCCCTTCTTGAAAATTAAAGTCTCTCTTAACTCATTACCGACCCTCGTGGAGCAGCAAGAACTCTCTATATGTAGTCATCCAGCAGAATCTGTTGTGTTTGATAGGGATCTCAAAACTAGGGGCTCGAAGCAAACAAGCAGGCAAATATGTCTAAAACTTATTAAGGTGCCTACAAAATAAGCCCTGACAACTGAGGTGATCCCAGTACCCTTCCAATTCTGACAGAAATCGACTCAGATGTTCAAGCACACTGATTTCGGAGTGAGTTTGTCTTACTTTTGCTTTACTAAAACTTATTCCCTTGGTCAGAGATACAGTCATCCCGATTATTGACTTTCTACAAACTAGTTTGCTTGCAAGTGAGTTATCTACAGTTGACGCTTTGCCAATTAGTCATCCTGTCTTGGGAACGTATCAAGTCAACAAGACCCGAACAGAGGCCTATTAACATGAACAAGGAAATATAGTCGTCAGTCGGCACTGATGATATCAAAAAACTTTTTCTGCAGATTGGAAACGACGCGCTTGGACAACCCAAAAACCGCTGTTAGGCAGAAGAAACCATTCATCTAGACGGTAGAAGTCAAGAGATGCATCTATCCGATTACATATCAATATCTAAGCTTAAACAAGGCTTTTGGACTAGTCGGCTTACTTCCCGAGCTGGACAGCATGAGATGACTTGATAGAAACCATACGCAACTTTTTTGAAAAATTTGATTTGAGATGTATGATGTCTAATAAACAGAAACCCAATACCGTTTGCCCGAACCAATAGAAAGGAAACCCTCTAAGCCACACCGGCATTGGTGTCCTGAAACCATTTGTCCGCGAACTGATTGGTTTCCGCTAGTGCAATGTTTGGCCCGGTTGCCTATTATTGATGAAGAAAATAAGGATGTTCTTATTTCTTGACATCTATGGGCTGCTTAGAAAAAATTCAACAAGCCCAATAAGTTCTTAACTACGGCAAATCTTAGAGATCCAACAAGTCCAGATCGATATTCATCACCTCTTTTCGAGTGCGCCTTAATGGAACTGCCTTATCAAGTGGGGCGGTCCGCCTTCTCCCAGATTAAGGTTAGTAGATTCCACTGTATTACATATTTTACGACGAATTTTTTTCTGGCAGAAAGACCTGATCTATCCACCGTCACCTTCTTTTGTGTAGGACGCAATATTTTGAATCCTCCTAGGAAGTCTTCGCACGACGTTGCAGCGAAAATTATGTTAGTCGTCATTACAGCTGGTTCCGCATCACTGGACATTTTCAACACCAATCTGCACACTTGGCGAGATAACCTCTATAACATTGGCATACTATAGAATCCCGAGACCTACCTGTCTTGTACTTAAAAACCTAAAGCTGGTGACATTTCTTCGTGCGGATACAAGAGAACCATAAGATTATGATACCATTCTTCCCGGATGTCCTAAAGGCAATTTTTAAACAGCCGGCTGTATGCATCAGATGGCCGTTCCTTTTAGACATGTATTGACTGCTCATTGAAATACAGTGAATCGTGTGACAAGTCTTATGAATAAACAAAAAAACAAGGCAACCCTAGTCATTTTCATTCCACACTCCGAAGACGTGCGCGCTCAGCACATATCCAGGCATGCTGTTACCGTTGCCTAGCTTGTCATTTAAGTCCCTCATTTTGCAATGACACATGGAATTCATAGAAAATTTGGCGACTCTTTGATTTTCAGGGAATACGAGCCATCATTCCCCAGCGCCGCGTAGCGAATCCTCATTCGTGATGGACAAAAATGGAAGCCATAAGTCAGGGATGTGAAATCCCAACCTCGAAGTGGCTATAAACAACCCAGTAAAATGATAAGCGTGCCTCCAGATAGACGTCTTGTGGAACCCAAGGAAAGAATTGTTGGATGAAGCCAGACATATTGCTTTTGCTAAACATCGGGTATATTGCAATTTCTCCGGAGCATTGGTATGCATCCGCTCTACATGACCAGGACCTTAATTTTCTGGGTAAGTCGATGTCACTGTACAGCCGGTACAATTCATCGTAGTATCTCCTCCTTCACACAAGAATTTTCCTCTCAAAACAAAAGTCCATACCTCTGCGAATAGGATAGCACTGCGATAATTAGGGTCTTATATAGGGTCACTTTGTCACTTTTGTTGTTCGATAGAGGGCTTTGTTAGTCAATTACCTTCTTGGCCCAAAGAAGCACCGATAAACAAGAGTTATTCTTCGTTGATCTCTGCACTAGTGCCGTTCTCTGAATCCTCAAGTACTCGTACCTCAAAGTAATATCTGACGAGGGTAACATTCTAACTGACCCGTCGGTGTTTGGTGTGCTTTTCGTGTTTCCAAGATCGTGAGTAGAGTAAATATTTGATTGACGGTGGACTTTCTTGACCTGAGACCACACTGATATGGACAAATCGGCTTCTGGCGTTCACACAATACGCAAGATAGGATCTTGTAGGCGATAATAATAAGATTGAAGATTCTGTACTTGACGCAGTTCTCAATGTCTCCTTTCTTTAGGATCGGACAAACAATACTGAGGATCCATTCATCGGGCATACTGTCGTCCGACCATATTTTACAGATGAGTTGGTGTATGCCCATTACCAAGTCATCGCCTGCCGCTTTAAAGAGCTCTGCAATCAGACTGTCTGCTGCAGCAACTTTGTGGTATCTATGCCTAGATATAGCTAGATTCCGTCAGGTAAACGGAATTGTTGATCTATTGGTTGAAAAGCTCATGCTACCTAACTGTGGTATTTGGTTCGTCATTACCGTAATACAGTCTACAGAAATGCTCTTTCCAAATTCTCAGCAATGACCGCTGCTCTACTACTATATTCCCATGTTCGTCTCTACAGGCTTCGGTTCAACGTTTGTGTACGTAGCATGTGGCACTTCCGAATATCATTCCATGAGTAGCATCTCTCATGCTCCTTCTTTTTCCCCCTGAGAAACCGGTATTTGTCTCTCCTCTTCTGCTCAGAGAGCTCGAGAGCAGTTCTAGTCGTTCTATGCAGCGCCGCTCTATAAATCTTTTGCTGCATGTGCTTGCCGGCACTCGTCGTCAAACCAGGGGTTTCGTTGGGGGAGCGGAGTGAAGCCCAACACATCAGAGGTGGCATCTCTGGTGGCTTTTTGGCAATGCTGCCACTGCTCTTCGATACTTGATAGGACATAAAAGAGACTCGATCGGAAAAGAATTTGGCGATCTCTTGCGATTGTAGGCGTCTGAGGTTAAACTTTCTCTAAGTATTAGCTCGCCTTTGCTATCTTCGGGATATCCGCAACTAAACGTTGGCTACAACAAAGTAAAGGTCCGCGTCGATGTTGGACTTTCGGAACCTTCGGACATCCATATTATTTGAGGAGTGCCTTGCGTATGGTCATTCTGATTGATGGTTGATTGATCAGGAGTTCCCCAAGTCGTCTTATGAATATTGAGATGTGGGAACCGCGTGCTAGCTACGGCAATGTTTCGCCCTGCCGCAAAGTCGATTAACCTGAATTTGTTATCGGATGTGGTTTCGTTCAGGCTATACTTTGCGATAGTACCACCAAAGGTGCCCCCTTGTCGCTAGGGCACTGCTCGTAAGTCTTGTCCAAGAGCTCATAGAAGCTATCTTTGGTATCGTCATATTCCTCTGTCAGGACGTGTACGCATAAAGGGCAAATGTCGACAAATTTAGCATTAATATGGACTGTTACGAAGCGCTCTTTAGCATGTCGAAAATCAGGACTTCTTGTCTCTAACAACAAATCCGCATTCAAATGGGTGCTGCTTTTGATAACGATTGCCGTACTAGACGTCTTAGTTTTTCAGCCTCTTTTTGTCCGGCCTATTTCTTGGATGGCGGTAACATGTGCTTTGCAGCAATCCAGGGCCTCCGCTGGTTGTTCTGCTGCACGTGGTCTATTAGGGGACCTAACAACGAAGCCCGTTGTCATTATTTCGTTTTTAGGGGTTGTTACAGTAGATTCGCCCGTATGCTAGGCTTGTTGTTGCTTCGTATGTTTGTTATTTTTTTCATGGACGGGCAGTTACCTAGGCGGCACAACCCCAACCTGGAGGGACAATTAGATTATAGATACCGCTTGGACGAGGGGATGGTTACAATGAAGCCAGTAACCAGTTCAGAGATGTAAGCATTGCCGTTGGTCTATTAAGAGCTCAACCGCCACCATCTCTTTACTTAGTCTCGGAAATCCTTATCGACCTGAGCTCCAAATATATCTGTGTAGCCCGGATAGGGTTTTATTTTTTTTATTCAGGAATTTTACTTCACCGTTGATTCCAAATGGGGAATTCATCCGGTGTCCCGTTTAGAGCGAATTTTGTATGCTGTTCATCACTCGCGCTTATAAGTTTGGCAAGCCGAGTCTGGATGGGTAACGACCAGTCCCCGATGATTACCACTTGGAGGTAAAATAAGCACAATTAATGTGTAGAGACAGTTACAACATTGGGTATCGCCAGGTTGACATCTCTCAGTGCCTACGCCATTTCTACAGCACCCAAGCCCTTGAAGCGACTTTGTTTGTCTCAGAAAACGGGGCACTATCTTGATTTCCAAGGCTGGAATCAGAGGAGCCTTTTTTCTACGCAGAGGTAGAGATTTCAACGCCAAATACAGAAATTTAGGAAAAAATACATCAAACACTATAGCAAACCTGCCGCTCAATTCGTGAGTTCAGCACAGATCTACTACTGTTCTATTCTGATATAATGATGGCGTTTATATGCACGAAACAATATACTACAGACTGTCTACGCACGTTCGTGTATTTACTCAAGGGCATTGCTATAACTATAGTAGGGAACGATGAACATATTTGTCCAGAACACTAACGAGAGCACTCTCCTCGAACTCACTCAAAGAAACTGGCGGCAACCGATGAGATAACGAACATTGTGCTTCAACATCCCCCACTAGATGCTTGGAATAATGTCCATTCTACATCGCCTTGGAAGACAGCGATGGTGTATCCGATTCCCAAGGTTAATACGTGTCCAGTCGGGGTGGTCGTCGGTCAAAGTCTCCGAACATCAGCAAATCATTCGAAAAGGTGATCAATAGAGTCCTCTATAAAAATGGTTAAGGACGGAAGTATTTTTCCGGATAATAGGTTCGGTTTCTAGGCTGGGCAAGATATCTCCCATGCGGAAGTGGACCGGTGTCTGATATCCGATAGAGCAAAGGCAGGGAACAACGCACTAGAACTTACTTTATTGACACCAAAAGGCTCTTAACACCATACAGTTAAATGGACATTCTCTTTATAAGCTCACTACTATTCCTATACAGTTTATCTTGAAGAATATCGATATTCTGCTCCAATATTTTACATTGAAAATGGTCTGCAATAAGATGCCATATGGCGAACATAATAACAATTGGCCATTTCATCATTAAGTTTATATGACGGAAGCGTGCACTTAAACAGCTTCATTCTCCTAGATGCATTCAAACATAAAAGGGCTGAGAAAGGACAGATTATCGGTTGCGCGAATCTTCCACGGTTCTCGAACAGCTGCGGACAGGCGACTGAACTACGACAGCGCACATGGCAGCGCGGAGCGTTTCGAGTAGGGCAATAGAGAGTCGCGACATGAGGGATATTGCTTGACAGAACCAGGAATTTTGGTGGCTTAATATAAGATAGAAAACACTTCATCATTTCCTTCTAATTCGGGGAAAATTTCTATGTCATGGACGGCTAACGTAGTTTAGATGGCTTAACCCAGATATGCCTAAAACTTTCTGAAACGTAAAAAATTATTTTTTATACATATTACTAATAATATGTTGATAATAAAACTATTTTTCGAAATTTGGACAAGTTTCATATATATACTTCCAAAATGGCGAGTGTCCTCTATATAGGACATTAGGCGTATGTGGTACCATGACACAATTATTTTATTGTTTATGGAAATCCACAAAGCACTTCACGGGAACTCCAACATCGCACTTAAGGCATCTTGTCTTCGTTTTTGTATGACAAGAAGCACATCTCGTCTGTTTTTCTTGTGGGACTACCATATGATCAATGCGATCGTAGCGTGTGTTTAGTCCTTCAGACGCTGATAGACGACCTCGGTTGGAAGAAAATGTTTTTTTTGTTCTAATAAGCTTGCCATGGATAAATTGCTTACAGCCATGACGCCAGAGATAAGGTACCATTGCTTCGTCAAGAGAACGGTTTCCCTCAATTGGGGCATTATCCATAAACTTTTTATTCAAGTGTCTGAATAAAGGCTTAACTTTGGAAAATTTGTCGGCTTGGTCCAGGTTTTCATTGTCTGCTAGATGAAGATTTGAAAAGATGTATTCAAACTTAACCCTCTGCCTCTGCAACCAAGGCATTATGGTCATCCTTTTCTCGTTCCCAGTAAATTCTTCTGCGTGGCACCTGAATGTAACCGCTCAAAACTAAAACTCCAACGAAAGCATTGAGTTCATTCAATTCGATGATTGAATCTGTTGCTTTCAGTTGGTATAAGTTCAAATAGCTCTCCATCAAAAAATTTATAAAATAAATCCAAAGGAGTTTGTAAGGGATTGAACTCTTCTGGATTTTCAAAGTCGGTATTGTTGGAAGCCAGTGCCGGTAAATCCTCTTTTACCCAATGGTAAATCTTTTTGTTCTTCTTTAGTTGGTTCTCAGAAGATTGCGCTGAAGTATCTGGCGTCGCCGGCTTTAAAAATTCGGACAAGGGAATGTCATCATCAGACGAATATTCATCATGAATACCACGGTTGCATGTTATTTCAGCTGAAGCTTGTAACTGAGAACCTGGTAAATTGCTGACAGAAATAAATTCTTCGCCACCAGAATCTTCATCGGTCAATTCCGCACAAGCATTTTTCGGTGGAAATATTGTTATTTTATCCATTTTCGCCGTAAGATCCTCATCATCTTCGATATAAGAAAGTGCTTCATTCAAAGAAAATCCCCTGAAAAATGAGATGACGTGTATGACGTGTAGACGTGTATTTTCTTGACGTCCAAGTCTATAACTTAATTCGTGCGGTTTGCTAAGAGATGGCGTAACTTGTATTATTTCATTGGAAAATGCGTTGGAAAGCTACCGTCATTGTACGTCATTTCAGTATATGTCATTCATTTGAAGCGTAAACAACAATAATTTTTTTTCACTCAAATATGTCAAACTTTGTGCCTGAAAAAGTGTTTTTGCGGGGAGTTCTTCTTCATTACTTTAATATGAAGAAAACTGCTGCCGAAAGTCATCGTATTTTGGTGGAAGTTTTTGGTGAACATGCGCTGGCTGAGCGATCGTGACAAAAGTGGTTTGCACGATTTAAAAGTGGTGATTTTGGCTTGGAAGACGATGGACGTCCTGGGCTGCCAAAAAAGTTTGAAGATGAAGAACTGGAAGCATTACTCTATGAAGATTGTTGCCAAACACAAGAAGAGCTCGCAGAATCTTTGGGTGTCACTCAAACAGCTATTTCAAAACGTTTAAAAGCAGCTGGATATATTCAAAAGCAAGGAAATTGGGTTCCACATGAACTCAAGCCGAGAGACGTCGAAAGGCGGTTTTGCATGTACGAAATGCTGCTGGAACGCCACAAAAGGAAGTCATTTTTGCATCGGATTGTTACTGGTGATGAAAAATGGATCCATTACGACAACCCCAAGCTCAAAAAATCATATGTGAAACCCGGCCAACCAGCCAAATCAACGGCAAAGCCGAATATCCATGGCGCGAAGGCAATGCTCTGTATTTGGTGGGATTAGATGGGTGTGCTGTAGTATGAGCTGCTAAAACCGGGTGAAACCATCAATGGACAACGCTACCGAACACAATTAATCCGTTTGAAGAGAGCAGTGGCCGAAAAACGCCCGGAATATGCGACCAGACACGAGGCAATAATTTTCCATCATGACAACGCTCGGCCCCACGTTGCTATTCCGGTTAAGAACTATTTGGAAAACAGTGGATGGGAAGTCTTACCCTACCCGCCTTATAGCCCAGACCTTGCCCCTTCTGACTACCATTTGTTCCGATCGATGCAGAACGCCCTCACTGAAATACGGTTCACATCAGAGCAGAATATCAAAAATTGGCTTGATTCATTCTTGGCTGCCAAGGCGGCGCAGTTCTTTTGGAATGGGATCCACAAATTGCCAGAAAGATGGGAAAAAGTCATAGCTTCAGATGGGCAATACTTTGAATAATACTATTCTACATGTTTTTCTTAAATAAACGTTCAAATTTTGGAAAAAAACCGCACGAATATATTTATATACCCAATACACAAACAACATGGTGAAACGAAATTCTATAAACTGATTTGATTATTTCTATCGAAAGAGTAATCATATGATAGAACATACCACAATCAGCAATCAGTCTAATTTGTAAATCTAAAATTGGAAAAAAACGAATACATACCTTGCGAACCGAATGCCGTATTCCGACATTTTGCAATTTCTTTATAATAGACCACTCTAAAAAGACACTTTTTCTTATTGAACGCACTAAAAACACGTCTTTTCGTGAAGAATGACTATTTCTCAATGCAATCAGCTAATAAACAAACTGCACGCGCCAAACGGTTTTTTCCTATTGGTACTTGTTCTGACCGGTAGTGCTTCTTATTGTCTTTCAAGATGACGCGAAGGCCTGAAAAACCCATTTAAAGCGTTTAGCAGAGCCCTTGTCCATCAACCGCCTCTCATAAACCGAGGTAACCATTGACCTTGATAGTTTTCTTTAAAAATCGTATGAAATATACCTTCATCGGAGGTGAAATCATTATGCAGGTGAGACCAAATTCGATTGCATAGCACGAATGTTCCCGACATTCCACATGAGATTTCACTATGAAGTAGATCTTTTGTACACTCCATTTGGTCTGCAACGTTGACGGACGTTTCACTATCCGAGAAAGCCAAGTACAAGCTATGCAAGTTCCGTAAGACTGAATTGGATTGGAAGGGAGTTCCATACTTCGTGACACATGACGGTGTCGTTAGCTTTGTCCGACTCTTTGGTCAAGTCTAACGACACCATTCTAGTCGACATATCGGTGTATTATCAGTGGAGATTGAAATTTGGGTGAAATACATCCAGATTCTCTTGACATTGTCTATGTCAATAATACTCAGGACAATAAAATGAAGCGGACAAGTAGCGAATGGCTATGTCCACTACAAGAACCACAAGAATCTTCAAAAGCCGCAGTGTAAACAATCTCCAATAAGAAGTACACGTAGCATCAGGAAGCTTACAAATTTTTGTTTAATCCACTGAATACATCTTTTACTGAGTCAACTGTATTTTAAGGACAATAAAACTGTGAAAACTGTGCTCTATGTGGGAATAATAACGACTTCTCTGAAAAGCCTACTTCTCCCTCTCATCCACCCCATTCACTAGAATCCTTGTCAGATAGTATGGTTTATCGATTCTACCTCTCACACCAACGACATTATTCATGTATTTAAATGAGACTACAATTTTAGAGGCCCCCTATTTTTACGATCACATAAAAAGGCTTCACCGAGCCAGGAGCTCGGTGTGTTATTGTAATTAACTGATATTACACTACCTACAAATCCCCGAAAGTAATGTCTCTTCTGTTATTTGTTTTATTTTTTAGCAAAAATTTGATTTCAGAAGACGACTTTATTGAGTCGTAAATGTCGTGACAGTCGTCAATCAGCTCCTTAAATTTGTCGTAACGACTATCAACATTTCATTCTCTAACTTTCCTTCACATAAATTTTTCACTTATTCACTGTACTTGAAATCGGACCAGAGCACAACAAACCGACACAAAAAAAAAAAAACAACCAAACCAGATTGCCCAATAAAATACTGTCCATCACAGTGAAAAATGTCCTTTTCCCGAATATAAAATCAAAAAAAAAAAAAACACGCCAAAGCCAATAAATTATACAAAAAAGTCTGAGAGGTAAAGGACAACCCATAACAATATTTTGCACTCTGGCCTTTCCCTCGTGTCCTTATGTGTGTATTGGCGGTTCATTTCATTTTAGTTTTTTTCCCTTTATCCTCGTGTCCTGCCATGGGGCTCGCCTGAACAAATAAAAAATAAAATAAATAAAATATACGAAAATACTAATAACATTTAAAATATAAGTACTACTAAAATTTAACTGGACATGATATTTATTTTCGGATTTTATCCGCCATAAAGCGCCCGGAATGGCCATTTAAAATAAAATCATTAAAACGTTCATTGTAAGTTTAAAAAGTTTAAAAAAGGACCGGCAATTAAGCCGGGTTTATGTTGAACAACTTCGATGTAAATAACTTTTAAAAATGAATGAATATTCATATTAATCAATTGTTAATTTGTCAATCAGGACGATTTGCTGATTGGGCTGGCTTAAGTTGGTTTACCAAGCTGTAGGAGGACATCATAGACTTAACGAATGAGACTAGGTCTGGTCACCGCCAGTTTATCTTCGTTTAAGGTCAACCTTAGTCCTAATCATTTCTTGCTAATTTGTGCAATGAGGACATAGTTTCACAGCGAAACTACTTTTTGCCATTAGAATCTAGCGCTTAGTTTCAGCTAATCTTGTTTCCTATGACAAGAGGAGGCTTATCCCGCCGAAAAAATAGGAAAAGCCAACAGCAATGACCTCTTCCAAGGACGTGATGTATATGAACATTTTACCATTGAGAATAGCACAGATATGAACAGGGGTGAGCCACTTTATCGCTTTTCGTCAGTAGAAACCTTAGTTTCTGTAGAAAACGACGACAACCCATATTTCGTGTAGATACGAGTACCTTGTAATCGGAAGTGACTAGCCCTCAGAAGAAATATGTTAGGACGATGAATTTACGTAACTCAATCAACAGTCAGCATGTCAGATTCCTTAAGTAAGCTACTTCAACAAATTTAAAGCTGAGTATTTTTGGGACATACCCAAGTTAGTGGCGGATAAACCCTTCATCTTACCTTCTTCAGGGAATCCGAGTCCTTTTATCAAAGTGCACTATAAAATATCTGTTCGCCCAGATTGAAAGTTAAGGGTTTATTACCCAGCGGCATAAGAACCCTACGGCTCTGAGTAAGCCAAGAGCACAACCGAAGGAAGTAGGCAACAGCAAAACAGACTTCCTAAGAAGTGCGATGGATGGGCAGGAAAAGATGACGTTAGGCTAGCTAAAAATAAGTGTTGTGAAGTACTGAGGTCCATTGCAATACTCGGAGAACCAATTAAAATGCGAAGACACCTAAGCGCTATCTCTTGCAAAACATCAAATTTCCCTGCGGCAACTTAGTAATCTCTGATGGTTCCTGCAGTTAATTTCTTCTGAATAATCGAAAAAATTTGAGTTCTCTCACATCTCACATCCATGTGGTGCAGCCTGGAAGCATAGCACCTCTGCCAGAAGGTAAGGTATCCAAACCCTGCGAGATATCACTTTTGGGTGCTGACGGAAGCGGTGTTATCATCTTGCGACGTCCATGGCCCTTGTCAGTTTTAGTTTCTAGGCGCATACCCCTATAGAGACATAACATAGACGTATTCGGAGCCCAGGTCTAAACAGATCTCCATCGTTGGATTGGGAAACTGGAGTACAGATGGCGGCACAATGTTTTGATTTGCGCCCCGGGTCAACCCCGGACAAGTTTTTTAAGGCTTATTGCCAGCATTTTCTTAAAAGTAATAATTTTACTTAAAACTAAAGATAAAAACTAAAGGGTGGGAGAGCGGTTAAAGAAAGTTAGGACGTGAGGCATAGGTGGAAAAAAGAATATTCTTGAGGGAGAGTTTGCTGAGATGGTAGTCGAAGAGCGGCAGAATATCGTTAACTTCGCAAGGCATTCTAGACATTGGCTCCAAGTGTCCGTAATTCGTTCGGTGAAGACTGAGCCGGAAAAATGGCACAGACCTAAAATTGCGTGGGTTGGTGTTAAAAGTTGAAGTAAAGAAGGACAATCGATATTACCAACTAAAATTTGATGAAGAAAAAGAATGTCGGCAACTTTTCAGCGTATAGAAAAGGGTTGTAAATTTATAAGTTACAGCCGGTCAGTGTAAGATGGTAAGTTCTGGCTATCATCCCAGAGAAGATTACGTAAAGCAAATCGTAAAAACCTGCGTTGAACAGCTTCTATTCGGAGGATGTGAGTTCTGGCTTGCATGCAAGATTATGTAAAGAGATTGTTACCAGATACCAGGATTGGAAGACTCCTTTGACCAGCGCTTGATGAAGCCAAGGGCAGAGTTGGCTTTTTCGTGAATTCCTTATCACCGATAACACCTAAATCACGCAAAGGGAACAGGCAGATTAAAGATTAGATAGCAGCGAGGTGAAGTAGGGGGGCGCTTATGGGTGTACGTTATACCCTGACACTTATTGACGCTAAGCTCAAGGAAATTCTTTTGACACCAAGTACGAGTACAAAATCTGTCTAGATCTTCCTGCAGTGGTAGGCTGCCTGGGGAAGATGATATATATCTAAAGATTTTGATGCAATCAACATCATTAATAATCAGAATAAATAATAAGGGACCAAAGTGGCTGCCTTGAGGGACACCAGAGGAGGCTTTAATTGGGTCAGAAATCATGGACCTAAATAAAACATAGTACTGTCTTTCATTTAAATATGATTGAACCCATGTTATAAAGTTTATTTGGAAACCAAGAGCTTTTAATTTCAGAAGGATTATATCATGTGAAATCCTATCAAAGGCTTTGCTGAAATCGGTGGCAATCACATCAACTTCATTTCCAGATTCCAGTGCACATAAAGTGCTTGATACGAATTCCGTTAAGTTGGTGATCGTAGAACTACCTTTGACAAATCCGTGCTGGTTATGGGAAACAAAGTATATGCTCAGCGCGCCACCTATGAGGATGGAATTTTTAGCACAAGGCTGAGTAAGGAAGCCGTATTTGAGTGGGTCGTCGGAAAACCCAGACTGCGTGAATAAAGCCTCGATCGGAAAGAATATATGGACACACATGCACAAGATTGGCATCAGTAAGCAGCATTCTAAAACTCCGACAGATATGAACTGTGATCTTCTCAACGCAAACTTTATACTTTTAAACATCCGCTTCGCAACCAAGTACCTAAGGGGAATCCTTCCAATCCCTTTTTGTTGCGTGCGCAATGAAGAAGTTCTACAAGCAGTACTATCCGTAAAATCAACCGCAACCGGTGGTTTATCAATACAAGGTTTATAAAATTAGTTTTTACAACTATTTTGCCATTTACGATATCGCGTTTACTTTTAATCTCATCATTGCACGTTCAGCTTTTCCAAAAGACTGAAAAAAGCGAACAATAATGCCAGTATCCAATAGCTATACTCGTACTTCCCTTCCTGTGAAAATTATTTGAAAAAAAAATTATCTTTTCTCAAATTCAAAAGCACTTGGGCAAATATAATCCACTTACTGCTCATCAATCTGGTTTTTGAATAAAAAGAAGCTGCAAAACTGCGCTGTTGTTAGTTGTTGAGGAGATTAGAGAAGTTTATATAGGAACGAGATGAGTTTTTTGACTCTTTTAGATTTTTCATAAGCCTTCGATACAATTTATCATGGAATTCCATATAGAAAGCTTTGAAAAGACTTAAAATTTTCCTGGAGATGGACATATCTAGTTTCGTCCTACTAAAGTGTAGAATATCAGCGCGTGGTGGCTAACAACAAAATGTCAGGTTTTCTTACTGCGACGTACCACAGGGCTGCATTATAGGGCCAGTTGTCTTCACTTTGAATGGGAACGAGCTTACCGTCCAGATTGAACATTATTGTGTACACATGTTTGCCGACGATGTCCAAAGTATTTTAAGTCGGCCTCTTCATATGAAACCTCTGTCTCAACTCAACGAAACCTAACTTGATCTAAGTCCAACTTGTCGTTTATAAGAAATTATTAGACTTTTCTGTTCTCCTAAACGTTAAGCTTGTAGATAATACTATCGACTAAGTTGAGTCTACAAAAAAATCTGGGTATAATATGTACTTATCAGGACCCTAACTTGGTATACTCATGTAAGCGTACAATTTATGGCGGACTCCGCACCCTATGGCAATCACAACGTTTTCTCCCAACTAAAACTAAGTTGTTTCTAGCCAAATCTCTTTTCTTGTCAATTCCCTTATAGGATATGAGATCTTCTGTAACTTGGATGATGACTCCAGAGGAATAACATTGCGCGATATGTAGATATACAACCTCAAACACCACGACTGCGTTTCAGCGTACTCTAAGAAAATTTCCGGCTGCTCTATCTAAAATTTATTTAGTTCACTTTGTCTGCTAAGCGATGTAATGCAAACTGGTCAGCCAGAATACCTATAGAACAAACTAACTTTTGTAAAGTCACGCAGAACGCTTGTGTTGGTCAAAACGAAACTCTCCTGTCTGATCTCTAAAAGACAATTCTTCGTAAGTACCACTCGACTCTGGAACTCTCTACCCCTGAACATCAGAAGAACCAGAAACACAATTTCCTTTAAGACCTCCCTTTTATATTGCTTGGCCCGATACGCCCGACAATGTATTCGAGTAGTTAGAAAGTGTAACGGGATGTAACCTCTTACTGCCTCGCATGCGATCTCAAGGAGGGACAATCCATTGTTAATCAGAGTGATCACGTTGCGATCGACGTCAGGCACTCCTCCAACATTTTGGATCTCCAAAAGTTCCGATAATGCGCTATTGACTCGGATCATTACATTGTTGGAGTTAGTCTAAGACTCACAGGCACAATAGAGACCATCAAATTTCGTTGGTGTAAAGCTGCAATCACAAGAGACTTTGGCGATCGTGTGTCGCTCAAGCTCTCTTAAAATCCTTCTCACCACACTCCAGCCGGTTGTGATGGAACCATCAGCAAGTGTCCCCCACACTTGCATGATGGTAAATTATGAATAAATTGGTCGTCTTATTGAGAGTATGCGATAGTTTTTAACTACCTCTGACGTTACCATAAAGGAGTGTAGGGATTTAATATTCCTTGGGCCTCTTGATTCATTTTTGAGTCATTGGTGTATATATGGATGTATTGGCAGGATGTTGTGTAATGTAGCGCCTCGTCACGATGCCAGTAAGCAGCCTGCAGTCTTTCCTACTGAGGGACAACAGGAAGGCCGCTGACTTCTTGGAGATATCGGAGAATATTCGTTTGGTCTGCGCGAATCTTATAGATTCATGCCATCCGCGGTTGTGCCCATATGAAAACCAATAGTTTCGGGTACTGAAAAACCCTCCCCTGAGCCTTACTTAGCATGCTGATCGGCGATTTCATTTCCCGTCATCCCATTGTGACCTCGGACCCACACAAGACTCAGTAAACTTACCATTCCGACTGCATTCAGTCTAGCTTGGAAGTCGTAAGAGGGTTCAGCAGGGCTCTTAGTGGATCATTGCTGTCGCTACAAATGCAAATGCTTCACCCCTCCCTTTACAACATACGATAGTTCGCTGCCCTCAACATTACGTGTATCTCCGTTTGGAGTAAAGACGCAAGTTTTCCTAACAAGAAATGAAACCTAATGTTTTCGTCCTCCAGAAAGAGGATAGCATATACCAAATTATGCTACAAAAAGGTATTGACCAGCTGCTGGTAACTCTGAAGAGAACCTTCCCTGCTAGCCACTGAACCCTGCCGAACAGTGAGTGTACCAAAATCGAAAAAGGAAACCAAACGCTCGCCAAGTGCTTCAGATGAATTATTTCCACTTTCTGCATCTTGAAGAGCATGGAGAAAATGGTTGAGCTTCATGTGCGCAAAATTGCTTTGCGAATGCAACCTCTGTCTAAGATGCGACATGCAAACCAAAATCTGACATCAGAATTACCAGGAACGGATACGCTTTGACAATTGAGCGTGCCTTCGGCAACGCAGTATTTGACGGGATGGGTATTTCGGTCACACAACACGGTGCACGTGAATCACTACACTTGTAGACAAAAGCAAATCTGGTAAATAGGACCCTGATTGCTGGTTCTGACTACGGACCAGATACCTTGGTATCTGGCTCGATAAGTTTCACACCAGTCAACCTGCCTCCAGGATGAAGGTCATATTCTATGTGGCCATAATTTGGCCAGTTATCGCGTACGGTTGAAGGGCCATATCAGATAGAAAGGATTTTTGTGTTTGAAAGGGAGTGCCCTAGGACTTGTTTCGGCTTGTACAGAATACCAGAATCAGAGTAGACAAAATACTGTCTCAATAAAACCCTTTACGATGGGGCTAGCCTGAATAGAATTGCCAATTTCCTGTTTAAGGTGATACGAAGGCACGTTGTAACGGCATGACCAACGGCAATAGCCTATCTTTTGGGTTTATTACCCCAATGAAGGGCACCACGAGAGCTCACTTCTATCGGGCTTTATCCCGCCATGGTCTTTTCTCCATATGATAGGGTTGGTGGCAAGCAGATATGGTATCACTATAATATACTACCGCCACCGCGTACATACTCGTACGTTGATTAAGTAACATACTCCTCCTAGTTGTAAGTTAGATGAAGGTTGCTTAGGAGGATCTCGTGGAAAGTCCGCGTTCGTTGAGATGTGGCTGGTGCTTTGTGGCATTGATTAAGTTTCGGTGGTGCGTGTGCACGATGGTGGCAAACGCCAGGCACCCGAAATCCAAATTACGATGGTGACCACCGGGTGAGTGCTAAGCAGAGCCTTAGTTTTAAGTTTTATACAAACTTTTTTTAAATTCACGCCCCAACAGAGGAAAAGGATGATGTTTTCAAAGAAAGTTCTACGAGCTCCTCGACAAAATTTACGAACAATGTCCGACGTATGACGTTATCTTTGGTAGCACAATCGGAAGACACCTACACGACACCACATCTGGAAACGGACTTATGCTAATCGATTTCGCTGCGGTATGTAACGTTACTATAGCAAGCATACGGAACCAGATTGGTCATGTTTGGATCGACGTAAGGCACTCCTCAAGTATTTTAGATGTCCAAACATTCCGAACGGCCAACATAGACTCGGACCACTACCTAGTTTCAGCCAAGATCGCCACAACATCGGGGAAATACTACCGATCGCGTATCCCTCAACCTCTCGAGAAGACCTTTGCAGCCAGCATCAAGTGCGGAAGACCAGTGGTTAGATGCCGAGAAGCCATCAGAAATGCCGCAAATGACGTGCTGGGTTTCACCCGCCCTCCAGGGATTTCGACCCCTGGTTTGATGAAGAGTGCCGGAAAGCACATGCAGTAAACCAACATGCCTACAAAGCGGCGCTGCCCAAAGAACGAGAGCGGCTCGGGGGCTCTACGAGCAAAAGAGGAGGGAAGAATATCGCCTTCTCCAGAGAAAAAAGAAAGAGAAGCGCGCGATCCAGGAAGAATGTTCGGAAGTTTAACCAAAAGTTAAAAAGACCGTATCATTGTAATAAGACCCGAAAGGAAACCTGTAGAGATGAACAAGGAAGCCTTGTAGTAGAATTACAGTCGGTGCTGAGGATATGGAAAAACCATTTCTTCGGACTGCTAAACGGCGAAGACCACACAAATTCCGCAGTCAGGTGGAGCGAACCATTCAATTTTGACCATGCAAGTCAAGAATTCCGTCCACCCGACCAAAATGAAGTGAGGATGGCAATATCTAAACTGAAGTCGAACAAGGCTGCCTGGCCGGACGGCCTACCCGCCGAACTATTTAAGGCAGCAGGGGATAACTTAGTATAGAGCATACAACAACTCATTTCTAAGATTTGGTTGGATGAATGTTTGTCTGATGAATGGAACCTCGGCATCGTTTGCCTGTTCACAAGAAAGGAGACCCTCTAAACTGGTATCAGTCTCCTAAACATCGTATATTAGATCTTGTCTGCCGTATTTTGCGAGCACCTGAAAGCATTTGCTCACGATCTGATTGGACCCTGTCAGTCGGAGTTTGGGCCCGGTAAGGCCACAATTGACCAAATATTCACACTATGGCAGATTCTGGAGAAAACTCAAGAAGTCCCGACCGATTTTATCGATTTTAAAGCCGCATATGACAGCATCTACAGAGGCTGTACAGTGTACAGCCTGCCAAACTCGTCCGCTGTGCAGGATGGCGATGTAGAAAGCTCGCTGCTGCATCAAGGTCGGTAACGACCTAACCGAGACCTTTGATGTTAAAAACGGATTTAGGTAAGACGACGCCCTCTCATATGACCTCTGCAACATCATACTTCAAAGAATTGTCCAAAACTCACAAGCCACACGAGGTAAGTCTGACCAATTGCTTTCATACGCCGATGTCCATTATTGGTTGAACGCAGCGAGCTGTTATAGGGTCGTTTGCGAGTATAGGAACAGAAGCGGCAAAAATGGGTTTAACGGTAAACGAGTGCAAAACAAAGTAGGTATATGCTGTAAGTAAGAAGGGACACCCAATATCGACGAATCGGCCGGAATGTCACAATCGGCAGCTATATCTTTGAGGTAGTAAGGGACTTTGTCAACCTCGACTCAGCTATCACATCTGAAAACGACATCTCTTCAGAAATCAAACGAAGGATAACGCTTCCCAATCGCTGTTTCTTTGAGCTGAGAAGGCAACTGTGTAGTCCCAGTCCTGCTCCACGGTTCCGAAGCATGGACTCTTTCTAAAACGGATGAAGAAATCCTTGGTCGTTTTGAGAAAAAAATTCTTCGTAAGATATTTGGTCGTCCGGGGTTTGGTTGACGGGTTCTGGAGGAGACGATTCAACGATGAACTCTACAAACTGTACAACGACATCTACCTGATCAAAAAAACTGCGCATAGAGCGTTTGGAAGCAGTTAGCCAAAGACCGCGCTAATTGTAGAGACTTACTGTTCGGTAAGAGCCTTAGAATGTACATTAATAATGAAAACAACAATAAAACAAATTAATTTAAAAGAAAAAGCAAGCGGATTCTGACCGCGGCCAGTATGTGATGATGGGCGTAAACAGGAGTCCGGTCACCACTGCTACGATGCATGCTACTTGGTCCACTGCTTAACGCTCCCAATAGTTCTGACGTCTATACTCAGGCATATGCAGTTTATACCTTTTAGAGCATGCCAAGCGACTGTCAGTTCGAAAGTCCTGGCAGCCTTAGACGTGGTTGACGATTGGTTTACTAGAAATAGTCTTCTCAAAACTAAAGTTGTTGTCTTACGAAAACGATGAAGCTGATTGCTTAAAGGCATCACCATCCGCTTTTCTAACGAAATCATGTACGTGGATATCATCCTCAATGCAAAGCTTCTTTGAATTGTATAAAGGAGCTGCAGGCAAAACATGGCGCTCGTTAGCGAGAAGAGTGACACTAAATACATTATTTTCCTTAACCAGACTCCACAGAACGGTCTGCCTTAGCTGGATGCGACATTTCACTAGAATGTCTGCCTTTACCATCGACACACTATGTAATGAATCTACCTTCCTTGATATTCATATCATAGGCTGCACTGTCAAAGCTATGTTCCGTTTAAGAAGAAGTAGTCTTTGGTTCAAGACTGGAGTTTTGATGACCCTACGCTCCAAGTGTTTTACTGACTCCTATTGGTACAAATCAACTTTCCCTGTGCACACGAATAGTCTTGACCAAAATCTGAGCTAGAACAGAAATTGAGACGAGTCTTTACGGAAAGCTCTTGGTGTCTTTGTGGAGGACAAGAACTGCAGATTTTTCAGGCCGTCGGCAGACCAAACGAATGCTTTTCGACGTCTCTTAGAGCTCATCAATGTTCCTGCTTTCCACTTTCCACACTTAAGTGTGCTGGCATAAGTGACATAACACCACGTAGCACAACTTCTGTGAGTTTCCCGGCAACGCTGGCTTTAGGCTACAGATATTCGTCGCCGATGTGGTGGGTACTGATACTGAAGGCACTTTATCACTGAAGCATAAAAGGCTCATACATATAGTACAACGGACTAGTTCTTTGTCTGAGTGCTTTGTATCGATAGAAGAAAAGAGCTACACCCATTGAAATCGGGTTTTATTGTATATCCTTTGCTTGGTGTTACAGAAGATCTTTCCAGCTTTCTCCAGAAGTAATCGGATAACAATTTCAAGACGGGTGTTACAGTCTAGGAATGTGTCGAAAAGGCGACAAATTATTTACCCGCTTAACAAGATGAAACTTCACTGAAGGATATGAATAAAAGATGCAAAATCAGCACTTTACTTCCTTTATTTACTCGAGAAAAATATAGAGCAGATTTCCACGGATGTCAGTTACCCAATAAAGGAAAATACGGGCTGGTAATAGCAAAGTTACAACACCTTCGAATGACTTTTTTTGTAGCTCGTCTCAGTAGTAAAAGCGCTATTTTCAAAAGTATTGTAATTTTGCTCGAAAAGGACACTGGAGACAATGTCCAACCAGATCTTCCCCGTGATAGATGTAGGTCACGCCAGCTGCTCTTAACTCAGTTAAAAACCTCATAAATAACAGCAATTGACCGGCCGTCTATAACACTGCACCAGGCCGAGCAAAAGAACGATGTTTATGTTGCCATAAAGTTACCTTAAATACAAGACAAACCAGAACCCCCGATGATTCCTAGAACTTTTACAACTTTAACTTCTCACCTCCAATCGGCGACTCAGGAGCCTTTTCATCCCTTCGTAAAATATTCCCAAATTAATCGTCGTTCCAAAATGAGAAGGAAGTCATCAAAGATATTGAACATGTAACTTAACATCCCGCTCCCAACAAAGCTACCAGCATCTTCATTTTGTCTGTTTTTCCATAGATTTTTCGGGTGACTACTCTATCGCCCAACCGACCAGTCAAGTGTCCATTTTGCATCCGTACATGGAAACCGGTAGTCCCTGTGGTAGGAGTATGTTTATTG
Source organism: Volucella zonaria (assembly GCA_963966105.1). Taxonomy (NCBI): domain Eukaryota; kingdom Metazoa; phylum Arthropoda; class Insecta; order Diptera; family Syrphidae; genus Volucella; species Volucella zonaria. The sequence goes on from OZ014530.1 coordinate 12,599,691, forward strand.
TGCCCGCAGAAAAACATAAACTGCCCTTTACGAAGGCCATCAATAACAAGAAGAGGCTGCCTGCCGTAACTGTTGCCTAGCCTGTCTACCTTTTAGTTCATAATTTTATTTTCTGGTTTATTGCCAGACGAACGATATGCCATAAATTTTGTCTTATACTCGTACATTTGATTTTGGTTAGTTTTTGCTGTACCGAGGGTTGTGACTTGTCTCATATGGACAGCACAGGGGGACATGCAGCCACCCTACAAACCTGGTAGTATCCATGTATTTGGAGTGGCTTTGTTTTGAAGCTGAAGAGAGGCAGCCTCTTCTGGATCTGAGAGGAGGGCTTCCTTTCTTTTTGTATCTTACATGAGAGTTTTAAATCTTCGCGCATTAAGTGATAAGGATCCTTTTTTCTCATTTCTGTTGTCTTTTTAGTTTACATTTTCTTTTTCTCTTCATTTCTATGTCAACAACGTACGCTTGGCTATATTTCTATTTTTTTTTGGTGTGGAAGAAAGAAGCGTTGAGCAGGGAAAGAAACTGAAAACTCATTCATTTTCACACAATCTAGAGGAAAGTTATGGATTTTCAGCATGACTTTAAGGAACTTTTGAAAAGAAAACTTGCAGGCAAAAAGCACAGACATTTTTGAGTGCTTTTCAGAAGATGCATTTGTATCTTTGTGTTTTTGTTGAGAACAAAATCTACAGAAAGTTTCTCAGCAGTGTTGTGGTTTCTCGCTTGTACGCACTATGATGGTGATGTTTGTGCTACACTCGAGAACATCTTTAGGCCTTGAAATGGCACGTAACACCTTGACCTTGGCCTTTGTGTGAATAGGTGGTAGGTGGACTCTTCCTCATTTAATTTCGACCAGAATGCTTGTGAAACCAACTTGAGGCTTTGCTAGGGAGAATCGACTACTTCGAGTTATTCATGTGTGTTAGCGAAGTGGCGAGACTTTGTAAGATACTCTTCAGAGATTCTAGTGTTCTCGAGTGCATAGAGAGTCCCGATGGCTGATGAACAGTATCCGCTCGTGTCTTAAAACTGCTAATAAAATTTAACTCCGCGAACGAGCTCTCTCAGGCGCCTTGGCGCGGGCCTGTTATACCAGGCGCTGCCTGGGCTGACCTTTTATTTCCGGCCTTACTCGTGGGCAAACTTATTTTGAAAACCATGGTTCGGTTCACCAAACTTATCGTGCGCTACGTCCATTTTATGGCCGCCCGTTGTAGAGCGCAGTGTTGAGGTGAATCGGAATGAGTCGATTCGCGATCGTGCCCAGTAATTGGAACTATGCCCATCCACTTTTTGGAAGATGTTGGCTTAAAAGCTTATAAGATCGAGCTTGTGCAAGAGTTGAAACCGCGTGACCATTATACGCGTCGTAGGTTCGGTGGATGGGCCGAAAACATGATTCAGCTTGATCCTCATTTTCAAAGCAAAATTTCGTTCTCCGATGAGGCTCAGTTTTGGTTAAATGAATATGTAAACAAGCAAAATTGCCGAATTTGGAGTGGAGAAAATCCAGAAGCCTTTGTCGAGACGCCCTTACATCCATTAAAACTCACTCTTTTGTGTGTTTTATGAGCTGGTGGATCATCGGCCCATATTTCTTTAAGGAAGATGCGGTCCAGAATGTTACCGTCATTGGAGAGCGCAATAGAAATATGATTTCTGACTTCTTCGTTCTTCAGGTGAATGGCATTGACGTGACAGAGCTTTGGTTTCAACAGGATGGCGCAACATGCCACACGGCGCGCGACACCATCAATTTATTGTGGGAAACATTTGCTGAGCGCATAATTTCACGTTATGGATCTATGAACTGGCCCGATCCTGTGATCTCACACCTTTAGATTACTTTCTTTGGGGGTATGTCAAGTCTCTAGTCTATGCCGCTAAACTAGAGACGTTGGATGATTTGAAAGTCAACATTCGCCGTGTTATTGCTGTTATACGGCCAAAGTTGCTCGTTAAATTTTCGAAAATTGAACTTCACGATTGCGCTTCATTCGAGTTAGCTGTGGGGCATATATTCCCGATAATATATTAATGGCATAAAATTATCTATTAAATAAAGCTATAGTTTGGACATTAACATGAGCTTCAAGTATTTTATATTATATTGAATTTGTATAACTCTAAAAAAACCATCCTTTACAAAACACAAGACAGACCATCCGCGTCCAAGAAGAGTTAGAGGTGAGGCAAATGGAAGAAGTGGAACTACTGGCTAGCGGAAGTGAAATGCTCGAAAGAACACTCACTAAAGCGACTTCACCGGTGAGCAGGCTGGTACTCACACCTATGATACGCAGGACAGCACCTCGGTCGAAGGGCTACCCAAGGCAGCTGGAACATCCGCATCACCTCCAAGAGGCGAAGAAATAAGTGGAAATAGCTGGCTCAGCCGCTGTGCCTGCCGCTGTGCCTGCCGCTTCCATCAGCTCTGCTAAGAGTGCGATGAGGTAAGGTAGCAAAGTATGAGGGCTGTGATCGTAGCAACTTAAGCGAATGGGAAAAATCGCTTACTCAACTGATGGTAAGCAAGGGTGAAACAGGTACAAAGGCAGGAGGGGAAGCCGATCAGGAGCCCTCTACCTTCTACGCGGCAAAATTAAAAGAGGGGGCTAGCATCTCTGGAAAGAAGACAAGTTTCAGAAGCAAGAGAAGCAGATCGGAAGTCGTCGTGGAGGCGAACGATGCAAAAAAGGTGAAGACTGGTACGTCATCCGCATTGGTTCGTAAGCAAAGCGACACGAAAGACGAGCTCTCGTTGTCGTGATTAACGAGCTGGAGCTTTGAGGTCGTCTAACAATCGACCTGTGGAAAGACGTCGAGGAGAAGTTCCAAGACGTCGTGCGGAAAGTATCATCCACAGGAAACGGGGAACTTCAATTTGATCGCTCTGAGTGGGAAGACGGACGCAAGGTTGTAGCTTGTGGGAATAAGTCTTCCTCAGACGCTTCGTTTTGGAAGTATGCGATGCTTGGGAAAGCATCAAGTTAACTTGCACGACAGTGGCAGAGTTGGCAAAGTACACTCTACCGAGATCATGGATATGGGTACCGTGTCCCTACACGTACCCTGAGAAACTCCTAGGACTACTCCATGTGCGGAATCGGGAACTAAAAGCCGACACATGGAAAGTCTTTAAGACGGGACCTAGACATCAGTACGGGCAGAATTTTCTACTGTCCCTTAACAGAGACTGCTTACAATACCTCGAAAAATCGAAAGGTATGGTAAGATACACCATGGGTAGATTGATGGTTAACCCATCGATCAAGGGAAAGGATGAGGAGGAACCCTCCCAAGATGGTGGAAGTACTGCAGATAAACCTAAACCACTTTAAGGCAGCAACAACCTGTCTGGTGGAATACATCACCAGACAGGCATTACAGCCGTACTCATAAAAGAGCCCTGGACCAATAAGGACAAAAAATTCCAGGGTCTTAGGCTGAAAAATTACGAGTTGTTCTGCAAGGCAGAAGATAAGATCAGAACTTGCATCATTATCAAAAACCAAATAGAGGCATTTCTTTTGAATAATTACAGCTCAGGAGATCTGACGGCGGTCTGACATCGGCCTGCTTCTCCTATGACACCGAGGTAGTGATCTCGGAGAAGTTAAAGGGCTTGGCAAGGCAAACAAATTGGATGCTGGTATTGGGCTGTGACGCAAACGCCCACAATGGGGAAGTGGTGATATCAACCCAAGAGGTGAGTCCTTGTACGATTTTATTTTATCTTCCAACCTCAATATGTGTTACAGAAGGAATTCACCCAATTTTGTGGTGAAAAGTAGGCAGGAGGTGATAGATATCACCCGCTACACATGCAGAAGGAAGAAGAAATAAGTTGTCGACGAAGCGTCAATGTCGGATCACCGATGGATACGCTTCAAGGTGAACTTTCAGAACAGGATATGTAGTTTCCAAAAAAATCCCAGGAAGCCACAGAAGTGGTAAATATACACCTGGATACTCAATTAATCAACTTAGATAGGGCGGTAGAAAATATTAATAAGGCACTAACAACGGCGATCGAGAAAGCTTGTCTGGTGGAGTAGGGAGATAGCCTTAAAAAGAGAAGAGGTAAGGAAACTCTATAAGGCGAAGCTTTTTAGAAGCGACAGTACATGGAATGAGTACTGTGCATCTATCGCGGTAACAGACGAAGCCTCGAGGTTACGTAAGATGCTTTCAAAGGAAACGAGCGTTCCTGGTTACCTCAGGAAAAATGACGGAACCTAGACTGAAAGTAGCCAAGATATTATGGCAACACTGTTGGAAATCCACTTTCCGGGATCCACAGTATCAGACGACCCTGACATGCTACAGTATACTGAGAACATTGATCTCTCCCTCTCTCCGAAGAGGGAATTGGTGTTCTTATTAATTGGAAAAAATTTATGGTGGATGATTCAGTCCTTTAAGCCGTGTAAATCTCCCGGTCCGGATGGTATTCTACCGAGTAGGCTGCAGAAAGCACTGGAGGTAGCAATCCAACAAATTGTGGAAATTGTTAGACTCAGTCTAAAAACAGGGTACATACCAATAGCTTGGAGGATAGTTAAGGTAGTTTTTACACCTAAAGCTGGCAAACAGGGGGATATAGCAGCAAAGATTTCAGACCAATAAGTCTGTCACTGTCATCATTTATGCTTAAAACCCTACAATGATTATTGGAGATTCGTATTAGGAACAGATGCAGTAATGGCTTTTTGATTGAGTCGCAGCCTGCATATATGAAAGGCAAACCTTTGGAAGCCGCTCTGCACGAGGTAATGGGGAAATTAGAAAAGAGTTTGCAGTGAGGACACTGCCGTAACATGCAAAGAGACTCAAATTGTCGAACGCTCATATTTGGAGATTCTGCTGTGATCTGCAAGCTGTTGAGGACATAACACACATACTGTGTGAATGCGAGCCAATATCGCGTAGTCGAAGAAATGTTTAGGGAAATACTTTTTCAAAAACCAAGAGGAAATAGACGGCACGAACTTCAAAGGTCACTGTGGCTTTTGCAGGGAAATTGGGTGTTTCACTAGGGCGATTGTGAATTTAAAGACAAATTCACCCACAGGGTTCGCGATGGGCCCGTTTTGGCGCCTGGTGTCTGTGATGGCATATCCGTCATACCCCTGTTTAACCTAATCTTGTTCGACACCAAAACAAAGAGCTAGAAACAGTTATTCGGCCGTCCGCTGTAGACACCGTTACAAGATGTTGGGACCATAACATCAAAGCAAGATCAAAATTTGGCGTATCTGAGAAATTAAGCTGTGCGTTTTGTTATTATGTCCCATCCGAAGACCATAAGAAATATTAACACAACACAAAAACATGAACAAAGTATCTGGGGATATAATCACACATTGTTTTGCTCTCAATGTTAATCTCAAGCTGAGAAAATTGGACAATCTGACTGTTACAGTGACTGGAAATGGAAACTAATGGTAAGAACGGAGTTAAATTAGAACCTCAAAACTCTGCTTCGTTTGCTATCCATTGACTGCGGAATTTAGATGGCCACACTCTCCATCATTACTCTAAGCTATACTCAATTCAACTTAATGTGAATCTAATCTACTCACCTTGCTCCCAGTTTTCCCCAAATCGACAGATTTTCAACTTACTTGTATTTAATGCAGCACAGCCTTCGCTCACATGATTTCAGAAACGAAAACGCGAGGTCATTTATTGTAAGTCCATCTCCATTTGCAAAGAACGTTCTATAAAAGCGGTATGCGTTGGTGTTAAAGTTTTTGTTGGCGGAACAACTTAGCAAAAATCTTAGTCCCGTTTTACTCCCAAGCAGGAAACGTACGAGTAAGTGTCGCACGGGAATCTAAAAAAAATTCTTAAATGGACCGCAAACCTTAACGAGTCATTTGAGGAAGCCAACAAAGTTTGTCCAACGTCACTTGCTATCCCAACCAAGAGTCCGCAGAATTTTCTATATTCACTGACGCTTCAAGCACTGCAGTCTTACAGCAAAAAAAAAAAAAACCAAAAACGCGTGGGAACCTCTTTCATTCTTCTCAAAGAAACTTTCACCAATAGAAACAAAATATTCCGCCTTCGATTGCGAACTGATAGGAATTTATTTATAAATTAAACACTTCAGATACGAGTACTTCGTCGAGGGGCAGGAATTCAAAGTGTACAGGTACACTGACCAAACACCTCTTGTATCGAAGGCAAACAAACTCGGCAACTCGATCTCATCTCCCAATTCACGATTGACATGAGAGGACATGAAAGGACCAGATAACGAGCAGGAAATCTTTTCATCTGATAAGATCCATCTTAACTGCAAGGCATTGGCTCGACTTAAATCGTCTGATCCAGAGTTGAATAAAATGGTAAATGAAAGGAACAAGGATCGAACATTGTGATTCGAGATTCAAGAATTTTAGTTCCCTGAGTTTGAGATTTATTTCGAAATCTCCAAGATCTTGCCAGGCATGTCAAAAATCTAAAGTACACAGCAATACAAAATCCGCTTTTGGCAAATTTGTTATTACCAGTGAGCGTTTTGACCACATTCATTTAGACCTGTTAGGCTCCCTTCCAGAATCCAACGGTTTCTAATACCTCTTCACGGTAATAGACCGTTTCACAAGGCGGCCGGAGGCATTTCCTTTGAAAGACATTTCTGCATTAATGGTTGCAAAGGTAGGTATTTAATGAAAATTACATTTGTAGATTTGGCGTTTCTCTGAGGATAACAACGGACAAAAGAACCCCGTTCGAATCCAAGCTTTCCAATGAGCTCTCGAGAATCCTTGGTTGTCATAGGACGCCTTAATATCCACAAGCGAATGGAATGGTAAACCGCTTCCATAGGCAACTGAAAGCTTCACTGAAAGCGAGAGGCCACACAACTAATTGGAGTTCAGAAGTTCCAGTAATTTTGCTTGGAATTCGTCAATCAAAGAACACTTGAAATGTTCGCCGGCAGAATTGGTATACGCCCAATGTCTAGAGCTCCCCTGGGAAATCTTTCTAAAAACTGCAAGCACAATCATGTCTGAAGAAACGTTACGTACCTTGATGAAAAATTTAATTCCAACCGGCACTCGGAATCCTAGTCAGGACATTTTCATACCAGCCACTTTACAAGACTGTAAATCAGCTTTTGTAAGAGTGAACCGGTCAAGATCGGTCTCACACCTCTATATGAAGGGCCATACAAAGTTGTCCGACGCACGAGAAAGCTTTTCGTCTTGCATATAAAAAATAAAAACATTTCTATTTCAATTGATAGATTGAAGCCTGCTAACGTGATAGAAAACTTGCAAAAATAAAAGGTTGCTAGTACGATGTACAACTCCGACTGAATGTAGGGTGTTCTACCCTCTACCGGCCGCAAACGAGAAAAAATGAGAGAGTGTTTCTACCAGGGCACTTTTTCTTCATCAGAACTGTAGAGGAGGAATACAATACACGGAGCATTGGCGGCATCCACGACTATAGTCAGTTCTAGCTATGTACTTGTTGGACACCTCTTTCAGAGCTACTTCGATGTATTTGGAACTCAGAACTAAAGGGAGCATCAAGGTTGTGCCGGGACTATGAAATTTAAATAGCGACGCAAGAAACCGGAATAAGCCAACTCCAGTTTTTATTACCTCAGCAAGCTTACTGGCATCGGACCGTTCAGCCCATTGGCTTTATTTAGGACCTAGCTCTCCAGATTGAAGGTTGCGCGGTAAGCGACTTGACTATAACCTGCCTAATCAGTTGTCAACATTTCGATCGTTTAAAGATACTCCTCCAGATGTCCGAACTTACCGAAGTGTCAAAATTGACTCGCAAAAAATACCTAAAATTACCAATGTTAAAAAACGGATATCGTAAGAGACCGTTGCAATCTTTCCCGATCGCGTTCCGATCAATTTATCTCAAAATCCTTCCCACCATGCGCAAACCGCAAACATCAACGGGAATATTGTCAAAGAGCCATCAAAGAAGCTGCTTGTGATGTGATCAGTCACAAAGTGCCGCCACAAAAGGAGCTCTGGTTTGACAGTGAAGCATATAAAACTGCACTGCATTGAGGGACGAAAGCTGCTCATAAGCTCTAGGAACAGAAAAGAAGGGAAGACCACAACCATCCCACTGTCATTCAGAATGAATCATTCACCCTGAACGAATATGTCAGAGAATCCTGTCGCTCTGGCCTAGACGAAGCTAAGGTACATAGCCATATCGAAGCTTCAAGTCTAACAAAACTCTTGGCGCAAATCGACTGACTGGTGAGCCATTGAAAGCAGGTAAGATATGTTGGTTGGGAACATGCACCAGCTCATCTGTAGGATATTAACAAACGAAAGCATCTTCGATTACTGGAATCTCAGAACCGCTTGTCCAATCCATAAGAAAGAAAACTCTTTTATGTAAGTGCCCACAGGATCTTTTCAGCCATATTGTGAGCGACTGTAACCATTCCTGAACAATTTGGTTGGTATATATATATAAGTGCGGTTTCAGGCCTAGAGAATCCGCTATCGATCAAATATCTACACTACGGCAGATTTGGAACACACTGACGAATTTCAGATCGACACTTAAACCCACTCTAAGCTAATACACGAGGGTTGTCTCAAAAGTTTCCAACCGCAACGTAAAGATAACGGTATTCGTCAATAAAAGCTAGTGAATGCTAGTTGTGCATCTTGTGACATTATTTACCGAAGTTTCAGTCAATTTGGACGCGCAGTTTTTAGTTGACAGTCCTTTGAGTGAGTGTTTTTTTGTGAAAATGGAAAAAAATTGAGCATCGAGCTGCTATTACTCGTAAATTCTTGTTTTTGAAAGGCAATACGCCTACGCAAATCAAAAATGAGTTGGACTCTGTGTATGGGGACTCTGCACCATCATTTACCACAATGAAATTTTGGACAGCTGAATTTAAACGTGGCCGTAAGAGCTTGGGAAATGATGAACGTTCGGGACGTCCAAAACCTGCAACCACTGACGATAACATTGCTAGAGTTGGGCAAATGGTGTTAGACGACCGCCGGATTAAAGTTAGAAAGGTAGTACAGTTCATGAAAGTGTCCAAATACCGTGTTTGTTACATACTAAATCAAGATTTAGGCATGAGAAAGCTGTCCGCGCATTGGGTGCCGCGTTTGCTTACGTTAGACCAAAAACGTGTTCGAATGACCATTTCCAACGCTCTGTTGGTGCAGTTTAGGCGCAATAAATCCTAGTTTTGGCGCGGATTAGTTGCTGTATATGAAACTTGGATACGTCATTATACGCCCGAAACAAAAATTCAGTCAAAACAGTGGACTGCAAAGGGCGAGCCGGATCCAAAAAAAGCAAAAACTGTTTTTTCGGCTGGGAAAGTGATGGCGACTGTTTTTTGGTATAGGAAAGGAGTTATCTTAATCGATTATCTTCAGAAAAGAAAAACCATTACAGGAGCATACTACGCATCATTACTTGCCAAGCTGAAGGCAGCAATTGCGGAAAAACGGTCACATTTACAGAAAAAGAAAATCCTGTTTCACCAAGACAACGCGCGGTCTCACACCTCAGCGATTGCCATGGCGAAAATCCATGAATTAGGGTTTGAACTGCTTTACCATCCGCCTTATTAACCAGATCTAGCCCCAAGCGACTTCTTTTTGTTCCCTCATCTAAAAACTGCGCTCGGAGGACAGAGATTTTCAATTGAAGAGGCAATCACCTTCGTGAACAATTATTTTGCAGAGAAAAACGCCAAGTACTATTTGAATGGGTTTGAGAGATGGGAGCATAGCTGGGAGAAGTGTGTAGAGTTACAAGGAGACTACGTAGAAAAATAAAAAAACATTTTGAGAAAAAATTTTTTGTATCATTGTTCGGTCGGAAACTTTTCAGACAACCCTCGTATGTAGAAACGAGCTGTTTCCCTGCCAAGCCCAAAACAAGGAGAGGAACAATTACTTGCATATTTGGACCAAATTGATGTGATTGGACGAATAAAGCGAGCCGTCAATAGAGCTGTTGTATCAATTGAGGCTATAGCGGCCAAACGTCATCATTCGCAGTTTTATTGTCGAAGTAGTTACCGGATGGAGAGAAAAAGATACTGCGGGTGATTTTCGCTCCTGTTCTTAATGACGGAGAATAGGGAAGCGATTCACGAACCACGAAAACTTTACGGGTGAACAGTGACATTGGTCTAGTCAGGTATCTACAGATCCGATACCTTCGATGGCTGGACCATGCTGAATGAATAGACGCCCCAGCTTCCGCTCGAAAAGTATTTAACGCAGCGGAGGATGACTGCATCTGGCAGTCTGCGCGCAAGTAGAAATGATTAAAGCAAGCTTGGAGAGCGACAGGCAGCTGGTGAGAGAACGTCCTGGTTGAAGAAGCGTGTTGGCTGGCTGGTGAGGCGTATTTTGAGACGGATTTTGGACTGCGGCGAAGTCACTTATAGTCGTATCTGGCTATCGCAACCATTCTCCCGTTGTGGGCCTGCAGCAAACTTGGCCTCTTGAGATCCGATATCGGGCAGAACTGAGAACGGATGCTGTATCTTCCAAGTTGAATTGCTGTCCTTACATATAACTCGCCAACTGTTAAGGCAGTGGAGTTCACGATAATCAGATTAAGGTTTAAAGAAACCTGCAAAAATCTTCTGAATAAAATATCTAATGCCAATAGCATGGTTCTATGATAGATGCCAGTGCACATGAATACCTCTGACAACGAGAGAGCTTAGAAAGTGGCGCTCTTCTTCGTCAAAGTTTCATTAAACAACGTCATTGGGAGCGTTAGGCATGAGGCCATCGGTGGAACATATGCATGCAACTAGACACGTTACGGAAGTTGAAACAATTTAGGGAACACATAAGGAGAAGACATCATACTTTCCCCGGCATCGTCACAGAACACTGCATCATCGGCATTAATACTGATTGCCTGATTGAGTCTATTAGTCACCTTACTGACACTGTTCCGAGTTAGAAAGGTCAGACCTCTGGGAGTCTACTTTTTCACTGGGCTTACGCAACAGTTACAGTGTAACAAAACATCGTTGCCTTACCTGGCAGATACGCATCATGGACTTTAAAGGAACCACATAACGAAGAAAAAGTATTCGTGATGACGACATATGTTGAGGCTGCGGTGAGAAAGACACTAACGACGATAGCCTTGATTTCCCTGTAACTTGAGGAACAGAACCCTTGCAATCGCAGATATTCATCAATATTCTGATGTCTCACTATATGACTTCACGCTTGCAATGAGCTTTTATTTGCGAGTACATCTTTTGTCTAAAATGCGACAAAAGCGGATAAGTCTGCGAAAGTGAGCTTGGCAGGCTGAATTGAAGTCGCCCTCGACAAGAAGGAATACGCGTTCGGCATTACTATCGACATTGAGGGTGTTTTCGTTAACTCAACGGCATGGTAACTCAATCATGTTGTCGACGTAGATGAATCACTAGCTTGGGGATACAAGCAATCCTCATGAATAGGACCTTAAATGCGGATGCTAACTGCGGTCAGTACGTGATGGTAGGGGTGAACAAAGCTGCCACCTATGCAGCGCCCTGTATCACAGACGTGGGGCTAGTAGCCGAGGAGGGTCTTCTGGAATTAAACGGCTATGATAAGGACAATTATATCCTATACGTCGGTTGTCTTTTGGAACTAGCTTCCACGAACATATGTTCCTGCTGCCTTTACCAGGCTCCCAAGAATGGTCTGCATCGGTTGCATAGGCCTTGCCTTGGTATACGAGTACCGGGCTCTGTTCTAAATGCACTATTGGAGCTTCTCGCATTGAAATTCGTATTGTGGGCTGCAACTCTCAAAGGCATCTTTCGCTAAAAGGGTAGAAGTCTTTGATTCAACAAGCAATGGAGTTTAAATAACATGGCGCGCCGCATTTTGACTTTAGTCTTGCGGACATGCCGTCCGACGTAATGACTAAAGAAGTCCTAATGCCGAAAGAATACGGGTGGTTTCGGTCTGAAAGGAATATACAATATTAGGGCCCTAATGGATAGCTCCAAAACCAATTTAAGATGCGGCGATGGTGTTTTTCTGGAGGACGACAAACTTCGTCTGTCTTCCAATCAGAAGACCTGGTGGAGAAAGCAAAGTATCTGCATCTTTAGTAATTACCAAGCAGCGTTTAAAGCCTGGGTGAACCCCAGGTTTGAGAATGCAAGATCTCACTGAACGCAGTCAGAGAGCTGAGTTCATTGAGTCTTGTTTGGGTCCCAGGTCACAGTGGGATTACGGGAAATGAAATTGTCAATGAACTTGCTAAGCAAGCCTCAGCGGACAGTTTCTTACGACTGGGACCTGCGTCAGGACTGAGTGCATCTTCGGTTAGGGCTTCCATTGATAGTTGGGTTTCAAATGAGCATAACTGCAGATTGTACAACTCTTCAGGTTGCCAGCAGACCAAACGAATGCTTCCCAACGTCTCTAGCACGTCATCTACTTTCCTGCTGAAGCTCAGTAGAAAAGACTGCAGGCTGCTTACTGGTCAATTGTCACGGTCCCCACCCAATTTTCAACACTTCGCCCAACCATGATGTTTAATATGAAGAGACGGGAGAGCAAAATACTTGCCTTTTCGTAACGGTTTTCTTCTAAATTTAACGATTCTGAATGCTGCTACGATTTGACCAGTTACAAGCTGCCGGTCATGGGACTTATATCATGACACCATGAGAGTCAGGAGCCCCCAGTTCTCGGTTCGATTTTAACTTCTTTATGTAGGCCCTCTTGTGGTGGCATCACAGTGGCTGTTGTTTAAACCCAAAATCACAGGAAGGGTTCTTCCAATGTAGAGCTGCAATAAGTTTTGGATGCTTGAGCAATCTTACGCTCAAGAGGTTTTACATCGGCCTCCACTTTTACGAAGGGTGATTCTAACAAAGCTCCGATTTGGTATTCATAATACATGACAAGGCGTATCCTTGCTCCCATTAAATGTATGAGCATCCCGTGAAATCAAGACTTCACAGAGCGGTGTTCACGTTAACCACAAGAGACTGGCCAATTGCCAAGCCTGCGAACATCATCGACGTAGTCAATAATAAATAATATTGGTCTTATCGTAAACGCTTTCAGATGTTGCTCCTATTTGACCAGTTACAAGCGGCCGGTAATAGGTCCTGTTGGGTGGCAATACCACCTAAAACTCGTTACGATGGGAGGCAGGTACTTCGGACTTCGGTCCGGGTCTGTCTTGAAAGAGGTAGGCCCCCTATTGGGACCGTCATAGTGTCTGTAACTTAAACCTATAGTTGCAGGGTCTTCTATATTTAGTTGAACCGTTGTGGAGTTGCAAATAAGTGCTGGGTGCCGTGACCCTAAGATCAGCATGAGGTTTCAGATCGGCTTCGACTCAAACCAAGAGTTGGACTTGTGCCCTCAATACTGGTCCAACTTGGTATTATTGAAACACAGTAAGTGCTGGCCAGGCATCCATATCCTGGTCCCCATGTATGTATGGACATTCCATAATATTAAGCCTATACGACATGTGTTCACAGAAAACACAAGAAATATTTGGCGTTGCGGCATACCACACAAAAGCACCCAATTGTGCTGGGCGTAAGCTATGTAACACCAAACTTGCTCTGAGAGTGATGAGGACACCGCGGAGCACTACTTACCTGTGTAAGGATCTATCCTACGCTCGCATCAGGATGCAGGTACTCGGCGCTAATAAAGTGGGCGCTGGCACTGTAGTCACTTTATCACGGAAGCGTTTACTCGTCCTCCCACTTAAAAATTCCAGTAAAAACAACGGAAAAGGTGTACAGTGGACTAGTTCCTTGTCTGAGAGCTCTGTTCACACAGGAAAAAAATCGATTCTATGCAGGCTTCAGCGTACATCGCGTTGGTTAGACTGTATTGGATGATCTAGAGGAACAGGACACATAACCCCAAAAATGCAACTGTGAATGTCAAATTGCTCAATTACCTCTTCACCTGATACTGACACTGACACAGTTGCTAATTTATACACGCTGGATTGGATTATCCGACAGTAACAACCGGAAACTTTAAAATTACCAAAAACTGCAATCCACACACACTCTGCAAACTATTCGTATCTCAGCTCGAATTAAGAGATTTTTCTTTCAAAACTTCCAGTGAACTCTGAAGCTATGTTTTCCTTTAAGTAGAAAACAACAACAAAAAAAAACAAATCTCGTCCGTACCTAATTAAATTGTTTATTAAAATACGAGCTCACTGTTGAGTTTTGTTCAACAAAAGTTTATTGAAAAAGTAATGCTCCACTCATGCTCCACTCATGCTCACCAGTATTGCTATTGTGATTATTTCAAAATGTTCCACATGGAATAATCCCTTATCTCTGGGATGTACCACAAAATCCTCTGTATCCCCATATCTGTATAAAGTGGTATCATGAAATTTTGTAATGCAAATCCTACCCGCATATCTTTCCTTTTAGTTAAAATTACCCCTACACGGGGTATGTACCCGAATGTGTACCATAAAACCAAGCTATCCGATAATGAGACACGTAGAGAGCGGAAGCTTTTCACTGAATTCACTTAATAGTTACTAACCAGTAATTTTATTACGCTTAAGGACCAATTATGAAATTTCCTCCATTTTTCGTTCTGGCCGGGCCCATCGTTATATTGTACCATAGTCAGCCATAGTCCCTGTATCTGTTGGAAGAGTTTCAAAATTTCCAAAACCAATTCGCACGAAGGAGCCTCTGGAAAACAACAGGAGGTTCTTTTCTTCTTTCTGATTATTTTATTTTATTTTTTTTTTGTTTTTAAACAGGGTTAGGGTTTAGATGTGGATACCATATAGTCGTACGAATACCTCGTATACTCATAGATACTCAAGAGTCCTTCGTTCGTAAGGGCATGTGGTGATAAGAAGTGGTTTTTGAGATCTCTTAAGTCATGTATCGCCCCATCGTGACTTCCGTCTGATGGTGCTGAAATAAACTCTGGTAGGGTCTTGCTAGTTAATTAAGAAAACTTTATAAAAGCCAAACAAAAGGCAACGGGGAATAATGAAGGTAAAACTTGAGTATTCTCGCACAGTTATCTACTCTCACTTTGTCTTCTTGTTCGGTTCGTTTTTCAGGTCTACTGGCTGAGGTGTACACGAATGTAACCTGCCCGCCTCAAACCAGTAGAAAATTGTGTATTGGGGTTCCTTCTGAAAAGAAGTGTGTGAAGGTTGAACAAAAAAAGGGAGTAAAAGCAAAAACGGAAAGCCCTGCGAATAACACACGGGGGATAAGATCCTCCGTAAATGTGTTAACATGTTGCTTGAAAACTAATTCAGTTAAAACACTGGAACTGGAAATGGAGATGGAGATGGAAATGGTAACGGCAACGGCACTGGAGCCGAAACTCGAAAATAGGAAAATATAATTGTCCCTGCTGAGGAGCTGTGTTCTTATACTTTCGAAAGTGGGTTACCTGAAAGTAACGCTTGTATCATACATTTGTACCGGTATACCCTACACCCTCGTCTTTTTTCATCATTAGTTGCCAACTGAAATGAGTTTGTTGGTATCTTTGATGGAGCATCCAAGACGTATCTACAGTTAAAGTCTGAGATATCTTCAAAGTTTTCTACGAGCAGGGCTATCCCCATTTGGTTGGAGGACTTGTTTTAAGAAATATTGATAGCAGCGGGCAAATGAAGTCTGAAATACAACAATTGAGCTATATCGTTGCTTATGCAAAACATGATGGCAGATTTCGAATTTTTGGGAGCTTCAAAGGTCTAAATCTTTGGACAGAAACAGTTGTCAATCAGCTTGGCAGATGCCTTTCATTCAGTAGAACTTGATGATGTTTTAATTTTGGCATTTTTGGCGTTTTGCTGATGCTAGAAATAAATGGCCCACCAGCAATTCGGATAACAGGCAATTGTTTACTTTAATAAACAGACGATGACACATAGTTTTGAAGACAGAAAAAATTGCGCGACATTTGCCAGAAATGTCCAGAGAAGATGTTGTTACCATCAATGACTTTATTTGAGTCAATGGTTACGAAGTTTTTGGATAAATATGTTCAACTCAAAGAAATAGTTATGATAGATCCTAGGCGACCATGGTTAACGTAAAATGTAGAAGGCTAATGCGACTTCGTGACAAAGCTTATTGCAGACGGAAAAACTATCCGACGTCTTTAAATGAACTAGTTTTGTCAACTTGAGAAACACCACCACTGCCGAAGTTTTGAAGCTACGTTCACGCCATTATATGTGGGATAGCACGTCATTTAAATGGCCGCCTCGAGTTCGTTGGCAGTGTTTCAAGCGGTCGGTCCAATTTTTAATGACTCCGTCCAATATGTGCGGCCTTATTCCGGCAGTAGCGTGTCGAATGTTATCCTCGAGCTCGTCCAAAGTGGTTGGCTTGTTAGAGTAGACTAAGGACTTGAGGTAGCCGAGACAAAATAATCGATTGGTGTAAAATCGCATGGTCGGAGCGGCCAATTGATGAAAGCTTGCTGTGAGATGACCCAGTCGCCAAATTTCTCCTTCACAACTTCGAGCATTGCGTCGCCTCCGGAGGTACATAGAGAACTGTCGGGCGAAACGGTAACAGTATTCAACTACCCACTGTATCCATAGTGATTGCTCTGCAACCTACAATTGGCCAAGTTCCAGACCTTGACAGTGCGGTCCCAACCGCACGAGACGGTAATTGGATTCGAGTGTTTTGGTGAGAAACAAACGCATGACACCCGGTCACTGCGTTCATCTTCTTGGATGGTGTACTTCCACTCGGCCAAAGTGTTCCACAACTTAATAGTCTTGTCCCGGGAGCCGGAAATGATTTAACGCTAATCAGCAGAGAATGCGACTGAAAGGACGTCCTCTGTGTGGTCTTCAAAACGACGAGTTGTCTTGCCAGCGGCCAAATCTCAGAGACGGAGAGTCTTATTCCAGGGTCTAGACAATGCATATTTGCCATCAGGTGAGAGGACAACGTCACTGATAAAGTGCGAGTGTCCCTACAAACGCTTCTGTGGGAAACCGTAGTTGTCCTCATTTCTGCTAAATTTTCAGACAATGAGGGTTTTATCGCGAGAAGCGGGATCCTTTGGATTGGTGGCGGTTTGGGTATCCCAGCCATTATGGCCCAAAAGGGTGCCCACAATTGCAACGTTTCAGACATGATTTATCGAAATATTTCTTTTGGAGCGTAACTAACACGCGTCAAACCACGAAAAGAGGTTTCGGCAAAAAAGGTGGCGGTCTTTAGCTAACTGCCTCCAGTTGCGTATTCCAAGTTGGTTGAGGTCCCATTTTACTTCTGCGCGCCACCTAAGGTGAGGTCCTCCTCTATTGTTTGAATCGGGTTTGAATCGGTTCGGAGCATGAGTGTCCATTCGCTCTAACCATCTCAGATGACTGACGCGCAGTTTTCTGACTAGCTCGATGCCGCTGTACAGCTTTTATAGTTTGTCGTTGAAGTTTTTCCTCCGTCGATAGAGTCCATGTTCCAGAGCCATAAAATAGGACTGGGATGATCAAGGCCTAATATAGGGTCTCCTTAGTTAAACGTGGTAATGCCTAACTATTTTAGCCTTCTTAGCCCAAAGAAACAGAGATTGGCAGGAGTGAATCTTCATTTTATTTCTGCTGAGGTGTTGCTATCAGAATTAATTGCAGAGACAGGGTATACAAAGCCCCCTACTTCCTCAAAATTGTATTGTAGCTGTCGATTATGGCGTTCTGTCCAATTCGTCGATGTTGTACGTCCCTTCTTATTGGCAGCACATGCTTGGTTTTGCCCTCATTTATCGCTATTTCGTCAGTTTCACTTTAAAAACTAGTGAATGCACTCATGACAGCCCGGTAAGTTCTCCGAATGATGTCGATATCACCGGTGTACGCTAGTAGTTGCACAGATTTTTGAAATATTGTGCCTTCAGTGTTCGTTTGTGAGTACCGCACAATTTATTGAAGTCACATGACAGCGTATCACCCTGTCTAAAACTTTTTTGACATCAAAGATCTCGGTTAAGTCGGAGCAGCAAGCGTTTTCTATCCTCATTCTCTACAAACGAGCGAGTTTATCAGGGTTGCTAAAACTCGACATGGCTCCACATAGGTCGTCTCTATGTGAAGAGATGGTGGGTAGTGATTTGGGTTTCTTGAGTTTTTTTTTCAGGATCTGCCGGAATGTGAAGATTTGGTCGATTGAGGCCTTTCCTGGCTTTGTTGACGAAGGCAAATAAAATCTTGGTATCCGATGTTGAAGATACTTTTTTTGTGGATCTGGCATACGGTGCTAAGGTCAAGCAAACACTCTTCTGAGCAAATTTGAGAAATGACTTGCTGCATTCTCTCCACAAAGTCATGTCCTGCAGCTTTGAATACCTCGGCCGGTAAGCCATTAGGTCCAGCTGCTTTGTTGGATTTCAGCTTAGATATTGCTATCCTTACTATGTTTTGGTTAATATTCGTCGACTCTGGCAAATGGATAAAATCAAAAAGCTTGTCGTTGGAAGCCCCACCGGCATTGAATAACTATGACTTAACGTATAATGAGTGCCTCATGGGGTTTTTAGGCATTGCACGAATGAGGACGTCGGATATAGTGGGAGTAGTGTAAAGAAGAAAAATACACCAAATCCTGAGTCGTATGTTAGTAGTATATACGATGATTTGAAAATTAAATTGAGACATTTAGTAGTTGAGAAAATTAGTACCGAAGATGATTCAAATCATCCGCTTCATCCTTGCAAGCCAGTGGCAACCAGATAACTCCTCACTGCTTTGGGTAAAATATTTCCGTTGATAGCCTTTATTTCAAAGTAGCTCACGATTTTACTCGCTTCAAGATAAATTTAAACCGCACAAATGACTAGTGCTCGTCAAATCCTCTTCATGTCGCCTGAACTCTCTCAGAGCATTAAAGTAATCTCTCCTTAAAGGTGTTTTTAGCGGTTCAGTACTCCTGACAATGGGAAAGCTTAAAGCAGAAACTCGCCCCGCGATCATATAACTCTAGGGTGTAATAAAGTAGTCGCATTACCCTCATTATGATTTCCCCCATACGAAAAAAGGAAGCCATCTAATGAACTAATAGTGTATCTATGGCAATCAGCTTATTTTTCGTCACAATGGAAACATCCTACATTTTCGCAGATCACCCTAGTTATTAACAAATTGTCATAGGAGACTTCACCAGAAGACTGAATGTCCCGTTTCAGGTATCATTCATTTACCATAGTGATTTGATTCCCCTGGAGAACTTACACTAATCTTCGGTTTTCCAAAAATAACATCTTTCGATGGTGACGAGGATTCCTCTATGAATGAAGATACTTCAGTTACTCAGGATGTGATTTAATGAAATCCAATCTGACGATTTGCTCACACAACGTACGAGTAGATGCGGGAGATTCAAAGAGGGTAAAGAAAGTATAGTTTTAATCTACCCTATAATCAGTTAACCAAGAAGTGCGTATACCTCCAAAAGGCTGCCAAAGCAGGAAACCCATAAATGATTTGCGGGTGGCTGGTTCAGATTTTCGCTCAGCACCCAACTAGCAATCTTGTAACCTCAAATTTGTAACCTAAGCGCATGAACTCAGAAATAGAACCCCTCCGATGGTTTTCAAGAAGCTAGTTAAGTCACTGAATTTTTAAACTTGAAGATTTTACGAGAGGTCTTAAAAGTTTAAGTTTAACTTTGGCGTAGAGCAATTAGATATCCATACTATCAGTAGTACAATGAGTATTAAAGTGTTAAAGGGACTGCCTTCTCTGGCCAACTACTACCTTCTGTTCGATATCCTGTACTGATTGCCCCGCATACTGTGTATGGATCCAGGTCCGCTATATATGACGCATTTGTTCAAACCGTTTGACCTTTAATTGGCTGCAGGCCTGCACTGAATTCCACAGTGCCTTTCAATTCAAGAAGGAACCTCTAACTAAACTTACCATTTGCCACAGCTAAGTCGCAGATGTGGAACTACCACAACCATCACCTCCTTTGTGATAGGTGGCACTGTCCAATTAATCACCGTTGCAGTTGAAATAATTCCACGAAAACGCAAGGCTTAACGTTGACAGCACAATAATTTCTAAAAGCCCCAGCAACTAAGGGACAACATTTCGGTAGATGTGAAAGGAAACTCAAAACCCGTCACATGTGGCGTTGAAGAACTGTAGGTCGACTTCAGGGCAGACACAGGATCGGTATGGTTTTTAAAGGTAATTGGAAACGTAACGTCGAACAAAAGTATCTGCTGTATTTTACTCGTAGCTACTCGTTATTAGGAAGAAAAGCGAATAACGTCATAAACGCAACTCAATCCATGCTCTGGGTACAGAATTGTGATAGAAGAAGCTGCAATCAAGTTGCAATTAGTAGAATGCTTTAATTTCCTTTTGGTAATTACCAAGTAGCTATATGTGCTAACAACTCCAACAATAAGTGGCCTTCACCAGGCCCTTAGTGCATTTTGCGATGGTTCTGAACCAGGTCTTCGCCAGGGATATGCACCGAAGCGGAGTTAAGGTGCAAATGATCAGCTTTTTGATGCACCATTTTTGGGTTTAGTGAAAAACTTGTAGAAATACCGTTGATTTAGAAGGATGTAAGGATGTAAGGATATATTCTTTCAGCAAACGCGGACAGTTACGTCAGGTGAGCAGTAGATCAATCACGAGGTTTTAGTAATGGTGGCTTTAGATTATCCCTACATAATCAATAAATTTCCACAAAAGTGAGGTTTTGGGAGATGGACAGTGTTGACGCCAACCTTGCAACAAATTCGCATACTCTTTCATTTCCTGGGATATTTACATGATCCGGTATCCAACCTTTGCTGGTCATCGTATTGTATTCGGACAACTTATTTGGATAACATCACAGCGGAGTCGAGGGCGTTAATGATTGGAAGTTACAATCTTGCCGACAACATTGTTATTTGCCATGGTTCTCGCAGCCTAAGTAATAGTTATAATCTCAGCTTGAGTTTTTCATTTCAAATTCTAAAGGAACGATTGCACTGAGAAGTTGGACTCTGGCTCCCATTCCAATATTCAACTTGAATACGTTGCGACAGATAGATAGCTTCTGGCCATTTGACGTTTCCATTCTATTGTCACGAGAGTCCTGATCGGGCATTTCTCGTCAAAATTGTTGATCGCAGACAATTATGTTCATATGGTTCGAATGACTATAATCAAACTTTCCTTAGTTTGAGTGCAGATTTAACCGCGGAAATGTTGTATATTATAAGAGACCTTGCGGAATGACACTTAAGGATATTCCTTATCGGCACCATGTGTGTTGTTCTTAGCGTGCCTAAGATACCCTTGCAGACAGTTCTCCAGGCTTTGTTGAAGCTTCGCATACCATGCACCAGACTATCAAGCCATAGGTGCCAATTGTTAAACCTTCCCGAATATACATTGCAATCCCAAGCATTTATTTTAAGATGACAGGAACTGACGGTATACCAGTGAAACTCTGATAATAACCCCCAGCAACATTGGCCATCCTACGGCTACCACATATGGAAAGAACTTGGTATACAGAGCGCTTTTCTGAAATGTGTGGAGAAGAAGATGACCTAGAAAAGGAAACGAAATGGGGTGCCTGAACTAAAAAGGCATCACCCCGCTGCGTGAGATAGTAGTTGATATAATCTTGCAGTGAGTTGAAGAACAAGAACAAGTAATTGTCAAGAGGAATATCAATGCAACACCAGGTGAGAGTCACCACCTCAAGGCGCACCCGTCAAGGAGGTGTGATAGCACCTCTTCTGTGGACGCTAGTGGTTAATGAAGTATTTCTGAATCTATTGTAAAAAGGGAGGAAATAAAAGCCACTGCATGCACGGATGATGTAGTTTTTTTTGGCCACCGGCAAGTTCCTCCCCACGATCAGTGAAATCCTAAACTATGCCCTTAGAATCCTTGTAGACTGGGACGAGTTCTGGAGGCTGGGAATCAACAAGCTTGTTCTATTCCCCTATAAAAGGATAATGCCAAAATTTGACCTTCCTTCCATAGATGGGACAACCCTCCAACTGTCGAACAGGTCTATATGCAAAGGTACGAGTGTCATATATGGATAGCAAGCTGACTTGGAAGCTCAATGTCGAAGAACGGATAAAGAAAGCAACGATTACAGCCGTGGATTTGGGAGACAAGACTATCCTATTGATGTACACCATCTTAACCATGTCAGACCCATTTTAACATGAGCCACCATCTAAAAATAAAACTAGGAACCCTAGCTTAATGATAAAAGTGCAGAGGATTGCATGTATAGGCACGACTCATGCCATGCGAACAACGCCAACGGCGGAGCTGGAAAATATACTTAACGCCCTGCCCCTAGTTCTATACAACCAAGACTCTGCAGCGAAAAGCGCTTTAAGATTGAAACAGCTTAATGTGTAGAAACCAAATCCGAACGCCACGTTAGACTACATACTACCCCATCACGACTTCGAAACACCATTCGCCTGCATTTTATCAAGAAGAGAGAAATCGGACAGGAACCAAATGGTATCAGACTTTATGTCCATTTTCTCAGATGGATCAAAGATGGAAACAGAAAACGGCGCCGGGATATTCTCAATTGAACTTGCGATGCTCACAGCGCCTGCCGGGCTACAGCAGTGTTATTCAGGCAGAGATATTGGCTATGGCAGCAGCCAAATTTGCGGTTATAAAGTCCGTATCCCACGAGGATATTACTATATTTATTGACAGCCAGGCTGCGAACAAGGACATAGCTGCAGTCGAAATCAAATCGAGACTTGTAAAGCGCTGTCGCTAAGGCTCCTTACGTTCAGCATAAGGTCAAGCTATGATGGGACCCTGGCCACTGATAACTGTCAGGCAATGAGTATGCAGACGAGCCAGCTCGAAAGGGATCTGACGGATCAAAGTATCAAGCCTCACTCTGTGCTCTGAGAACACAAGCCGAGCAAACGACAAAAATACAAGCCAATCTAAGGTGGAACAACCTTCCGACCTGCGAGACCTCGATACAACTGTGGCGGGAACTCATCGAATCCAGAACAACTAAGATTCTCTTGAAAAGTAGAGCTGAACTATCTACGCTTGTTGAACTGCTCACAAGCCATAATCTTCTGAGGCCAATAAAGCTGCGCCTTACCGACAACGACCTCTGCAGTGGCTGTGGGGACATAGCCTCAGAGGATGGTACCCTCAACTTTTACGGCCACTGTTGCAACCTCAGTAATTTGAGGCAAACAACTTAAGGAAGTTATCACTTCCATGACCTCTCTGCTGCTTCACTACATAGCTTTTCAGTTTCGCGGATGCAACAAGATGATTTAGACCTGTTCAGGGTTAAAGCGACAATCAACGCGAGACGGAAAGCGGAAACCAGAACTAGGAAGCGCAATCAAATCCCTATCTCCTTAAAATTCCCTCACTCGGACATCACCATGGGTCTACACAAACATAAGTGTGATGTGGTATAGAATGGACTCGGCTCCAGATACCTCATCTACCCACCAACCTAACCTAACCTAACCTATTCTAGCCTTCAGAGTAAGGTGCTTTGGCCTCATTCTTGACGCCACGCTCAATTGAAGATTAAACAGAGAACACAGGGAAGAAAAAGCATTCGTCGTTTTCTACGCCTGCAGCAAGACCTTTAGCAAAAGGTGAACACTTCAGCCTTAGATGACTTCTGGATATGTACTTCCGCAGTTCGTCCCATTCTTACGAATGCATCGCTCGTATTGTGACCTGCCTTGGGCAAAGCCTACAACATAACAAAACTTAGCAGAGTCCAGCGAGCAGTTGGTATTGGGACTACAGGGCCGCTACGATCAAGCCCGCCGAAAGCTCTTAACGGCTACTCCATATCTGTCCCTAAAACATGAAATACATTTCAAGGGATTTATGTACCCTTAAAATGTTTGCATGTTTGAGAGGTACCGATGTACATTGGTCTTAAATATTTGCAAGTTATAACGACCAGGAAATAGAAAGCTCGGCAGGGCATTCCATAAGCGAGTTGTACGGCTTAGGAAGGAACCACGATATTTTAGAGTACATTCGAAAATGGGCTTGAGGGTATACTTTCCATAGCAAGACGAGTGTTATGGTTGAAAGCTTGAGTAGGCGGAATGCGATAAAACAAAGTGAGACAGGAGACATTACGTCAATCAATTGACTGCTTGATATTAGTATCACCTATGAGTTTTATCGCACGGTTTTGAATACCTAGCAGGTGCAGAGATGTTTTAAGAGCACCTGAGAATCTGGGCATTATACTCCAATCTACTATATCTTTTCGTGAATCTAGATTCTGATCCCCGAAATCCTATGGTAAAGCTCTTGATCTGGCCTCGACCATAACTGACTACATGATACTCGTACCTAAGCTCCAGAAAGACCGGAGTGGAACAATAATCTACCTATTAGGTAGGTAGGTAGGTAAGAGTGGCTGTTGGAAACACCAACCCTCTTAGGTCTATTGGCTCATTGTGATGCCACGTGGATCTATGATCCTCTTACTGATGGAACCAATTTAAGCTTACGATGCAGAGTAGAAGACTGTTTACGTCTATATTTTTTAGACCGTTTAGGTCGTTGTAGAAGAAAGCTCCGAAGTGAAGTTTTCTTCACTGGGAGAGAGCTGGACATGTACGTCCATGCAGCTTATACAGAATTATATAAGACAGCGTCCAGTGAAGGATTAGACTCTTAGAGCGATTCGGATATAGCTTTAGCTAGATTTGTCTAGTCGCTAGACATGCCCATCTAAGGTCTGTTTTTTTTATTGGCATCTAGCTTTAATATTTATTTGCATGTAGGGATTGCTATAGCTATGCTGCCTTTTTCCGGTAGAACAGTTAGAGTGGTTCCAATTTTGGTGAGTTCATCGGTCTTACAGTTCCCTAGAATGTCTCTGTGGCCGTGCACCCAGCAAAGGTGAAGGTTGAACTGCTCTGCCATCTCCATAAGAGATAATTGGCGTACAAGGGCGGTTTTCGAATTTAGTGAAACTGACTCCAGGGATAGCTGATAACTGCCTGACTGTCCGAAAAGATACGGAATTCACGTTTTTCTTCAGCCAGGACAGAGCTTCTTTAATCGCCAAAATTTTTGCCTGGAACACGCTACAGTTATTTGGAAGACGGAAAGAGAGGCTTAGGTTTAGCTTATCTGAGAGAACACCGCCACCAACCCCGCTATCGGTTTTAGATCCATCTGTGTAGAAATGGATTGAATTATCCTCCATGAAAGCGTCTTCCTCCCAGAAGGATCTAGAGGGGAAGCTTATGTGGAAGTCTTTGTCAAACCAAAGTTCAGGTATGGTGTAATCGATATTCCCTGTGAGGATTCCTAATGTATTAAGAATGTTATCGGGACCAAATGTCCACTGTATAGTAGCTTTAAGGAGAATAGCTGCAGTCGCAGTTACTTGCCTGCAGAAGATATTGAGGGGTGACAAGTGAAACAAACTGTCTAATGCGGCGAAGAGAGAAGAACGTAGGGCTACGCTTGTGTATAGACATGATTTTCCTTGGACTCCGCTTAATTTACTGCAGGTGACTGCATTGTCTAAGGCCGTCCACCAGACGACAGCCCCTTAAGTGAGTATAAGTCTTATGACTGAGATGTATAACCAGTGGGTTATGCGAGGTTGAAGGCCCCGCTTGTTCCCAATGGATTTTTTGCAAGGGAATAACGCTTCTGAAGCTTTCTTGGATGTTATTTTGCTGTATCGGAAAAGACTAAACTGGTACCGTTTATTGAAAGAGGGTCTATAAATGGAATTTTGTATTTTCTGGAAAAAAGGACAAGATCAGTTTGGGGGGTTTACTCCCAATCCACAGCGATCTGCCAAATGGGTTAATCTGTTGAGATTTAATTGAAGGAGTTCTCTGGTGATATTAAGATGCTTATCTGAGACGGCTACCACCCGTCTCCGGGTATATCAGCAGTTCTTTAACCACTAAGACTGATCAAATCCCCAAGTGAGTCGTCTACAGGTAGAGTAGACAGCTCAGTCGTTATTGCGGATGTGTTGACGTTATTAAAGACACCCTCTTTGTCCAGGAAAGCGACCATTGTGTACTCTCTATATTGTAGGGATCGTTCGATGTGACTAGTCAGTGAATGCAGAGCCGTTTCCACCGACTTTTGTTGTGTTTTGGATCAATTCTAGCTCGTATATGGATATCAATCAGTCGTTCTCGAATTTTCAGAAGGAAAGATTATAGACCTATAGGTCTGAGGTCCTTTGGGACATCATGAGAACATTTTCCATCTACCCCAATCGATTGCAGGTGTCTTCTTACCGGAACTGAACGTATCCAAGTCGTACCGACTTCCAAGCTGAGGAACTAGTGATTAGAACGGCCTGCAGAATTCTTAGCCTAAGCTCCATTATCATATGCAACATATGAATCTGCCAGGCTGTCCTTCGTCCTCTGAACTTGTAGAATAGTGGAAGGAAATTACCAATATCACTCTCCTCTGGGTTCCCGGCCGTCGTAACATAGAGGGAAGTGAGAGAGCCGACGACACTAGGCAGGTTTGACTCAAACTTCAATGCCTCCCTCGCGAAGTCGGTCTGCTTCTCGATTGGGGCCCCCGCCCAATTATCAAGGCTTCGCCCATCAATGACGTTGTCTAATAAAAAGCGGGGGTAGATTCTTCTATAACTGGTCTTATCATAAACATCTTCAGATTACAGCCTCTGAATGGTTGCTATGATTTGACCAGTTACAAGTTGCCGGTCATAGGTCTTGTTGGTAGGCTTGACCACCGGTAGTCCATACCAGGACTTAAATCACGGTACCATGGGAGTCAGGAGCCCCCCGGATTTCGGTCCGGGCCTGACTTGTTAGAGGTAGGCCCCCTTGTGGGAGCGTCATGGTGGCTGTGGTTTAAACCCAAATCGCGGGTACGGGTTTCCTTTTTGGTTTAGCCCATTGTAGAGTTGCAAATAAAATACTGGGTGCTGCGACCCTAAGAGCAGCAAGAGGTTTTAGGTCGGCCTCGACTCATACCAAGGGTGGAATTTTTGCCTCCAACACAGTTCCGAATTGGTATCAAATTTTTTTGTGGCGAGCGATGGCAAGGCGTATCCTTGCTCCCTATGGGTGTATGGGCACCTCGTAAACATTAAGCCTTACGGCAGGAGGTTTACGTTAAAAAAAATCCAGGTACGTTCTGCTCCTCGATTGAACTCACCAAGGATTGAATTATTCAACGCTTTCTCTCAGTTGCCAGTTCTCAGTGGAGAAGTAAAAAATGTGGTCGTATCGGGGCCATCTAAAAATGTAGCGAGCAGCGTTGTTGTATGCCACATTCAGCTTCCGACTGCTGTTAGATAGTATGGGAGTGATGAGGGTCTTGACTAAAAGAGTTCGGGTTGATAAAGGTGTGACGTGTTGAAAAGCCCACATGGAACGAAAAACCCCATAAACCTTGTCCACACATCTATTGATATGATTATTCCAAGTATGTGTCGAATTAAGTATTAGACTATGGTTTTAAGCGGTGTCCACGTATTTAATGAATCCACTGTCAACATAAATCGACGGATTTCTTTCTGGATACATTTCGACTTGTTAGCGTTGATAAGAAGTAGATTCTGTCGCGACCAGCTGGAGATTTTATTTAAATCGGAATTTATGCAGCTAATGCAGTGGTCTACTGATACAGGTGAACAACTTAGATGTAGTTGGGTGTTGTCAGCGTACATTTCAATTGAAGAAAACGAAACAATGGATGTTAACTCATTTACATATAACGAAAACAGAAGTGGACCCAGGATGGATCCCTGAGGTACGCCACATGGATTGTCAAGAAGATCCGACAGGGAATCATCACTAAAAACTGCTGGTTGACGACCACCCAGGTAAGAGGATAATAGGCAGATGGCCGAATAGGAAAAATTGTACAGCTTGGAGAGTTTACTATATAAAATTTCGTGATTAACTGTGTCAAACGCTTTAGAGAAGTAACATGACCGAGATCCATCTTCTGCCTTACGTCGTCGACAACTGTTAGTAAGTGCGGTTGAACAGCTATGTTTCGGACGAAAACCAGACTGCTTCGAAGTTAAGATGTTATGTTGTTGAAGAAATCTACTGACTTGTTTTTTCAGGATTCTTTCGAAAACTTTCTAGAGAAAAGAAAGTATTGCAAAAGGGCGAAATTCTGTATTCGAGGAATTCTTAGGAACAGGCATTATCTTTGACGTCTTCCAGAGTGAAGGAAAAACACACGTTATGAGAATTTGATTGAAGATCTGGGTAATATATGGAAGTAGTTTTGGAAGGATGATTTCAGGAACTTGGGGTGAATCAAGTTTCAATCAAGAAGAATGGGATACAAACTTCTTATTATCGTTGCCGTTCGACGTTATTAGGATGTCTGCTTTTTAACTTTCCTCCTCTAACCTACTCTAGATTCTTCCACAACAGTTTATCACTTAGAGAAGGATTCAGACATTTTGAGTAATATGCAATTTTGGCGGCCCATATTTTGCAAACAACCTTATTGCGGAGAGAGCAATACATTGTACGGAACTCTTCATCTCTGAAATGTTTCCATTTAAATAAAGCTTCATTCCGTTTTTGCATTAGGTGGTGAATTTCTTGAATGAACCAGGAATTGTGGCTTGGTCTAATTGTCTCGAAAAGTTCAACTACCTTGGTTTGTAGGTATACGACTTGCTGGTTAGGTGAAGACATGTAGTAAATTTGTTCCCAGTTAATACTATGCATGTCTCTTTCAAGAACTGTGTAGTGTATGTTTCTAAAATCCCTGAGCCGAGTTATTCTGTTTGGTATAGTGAACTTGAAGTCAAACGTCAGGTGAAGAAGGTCATGTTTAGAAAAACCGAGAGCTGATAACTAGTCATAGAAGAGCACCTTTTTTAGATCACTAAGAAATATAACGTCAAGTAGGGTGTTTGATATTGTACCAAAATGGGTTGGGATGACTGAGTTGACTGGTAACAAGTTAAGAGATCTCATATCATCTATTAACGCACGGTCATTAAGAAGGACATTGTTTAAATCACCACACAGGATAAAATTAGGAGCGTTGAGGGAAATCTCTTTGAGTAACGAGATAAGTTAACACAAACTTATATTCTTATTCGGTCTATAGACCACACCAAGCAGAATCGGGTCCACAGCGGTAGATTACTCTACAAACAAGTAGTCCATAGGACATGTACCCTGAGATTTACATATGACTTTAATATCCCTGAAGAAGAAACCATGTTTCCGACACACAAATAAAGTCAATCCCAGGATCATTTTGGGACGTAGAGCTTCGTGGACATGTATGTGAGAGTCTGATGGTATTCCAATGTCACGTAAGCTGAAAGGAACTGCACGTTGTTTATATTTAGTTGAAATTGATTTGAGTAAGAACAAAGTTTTTGTCGTACACAGAGTTAAATTCAGCATAATAGCAGGGGCTGACACTGAATTATTTTTATTTTTTAGAGGACCTACGCGATAGATGTTACATAATGTTGGGACGTTTACGTTGAGAGATTGGCTGAGTTTATTAAAAAGTGCTAACAAATTTACGCTTTGCATTGTTGGAACTCCGTAGAGAAGACCGTCGGCGGCAATGGCTTTGTTCTCTTGTACATGGATCTCTTGTTTGAGGGCGGAGACTTCGCTTCAAGGGCTTTCAGTAACTGGGAAATTTGTTTCCAAATGTGATACCCATTTATCAATTTCAGCTATACTATTTTTCTTCGTTTCCACTTCCATCTCAATCTTATTAAGAGTCTTCTGTTCAGACTCGGCCAGTTTTGAAGAGATCAAGTTGACAATGAGTTCACTTTGTTTTGAAGCTGATCAGGAGAAATGGACGAGGGAACCGTGTTGTTTTTATTTGGTCTATGCCGAAGGAAGGCAATAGGTGGCGGGAAGGCTGGAGAATGCTCTTTGGAAGGGCTACTTTTTTGTTTCATAAAATTCGGCAACATTATTAATTTTCTCAAATCCACAGGATGGCAGCACCCTTCAACATCCCGGTCACGTGAGTTTTGGTATTAAAACGACGTCTCTTCGCTGCTTGTGTTTCTGGTAGAAACTTACCAAACAACCACTTCTACCTTGCAACCTAGATATACGAGTAGACAGAAATCATAACTTCAGGTGAAGTTTCGTCGTTTCTGAGGTAAAAATTCTTGGTGTCTTCATAGCAAATTCAATGACCAGATTCTGCCTGCTCTATCTCCAGAAATAATTCGAAAGGTCTATCAAAACAGCTACTGCCTAGTCACGTTCAAAAAGTCAAAAGACTCGGCTTATACTAACCATTTTTGTCACACTTGCTTACCACGTTTTATACTTGACGAGTTAATAATCACAGATTCAACTTTGTCGGGAGACAAGAGACTCGTCATACTCAAAAGCGTCCTCTTGCTTAAATTCAAATTTGTCCAGTGACTCATGGCTACAAGATAATCCCCATAAGTCACGCATCGGACATTATCCTTTCTACCGACCTGCGGTTTCTCCATCATCATGACTTTTTGAAAGCTCCCCATTATAAATCCCTTTATTAAAAAAAAAAAAAAAATTTCTAAAATAATATCTGCACGTACGGCACAGGATACTTGCATATACCATGTGTAGATATGACAATCCGAAGAATGCGTGTTCACTAAAAAACCAAAAAAAAACAAACAAAAAAAAAATTAATCAGCTTTAAGTTGGATGAAAAACGTATCTACGGGGTTTGTTATTAGTTTTATGTTAGCACCAAAGGCTGGAAAAACAAATCCTCAAGGCTGAGACTATCACTGGCGGCACCAGCACTTGGGGACTTTATTTTATGTGTAACCCAAATACCAAAGGTGTACGAAAGATACGAGTATGTTTAGAAATGCGTACCTACATACGGATACAAATACAATACTCGTACATAGAGTGTGTATTCGTAATTCGTACTCGTATCTGTTTCCTACATTGTCGTACTCGTACACAATGTATGGTATATTCAAAAACTATGTGCATATAATTGTGACCTAATTTTCTACTCGACAAGAATAAATTTTTGCACTTGGATAACATTTTCTAGTCCAGTCAATTGAAACAGAATAAAAAAAAAAAAAAAAAGGACCTCTTTCCAGAAAATGTATTAGGGTGCGACTACGAGCGAACGAACGAACGAACGAATGAATGAATGAACGACCGAACGAGCGAACACTTAATGCTTTTCCCTTTTTTCTTCTCAAATTTTTTCCCTTTTGGAAACGTTTCATCGACCATATCCTTTCCGGTAAGAAGGATACACTTAGATTCACATACACATACCACTCACTGTACAGTGTACACCTACATTCATAGTAATTGTCAGCATTAAGTTTGTTGAATGTTTCATTTGTCACGTGGAGATCTACAATTTGTTTCAACTTGAATAAAAGCAACTGTATCCAGGGTTAGAAAATTTATATAACACCATGGAGTGTACTCGGTGTTTTGTGTTCTGGGTCATTGTGTCCTTAAAATGTAAGTCTTTGCTTAGAATCGAGGGTGTACTCGTACTCGTACTCGTACTCGTACTCGTACTCCTACTCGTCGTATCTTTTTGTAATTTTATGGAGCAGGTTGAGTTTAATTTTTGTCTACATACGAGCTTGGATAATCTAGATTATTGCTGAGGGTATTATTACCATTTTTAATGACTTAATTTTGGAAAAGATTGCCCCCAACAAAACAGAGAGGTAGTAAGACCATTATCTACTCGGTGAATATCTTAAATGTTTTGAAAACATAAACAAGATTGTATCGCAGTATAGATTCGCGATTTTCTACAATTGGAAAGTGTCCTTCTTTCTTTATTTTAGTGTGAATTGGGAGATATTACCCGTATCTGGTCGGGATTGTTAGTATAAAACGGAAGTAGGTAGGCTACTTTTCGTAAAGTAGCAAAACATACGCCAATTTTGTCGAAAAAAAAAAAAAGGGAAACCTTCTTTGGGACACTTTTCCATAAAAATCGAAAAAGCTGCTACGTCAAGATAGTGTTGGGAGAATACTCGTAATACGCGTTTCTACAGCATAGACGGATTTTTTTTTTTTTTTTGTATAACCTTATCGCATTTCTAGTCGTAACTGGTGGCTAGATGGGGATACGGGTACAAAGATACAGGATACACGTTTATATTTGTAGGTACCTACTATTCTCAGCAATCGTGGACACATAAATTTTATTTTTCTTTTTTTTTTCTTGTTGGGGTTCCTTTTTTCCGGCGCCGCCGGTTCCGTTGGTCCTTTTACTGCCGTTTTTTTGTTTTTTTGTTTGTTTTTTTTTGTTTTTATAAACAAGGTGGTATTGCGTCGTTTATTCCAAATGTCGATGAGTATCTGGTCTTTTTGGTTACGACTTTTGATTTTGCTTTGTAGTCGTATCTGTTCACGGTTTATTTTACATTTCGATAGCATAAATGTCTGGTTATCCTTTAGCTAACTTTCGATTGTAGTAGCTTGAACTGCTCGTATCTTAGTTCGGGAAATAAAAAGTGAAAACCGTTTGAAGCAACTTTCCGGTTTTCAGGAACTCAAGTTAAGTTTATGTGTGATTTTATGTTTCCCTTTTTTTTATTCATTTTTTTTTTTTGTAGCGCGATACCGTCCACCATTGGACGGTGCTTTATTTTTATATTTTTTTATTTTCCGGGTAGTTACAGTGAAAGGCTAATGGTCGCCTTCGAATGGAAACCACAAAATCTCAGAGGAATTTATTTGATGAAGATCTTAAATCCGTAGGCCCATTGTTATGGCAGAAGACCTTCGGTGCTTATTTGGAATTGAGTGACATTTACAGGTTTTCAAATTCCTTAGGCTGCCACAAAAGGAATTGATTTGACGAGCGCTCGTATATTTCGATAATGGAAATTCAGGAAGAAAGAACTACGAGTTCCACTTAACGGAAAGCTTTTTCACGATGGGGCTATCATACTAAAGTCGAATATGGTTTTATTGTTGAATCACGGTTTTGAGTAGGTGAGGAGTTACCTATTCGTTTATCAGATCGTTTTGTGACGGACCCTTAACTTCATTTGATCTACTGCAATATGCTTGGAGTACAGGTCATGTGGGGAATTTTTAGGATCTAGGCAAGATGGATTTTCATTCCTGGTCAAGCGTTTTATGCAGACACAAACATTGACAATTTAGCATTGCTGGTCAACTCTTATTCCCACCTCCACGTAGTGAAGCCAATTGAAAGTAGGGTACCCAACCTCTGAAGTACGTCATTGACAGCTGCAGACGAGAAAGGGGGGAGAATCTTCATCGAGACGACGCGGCGGCAGAGCCAGCCTATATAAGAGTCGACAGCGGCGTGCATGTCTCAAGACAGTTTGGGCCGATTGGTGTTTAGACGTATATAGTACTCGTACATGGAGCCCGTATCTAAAGGGTGCTACATAGTTGTATTGGAACACTGACGGCGCAGGAAACCTGATTAGGCCAACGTCGGATCTCATAAACTCAGCGAGGCTGCATGCATGGGAAGCCGAACCCTTAGTCCAGGGATTTTGTTATGGACCTGGTTTAGGGTTGCGCGTAGTAATAACTTCTCCACAGTGTATGATAAAAAAGACGGCCGTTCTGAGACAACCAACAGACAGATATAATATCGACAACCACATCAAACCTTGTAAGGACAACGAATTTCGACTTTGTATATGGAATGTTCGGACCCTTAACAGATCACCTGCTGCCGAATAACTTGCGGAGGCCCTAGGCTGCTTTTAAGCAGATTTTACCGCAGTCGGAGAAGTATGATGGTCGCTCAAAAAGCAAAATCGAGGCTTGTGTGGATGTGAATTTCTTTTTCGAGGGAGACTCAGGCAAAAAGTCCTAATTTTTCGGCATGCAGGCGAACACATCATAAGAATCCGAATTAAGGGCAGATTCTAAAATATAAGCATGATTTGCATTACTAGGAGATCTTAATGCAGCACATCCGACAATGGTTTCCAGTTTTTAGAAATTATAGCAGGGCTCAACCTCTTAACAGCTATGTAGAACGCGGTTCCCATATGTCAACATCCATAAAGGGTCTCAGTTATCCCTTGCTCAGTTAGCCATCAACCGTATTGATCACATTGCTATCGACGCCAGATATTTCTTCAAGATATTCCGAAATATCCGAGGAGCCAACATTGCCTTCGATCATTCCTCTCTTGAAGTCAGGGTAATAACTCGGATATTACAGGCACAATGGAGTCAAGGTTCGAAAAGCTGCACCAGCAAGAAACGGCTAGAATTTTTGCCATCTCAAAAGTCTCAGGCTCCCTCCAGTAACCAAACACAAACCGTAGAATAACGATTGAAATGTTGTCAACGAGCCATGCTTCTGATGTATTTGGCATCAAAGCGTCGCCATAAAGAAACCTCAGGTTTAACGTCAAAGATAATGGAACCAAACAAGATGCATTAAAAGCTGCGCTACTTTGAAAGACCGGAACTGATCGCGAGCTCTGCAAACAGAAAAGGTAAGAAGAGCACAGGTTCCGTAGAAAGAAAAGGCACGCGAATAAGGAAATGAAGAGATGTTATTGCAAGGAGTCAGAATGGAAGCCTGCAAAGATTAACATGGACAGCTAGTAGTAGAGTCGTTGTCGGTGCCTGAGAATATGTAAAAACTGCTTCTGTCGATGCGGATGTCCATAACAACCAAAAGGCAGTGAACCCGTTTTGAGGAAGTTCATCGTCGAACGGCTACAATCGCAAGAGACCGCCAGGGCCTTATCGATCGGAAAACTCCCTTTTTTTCCTTTACTCGCGAGGAGCCTGATGCCGCCATCATCGAACCTAAAAGACTAGTAGCATCACTGCCAAAGAGCAATTAGAGAAGCCACCTCTACTGTATTGGCTTTCAATCCACCCCAACAATTAAACCCCTGATTCCATGATGAATGCAGAAAGGTGAATCTAAAAAATCAACGGATGTACAGAGCGGCCATACAGAAAAGAACGGAAGGAGCTTGCGAACTCTGCGAGCGGAAAGTTTGGAGCGTGCTGCCACCTGAGGATAAGAGAAGGGCTCCAAGGGTGGGTACGTACAACATCCTCCTAGGAGCCGTAACTCACACTCTGTAGAATAGCGATGTTCGGATAATAGCAAATTACCATAGGATGTCTTTGACCTCACGACATTCTCTTACAACTTTATGCAATTCAGCACAGACCGCCAAAGTCGAAAGTCAAAGGCTGACGTCTACGAACTAAAGGCCAGTAGGACGGGTCCCATGTTGGCAGAAATTCCGGAAATCTTCTGAGAAAAACCTCACTCCTATCTCTCTGAAGCGGAGACCTTTGAGCATTGGCTAGTGTGCGAATCGACAAGCAAACGAGCTCCGATGAAACGACAAGACGCTTGCGGACAACTTCCTCGATAACTCGAAGAATATGGTCGCCTCTGTTGGAAGACGGCCAGCAGGGAGACGCAGATTAACTGACGCAAACGAGGTCTACAACATACGTAAGCAATGACAATAAAAGGACAGTCATACGACATACAAACCTCGAGATGCGTACCCAGCAAAGGCGGAGGAGAGTTGAGGCAAGACAAATTATTGTCAGAGTTTGACTGAAGAATGAGCATCATGATGGCCACGTTTCAAAAGAGCATTGCCATCATCAGCGAAAAAATAAGTTGTCTTGAACTCTTAGTCGCCTAGCTGGCAACAAAGAAATGGTTAAACGAACGCAAACGAATAGATAGTGCCCTACTACTTCCAATAGGCAACCTGACAGACACTAAACAGTACGGCAGTTTTTCCAAGAAATTAAGGGAACATGCCAAAGGTGAAAAACACAAACAGAAATCTGG
The DNA here is from genome assembly GCA_963966105.1 of Volucella zonaria. Classification (NCBI taxonomy): domain Eukaryota; kingdom Metazoa; phylum Arthropoda; class Insecta; order Diptera; family Syrphidae; genus Volucella; species Volucella zonaria. The sequence continues at coordinate 12,635,532 of OZ014530.1, forward strand.
AGCGATGTTGCAAAAAACCTCATGGTAGAACCATAATAGGTGCTGAGCGTGGAAAAATTATTTCTGCAGACTGTAAAACGGTCACGACGAACAACATCCCACCATAAGGCAAATGGAACCTGGATGAAGACAAATCGTCGACCCGACCAAGGTGAGTTCAGGACAACAATTTCCATGTTCAGCTTTACTCTTGGACCCGATGGCTTTATTGCGCTAGTTATTTAAAGCAGCAGCTGATGATTGGATAAGGATCATACATCAACCCATCTCCAAAATCTGGGTTGACGATTCTAAAGAAGGGATATCTCCTGAACTGCGCCAACTCCAGGGGAATAACTCTTCTCAACATCGCATATAAAATCCTGTCTGTTGCATTATATGAATGCCTAAGATCAGATTTTTATGTCAGAGTTTCGTTAACGGACATAAGTACATAAAGACGACTTAAATGTGCTTTACAATCACTTCTTCTGACGTCCTGGTTGAATGACGAATGTAACCTTCGGGTAGTGATGGCATACGTCTAATTTGAATCCGTTTTTACTTCAGAAACTCACTAGAAGTGGTTAAAGTAGTTAGAGTGGTTAGAGGTTAGAGGAATTCTCGTTCAAATACTCGTAAGCTAGTTGTAAGTTCATTGTGGTATAAAAGGCAGAGCGATGCCCTAGTTACTTGTGGAACCAATGGCAGGAATTCTGTTGCATGCTAATTCAGGTATGATGACTCAATACCAGAGAAATTCAGAGATGGTGCAGAGTATCGGCTAAGGCCAATACTACGTGTCCAAGAATAAAGTATACCTAAGGCGTACTGGAAAATATTAGAGACTCTATTTCGGCATGCATATTTGCATGAAGGTGAAAAGATACACCTAAGATAGAACCTTGAGGAATTCCTTCACACAGATATTCGGCATTTCAAAAATCCTTACCAACCAGCCTGTGCGCAATAGAGCAGGACTGAAATTATTAAGGTCGTACATGGGATAATTTTTGTTATTCCAGAGAGGGCTTTGTCAGTCAATTGCTTCCTTAGCAGCGATTGGCAAGAGTTGTTCTTCGTTTGATCTCAGTGGTGGTGTCGTTGTCTGAATTGATAGCGGAGTCTAGGTAGACAATGTCCTTAACAACCTCAAAGTTATATCTGCTGAGGGTGACGTCAGTGTTGGGTGTCCTTTCTGTTTGACAGCATACACTTGGTCTTGCCCTCATTGACCGTTAAACCCATCTTCTCATTATGTCAATATAATCGGCGAACTCAAGTAATTGGACTGACCTTTGAAAGATTGTGCCACTTTTTGTGGTTGTAAGAAATCGCATGACAGCGCGCCGCCTTATCCACAACATTTTTGACATCAATGGTCTCGGTGAGTTCTTTGCCGACCTTGATGGACTGGTTTGGTAAGGACGCCAAAACTATACATTGCTCACGCGGAATTAAAATCGATGAATAGATGGGGTGTATCGATTTGGAGTCCATGGGAATATTTTATCGATGATGGATTTTCCTTGCCCACAGCCATACGGATAAAAGAGGATCTTATAGGTGATATTAAGAAAACTGATGCCTCTGTAGATGGTGCAGTTCAGATGGACTCCTTTCTTGAAGTTCGAACAAACAATGCTGAGGTTCCAATCATGTGTATACTCCTTGCCAAGTCGTCGCCTGAAGCTTTGAAGAACTCGGGAGTCAGGTCGCCCGCTCCAGCAATAAATTTGTAGACTTAAGCTTAGATATGGCTATCGGCTATCTTCACTTCATACGGTTCGGGTGGACCGAATTTTTGGTCGATATCGTATTTGTTTCTTCAACACCGTTATACAGTCTACAGAAATTCTATTTCGAAATCCTCAGCATCGACTACAACTCTATTACTATATTCCCTTGTTCCTCGCTATAGTCTTCTGCACGGGGTTTGTATCTGTGGCATGTTTTTTATATTTTTTGGTACAAGTTCCGAATGTCATTCTTGGAGTAGAATCTCTGGGTTTTCTCCACGCGTGCTGTTCTCATACTTCTTTTTCCTCCTGAGAAGGCAGTGTCGATCTCCCCATTTCTGCTCGTAGAGCTAGTAAGCAGCTCTAGTCCTCTTAGGCAGCGTGTCTTTGTAAGTTTCTTTCTTAGATGCATGTGATAGCTGGCACTCATCGTAAAACCAAGGGTTTCATTGCGGTGGCTAAATGAAACCCAGAACATCAGGAGTGCCGTCTCCTGGCAATGTTGGCACTAGTCTTCGATGCTTGATGCTGGCGGTATAGGAGATTAAGGGAGACTCGTGAGGAAAGGAATTGGCGATCTCTTGCGATTGTTGCCGTCCAATGTCGCCTTTTTCACAGTATTAGCTTGCCTTTGCGATGTTTAAGATATCCGCAAGCGTACATTGCCAACGAGTACAACCAAGTAATGGTCGGGGGCGATGTTGGACCTTCGGAACGTTCGGACATTCATAATACTGGAGAAGTGCCTTGCTTCGATCGTAGCCAACCTCTTTGATGATTGATTGATCAGGAGTTCTCCAAGTCCCCTTGTGAATATCGAGATGAGGAAACCACGTACAAACTACGACCATATTTTAAAATACCGCAAAGTCGATTAACCTAAGGTTGTGTTCTGTAGGCTACACCTTTCGACAGCTCTACCAAAGACGCACTCTCTTCTTAGCTTTAGATTAAAATCTCTCCGAGGACATCACTATGGCACTACTCGTAAGTTTTGTCCAAGAGTTCTTAGAAACCATCTTTGGTGTCGTCATCGTTCTCCTCTGTGGAGAATGTAGCCTGAATATGGTAGACGTCGCAGTTTTTCATCATCTTTGTGTCCGGCCGATCCCATTGCCGTAATATCTGCTTTGCATCAGTCCAGTAGCCTCGGCCCATTATGGGACCTAACATTCCGCGAGCAGATCTCGAAGTTCCTTGTCCTTATTTCGATTGCAGGAGTTGTCAGCAGTAAATCTGTCCGTATCCGAGGCTTGTCGTTGCTTCTGAGCTTAGTTTTTTTTTTCATGGGCTGCCAGTTACCCCGGTGGCACAACATCCCACCTGGAGGGCCAGTTCCATTATAGATAGCCCTACAACGAAGCCAGTAACCCATTCGGGGATGTGAGCGCTGCTATTGGTCCACTAAGCACTCATACGCCACCATCTCTTTTCCAAGACCATGACTTAGTCTCGGAAATCCTGACCGGCCTTAGCTCCAAATATGTCGTAATAGCCCGGGTAAGGTCTTCTTTGTTTTACTCCGCGATTTTATTTCACCTTTGATTCCATCTGGGAAATTCTGCTGCTATTTGTAAATTCGGCAAGTCAAGTTCGGATGTTTGACGACCAGTACCCGATGGTCACCACTTGGACGTAAAACAAGCACACTCGATGTGTAAAAACAGTTACAACACTAGATACTTCCAAGTTGACATTTCTCAGTTTCTACCCTATTTCTACAACACGTTTAGACTTGGAGGGCTAGAAGTTGTTCCTAAACCGTTCCTTAAGTACTTGTGAGTTATAGCTGAGGCTCGTTTTAAACATTACCTAGGGCAGATAAGCGAAAATACATCGAAATCTATTCTTCTTGCTGGAGCTACGAGTTCTATACTCATGTACGAGTACATAACCAAGATATTGTCGGGTACCGCAGAAGTTCAGTGATACATGCGAGGAGTTAAGTCCGTCCGCAGCCCTGGGCCGCCAGACCGTTACTAACTGATTTGTAGAATGCTATTATCATGGCGGGGTTTGCATGGCGATTGATCGGGAAACTACTGGCTGCTCACAGCATGGATTGGACCAGTAGCGCAACAATCAAGTTCGTAATGTAGTGCTTGCTTTACCTCCTCGAGGTGGTCCCCGGGCAACTACGTGTATAAATCCTTATACAGGTATGCCAAAATTGCAAGCGCGAGATTGTCTAGAGTCTTATGCCTAGACTAGGTAGCCTGGGCCAGCAATCCGCGTTACCGAAACCAGCCCGCTACGGCTTAATGCCCCGGATAAGGACTGATAACACGTTGACGACCTTTGGCTATCGTACCCGGACTAACATTGGTTTCTGGTGAAGACGCTCCTGGACTCTCAGAGTGAAGGACCTCAGAACGCCAGATTCCTTCAATTAGAGCATGAGCTTATGCGATATAAGCTGAACATATTGGGAGTAAGCGAGATAAGATATTTAGATACGGGTGAGTACCAATCCCGACAACGGATCAAACGGCACGGATTAGGCAATCGCAATGACAACGACGAAAGATTTGTTGACTTTTACAACGCAAATCGTCTTGTCAAAGGTGGCACCATGTTTGAGCACAAGGCCTGCCATAAAATCAGTTGGGTGTCAACTGACAGCCAATTAACCTCCAACCAAATCCACCATTTTTCCATCAATCGCCGTTTTAGAAATAGTCTTCTAGACGTCCGAAACAGACGAGGGGCGGACATGGGGTTCGTACGAGATCACCATCTTATGATAGCTACTGTCCAATTACGCACTGCTGCCGTTCGAAGATCTAACACAAGAATACCTAGGTTCAACGTAGACCGACTGAGAGTTCCCACAGTGTGTCAAGAACTATGGGACCATTTCTCACGAGGAGTGAGAGTGTTTTGACATCAGGTGCTGAAAGGATTGTCGGTCGATCGCAGGGAAGCCATAGAAGACGTGGCTTTCCGAAGATACGTGGAGAAGGGTCAACGAAAGAAAACAACTACGAGCTCGAATTGCAACAGCTCCAGCAGCAGGGAGGATCGAGCTAGAGTCCCTATATCGCACGAAGATGAGAGAAGTGCAGCGTAGCGTGAGAAGTGACAAGCACAATTACATCAATGTGCTGGCCACACAAGCAGAAGAAGCAGCAGCGAGGTGCAACAGCAGAACCGTTTACAGAATCACCAAAGAGCTTATAGGTGGCCGAAATTCTACTCAACACCCAGTGAAAGGCTTCGGTTCGGTTCGGTTCGTTGCTAATGTCGGATGAGGATCAACTGAAAAGATGGAAGAAGCATTTTCCTTCGGTTCTAAATCGAGTATTCGCCAGCAATATGCAGCCAAGTCAGACTGAAGTGTCCGTTAAAAGAAATTCCCGAATTCGCATCACAACCCGCTGTAAGGAAGAGATTATTGCCGCGATCAAAGCACTAAAAACCAATAAGGCGGTATTACTTGGGGCCATACCTGCGGAGCTGTTTCTAGTTGCGCCAACGGCATCAGCTGAGCTACTGTTCCAACTTGTCGAGAGAACATGGGAAGCCGAGAGTTTTCCAGACGAGTGGAAGAAGGGATTGATCGTCAAGCTTCTTAAAAAAGGCAATCTAATGCAGTGCGAAAACTGGAAAGGTATCTACGTGCTGCCTGCTGTGGCTAAGATAATAGCTAAAATTATCCTGGAGCGAATCAAAAAATACCTCGACGACACACTCGACACCGAAGAAGCAAGTGTCCGCTCTGGATCCTCCTGTATCGACCACATCAACACCTTACAGATCATCATCGAACAGTGTGTTGAGTACCGATCACTACTGCACCTCCTGTTCATCAATTTTGAAAAGGCGTTTGATAGTGTCAATCGGGAATGTATCCGGCGTACCTTGCGCAGGAGAGGCATTAATGACAAATTAGTAGCAATTGGTCCACATGTCACAGGAAGACTGTCTGAGGAATTCGAAGTCCAAAGCGGGGTTAGGCAAGGCTGCATACTTTCACCAATACTGTTTCTATTGGTGACTAGCGATGTGCTGAATGCGGCCTCCTTAACAGGAAATGGAGGAATTCGATGGACTCTTACATCTGAACTCAAACACATTGACAACGCCGATGTATGCCTTCTGTCTCACAGAATAATGACAACAAACGTGGAGAGGGAAGCAGACGTCGTTGGGATGAAAATTAACTCGGCAAAAACAAAAATGATCAGCCTAAGACCAAACTCATAAACTTATACATGTATTGCTGGACAGACAGTTGAGAGAGTAGAGCATTTCCAATACCTTGGGAGTATTGTCTCAACCGATGGCGGAACCGAACTGGATATAGCCATCCGGACAGGCAAAGCAAAATCTGCGTTTGGGATGCTATCCGCAGTTTGGCGAAGTAATGCAATTAGCTTAAACACCAAGTTACGACTGTTCTGTTTCAATGTTGAATCAGATACATGGATGTGGTACCTGGAAGGTACCTGCAAACGTTTGTCAATAGGTGCCTACGCTACGCTATCTCTAACGAACAGCTTTATCAGAGAACGGATCATGAAACTATAGGCACAACCATACGACGACGAAAGTGGCAATGGATTATTCACACTCTCCGAAAAGGTGACAGGCCCATAGCTAACCAAGCGATGCAATAGCACCCACTTACTCAGGACGGCTGGATACGCGGCGGTCCTAGAAGCACGGGGCGCAGAACAGTTGAGAAGGAGGCACGGCAAGTGGGAAAAAATTGGGGAGAGCTGAGGCACATTTCCAGAAACCGCACTCGATGGCGCGTAGGCATAGTACAGGCCCTAGGACTCACAAGGGGATATACGAACGAAATGATGATGATTCTCATCGTATCTACAACGGTACAATCGACATTCTCGCTGAAGAAATTGGAAGACTTGAAATGTAGCCAATTCGTAATGGCCGGGGGTAAGACGAATGGAGAAAATACGCAAGGAATCGTGATGTTGTAACCCCAAATCCTTATTGCAAAATGATTCTGGAAAACGCGGAATAAGTGTTCTTTTTCATGGCCCACAATACGAAGATAAGAATTTCGCACTATGGGCTTAATTTGGAGGGTGACTCCTTCCCTTCCTAGCTGCCATGCTTCAAAAAGGCGGAAGCTGTAATATTGCATATGCTCAGCGACCTTTTTTTAATTGAAGGCATTTGAGTACCCTTAAAAAGCTTGCACTTAGCGCGGGCGAAGAGTACAAATGTAGCCGACGCAGTCCCGTAGGATTAACAGATCCGACTTTTCGGATGGAGGTGGTTTACGTTTACTACCGATGGGCGTTGGTTGTGATTGGTGCCTCATGAACGCAACAAAGATTGAAAACAAAAAAAAACTAAAGAGACCTTTCTGACGTTAGAGAAATACCATTTTCTATTGACGCTTGCCCTTAAAACCTTAATCCTGCGAAGTTGAATTGTGTCTGTGAATAATCGTGTATATTTTCATTCAGAACTGAGCAGAAAGGCTATTCAAAAGTAACCCATTTTGCAGCTTCATTTGGGTTTTTGTTTATACAGTGCAAAATAATTAACCTCCTCTGTGAAGCATAATTTTAAACTCTCCGTGTTACCTATATGCATGTTGTGGTAATTGCAAGGCAAATTTAATTATAACGAAATTCAACCACACTAACCGACTGATCTGACCGAACGTCCCTCGCCTGTAAAATGAACCAATCATTTCAATAAACTTTACCTACAAACCCATTAGACTTAAGTGCCTCACTGGATCAAGTTCTGTAAAATAACCTCTATATGCTCGTACAGATACGACTGGGTAGAGCAGTGTTCGCATACTCTGCTATATTTAGATACTTTGTGAGAATATCTGTGTGCCATATACCATATGTATGTGTGTAAACCTACTAATTGAAGTCTTGACCACAATTTGCGACTTAATATCTCTTAACTTGCCATTTCAACATGACAATGCCACAGCTAATATAACGCAATTACACTTGGCCGATTTAACCCTCGAAGCTATCTCGCCCTCTCGGTCACAGCAGTGTCGGGATCGTATCTATGAACTTCAAGTCCTTATATAGCCATTTGCAAAACCACTGTACTTGACACTGGCAGCAGTTGAAACCATTAAGCAACGGGACGACCTGTCTAAGTAATCCACAATGCTATGAGTTCCATTTCCATATGTCAACGTGTATTGGTGCTTTGCCTTCCACCTCATTCTATCCCTTTTAGCTAACACACTCTCTCTCTCTTTACTTTCCCGTGCTTCTAGATTCGTCCCTCCTTCACTTTGCCAAATCAACCTCTCATAAATATTCGATGCAGCCTCAGTGCTATGGTCGATTAAACCGATGACATTTTGCCACTTGTATGTAGATTGTGTCGTTGTTGTAGTCCTTGTTGTAAACGTTGCTATTGTACGAGTATCCTAGAACACCCTATGCGCCTGTGACATAATAATCTGTAAGCAGCGGATGAACGAACTTTCTAGTTTTGATCCGATGAACATAAATCACATTAAAAGTAAATTTAAATATATAAATATGTATCCTTAGACACGAGCAGGAGCAGGAGCAGGAGCAGGAGCAGGAGCAGGAGCAGGAGCAGGAGCAGGAGCAGGAGTACTCCATACACAGTCACATAACGAATACATCCACCTCTGCACAATGTGCAATTGAGTTCAATTTAAAAGCGTACGCCTGGAGGAGGAATTCTCAGACTTTCCATCAGTACCGTAAGTGAGTACCGAGACGAACAAGGACCTATCCGTACCCTCGTACGTATTGACAAACTTTCCGAGCTGAACTTTTATTACCAAAAAAAAAATTAAAGTCAATTTGGAGTTTTTTTTTTTTCACTTTTTCTGAATTCAAGCAATTCAAATTAAAAAATAAAAAGTGTAAATATACAGACACAGCATGTAGATAGAATGTAGATGGAGGGATATTTTCTTTAACGGCAGTTTGAAAAGGTTCCTAAGACTTTAGATAGATACTCAAATGGTTGGCTTTGAATATGCCAAGTGATGGGAGCAATTTTTTTCTTCTCACCGAAACTTTGCAACTTATTTGTGTAATTTGAAAGCGCCTCAAGCTATTGCAAAACTTAAGATACTGAAGCCCATGTCAACATAATCGTAGTTGAGTCAAAAAAAAAAGAAGGCCGGATTACTCCTGATTCACCTGATTCACCTGATTCACCTGAAGTCAATAGCAGTGGGGACAATTTCGGTGAAACTTCGTACAAACCGAATGGGGGCTCTGTTTCTGACACAGCTGCACCTGTAACCCTCTATAATTCAGTCCGATACCCTAATCAACGTTTGAGCGAATCTGATGCCATAGATGTCATAGATATCTTGAATGACGTCGTGTCCTTAAAAAGTTTCTTCTGCTGCTAGAAAGAGCGAACAAAATTTAAAGCCAAATCATTCCTGGATTTGTCTCCGTGTTGCTGTGATTTAAGGCGCTCATCGAATACCACTGGGGTTGACCCTCTAGAAATTCATTTATAAAAAAGTTACCTTAACTCTAAGGCTAACTCTCAATTGAAAAAGGTAGAGACTCTGTATCTATAGCTACAGCCGTGCTCACTATTGCCAAGCTAACTTGAAAATATAAAAATTCTCTGAAGGCTAAATTCTCTGAATTTAGGCATGATCGAAGGATGCAATGGGGTTAGGAGAAATGAGAACGTAACTGAAGTACAACAGCAAGTCAGCTCGTATTTTTTTCGTAAGGAAACTAGACAAAACCTACGAAAACCGGCATCAGCCCAAAAAATAAACAAACAAAGCGCCATCTCCGGGCGCTTAGCTAAGAACTAAGCGTTAAAAGCATGCGGAACAGCCTTAAAGAAAAAGTCAAGAGTAGTGCAAGCAGCACCTATTAGGAGTCGGATTTGCTGCTAGAGGCAGACTGAAGTAAGAAGTCTTGAGACTCCAACACGTTAACGAGCGCCTTGTAAAAATCCATTGCTAATTTGCCAACATTAGACTTATATGGCCTCACGCCCCACAGTGGAGAAAGATGACGACGCCAAAGATGCTTCCACGAGCTATTGGACAAAACCTACGAGCAATGCGCTAGCAATGACCTACCTACCAAAGATGCCCTCTCTTCCCAGCTTTGCATTAAAATTGCCGAGTAGAACTGACGGGTTCCGATAACGGACTCAGCCTAATCAGCTTTGTGGCAGGGCAAAACATTCTCGCATCTCGATATTGATAAGGGGACTTGGAGATCTCCTGACAAATCAACCGTCAACAAGATTGGCGACACTGCGAGCGACACAAGGCACTCCTCCAGTATTATAGATGTCCGAACTTTCCGAGTGGCCAACATCGGCTCGGACCATTACTTAGTCGTACTCGTAGCCAAGGTACGGTTGCGGATATCTCAAATATCGCAAAGGCAAGCGAATACTGTAAGGAGATTTGACCTCGGACAGCTACAATCGCAAGAGATCGCCAAATCCTTTTCCGATCGAATCTTCTTCATAAGAGGTCCTATGCCGCCAGCATCAAGTATCGAAAGCGAGTGGCAACAACAACCATCAGAGATGCCGCCTATTGCTGGGTTTCACACGGCCACTACAACGAAACTCTGGTTTGACAACGAGTGCCATCAAGCACATGCATCTAAGCAAGACTCATGCAAAATGCTGCATAGAAGGACTAGAGCTGCTCACGAGCTCTATGAGCAGAAGAGGCGAGACGAACACCGGCCTCTCACGAGGAACAAGAAGAGCATCAGAAGAACGCGGTCAAAGGAATGGAGGATTACTACTCCAGGAATGAGATTCGTAAGTTTTGCCAAAAGGTCAGTACAAAACATGCCACGGACACAAACCCCGAATCAAAGCCTGTAAAGATGAACAAGTATTAGTAGAGTCGCGGTTGATGCTGAGAATTTCGTAAGAACATTTCTGTAGACTATAGAATGTCCATGACGAACCAAATAGAATTAACCTTTCAACCTGGGCGATGTAGACCAACAATTCAGTCCACCCGAACCATGTGAAGTGAAGATAGCCATATCTAAGCTTGAGTCTCCAACAAAGCTGCTGGAATGGGCGGCCTGACTTCTCTAATATATGCTCGTACAAAAGTATGCTCTCGAAAGTATGTACAAATATGAATAGATCCCCAGGATTGTTAGTTCGATCCTCAAGAAAGGAGACCCTTTGAACTGCCCCAACTGCAGAGGGTCGCTTACATGGTCGCTTACAAGGCAGCCTACAAGGTATTATACGAAAGCCTGAAGGCGATTGTCACCAACCTCATTGCTCCATGTCAGAGTGGCTTTAGGGCAAGAAACTCCACTGTCGACCAAATATTCACACAACGGCAGATCTTGGAAAAAAAACCCATGAACTCCAAATCGATGCACTACACCACCGCGTTTGACAAAATCTATAGAGATGAGCCATATACAGAGGGCAATGTCTAGTTTTGGCATCCCTGCCAAACTCGTCTCCGTTTGTGTAGGATGACGATGGAGAATGCACGCTGCTCCATCAAATTCGGTAAAGAACTCACCGAGGCCTTTGATGTCAAAAGAGGATTCAGACAAGGCGAGGTACTGTCATGCGATTCTTTAACTTTCTTGAAGGAGTAGTGCAAAACTCACGCGCCAAGACAAAGGGCACAATCTTTCAAAAGTCCCTCCAATTACTCACATACGCCGAGGATACTGACATAATCGGGTGAAAGCAGCGTGATGCCAGGGGCGCTTTCGCGGACGGCGAAGATGAGTTTAACGGTCAACGAGGGCAACACTTCGTATGCTGCCAACCAGAAAGGACACTCTACATAGGCGTCTCGGACAGAATGTCACCCCCAACAGATAAAAGTTTGAGATAGTTAAGGGCTTTCTCTACCTAGGTTTCGCTATTAATTCAGACCGTCGAAGAATAATTCATACCAACCGCTGCTTCTTTGGGCTAAGAAGGAAATTGACTAGCAAAGCCCTGTTGAACAACAAAAGTGACCCTATAGTAGACTTTAATAATTTCAGTCCAGCTCTGTGGCGCAGGGACATGGATATTAACCAAAATGGATGAGGGTCCTCTTGGCTGTTTTGAGAGGAAAGTTCTTCAGGTGATTTTCGGTTCCGCCTGCATATACGGTGAGGAGAGGAGGAGATACAAAGAAGACGGGCTCTACAACGACATCGACTTAGCCGGAAGTCGGATGGACACCTATGCTCCGGTCCCAAAAATCTTCGAATCAACCCTCGAGGGGCAAGCGCAGTAGAGAGATTCCACTGAACCATAGGCTGCTAACTAAAGACCGAGCTGGCTGGAGACGCTTGTTACTTGAGGCCCAGATCAACTCTGGACTATAGACCCACGTTAAGTAAGTACGAGTAAGTATAAAAATTCAACTCGGCTTTTCGAAAGACTGGTTCTAGAAAAATTAAGAAACGCAGTGGATCAATGAAACGAAAATGACGGTGACAGACTAAGGGCAAAATAACTTTCATAAACTGTGTATAGAAGAAATACCGAAACCGATAAAGTGCGGCTGTATGCGTGCGTGCGATCTAAAAACGCGGTGAAGCTAGATCTCATGCAGCAGCAGTAGAGGTAAAAATGTGTTTATTAAGAGCTATAAACTTTTGTTAGTAAACAACAATGACAGAAACTGAGTCTAATCCAAAAATATTTAAACAATATGAACAATGGTCAAGGCATTTGGCTTCCCTGGGTGTTTTTTACCATACGCATCCTCTTTTTCTATCTCACACATGTAGGTCTAAATCTATTCCCTAAATTGGCCATAAGGCTAAGAAGTTTTATACACAGCGGCTACAATTTCTTCTGTACGCCCATTACCTGAAGGCGATCATGGTTTTACTTTCCTTGTGTATTATGCACATACGAGTATGTGGCAAGAAATTTATTCATAACACGATGAACAACAGACTCAGTTGGTTGATTATGAGGACTAAACAAACCATGTTTTCTTCTCTACGTTTCCAGAATTGGAGACAGAATTTTGGAATACTAGCGGCGACGCTTGCGAGGAATTCCCGCTCAGTACCATTACCACGTTTGTCGCCTACGAAAATGTAGCGCCAGATTTTACCTAAGCCGAACTTCATATATCCCATGAAGTTTGGCGACAATCCAAAGCCCTGGATTGAAGGCGATCAAATTCTTGGACAAGAAGTTTTCTTGTTTCACTGTATAAAGGCAAACACGTCACGAAAAACTGTAACAATAACCGTTCGCTGAGGCTAATATCGCATACAATACAAATACACGAGATACTCATAGGGTGCTGTGCAATATTGTCTAACCCCAATAAAGTCGATGCACTTTTGACGGCGACAAGTAGACACATGACGTTCAAGGTTTCCGAATAATGATGAATCAGAACGCATATGACGAGCGATCGGAAAGGCCGAGCACTTGTCTTTTTTAACTTGTTTTTGTACTTGGGCAATTTTGTAAACGAGATTTAGTTGCTGCAGACATAAGCTACGAAATATAAGAAACGAACGAAGAGTGGCACAAATTTGTCAATGCGTCAGCTTATTTCCGCTGTGATTCGGAATATCTGCCATCACCAAAGAGAGCAAACAAACTCATTAAATACTGTGATTTCAGGAATATTGGATCATATGCTGCGATGCTAACGCCCAGAATACAACGTGATATGGGATCATCTCCTGGATTTCATACTATCGTCTGACAATGTTGGCTCTGAGCCAAAGTACTATCAAAGGTCTCCATGTTAGACCATAGGTACATCGAATTCAGTATCGGATGCAAGATCTCGATCTTGTTGAAAACGAGGAATCCACGGAAAACCAACTGGACACGATCTTAGGAGGACCTGGCCAAGTCCAATAGCGCTCCCCTAAACTCAGAACTAAACAAAGCTGGAAGATGCTGTTCAGAACCTGAACGGTGGTCTTTGCAAATGCCTTGAACTGATATGTCCAACTAGGAAATAATCGCGCGGTTCGACCATTCAATGAAGGAATGCAGATCTGTAGCGACTACGTGAGGAAACTAGAAAACTTGCAAGCATATCATTTAAGACCAATTTGGGGGAAGACTGGAACTTTTACAGGTCGGACTATGACGAGTGCCTCATAAAGACTCTTGCCAAAAGATCGAAATTGTTGGTGAAATTAGTAGGCTAGTCAAGGTCAAACGGAAAATCACACCCAAAAGCACAAATGGCAGCTAGACTGAGAAGAAACCAGAGACTCTCTGTCTCATGTTAGCTACTCACTTCCCAGGTAACCTAATCAGAACCAGCTCACAACCAGCTCCCATTAACAAGGCTACACGTGAACTGAATAACACAACACACACAGCACACGGTGCTGCTTCCTTTGATGCCTTCAAGTCGCCTGGCAAGAATGCTATATATATCCAGTTATGCTACAAAAATGTAAAGACCAGATGGCGGTAACTCTGAAGAAAATCTCCACTGCTAGCCTGGCCTGTATGTAAAGAAACCCTGGCGAACAGTGCTAGTAGCCTTTACACCTAAAATCGGAAAAGATGACAAGGCGCTCGCAAAAAACTTGAGACCTCTAAATCTGATTTCCTTCATGTTGAAGAGCATGTAGAGATGGTGGATGATGCCTTAGATGCGAAAGCATCTTCTATCTAAGATGCAATATGCCTATCAACGCAGAAGATTCTGAGAGAGCGCGCCTGAAAATCTCCCGGGCAGAATTAAAAGTGCGCTCAAAAGTAAGAAATAGACGATGCGCGTTTTCATGGACATTGAGGATACTTTTCGCAATGCAGTAAAACTCGGCCAGACGACACATCGTAAACGAATCACTAGTGTGCTGTCTAAAAGTGAATACGACCCTGATAATGGACGCTAAATGGTTGCCCCCAAGACGGCATCCTATCTTTAGTTCTAAAACGCATCCTGGTCGAGTCACTGCTCAACGCTCTCAATATTTCTGACGTCGTTGCTCAGGCAAACGCAGGCCTGCGCTGTGTGCAAGCATTTGAACGCGCGCGGCTTATAAAAAAAAAGATTATGTACTCGCAGCTATACTTTCTGTCTGGATAATATCCAACCTATGTCTGCTCTAAAGCGCAGACAGCCATAGAAGTGATGCACGATTGGTGCGCTAGATGGTCTTTCAGTCAATCCTCTCAAAACTGAGGTTGTTCTCTTTACGGGAAGGTCAGTTTCTTCAATGAAGTTACATAAGTATTTGCGTGTTAACATGGATATCAAACTTGATTGACCTAAACTTGTCAGGTCGAAAGCCTCCAAGCCGCTGTCGACGGTCCGGCAGTGTAAAGGGGCTTTTAGCAGAACGTGGAGCTTGTCGCTCTGTCTTCTGTAACTACCCGTTACTTCTGCTTTATCCAGACTCCAAAGAATGGCCGTGGTATTGCATCGTTTCCTAACATGTCTGGTTATGCTCGTAGCCTGCACCCTAGAAACAAAAAGAAGTAGTCCTTGGTACAATACGCACTGTAGTTCTGATATCATTGCACGGCGACTGTCTTTTGACTCTGGTCTGATCGGCATGCCGACTGTGGCATTGATACCAGAACTCTTGTTGCTGGTTTCGGCTAAAATCTGAGGCATAAAGGTAATGTCATCGGGTCCTCACCGATAGCTTCAAAACCAATTAAGGACGTGGTGCTGGTGTCTTTCAACAGATTTAGAATGTTATATTTCGCTCCCCTTTAAAAAAAACCTGCCTCAACGAGCTATTGTACACTGGGAATGGGAAGAATGGGTGAAAGCGGCGAAGCATCTACATCTGCAGGAATACCCAAGCTGAAAGCCTCTATGAGCCTTCTGACGACTACCAAGCTCGTTCGAGATTACAAGTCTTCTCTGAACGCAGTTGGAAGGCTGAATTCACTGAGTTTTGATTGAGTCCCCGATCACAATGGGGCATTTGAAATCGCCGATCACTTCTAAGATAAGGATAGAAGAGATATTTCAGAACACATACCGACGTCAGAATGGCGGCGTCATCGGTTAGGTTTCCATTGAGAGTTGGTTTTCATATGAGGATAACAGGGGATGGTATGACTCTCCATGTTGCGGCAGATCAAACGAATGTTTTTCGACGTCTCTAAGATGTCAACGATTTTCCTGCTGTCCCTCAGTGGAAAAGACTGCAAGCTATTTACTGCGGTCATAGCAGGGTGCCACATTTTTGGTCAACGAGGGAGTGTGTTGAGCATAAGTTACACTCGATCCTGCGATGCTTACTTAGGGAATAAAGCATTATCTTTGCGAGTATCCGACTAACATTCGCAATAAGGTACTCAGCGCTGATCTGGTGGATGCTGGTACTGTAGACACTATCACAAAAGCGCTTACTCATATTTCTGCGAAAGACTGAGAAATTTCAGCATTGCGTTTTAGACCGGGAAGTCCTACGATTTCCGACCTCAACGCATTCCAAATCTCCACGTATTGAACAAACCGTAATGACGTACAGTTCCCTACGAAGACAGAAACACGTGTGAGTGCATGTTGTCTGGATCCACGAACTCAAAGTCCTTCAGATTTCTAAATTCCGGAAACTGGTTGCCGGAAACTGGTTGCCATCCGGGATCCTTTTCGCCAACTCACATTACACTAAACTAGATTTAGCTTTCAGCCGTTCACTGGTCGCATGTAGAGAAGGTACACATTTCGCTTGGAACATTTTAAGCAAAAATTTCCCCAGACCTTGTCACAAGGGTTAGCCTTAGATAGACTAAGATGATCCATGTACATATATAGAAGGGTATGACGAAATTTCAAAACGGAGAGCAGGCGAACTCCTAAAGGGAACTTGTATAGATATCACCAGAGTAACACCAATGGCACTGGACACTGGAGATTATGCAGACTAACTAGGCAGCCCACATACCACATATTCTTGTAGTTGCAAAGTCACAATTCAGAGGAATGCCTAGATCCACCTTGTTTCTGTTTGTTCGAAGCTGACTACAAGCGTTCAGCAAACTATCTTTTAATTCACTTTAAAAACTAGGTCACTTATGAAGTCAAAACAGCGGGTTCTTAACCGAACCGCTACTCCTATCTCGCCAATATCTGAATTCATGACAAGTTCAGCTAACCCTGGAGTTTTACCAACTGAACTTTTCAGAACCTTCTTAGAAAGTAACAAACGCCAACTCATTTTAAAAATCTGATCTCGATAAGGTATGCGGTATGTACACTGCAAACACAATATCGACGTACTCGACTTCGCTACGCTAACTACAGGAGGTCAGTCTTCTTAAAAACTCGAGCTCTATCGTAACCTGAAATTTCAAAAGCCTGCTTCAAAAATGTAATTGGCCGATGTCAGTGGTGTTCAAAGCCAAAGGAAAATTGTAGCCCAGAATTTGATGCAACAGAAGTCACTTTATTGATTTTAAAGCTGTGTCTACCGAGATAAGCTGGATAAATCCATGTAAGGTTTTTGCAACCCTGATCCAACCGACCATTAAAATCTCTTTTAAATGTAGACCGACTCCTTCACAAAGCAGTGCACTGTCATACTCCCAAGATGAATATTGAATCAATTGTCGACGAATATCGTCAGTTATTATCCCCAAATAATGCAGTGAAAGCTATCGGCGAAACCTCACCTCGAACAACTCAAAATACGCTCAGAAATCTTAATAATTCCAGGGGTGCTCTGTGAGTCATACACTTTGATACAATCCTGGCATTGATTTTTCGGGTCTCCTCTGTCTGAATGAAAGTGAAGATAAAACGACTATTTTTAAGGACTTTTCAACGTCTTGCCGGTCCCAGACAAAACAGATCAAATTCAACAACTGCGATGTCTGGGATGTACAAAATGAATGGACAACAACTCATAGTCGTTTTGAAAGAAACTGCATCACACCTCTGGCACACTTAAGTACCCAACAACAGTTCAAACAATACACACAACAAAGCAAGCTACAAAGTACATATGTAAATCTCCAAAACGTTGTATCTAAATCCATAAAGACTTACAATTTTACAATTTTTTTACAGCCCTAGCAAGTGGGATACTTTTTATTTCACACCACGGAAAATAAACTCCTGCTCCTGTCCTCGAATTCATGAAAATTCATCAAATTCTGCGAATTTTTCTATTCACTTTCATTTGAATTCTTTCCATGCACGAGTACCTTGAAAAATTGAATAAAATTCCCACTAAACAGCTGTCAGTTTTGAGTTTTTTTTTTGTTTAAATTCAAATTGTTCTAGAAAAAAACAAAAAACATTTTCGAAGTTCAATTTTGGAAACATTTCCAGTGAAAGCGAAATGAGTTGCTGCGGCTCGATGTAAAGAATTTATGTTTGACTACCATGAATGGGATTTTATTTGTAGAATTCGTAGAATTTGTAAAATTCGTTCAAATTTTTCAAAATGGAAACAAAGGAAATTTTGAAATCACAAAGGATTCGAATAAAACCGAGAAAATGCATTTGACAGTACATTTTGTACATAAAATCCTAATTGCACTCGTGCATGTGCATACATTTCCGAATAAATTCGTTTTGTTGGGCAAGGATTTGTGGGGAGGTTGAATATTTTACCGATTGAGAGTTTTTTGAAAATTACCCCTGATCGAATAAAAATTAGCAATACTTGTTCTTTGTCCTTAAATCTACGAATACATCGTCCAGTCAATGTTAATTCTGTCACTTTGTAACTGCGCCAATTTGAAACGCTGGAACTCCGTTTATTTCGACGAAATATCCCTCGAAATAAAGTATCAAATATTTATGTTCGAAAATTCCACAAGTAATAATTTTCTCAACCTTGCATCGCCACCACCAGGTGCTGACAATATTTCGCGTAGCTACAGATACCACCTGACAACAGCCTCCTTCTTGGAAGATTAACTTCGTGCAGATACATACCTGTGCCAGTGAAAGTGTCCTGTAATATCCTTCTTATCGCGACCAAACATCCCCAGGATAAAATACGTATACCAGATCGAATAACATTTTGAGGGAGAAAGACCTTTTACCGAGGTGAAGATGAATAATCGAAGGATGTTAACATTGGCTTGGGGGTTAACAGGTGGAACGCCACTATATTGTTACTGTCTTTCTGGAGTTTTATTCTGAAAATGTTCACAGCATTTAGTTGGAATTTTTGTTTTTTTTTTTTTTAAATTTTAGAGCAAGAGGGAAAGGGATTCAAATGTGCAATGTAATGGGCGGAACTCTATGCACTGTATGCACTATGAGGACGAGACAGAAGGATGGAATATTCGGAGCGTTCACTAGAATATTTTAACCTTGTACACTTTTGTAACTCATGCTATCACACAAAATTCGACTCGAAAATACTTAGTTCAGATTTTCTTTGCAGATAGATTTACCTGTATACAACAGGTAATCACTTTTCTGCGTATGTCCACGTGTGTAAGTACCGACCAGCTGTTTTGGCACTTAGAGGTATCTACCTCCTCTGATCTGAAGCTACCTGGCTACAAACTAGTGCCACTAGTGCCACATGGCGAGACCACCATTTATGTGGGTAGTGATGTAGCTTACCAAATTTCACCTATTCCACTCCAGAATTCAATTGCATGTGGTTAAAATTCCATCTCCGTAAGCAAATTATCCACTACTGCTTTATTTACTGGAGCCCCAAACTGGACAGCAATTCGACCTTTAACGAGTCTGATGCGCTGCCTGACTCCATGCAAAGATTTGTATCCCTTCATTCTCATACCGAAAACATTATTACGAGCTTCTATATGTTTCGACATTCTGGACAGGCACACCCGAAGGACAATGTGTTGAGATCTTCGCTGCGGAAAACAACTTAACGCAGCTTGTAAATGAGCCCACGCGAATATCAGACGTTGATAGTCATACCGCCAATACCCTGGACTTGTTTTTAACTTCTCACAGTAACAAGTATATCGTTGATATGCTCTCCCCTCTAGGCTCGTCGGACCATTGTGTCATATCAGCTAATTTCTCGTACACCGACCACACAGTTAGAGAAAAGATTCCCAAAGGAACCGTATGGCAATACGAGAAAGCCAATTGGAGCGGACTTAACAAATTTTTTAAGAATTTTAACTGGTCGTTATGTTTCCTCGATAACGACGTGGACATGCCGCTGCTGACATGATCACAGAAACTATTCTCTTTGGAATAAGATGCTTTATCTTTCATCGGATGAAGAGTATCAAATCAAAGGAAAGGCTGTCAGGGTTAGAGAATTGTTTTTTCGGTCCATCAAGACCAATCCGACAGAGGAACACCGAAAAAAGTTTAAACGAGCCAGAAATGACTGCAACGTCTTTCTCAATCATGTGAAATTTCAATACGACCAAAAGCTGTGGCAAAAAATATTACAATGTCCCAAATATAAAAAACATGTTTGGTCGTCCGTCAAAAACATTAGAAATTTTGCCTCAATCTCCATCCCAACGCTCATTTACAATGGCATTCCAGCTGACAGCTCTATAGACAAGGCCAATCTGCCAGCTGCACACTTTGCGGCCGGCTCCACACTTTCAGATTGTGCTTTGTCCCCGCCGACACTTAAGTGCGTCGAAGCTTCGATGGGACGAATCCACTTTTGCACTCGTGTAGTAGCAAGATTTCTTAAAGATCTCAACATCTGCAAATCAGCTGGTCCAGATGGTATATCTACCCTTCTTCTGAAGAGGTGTGCTTCCACGCTGGCAAAACCATTGCGTAAGCTTTTTCATCAATCCTACTCTTTAGTAAACTTTCCGAGCAGATGGAAAACAGCATTTGTCCAGCCCGTCCCTAAAAACAGGCAAATCTTCTTCTCTCTCCTCCTTCAGACACATTGCGTTCACATCCCTACTTTCCAAGGTCATGGAAAAACTGATAAACCGTCATCTCATGAAATATCTCCAAACACAAAATCTTCTAAATGACCGGCAGTACGGTTTTCGTAGCAACAGGTCCACTGCTGATCTGATGGCATGTCTCACCGAAAAGTGGAACTAAAGCGTACATAAATCTGACGAAAGCAAGACAGTTGCACTTGATATTTCTAAGGCATTTGACAGAGTTTGGCATGACTCTCTTCTTCAATGGATTACCTTTCGGAACGATCAATGCAAGTTGTCTTAAACGGTTGAAGTCTGATATTTACAAAATAAATGCTGGTGTGCCCCAGGGCTCCGTTCTGTCTCCGACATTCTTTATAATTTTCATCAACGATCTCTTGTCTGCTACTTCTAATTAAATATATTCCTTTGCTAACGACTGTACTCTCTGTATGTTAAGCTCACTAAATTCCGATATTACCAGCATAACGAATTGGGGAACCACTAACAGGGTAGAATTTAATGCTTCCAAAACACAATTCTGTCTGCTGTCGTTAAAGCGAAATTTCAACACCCAGCCATTATCCATGAATGGCACTTGCATCGTCGAAACCGATAAACTTTCCATTCTCGGTATGTGTGTCCGTGACAACTTACGTTGGACCACATATTCGATGTCGCCAAAAATGATGCGAAATGTCTAGGTTTCCTCAAGCGATGTAAGAAATATTTTACCCCCTCTGATCGGGCCTCAATATATAAGGCATTCATCCGCCCAAAATTGTAGTGCAATGCCTACATCTGGTCAGGTGCTCCTAAGACATCTCTGCATCTGTTAGATAGGATTCGAAAATAGCGATAAAACTCATTGGTGATACTAATATCAGTCAATCAATGTCCACCCTCGAATACCGACGTAATATCTCCTGTCTCACTTTATTTTCTCGCTATTTCCACCACCAGTGCTCCATTGAAATCGCCAGTAGCATTCCGCCCATTCAAACTTTCAACCTTAACACCCGTCTCGCTATGAATGCTCATCAGTATACCCTCAAGCCCATCTTTGGACGTACTCTACAATATCGTCATTCGTTCCTAAGTCGTACAAATCGCGTATGGCATGCCCTGCCGATCTCTATGTTTCCTTGTCGTTAGAACTTACAAACATTTAAAAACAATGTACATCGGTACCTGTCTTTTCTTCCTCCCTAAATATTCTTCGCCCGCGCTGGGTACGAACATTTTAGGGGGTACAAAAACCCCTTGATCGCGCGCTGATTATAAAAAAAAATAAAAAATTATAGTCAATTTTGAAACGAAAAGAGTTAAGCCAAATGGTGTTGAATGTTGTTTTTTTTAAACACAAATAGTGACGTATTTTACAAATTTTACGACTACATACCATCCAACACGCTGACTGTTTCAATGCGATTTTTATAAGCTGCTCCCACCTTCAATTTTTCACGAGTTTGGAACGGTGTCTGATTCCATAGAATCTACCCGAATTGATAAAGCTGACGATTTCATAGGTTAAAATTAGGGGTGCCAAACTGGACAGATGTGTACGATCTTATTTTTTTGACGCCTAAGCCCCTGCCCATTAAGTCCTACTCTCACCTCTACGTGCTAAAGTCTGGAAGCCTTGTACCTTTGACTGAAACTAGGACGCGCACAATTACTCATCCTTAAACCATCGATAAATTAACATCATTCCCATAAATATAAATGCACATCGTAGAAAGGGGTGGATGGTAAAATTCTATATAGGGAGTGTCTGGCTCGGTGGGATAATGCGGTTTTGGTTGTGGACATGCTATCAAACCGTATACCAAGATAAATCGCGTAACCACTTACAAAATCGGCTTTGGCAGCAGTAAAGCGCATTAGATCAGATTAATCCTAGGCGAGTTGAAAGCACCCAAGATATCCACGTCGCCAGACTCGACATGGATGAATATAAATGCAACCCCATCCACTGCTAGTTGGGAAATGTAAGACATGAATGGGAAGGTAAATAACTTTAAACTGATTTCATGTCAGTAACATGTCTTATAACAAATATTTTTTTCCAGCTTCAACAAAACTCAAGACAAATTTAGATGGAAGAGTGAGCTTTAATTTAGTTCGCACTCCTTGACATTTATAATTAGAAAAGTCTGGTAAGTTGTCGTTGATAAACTCACGAGTGAAAGAAGCTATTTTAATTTATAAGAAGAGAAAGAAGCCATTAGCGGAGTTAAGGACTGAAACGAATAAAATCTGTAAATTTTAATACGGGCTATACTTCCAATGCGTAAAAATTGCAATACCATTTTGTACCCAAATTAGCCTGTATATTCTCGAGTTTCAGTTTGTGATTAATTTTAGTTCGGTGAGGTTTAAAATATTTATAAAATATGAGTCAAGAGGAACGCCGTAAAAAGATCATCGACAAATGGCTCGAAAATACTTCGCGTTCAAACCATTTCATCGCAAAAAATTTAAACATAGCACGCAGTACAGTGGATTCTGTTATTAAACGATATTTGGAGACGTTGACAGTTAAGCGAAAACAGAAAAGTGGAGCTAAAAGTGGAGCACATGATACAAATTTGGACAGGGAAATAGTGGGTACCATCGTAAAAAACCGGACTATGTCATCCAGAGATGTTGCTCGGAAATGTAGTACCAACTAAACAATGGTACAAAGATCTAAAAAACGTAACGGTCTAAAAACACGAAAAAAAACAAAAAATACGAAAAGTTACTGAAAAGCAAAAAAAAGTCATAAAAACACGAGCCCGAAAGCTATACGAGTTGATCGGCAACAAGAAAGCGCGCTTGGTTTTGGATGACGAAACTTATGTCAAAGCCGACATTATGTACTCTTCCAGGTACGCAGTTTTACAACTCGCTTGAAGCTGAGATTCTTCCGCAATCAACAACATCGATTGGGATGGAAAAAATCGGGTCAAAACATCTCGTTTGGCAGGCCATTTGCCAATGTGGACACAGAAGCTCATCGTTTATTACAACGGGAACAATTAACGGAGAAGTGTACATTAACGAGTGCCTAAAAAAACGGTTGATTCCTTTCTTAAACAAATACGAGGGTTCAACATTATTTTGGCCAGATTTAGCTTCAGCTCACCATGCTTATGCGACGTTCAGCTTTCTTGTTGCTAAAAAATGTCGACTTTGTCTCACAAGACATGAATCCACCCAATGTTCCACAATGCCGTCCCATTGAAAGGTATTGGGCTTTGGTCAAAGCTAAATTGAGGAAAAGTGAGCATTGCGCAAAGGACGTAAAAGATTTTAGTGCTAAATGGAAAAGAGGGTCCAAAAAGATCACGGATGTAACTGTCACATCCGTGAAGGACATTCGAAAGAAGTTGAGGAAAGAATGGGAACTCAAATAAAATTTTTTATTTTTTGTAATTGTGAATGAATTTAATAAAAACAGAGTTTTAAAGCAAATGAAAAAACTTTACATGGACTATGAAATTTTTTTTTTTTTTTACTTTGAAGTTTCCAAATTTTATTCGTTTCAGTCCTTAGTAGACTCAAACTTGCTCTCAGCGATGAGGCTGGCTCACTAATTATAAGCCGCGTTTTAGCATAGAAATAAAACCGATTTAGTTACAGGGTTACTGACTCCGTTTAATCTACTAAGAAGCGAGTCTGGAGCAATACCTATGCTGGTGCCTTTATCAGACCTGGTTTCTTCAAATACGAGCCAGAGCTCTTCCTATTAATATACTCCTAGATCCAAATGAACTAAACAGCTACTTCCTTTTCAAGTCAGATTGATGTTTTTTATGTGCTATCAACACAGCCCATTTCCCAAATTTACAGGATTTTCTTGTAGTTGCACACAACCGAGTTAATGGCAATGTAAATGATATTTAATTCGAGCCCTTACAAGCGTACGATGAACCAATAGGCTTTGTCAAACTTATTTTCCCACCTCTTTCACCTATGACATCAACTTTTTTAGTCTCAAAAACAAATATTGCCAATTGTAAAGAAACTCAATGCGACTTGCTCCGGCAGACCTACGAGTATCAGCACCCTACATTGCCTGTCCAAGGCTTTCAAAAAAAAATCGTAGCAAAGCAGTTACTGAGACACATATTCCATGACAATCTGTTAAATTCAGCCACCATTCTGGCTTCAGAGCTAGCCAGTTCTGCAATTATGGTCAGCTTACAAAACAGCGTTTTTGTTTTCTTAGAAATAAGAAACAGTGGCATTATGTCCTGAACACAACCTCAAGCACATGGCTTTCTTGATCGCCTGTGACGAAGTACGTCCCCCCGGCCCTATTTGGAGCTTCGCTTTCGAACAATTGGGTCCCTATCTCAAATATAACGCACAAAATATTGGGATCCAAGCCCTGAATAATTTTCGGTCTATCAATATACAGCAGAGATTTTACATTGCCACACAAGGAGTAATCAAGTGGCGGCAAATAGCAGTATCTGGGTGGCTAATTCACTGGCTCACGTAATATTGAATTAAAACCTGTTACTGCCTACCAACTTCGTCCATTTTTTGAAGAACTATTATACCAATCACTATTGTCCAGGCAACAAGATTCGTACGGAAACCTGTAGAAATGAAGAAGGCAACCTTGAAATAAGTCAGCCCATGCTGAGAATATGGAAAAACTCCTTCTGTAGACTGTATAACGCGGGGAAGCCCAACATATCGCCATCAGGTAGAATAGATCATTCTATGTAGACAATGATTGGCAAAACTTCTGTCCACCTGACCAAGACGACGTAAGAATAGCAATATCTAAGCTGAAATCAAATAAAGACAAAGCAGCTGAACCTGACAGGTCCGTAGCGGAACTATTCATAGCAGCTGGAAGTGGCCATACACCAACTCATTTCTCCGATTTGGTTAGAAGAGTGGAATCTAAGCATCATTTGCCCGATCCACAAAAAGGATATCCCCTCAACTTCGCCTCAACATCGGACACAAGATCTTATCTGCCATCGATTTTTTTTACTACCAGTCTGCCCTAATAAATTTCTCTGTACTTTGTCAAACTCTATATGACAACTATTTAAACCAAATGGACCGCACACTCATTTCCGACCCCAAGCGATTCTTTCAGTTCATCAAAACTAAAAGTAAATCGGATAACTATCCATCACCTCTGAATTTTCTAGATAAGTCCTCGGGCGATCCCCAAATTATAGCAAATCTCTTCGCAACTTTTTTTAGCCAAGCGTTCGCCATCCATTCCCAAGAGCCAGACCATTCTTACTATTCCTACTTAAATAGCTGCCCACAAACAACTTTAGAATATGTGTCTATAACTTTAGAGCAAGTCAAAGATAAAATAATAAACCTCAAAGATGATTATTCCGCCGGCCCTGATGATCTTCCCCCTAAAAGTGAAATGCAGCTAGCCCAACCTCTTACAACTCTCTTTCAGCTTTCTATCACCCAGGGATTATTTCCCTCGACCTGGAAAAGGTCATTTATTATTCCCCTACATAAAAAAGGCCGAAAAGATGATATTTCCAACTATCGACCAATTGCTAAGCTGTCCTGCATACCTAAGCTTTTCGAGAGCATTATTTATGATATAATGCTTTTCCACTGTAAACCTATTGTTTCCCAAAACCAGCACGGATTTCTCAAAGGTAGATCTACGACCACCAACTTAACGGAATTCGTATCAAGCACTTTATGTGCACTGGAATCTGGAAATGAAGTTGATGTGATTGCCACCGATTTCAGCAAAGCCTTTGATAGGATTTCACATGATATAATCCTTCTGAAATTAAAAGCTCTTGGTTTCCAAATAAACTTTATAACATGGGTTCAGTCATATTTAAATGAAAGACAATACTATGTTTTATTTAGGTCCATGATTTCTGACCCAATTAAAGCCTCCTCTGGTGTCCCTCAAGGCAGCCACCTTGGCCCCTTACTATTTATTCTGGCCATTAATGATGTTGATTGCATCATTAAAAATTCATACATATCTATTTACGCAGACGATATGAAAATCTTTAGATATATATCCTCTTCCTCAGACAGCCTACCACTGCAGGAAGATCTTGACAGATTTTGTACTTGGTGTCAGAAGAATTTTCTTGAGCTTAACGTCAATAAGTGTCAGGCTATAACGTATTCCCGTAAGCGGCCCCTTACTTCACCTCGCTGCTATCTAATCTTTAATCTCCCTGTTCCCTTAGTGAATGAATTGCGTGATTTAGGTGTTATCTGTGATAAGGAACTCAATTTCCGTTCTCACATTGATAATATAATAAAGAAAGCCAACTCTGCCCTTGGCTTCATCAAGCGCTGGTCTAAGGAGTTTTCCAATCCTTATGTTACCAAATCTCTTTACATAACCTTTGTTAGGCCTCTTCTTGAATATGCAAGCCAAGTTTGGTCACCCTACTACAGAACACACATCCTCCGGATAGAAGCTGTTCAACGCAGGTTTTTACGATTCGCTTTACGTGGTCTTCCCTGGGATGATAGCCAAAACTTACCACCTTATACCGACCGGCTGAAACTTATAAATTTACAACCCCTTTCTATACGTCGAAAAGTTGCCGACATTCTCTTTATTCATCAAATTTTAGTTGGGAATATCGATTGTCCTTCTTTACTTCGACTTATTTCTTTTAATACCAACCCACGCAATCTTAGGTCTGTGCCACTTTTCCGGCTCAATCTTCACCGAACGAATTACGGACACTTGGAGCCAATGTCTAGAATGCTTCGTGAAGTTAACGATATTCTGCCTCTCTTCGACTACCATCTCACCAAACTCTCTCTTAAAAGCACTCTTATTTCCACCTATGCCTCACATTTTTAACCGCTCCCACCCTTTAGTTTTTATCTTTAGTTTTAAGTGAAAATTGTTAGTTCTAAGAATAAGCTTGCAATAAGCAATAATAAATCTGTCCGGGGTTGACCCGGGCCGCCAATCAAATCAAATCAAATCATATTGCGGAAAAAACTTAACGAGTCCAAATGGATGCCCAACATTTTTTCATCTATTTTAAGGCCGCATATGACAGCATTTATAAAAGCTAAAGCCATGTCTAATTTGGCTATTCGTCTGTGCAGAATGACGACTCAGAACGTTTGCTGCTCCATCGAGGTCGATAACGGCTTAACCGAAATCCTTGTTGTCAAAAAAAGTTTTAGGCAAGTTGTCGCGCTGTCATGTGATTCCTTTAACATCATACTTGAATGAATTGTGCGAAACTCACAGGCCAATACTAGTGCCTCCAGTGCTGGCCAGTGAGTTTCGCTTTCTAAGCTCTGTACAACTACTAGCGTCCGCCGGTAATGTTGACATTACCTAAATTACTAAAAAAAATTGCAGATGTGAATGATGACAGTCGTTATGTAGTATCTCGTTTGATAGACCGCCGCATTTATGAAAATCTTCGGTTATACCTTGCCTACTTGCACGACAAACGCAACTCCGTTTGCATCGATGGCATAACCAAAGCCAATATTATGGTTTCGATTTAACGAGAAGGTCTTCCTATCAAGCCAGAGGAATTGATCCATGAGAGCTTCGAGATCTCTTCCGACGAAGTACATAATGATCTTTCTACGCTGTCCTCGCATGTGGACTCTAAACGTCTTTCCGATTTACAAAGAACTCGGTCAAATTTTGAAAATTATTACAGTTCCTAAAAAACTGAATTTTGTATCCTGCAGTCCAAAATACCTGTCTTTTTACTATCAAAATGTAAGAGGTTTGTGCTCTAAAATCTCCGTCGTATATCTCAATCTCCGAAGTTTCCCTATGACCTAATTCCTAACATTAAAAACCATGAGCTGTTTCCTCCAAATTTCAACGTTCTTCGAAAAGATGGATTTGAATGAGCTGATAATCCCAATGGCCGAGGTGTTTTACTAGCAAACCAGGCCACCCGCTCCCTTGGAACTCTGATTTAGTTTTCTCAAAAAGTATACAACTATTAAAGTTGCGCCTACAGAAAGTGCATTTCATGTATGTAGATTAAAATGACTTTAAATTTATTCTTAAGTACCGTTAACTTATTGATTAGATTTCGCGATTAAAGTTCTTTTTTCTACAAGACTTCAGATCAGCAGATCTTCGGTGCAACGAGTTTACAGAAGATACCTAGAGACTAGAGCATTCGATCGAAGTCCAGGTACGGGCAGATCTAGGGTTACATCAGCTGCAGATGATCGTTGTATTAAACTTAAGTCCAACAAAGTCTGCTTGACGAACACCAAGTGTTCATAAGTTCAGATACCGTCAGAAGGAGACTTTCTGAACAGAACCTGACTCCAAAGAGAGCTGCAACTGACCCAGCATTATTGGTAGCTCACAGTCGAGGACGGCTTGAATTTGCTCGACAGCATAGGGATTGGACGTTAGAGCAGTGCGGTAATGTAACATACTCTTTACTGATGAGACCAGGGTGAGTCTACATTTAAGTGATCGACGTCAGAGAGTATATCGTCGCGTTGGTGAACTTTATTCTCATTGTTTCATCGTGGAAACTGTTGCTTACGGAGGAGGATCTATAATGGCCTGGGACGGCATCTTCTTAACCGCACATACAGCTTTAGTTTTCATCGGACCGGTGGGCCGTACACGTGGATTAACTTCTCATCGCTACATTACTGAAATCCTCGCAGACCATATGGTACCTTACGGAGGATATATCGGGCAGGATATGCAGTTAATGCATGATAATGCAAGGCTTCATGTTGCTCATGTGGTGATCCAGTATCTAGGTGACGTCGGCATTCGTATGATGGACTGGCCAGCTCGAAGCCTGGACTTGAATCCGATAGAACTCTTATGGGATGAACTGAAACGTCGGATTCGAGCCCGGGTACCTGCTCCAACAAGGCTTCCAGAGCTGGGAATCGCAGTTGAGGATTAGTGGAATGCAATTCCTCAAGATTTCATCGTCAAGCTGGTGAGGACGTTGAATACAAGTATGCTGGCAGTTATTCGAGCAAGGGGAGGCAATACTAAATACTGACCACAAACTTTTTTTTAATTTTTACTTTGTAATTGGAATATTTTTTTTTTCATTTTATGATTGCTTAAATTAACACAACTGGAAAACGACTCTTTTTTGTATAATCTTAAATGAACACTAATTAAAATTTAGTAATCTTAATGAGTTTCCATTCCATGTAATCAATGCGGAACGCACTATCTGTAGGTACCACTTATTTAGTTGTATGTTTTATAATTTTAAAGAAAATATTTGCACGCAACTTGTATTGGCATTCTTCATACTGACAACTTGGAGTTAGTGTACCATATGTCAATATTACGCTCCCCAAACGCGGCCTTTACGTACTTTGTTGTTACATTCACCCATGTCAACCAATTAAGTCTCATTGATCTGTAGTTCACGCAGTGGATTTTTTGACTGATGATGCACAACCTGAAGATAGTATTATTCTAGTAAGGGGTTTCAACCTCCCTCACTTAAAATGGGCGCCTTCTGACGATTCGTTTCTCATGATTCGTCCTCTAAAATAGAAATATTGATGGCAGACTGCCTAACCAACTCAACTCTATATCAGATTAGTGGAATACCTAATACAATGAACAGACAACTCAACCTTGTCTTCACATCCGAATCGGATAACTGCGCCGTTTATAGGAGGGATAATCTTCTTTCCACCCAAGACAGCCTTCATCACCCCTTGTCAACTTATATACTCATATGAAAACGGCAACAAATTTTCATTTAACTTCCAAAGAACCAACTTTAACAAACTTAAAAACCTCACCAGCAACATTAGCTTCGACTTTATTGCTGAGACAACTAACATTGATCTTGCCCTATCAACTTCCTATTCATTAATTTTCTCCTGCTTTGTCCAATCGGTTCCGAAAAGACGGCATGTCAGCTGCTCCCTGATAACAGAAACAAGTTGTTGCACAAATTCTTAAGAACTCAATCTGATTCCGACTATTGCATTGTAGACCTCCAAGATAAGTGAACTTTCCAGCAGTTGCCATCTTTAGTTTGAGAAGTCCAGCAGCTGCCATCTTTAGTTTCAGAAGTCCAGCAGTAGCCACATTTGTTGGAATGTCAAAATTGGGATCTCGCTGTCTTCTTCTTCCTGTAGCCGCACGTGCTACAGAGCGATTATTGTATCAAATCTTTTTATAATTAATCATTGTTAAATAAACGGGGAATTATTTTTATTGAAAATTTAACATTTGGCGACGAGGTGTTCAACGAAAACACGCTAAAATGGCAATGGAACCAGCGATGTTAAAGGAAATTTTGTAACAGCAGCAGCAGTATTTTGAAGGGTTTATGGCATCGAATAAGGAATTCATGGACAGAATGTTGGGAAAATCAACTAGCATCCGCAGCTCAATGCCACCGTTTCGCCAATTTGATCCCGAAAAGGAAAATTGGTAAAGCTATTTGTTCCAGTTCA
The DNA here is from genome assembly GCA_963966105.1 of Volucella zonaria. NCBI lineage: Eukaryota > Metazoa > Arthropoda > Insecta > Diptera > Syrphidae > Volucella > Volucella zonaria. The sequence continues at coordinate 12,666,413 of OZ014530.1, forward strand.
AGCAACATTTTGCTGCCAATTCCCTTGTTGACGACGACTTACGAAAAGCACATTTCTTGGCTGATTGTAAACGATCTGCTCACGAAATTCTTTGAAACAGGAGACGTAAGTACGCGCACATTTAAAAAGCTTTCGGAAAGGTTAAGTCGTCATTTTTCTTCCAAATTGCATGTGCTGGCGTCCCGATGTAAACTTCTCCGCGCAAAAATGCTTCCGAATCAGTCATATGCTGAGTGGATAGCTGAGCTGAAAAGATTAGCAAGGAATTGTGCTTTTGCATGCGGCAAAGGGGGCTGCAACCAGTCCTATGCAGACATAATGATTAGGGACATGCTTGTTTTCCACACTCCCCATGATGCAGTTCGCAGTGCAGCTACGCACCGCAAAAACCCATCTCTTGAGGAAATCGAGGACATCGCTACGGGATATGAGCGCACCCAGCTGGCAACTAGTATTTAAAAAAAAACATCGAAAAAACATAGGAGTGTAAGAAAATTCGTGGATCGCTCAAGAGCAAAATCGTGTCAAAGCTGTGGAATACATCACGATTGTAGCCAGTGCCGGCACTTAGAGTCTGTACTATATGTATCGTGTGTGGAAAAAGTGGCCATTACAAAACCATGTGCTCCTTGGCGAGTCAGGCCGAGGGTGGAGTCGCTTCACATCAAGCGAACCGAAGGCGATGTCGGACAAGATCTCGAGGTCGTGGAAGTCATGTGCGACACAATAGTCTGGAAACACACGCCATCTATCAAGTGGAGGAGAAATTCGCGATGGTGGAAGTCGGAAGGAAAGTTTCGTTTGCAATTCCCGATGAAATTTCTTTAACTTGTGATCCGGAGCGTGTGGAGCGCAAGATAATGATAATTGTGTAATTAAATGGGCGCACACCCACGTTCCAATTGGACGTAGGTGCTACTGCTTTGCCAATTGGATTGGATGGTTGAATGGAATTAGGAAAACCCCGACTTGTACCGACTTTTCGGGTTCTGAGAGCGTATGGGGGAGCACCTGTTCCGTTAAAAGGGTCCATTGATCTGAACGTGTGTTGGCAAGATGAGGAGAGTCAGCTGCAGGCGCTGATGGTAGACTGCCCGTTGGCTTCTAGTATATTAGGGCTGGACTGGTTCACGGCATTGAGTTTTTCGGTTGTGCATAGTAAACTTGAAAAAGCTTTACAAGTTGTGGAAGGCCCTCAACTCCAACTCGCACCGAAAGCAAAGGCTGTTTGTGAGAAGTATAGGTCAGTATTCAGTCCTAGCCTCGAAAGGCCGACTGCAATATTTTAAGCATCGCCCTGTCCCATTTTGTCAAAAGGAAGGTGTGAGGAAGGAGTTAAACAGGTTAGTGACCTTAGGAAGATTGAAAGTGGTTTAAACCAGTCAATGGGTAGCTCCGGTCGTAGTTGTAAAAAATCCGAATGGAAGTCTCAGGCTCTGTTAGGATTTTAAGGTCACCATCAATCCCCAACTGGACATCGATCGCTACCCAGTGACTTGCATAAATGAGCTTCTCTCTCGTCTTCAAGGAGGCAAGTTGTTTACGAAGGTGGACCTCTCCGACGCTTATCTGCAAATCCCACTAGACGATGAGTCGAATCAATTGTGCGTCATCAACACGGAGCAGGGGTTGTTTCAATATCAACGTCTTCCTTTTGGCATCGCTAGTTCAACTGGCATTTTCCAGCGATATATGGAACAACTCACGGCCGATCTGAATTTTTGTGTATCGTACTTGGATGATATCATCGTGTCTGGTCGAACTGATGTGGAACATTTGGAAAATTTGGATATTTTACTTCAGCGTTTCGAAAGCCATGGACTAAAATGTAAGCTGGAGAAATACAAGTTTGCGGAGGAGCAAATAGAGTATCTTGGACACATTATAGATGCAAAGGGGATAAGACCATCGGGGTCTCGTGTGAAGGCTATTCGAGATTTGCCAGCGCCCAATAGCTTGCAAGAACTAGAAACGTTAGACGAATTATTATAACCAATTCATTTGCAATTTTGCACAATTAGCTGCACTGTTAAACAAATTAAAGACTAAAAATGAGCCATTCATTTGGGGTAAGCAACAACAGCTTATTTGATGAGTTTAAGTAAGTATCATGGAAGTCTCGCGTCTTGTTCATTTTCGATTGTGCTCGCCACCGACGTATCGTCGCATGGGGTTGGGGCTGTGATCTCCCATAAATACCCCAATGGCACGGAAAGCCCAATCGCATTTGCGTCCAAGACGTGTTGAATGATGCGCAAAAGGGTTATAGTCAAAGCGAAAAGAAGGCGTTGGCAATAATTTTCGGCGTTAGGAGGTTTCACCAATAGTTATATGGCCGGCATTTCGAGTTGTTGACAGACCGTCAACCTCTAGTCAGACTGTTCAATCCAGAAAAAAATTACCCGTGATGACAATTCATCGCCTGTAAAGATGGGCCACTGGAACGCAGACTGTCTATATCGGTTACCAGTGGGGCTAGACGTCGAGTTCGACAAGTTGGTGGAGAATACCGTACAGCAAGTGGTTGAAGAAGTTGATGCTGTCTTGAAAGATTTTCCGTTGATCGCGTCGGTCATAGCGGCGGAATCACAAAAAGATAGCACATTGCAGAAAGTTTTTGATCATTTAAAGAAGGGATGGCCTAATTACCTACCGTCTTCAGACGCCGAGCAAGCTTTTTTTCCATAGAAAGTTCTCTCTGTGTGTGCATACTAACGTTCTTCTTTTTCAGATAGAGGTTTCATGCAGAGTAATAGTTCCCAACTCGTTACAGGCCAAGGTGTTGCGGGTAATTCATCAATGTCATTGGGGAATAATCAAATTGAAGCAGCTGGTGGTCGGCGATCGATGAGGACATTGAGCAAGTCATGAAGCGGTGCAACATCTGCTAGTTAAACGCCTGCCAATCTACGAAGAAGTATTCCAGTTGGCCGTCGACAACAGATGTGTGGGAGCGCATCCATATAGACTCGAGTTTCCCGTTCGTTGTCAAGATTCCGTCAACAACGTCTCATGCTACCAGGGCCTTCCTAAGACGCTGGTGTCGAACAACGGGCTGCAGTTTGCGTCCAAAGAGTTCGCAGTTTTCTGTAAAATGACTGCTATTCAACACCTAACTGCAGCACCTTTTAATCCCAAATCGAATGGAGTGGCCGAACGTATGGTTCGTACGTTTAAAACAGCATTAGCCAAGAATCTTCAAGAATTGTGTGAGGAGGAGGTACTTGCTACATTTTTAAGAACCTATCGGTCTACACCGGGTGAACCTGGGTTGTCTCCAGCAGAAATGTTACACGGCCGAGTGGATCGAACGATCCTTTCTGCTATGATACCTGAGGAAAGGAGAAAAAGGAGTTTTCGCGGGGATCGATTTAAGTTCTCCCCTTAAGAACTCGTATTCGTCAGATAGTATCAATCAAAAAGGAAGTGGGCGCCAGGAGTAGTTGTACGTGGTAGCGGAAGAAGAATGTACCAAGTACAAGTAGATGGTTAACTGTGCAGAAGGCATCAGAATAAGTTGCAAAGCGAACGGAGTTTAAAGAAGATGTTCCGAAGGAAGGCTCACCGTTTATAAGTTTCGTATTATGCCCACCATTCAACCATAAGGATTGCAGTCCAAAACAGATGATTTCCAAGGGGACCTCCTTGGTCTCACCTGCTTAAGAATCTCATCATGCTATTATCAGTCATTCAAAAACAGGATCTGGAGTAGGCACAGCCATTCATCGCGATGCACAGGAGCCAGTGCATATTGGTAAAACACCCAGGAGGTCTGAGCGTCCGCGTCAGAAGAAGTTGACGTTTCAACAGAACTTTCCAGCAGTTACCATCTTTAGTTTCAGAAGTCCAGCAGTAGCCACATTTGTTGGGATGTCAAAATTTGGATCTCACTGTCTTCTTCTTCCCGTGAACCTGGTGATACCCGCACGTGCTACAGAGCGATTATTGTATCAAGTCTTTTTATAATTAATCATTGCTAAATAAACGAAATTATTTTTATTGAAAATTTAACACCGACTATAGGAATTATTGATTTGGATGCAATCATTTTTCTGAATTTTGCGAGTCTCTTTACCTTGAGTACCTCTACCGTATGCAATTTAGCTTAGTCTTGGAACAAAAGCACTTCTACTACTTTGTTAATACCAAAAGAAAGTCATCAACTCTCAAATTTCTTAGTGAATATTCGGCCGACCCTAAAAAGTTTATTTGCCTATCATTTTAACACATCCTTTTCTAAGCAAACACCTGATCCCGATTCAAGTTACTTTAGCTATACGAAACTTTCCTGATTCATCTCGCTAAAAATAACAACATCTTTGGTCAGATACCAAATTTATAAATGATTTTTCGTCCGACCCTGATGGCCTTCCGGCTATTGTAATAAAGAAGTGTGTAACCCATTTCGGTCCTCCTCTCGCTGCCCCATTTAACTTGTCTGTTTCAACACATACTTTCCGTTTCCTATGGAAGGAATCATATATCATCTCTATTCATAAAAAAGGAAGTAAGGCCAAAGTCGATAATTATAGGTCCATAGCAAAATTCTCTTGCATACCCAAATTTTTTGAAAGCATAGTCTATCAACCATTACTTCCGTACTGTAGGCCAACTATATGCACAAATCTGCATGGTTTCATGAAAGGTAAATCAACCACTACTATAATATCTGAGTTCGTCTCTATGACGCTTTATTCTTTAGAAAACGGTGATGAAGCATTCGATAAAATTTCTCACCAACTTGTCATTTTTAAACCAAAAAAACTTGGTTTTTCCCTCATGTTGTGTCATGGACCAAATCCTATTTAGAAGACCGAGAATACAGAGTCATCTTCAGATTCTCAATATCCGACTTCCTTAAAGCAACATCTGGTGTCCCTCAGGCTAGTCACCTTGGAACAATCATTTTTATCCTAATGATTGACGATATAGGCAAATCTCATCTTAACGAATTCTAATCTTTCTATTTTCGCTGATGACATGAGAATTTCCACAGTCATTTCATTACCCTTTGACTCCCATTCCCTGCATGATGACTTAAATAAGTTTTCGGTATGCTGCAAGCAAAACTTTTTGGAGCTTAATGTCAGCAAATGCCAAGCGATAACCTATTCCCGCAAACGTTTACCTCCCCCTCCAAGAAACTACTTCATCTGTGATGAACCTATTCCTTCACTACCCAAATACGGGATCTAGGAATAATTTGTGACAGAGAGTTGAATTTCGACTTACATATTGACAGCATTCTAAATAAAGCTAACTCTGCACTTGGCCTTAACAAATGATGGTCAAAAGAATTTTTCAAGCCCAGTCCCTGTACATTACATGCGGCCAAGTTTCAAAGAATTGAAGCAGTCTAACGCAGGTTTATCCGTTTCACCCCCTATGAAGATAGGCTAAAACTAATTAGCATGCATACCATAAAAAAAAAAACGTCGTGAAGTCGCTGATGTACTTTTTATATAACAGTTATTGACTGAAAGGGGCAAGAAAAACCCGCACTGGTGGACATCAGCGCTGGGATTTGCAGAAAACTTTTCAACTTAGCAAAAAGCACAAGAAAAGTGACTGATTGGACGTCCTTCTGTGACAAAATCACAGGAACCTCTGAGGCATCACGGCTAAGAAAAATCCACTCTACAAATCCTATGATGCCTAGCTGTTTGAAAAAAACCGATGGTTCTTGGACAACCACAAGTGATGAATTACTCAACCTGCTACTGGACACCCACTTTACAGATAGCTCTCAATTCGCGGCCAAGAGCAATTCAAACAGGTCTACTGCAACCGGGACCAAAATTCATGGTCTGATCACAAGAGGCAAACTGCTATGGGCGCTGAATAGATTCGAACCATACAAGTCTGCTGGTCCGGACGGTATAATACCTGCCAAGCTACAAAGGTCCTCAGATATTATGCTACCAACGCTGGAGAATATCATGAAGAGTTGCGTAGAAATGATTGATGCACATTCCCTTGACTTGGAGATAGTTTTCATTCCAAAAGCCGGAAAATGTTTTCATGCTGTCCCAAAGAACCTCAGACCTATAAGTCTATCATCTTTCCTTCTGAAAACTCTAGAACGACTGATTGATATCCATATACGAGCTAAAATTGATCCAAGACTTCTTTCAACTGCTCAACATGCTAACCGTAAAGGAAATTCGGTGGAGACGACTCTCCATTCACTGACTAGCTACATCGAATGATCCCTACCATATAGAGAAGTTGCTTTCCTGGACATACAGAGTGCCTTTAATAATGTCAACATATCTGCATTCACGACTGCGCTGTCTACTCTGCAGGTAGACGACTTACTTGGGGAGTTGATCAGTACTATGCTAAACAGCAGGATAATCAACTCTAAACTGGGTGAGGCTTCTGCTAAAAGATGTGTCAGCAGAGCTACGCTGCAAGACGGTGTCCTCTCTCCCCTTCTCTGGAACTTAGTGGTTAATGAACTGCTGATATATCCGGCAACGGGTGGTAGCAGGGTGATTGCCTATGCGGATGACGTTGCTATAGCCGTCTCAGGTAAGCATCATAATAGCATTAGAGAACTCCTTCCACTAAGTATCAACAGCTTAACCCATTGGGCATATCGCTGTGGATTGGGAGTAAACCCCCATAGACCCTCCCTCAATAAACGCTACCAGTTTAGTCTTTTCCGATACAGCAAAATATCTGGATCTCATTTTTGACAGGAAACTAAACTGGAAGCCTAACATTCAAGAAAGAGTCATGAAAGCTACCGTAGCTATATTCTCTTGTAGAAGAGCCATTGGGAACAAATTGGGCCTTCAAACCCGCATAACCCACTGGCTATACATCTCGGTTATAAGACCGATACTCACCTACGGGGTGATTGTCTGGTGGATGACCTTAGCCAATGCAATAAACTGAGGGAAACTAAGCCGAGCCCAAAGAACAGCATGTCTATGCTATTTTCAGCAGGCAAGTAGTTGCGACTGCAGCTATTCGCCCTAAAGCGACTACACAGTGGACAAATAATTCATTTTGGCCACGCTAACATTCCTAATATACTAGGAATCCTCACAGAGAGCATGGATTACACCATACCTGAACTTTGGTTTGACAAAGACTTCCTTGTAAGCTTCCCCTCTAGATCCTTCTGGGAGCAAGATGCTTTCATGGAGGACAAGTCAATCCATTTCTTCGCAGATGGATATAAAACCGATAGCGGGGCTGATGGCAGTGTTTTCTCAGATAAGCTAAATCGAAGCCTCTTTTTCCGTCTTCCAAATCACTGTAGCGTGTTCCTGGCGGAAATTTTGGCGATTAAAGGAGCTCTGTCCTAGCTGTAGAAAAACGTGATATATGCAAAGGACCGGCGTATTTTCGGATTCCAGGGACTTGATAGCTGTCTGACATTAAATTCTAAAACCGACCTTGAATGCCGATCATCTCTTATGGAGATGGCAGAGCAGTTCAACCTTCACTTTTACTGGGTGCCGGGCCGACGAAATCGCCATAATTGGAACCACTCTACGTTTTCTACCGGAAAAGGGCAGTATAGATATACCAATCGCAACGTGCAAAACAATATTAAAGCTGGATGCCAATAAAAGAACAGACCTTAGGTGGACTGTTGGACCAATACGTCTAGCGACTAAACAGGTCTGGCCAAAGCTAGATCCGAACCGCTCTAAGAGTCTGGTCCTTCTAAATTGGAAACATTTCAGCGCCATCATAGGTGTCATCACTGGACACTGCCTCATAGGCAAGCACGTAAGAGGGCTTGGCGCTTTTACAAACGATTCCTGTAGAAGCTGCATGAATGAGGAGGAAGAGGAGACAATCGTCCACTTACCCTGTACATATCCAGCTGTCTCCCAGAGAAGAAAACTTCACTTAGGAGCTTTTTTCCACAATGACCTAAACGATCTAAAAAATATAGACGTAAACAGTCTCCTACGCTTCATCATAAGCTCAAACTGGTTCCATTAGTAAGAGGATCATAGATCCACGAGGCATCACAATGCGCCAATAGGCCTAAGTGGGTAGGTATTTCCAACAGCCACGCTTACCTGCTTACCTGCTTACCCTACCTATTGCCTGGAAACATCGACTGCCCGAGAATAACGCAAAATATTTCCATCACTTCCGATCCCTGTAATCTAAGATCTGTCCCATTCCTCCTGATCTGAGCTCATATTGGCAGAACATCGTTGAACATCTTCATTTCGGCTAGAGTGGTTAAGGGACCAAACTTGACTTGTATTTTCCAGTATGGGTCAAACGAATGCAAAGTAAAGGGGTTTAGTGACATCAGGTTTGGAGAGTTCCTTGCCTCATCGTTTAAGGAATCCTAGTGAGGAATTAGGTTTGTTAAAAATATTATCAAATGCACCCGCAAATTAAATTCTTTGTAGCCAATAACACCTAAATCGCGCAAGAAGGTGATAGTAGGTATTAATTTATTGCCTTGCACCTTGGAGCTTGAGGCACACGTTTGCGCGTATTAAGTTTTAGTATGCCATTTGCTAGCAATAGGTTGTAATCATTTCTGTGGCACCAAGTTAAAAAGCTATTCGGATCATCCTGTAGTGCTTGAGAGTCACCCTCTGATCGAGATGCGTAGACTTACAGATTTTCATGTCATCTGCATAGTTGGAAATGCGGGATCTTTAATAGTGAAATCTACAATACATCATCGATTGCTAATATAAATATCAGGGGACCGAGGTGACATCCTTGAGGCACCTCAGATGTAGCTACAATGGGAACTGAAACAGGAGTTCTAAAAATGCCATTATATTGACACTTTGGCACTGATAGTAGAGTGATTCATAGAACCCAGAAAAAAGGTGTAATCTTGGTGGTAAACGAAGAAGTCTAGAAGATAGACCGAGATTTGGGATTTGTTGTACCAGGTTGGTGACGATGTGGGATCTTTTTTGGGAAACAAAAGGAAAGGTTTTTGTAAAGAGTTGTAAAATTAGGGTGTAGGAAAGTTAAATAGCAATACTAAGCAGGTAGTTCAATTCTACGAAGTCAGCTCTATGAATAGCGAATTGTAGCTGTCGAATTTTGATAGAAGATGTTTGGTCTCTATGACGACACTATTATCGGCTTCGGACGAGAAAACAAGATCAAGTTGCCTGCCTAAGTTGTTAGTGATGGCAATTAGTTGAAAAAAGCCTGATCCAGTTGGGTTGGTAGCAAGAAACTGAGTCTCGTCATCAGAGCGTACCCATTGAAGGCGAGGGAAGTAGAAATCCCACAAGACTATTACCATATCCCAGGGGTTTACAATATCTAGTACGGAGTCAAGATTGCCCACAATAAGCTGGTAAGTGTGAATTAGTTGAGATAGGCGAATGTATAAGAGTATTACGAAAAGATTACGCTAGGAGACTGTTATTTTAGCACAAACGTATTCTATTCGTAACAGTCGCGAGTGAGAGGCTTTGATAGGTTCAGGGTCAAGGCCAGTATGAATTCCCCAAAAAATATTACGACCATAAGAATGATTTATGTTGCCGAGCCGTAGTTACGGAGAACTTCAAAATTTGAAGTGAAAATTTCACTATTTTTGATGTTGGAATGCAGATTTGTTTCAGTAAGGATGGAGGTCTTAGAGTGCAATCCTCTTACGATTTGGTAATAGGGAGATTAAACAGGTGCTTAAATAGTGGTTAGGAGGAATACTAGTCTTTGAAACTGGAGCGCGCTCAATGAAGGTATAAGATACGCTTTTAGTTTCCATATAAAGCAAATGCGGAGAGTTCATTTAAGACATTGGATGGAGAATATTGAAAATCTCATCAAAACGACAGAAGATTTGCTTCAACTGTTCTGGGTTAGTTGGGAGATCTTCTTGGACATTTGTTTGGGTCATGCCATCAATGAAAACTGATTCAGATTTATCGTGCGGATAAGTCTACCTTATCTCTGCTATCTAATCTGCTAACCTCACCTAAGTATTGTAGAAATAAAACAGCCAATCGCTGTTTCTTTAGGATAAGACGGTAACCATTCGAGCTGTACGACGACATCGACCTGGTCTGAAAACTGCTCATCATGTGCCCGAGATGGGTAGTACATTTAGAGTGAATGGGCACCAATGCTCCGGTCCACGGTGTCTTCGAAACTAACTCGGACGGAGAATGCACTAGAGGAAGACCTCATATTCTTAGATAGCGCGCACAAGAAGAAGGATACCACAGCTGACTTCGGGTGCGCAACTCCAGGTATTCAGATAAGGATCCTTATGGCTAACCGGAGATGCTTATTACTTGAATCCCAGGTTCATCTCGAACTGCAGCGTCACCTAATCACTGATCACTGTAATCACTGAACACTGCCCGATTACAATTCGATCTTTATTCCAATTTTAAAGGACCACACCAAACAGTGGACTTTTGTCGGTGTCTTACTTGCTCTTTCTGGATTTCTTTCACTCTAGGAACGATAATTTTGCTTGTTTGCAAATGCTCAATGGTGAGCCTATTATTATCTACTACCACTAAAATGACATCAAGGATCAACTTTAAGATGGACAAGATCCAATTCAAATCAAACTTCAGTCGCAAGCTATATTCTAGTGGCTCAGGCAAAATTTTTTTCAAAGTAGAAAATGCCAGGATGCTGCGATCGAAAGAAAAATTGACATGACCATTCCAGATTTTTCGCCACACGTTCACTGATGCCACACGGCTACAGTTTCTTCTTTACGTTGACACTTTATTGGCGTTGCCCTGTGTAGAATGTATGTGGCAGAAAATATATCCGTAGAACGACGAATAACGAATTGATTTAGTCTAAAACCATAACGCAAACTGAAAACCGATTTTAAAAATCAGTTTGAAGCATTGTTTTGATTGAACATAAATGTCAAAAACTTTCCAAAAAGCACAACACGGTTTCATATTGGAAATCACATCAGTAAGAAACAATCGAAGGCTTTCTCTTTGAGAGACTGCAAATGTCATTTCAAATGGAAACCAAATATTTACCCCGAAAAGCATTTTCACATGGAATACCACAGGGGTCCATTTTAGGACAGCTACTATGTTATACATTTAAAAGAGACCTTCCTTCTGTGCGTAAATATAGTTCAAAGATGACTTTTTAAGATTTAAATGAACGTCTGCTTGTTGCCAATGAAGACCTTTATAAAATAGATAATCGTTCAGTAGCCAGTGAGTTGAAACTAAGTCCTAAGAAGTCACAGGTAGTTCCTACATCTAACAAACCATTTGCAAATTATTACATAAATTTATGAATAGTCAGTGTCCATCGCATCTCTTTAACAAACCAGGTTTTGCTTGTTCCTTAAGAACTTTGAACACTACTTCATCACGTTGTCAATACCATGATTCCGTTTTCCACTTTTACGCACACTGTCAGGCTATGGAATTCTCTTTCCCTACATCTTAACTCAATGGCTAATCCTGCAGTTTTTGAAAGTACAATCCTTCCTCTATCACCAATCGCGCCATCTATTTTAAATTAACTTCTAGTGTTAAATAATTTGTTAAAGCTGCAATAAAAACAAAATTAAATGGAATTTAAGTGAATCCGACTTAAAGCCTCTAATTTAGTTTCCTAAAAGTGCAATCCAAAATCCAAAGACAATTGCCAACAAAAAGAACAACAATATTCGCGACAGTGGCAAGATGCAGACCAACTTTAGTACTAAACTCATTCAAAATTGGATGGCCATCCACACCCATTTGAAAGTCTTTAAACTTAAAATAAAAATATAAGCTATATCGTCAAAACAATCATTGGATAATCCTTTCGCCATTTGGAAATTTAAGCAGAAAAAGAGAAGGATCAAGTTGATGTTACCCGAGCTCACTTAAAAAAATCTGAAGAAATTGTGGAGAAGAAATGGCAAACGATTGCAGGAAATTCTCTCCGATTCAGCTTTACAGTGCTTTCTACAAAGACCAATTAAATTACCAGAGGTTGCTCTAAAAATCTGAATATACGTAGGTATCCATCACAGCACACTGCTTTGTAAACGACTACCTAGATTTAGGATCTGGGTTACATCCCCTCAAACTACATACAAAGTCCAACAAACTACAAACTTATGCAGATACATGCCTATTATCGTCCTGAAAGCATAACACTTAATAGATTTCTCAAGAAACGATGAAAAGGTTTATCGATGCACATGCTGGGAGGGCTAGGCATTTCAATTTTAATCCATTTAGGGATGATTACAGTAACTGAATACGAAAATGAAACCAGTGTGGGTGGCAGAGGTGGCACGCCTTACTAAAAAGTGTAGATGAGGATTTAAGTGCGCACGAATACATATGAGAAAGTAAGCACACGAATCTTTGGGAAACGATTTCAGAACATTGCAGCATTGCAGCGAATCTCAGCAACAGGTGTGGACCAAGACAAGTGCCTCCGAAATTACTTACTGACTTTGAGCGAGCAAACAAGAGACCTCTTCAAAGGCAGACTTTTTACATGTCCGGGAGGGTCGCCATTGCCTGCCGAAAGAAAGAACAATTTTTTTTTTTGTTTTTCTGTGTATGACCTCGGAATTGAACTAAACCCTCTGGCATAGTAGTCAACGAATTTAACCACTGCTTCACACCCACTATTTCTTTTTCTAAACTTGTTGCCTGATTTCTTAATAATGATTTTTTTCAGAGAGGGACCATCTTTGCGTCATGAAGTATAAATGACAGATTGTCAACGTCAGTCTTTTTTGACAATGTGTACCGGTTATTTAGCCGCTCTTTGAGGGATGGGGTGCTATGGGTTCTTACGTTGACTGCAGTATTTTTCTAAATCGTTTGCAGAATGCGGAGTAAGTCTTTAACTTCGTGCATTTTGCTGCAATCTTTTGCCAGTGTTGTCATCAAGAACTCAACTTAACACTCAAGTCGGACTACACTGAAAGTGCCTAAGCATGTGTTAAGTTTTTAGGAAAATTGGACAGGGGAAGAAAGAAAGATTTTTAGGCTCAGTGGTTATTTCGCTCCATTTAATGGGGAGACTAAATTATTAGTTTTATTGAAGTTGTTGTTTTATTTTAGGCAACCATTCATCCCACGGGATTTTTTTTTGCCTGAAAAAAGCAATGTCTTTGGAGCACAGCTGGTGTTAAACCTCAAACCATACGATTTGGAAGCCAATACACTACCACTTGAACCACGGCCACTTATAAAAGGTGTCAGTCTAATTCTATTCAGTCTTAGATATTCGTTCATAAGAACAGTGTTCTAATTCAAAAGGAACCCTGTTCTGGGTCTTCCTGAAAAACCAACAACAGTTAGCTTGCTGAAAACGATTGTTCTATAACTTTGCTAGTTGGTGGTTTATACGTCAAAGTTGGGGAGAACATTCCACGTACAGAATAGTGAACAACATCAAGATCTAACCCATTGTCTCTCAATCAAAGTCATAAGATCTCAGTCAGAATTCAACCCTTATAAGAATCTTCTACATATTATGGGAACCACACTAAGGAACTTCGTTCGCGACGATTTCGGCGCTGGATACAGCCTCACTCAACTTATGGCTGGTAAAAGTATTTCGCATGCAGCAAAGAAACTGTCAACAAGGTACTAACTGGCTTTGCCAAAATTAAAACGTTAACGCTGGACTCTTGTACAAAACTTGAGCGATTTTGCATCGTTTCAAGATGCACGCTGGTTATTTTGAAGAACAAAAACTTGAGGCTTAAATGTATGCTACTTCTGTCGTATTGAATGCCTGAACATCTTAAGAAGCTTTGTGTCACACTTATTGGGAGTAGATGATTTTTCCATCTCCAAGTCGGCCACTGATCTAATTTTCAGAATACTGAAAAATTCCAAAGGTCACTAAGTCAAAGCCCATCACTGACTTTACGGCAGCTTAGGGCAGCCTACATCTCATTGGTGTCTATATGTCTGTAGTCGAATTCAGCATTCCAGAGAAACTTGCCCGACCTCTTCTTTAAGGCTCTGATTAGCACACGTTTTCCTTTGTACCTGTTCTTTAAAAATATCAGTTCGTTCGAAGAGGCTGGTGCCAATATAGAATCCACAATCCATTCAACTGCTGGGCTAGATGACTGACACTAATGCCAGTTTGCGTTGAGCCATTACTGAGAACATTTAAATCCAGTGAAGAAAATCTGATCAGGACAAAATTAAATATTATAGATACCCTTGTCAGACAGAAGAATATTCATCGAACACATCGGATTGATGCACAGCTTAAAGTTTGGAATAGTCGAAGGGTTTTCCCGCCCTTATGTCATTGCTACGAATCTCTGGTAGAATAACCGTGTTTTCCATTAGGCTCTCTGCTCGAGGAATGAAGAACATGCTCTACAGAGCGCTGAACAAATCCTGCTATACGGTGGCATGTGGTTGATAACTAAGAAAAGGAAGAAATCCTTTGTAGCATTGTCAAAAATCACAGCCAACACAACGCCGGTGACTCTTCGTTTGAGCATCTTGTCGCTTAGATAGATGTAAGGGAGGACGCTGTAGCATTTTAGATCGTCTAAGCCCGAAATATCAACATTGACATCGGCTATGTAGTTATAGCCAAAGTATCGATGCGGATATCTAAGACACCACAACAACGGCCAAACTCAAACCACAAGCAAATTTTTTGATTCGAATAATGTATGGCTAAATCTCCCGGGAAGTTCTGAGTCGCCACCAATTATAAAAGACAAGAGTTCCTACTGGCAGCAGACCGTCAGAAATGGTACATTCTATTATAAATTGTATATCCTTTCTACAGGGTTATTCTGCCCTACAGCAAAATAAACATATTCCTCATAGATGTACATCATATGTCAGATAAATTATAGTTAGCGGGCTTTCGTGGGAGGCCGGGCTCATAAAAACAGGAGGCGACCGGTGCTCACGGCGTTGGTGTCGCACAGATCCCCGAAAATGAAGTTCTTATATGATGTCTCACTGCGGGAGGCTATGGATTCTCACCAATCTGATTACAGTCAAGATAAGCTAAGCAGCTTAGGTAGGTTAAAATTGCCCACAAAAAAATAAAATAAAAATCGCCCGCATCTAAATTTTTGCCAAAAACAATTAGATGTTGTAAGAAAGCCATAAGGCAAAATTCGAAAAAACTGTTAAGTTAAAGGCGCTCGCCAGAGCCAGTACGCAAGGACAAGTAACAGCCATTGTAAATTTAGTTTTAAGCATTTTTGTCTGCATTAAAAATTAATAATGGGAAAAATAATAAAAATGAATTGAAAAGTTAAAACGATTGGCAACAGCAGACCACCCAACCGACATGGGGTCAGAATAGCCATGATCCAAATTTGAAAACATCAAAGCTGCTAGAACTGAAGGTCAATCCACCAAAATATACGGAGCCTGCCTCAATTTCTCTGGAGAATTATTTAAATCGGTGGGATCTCATTTGCCAGATCCGCAATATTGGGGTAGAGGGTCCCCATCTAAAATATGCCGCCTAGAGAGGCATAAACTCCATAACATCATTCTTACGAGTTGTCTGCAGTGTAAATGTAAGTCTGAAGCGAATTGTTGGGCTTTATCGAGTCAAAGCCGGTTAAGTCTCTCTACCGACTAAATGTTTACTTTGCGGCAGTTTAAGGAAAAAGATTGATATTCTGGATTGAAACTCACCACCTATCTACCGATTTCCAGTGTAAGTAGAGACATGCTATACGGAGCTATATCTACTTCTGGCTTTAAAACCCATCCATATGTAAGGAATGACAACGGAGAACCCATGCTGCTCAGTTCGTGACAGAAGGAGACTACAATGAAGCTATGTCCTTCGTACGAGTTTCTTAACCACATTCCCGAAAAGCTTATAAGAAACGCACATCTCGATAACAGCGGCATAATCACACTCCATATCAGTAGATACAGCTGTGTCGATGCAATTGATGTATAAGAAGGATTTAGCGTGTCGTCAATAGATTATTTTAAAGCATCTTGAGACAAGACAAATTAGTTTGACAGAGGTCGAGGATATATTGTCGGGGGGAAAATAGAGAACATAGACGATTTGGATGAAATGCCACCATCGACTGCTAAGCCCTAGAAGTTGAAGAAGTTTTTATTTGTTAAGGTTCCGTGCTTACCTCACCACAACATCAGTACAAAAACCCAATGTGGAACTGCTCTCAGCAAATGTTGCTTTTCTAGGAGCAGCGTCCTGTGGAAAGCTATATAAATGGCTTTATATGGAAACATTATCGTCCTAATCCTCCTTTGCGATACTCAGATGAGTTGGTGCTCATAAGCTTGGATGTTCCTGCCCGAAGTGTTGGATGCCAAAATCCGGAAGAACCGCTCCGTAGATAAAGACCGCACCAAAGGTGGACGTGGACAATTGGAAGGGTCCTGAAGCAACTCGAAACTGGAGGCAACTGGATAACAATTGAACTATCGCACAATCGAATTTCCTCTATAGTTTAGGCCTTTGTACACCCTAAACTACAGGACCACAAAAAGTAAAGTTAGAATGCTAGGCGGCAAGCAGGTGCGGAGAGCTGATACTGAAAGCCTTCGAAAAATATTTGGTACTATTTGTGAATAGCAAACAGGGGAGAAGATATTACCGTGAACTCTTCGAACTGTAGCAAGATGTTCCAGCTATAAGAGTGTATAAATCCTAACACTCACCAGGGCGCCCAAGAAAATGGGAACACCTAAATACAAACTATTGGCAATGCCAAGAATGTTAGCCCAGCAAATCAGTGGTAACATCCATGGACCCACCAAAGAAGATGAAGGGCTGCAATATTACCGTAGAGGCCTTTGAAAATAGTATGGGTACGTGTATTTTCTCATCGCCGTACTCTTTATCTTTTTGTGCTCCCTCCGTGATGGCATTAGGACACGGGTTTTTCAAAATTAGTTTCTTTCCTTCAAAATTCCGCCAAAAAAAAAGAATTGCCGTCATCGGCAACCAGGAAAACAGCCGGAGGTGCTTACGAGCTAAGACATAGTCATAATACGAGTAAAAGAGGGTTTTTGCATTAAGTGCGCCTAACTTTTCCAAAAGTGGCTCTCTGAACTGTTTTGACAGATGTCACATTTATGTACAATCCAGATAGCCTACCATTTAATCATGGAATGATACACGCTTCAACAACGCTTACATAACATCCAAATTCGCGGTCAGTTAAGATTACGCTAAGTGCGTTGAGCGTTCAAACCAACATACTCACTCCACAATGTTACTCTGCAAGTGGGACAGTGATAAGGATATTGGGACTGTATGTCAGTAGATAAGCCAAGGCCTTGAACGTCCCTGTATCGCAGAATCTTACCCATACGGCCGTATAAAATCTTTTTGACCCAAGAGTTAAACCCAAATAACCATCATGCATGTCGAACTCTCGCTGATTGCGTTCTACTTTAGATGGAAGGTGATCCGAATTAACATCGAAAAATCATCCTCAACTAGGAGGCATTGCTCTGACAAAATACTCGTAAGCAAAATTGCCTCATTTGGTCAAGCAAACAGCCGAAAGTATCCCAGCAGCAATCATTTTACACGAATGGATTGACTGTTTGGTGTGGTTTTCATGCCGAAGGAGTCACTGGGCCATAGGCTAACTAGAGTGGCTTTGTGGCGCTTTGCTACCACGACTCGTACACCTGGTTATCGGCAAGCGTTAAATTCTTCTTTTTTTTCAGTTGACTCCGATGGATGGTTTGAGGTCATTAAAGATTAGATTTGGAATTTGGGATCAGAAATTACTTTGCAGGACGTTCAATTCAAGTTGTATTGGAGGTGCTGGTGTGCCCCAGGGCTCCGTTCTGTCACCGATATTCTTATTAATTTTCATCAATGATCTCTTTTCTGCTACTTCTAATCCAATTTATCCCATTGCTGACGACAGTTGTCTCTGCTTTTCATACTCGTTCCCGGACACACGTTCCTGCCCTTCGGCTGTAGAACGGGAACCGCATTAAATTCCGTTATTGACAGCATAACTAATTAGGAGACCATCAACAGAGTGGAATTTAATGCTTCCAAAACACAATGCTGTCTGCTGTCGTTAAAGCGCAATACATAAGCCATTATCCATGAATGGCCTTTCCATCGTCGAAACCGAAAAACTTTCCATTCTCGGTATGTGTGTCAATGACAACTTACGTTGGACCACATATCCGATGTTGCCAAAAATATTGTGAAATGTCTAGGTTTTCTCAAGCCATGTAGGAAATACTCTTTCTTCTCTGGTCTGTCCACAATACTATATACAAGGCAATCATCCGCCCAAAATTGGAGTATAAGAGCCAAAACTGGTCAGGTGCCAATAAGACCTCTTTGCCCTTTGCTTGATAGGATTCAAAATCGTGCGATAAAACTCAGAAATGATGCTAATATCACGCAGTCAATTGACACCGACGTAATGCCCCATGCCTCACATTGTTCTATCGGTGTTTTCACCACCAGTGCTGCGCTGAAATTGCCAGTAACATTCCGCCCCTTCAGAACTTCAACCGCAACACCCATCTCGCAATGAATTCTCATCAGTATACCATCAAGCCCACATTTTGACGTACTCTGAAATATGAGATGCTTTCCTAAGTCATACAAGTTGCTTATGGAATGCCCTGCCGAGCTCTTTATTTCCTAAACGTTTAAGACCAGCGTACAGTAATATCTCTTTTTTTTTCCTTCCCTATCAGTCCTTTGCCCGAGATGTGTGCAAACGGTTAAGGGTATTAAAAATCCTTTGAGCACGAGCTAATTATAACAAAAAAAAAAGATGTGTGTCTAAGGCGTTGAGCTTGAGCCAGGCAAATAATTGCCTTGGCCTGCTCAGTATTTCTGTTGTTCTTACGTTGCTATAGCCGGGCAGCGTTTTTCTTGATTTGGCGGAGTTTGTTAGTCTACGTCAGACCTGGTTTGCCACCAAGTATATGTGGCCCCTGACCAATTGGCTTACCTTATCTGCCATTTCGTTGTCTTGAATGCAACTATGTCCTGGAGACAAGCAGATTGAGTAAGGATTAACATTGTCTGACTTTGATGGTAGCTTGGCTATAGGTGAATACACCAGTGTTCTTGGTTTGTGATAGCGAGTTTTTCAGTGAAAGACAGTCCTCGTTAATCGCGACAAGCCTGGAAGACGCTGATACAGCCTGATAGATGAAAAATACCTGTTCCAACACCACAGCTCATATTTGAGCCTCTAGCCTTTAATCATTTTTCAATTTCTCTATTCCTGTCTGGTCGGGAATTCTACTCAGTCGGACACATGGTAGCCGCATTACGCGCGGTTTAATATTTTCTAAATACTTCTATTGGCTACAGGTGTAGGGTATCGACTAAGGCATCAGACGGACTTGTTCTCATTGCCAAGGTAGTAATTGAAGGCCAGGCCTTTGAACATTTTTAAACCTATCGACAGCTATTGACAGACGTAAGGACGAATCGGACGTATTACAACTGTTTACAACCATCTGCTTATTTTTGGTTCAAGTTCCCATTTTCAGCCGAAGGTTTTTCATTAGGCCGTACTTCTCACGAGATGATGGCGAGGATTTGATTACATGGTCGACGGAGACCGCTTTCGCTCCATGTTAACCATTTTATTTTGTGGATATCTTGAAACCAAGGGCCTTCAAAACTATGTGGTTTCAGTAGGACGATGTCACTAACCACACAGTTCATGTCACAATCTGCCAGAATTTGCCCTGGTAATTGGCCGACACGCTCGTGCGATTTAACACCCCTAGATGCGAAAAAAACATCAAAAATTGGCTCCATTGCATCCACACTTTAAAGAAATTTTTTGAAATACATTTAGGCCATCGTCAAGGCCTTAAACCAAAATTGTTGAAATATTTTTATAGCGTGGGAGACTATAAGTAAATTTTTTTTTAATTTTAAATTATTAGTTTAATTCTTTTACCAATCAGTAGAATTGTTTTACATATTTTCTGAGCTAAAAAAACCCTTCACCCTCTGAATGACTTGAAACAGTGACATGTAGCTACAAATTTATAGTTTTTGTCCAACATCGAATTTAATGAATTGAAAACAAATCTGAACCACAAATTAATTATTTACCAGGAAGTCCTTAACATACTTGACATACATACAATTTCATACACCCACAAGCTTCTGTATCTATTCGTGCAAACCTACGTACGAATATGTGTCCAAATATCTCGCAATTGGAACGCATATTCATATTACAGAAACAATATAGCACTTGAGCTCATTTCCTCGCACACACACTCATTATGTAAAAACATGTGTATCCGTGCAGTGTGTAGGTAGATATACCATATATCATATACATAAATGTCTTATAAGAAAATATTGCTCTTGGAGCTTGGAGTTTAAGTTTGGTGGCACCAATGGTGTTTAATTAGATCACGAAGGAAACACCATGGATAGTGCTAGAGAAGAGATTTTACTTGGGAAAAACCACTTAAACCATTGCGAACAGAGATGAAGCGGAAGTCCCATAAATAAGCCAAAGCAAAGAAATTTGTCTTTATCCAAGGATAGTACGTAGTTAAGTCCCTCAATGGAAAGACAACTATGTCTTGGATAAGAAAATGAACAAGCATTAACTACGACCGGGCTGTATTAATACCAAGGATAATGAGTAGACGGAAAAATAAACCAACCACCGGTCAATACGGGTGTTCTGTGTCACAAATTAATTTCGTAAATGAGTTGAGACTCACCTCAATATGATATTCTCCTTGGAAAATCCTCTTTTATTCCATTCTATATTTATGTCCGCTACAACTGTGCAAATAGGAGTAATACCCAATCTCTGGACTTTAATCCGTTTCAAAATAACTTTTTTTGTTAATTAGCTGATTTCAACTCTTTCACAGCTCCTCCGGAAGCTGATTCACAAGAATTTTTACGATCACACAAGCACAAGGACGATAATGATGACAACGGCGACAACCAGAACAAAAAACCGCACATTATTTTTATATATCGCACAGGCGAACACTCCCGAACGACCGAATAAAAATCACCAAGTAACCGACTTTCAATTTTTCAACAAAAAAAAAAAACACATAAATTAAATTAAAAATCCCGATGAACTTCTATTTTTTTTTAAGTGTAAGGAGCAAGGATCAAATAATGACACCCCTTTGACATAATTACATCAATTGATAGGACATTCAGATTTGTTTCTCTTTTTGAATTATTTTTACTCTTGTTTCACCCAGTTTTCGTGTGTAAGATTAGATTGGTAAAGGGACAGATATCCGACTAAAACCGAGTCACAAATGTAGAACCGATTTTATTGTAATAGGCTACCCTAAAACCCTTGACAGAATTTAAGTCAGAGTATTTTTTTTCTCTGAATTTATTAATAATTTCCTTATAGGAATTTTTTATTTAAAATTTTTCTTTTTTTTTTAGAAAATCACCAAAAAAAAACATCCATCCACAAAATTTGGGGCAAAAAAAATGGGAACGTGTTTCGACGACAATCCGTAAGTGGAAAACCCTTCCAAACCGTTCGAGATTTTGAATTAGACTGTGTTCGCAAGCATATCAACTAACCACACAACTGACAGAGGATAGATATCTTCGAAATTTGTTGCTGGGTTTTTTTGTTTTTTTTTTTTTCTAGAGTATCTCAACGACTACGAGTATTTGCATGATTTTTGGAGAGTTGTATATATGCTCGCAAAGTGAGTGGCAAATTGTTGGATGTACTACCACAATACTGTGCAAGCCAAGAACTTCAAGAGTACAATGTCCTAGAAACCGACAACGACAACGACAACGACAACGGCAACGGCAACGGCAACAGCAACGGCAGCGACAACGACTTCAGTGAACACGATGTGAAAACACTAGGCAAACCGGGTAAGACAGAAATAAAAAAAAAAACAAAAAATTACTATACAAAGGTAGCAAACATTGTTTGTTGTTATTTTGTGAGAAATTTTAACGAAAAATGAGCAAATTTGAATTAATAGAGAAATGTCCTTAGTCCTTGGTTCTTACACTAGGTTAGTACGAATGAGACTTTATTTTTGTCATTTATTCTCATTCAGGACTTACTCTCCGTTTCTCTTAGTCTCTCGAAAATCGCTCTGAGAATTATGAATCTTGACTCTCAGTCCCTCTAGGAGACAGATATACTCGAACATGCGCCCTAGTTTTTTATCCGGCTATCCGGACTATACAAATGTACTCGGATATACTTGTAGATACAGATATATCAATTGCTTGCTCTGACTGAATTCATTTAGATCACTAACGAATCTGGAAAATGGGCCATAGCTTTTGAGCATTTAAAAAGCACAAGCAGGACCAGACCAGGATACGGATATCTGTTGCGTTTTTTTTTTGTTTTGTGTGTTTCAAAAACACTTTCAGTTCTGTGGTCTGCTGGATTTGTTGACATTGTATCGGTTCTAAATTCGTTTTTTTTTTTTTTTCCATCGAACTGAATACGTCTTATAAATTGTCCAATTAATAATAGAGAAACGATTGTTAGCTAATAGATAGACAGACAGAGAGATAGATGGAAATGTGGGGAATCCACAACGCTCGATTCGAAAGGGATTATTGCAGTTGGACAGCCATCATCAGACTAAGCCATGAAGCGGATTAGTTTATTTATTTCGTTGGAAATCGCACCATGATGCCTTTTTTTTTTTTTTTTTTTGTTTTGTGGAGGTAAGTCCTGCTTTTAGGAATTACCTTTGATGGGGATTAAGAGATTTTATCGTCTTTTTTTCGGTGCAGAAAGGTTGTTTTCCGCCAGTTTTTTTTCTCATTTTCCTTTCTTTTTTTTTTTTGTACAAGTATTAAGCTCATGTACGAATACATAATTGTTTATTAAATGTTTAAGTAATTCTTTTAGCTTATATACACATACATACGTAATCGATGATGGGTATTTTGACATATCTACATGGCTTCGCGTATTATACACATATTGGCAGTCGACCTACACATTTAATGTGGGGTTTTCATTTAAATCTTATCTAAATCCGCCCACTTGAAAATATAGTAAGTGGGGGTTTCAATTCAGTCCTTATGCTCAATTTCAATCCAAAAGAATACGAGTAAGCAGAGAAAACTGTCGATTTTGACAAAGTGCTTTGAATGGAAAAGCTATTCGTTCGGAACCGTAATTGGCACTATTGCTGGTACTTCAAGCGTCTTTAATGGGAAGAGACAATTTAAAATTAGACTGCTTTGAGACAAGTATTACTTTGGCGTTTGCAATTTTAAATGTTTTAAATTGAGAACGTCTTTATGTCATCGTGGTAATAGACGGCTTGAGGAACACCTAGCCAATGTTTTAACGGAACGGAGCATTCCGACAAACAACAAGTCCATTGTGTATCTTTCATTGGAGTTTCCATACAATTTCTCTCGAGGAGAGATAAGTCATTGCTTCAAAGAGAAAGTGTCTACGTTATCAGCACTTACCACATCACCGCTTAGTGTCATTCACGTAAATCCCTACTTACGCAGGCTAAAATGGCAAGTGCATGCTCGAACAGTAACATAACTCTGCCCTACGCCATAGAGATCTTCGAATTGGCATGTGGAATGTTGGAACCCTTAAGAGACCGAGTGCAGCCGAGCATATAGCAAAGATCGTCGACGGCTTTTATAGGATGGCATGGACGAAAAGACGGAAACTGGTACAGACTGCATGGTTTATTCGGATCCCGAACTTCAGGCATGTAAGCAAACGCCTAGCAACGATTCGTAGAAGGCGAAATTCGTCAACATAAGTTCTATAAAGGTCCATGTCGCAACAAAACCTACGAGCAATGCCCTCAAAGGACGTAAAAACCGTCATGACGATTTTAATGAAAATCTAGCCAAGGAGGGTGTCTGTGGTAATACGGGCTCCACCCATCGACTCCATTAATGGACAGAGGCTTGTTCGATTTTGCGACTGGACATTGATATCCACAAAACCGGCTGATCAACAAACCGTCAACTAAATTGATCCGAACGTTCCGGGGGCTAACATTGACACGGACCATTACCTTGTCGCAGCCAAGTTCAGTGCTCAACGGGTACACTCGCAAAAGACTACCAGGGCCTTTTCCGACCGAGTTTCCCTTAACCTCTTGTCGAATCCGATACCGTCAGTATCGAAAGAGCAATTAAAAAGGCCTCTGATATAGTGGATTTCAATGACGAATGCAGACAGGTGAACCCTGAAAACCAATGGATAAATATGTAGTGCCGCCAAGTAGAAAAGAACGAGAAGAGCTTGAAAAAATAACGAGTTAGAAGCGTTCGATTGAGGCTTACCACCTGAAGACAGATGTTTCTTATGTTTAACGTAGGTACCTGCCGTGAGGGCTTAAGCCTACGGTGCGTCTTCGCACAAGATATCAAAACAATGCGTTGATAAGCGCCCTTCGGGTAGTACAAGTACTATCACCGGTACCAGATTCAAAGTCGTGTGTAAGGCACGAACTTCCCCTTTGGTGAAGGGTCGAGGCCTATCTAATACCTCAGCCATTCTGTGGGTCATGGCACCCGGTTGCAATGCAACTCCACATAGAGCAGACCAATTGGTTCCATAGCAATCCCATGGTTTAGCACAGGTCGTAACACATATGCTAAGCCATGAGATGTCCAAGCACCATTAGGTCTATTCTCCCCGCGATTTTGGGTACAAACCTACAGTCACCACGATACTCCCACAAGGGGGCCAACTCCTAGGTCAGGCCGGAACCATAGTTTCGGGGGCTCCTGACCTCCCACGGTACCAGAATATAGTTTCTGGTCGAGCTTCGCAACCTTGAGGTTGCTCCCAGGACTGGCGGCCTTTCAACTATTTGGACAATGAATTTATAATTTACCCGCTAGCTGTCTACTGCGTCTTCTATAAAATACCTCTTTTGCAAAACTACGGGTTCTATCGAATCGTACGGTATCAGTGATAATTCCACTGACATCGTAGGTCTCACCATTAAAGGTGATGCCCATAGCCTGCAAGTTCCTTATGTCAGCGTAATTGGGACACTCACATAGGACATGAAGCCAGTCCTCATAAGTGGCTCCACATAAGCAGCTCGCAACCCCGCTAAGCCCCCTCTTATGCAAGAATGCATTAAGAGAGCCATGCCAATGGTCAATAAAAAGCCCAGGCTGAGGTTAAAATTCCGTTCAGGAAAAATTCTCAGGGTTAGCACATCACTTAGGAAGCCGTAAGTAACCCTGCCATTTTCGTTAGCATCCCATCTAGATTGCCATCTAGATAGAACACATGCGTTTAGCAAGGTTTTACGCTGCCTCAGGGATAATCCATCCACTTCTTCCGGGGAAACCCAATCGCGCCCATTTAGAGGGAGACCTTTTCTGATCTTGAAGGCAATACCACGACGTATCACTTCCAGATCCAGAGGTGGCACTCCAAGCAACACCTGCATTGCCCCTGTGGAGACAGTGTGGCAAACCGGTAAACATCCAAGCAAGGCAACTCTTTGGCACATCAAGATCCGCCTTTGACCTTCAACAGTCATAACCCTGTCGTAACATGCCGATGCTCCATATGTTGCGCAGGCAACAAAAAGGCCATCACATATGATACGAACAGAACGCCTGTTGAGTCCCCAGTCGGATCGCAAAATGCGCCTTACCTGTCATCAGCATGCGTTGTCTGATTCGAACTAGGTGAGGCATGAAGTTCATACACTCACCCATCGTTATGCCCAGATACGTGACCTCAGTCACACATCTAATGACAACGCCGTTCAGACGCATCGCAGGAGCCCGACGTCTTACATTCAATTTTCCCTTGAGCTTCATTGAAACAGTCTTATCCTGCACCACCTGAGGACAAGAAAAGGGGAAGAGTGAGTGCGGACAACCCACACTCCATGGAGTAGCGATGTGTAGAG
The DNA here is from genome assembly GCA_963966105.1 of Volucella zonaria. Classification (NCBI taxonomy): domain Eukaryota; kingdom Metazoa; phylum Arthropoda; class Insecta; order Diptera; family Syrphidae; genus Volucella; species Volucella zonaria. Next base: position 12,692,239 of record OZ014530.1, read on the forward strand.
AAGAAGAAACCACCAACACATGCGAGCCTAAAGCATATGGGGCAACCGGATCGAATGTCCTTGAACTCAGAAAATTCTCTTACGACTTAATGCGGTTCTAACCAGGCCGTCAAAGTTGAAAATTAGAAGCGAAGAGCTAAAGACCAGCAAGACGAGTCGCATGTTGAAAGAGATTCCGAAAGTCTCTTGGCAAGAATCTGACTTCTATCTCTCTGGACAGGAGAACTTTGAACATCTGCAAGAATAAGAATCGGCTTGCAAACGGGCTTCGATGAAGCCGCTGTCGACAACTCAAAGAATAGGAACATGGTGGAAGGAGTCAGGAGGGATTAACTAACGAAGACGAGGTCTCCTATATGTAAACCAAGCGACATATAAACCGTGAAACAGGTACCCAGCAAAGGCGGAGGAGAGTTAAGAAAAAGTAATGTCAAAGTTCGAAGGAAGAATTAGCTCCATAATAGCCATGTTTCTGAAAAGCATTGCTATCATCAGCGAAAGGATAAGTTGTTTTGAGATCTCAGTCGCCTCGATGGCGAAGGAGAACACAACGATTACAAACATTCAGTTAAACGAAAGGAAACGACAAGATACGCTCTCTACTACCTCCAATAGGCAACCTGACAGACACTAAACTCCTTACAATGGAGTGAAGTTCGGAAGTGTTACCAAAAAAATAAACGAACATGCTAAAGCTGCAAATCACTAACGGAAATCTGCAATGATGAAGGAGGAAGGAGGACAGTGGTGAGATGACGAACAACATCCCACATGCAGGATGAACCACTTAACTTGGACTATGACAGACGACATTTCCATCCACCCGACCAAGAAGAAGTCAGGACAGCCATTTTCAAGCCCAAATTCAACAAAGCTGGTGGACCCGATGGCTTAACTGCCGAGCTGTTTAATGCAGCAGCTGATGATTGGATGCGGAGCATACCTCAACTCATCTCTAAAATCTTTCTGTATGCCCTGCTAATGGAATCCCAGCATTGTTTGCCCGCTCCTAAAGAAGGGAGATCTCCTGAACTGCCCCATTTACAAGAAGTCTGATCGGCCCTCGTTGGCCTGGGTTTTTGGCCAGGAAAGTCCCCCATAGATTAAATTTTCACATTAAATCTTGGAGGAAAACCAGGAGTTCCAAACCGATTTGCACTATCTCTCCGTTGATTTCCACTCCGTGTATGACAGCCCATAAAGACGAAATATACAGAGCCATGTCTAGTTATGGCATGCCCACGGACCTCATTCGACTAATCAGAACGACGATGGAGAATGTTCGCTGCTCTGTCAAGGTCGGTACTCACAAAATCGAGTCCTTCAATGGCAAGGACTTAAACAAGGCGACTCATTGTCATGTGTTTTTTTTCTTTTTGGCTTGGGCACTAACGAAAGCAGATGGAAATGATCTCGGGCGCTTCAAGGGAAAGGTTCTTCGAGTAATTGTCGGTCCCTTTTGGATCAATGGAAAATAGAGGGGACGTTCCATTAGCGAATTGTACAACATGTACACGACGATGAAGACTTCATCAGAAAAGTTCGAATAATTCAGTTCAGATAGCTAGGTCACTTTAAGCGCTGGGCACCAGCTCCCCAGCGCGGATAGTTTCTAACTCCAACCCAGAAACACAACGCAGTTGAGAGCGACCTCATCTTAGGTGGCGCACACAAATGAAGGATACTTCAGCCAACTTCATGTGAACTAGTGGCAGCTGACAAAAGACTGTGCTAGATGTAGAGGCCCTAGTCCAACCCGGACTGTAGCGCCATCTAAGAGGTGGTTCGAAAAACTAACATATGAAAACACAATTTTTTGGCAAAATTCGACTTTATTCACCAACGTAGTACTTTTCTAGAGTGATACAATCATTCCAGCGCCGCGGGCCAAACATACCTTTCTTATAGAACGATTTGTCCAAGCCTTCAAAGTACGCATCAGTTTCGGCGATTACGTCTTAATTTGAGCAATTTGCAATATCTTTCCGGCGAGTATTTTTTGGGTCCCAGTTGGTGAATATTGTACCACGCGAATCTCCAAAAAACGGACTCCACAGCCTTTCAAGCTGACTTTTGCATTCTTGGTCACTTTGGTTGGTTTTCATTCTTCACTGTCCTCTCAGCTGACTGAGAATTTGACTCCAGAATGTAGTAGTGCATCCATGTTTCATCTATTGCCGCATACCGCATAGAAAAATCATATTAATTTCGATTAAACAGGTCCAAACAGCGCTCTGAGTCATCAGCACGTTGATGTTTTCTGTCCAAATGCGGTACCCACTTCGAACAGGTCTGTTGATATCGATACGATGTCAGTTACCTCATGCTGTTTCACTTTACGGTTGTTAAAAGCAATTTTGTGGATTTTTTTCCCGTCGTAACAGCGACAGATAGCTGCTTTCGACGGATCAGATTCCTTATAACGCTTTTCAAGTGATTCTTGGAATCTCGATTACTAATTTGCGAAATGCCGGTACAAAGGTTGGTACTAACTGAAAATCGAATGGAATGAATGTTATTAGAGTCGCCATCTATGTGTCAGTCCCAGGACCGTTCGAACCAACTTTTATGTGAGCAAGAAATCAGAAAATTTTCTCATTCCACCGATTACCCCAAAGACTAAAGTCAAACACTGTCGTTCTCCAAAACGACAGAAGGCCTTGCCAAATTCCTACCTGGCTCAAATTCCTGGAGAATCCATTTCTGATCACAGCCTAAAACGATTTTCCACTTTCGCAGTAGCAGTCTTACCAAAAGCAGCATTATGCTGCCATATTTAGTCAAAGAATTTTGTTATCCATGACAGATTCACTGGAGAAACGCAAAGAGATGCCTTTAAGGACCAGATGAGTCTGACCAAACAGCTACCCCCTTCTCTTAAAGGTAACAGCCTTAGTGTTGAAAGCCCATTTCTAGTACACCAATCGACGATTACGTTAGGCATGATTCGACAGAAAGTTCAGCTGCATCTTCTGCATATATGTATCCGTAGATGCCAGAACTACTGAGAATATTAGGCAGTGAGTAGACCAATATAACCCTCAGCACTGGAGGCAGGACGCAGCACAGTGGAACGCATCAGTTTGGCCCCGCTATTACAAATTGGCAACAATCACGGTCCTGTTTACCAGCATTGCTTGAATGCACTAACTAGTCACTCGTTTACGCCATGTTGTCTGTCTGACTTCCACGTGCCGTCAAAAGTTGCGCTGTCGAAAGCACCCTCAATGTCAATAAAAATGCACAGCGCGTATTCCTTCTCGTTGACTTGAATTCTGCCTACCAGATTTTGAAGGGCACTCTCGCAAGATCTTCCGCGTTTTCGCAGCAGACGCAGAATCTATACCTTTTTGTAACATAGCTGGAGACGTGCTTTTGTTGTCAGGCGACTTGAACCCATCAATCAATGGAAGCAACAGCATGTCTGATGGGTTCATCCATCACCACAACCGAAGAGATATACCAGCTACGGCATGCTGTCTTATTCAGTTCACTAGCGCCCTCGTTAATAGGAGCCGGCAGTGAGTTGGTTCTGATTAGGTTACTTGGGAAGTGAGCCTCACGCATGAGACGTAGAATCCCTACTACCAACTCAGTGAAGTTACCATGGTTGATCTTCCCCTTTTGAGGACTTCGACCAGCCTACTGCTTTCGCCGGCAGTTTCGATCTCGTCGCAAAAGTCTTTGTAAGAGGCGCTCTTCGAAATCCGAATTAGCTTCTTACATTCTTTTCGCTTCGATCTGTAAAGATTCCAATCTTCCTCCAAATTGGTTTTAAGCGACTTGTTTAGAAATTTTCTAGTTTCTTTACGTGGTTGCTGCAGATCTGCGTTCCACAATTGACCGGACTATCTGCACGTTTATTTCCTGACTGGACATGACAGTTCTAAGCACTTTATGAACGCACCGCTCAGGTTCTGAACAGTTTCCTCTTCGCATCCGATCCTGAATACGATCTCCCTATGGTCTAACATGGAGGCCTTTCATACTACTTTGGCTGGGAGCCGACATTGTTGATAGCCAGGTCAGGCGATGGTATGAAGTCCAAAAGATGATTCGCTATCACGTTGCGAAGATATTTTGTACACTAGCATCAGAGCATATCACAAGTCCCATCTCCCTGGAGTCAAAGTATTCATTAAGTTCGTATACTTCCTTTGGTGGTGGCGATTGCACCAAACGAACGTGTGCCATTCTACATTCGTTTCGTAGCATTCAGTTCAATAAGACAAGCTCTCGATCTTTCTGATGACTCGTCATACAATGTCTTGGAACCCCTCAAGCCTCCAGAAGCACAGATGTGTTTTTCCGCAGCCTTGGTTCTTGTATTGCGTGAGATTTTATATTTAACGATGAGTGCACTAGAAGCCCATAATCTTGACTTCGCTTGTGGTAAAAGAAATCACGAACCGTTTCTCCGAAGAAGCTAAGTAGATAAGTTTATGTCTGTCAACCTGGTAGAAAACTTTTTTGGACTAAACATGCCGCGTCAAAAACCTTCAAGTTGCCAACGGCTTTCTGGCAGTATGCGGCAGACTCTTGCAAGACCTGTTTTCGAAAAAGTCTGTAGCAAGACCGGATCTATCCTCTATTCTTCGGTCACTCTGGGGAACAAGATTTCTCGCGAAAACGTCACTACTACTTCTAGCAGACTGCAATGAACTGTGCGTTTCGTAAGGGAAGGGGGTTATACTAGCACACTTAGTTCTGCGCCTAGACACTGATCGATATTCATTCGATTGCTGTTCTTATTATACGTTGCACTCATATGGCCATCTTCAGTCCTTGTGTTCATTTTGAACTATGACTCTCAAGTGACCACGATTTCCATCTTTCCCTCTAAACGAACTGGCTTTGCCCAAATCTGTGCCAACAGTTGCGGACTTTCACCAACTCATCCACTATGTGACGCAGATGTCTTTAGCAAGACGACAATCCTGAGTATCTTGGACATTCTGATAACACCCGACGAATGGTGTGCTAAGATCTTTGCTTCGAAAAGAACTTAACCCAGCTGGTAAGTGAGCCCACGCTAACACCTGACGTGGATACTCATACCGCCAACACCCTGGAGCTGTTTCTAACTTCTCACCTTCATAAGTATACCGTCGATGTGCTCTCCCCTCTAGACTCGTCGGGCCACTGTGTTATGTTAGCAAATTTCTAGTGCCCTGACCGCACAGAAAACTAATTGGAGCGGACTTGACGGCTTCCTTAGGAATTTTAGCTAGTCGTTATGTTTCCTCAAACGATGTACTCTCTGGAATGAGATCTTTTATCCCTCAGCGGATATGGGTAAAGGCGTGTTACGGGTCAGGCTGTAGGGTTAGCGAACTGCATTTTCGGTTTGTGCAACGGCCTTCTTAAGCGTGTGTGTGTGAGAAAAACCTGCTACTGTGTGCCGAAGGTAGTAAAAGTCCTTGGTTAATCCAAATAATATGGCTGATGATGAAAAAATTCCAGTTCTATAAATATCACCATTGCGGTAATGGACACGTGCACCCATGCATTGATGAAAGGTAACTTCCTTGTTGTCCAAAGACAACATTTGGCTGTTTCCAGTATGTGACGCAGGGCTGGTAAAACCCCCTACCCAAAAACCTGTCGCCACTATCTGTTGGCCAACAGACCCATGGTGATTCAATTGTTTCGATTGTAGCTTTGTCTTCGGTGATTTATGGTGGATCCATGTTTCGCCCAAGATTATGAAACGGCGGAAAAACCAAAGCAGTGGTTTCAAGTTACAATGAGAGGAATTCAAAAAGACACGGACTTATTTGTCCACACTCGTAACTCCCGTTCCTCTTAATAGCTGTTCCTCCACGCTGATAAAGCCACTGAGTAAGCTTTTAAACCAATCCTACTCTTTGGGAAAACTTCTGAGCAGATGGAAAACTGAATTTATCAAGTCCGTCCCTAAACAAGGCGAATGCTCATAGACCCATTGCACTTATGTTATGTCCCTTCTTTCCAGGGTCATGCAGATGCTGATGAAATATCACGAGACAAGAAAACTGCTCAATAAACAACCGTATAATTTTCGTAGAACAGGTTCACTGGTAATTTGAAGGTCTCGCCAAAACATGGAATCCAAGTGTGCTCCAATCTGGGAAAAGCAAGATAGTTGCTTTGACATTTCAAAGATATTTGACGGAATTTGGGATTAGGCCCTTTTGTCGAAAATGCATTCGTCGAATCTCCTTTTCAATGGATTTGGAATTATGCTGGCATGCCACAAGGCTCCATTCTGTCACCGACACTCTTCATAATTTTCATTAACGATCTCTTGTCTGCCAATTCTAATTCAGTATATTCCTTTGCAGATGAGAGTACCCTCGTACTTTCATAATAATTCATGACCCTGGCCTTCGGTTGTTGAACCGGAATGGCAGCGTATGTTCAGCTCATTAAATTTTGATATTAGTAGCACAACCAATTGATGCTACCATCAATATACTGGAATTTGATATGTCCAAGATACAATGCTATCATTTTTTCTTTTTTCTTTAAGTAGCGCGCTCTCAAGGGGTTAAGGTACCCTTAAAATGCTTGCACACAGCGCGGCCGAAGGAAAATTAGCGAGGAAAGAAAGATAAGTACCCAAGTACGTTGCTTTTAAATGTCTGAATGTTATAATGACTTGGAAATGGAGAGTTCGGCAGAGCATTCCACAAGCGAGTTGTTCAGTTTAGGAACGAATCACGATATTTCAGAGTACGTCCAAACGTGGGCTTGAGCACTGATGGTGGAAATAGCGATAAAACAAAGTGAGATACGAGACATTTTGTCGGTGTTCAAGGGTGTCCATTGACTGGGTGATATTAGTATAACCGATGAGTTTCATCGCACGGTCAGGAATCCTATTTTAGCAGGTGCAGAGATGACAAGATGTGTTTATTGTACTCCACTGTACTGAGGCTAGCTCAGAAGGGGAAAAGTATTTCTTGCATGGCTTGAGAAAACCTAGAAATGTCGCAGAATTTTTGACGACATCGAATATGTGGTCATTCCAACGTAAGTTGTCACTGGCACACATACCGAGAATGGAAAGTTTATCGGTTTCGACGATGCAAATGCCATTCACGGATAAGAACTGGGTGTTTAAATTTTGCTTTAACGACAGCGGACTACATTGTGTGTTGGAAGCATTAAATTCCACTCTGTTGAGAGTTCCCCAGTTGGTTATGGTGCAAATATCGGAATTTAATGAGCTTAACATACGCTGCCGTTCCCGTTCAACAACCGAAGAGCAGGGACGCAAGTCCGGGAACGAGTGTGAAAAGCGGAGAGTGCTGTCGTTAGCAAAGCTATAAATTGGATCAGAAGTAGCAGACAAGAGATTCTTGATGAAAATTAAAAAGAGTGTCGGGGATAGAACGGAGCCCTGGGGCACACCATCATTTATTTTGTGAATATCAGGCTTGAGACCATCCAATACAACTTGAATTGAACGTTCCGAAAGGTAATTTCTAATCCATTGAAGAAGAGAGTCATCTATCCCAAAAGCACGCATTTTGCGACAAAAGAGCCTGATGCCGAACTCTGTCAAATATCTTTGAAATGTCAAAGCAACTATCTTACTTTCGCCACTTTTCGGTGTGACGTGCCATCAAATCACCAGTGGACCTGTTGCTACGAAAACCGTACTGCCGGTCATTAAGAAGTTTTCGTGTTTCGAGATATTACATGCGCTGACGATTTATAACCGTTTCCATGAGCTTGAAAAGAAGGGACGTAAGTGCAATGGGTCTGTAGGAGGAGAGAGAAGAAGATTCGCATTTTTTAGGGACGGGCTGGACAAATGCTGTTTTCCATCTGCTCGGAAAGAGTCCTAAAGAGTAGGATTCATAAAAAAACTTACGCAGTGGTTTTGCCAGCGGGGAAGAATACCTCTTCAGAAGGATGGGAGGTATACCATCTGGACCAGCGGATTTGTGTATATTAAGATCTTTCATTACTATTGCTACTATACAAGTGCAAAAGTGGATTCGTCCCATTCAAGATTCGACGCACTGGAAATGTTGAGCTGGCCACATAGTGTTCAGCAAGCAGATTGGCCTTGTCTGAAGAGCTTACAGCTGGATTGTCTTTGTAAATGAGGGTTGAGATAAGGCAGAATTTCTAATATTTTTGATGAACGACCAAAAATGTTTACTACCTTTGGGACATTGTTGGATCTTTTTGCCTCAGCTTTTGGTCGTATTGAAATTTCACACGCTTAAGAAAAACATTACAATCATTCCTGGCTCGTTTAAGTTTTTTTCGGTTTCCCTCTGTCGGTCTTGATGGACCGAAAAAATATTTCCCTAACCCTGACAGCCTCTTTACAACTTGAGTCACCATGCGATGAAGGATAAATGAAATCATTCCAAAGCGAAATCCAAACACCAAGCCGTTGTCCATGATTAACACTTGTAGTGCCGAAATCGATGAAGTTTCCATTTCATTCCAATCCACAGTGGTCGATTTCATAGACCAAGAATAAAAAGAAAAAAGTCTGAAATTTGACACTGTATGTATCAAAACTATTTCTTATAAGAACAACCAAACAAACGGTAAATTAATTTTTGCTCTATCCCATTCGCACGCGCTACGAATAGAGAGAGAAGTGCGACAATAAAAACATGCGGACTGTGCACTGAACGGAGCTTAGGAGTTATCTCTCATAAAAAAATTAAATTGTAATACTAAATCGCGTTTAATCGCCGTAAATTATAATGGGTATTGAGAAAAAGGTATAGACTATATAACTAAGCGATTTTTATGTAATAATATGTTAACCTATTGTGTTAAAATTATTTTTTTACCAGTGAGTGGTGTATTTTTCTTTATATATTGACTTAAGTTATAGAAAAAGTTGTGATCCCCGTCTCGCTCTCAAATGAAACATGTTTGTTAAAATTAGTTAATGTTTTCTAAGTCTATATGTTTAATTTCAGCTGCCACCTTTTGCCACTCCCTGTGTTATTCGTGTTATTCTACCATGCGTTTTTGTGTGTTTACTTGCTTATAATATCACTTATAACCGAAGCAAATTTAACAAAGCATCAGTATCTACTTATTAGAAGCTTCGTTAACAATAAAGTTGATATTAACTTATTACCCTGCTATGATAACATTTTAAAGGAAAAACAGAAAAGCTATCCTGAGCAAATAAGAGTTTCAAAGTTATTGGACCACACTGCGTCGCGAATTTTAGAGTTGCAAAGCGATGTAATCAATGAACTCGATGAATCCTCTAATTACCTAACATTAATAGGAAAATGGGGCTTTGATGGCAGTTCTAGGCAGAGCAACTATAAGCAGAAATTTGAAAATAATAATTTGGTAGACAGTAATTTATTTATCATATGTCCCTCTCCAACTGATAACAAATCGAAGAATGATGAAGAGCACAAAATAATTTGGAAAAACCCTCGACCTTCGTTCATCCGCTATTGCCGCCCTGTTCGAATTCAATTTCAAAAGGAATCAGTTCATTGAACCAAAAATTGAAGAATTATATTTTAAAAACAAAATTCAACAATTGACTTCCACTGAATTCAAAACAGCTACCAACCGAAAATTCTTCAACTAACAATGGTGGATGGCAAAGTGTGCAATGCCTTAACTGAAACCTCAATTGCAAAATGCTACATATGCCAAGCCAAACCTACTGAGATGAATGATATTGACAAATGCTTACAAAAAGAAGTTTGAACAGATCACTACGAATTTGGATTGTCTCCATTACATGTCTACATTCGATTTTTTGAATATTTTCTTCACCTTTCTTATAGACTTGAAATTAGACATTGGCAAATAAGGGGCTTAGAAGATAAAGAACAATTTCTGAGAAGGAACCAGGAAGGAAAAAATCGGTCTAATTGTCGATAAACCAAAAATAGGTGGTAGTGGATCTTCAAATGATGGGAACACTGCAAGAAAATTTTTTAATGATGCTCATTTATCTGCTGATATAACAGGCATAAAAAAACACCTAATTGAAAATTGTCCAACATTACTGCAAGCCTTATTATCTGGGTACAAAATTAATGTAGAAAAATTTAGAAAATTTGCGCTAGGTACTGCAAGAGAACTAACATCCAATTAGTCTTGGTATTATCTTCCTCCGTCAGTCCATAAAATATTAATTCACGCTCCGGATGTTATTCAATATGCATTAGTTTCAATTGGAGAGCTCTCTGAAGAAGCTGCTGAGTCAAGAAATAAGGACGTTAAGATGTATCGATTCCATCATACACGAAAGAACTCACGGGTCGCTACAAATCACGACTTGATTAACCGATTACTTTTGAGCTTAGATCCTCTGATTACTGGTCAACGAAAATTATCATGCAAAAATGAATCGATTTTCTTAAAATCAGTTTTTGATTTAGTTGAATAATATTCAAACAATGTTTTTTTTTTTCATTTATCAACTTTAACTATTTTTAATAAATTAAAATTCGTTATCATCATTATTATATCATTACAAGGGAGAGGGGAGCGGTTTATTTATGTTAATGTTATTGTTTATTACTTATTATAAATTTAAAAAGTTAAGACAAATATTTCACTTTGATATAGACCGAGGAAGTATTTTTGGCCGCTGATTTCATACAAGACCGACCACTGTGCAATCCTTACAAGCTTAAAAAAGCAGATAAGAAACCTAGAAATGACAGATACCAATCCAGCAAGATGGAAAAACAAAACACCTCAACGATAAGCTTGCGCTAGAGATAGAAGGATATCAGAAGAAAAGCAAAAGGCCTACGAAAAATTGCAAAGCTGAAGAAAGCCCTGAATCATTTGCAGGAAATCTTGATAGTGTGTCAAAGCACGCAAGTCCACAAGTTAAGATGAACGATAAAAGGCTGGAAAAGACAGTCACTACCACCACAAATACTCCAGAGAATAGCCAGATCTGGTGAGTTAGCAAGCATAATTGTACAAAAAACAAAGGAAGCAAGCAAGCTTACATCATGTTGCAACAATAATTGGAAAATACATGTTGATGACAATGACAGAAGTTGCAATGGCACTCATATGAAAATAAGGGACCGCGTGTAATAAACATGCTATTGTTAAGATTATTAAAAAATTCAAAATTTTGGAAGCCCAAAACTTAATTAAAAAAGAAAGAACAAAAGCTAATTAAGGCGAACCAACGGCAAGATATAAAAAATTATCTCTTTTTAAGCTCTCCTTTCACAATCAAGAAGATATCGAAAGGGTAAACGCTATTAAAAGAAAACAATGGGTATTGTGGTTAAGATTGAACCACTTCAAAGAAGCTGGCACTCAGTACCTGCCAAGCCTTCGGGCATACCCCAAGCTATTGTAAAAGAGATTTTGCATGCGCGTTAAATATGAAGGAAAACATCAAACAAATAGCTGTCCACCAAAGAAGGGTGATAAAGCGAAATCTATTATCTACCATGGGAATCACCCAGCTAATTACAGAGGTTGTCCGGTTGCAAAAAAAATATCAAGAAAGGAAAACCAGAGTTACCATCAATCACCAACAAAAGCCCACTCAAAAATACAAACAAGCAACAAGTAAACGTTGGAAACAACAATTGCTACTTAAACAATCCCAAATTGTGAAAAATACATCTAAAGAAGGAGAAATATCAGGAAAGGAAATGCTTCTTACTATTACTCAAGGATTGGGTAATCAAGATAAAACCATTAAGCTACTATTCGAAGATGTTTCCTCAAAATAATTGATTACAAATCTGAGAGTCGCAACCTGGAATGCAAACGGTGGACTCCAACACATCTCTGAATTTCAGGTTTCTGTGCAATGAAAGCAGTGGTGTCTGCCTGATTTCTAAAACCCACTTTAAATTGGGTGCCCCTGTTGCCACTCTTCCCATCCAGCTGTATGTTCCAGGGGAGGTAGTCCTGTAATTGTAAGAAGTATTTTTGAATATTGCGAATTGCCAAAAATAGCAGAACAAACCATGCAAGTAGCGACAGTCAACGCTTTGACCAAAAGCAATGAATTCAAAATACGAGTAGATGCCACATACTGCCCACCCAAGTATTCGCCTACAGAGGAAAATCTTGATGGCCTTTTCCGAATTCTAGGCAACAACTTTATCGTTGGAAGTGATTTTAAAAAGACACCAGCACATTATTTCGAAAGTTGAGTTGTCGAGAGCACATGATGAAAATACTCAACGCGTACTCCTTTTTGGTGAATGCATCTTCCATTCTACCTACCTGATTTCGAAATGCAGCCTCGTAGGACTTTCCACGTAGGTAGGCATGTTGCATTCTGGACAGAGATTCATTTCCTGAAGCAATTTTGTGCACATGACGCTCAACCAATCTCTCCATACTCTGCAGTATGTTGGATTGATTGTTGGCGAGGTTAAAGTCATATTTTTTGTTTATCTATATAAATGATCAATTTCTATGAGAGTCCCGGGCTATTCCAGAGCTGCTGGGCTTCACCTTTTTTAGCAGAACTGCATATATGCCATCAGTGCCAGACGGATTGAAGGTATCAAAGGATTCCACACAGGGTATTTACTTGCCTCATCCATCGACACAACCGGTGACGGATACTAGCAAAGATAGATTGTATTTCGCAGTTTCAGTGATAAGAAAGTGAGTCTCGAGCATGAAACCAAAAGTATCTTCTTCGGACTCAGTGTGAGTGGCTTCAGGTTTTCCGAATATGTACACTCCGGCTGGTTTGCTCCTTTTGATGGCAATTCTAGAAAGGGATCTCCAGATTGGGGAGATTCAGGAGTATTATTGTTCTACTGTTATGTTTGGAACTGCCTCAGCTCCCTATATGGCAATACGTATATGACCCACTGGGCTGCCTCAATCCAATTATAGTATCGGCGAAGATATTATTGCAATAATTATGGTTTAGCAAATTCGTCTGGGATGTGCAAGTACCGACACCTATTCAAAGGGCTTGGAAACGATTTGGTGATGATCTTCCATCCACTAGGCAGCTTCGAATTCCACGGTGGTACGAATTACACATATTTTGCGATGCGTCATTGCATGCTAACTCTGCTGTTGCCTATCTTAGAATTCGCAAGGATGATGGCAAGTTTTGAAGTAATTTATTAATGGCAAAGTGTAAAGTAAGTGTCAAGAAACCGAAAATAACTATCCCTCGAGTGGAATTATGTGGAGCTGTTTTGGCCACTAAGGTTTTAAAATTTATAAAGCATTATTTGTGTATAGATATGATCGTCCTTAATTGGATCAGAGCAGAGGAGATCCAAGTAGATGCAAACCCTTTGCTTCGAATCGAAAATTATAGCTGAATCCTTTGTCAACCAATGGCGGCACATAGCTTCTGAAAATAATCCGGCCGACATTTCTAGCCATGGGATAGCTCCATCCATTTATCCTCCATTATCACTCAAAAATTGGCTGCAATCTGCACACTTACACACATTTATTCGGTTTATAACTTAATTCGTGCGGTTTGCTAAGAGATGGCGTAACTTGTATTATTCCATTGTTATTATTCCATTGGAAAGCTACTGTCACTGTACGTCATTTCAGTATATATCATTCATTTGAAGCGTAAACAACAATAATTTTTTTTTCACTCAAATATGCCGAACTTTGTGCCTGAAAAAGTGTTTTTGCGGGGAGTTCTTCTTCATTACTTTAATATGAAGAAAACTGCTGCCGAAAGTCATCGTATTTTGGTGGAAGTTTATGGTGAATATGCGCTAGCTGAGCGAACGTGTCAAAAGTGGTTTGCACGATTTAAAAGTGGTGATTTTGGCTTGAAAGACGATGAACGTCCTGGGCAGCCAAAAAAGTTTGAAGATGAACAACTGGAAGCTTTACTCTATGAAGAAGAGCTCGCAGAATCTTTGGGTGTCACTCAAGCAGCCATTTCTGAACGTTTAAAAGCAGCTGGATATATTCAAAAGCAAGGAAATTGGGTTCCACATGAACTCAAGCCGAGAGACGTCGAAAGGCGGTTTTATATGTCCGAAATTCGGCTGGAACGCCACAAAAGGAAGTCATTTTTGCATCGGATTGTTACAGGTGATGAAAAATGGATCCATTACGACCACCCCAATCGCAAAAAATCATATGTGAAACCCGGCCAAATAGCCAATATTTGGTGGGATCAGATGGGTGTGCTGTATTATGAGCTGCTAAAATCGGATGAATGGACAACGGACAATGCACAATGCACAATGCTACCGAGCACAATTAATCCGTTTAAAGAGAGCAGTGGCCGAAAAACGCCCGGAATATGCGACCAGACACGAGGCAATAATTTTCCATCATGACAACGCTCGGCCCCACGTTGCTATTCCGGTTAAGAACTATTTGGAAGACAGTGGATGGGAAGTCTTACCCCACCCGCCTTATAGCCCAGACCTTGCCCATTCTGTCTACCATTTGTTCCGGTCGATGCAAAACGCCCTCACTGAAATACGGTTCACATCAGAGCAGAATATCAAAAATTGGCTTGATTCATTCTTGGCTGCTAAGCCGGCGCAAATTGCCAGAAAGATGGGGAAAAGTCATAGCTTCAGATGGGTAATACTTTGAATACTACTATTGTACATGTTGTTCTTAAATAAACGTTCAAATTTTGAAAAAAACCGTATGAATAAATGACACGAATCTTTGCATGTTGAATGCGGTTCGGAAAGAACTGTCGTGCAAAAATTGCATCAAAATCAAATGGGAGATTATCAGCCGGTGAGTTAAACTTAGCAGTTATAACAATCGTTCGACTTACATATACAGCGCGAAGCCATACCCTTCTGAATGGAGTAATTGATCTTCCGAAAAATAGTATTTTGCGTCCGCTCAATGCGTTCTTTGACAAAGAAAGAATGGTTATTTGGTTTGGAGGTATATTAAAACATGCGCTGTTGTCAGACGATCAGAAACATCCGTTTACCCTACCTGTGGAACTCCATCTTACCAACTTGATTGGTGAATATAGTCATTTTAGTACTCTAGATGGTGGTATGACACTTATGTTAAATCATATCCGGAGAGTGTTTTGGATTTTGAATGGGCGTACTGTCCGGACATGCTACCGGAATAGACCGAGATCCTCCACGCAGCTAATGAAAAACTTACCTGCTGAGCGTGTTCGTCCTGCTCGCGCTTTTTCAGCTACGGATGTAGACTATGCGGTCATTTCAACATTTTGCCTTCTAAGGGAAGAGGTCGTACATCAACAAATGGATGATTCCTGGGTATATTCTATGAAAAAAATCATTCTACAGCAAGGGTCTATCTCCAATGTTGACAGCATTTATCGAGGACTAGCTGACTCCACAGGCGCTGCCCTGCGCCATTTCAAATTGCAGAAAATCTCTGGTCAATTATCCATTGCAATTGCGCTCGGGTCGATTTTGAATTGTATTCCCGCTCATTGAAGCGCTCTGTGATAAACGATATTTTTCGTTTTGTTGTCAGGTGCGAAAACGATCAAAGCGGATGGTTGACCGTGTGAAAGACATTAATTTTCCAGATTCAGGCCACAAACACTCAATGATTGGCCTTGCGATTTATTGATTGTCATGGCGAATGTGAGACGAATTGGAAATTGGAGTCGCTTAAACTTGAATGGCATATCGGCTGGGATCATTGGAATTCTCGAAAAGAGAACTTCCTCACCTTTGATCTTTTCTTTTAGTACACTCCCGTGAGTGAGATCACATTGCTAATGAATTTTGTGACCGCAAAACGCGTTTCGTTACACAATTTTAGTTGATTGAGATTGCGAAGCATGGTGACGACCGAAACAACCTTCAATTGTAAATTGTGGGGTGGCAAGCCAGGCACATCCAATGAATTCAAAAACTTAGTTGGATAGTTGATTGCTTCGTCTTCGTTTATTACACAGTCGATAGATTTGAAGGAGTGCAGGGAACCAACGATTTGATTTTGAATTCTGCAGTTTAAGTGATGCACTTCCTTGTTCGTAGTTTTTGTGGCTAAAAAACACTTTGTTTATGAGCTCCTCTTTCGTTGAGACGAAATTGCCGAAATTGTCGGCGGGAACGAAATCGATCCATTCGATGCGTCGACAGGAACACGACCATTACCGATAGTTAGCAGTTGATTGGAGTACACTTCGGCAGATGGATCGTTTAGCAATGCAATTCGCATGTTTGTCGTCAGCTGAAGTTTCTTCACATAACGCCACAATGTTGATGATTTGAGGCAAGTCGATCGTGGTATTACTGGTAGTACCGGAAATCAAATGAGAATAAAATCTTGCGTCATTACGCAGATCTTTCATAGTGCGATTCAGAGTTCCTAGCGCACGGTTATGCGACATTGTGCATCCGTCCCAGATAACGATTTTGCTTGCTACCAAAACTTTGGCCATTGCTGAATGTTTCGCTGACCTCACTCTTAAGGACACTGATGACTTATGACTTAAGATCCTCCCTATTTACAGTCATCTCGTTGCAGCTGTCCACCCTGAAGCTACGCAGTTACGCCTACGCAGTTAGCCTGTGGTCATCCCTTTGGCCTACTGCGCAACCAAAAATTTACGACCCCCTTTGTTGTTGACGATGATGATTGACAGCTTAAGGGTTGTAATGGTCCTGGATTGAGATGTCATCTTCCACGATTTATGATCCAAATGTTTTTACCTGTGTATTATTGGGATTGTTGATGTGTAGTGATACCATTCTTCGTCATCGTTCTCCGGTACATCTGCTTAATCTGCCCGTCAACTTAAAGTTACTGGAAAAAGTAAGTCCCGTTGCACATAAGCTGCAAAATAGATAGGAAGAAATACGTTGCAGCTTATGTGCATGGTGCGCGAACGTTGGAAATGTTGGAAAAGTGTTTCGGCAACGATTCTGTAAAGAAAACGGTCGTTTACCAGTGCCACGAGCGGTTCAAAAGTGGTCGTGAGTCAATCGAAAATGATGAACGCGGTGGCAGACCATCGACATCGAAAACCGACGAAAACATTGATGAAGTAGGAGAAATGTTGGTCAATCACCGCAAATTGACCATCAGAGAGATAGCGGAGGACTTGAACATTGCCTATGGATCCGTCCAGGACATTTTGGCTAATAATTAGGGTTTCCGTCGTGTAGCAGCAAGGTTGGTGCCAAAAGGCTGAATACGATCCTACATTCATCAAAAGGATCTTTACTGGAGATGAGACGTGGGTTTATGAGTACGACAGGCAATCCAAACATCAGGCAAGTGAATGGCGTTCACCAAATGATCCGAGACCAAAACAACAACGTCGTTTTCAGTCAAAAAATGCTCACGGTTTTCATGGATTAAAACGGTGTAGTGCATCATGAATTTTTGTCAGAAGTCCAGACAGTAAACAAAGAGTATTACGAGTATTTGGGCGTTATGACACGTTTGCGTGAAGCAATTCGCCGAAAGAGACCAGCATTGTGGGCAGAAAACTCGTGGATTCTGCACCATGATAACGCACGGTAGCACAGTGCCATCATTATTCGTAATTTTTTGACGAAAAATGCAACAAATACCATCCAAAAGCCACCGAATTCACCTAATTTGGCTTCCTGTGACTTCTTTCTGTTCAATCGAGTTAAAAAATCACTACGGGGAGGGAACGCGTTTCAGCAGCCAAGAGGAAGTAATGGAAAAATCGCAGGAAGCCCTGATGGACATACCGAAAACCGAATATAAAAAATGTTTCAAGGATTGGATCAAGCGCTGGCATAAGTGTGTTACAGTCAATGGGGATTACTTTGAAGGGGGCAATACAGATTTAGAAGAATAAGCTTGGATTTTTAATTTTCTGAATACATTCCGGGAACTTTTTGATCACGAGCTCTTACTTTTTGTGCGAGCTCCTTACATGGGTAAAAGGTTTTATGATTGATGCTTTATGGAAGCCGAATTTTTCCGGTTCGAGAAGTAACAGTTCTAACCCATAAGCTCATATAAATAAACTTCAATATTCCTAAATTAGACAGGAAGTATCTACGTATAAGGTAGCCCGGTTGCTGATGCTAAAAATACATCATCTTTGTCCAAAAAGGACACTATTCCTCCATTCTGCCTTATCAAAGCTACGCAGTAGACTGCCGAACCGAAAATATCCTTTGCACATGTTTTTCTTTCAGAATTAGTTTTATAGCAACTTTTCATCTCCAGAACCAAAAAAGTACACAGCCCGTGTCTTCATGTTTTCGAAATTCAAAAATGAAATATTTTTCCAAAACCCCCCGAAGTAATTTCAGAATACTCGTAGGTAGTAGCTCCTGCATCAAACCCCATTCGAGTATTGTTTGAAATTTATTTCATTCTCAGTATGGTGTGTGAAAGTCAGCATTTGATTTTATTTAAGTTTCGAAAACTACACTCTCGTATAAAAACCAATTTGGATTTTCGGGGATTTTAACGGATTTATTATTGAGCTCTTGAGAGCAGTTAAACCGAGAAACAATGCAAAGGTTGATCCCGAATCCTCATCTCGAAATACACAAAACTATTCGCACTCGTATTGTACGAGTATATCGGATGCAATATCCGTCCATTCGATTCGAATCGACTTCATGTCGTCTTTCAGATAAATCCGTTTAAAGAATTTACCAATTTTCTAAAAACAAAAATCACATTAAATTTGTTCTGTTTACGGGAATTTTTTTCGAATTTTTGATTTTCGTTAATTCCTTCAAGGATTGACTTGTACTCGTATTAAATCTATAAAAGGAAACCATAAAAATAATACCGAAGCCGGGAAGGAAAAATGTCAGAAAAAAAAAGGAGGAAAGACAAACACTTGACTTTGGTGGGTGGCTTTTGGTGGGAAGAAAATGCTCGGGATGAACTTAAGAGGAATCTCACGTACGCTCATTATCATCGTAATGCAGTACCATAATCAAATCCAATTCAAAATTATGAGTATGTCCTGTTCTATCTTAGATCTCGGCGAGCGAATAATATGGAAAATCATAATATGGAAGGAAATTTCTGTGGCAGAAAATTCTCTACAGGATTTCGGATTATATCACTTGTCTCCTTTGAGCAGAGGTAAACATTTGCTTAGGGCGTTACTTTGATTCTCATCACAGCTAACACTGAGTTATAGGTATCTCCTTTGTTCTTTGTATATCTCTTAAGGTTACCGAAATTTACACATTATGCCAATCAGAATCAGTTGAGTCAAGATGTACAACGGCTAGATACTTTTGTCAATGTTGTATGGGTATATTTATGGATGTCCTACAGCCAGATGTTCGGTTAAGTAAGTCAAAAACAAAATGTTTTGATTGAATTTAAAGTATCTTTCGAACAATTGTTTTGTTTTCATAAAAGATTAGGTCCAGCAAATGGTAGGTTAAGTACAATAACTCTTTCATGATGAATGAATTTATGCATGGAGCCTAATGGAGTACTTAGGAAAGAACGGACGTAGGAAGTGCGCAGCGTAAACAGATAATCGCTTTTCATCATCATTTTATTTGCACTCCATGTCGACAGGATGCTCACAGGGTGCTGGTGGACACGAACCCCTTACCTCAATGTAAGTGGAGATCAAATGGAAAGAGCCCTATCATAGTCTCTATCGCCATTCTGGTTCTTGGTGACAAACTGGAATACAAATATTTTTTTTTTTTTAATTGGCGTACGTTGGCCTTTCAGTGGTCAAGAGTTTTACGAAGACACCAGCGCTGAGACTTGGGCCTCTGCCCATCGACTTCTACTCACACCTCCGCTGGAGCTAGGGCACTTAACTCCTGCGGGACGTCATGGGGAGGGGGAAGTATTTGCACTAGGACACTTCACCTTCATTAGGACGGCGGTGGTAGAATTCGAAATATGAATCAACGGCGGAATCCACAGCAGTATCCACGATTCTAGTCAGTTTGAGTAACTTGGTGCACAACTTCCTTTAGAGGAGTTTCTTCCCCGGGGTTGTCCTAAGTTCGTTGATATTAAGAAAGCAAAACTGGCTCTGCAGCAGAAGGTGGAGGTCAAACGTTCACCTGTGAGGTTTCAAACACCAGCCGTCACGTCCCAAATTTCCTACGCCCAAATGGCGGCAGGTAGGGGGGCTACGGTACAGCAAGCGACTGTTGCTTCTCCAGCGCCAATGCCGAGAACAACGGAAGCTGCACCCAACATGCTGGCCATCTTGCTCGCAATCCAAGGGCAGATGGCTCAGCTGCAAAAGCAGGTGCAAGAACAGGCCAAGCGGGTGGACCAGATCTACGCGCTGCTGCCGGGCCTAACGCAACACATGTCGTAATGGGTACGCACATGGTGGAGCAATCTTTGAAGGTCCTTGCGGTGAATGTTAATTCACTGATTAGGATCGAGCGAAGAGCCGCGATGTTTAAATTGCTACAAGACCAAACTCCTGATGTGCTTTTCGCTAGCGAAACCAAGCTAACCGATAAGCACAAACTGGAGTACAATAATTATATTGTTAGAAGGAGAAACCGGCCCGGATCCGAACGTGGAGGCGGTGTCGCGATCTTCATTAAACAAGGTATAAAATTTCACAGAGTGTACAAGGGAGCGTTGCGTAGGTTCCGGGTGTTGGAGGCAGTCGTCATTTACATCCCGCTCCGCAGTGGAAAGCGGCTGTACTTGGCCTCTGTTTATGCACCTGAGACTTCACAATCCACTTTATTTATTACAGAGCTTGACACGCTTTTTCGACTTCTGAGGCTGGAATCGGGGGAGAATTATTTTGTAATCGGCGGGGATTTCAACGCTAAACACAGAGATTGGGGAAATAATTTGCCAAATACTAGAGGGAACCTACTACTTGATTGGTGGGGTCAGCACGATGTCATGTACAGACTCGGTCTTAAGGCGACGGATAACCCGTCGTTTGGACCTACTGCTGTATGACTAACGAATACGACTGACAGGTACGAATTTACAAACGTTAAACTGTCTGCGCACATTCGTGTATGACAGTGAGCATTGCGGTTTTAGCACCGAAATTACAGTTCCCAACGAAATTGCGGAATTGGAGGAGTTTGTCCAAAGATATTCTTACAACTACAGTAAGACTCGATGGACACGCTTCTCCGCAACATTGACAAGAGCACTCGCCTCAAACACGCTCCACCGTCCACCGTCCAATAGGAATTTGTCAAACGAGGAGATCGACAATTACCTAAAACAAATGGACGAGACAATTAAACAAACTATGGACGCTACAATACCGCGGTATCGACATACGACTAACGAAGACATGTTCCGCAATCCTACTATTGACGCACTGCACCTACAGAAAAGTAGACTACTGACAATACTCAAAAACTTGTACAGACAGTTTACTGACAGACAAGACCCGGAGATTAGGACACTGAAGGCGTCGATTAAAAATATTCAAACGTTAATAAAAGAGAATTACAGAATTTCTGTAAGTTCGTATTGGAACAACAGGGTTCGGGCTGTAAACACCAGCAACCCGAATATGTTCCCTCAAATAAACAAACTATTTCGGAGAAAAAATCAAAACGACCTTCAGTGTCTTAAAATAGCCCGGACAACAGACAACGAACGGTTACTGACAATATCAGGTATTGATCCAAATGAGGCCGCTGATGATGACGGCTTCTTTGTGATCGAGGATCCACAGGAGAAGGTTGAGGCCATAGGGGCGACTTTCCAGGAAATATACAAGGCCACTGATACCATTGGCCCTAATTATGACCTGGACAGTCGCGTCTTGGTGAAAACTTCTACATTCGAAATGAAATAGAGAACTGGAGATACGAGCGCTCTGGTTTTACTCGGTTCAGCGAAGAAAATATGGCAAACAATGTCATTACCAGAGAGGGTGACCTACCCCCGTTCATTTCGAAGGAAGAGCTCCATGAGATCTTCGACACAATCAGGGCTAAGAAATCAGTGGGGACCGATGGTATTCCGAACATCGTGCTTCGACATCTTCCTCTAGAAGCGGTGGACATTTACACCACCCTGTTTAATAATGCAATGAATAATGCACATTATCCAGCGCATTGGAAAACGGCGGTGGTGCAACCTATCCCCAAAAAGGGAAAGGATATATCCAATCCGGCGAATCTCCGGTCGATAAGCCTCCTTCCAAATATCAGTAAGGTGTTTGAAAAGGTAATCAATAGAGCTTTGTCTAGGTGGGTTGAGGACAAACATATAGTTCCAGATAATCAATTCGGTTTTAAGGCGGGACATGATATCTCACATGCCGCGTCTAAACTGGTGTCCGATATCCAATGGAATAAAGGCAAAAACCAATGAACTGGTGCCTGTCTTGTTGACTTGGAGAAGGCCTTCGACACTGTATGGTTAGAGGGTCTTTTCTATAAGCTGACTAGGCTGGGGATCAGTAAACCACTCTTGTACATTATTTTTAATATGCTAACCAACAGACAGTTCATCGTGAAAAATGGCGATGTGACTTCTGTTGGTATATTTCAAATTAAAAATGGTCTTCAGCAAGGCGCGGTCAATTCGCCGATCCTATTCAACATTTATACAAGCGATCTGATAGGTTCACTTCCCCATACTATTGCGTACGCAGACGATTTGATAGCGTACAGGACAGGTCCAAAAATCGAGGTCATTAATACTCTCTTGCAGCGTGACTTCGATAAGATAAGACGATTTTGCGATGACTGGAAGTTGAAAATCAACTTTCAGAAGTCGGAAACCATTCTCTTTAGGACGCCGTTGTCTGGAGCCTCTAGGGATACTAGAAAAAATTGGCGAAAGTTCTCGATCATTGGACAACGCGGGCAGCCTCTTGCCTGTCGAAATGTAGTCAGATACCTTGGGATCTGGCTAGATCAGTTTCTGTATTTTGATAAAAATGTAGATGCTGCTCTGGCCAGAGCCAAAGGCGCTTTTGCCCTTACAAAGAGACTGTTTTATAGCAGCCAACTCGATGAGAGGGTAAAGGTAATCTGCTACATGGCCCTTATCAGGCCCATGCTGGTATTCGGGTGTCCTGTGTGGTTCAATGTACGAGCAAGCTTAATGGAAAAGGTTCGGGTGTTTGAGAGGGCTTGATTTCGCTTGTACAGAACACCAGAGTCGGAGTACAAAAAATTTTATCGTAATGAGGTCCTTTACAACAGGGCGAACCTAATGCGAGTGGACAACTTCGTAATTAAGCTGACTCGAAGGCACATTGCAAGAGCAATGAACTCGACGAATAACCTGATATCTGGGGCTTACTACCCCAACTACCTTTACCACGAGAGTGTGCGCTCTGACGGCTTCGTTCCACCGGAAGCATTCCTCTACCTGGATCAGATAGGGTTGATCCAGGATAGATCAGCGGTCCCGTTAATCTTCCATGTCGCTCGGAAAGCTGGGGACAGGCGACTCAACTACGGCCAGAGACGTCGCACACGGCAGTGTGGATCGTCTCAGGTTCAGTAGGGCGGTGGGGAATCGCGATAAGAGGGATGTCGTTCGGCAGCACCAGCATTTCTGGTGGTTGAATGATGGAGATGATGTTTCGTCGTCGTCGTTTCCGTCAATTACTGACCAGCCTCACTAATGGGGCAGAGCTGACAGATCTATTTGCTCTGCGAATAGCGATGGCCAGCTTACATAGGTTTAGGTTAGCATTTAAGAAATATATACATATATTAGTATATACAAAGGTATATACTAATATATGTATATAATTGTGTATTATATATATGTGTGTATATTGTGTATGTAGGTTAGGTTAGGTTAGGTATTTTAAGTTAGATATTAAGTTTTATAGAAAATTAAGTCCATATGCTAAGTTTTTGTTAACAATTTTTTTCTTAGCCTTAAGTATACAAGATATATATGTAAAAAAATAAATGTAAATAAAGTCGAAAGACATAAATACAAGAATTTAGAGTAGCTTAGAGTGCTTGTGTGGGGCCAGTAAGTTAATATAAGATTGTTAAGTAATTTTAAGCTAGCATTTAAGCATTTTTTGTTAGTATGTAAGGGTTAATGATTAAGATAATAAAATGCATTTAAAACTAGGAGTTTATTCCCAGGAATAAAGGGGATGCTGCATGGTTATGTCGGAACATTGGAGTACAGATGCGCTCAAAAATGACAACTCTCATAACCTTTGTCCAGTTGTTATCAAGGGACCTCGAAGTTGTGGGTAGCGCGTGGGGGTAACTTTCCCAACAATTTTCTCCGTAGTGTCGAGCCGACCATTGACTAGTGCGCACGCGCAAGTGCACTGTGCGTGGAGAAAAAAAAAAAAACAAAGTTCACTGAGCAGGCAAAAAAACAACAACAACGCGCAGTGAAAACGAAATCCACCGTGCGGGCATCACATCCTTCTTGCCCCTGGTCAAACTGTTGCTTGCACTCGGCCACTGCCGTTGCTGTATTACATTGTCATACAGTAATACTTTTGCAAACGCTTAACTTTTGCACAGCCACACTGTAAGTGAATTCCAACACTTCTGCATCTCTAAGGATTTTTCAAAATTTGCTAGAAGGAGAGCGATTTGCAGGAGTGTGTGTAATGGAGACGACATTTTTTTGATTAAAATGGCCATGGTTTGTATAAAAGGAGAGGGAAATTGCCATTGATGACAATTTACACGTATTCACAGACAGGATCACACGAATAGGGGCGATCAGTAGAAAACCGGTTTTGATTTTCCAATATCTGGAAAGTTTGCCAACTAGGTTAGTTTATCTATGGCTGTGGGAATGAATTTTGTTGGTGTGCTGTATCGTATTGTTGTAAGGGCATAACACCTACAACAAGTTGATTCGGTAAACCAACTCTGAATTTATACTTCACATCTGCGCTTAGAAACGTCGGTCTTTGTGTTTTTTGTGTTTGTATTTCGTTATAATGACTCGGGAATTCAGAGTGATATTGCCAATATACTGTAAGTACCGACTAGCTGTTTTGGCACTTTGCGAAACACAATTAGATCCACGCCCACACCTCTCAGATCACTCTGATCTGAAGCTACCTGGATACGAACTAGTGCCATTATTCTTCTCTCACCGCGATCTCGCCATTTACGTGTGTAGTGATGTAGCTTACCAAACTCCACCACAATGTAGTCCCTGTTCCAATCCGGAATTCAATTTCATGTGGTAAAAATTCCATCTCTCTAAGCAAATTATCCACTACTGCTTTATTTACAGAAGCCCCAAACTGGACAGCAATTTGACCTTTAACGAGTTTCATGCGCCTTCTGACTCCATTCAAAGAATTGTATCCCTGTATCCTTATAAAATGAGCCCACACGAATACCAGACGTTGATAGTCATACCGCCAATACCCTGGACTTGTTTTTAACTTCTCACCCTGACAAGTACTGCGTTGATGTGCTCTCCCCTCAAGGCTCGTCGGACCATTGTGTCATATCAGCTAATTTCTCGTACACCCACCACACAGTTAAAGAAAAGATTCCTAAAAGAACCGTATGGCAATATGAGAAAGCCAATTGGAGCGGACTTAACAACTTCTTTAAGAATTTTAACTGGTCGTTATGTTTCCTCGATAACGAAGTGGATGCCGCTGCTGACATGATCACAGAAACTAATCTCTTTGGAATGAGACGCTTTATCCCTCATCGGATGAAGAGTATCAACCAAACGAAAAGGCATTGTACGACTCGAGCTGTAAAGAGGCTGTCAGGGTTAGAGAAATGTTTTTTCGGTCCTTCAAAACCAGCCCCTCTGAGAAAAATCGAAAAAAGTTCAAACGAGCCAGAAATGACTCCAACGTGTTTTTCAAGCGTGTGAAATTCCAGTACTGAGGCAAAAAATACTGCAATGTCCCAAAAGTAGTAAAAACTTTTGGTCGTTCGTCAAAAATACTAAAAATTCTACCTCATCCTCCATCCCAACGCTCATTTACAATGACAATGCACACTTTGCAGCCAGCTCAACACTTCCAGATTGTGCTTTGTCTCCGCCTATACTTGAGTGCGTCGAATCTTCAATAGGACAAGTCCACTTTCGCACTCGTGTAGTAGCAAGAGTTCTTAAAGATCTTTACATACATAAATCCGCTGGTCCAGATGGTATATCTCCCCTTCTTCTGAAGAGGTGTTCTTCCACGTTGCCAAAACCTCTGCTTAAGCTTTTTCATCAATCCTACTCTTTAGGACTCTTTCCGAGCAGATGGAAAACAGCATTTGTCCAGCCTGTCCCTAAAAAGGCAAATCTTCTTCTCTCTCCTCCTACAGACACATTGCACTTATGCCCCTGCTCTCGAAGGTCATGGAAACGCTGATAAAGCGTCAACTCATGAAATATCTCGAAACACGGAAACTTCTTAATGACCGGTAGTATCTACGATTTTCGTAGCAACAGGTCCACTGGTGATCTGATGGCATGTCTCACCGAAGAGTGGAACCAAAGCGTACATCAACCTGGTGAAAGCAAGATAGTTGCACTTGATATTTCTAAGGCATTCGACAGAGTTTGGCATCAGGTTCTTTTGTCGAAAATGCGTGCTTTTGGCTCTCTTCTTCAATAGATTAGAAATTGCCTTTCGGAACGATCAATTCAAGTTGTCTTGGACGGTTTCAAGTCTGATATTCACAAAATAAATGCTGATGTGCCCCAGGGCTCCGTTCTGTCTCCGACACTCTTTTTAATTTTCATCAACGATCTCTTGTCTGCTACCTCTAATCCAATATACTCCTTTCCTGACGACAGTACTCTCTGCTTTTCATATTAGTTCCCGGACCCACATCCCTGCTCTTCGGCTATATGTATTGTAGAACGGGAACAGCAGCGAATCTTAAGCTCAATAAATTCTAATATTACCAGCATAACTTATTGGGGAACCACTAACAGAGTAGAATTTAATGCTTGCAAAACACAATGCTGTCTGCTGTCATTAAAGCGAAATTTAAACACCCAGCCATTATCCATGAATGGCACTTGCATCGTCGAAACCGATAAACTTTCCATTCTCGGTATGTGTGTCAATGACAAGGTACGTTGGAATGACCACATATTCGATGTCGCCAAAAATGCTGCGAAATGTCTAGGTTTCCTCAAGCGATGTAAGAAATACTTTACCCCTTCTGATCTGGCCACAATATATAAGGCATTTATCCGCCCGAAATTGGAGTACAATGCCCACATCTGGTCGGGTGCGCCTAAAACGTCTCTGCACCTGCTAGATAGGATCCAAAACCGTGCGATAAAACTCATGGGTGATACTAATATCAGTCAATCAATTGACACCCTCGAACACCGACGTAATGTCTCTTGTCTTACTTTGTTTCATCGCTATTTTATTTTATTTATTTTTTATTTTATTTTATTCAATATTCTTAGGATAATACATGTGCAGGTTAATTCTAACTACTAGGTAACAATTAAGGAATGTATTAAATTAAGAATATGTAGTGACATTCGTATTTAGAATTCAAATAGTGTTGAATGCCACATCAGCAGTGATATTTTAACGTTTGAACAATAATTAAAGAGAGTCTAGAAATAGCATTAAGTAAAATTAAATTACGTAGGACAGCAAAACTTCAATTTGATTGTGATCAAAACTTAGAAGCCAACTTTTGATTTTGTTTAAGAAAGATGAACGTGTTGTAAGTACGCGAATCGAAACAGGAAGACGATTAAATAATTTAAAGCTTACGACGGAGTAGAAGTCTCTAAAATGAGTGGTTCGGAATGAAGTATGTTTACCAGAGATCGGATGTTGGTGCGTAGACTGCGGGCATCAGAGATCGGGCTCTGAAAATAACCACTTCTCATAAAGAAAATTTTAAGCACCTTGTAGTAATAAAGGTGTCTAACCGGCAAAATTTTAAGGCTCCTAAAAAGTGCCGTGGAATGGGTGAGTCGAGGAACACCGCAAATCGTTCTTATAGCACATTTCTGTAAAACAAGTAGAGACTGGATTTTCGTGTGGTAAACACCTCCCCAACATCCTAATCCATATTGCAGTTTTGAGTGAAATATGCCGTAGTAAACAGTTCTTAAAGTATTGTTTGTGCAGTATTTACGAAGATGAAACAAACTACGGAGACAGGAACGAAGATACTGTTTTAGGTTTGTAATATGATCAGACCAATACATATTTTGGTCAATAATAACACCCAGGTATTTGTAGTTATTTACTATGTCAATTTTAAAACAGTTCGCATGACACTCTATATCCACATCAAACACAGTTTTAGAAGAAGCTTCATTGCAGGTGCAAATCGAAACTTTGTGGCGAGTACAATTAGCGGCATGAAAGTGAAAATCGAGGTCCGGCACAGCGAACCACATTCTCAGCAGGTCTACATCATGGTTTATATCAGCTGCTAGCTGGAGGTGGCTAACAGACTCGTCCGCGATGCCAAGATCGTCGGCAAAAGCCGTAACTTTTCCCGCAAAAGGTTGAAGAAACAGGGAGTTTATGTAGACTAGGAAAAGAGTAGGGCCCAATACAGAACCTTGGGGTACCCCTAGTTTAATAATCCTATTTTCACTAAAACAATCCCCAATGTTAACTTTTTGCTTTCTATCTTTGAGATACGATACCAGCCAACTATAAGTAACTTCTCGAAATCCAGCCCGATGTAATTTTCTCAAGAGAATTGTATGGTTTACCATATCAAAAGCCTTGATTATGTCAACAAACAGACCGGCACAGCTTTTTTTCGAGTCCAAGCCTTTATTTATAATCGAACAGAAACTCATGAGAGCATCTTAAGCAGAGAGTCCCGCCCTAAAGCCATATTGCAAGGGACTGAAAAAAGTTATTCTCTTCAGAAACCGCAGAATTCTATTTTTGACAGCTTTTTCAAAAATTTTCGAGATCCAAGAGAGTAGTAAGATAGGCCTGTAGTTGTTTTTATCTCTTTTGTTGCCCTTTTTAAAAATTGGTAGAACGTTTGCATATTTCCACCACCAGTGTTCCATAGAAATCACCAGTAGCATTCCGCACCTTCAAACCGTAACACCCGTCTCACTATGAATGCTCATCAGTATACCCCCCAAGTCCACTTTCGGACGTACTCTAAAATATCGTAATACGTTCCTAAGCCGTACAACTCGGTTATGGAATGCCCTGCCTAGCTCTTTATTTCCTAGTCATTATAACCTTCAAACATTTAAAATCAACGTTCACCGGTACCTCTTTTCCATCCTCCCTGATTTTCCTTCGCCCGCGCTATGTGCAAACATTTTAAGGGTACTAAAAAATAATCCCGCAAATTATAAAAAAAACAGCCTCAGATACTGGCGGATAAAATGTTGAGGGCTACAGAAAACATTTTAAGGGCCACGAATGCTTGCCTGCATGTTGGACCCTTGACGAACCACGTGCTAGAGAGCACCTACCAGAGGACATAGACTGATTTAAAGTAGATATTAATCCAAGAAGTGTGGTGGCATAGGCCAGGAAAAAGCACATAAAAGGATGTCGTCATCCGCTACGGTGACCGCTACAAAGAATGAAGACGACACTTACTCGGATGTGGATTTACTATTCGAAGGAGACTAGGGCAAAAATTCTTAAGGTGGTAGCGAACGTCTCACAACAATCCCCTTCCAAGACTACGTCGGGAATATAGCGTCATTCAATAAGGACATTCGATTTTTAAATGTACTCATTTTTTTACTTCATTTGAAAGACGGAAGATGCTATAATTTTTGCAAATGGCATCGTACGTCAATCATATTGACACAATAGAGCGCTATACCCCACAAGAATAATTGTGAAATAATTGTGTCGATGTTTTTGACCAATAATCGGTCTGTGGAGTTAGAGCAGCGTGAATTTCGACATCGATTTCCTAATCGTGTCGCGCCAACTGGGCAAACATTCCGGCACTTAGCCATGCAGGGCATGGCTGCCACCAGACTGGTCGTTCGGCCGAGAATATCGCGGCTGTGGCTGCCAATGTCGCTGTCGCTGAGAACGAAGAAACATCAACCATACGACGGGCCACGCAATTGGGCATCACCAGACGGACCCTACGGCGAATTTTAGTGAAAGACTTACACGTGTTCCCGTACAAAGTGCAAACAGTGCATCAATTAATGCCTGCTAACCTTAAGTCGCGTGTGAATTACTGTAAAGCCATCCTCAATCTCAAGAACGAAGAGGACGATTTTTGTGTTGAAAATCATCATGAGCGACGAGGCGCATTTCCACTTAACCCTCTAATGGGTAAGACCGTCTCAAGACTGCCTTCAGTTTTTTGTCTCCTACATCAAACTTAATAATTGTTTTTGCTTTAAACAACGGAAACTTGTGTTTGTTTACTTTTCTGCACATTTCTGTGTATATATCACTTCACATTGACCACGCGTTTGAGTGCTGTCAACAATTTAGTGCACAAGTTCATTGAATTTCCATCGGAAGTTAATTTTTTATTTTGCCAATTTTTAATTGTTAAAAAATATCAGTTAGAATCAAAACATTTAGCACATAATTTTACTGTAAGTAGTTAATATAATTTATTAACTATAGTTATAAAGTTGAAGTGATTTAACAGTGTTAGGTGTCTTTTGAAAGCAAAAAATTCAAGACCGTCCCTAGACGTTCTTATGTTCTGTTTTTGGTGTATGAAGACATAATTGTTAAACCAATTTGTGAATATTTTATGACAAAATTGAATTCTAATGTGTTAGATGGATCTAACACACTAGTTGAAAATTTAATTTGGAAGCCTTGACTGATGATCAATTGGCTGAATTCATCGAATTAATAGAAAGGGGCGATGATGATTATAGCAGCGATGATACCATTTGTGATCCTGACTACGTTATCGGTAACATTGAGCCGGATAACTTAGATGATATGTCAGAAAATAATGCTCAGGTAATTGAAGAATGCGTCCAGCAAAATGAACGATGCTGACACATCACATGCATTTGTTAACGCTATGCACCTGAATTTTAGCGAAATCGAAAATCCAGCAGCTTCAACTTTTATTGCTAATGATACAGAATTGCAGCCATCCACTTCATCTGCATTTTCGAATTCGCGCTTCAAATCTCAAAAAAGTCCAAGATCTCCCTTACCATCGTTTGAGATAACTGGACCAACAATTCAGCCTTCTTCTGGGGGATTCAATGGTTTACTCAGTTTAATCACAATTGACACAAAAAAGTTTTCCAATTTGGTCTGGCGTAAACGCTCAATGCGCCTACACGTAAATGAAGTTGCATTTTGTGGTAATGCATCACTTCCATTGAGTGTCAAAAACCTTGATACCCCAATGGAAATCTTTGGTTGGTTTTTTACTGACGAAATAATTGAGCTCATCACTGAAGAGACAAATCGTTGTGCTTTAATGGAAAACATTAACTCCGGTTTCAAAACTTTTGCCGAAGAAATAAGAAATTATATTGGAATAATGATTTAGATGCCGCTATACCGTCATCCTAATATTGAGAGTTATTGGAGCAAAAAAACCCTTCCATCGATTCAAAAATGTATGCCAGTAAAACGATTTACTACAATCAAGAGGTTTTTATGTTTTCAAGATGAATCAGAACGTAGAAAAAAAGGTGAACCTGGCTACGACCCTTTTTTTCGCATCTGTAGTCTGACCAACAAGCTCAACGAACGGTTCGATGCAATCCCAAAAACAGCTAGACTTTTTTGTCGATGAACAAATATGCAGTACCAAGACGAAACATCATCTTCGTCAGTATATGCCAGACAAACCCCGTAAGTAGAGGGTCAAATTGTTTGTTTTCTGCGATTCAAATGGATTTGCTTACCGTGTTGAGGTGTACAACGGTACAGGTGATAACGTCATTTTACCTGGCACACCGGATCTAGGAGCTACTTCCAATCTTGTTGTTCGCTTATATTTACGAGCCCGAGGAATTTTCAGTTTAGGCACAGTGAGAGGTAATTTATATATCTAATCGTATACCAGCGTGTGAGTTGCAACTAGAGGATATTCCATAGAATGACATCAATCGATGAAGTGGATGTAAATACGGTTCTATGGAAGGATCACAACTGTGTACGTTTGGCATCCACCTATGTAGGCATTGAATCTTTTGAAAGATTCAATCGTGATGAAAACAAAGCAAAGGCATCGAAATCGAGTGCCCCCAAATTATCCGCGAGTATAATGCTCATATGGGTGGAGTAGACCTCA
Source organism: Volucella zonaria (assembly GCA_963966105.1). Classification (NCBI taxonomy): domain Eukaryota; kingdom Metazoa; phylum Arthropoda; class Insecta; order Diptera; family Syrphidae; genus Volucella; species Volucella zonaria. The sequence continues at coordinate 12,724,272 of OZ014530.1, forward strand.
TGGATGCGCTTATGGGTCGGTATCATATTCGAGCTAAAACCCGCAACATCATGACGAAGCTATTTTACCATTTTATTGACATGGCTGCAACGAATTCATATGTTCTGTATAAACGAATTCGTGTCGAAAAACTGAAGAATTTGTCTGGAGAACAGCTTCTGAAGTTTCCACAATTTCGAGAAGAAATAGCTGCCGGACTTGTTTCCTTCAAGGAAAAACGACCATCATTAACAGTTCCTGGCACATCCAGTTGGGGGAAAAGAGCTGTTCACCCTGTTGCTAATGTTCGTTATGATGGTGAAAATCATTTTCCAATTTGGGTTGACAGAACCGTAAAGAAAAGGTGTAAGCACTGTAAAAAGTCTGACACACAGATCGTTTGTTCCAAATGTGACCTTCACATGTGCTATACTCCTAACAAAAATTGTTTTTGGGATTATCACCACAGACAATAAAACACTTTATAATTGATTTCTTGTTTATTGCAAATAAAATAATTTGAATTATAAATTCCATCAAAGTAATTTGTTTACACGTAAACCGACATAACCGTCTTAAGACTGCATAAAATTTTTTAATGAAAATTTAAGTTTATATTACCTATATCCACGTGAAAAAAAAATAATCAACTTGATCCGACCATTTACCATTGGGCCGTATTTTTTTGAGGACGCCATCGGCAATATGGTCACTGTTACTGGTGAACGCTACGGTGCCATGATAAACATCTTCTTACTACCGGAATTGAATGAGCGAGGCTTGGTGAACATGTGGTTTCAACAAGACGGTGCAACCGCACACACAGCACGAGCCACAATGGATATTGTGACGGAAGCGTTTCTTGGTCGCGTAATCTCCCGTTTTGACGATTTGGCATGGCCAGCAAGATCGCCCACTTGAACCATCCCAGACTTCTGTCTTTGGGGCTACTTGAAGTCGCGGGCTTATTCAAATAAGCCTCAGACAATTGCAGTCCTTAAGAAGAATATTCGACAGGAATGCGAACAGTTATCACCGGAAATCTTGCGGAAAGTTATGAAAAATGGGATGAAACGGGCACAAATGTGTATCAACACTGGCAGCAGTTACTTGGCGGATATCATCTTTTCCACTTAACAGAAACAATTATAAAGGTCCAAATAAAGATTTCCAATACTCAAAATCATTTTTCTTTTATTTAGTAAAAAAGTAATTCAAAAACAAAATTGGATGATTAATTTTGCGCCATCTTGTATAACGCTGTTCAAATATCCACCGCGGCTTTGTTTGGTCGCACGTATTCGGGAGGTCCAATTTTCGATGACTTTGTCGCATAAATCTGCCTGAATTTGCTAGATGGCGTTCATTATGTTGACTTTCAGTGCATCAATTTTTACTGTTTATTTACATAGACCCGCGATTTAAGATAGCCCCTAAGGAAGAAGTCTAAAAACGTAAAATCGCACTATCACGGTGGCCAGTTCACGTCGCCGCCACGCGAGATAACCATGCCCTCGAATAGCTCGTGGAGAATGTTCATCGTGGGATGTGCTCTGTGCACGTAGCACCGTCCTGCTGAAATCGCACGTCGTCGGTGTCCATATCATTCACTTTAAGCCACAAGAAGTTGCTTATCATCGATTTACGATTATGACAATGCCAGTTTCATTTTGGAAGAAGTACGGACCGAAGATTCCTCCAGACGAAAACCCGCACCAAACAGTAACTCTCTCGGAATGCATTTTGTGCTGGTGTTTCTCGTGTGGATTGGTATCGTCCCAAACCCTGCAATTTTGCAAGTTATCACATCTATTCAACCAAAAATGGCCTTTTGACCAATCATGTGATGATTTGCAGACGTTTTTCAACACTATAACCTTCCATGGTGATTTGCCATGAACTGCTGAACAATTGAAAATAAATTTGACCGATTTTGCTTTAACAACATGGCCGCTCTAACCTAACAAATTTCGAGCGTCCGCATTGACACCAAAATAGTGCTAGAAGATTTTAGCGCAAGGCTACACTGCTTCGAAGGACGAAGGCTGCGCGGAAGGAAAAAAAAGAGAACGAAAGTCTCAATCAGGAGAATAGAGAGCTGTTACTGCATGGACAATGAAAATTTTATCAGAGAGTAAAACGCGCAACAAGCTAGAGTGTGTAAGCCTTCAGATACGAATATGGAAAACTAGTAGCAGAGCTGGATTAGGTACTGAGAATGTAGAAAGACTACTTCTGCAGACTGTATAGTGGCGATGATGGTCAAAATTCCGCTATTAGACAGGATGCACCAGCCACTTTGGATGAAGCCGACAGAGAATTCCGACTCTTTGAGCTAGACGAAGTTAAGGTAGCAATATCGAAGCTATGAATCTAACAGGGCTGCTGGTGCAGATGGATTGTCTGCTAGGCTGTTTAAGGAAGCTTGAGATGACCTGTTTGAGAATATGCACCAACTCATCTGACAGACATGTTTAGAGGAATGCATACACGAATCATAAAACCTTTATACCACGCCAACTATAGAAGAATAAATCTCCTAAATATTCCGTACATGATCCTTTCTGCCGCTTAATGTGAGCGTCTGACACCGTGCCAATAAGAAGTCAGGCCAGTACGATCAACCGCCGATCAAATATTAATACTGCGGCAGAAAACATCCGGAAATTTCAGATCGACACCCACCACCTATTTGTCGACTTCAAAGTCTTATATAACACCCTGCTTAGGAACGCGATATAAGTAGGTGCGTCTTTAAGTTCGCGGAATGGGAGGTTTGGCGACTTGCTAGATATTGCGCGCTATCTTATTGCTTTTAGGCGACTCGACATTAACATTATTGCGGAATCTCGCCGGAATATGATCAGTAGTTTTGGAGTAACCTTCAAGCAAGCACGTCAATGTGAGAGAAACTATCAAAAATGGAGAAAATCGAATATCGGGCCGTTACAAAGTTCCTGACAAAGCAAGGAAAACCTTCAAAAAGCATTCTGAAAAAGATGTCTTTAGTTTACGGGGATACTTGCAAAACCATGATATACGTGTGGCATTCTTTATGTAAGCAAAGCAGGGAATCACTTGAAGACGACCCACGGCATGGACGACCCATTTCACAACTTATCGAAAAAGTAGAGAAGTGAATACTGGAAAATGCTCGACCCAGGAAGAAACAGGCGGCAGAAATGACTGGAGTATCTGATACAACCATTTTTGAGATCCTTCACGACAACCTCGCCATAAAAAGGTTAGCGCAACATGTGTTCCAAGAATGCTGTTCGCGCGAGTTTTTCAGCAACTACATTGGTTCACCACGATGAACCAGAGTCTAAGCAACACTCCATGCAGTGGCATAAAAAAGGTTCAGCACCGCCTAAAAAGTTCAAGGTGTTTCAGTCGGCCGGGAGAATTATGACGACCGTTTTTTTGAGATACCGAGGCAATCTTCCTCATCGACTATAAGGAAAGGGGAGTTTCCATAAATCCTACACTATCGCTCTGATGCGTTGGCGGGAATCCATTTACAGTCCGGAGCTGGCCCCCAGCAATTTCTATCTCTTCCCAAAAATGAAAAAAGAACTGCGTGGAAAGAAATTTAAATGTTTTTTTTTTATATTATTCAATATAGTCCCCTTTTAGTTTGATACACTTATTCCAGCGATTTTCCAACTTCGTGATCAAGTCCGAAAAGTAATTTTCCGGAAGGTCTGCAAAATACTCCTCCGTGGCGTCGATGATTTAATCGCGTGAGCTGAATTTTTTATTGATGAGCCATCTTTTGAGGTTTGGGAAGAGATAATAGTCCGAGGGATCCAAATCCAGTTACCAATCGACGTCAAAAGTCCTCCCAATTCCGCATCAGCAAGTCCAAACGCTCTTTCGAAGTGCTCTCGCCTTCGTGTTTTTGGTCATTCGCGGCACCCAGCGGCAGGATAACTTTTTCATATGCAGAATATTGCCCAAAATATGGCATGTGCACTCAGTACTAATCTTTGTGGTATCTGCTAGCTCGCGCACCTTCACTTTCCGGTCAGCCAACACCATTTCATATATTTTTTTGACATTGTCCTCTGTAACCGCATCGGAGGGTCTGCCGCTGCGGAATTGATCGGTAGTGGAGTTGCGGCCACCACGAAACTCTCGAAATCAATATTTGACGGTGTAATCTGACGGAGCATTAGCTCCATAATATTTATCCAACTTTTCTTTTGTTTCCTTCGCCGTTTTGCCTCTCAAAAAATAATGTTTTATGAGAGAACGAAAATCGTTTTTGTCCATACTCAACATGATGCCAAACACGTCAGCAACAATCAGCTGTCAAAACAAAACTAAAGACAGTATCGCACTGAAATTTGGCATATCTGCCTAAATATGAACGGACTTCAAGGCACCATAACCTTTTTTGCAGTAGCAGCGCAGTCTGACAAGTGTTAGATAAGGCGACACGCATGCGATTTTTACCGGGGCAGACCAGCTTCCCGCAATATTTCTCAAAAAGCGTGCTTCCAATCTTTCGCATTTTCCACCTTACTTCATCTATCTCTCACACAAGGGGACTTCCTCCAAGTTTGGAAGACCTCTTTCATAACCCCGGTCTACAAAAATGGATCGAAGAATGAAGTAACTAAGTACCGTCCCATTGCTAAGCTTTCTCACATAACCAAATTGTTCAAAAGAACTTTATATGAAGTGCTAAACTTTCAGTGGAAGTCACTTATATCACTCAGCCAGCATGGCTTTCTTAAAGGTACGAGTAGATCAATACAAACGATCTTCAGAGGCTTATTAAACACAGCTTCCTACCCATATACGTCGACGACACTAGGTTCTCCAAAACTATTTCTTCACACCTAGACTCTGTTCTCCTTCAAGAAGACATCGATAGGTTTTCCACTTGGTGTCTGAAAAATTGCTTAGAGCTTAATGTCCGCAAATGTCCAGCTATGATTTTGTCACGTAAGTCCAATAATTCTCCTCCTCGATCTTATGGCCATGCAGAAAACCAACTTTAAGCTGCAGGTTCCATCCCTTTGCAACCTTGGAATATTATACGATAGAGAGTCAGACTTACATTCACATATCAGCGACATAATCCTTAAAGCCAACTCATCACTTGACTTTATCGAATGATGGTCTAAAGAATTTTGCAACCCCTATGTGACAAGGTCACTTTAAATTACCTTTGTCCGGCCCCTTCTCGAACATGCCAAACAAGTGTGGTCCAACTTACAGCGACCGTTTTACAATATCGTGACCGCCTCAAACTTCTTAACCGGAATACCCGCGAAAACCCCAGATTCGTAGCTAACATTCTTTTCATTCATCAACTGCTCTCTGGTTCTATGGTTTACGTCTGCCTTTACAATTCTATTTCCTTCAACACAAATCTTCGTAATTTGCGATGTCCCCATGTCCGAACCCATAGCACCTCTTATGGTTGTATCGAACCAAGCCAAATAAATAGGGGCTTCAGCCCTCACCAAAATTAAAAATGAAATTGGCTGAAGCCGAATTCCATTAGGAGTAGTGTGCCGCACTAAGGTGAGGTGTTCCTCCACTGCATCGTCCCTTTGGCTTGGAGTTGAAATCTTTCTGGTCCGAGACGCTAGAGTCCATGCGATCAAGGTGAAATAGCTATCTAAACCGGGCTATCCGGGCTTTTCCGACGAGGCTGTCATCCCTATCCACGCAAACGAGATCGAAAATTACCCGAATACCTTTTATCTAGAGGCGCACCAGACCATTTTATACGCTTTCATCAGTGCCTACATGATCAGTGTCTTGTATAAAGCCTTTTTGGTTGCTCTAGAAATGGTTCTACTACTCAATTGCCTTCTTAGTCCGAAGAAGATCAGTTAGCAAGAATGTCTCTTTGAATGGGATGAATGCCAAAACTTTTCAAGGCTCTGTATATTTCGTCTTTACAGATGTTCTCATATGCGGCTTTGAAGTGGATTAAGAGGTGGTGTGTTTGGAACTCTTGAACTTTTTCCAAAATCCGCAGTAATGTGAAAATTGTGATCTATGGGGGGTTTTCCTGACCTAAAACTGCCCTGATGGGGGTCTGACCAGACTGTTGAGGAAGGACGGATTATGAAAAGACTTATTCCTCTGTAATATAGTTGGCTCTGTTAAGTAAGATCCCCTTTTAGGAGGATCGACCCAGATTTTGGAGATGAGTTGATGTGTGCTCTGTATCCAATCATCAACAACTGAGTGGTTACGACATCGGGTCCAGCAGCTTTGTTGGACCTATGTAAGCATGGAAACACTTTCTGTCTTCGCCTTAGTCTTCTTCGTTCAATGCAGGTGGAATCGGACTTCTTGAGAGATTAAGTAACACTCAATCGGAAAAGGTCCTGGTAGCTTCTTCCAATTGCTGCAGTTTGATTTTGTACTTTCTCACAGTAGCTCGCTGCCTTTGGGCTATTACGGATATCCGCATCCGTATCTTGGCTACAGCAAGATAATGGTCAGTGTCGATGCCAGATACTGGGAGCGTTCACACATCGGAAAAACTGGAGGAGTACCAATTTGCCTGACGGTTTGTTAATCAAGAGTCAATCAGGTCGTTTTTTGGATACCAAGCTGTGAATAAAGTGTGCTACAGCTTCACAATGTTCCGGCCTAAAATCAATAAGCCTGTGTCTATTTCCGGAGGTGATGTCGTGGTGTTTGTAATTTCCGATCGTTCTAGCTTGACTAGGTTAGGTTAGGTTAGGTTAAACAGGGGTATGATGGATATGCCATCACCAGGCACCAAAACGGGCCCATCGCGATCTTAGTGAAACCAGTAGAAGTAGCTTGACTGGCTGAGCATTCAAACCGCCAAGGACGTTTTTCCTGTCATATTTAGGCCATTTCTCGTAGGTTTATCAAGGAGCTCGTAGAAGTAATTTTTGGTAATACCGCCATTCTTCTTTATGCGAAATATTGTCGTCAGGCGTTCGCTTATATAGTTGAAACCCAAGACTTGTTCCCTAAGTCTTCCTATGACGGCAAGTCCGCATACGAATAAACGCTCCAACTAATCTTTTTATTGCGCCGGCTGTCTATAAATTTCTAAATAATAGAAATAACGGTATTTCATTCTCTTTTTGTGCGGTTAATCCAGTCGTTCCCCTTGGATGGCGGTTATGCCAACATTTGTTGTTCGGCTGCACGCGGTCTGTTAAGAGTGTGAATATTCTGTTTGCTGGTCAGAAGATCGTTGTCTTGTAGTCCTTTCCAGGAACGTCAACAGTGAATTCGTTATTATCCAACGCTATTAGTTGGGCCTTAAGGGTCTACTAATACTATTACCAGGGACCACCACCGAGAGGTAGGGCAAGCTCTATCCTACATTCAAGAATTCGGACCCTTATGATTAAGACTACAAAAATGACTAAGAAAACAGCTGTAGATGTCAGAGCTCTGACACGAATCAATGGCCCAGGAATAGAATGGAAGGCGCCCCGGTAGAGATTCTTCTCGGGGCGGGAGTCCTTCAAGGAAGGCATTTCTGAAAAGAATTTAATTTATTTTGCCATTCAACTGGTATTCCTTATACCTGGTGCCACATTTTCGAGGAACCCAATTGGATTTGTGTTAATATTCGGCCGCACTTGGCTTATTAAGAATCACTTGAAATCAGAGCACGTGATGGGGTCCAACCAATGATAGTTTAATTGATTCCGATTGCTCAAAAACTGTTGTAGTACGAGTACATTCGTATCCTTTCTCAAAGAGGGATTTTCCGTTTAAATGCCTCACGACATCACGTCGATGGCAAATGTCAAGACTTTCCTTTTGACACTTCCCCCCAAGGGAAAAGCTCCACACTTAAGGAGGCAGCAGACTCTGCCACTTGTTTGTTTTTCGTTTTCTTATATTTGCTCATTTCCTATAAGGAAAACTAATTCCGCATGTGATTCCTGAAAAAAACAGCCCCAAAAACCACAAAAAAAAAGGAAAAAAAATCCCCAAAATCACTTTTACACATTTGAAAGACACGCGCCTCCATATGGGTACATAGTACATACTCTCGTACCCGTAGATACAAAAAATACTTACGAGTACTCTATGCACGGATACTACGTGTTTATCTTTATGAACGATTTTCGAAGGCTAAAAATTTGGAAAACATCTCTTCGGAAATATTTCAAAATCGAAAAGTGTTTGGAGGAAAATTGGGCAACCTCTGTTCTTCGGATGGGAAAGGTTCATAAAGCGAATATCCTGCGGGGTTTAGAGGGAAATTATTTTAGGCATGTGCGATGCCAGTTAAGTTGGTTGGTTGGTTAGTAGGTTAGCCGGTGGATTCAGTGAAGATTAGGGGAACTTGGAGAGCTGGGAAGTTTGAGAGCTGAATGGTCTTGTTTTGTTTGCTCGATTTCGCAAAGTTATTCAATTGAAATTTAATGCTGCCCGCAGTGTGTGCAACCGCAAAGGATTACGAGCACAAGGATACTGTTACGAGTATCTTATACTCATATGTAGATATACATACGAGTATATAGATGATTGCAACGTTTTTGAAATTGTATCTAGTCGCTCTCGCATCTCGTATGGACATTAAATGCAACAAAAGTGTAATTAAACGAACGGAAATTGAATCGTTGCGCAGTGTGTTGATGGAATAGAATTTCTCTAATTATGCAGACCTTGGAATTTTATTGTTGTACTTCGAGTTCGAGTATGTGCGAGAGTATTTCTCTATTCAATTTGGAAATGCAGTTAATTAAAATTTATGTAATGGCCTGTAGGCATTCTTGGTGTGTATGTTTGTGGATGATACGAAATGGATTCAAGGAACTTTTAGGGAACTTTGGGAGAGGTAGTGCTAAGATAACGCCTCGAGATTTGAGTTAGACTGAGTTCCTTGTAATTTAACAGAATCGCATTTGAGATGAAGTGGGGGAAGTCATTTCATTTCGAAAGGGTAAGACCCGCATTGTATTCGGCACAAAAGAAAACCGTGGCAGCAAAAGTTGTCTTATGTTAATTTAGGTCTGTGGGTTTTGTTCCTCAAGTTTACGATACGAGTATACCCAAAGTACGTAAAACAACATCGTTTACTATCCAAAGTTAGAGGCACCAGCAGTTGAACTGTGTTCAAGGTCCTCCTTCTTACATTGATGCTTTCGATAGCCTCGGATAAAGGCAAACCGAGCTGGTGATGATATCGGTTTTGTCTGGATATTGCTACTAGTGGGTTCCAATATTTGATCCAGCAAAACATTGAATAAGTCGGATGACACGGCTTTCATATTATTTCGAAACAAAGTACGTGCTTGGAGTAGCTTGGACATGCCGACTTAGAACTGGATGTTCAATTGAAGTGATGGGACACAGCTGGATCAATAAATTTGGGACTTCTGGCTCAATTTTCAGTGTTTTTTGCTTGATCAGAATACCATTGATCGGTGTGAGCCTGTATCTATTTGGTGTGTACAGGTATAGGTTTATACCGAGCTTATTTATGTTAGTCACTGGTACTGGTCTCGTCCAACTGAATTTGATTTCAGAATTTAGAAGCTTGAGTGTTGAGAAAGATGAACGAGCAACGCAGTGATTTCCCATCATGAAGAGAAAAAGCATTCAGAAATCATTCCGGTAGTGGCAATAGGAAGCATGATGGATTAGATATATAAGCTGAGCTCAATGAGTGAACCTTAATAAGCCAACGCCAAATAATATATATCCCCGGAACTCGTTACTTGCTTCATGGTGAACCTTGGCTTTAACTAACAAGCATCTCCAGTTAGCAAGGCCTTTAGCCAATTTCGCACTCCAAATCGGTTGAGATCCCCCTTCTGTTCGTGCGCACTGTCTAAGGTTAGGTGTTCTTCTATTGCGTTGTTCATCCCGGTTAGATTCGAAGACTTTGCGGGCCGGATTATTAGTGTCTATTCGCCCAACATGTCCTACCCATCTCAGGCAACTGATGCGCAGTTTTCTGACTAGGTTGATGTTGCTGTACAGCTCGTGTAGTTCGTCGTTGAATCACCTCCTCATGCTTCAGCGTCACAAGTAGAACTGGGTCGATCAAGGTCTTACATAGAGTCTCGTCAGTTTTTCGGGATAGGGCTTTACTACTCAGGAACAGCGATTTGTAAGAGTCATTCTTCGTGTGGTTTCTGCTGAAATATTGTTGGCAGAATTTATAAGAAAAGCCGAAGTAGACAAAGCCTCTTATCGCCTGCAAATTATAGCTACCAACTGTGACGTTGTCCAATTCGCCGATATTGTGTGTGCCTTCTTGTTGACAGCATATTGTTATATGTGCTCCAACAACCTCCCTCGAATGCGAAATGAGAAGCTTTTGAGCCACACTTGATGTTCTAGACAAACAACCAGGTTTGGGTGCTTTTCGAAGACAAGTTGCTCTTCACCTTCATCTTCTGCGAAGACAAAGTTGGAGCGCAGCTTTCCTATAATTTGGAGAACCGGCTAGCAACCAAGCCACGCTTAAGAAAAACGCGGTCATTATATCGCTGGGTTATTTTTTTGTCTCTTTGTTTGGTGTTGCTAAGTCGCTTCTGTTAGAATTTGCGCGTGCTTCGGATGGCATTCTAAGATCCTATGTATTTGTATTAAAAGAATAAAGCATTTAATTTGTGATCAAACCTCTTATTTTTTATTTCATAAGACGATTAAGACCCCAACATCTTAATCGTTACTATATACTTGGTTTTCTCCCCATTTACCTACTTATAAAACCATTTTGACAGTCTGTTGCGTTCTTCCGGCGTACCCTAGTAATCGCACAAACTTTTAAAGATTGAGTCTCCGGTGTTGATGATTAAGAAGCCACATGATAGCGTGCCACCTTATCTAAAACCCTTCTTGACATCAAAGGTCTTAGTTAAGCCGTTACCGACTTTGCGAACGTTCTCCATCGTTATTCGGCACATACGGACGGTTTTGGCAGGGATGACAGAACTGGACATGCCTCGAAATAACTCGTCTCTGTAAATGCTGTGATATGCGCCCTTAAAATCGGTCAAAAAGTGGTGGCTACCGATTTTGATTTTTTGAGTTTTTTCCAGAATCTGCGAGAGTTTGAAGATTTGGTCGATTGTAGGCTTTCTTACTTTAAAACCGCACAGATAGAGGCCAGTCAAGTTGTTGACGAAGGGTTTGAGCCGTTCACACAATATGGGAGATAAGATTTTGTTTTCGATGTGATTCTGGGGAGACTTATACCTCTTTAGTTGATGCAGTCGAACGAATCAGGAAAACGGTGCTAAGATTTTATTCGACAGCATACACTCTTCTCAATTCTTAGAAATCAGTTAGTGTATGCTTACCACAAAGTCACTTCCAGCAGCTTCGAATTCATCGACTGGTAAGCCCTCAGATCTAGCAGATTTGTTCTAGGCGGTTTTTGAGGCACCAGATTGAAAACCGATCAAGGTATTCTTGAAGAGTCATGGGGAGAAGAAATAGTTTTAAAAAAATTTTGTGTCGTCAGCGTAAACGGAGAGGGAGGAGTGTTTAATGACCCTCTCAACATCGTTAATAGTAAGAATGAAGAGAAGGGGGCCAAGATGACTGCCTTGTGGAACACCAGATGAGGCTAGGAATGGAACAGAAAGGGCGGATCTAAACCAAACACTATAATATCGATTTACCAGGTAAGAAGAAATCCATTTTAATAAGAAGAGCTCAAAGCCGAGAGCAGACAATTTGAGGAGGATCAATTGATGAGATATCTTGTCAAACGCTTTAGTGAAATCAGTTCCGATAACATCGATTTCTTTGCCATTTTCTAAGGCTGCGAGAGCAAAAGACACGAATTCAACTAGATTTGTGGTAGTTGATCTCCCTTTTAGAAAACCATGTTGTCGGGGTGAAATAAAAGGCTTGCATTTGAAGCTTAAGGCTTCATATAAAATGCTTTCAAAGAGTTTGGGTATATGAGAGAGTTTAGCAATGGGGCGATAATTGGTAACTTCATGCTTAGATCCCTTTTTGTGTATTGGGATTATAAAAGAGGTCTTCCAAATCTAGGGAAATTCTGCCTGTGTAAGGGATAGACGAAAAAGGTAGGAAAGTGGTATAGACAGGTTGGAAGAGCATTTTTTAAGACATACGGCGGGGAGTCCGTCTGGGCCAGGTACAAATTCAACACTAAGATTTTGTAACTTTTCTTCGATAACTGCAGGATCGAAATTTGGAGTGAGAAAGGAACCAACAGAGAAATTTGGTAGATCATTGAAGCCAGTGGGATCTGGTATGAAGGAGTTGTTGGCAAATGATTGATTGAAAAATGTAGAAAAAAAGTTGGCGATGGTAGGAGGATCACTTGAAGATTTGGTTTCGAAAGCGAGGGAGGAAGGATAACCATCAGTCTTACTTTTGCAATTGACAAATTGAAAGAAGGAGTTGCGGTCATTTAAGAGATTGGTTTGACCACTATTCAGGTAGCGTTAATAGACAGAGTTATAGAGTTCAATGAAATGAAGATTTACACCTAAATAATTTGAATAGTCGGAAGAACTTATATCTTTTGTTTCGTAGAGAGCGGAGTCTACGATTATACCAAGGAGGTGATGTTGAAGAAGTTTTATGGCGGGAATATGTCACATAAAGGGACACGGATTTGAATATTTCTCTGTAAAAAATGGAGAGGGCAGCAACCAGAGATAGACTGGTAAACTTGAACTACCCTGCTTGGATGGGTATTGACTGTACGGAAATTAGCTTTGTGAAAATTATAAAAAGAGTGAATTGCGTGGGAAGGCAACTGAAGAGGACGGTTTTGAAAAAATGAAAGAAGAAGTGGAAGATGAAAGTTATCAATAGCTGAAAGAGATAGGGGACAACACGATACTGAGGAGTTGATGGGATCAGTTGTGAAGATAAGGTCTAATTGCCTTTCCATATAGTTGGAAACGCCACTGACTTGGCATAGACTAGAGTCTGTTAGCCGATCTAAGAAGAGGCATTCCTTAGTAGAAATGGGATTAGAAGCGATGAAAAAAGATTGGTCTTCAGAAGGAGTCCACTTCAGCTGAGGCAGATTAAAATCGCCGAAGATAATGATATCATCAGGCGGGTCTGAAAAGTCGATCAACTTGCCAATTGCTCCAATAGCAAGTTGGTAGGATTCGATGGGTTGCGCCGGAAGAATGTAACAACACATAACATACAAGCATCTACGAGTGAGGGTTATTTTAACCGACACAAAGTCGAGCTTAGGAGAGGATGAAGTTGCAACGAGAGACGAGTCCAAGCTGTTGTGAATGGCCAGTAGGACACCTCGACAAGGGGATTCAATCAAGGGGGATGCGCTATCATCATCCCGAAAAACATTAAAAGAAAGAGGGAATAACTCCTGGTTTTTATGTTGGGGATAAGATTAGTTTCAGTCAGAGAGTAGATATCAAATAGGAGAGCATGGGCTTGACGCAAAACGGCGTTGGTTTTAGAACGCAGTCCTCTTACGTTCTGGTAATAGAAGGTGAGAGGAAGGTTTTTGCGTGACTTTTCAACGTCGAAAAAATTTATCGTGGTCAAGCCGACGGCGTTCGAGGTGTGAGACTCTTTTAGAGTGTACACAGTGGCGAAGAGCGGCAAGATCGTCTGCAACTTTTTGGGGGGGGCGTATGGAAAATCTCGTGATACTTTATATAAAGTTTCCTGAGACTAGTAACGTCGGTAGGGAGGCCTTCCTGCTGGATAGAAACGATGACGCTTGTTTTTGTTTTACCCTCGTAGCACACCGAGTCGGATTTATAGTGCAGATAAGCGAGATATAGACGTATATCCTCATTTATCTTTTTATCTCTAAGCCTAGAGAGCGCATAGCGACATTCGGTGGTATCGCTAGTTTGCTGCGTTAATTTTACAGTGCGTGGCGAAAGGGGGACAATAGAAGAGGGAGTGGTTAATGAGTTTGGTGTCGCAATGGCTGGGGTTTCTGAAGTAGAGTTTAAAATGTGAGAACTGATGAAGTTATTTAGCTCTAGTGCTGAGGTCGAAATTAGGGAAAGGCGTGTGTGTTAGGGGTTGAGTGGTATGAGTTTGAGTGGCAGGGGTTAAGTCAAAACAGACACGTTGACATTGGGGCTTGGTTTGGGTGGAATAGGGGGAGTGGGTGTATAGGTGGGAGGCTTAAAATTAAGAAAACAAATTGTTTTAAAACTCCAATTGGAGCTGAATTTGTTGTGGGATGAGGAGGTGGGTCTTGGCAAATTGGATTTACTTGCTAACTCATTTGCTGGTTTAGGTGTGACGGACTGCTTGATTTTATCCTGCTTCTTGGTCGTACTTTCCAACCATTTGGAGACATGCATCTTTCCAAGATTGAAATTGTTGCTGGCAGGATTATGGAATAACCATTCGTATTTGGTTGGAAGATTGAGCTTGAAGCTGCGCTGCTTGCTTCTGTGGTGGGATGTTGGAAGCAAATTGCAGTGGCTATTGGTAATGCCATATTTCTTTTCGAAGAAATTTGTGATCCAATCAACATCAGCATTTGGGGGGGTGCCTTTGATAAAAAGCGTGGTGACCAATTGATTCTTTGAAGCAAGCTTATCAAGTCTACATTGCCATTTGAAAGGTGTCAACGTTGAATTAAAATGATTGATAAGCTTCCGTGGGGCAGCGATTGGAGGAGCTGACATGGAAGTGTTCTCTGTTGTAGAGTTGGAAGAAACTTCCCAGGAATCAGTGGGTTGAACCGTCCGCAGATGACTCATTTGTGGGGGTGAGCGCGAATCCACTTCAGGTTCCATTAAGTCAGCCATGAACGATGTATTCTGGTAAGGCTGCGGGAAGTTTGGTGTATCAACGATTTTGCTATTCATTGTTGCGATGTGATGTTCAATATCGCATACGAGGGATCGAGTGGCAGTAAGTTCGTTACCGACATCGTTGACTTTATCGAAGATAACTTCGAGCATAGGATCACATTTTTTTTTTTTTTTAAGAACTTAACACTCAAGTGGGTATGAATAGACTTATAGTATAATGCCTCAGCATGTGTTAAGTTTTTGGAAACGGGATAAAGAGAGAAAGAAAGACGTTTGGGCTCAGTGGTTATTTCCCTCCATTCATGGCATCCAACATATAATGGGGAGACTAAATCCTTAGTGGAAGTTGGCTTGATGTTGATTTACAGTCAACTGCTCATCTTACTTGATTTTCGTTAACTGAAAAAGTGAATACCACCTCGATCAAAAAGTTCCCGCACCATACCACCGTCTGGCGCTCCCATTGTTCCGATTTGTGTTTTGTTTTTTTGTTAAGTTGGTAAATCTGTTGTTGATATTCCCTCTAAATCTTAGCATCATAGCTTGACATTCCCAAAAGTTACGTAGCCAAGAGTACATCTATCTCTGTGTGTATTGGCGATTTTTTACAATTTTAGAAATGGATTTAAATTTGCAACAACCAACTTGTACGAGCATTAAATTTGGCGTAAAAAACGGATTTAATGGTGCGCGAACGTTGGAAATGTTGGAAAAGTGTTTCGGCAACGATGCTCTAAAGAAAACGGTCGTTTACCAGTGGCTCGAGCGGTTCAAAAGTGGTCGTGAGTCAATCGAAGATGATGAACGCAGTGGCAGACCGTCGACATCGACTTGATGAAGTAAAAGAAATGTTGGTCAATAACAGCAAATTAACCATCAGAGAGATAGCGGAGGACTTGAACATTGCCTATGGATCCGTCCAAGACATTTTGGTTAATGATTTGGGTTTACGTCGTGTAGCAGCAAAGTTGGTGCCAAAAGACCTCAATTTCATGCAAAAAAGAGACCGTGTTGACGTCGCAAAAGAGATGATTTGCGAGGCTGAATCCGATCCCACATTCATCAAAAGGCTCATAACTGGAGACGAGACGTGGGTTTATGAGTTCGACATGCAATCCAGACATCAGGCATGTGAATAGCGTTCACCAAATGAGCGGAGACCAAAAACCAGTCAAAAAAGAAGGCAATGCTCACGGTTTTTATGGATTACAACGGTGTAGTGCACCATGAATTTTTGCCAGAAGGCCAAACAGTAATCAAAGAGTATTATTTGGGCGTTATGAGACGTTTGCGTGAAGCAATTCGCCGAAAGAGACCAGAAAACTCGTGGATTTTGCACCATGATAACGCACCGTCGCCCAGTGCCATCATTATTCGTAATTTTTGGACCAAAAATGCAACAAATACCATCCAACAGCCACCGAATTCACCTAATTTGGCTCCCTCCCAATCCTCCTTGGATTGACTTCTTTCTGTTCAATCGAGTTAAAAAACCACTACGGGGAGGGAACGCGTTTCAGCAGCCGAGAGGAAGTAATGGAAAAATCGCAGGAAGCCCTGGTGTACATACCGAAAACCGAATATTAAAAATGTTTCGAGGATTGGTTCAAGCGCTGGCATAAGTGTGTTGCAGTCGATGGGGACTACTTTGAAGGGGGCAAAATAGATTTAGATGAATAAACTTGTATTTCCAATTTTCTGAATACTTTTTGATGAAGGTACGTAGTATGTCTTTCGGTCGAGGCTGGGATTCGAACACCAAACCTTCCGATTTGGTAGCCAGCCCACTACCACTTGAGTCACTGCCACCCACATTGTTTAGGAGAGAGTTGTTTGTGTGACGAAGACTGCAAATGAATGTCTACGTCGTGACGCAGGGAGCTTATCAACTCGCAGGTTATTTGGTTGGAGATAACCTGCACAGAACAGATAGCTTTGATGTCACTCAAAACTTTATGGAGGTGACGTAAGGGAGATTTTTCATTCGTGGATCTCCCGGAGTCTAACTCCATTAGATCAGCAATTTGTAAATCCATGTGATTTACTTTGGATTTTATTAGATATTTGGAGGGTGAGCGTAACATAGTCGAAGTCGGGATAGCCTTTTGAGCCTGTAACTGCTGTAGTATATCTTACCATATTAATTCCTTGGGTGCTCGAAAAAGAAAAGCTGTCCATTACCTTCTTCGTTGGAATAGATATTTACATTTTTTAGTGACGCGTTTTCACCGTAAAGTTTCAGAAAATGATACTTGACTTTGTTCTGTTCAACTACGCTTTATTTTAATAAACAAAAATCTTATCTATTTGCTTCAAAGTTATTGCAAAAATGTTCTTATCTCTGGAACAAAATAAATAGACCTAAGTCGTCGGAGAAAATAATCTCCAATATTGGCTCAAAGCTTAAATATACAGTCGCTACTCGCTGGAAGTCACTGTTGACTCCATAAAAGACATCATCAAAGTAAGCCCACCGAACTTTGCAAGCAGCTGGAGATACAAAAATTGTTTGATGCGGACTTTGAATATTTGGCAGACAATATCCGAGGCTTTGGAATTTTGCAGTGTCAAAATGGAATGTTTTATGGGTATCTACTTCCAACACTAGCTACGATAAGGTCAAAGTTTGGGAAAATCAGAATTTGTAACTCGGTTAAGATTATGAGCTTAAATACACCATCGATGTTGAATGAGTCTTTAGTAAACAGATTTCAATATTATTTTAATTTCACTAGGAAAACCAATGATGCTATAGTTACCTCTATCCTCTGCTCCTCCGTCAAACTGAGGCGGATTCAAGCACTTAATCCATCTTTGAACGACGTAAAGATTGCAGAAATAAGCTCAATCGTAAGGAACGCAATTCAGGCTGAGTACATGAAAAAACAAATGTATTATTAATTCAGGCGATCAGGAACAATATCAAACGACTTCTAGTCCTTCTGCAAATACAAAATTAGAGTTCTCAGCTGAAAATGAATATTTTGGGAATCTCGCAAATCCATCAACGTCGATTGCTATTTTGAATAGATACCATTCTTTCAGATAGCAATTTTGAAAAATTGCTTTTTAATAATTTAGAGGACATTTAGGTTGCAACTTTTAATCAATTTGGTATATATAAAATATGAACAACAAATTCCTTTCAATACTTGTACAACATATTCTTGCCAAATGAATGATGATTGCATAATTTTTTTTTTTAACACTAGTCTATATTTAGTGTCAATTTGGCACACTTTTTTGTTCAAAACTCCTAATAATTGTAGTGCTGTTGCCAAACGCTCTCGGCTCACCGGGCTGTTGTTGGCAGAGGGCTCTGAAGGCTTGTAGAAGAGTTATTACATATCTGATGTTTGGTGTCAATTTGATATCGCCAGTGATGTGACACTTCGTCCGTCATTTCTTATTATTCGATTGTGCATTTTCAATCAATTACTGCAAAATGTCTGACTATGAGCGATTCTGCGAACAGTTTGTACGGCAAACAAAAGACAGCGATGATCTGCCCGAATTCTCGAAAGATCATCGTTTATACACCAAGTGATTCCGAAGATTATAACAGCGACAAGAGTGATGCTGATTTTATCGGACAAGAAATGCGTTTAGAAATCGCTGCTCAACTGGACAACGCTCTCAAGTTAAAAAACAAGAAAATTCAGTATGTGCGCGATCCAATGCCACCATGCCCATCAGTCTCGACAATACAGGGTGAATGACTCTAACTCCAACTTTTTGAAATGCTATAATTTTTTTATTTTTTGATAAATTTTATTGTGCCAAAGCAAAAAATGTTGGAAAATACATCAATCTACAAATTGTATCAGTAGTTTTCAATATGTCCATCTTTGGCGCGAATAATGGCCTTGAAACGGCCGAAGAAGCCATCGCACGCTGCACGCAATTGGCTATGCGGTATTTTGGCCCATTCTCGGCGAAGTGCTTGTTTGAGCTGGTCCAAACTTTGGTATTTTTTAGTGCCAACCTTCGCCTTCAAAATACCCCAGACAGAGAAATCCAACGGATTTGCATCCGGAGAATTTGCAATCCATTGTGTCGAAGAAATGAAGTGTGGAACATTGTTTTTTTAACCAATCTTGGTTGACGCGCGCTTTGTGAGACGGTGCCGAGTCTTGTTGAAATGTCCACGGTCTCCGACCGAAATGATTGTTTGCCCAAGGCTTCAATACTGCCCCTAAGATAGTTTCACGGTATACGATCGCATTAATTTTGACGCCATGGCCACGGTCCAAAAATACGAGCGGAGAGCGACCATCGGCGGTTATGGCGGCCTAAACCATCACCATCGGTGCTGCCTGCTTTCTGGTGGCCGTCCGAAGGTATAAATTTTCGAACGACCTCTCTGGCAAGTAAACTCGGTCATTTTGTTTGTTGGCATATTGCTCGATAACAAATGGCGACTCATCGGAAAAAACAAAATTCGGCAGCTCACCACTTTCGTGCAAGCGTAGTAACTCCTTCGCTCTTTCGACTCTTACTTTTTTCTGTTGAGGTGTAAGATCGTGTGCTTTTTGGAACTTCAATGGCTTGAGCCCAAGCTCATATTTCAGTATGTGTTGCATCCGTTCCAACGATATGTTGAGCTCACCAGCCATTTTTCTTTCACTCCGACGCGGATTTCGCTCAATTCAAGCCATCATTTTCCGAACCATTTCTGCCGATGTTGCTCGTTTTTAATTACCACCTCCATGGCGTTTTGCAACGCTGCCAGTATCACGGTAACGAGCTATGGTTCGAGACACATTTGATTTATTCACGTTGAGGTGCTGGAGGGCTTTAACGATAGCTACTTATGGTTTTCCAGCCAAATATAAAGCAATGACATTATCACGTTTGAATTCCATCGCGGATAAAAATTTTTCAACACAACTGAGACGCAATTAGATAGAAAGACTTGTAAATAATAAAATTATCTGTCATGTGTCAAAATTTGAGCTCACTGTCATGAACGGTTTGGAAATTATAGCAGTTCGAGTCAGTCAGTATATATGAAGTCCAAGGGCAAACACTCGATGTCGTGTTTTTCTCATGAATAACTCTATCTGGCGAGCTAACGTGTATCCAACCTACAAAATATTATTACAAATGTATGTATTATTTATATACACATCCACGTCTACACCATTATACACCCAGAAACTTATAAATACTTATACAATTACTATAGCTTACCCGTACTTACTTATCATAACAAAAGTACGAGCAAAGCTTCAGATAATACCTAGCTTAAAATAAAGATACAAGATAAAAAGAAGGAAAGATACAAAATATTTTACACCAAAATTTGAGAGAATATGCATTCCATAGCAGAAAAACCAATACCCGGAAGCCAATGCTTTACAAATTTCTCAAAAACCACTCAAAATGTAATCGCTTTGATAGGGAGTTTTGGGAGTTTATTAAATACACAACCCGCTCGGATTATATAAATAGTAATGCGGTTAAATTTGTTTTGAATTAATTAATAAATATATTTTGCAATACTCACCAAAATGTTTTACCTGGTCATAGTTGGAAGTATTCCGGTAGCAAACACTCAAACTAACTCGCTATACAATTAATTTAGTATCCGTAATAAGTATCGTAGTAAGATAAAAAAAATCTTTTTGAATAGATTTGCCAGAGATGTGCTTCAAAAAGTCCCAATAAAGAACTGAATTGAAATTGAAAATAATTAAAAATTAAATAGACGGTCGAATGACACAAAATAAAAATTACGGACAGCGGTGTTGAGAGCCAAGGGTACAGATACAACAGTTGAATAAGTTTGTGGAGACATGCTTTGTTTTTTCTGTCGTATGGGACAAAAGTTGGCCCATTCACCGAGGATTCTAGGAGCAGAATTTAGATTTTCACTAATTGTAGGGAGCAGATTTCCGGGAGCAATAAAAACCATATCATCCTCGTACGCAGTGGTTTTTATTGCCTCGCTTCCTAATAGAGGCAGTTTGCTTATTCAATAGTAATCGACATAGTATACGAGTACAATTTGTCATACCTTTTTTTACCCGGATCATCGTACCGCATTTCCGGAATAGCGGTAATGTCTGCTTTATGCCAGTCTAAGACCTAAACCAGTTGTTCAGCTGCACTGGTAATTCATCCTATGCTAAATCAATAGCTTGGGGGTAGTTTGGCCCTCTCTGTGCCCCTTGCTAAATCAAATTGATGACATTGTGATCGATGCAAGGGATACCTAGAGTATTCTGAACGTCCGAACATTCCGCGCTGCCAACATTGTTTTTGACTCGGATCATGAACTGTCAAGGTGCGAATGTGGATTCCCCAAGCGCCACAACAAAGAAGAACTTTAGTGAGAAGATATAACACAGAAAAGCTTAAATCGCAAGGGACCACCAGAATCTTCCCACGCGTATCCCGAAATGTCTCAACAACACCTATGCCGCCAGAATCAAGTACCGAAGACCAGTAGTTAACGCTACCAACGTGCCACCAGAGACGCCGCAAATGTTGTGCTGGATTTCACTCGATCACCACCAATAAGTCCCTGGTTTTACAGGACATGCAAGTGCAAACACATGATAGCGCATGCAGTTGAACAACATTGTGATTTCATCGCACACGACGAAAAACTTCTGCCGCATGTGTACCATGTGGTGTTCAAACCCTAGCTTTGATATTGTCTTCACATAAGGCCTCGTCCACGTTCAACAAAACCAATCGTCGGCGGAAACTTTTCTTACTCTTGTTCCGGGAACAATTGAGTGAAGATCAAGAAGGCATTCAAAGCCGAAATGTCAAGAATGTTGTAGAACAACGTTAGTATCCATCGGTTGGTCCTGCGTTTACACCGATAAGTGCCAACCATCTGGTCGAGAGTATCGACACCAGCCTTCGTTTTATTGTAAAAGTGAATTATGTTGGGCTTTTTTGCCTGGTCAGCTGGATCGAAGTGAACGGCCGCATGATACGTCGAAAGCAAAGTTACGAAGCGATTTTTCTTGCGCACGTATGACACCATCGTGACACGATCTGCATGGTTGTAGACGATTTCGGTATGCACCACTGGTTTTCCTTTCTTCAAGCTCAAGTGCCAAACTGTAGAAAAATTGTCACAAGTTACATTGCGTCCGTTCATTCCTAAAAATGGAGAAGAATCACAGATCAGAACGAAAAAGAAACACCTTGGCACAAATCCAGAACAACACGCTGACCTTGATTGATTTCTGCTGAACAGTTTCTGTCACGACCAACGTAGCCATACAACGATCCTGCCTCGGCCAGAATCCAAAGTTTGATGCCATACTTTCCAGGCTTAGACGAAATGTACTGTCGAAAACTGCATCGTCCACGAAATGGCAGCAGTTGCTTATCGACGCTCAGAAATTTGCCAGGAACATACATAACTTTCAAGCTCTGGACCCACAGATCGAAGAAATCGCGAATAGGCGCCATTATGCCGAGTTTCTCGGTTACCGAATCGTATCGATTGGCTAATGGCTCGAAAGCGAATAAGTGACATTGTAGCTGCGAAAATTGGTGGCTCATGCTTAGCAGTCCAAAGTTCATCAGTTGCTTCGCTTTTTGATCGATATGCCCCAGTCAACAACAAAAGTCCATAAAAGGAGCGCATTTCAGACACATTAACCGGCTTCCACGTGACGCCATGCATGTGAACACCGTGGTCACTGGTCATTTGTACAACAAAATTCTCGACTGGCTCGATAAAAAGCAAAAACGCAGTCATTGGACTGCTGATGCGAGATTTCGCAAATTATGTTGGTCCTGCAAATATTTCAAACGAAAGCGCCTAAACATAAAACTCAAAACAAACCTTGACGAGAAGCGAAGTCTACATAGTCATTCTAAAAGCAAATTTTTGGTGGGAATTGCAATCTTTTAAATTGAAAAGGCAAATCTGTCAGTATATTTTGGATTCGTGGGATCAAAACACTTCTTTAGCTGCGTCACTAATTATAAGAGCAATAACAAAATTTCGGCCCGAATGTGTAACTTATAAACGTGTACCATTCACAATCTGGGCGCATCAAGATTTCACATTAAGAAGACCGTAATACCAACCTTTAACCTTAGTGTATAAGAAGGCACTCCAGTTAAATCTAAAGAGCTAAGAAACCCTATGGGCTATTAGGTGACTTGTTCAGTGTCCATAACATTATCCACAGACGAATATTCTATAATATCCACTTCTACTTGTGACATAATTTTTTCATTTAACTGTCCTACGCTTTCATTAGTCGGCTGTCACACAACCATTCTTTGTTTCCCATATCTGTTTGCAGTTCAGGATAAACTTAGTATTTTGAACAATATTACAGAATAGCAATAGCAATTCGACTTTCGCCGATGTTCCGAAAAGCATCCGCATTTTGCCCTGATTTTGTGACGCTAAGCAGGTGCACTCACGTACTTGTCATAAAGTTGACGACTTTAAACATGCGTTTACTGCACCTCCCGGTGTGCCTTTAGTAATTACCGGCAGAGTCTGTCTAAAATGGGTATCCCTCCTACGATACTTTGATTGCTAGAATATCGTTCATGGTCCGATTTAATTCTTCAACTGCTCTTTTGTTTGGCATTGTACATTCGTCCCGAACCAAGAGCTCACATTACTGCAAAATTCCTCCACGATCGCTATTTTTACTGATGTTACAAATAGGTGTTTCTTCATGAGCTAAGTTCAATGTCAGCTTAAACTAAATAATGCTGAATGGGACATTCGGCCACCATCGAGTAGTGTGGCAGCTATTGCTAAGATGGTTACAGCAATAGCAACTCCTTTATCTTTCCGAACTCTTTCTGAACTAAGAGCTTAGAGAAATTTAAAATAAAATCCTTACCAGTTCCTACCGGAAAATCTAGAAAGAGCAAGCCACCTTCAGTACTCCCAATTTGTTGTATAACATTGTTTAAAAACTAATTTTTGTTCGGGATTCAAATGCCGAACGTATTCAGTGAGTTGGTGTTGCAATTAAATCGTATCATAAATCATTTCTCGTATTAACTAACTTCTAAGTTCTAATTGGTCTACCCTATCCATAGTCTGATAAATGTTTTCTTGTTCCAGCTTCGTTGTAGATAAAATTATTGTATTGAGAATTAAGGCCTTGAAATTTGTGCAGTATCTCTTCCCGACATGTAAATTTTGTATTTTTCCCACATTTTCTGGGAATTTGAAAGCCCACAGATCGCTGTTAATATTACAAAAAGCCCTCTCACCTTAGTCACTAATCCTCACTAAAAAAATATGGACTTTCTAAAACGATTAAATAGAGTTAATGTAGATAAACCAAATAACTTCACAAACCTACGTAACAAAATATTCGCGCAATGGGTTATCCAATTCGTGGTCCGAATTTGACATCCCTGTTTCAATCACATACGTCAAACCGAACTGTCATCTGAGACTGTTTGCGCTTATGTGTATTTCACGGTTCGCCATTTTACAATATGGATCGTTTAACAATCGCTGAACGTGTTAAAATTGTGAAAACTTACTTCAAAAATAGTGATTCTGTAGTATGTACGTTTCGTGCAGATTATGGTCGATATAATCGTCCATCTGAGCGTACTATAAGCAGAACTGTAGTTCGAAGAAATTGGTTCTTTTATAGATGTCATTCCTATTCATCTTCGAAATACACGCTCTACAGGAATGTGGTTGCCGTTAGTGAAAGTGTTGAGTAAGATCCAAATCTATCGATTTCACGGCGAGAACAGCATTTGGGCTTGTCTTACAGCACATTATGGCGTATTTTGCATTTTGATTTGCATCGACACTTTTATAAAGTTCAACTCACTCATGAATTGAAGACAGCTGACAACGGAATGCGTAGAACGTACGTAAATTGGATGCTTGAACATCAGCGCATTGTCGCATAAGCATAAGAGGAAGTGGAAATCCACATGTAATTATCGAAAGACCATTGCATTAATAAAAAGTCCCGTATGGTGTGCAATTCGGTCTGGTGGTGTAATTGGTCCATACTTCTTCGAAAATGAGAAAAGTGTAACCGTCACCGTCAATTCTCGTCCCTATAGCCAATTTTTTTTTTTTTTTTTTCGTGGGAAGGTGAGAAATCTTCATAGACACTATAGGCCCGGTAGTGTGAGATTCTTACTCACTAAAAAACACCTCCCTTCTGCAAACCACGACTGAGTTCACACTAAACAAGCGCGTTTTATTTTGTTTTTTTTTTTAAGATATCCTACAGGCGATTTTCCATTGAAAATTCCTGTGTACTTTAGAAAAATTACGCGCTGCTAATCACCGCGCTAGATCGAAAGGCTTAGTCCTTTTCAGACGGCGCAGTAAATTTGTCTCGTCGAGGATCTGTTGAACAGAAATATTTGCATGTCCTTGTAGTCGATTTTTGTGTTTTCGCGCAAACATTTTAATTTCGTTCTGAACGTTTTCGACTCCTAAGTCTCTGTGGATATCATCGTTTCTAATGTACCACGGCGCATTAACAATTCCTCGAAGAACTTTGTTTTGGAATGTCTGTAAGACGTTAACGTTACTATTTTTAGTACAACCCCAAAGTTGTACACCATATGTCCAGATCGGTTTTAGCACTTGCTTGTATAACAGCAGTTTGTTCTCTAAGCTAAGCTTGGAATACTTTCCAATAAGCCAGTAAATATCTCTATATTTGATTTCTAGCTCTTCACGTTTTTTCTTGACATGTGCTCTGCATTTTAGTTTAGCGTCGAGTGTCATACCGAGATATTTGGCCTCGTTCGCGTAAGGAATTCGTACTGCGTTGATAAACACCGGTGAATTCTCAATTTTCTTGAGAGTGAAGTTCACGTGGACAGACTTGTTTTCATTAAGCGCGATTCGCCAAGTCTTTGTCCAATCAATCAGTGTAAGGGCACGTTGCAACTTGGCAGTTGCTTCTTCGACTGTTTTAGCCGTTGCCAAAACGGCAGTGTCATCAGCAAATGTGGCTAGGACAGTGTCGTCCGTTTGCGGTATATCGCG
Source organism: Volucella zonaria (assembly GCA_963966105.1). Lineage (NCBI taxonomy): Eukaryota > Metazoa > Arthropoda > Insecta > Diptera > Syrphidae > Volucella > Volucella zonaria. The sequence continues at coordinate 12,749,976 of OZ014530.1, forward strand.
GGTAAAAAGTAAATATAGCAGAGGGCCAAGTACACTTTCTTGCGGCACCCTCGCCTTTATTGTTCTAAAAGTGGAATATTCGTTTCCGTGTCTTACACGGAAGAGTCGGTCTTCCAGGTATGAACCTAAAATACAAGACAATTGCTGGGGTAGAGCTTGTCGAAGTTTATATTTTAGGCCTTCGTGCCATACCTTATCAAAGGCTTGCGAAACGTCAAGGAATGCGCTTGAACAGACTAACTTACACTCGATTGTTCGTTCGATTACATCGGTTATTCGATGCACTTGGTCAACTGTAGAGTGTTGACTTCTAAAGCCAAATTGATGATCAGGCAAGAGGGAATTTGTGTAGGTAATTGGTATTAGGCGATTAAGTAAGATTCGCTCGAAGACCTTCGATATAATCGGACGGAGAGATATTGTTCTGCCAGCGGTTTACCGGGTTTTGGAACCATAATAACTTCGGCTACTTTCCACTGGTGCGGTACATACTCTAGTCTAATGCTGGCATTTACAAGATAGAGCAGCTTTAGCAAACCTTTTTTCGGCAATGCTTTGAGTATTAAGTCATATCCCGGGGCTTTATGGGGCTTAAGCGTGTCTATAACTTGTCTAAGTTCTCTAAGTGTAGCCCTTTCTACTGGAAAGTTTGTCGTCACGTCTAGCGTATTGACATTCTCTGGAAGCACTTCCCCGTCGAATGGTTTAAACGTTTCTGCAAGATGTTCGGCGAAAATATTAGCTTTTTCCTTATCCTCCTTCGCCCAGTCATCCTGGTTTCTTCTTATTGGCGCCACATGTATTTGGGGCTTTCGAACACTTTTAACGGCTCTCCATATGGAGTAGTTGGTATCCTTTGTCGCTGTGCGTCTTTCAAGGTAGTTATTAATACCTTGATTATTGAAGTCCTTGGTCGATTTTTTCAACAAGCTGCAGAGCCTATTGAAGGACGTTTTATCTTGTGGTGCCCGGGTTTCATGCCACTTTTTCCGCGCTCTTCGTTTCTTCCTTATCATTTCTCTGATTTCCGGTGGGTATCTTATGCCGACTTTGGGAACTTTGTTCGATTCGCGGGTAGTGTTCTTCCAGGCCGCTTGCTGTATGACTTCAACAAAACTTCAACAAAACGTTCAACTTCTTTTTCAAGTTGATACGGCGTTCTAAGTGCTACTTTCAACTCAGTATTGTCTATTCGGAAATCTTCCCAGTGAGTTTTGCTGTTAGTTAATCTGGGTGGTCTTTGTTTCTTAACCAAGGATTCGCACAGTAAGAGGATAACTGGAGAATGATCGGAGGAAAGATCGAAGCCCTCTTCAACTTTGACGTAACTAGCGTTTACTCCTTTTCCGATAAAGAAGTCAATTAGATCGGGTGTTTTGGCGACATCCGAGAGCAAGTATGTCGGCTTGCCTGTTGAAAATAGCAACCATATTCCATACCAGCCCTGTAAAGAGTTTTGCCTTTTTGAGAGATATATCTTTAGCCCCAAAAGGTGTGCTTCGCGTTAAAGTCGCCACCAATAATGAAGATTGGTCCAAGAGAGTTGAATAGGTCAATAAATTCATGTTTTTCTATTTTGCAGCGCGATTGGCAATAGATTGAGGAGTTATTAAAAGAGTAATTTTTATTTTTAGCGCGCACCACGGTCATTTGAAATTTGTCAAGTTCAATTATTGCTTCCAGAGTATGTTCAATGCAGTCTTTTATGAATAGGGACTACCCGCCTCTTGCGTTACCCGATAGATGATGAGTGTGGTAGTCGCGGTAATCTTTTAGTTCCACCAGCGATTCTGTCGCCAGGTGAGTTTCAGAAATTAAACATATGTCAATTACTTTTTCCTGCATGAAAATATTTAGTTCATCAAGCCTTTTCTGTAGCCCGTTGGCATTCCACGCAAGTACTCGTATATTGAGCTTCTTTGCCATAATTAGTTGCAGAAATTGGCTTCGAACTTAAGAAGCCGTTCGACTATTATCTTATTTATTTTAGTTTGCTATTCTAGTCTCTCGAGAATTACTGAGAGCACATTTGAGGCAGGATCCGGTGATCTACAGTTAGTCATGTTTACTCGCGCCGCTATTTGCGCGTAAGTTTTTCCACTTTCCACTTGCGCGTTGTTATTTTTGACGTTGTTGTTATTGGTGATTTTAGCGTTTGTCACCATTACCTTCTTTAAAGGCTTTAGAGTAGGACCGCTGTTGTTATTTCTCATTCTATCTGTCCCTTTGTTTTTCAAAGGCTTTGTTTTTGATTGATCTCGTAGCTTTTGCAACTCCTTCGCGACTTCGCAACCTCGATAATTAGCTGGATGTTTTCCTTCGCATTTAATGCATATCGCTGGGGACTCTTTCGCGGCATTACACTCTCGAGTCAGATGTTTGCCAGCGCATTTTACACAGCGAGGTTCCTTCTGGCAGTAGGCCTGAGTATGGCTGAATCCCTAGCAACGTGTACATTGGGGAATCAGCCTAGAGTTTTTCCGCGGAGGTCCAATTTTGACAACAAGTTCCAAAATTGAATTTATAGCATAAATTCTTTCTAGGCTTTCGGTTTTTTCGAAAGGTAGCCTAAAGAGGGGAAGACCGCGTCTTGGGGTCGTCCTCTCGCTTTTAACATTGCGCTGTTTTTGCGCAAGTATATTAACTGCGTCGATTATCTTATGGTCTTTATTTTTAAGGTCATTTACGATGTTTTCTTTAAGGCAAGAGGGATGCAATCCTCTAGCTACAACGCGTATGGGTCTTTCCTTTTTATTTTCGTACGTATGCCATTGAATCTTCTCGGCATTTAATTTTTGCGAAAGCGAACGGTAGTTGTCTGGATTAAGGACATTAATAGTCCATGTATCATTATTACGAGATCTTACTTTGTAATCGGTTGAGCCCAGTGATTTCAGGATTATGTACAACTTGTTGTAGTCCGAGATTCCAAAAACGTTTATTGGCGGCGGCGGTCTTTGTTTGGGTTGCTTTGTTGCCTTATCGACCTCAGCAGTCAGGCGGGGAAGTAGCTTTGCGCTTCTTACCTGGCTTTTTTTTAAGTATCCAGTCCGTTTCGCGGACTAGCTCTTCTTCGTCCGTGTTAAAACTCGAGTTTTCGGGGTGGTCAAGTAGCGACTCAGATATAGATTGCGGCTTAATGGCATCTAGTTGCTTTTTTAGTTCGGCACAGAGCAATTCCATATTTTGGAGTCTGGCGCGGAGATCAGAAGAGATTTTGTAGCTTAATCGGTGTAATGCTATTGTCCTGAGCTACCGACTGTGCTTGGTCTTTGCTTTTGCATGATTTTCCTAGCGATCCGCGTGCTGGAGATCTCGTGACCCTTGAGCATTTTTTAAAGGCTATAGCCAAATGTTAACCGAACTTTTCGGCTTCAAATCGAAGATATGGATGTGAGAGATATGTGATTTCAATAAGACGATGTCACATCTCACGCAACACTGGACCAGTTATTTCGAATTTTGATGATATGGACTGGCCACCAACACAGTTTTATTAATATACGCAACTATCGTTAGACCCATCTTTACGTACGGTTGGTTACGAGTAGTATGTTTGCAATCCACAAATAAACCTGGTATCCTTGAGTTAATGACAAAAGCACAGAGGATTGCATGCATTGGCAATACTCAGCCGTCAGCGGCGGGACTAGGAACTATACTTAGTCTCTTACTCTTGCTGGGTGGAAATAAAACCCGAAGGACTAGTCCTCAATACTTTCATACGGACTATATGATATGATACCCTCTCATCAACACCATTCGGCTGCATTTTCACAAAGAACCAATTGGTAGAACTTAAGATGTTAAGATGAAATATTGGAAGAGCCCAGACATGCAACAATAAAGGCAAAATACATTGAGAGCCAGGCTGACATTGAGGTCGAGTCGAGATTAAATCGAGGCTTGTGAAGCGCTGTTGTGAAGAACAATGTCAAAATGTCAGTCATGGTTTACGTATTACGTTCAGCAACGTTTGGAAATTATTACTTACAAATTATTACCGAAATTCTGATGGCAATTATAAGAGCGCTTACTACAATTTCGGTCATAATAATCGTCCCACCAGACAGGGTGTGTGCTATAGTGGATAAATTCGAGTGAAAATATTCACCATTAAATGTTTCTGTGTCAGTGAGATAACGTACCGGTTATCGAAAATATCGCAGCCGTAAGTGCTTCAATTCAGAATGAACCAAATCAGCTGATTCAAAGCTATTCACAGGAATCGGGAATCGCTCAGTCCACCTTGTATCGAATTTTGCATAAAATCTTAGCCTAAACCCTTACAAAGTAAAATTAACTCAAGAACTTAAGCCAATTGATCATTTGAAACGCCGAACCTTCTCCGATTTGGTTCTGAAAAAGTTTGAAGAAAATCTTGAATTTCACCTCATCATCTTCAGCGATGAAGCTCATTTTTGGCTTGGCTTTGTCAATAAGCAAAATATGTGCTATTGGACAGCCACAAATACTCATGTGCTTCAAGAGGTTCCATTGCATCCACAATGCACAAAGCATCCGGCTTTCATGCCAGAGTTGTGATTGGACTGTATTTCTTCGCTATGTTACGGTCAATGCCTATTTTTGACGCACTATCGACCGAGAAGTCAGCTCGTTCCGGCACTCCAGCACCAGTTATCCCGAACTACTAAAGAGACTCATAAGATGGCTGGAATATGTAGATCGAATGAGCGAATGGTCACCTATGCAGAATCTTCGGATCTAACGCGAAGGCACAATTTAGTAGAAGTCGCCTTAGGTGACGCGCACATGTAGAAGGAGACCTCAACAAGAATTGGAGTGGCAACTTTCGACAGTCAGCTGACTGGAGAGGCTTGTTATTCGTGGTTCAGCTCCAGGTTCACTCCGAACTATATTGACACCTTAGTAAGTAAGTATGGACCCACACGATACTCCATAGATTGAAAGATTTTCTTCGCTTATACTATCCTTGATTCCGGCTTTCAAACTATAATAACCGCGCTTTCGTATAGCCACTTTTTCTTGCTGTTGTAGTACGTTTTCATGGCATGGAAAGTCAGAAGTTTTTTTTAAAATCACTCAAAAGTAAAACTGTGTTTTGGTTTTTCTCTTGGTTGAAATTTATTTTAATTGAAAAATATCCGAGTAACCGATTTATGCTTCTATTAGGCCCAAAATCTATATTATACCTTATCCGTAACCGAAAAAATAGATAGCGACCGATAGTTCCCATCTTTTTTCATACATCTGTAAATAGGACAGACAACTACTTTTGCGTTTCAGCGAGAGAAGATTGCTCAAAGTTCATATCTGTAGTGTTTGCTATTTCTGGAGCTAATACATTCGCATTTAGCTTTAAGACCTTTAGTCGTATGGCATTTTAACCAGGTGACTTTCTCCCTTTCAATGAAAAAATTATGATGCTTAGAAAAGTTCATCGTCATGTTGAACATTTCTTGATGGACCGCAATAGGACTTGTGATCACAATATGAAGTTCATTTGGGATGTCTTCGTCTAGTTTTTCTGAAAACTGTTTTGATAGGCTATCAAAATTGTCATTGTTTCGCAAGCACGTCATCTGGTTTTACTGCCTTTTTACTTAGGATACTATTTACAAGCAATTCCAGGCTGAACAATGTCATGTTTCTATAGAAAATCTTGAGAAAGCTTTGGCGTATTGCATCTTTAGCTTCGAAATCTCTAGTCATTCCCTCTGTGCATTCAACTTTCGTTTTAACGTCATAGCTCATATCGCGCTTCATTCTTAAATACCTCTCGGATAAACGTGAAGGTATCCGCCGAAGCCTAAAGATTTTTTTCCATCACAATCCGTAAACTTTGAAATCGCATCTCCCCCAAGACTATACGGACCACCATGAGGTTTAATAATATCGCGTTGTCGACTATCGATCTTTCTCGCATATTTTTATCATATGCGACTTCAGTTTCATCGATCGGCAGTGGTTGCAATTTCTCGTGTCGCTTTTGCCTTTATAGAGTGAAACAAGATAGCAGTTCTTCCTCTAACTATGCGTATCTCATCATTTTATTAAATAAAATCGCTTACCATTGAAATTCAAGATTATGGACCGTAGCCTATATTTCGGGGGGTATGTGATCCACCGGTTCATTTATTTTACTGCTTCGCTAACTTCGGCTTCCATAAAACCTGCCGTTTTCACCAAAATGTTACTTCGCGGCAACTCTTCGTTAAATTAGTTTAAGTTAAGGTACTCCTTCCATCTATTACCAATTTAGTTCTTCCCCGTTAGCAAGCGTTCCTGTCGTGGTCAAAACATTCCACCAATTGAGTCTGAGCAGTGTTTTTGAACTACTTCTTCATTTTCCATCAAAGTTATTCCACATATCCTGCGAGTTTAGTTCATGGCATTTTGAAACCAACTTAGCGCCTAGAGCTTGATGGTTTTTCTCAGATTTCTTCGCCAACAATTTTGTCGACAAAAGTCTATGCTGACTAACTAGTCGTTCGCTATAGATCACCTTAGAATCTCTTATTAGCTTTATAGCGTTACTCAATTACAGTGACTTGATGTCTTGGAGTTTTTTCCATTAAGTTAAGAAAATGATATGGGCTAAGTGGCCGCCGCCAACATTGATGCCCATTCGGGCCCTATTTAGGTCCTCGCATTCTTGACGGATATTCTCTTTGAGGGATTCAAGAGTCTGAGGCTCGTTGACATAGACTCGTGACTTCAAAAAACCCCCCAAAAAGAAGTCGGAACGGTTAAATCAGGCGATCTTGCCGGCCAGTGCAAATCACCAAATGAGAGATTAGAGGACCCGGAAATGCTGTCCTCAGAATTTCGGGTGTGGCTCGTGCAGTATGCGCCGTTGTTCCATCCTCTTGGAACCACATGTTCTCCAGTCCCAATTCATCCAATTGAGAAAGGAGAAAGTCTTTGAGCATGACTGTCTTCTCTAGCGTTTTCGAAAAAATAAGGCCCGATGAATGACGCCTCCAGTGTAAACAGCACACCATGCAGTAACTTACAGCGGGTGTAATGGCTATTCGTGTGTTATACGCGGATTTTCAATGGCCCAGGAGCGATGATTATACTTATTGACATATCCACAGAGATGTAAATGGGCCTCGTCGCTCATAATGATTTACGAAGAAAAGTGGTCTCTCTCGTGTTCGAGATTCAAGATGGCTTGAACGTAGGTTACTAGCGCTTGGCGGTAAACAGCTAAGAGCTGACCACTGTCTGCACTTTGTAAGAGAACGTCTTGCAGTCTTTCATCAAAATTTTCTGTAAAGACCGCCGATTGATGCCCAATTGCGTGGCACGTCGTCTGGTCGATATTCCGGGGTCCTCTGCGCCATCTTCAACAACAGCTGTGATATTCTCAGCAGAACGGCTTCTCCGGGCCCGGTCAGACCTGGCAACGTCTCGCGTTGTCCCATACTTTTCTAGACGACCTGCTAAACGTCATACTGTTTGCCCACTTGTTGTCGGACGACGGGGAAATCTGCCCCGGAATTCACTCTGTGCCAACACCACCGACGAATTATTCCTCATTCTTTAGGAGTATAGCGATTCATGTCTTCTTGACGTGTATTTTGTATCTGTTCACTCGAAAAATGACAAAATAGAATTGATATTTGTCGCCATTAGCAAAAATTATAGCATCTTCCGATAGGGTCATGGCTTTTGGGCCACCTAGCAGAATGATGACGTTATGATGCGAGGGCGTTCAGTGTTGATAATGCCGGAGAAATTCATAACCTAATAGAGCTGCAGGCTGTATAACACCGATGATGGTCGTCCGCTTTCAGCAGAATGAACCGTTTACCCTGGCAGAAGACGGCAAAGAAATCTGTCATCCTGACGTAAACGTATTGTAGTTAAGTTAGCAATATCGAAGATTGAGTATAATAGAGCCGCTGGCGTAGATGAACTGCCTGCTTAGCTATTAAAAGAACCTGAAAACGACCTGGTTGGGAACATGCACCAAGTCATCTGTAACATAGAGTAAGAGGAAAGCATCAAGGTATAAGTATCGTAAACATTACCCACAAGATCTTTTCTGCCGTCTGAAACCATTCATAAACTACTTGGATAGTTGATATTCAGTAAAGAAATTTCACCATCAATCAGATGGATTCATATCATAGACGTGGATGAACTCTATAACTGTATGCCGATCAACTCGCTTCGGTTCAAGGTCTTTCGCTGATTTTTGGAATTCAATCGTGATCCTCGATCGTTCCAGGACGAATTACGTGAAGATCGCCCAAAATTAGTTATTGTGCTAGAAAACATCGATGCTGTGCGGGAACTAATTGCCAGACCGTCATGTGACTTGTCTTGAAATTGAAGCCATCACCTGCTCTTTGGAAGCGGAGAGTACACAACTTATCATTAATCTTTAGCTCCACAAAGCCAGGGGCAGCAGCCAATGACTTTACAGTATTCGGCAAACCAGACTATTGCACTTGCATCAACTTGAGCCTCGTTCATATTAAGCTGTTTTTACTCTTGAAATTGTAGTTTCACAGGGCGGATAAGGGAAACTTAAGAATGAAGGAAAGAGAGGTGCCCATGTACATTGGTCTTAAATGTTTGCAAGTTATAACGACTAGGAAATAAGAGCTCTCTATTTCTACGAGGGTGAAAAGTTTCCGACCGAACAATGATACAAGACATTTTTTCTCAAATTTTTTTTTTATTTTTCTACATAGTCTCCTTGTAACTCTACACACTTCTCGCAGTGAAGCTCCCATCTCTCTAACCCCTCCAAATAGTACTAGGAGTTTTTCTCTGCAAAATAATTGTTCACGAATTGATTGTCTGTCCTCCGAGCGCAGTTTTTAGATGAGGGAACAAAAAGAAGTCGCTTGGGGCTAGATCTGGTGAATAAGGCGGATGGTCAAGCAGGCAACCGCTGTGGTGTGAGGCTGCGCGTTGTCTTGGTGAAACAGGATTTTCTTTTTCTGCAAATGTGGCCGTTTTTTTACGCAATTTCTACCTTCAGCTTGACAAGTAATGATGCGTAGTATGCTCCTGTAATGGTTTTTCATTTTTGAAGATAATCGATTAAGATAACTCCTTTACTGTCCCAAAAAACAGTCGCCATCACTTTCCCAGCCGAAAAACCCGTTTTTGCCTTTTTTGGAGCCGGCTCGCCCTTTGCAGTCCACTGTTTTGACAGAATTTTTGTTTCGGGCGTTCAATGGTATATCCAAGTTTCATCGACAGTAATTAATCGGCGCCAAAACTCGGATTTATTGCGCCTAAACTACGCCAACAGAGCGTTGGAAATGTTCATTCGAACACGTTTTTGGTCTAATGTAAGCAAGCGCGGGACTCAACGAGTGGACAGATTTCTCATGCCTAAATCTTGATTTAATATGTAACAAACACGTTCTTTGGACATTTTCATAACCTCTACCATCTCTCTCACTTTAATTCGGCGGTCGTCTAACACCAATTGGTGAACCTGGGCAATGTTATCGTCATTGGTTGCAGTTTTTGGACGTCCCGAACGTTCATCATCTCCCAAGTTCTTACGGCCACATTTAAATTCAGCTGCCTAAAATTCCACTGTGGTAAATGATGGTGCGGAGTCCCCATATACAGAGTCCAACTCATTTTTGATTTGCGAAGGCGTATTGCCTTTCAAAAACAAGAGTTTACAAGTAATAACAGCTCGATAGTCAATTTTTTCCATTTTCACAAAGAACACTCACATCGACTCACTCAAACGACTGTCAACTAAAAACTGCGCGTCCAAAATGACAGAAACTTCGGTAAGTAACTGTCGAAAGATGCACAGCTAGCATTCACTAGCATTTACTGACGAGTGCCACTATATTTACGTTGCGGTCGGAAAATTTTCAGACAACCTTCTCTTTTGCCACATCAGTAGGTAGTCCGCAGACGTGGGAACTCGTGTACGTATACAAGTTTCGTGTTGGCTCATCTTTGCTTAAATACCTGAAGGTAATTGTTCCACAAAAACATTTTACGACAAATAGAGAATCGAACTGCGAAAATATTCTAAGCCCATTGCCGCAGTAGAGCTATTAGGAAGTAAATCGAAAGCTGTACTCTCAAGAAAGTCATGTCTGCTTTATAATCCTTCCTACGTCCCAACATAGTGCATTGGTTATGCACTTGCATCAGTGCTGTATCTTTTGTCCGTGCATCGTGTTCATGTTGTAAGAATGTAAACTTAGGTATTCCATCTTGAATACATCATTCAATATCCTTCCATTGTTTCCTTGTGGTGTTGAAGTTATCACTTCCACGCCTAGCTTCCAAAGGCACCCACCCTGTGCCACAGTTTTTCAAAGGATCTCTATGACTTGGAAGAATCTGGCGTTTCATAAGAATATTGTATTTCGGTTTCTCTTTACGCAACTTTCCTTTGATTTTGACACGCCATCAGATGGAGACCACGTCCTAATAATAACCATCCTGTAGCTCCAACAAATATCCATCCATCCAATCCATTCGCTTCGTCCATGTCGCGTCACATCTCTAACTGGTTTTCTCGGTCACCTCGCCTGTCGCACTATTGGGTTAATCAAGGACATAAGTGCATGCTGGTCACCATAAATATGAACTTCACTAACTATCCACGTAACTTTGTGTACCAAGCACTGGCCTATGTACTCCTAGGTGATGGCAATTATCGATCCTGTGTTTCCTCTGCTAATTGCGTGTTTATTGCCAATATTTGCAGACTTTACGTCCATGACTGGAAATTATCCCAGAGGCCATTTGCCATCTGATGATGACACCAGACATTTGGTGGTTACCTTGGTAACGAATTCGTTCTCGTACGTACGACATACCATCTACACCCGAATCAACGGTTTAAATGTTTCTAAAAAAAAAAGATATCTGCAACCTGGGTCTGGAATGGTTTATTCCTTCTCTCAGGGCCTTCCATATGGGTACCTGAATTTCATTTGCCGGCACGCGCTCATATTTACCATCCATAATCCAGCATTTCTGGCAGAAGAACTCGTGCAAGTACCAACCAACATTTATGTTAAGTTATGATCAATAATTCAACACAAAAGGCCTCCATTTACATATAAGCCGCATCCAGATACCGTTAACTGTTGCATGGTAATGACAGTTTTATCTTCAAGCAAATATATATTAGAACGAATAAGTAACACATTGACATTATCTATATGAAAGGCGCGACGGTAGGGGTGTACCATTCGCACTCGCATACTCTTCGTGTAGTCATAGAAGTATCTATACATACTAGTACGGGTATGTATCTGTAGGCATATCCATACTTGTATCTTTATATTTATTTCTGCTTAAAGCAGACTTTCGGAAACTCTACATAAAAGGGTTGTTTGCACACCAATTAACTGTAATAATCCGATCGTTTAAGTTCAACAAGACGAAAAGTTTTACAACGTTGAAGCCGCACCAAAACGATGAGTGTCGGTGCTATGGGTGGATACTCCATCCATAAGGTCGCCTCTGGTAGTCATCTCCATTCAGGATGAAATATATTTTGCAGGTGCACCATTCAATTAAGGGAGGTTAATTACAGCCAAAAATATTAGATTTTCACTGAAATTGAAAGGACCGTGAGAAACGGCCTTGGAAGTGAAAAGAACGACCTCGTACACTAAAATATCGCTCATCTGGCTTTAACCGTTTTTGTCCTGTTGCTTCGCAATGAAAACTCATCAAATAACCAATTGATGCCTTTGTGAGAGTCGTCTTTCTTACGTCGTTTAATTGGCCTCTATGTTTCAACAGGAAGCATGTCGAGGGCAATCCTATTCATTACGTCCCCAATTGACTAAACGAAAAAAAAAATAATGTTGAGGACTTCAGGACTACGGTTTTCCGATCTTCGCGTATCTATGGTTAGGAGTGATAGGCCACATGCAACTGTACTATTTACAGTGACCCTGATCTGCTACCATGCAATGTGATAAAACCAATTCTATCCCATGGGCCGGGTTTTTGATGGGAAAAGCTTTTTTTTCTGTCAGAATAGAGCACTCAGGCAAAGAACTAGTCCATTTCTTTGTAAGTTCCTTTCAGTGAAATCTTTCAGCCTTACGACGAAAGATGAGTAAGCGCTTCAACGATAAGGTGCCTACAGTACCAGAAACCACCACGACAGCGCCGAGTACGTGCAGCCTGATTCAAGCCTAAGCCGGACATTCACAGAGATCGTGCTCCGCGGTGTCGCCATCACTTTCACAGCAAGCATCGCATCGATGTTGTGTCACTTATGCCCCGCACATTTAAGTACTTTGCAAAAGTATAGTGCCCTGTCACGACGCTTGTAATCAACCTGCAGTCTTTTCTGCTGAGGGACATCAGAAAAGCCGCTGACTTCCTAGAAACGTCGAGAAGCATTTGTTTGGTCCCCGGGAACTATGCTATCTGCTGTTGTGCTCATATGAGACCCAACTGCTAATGGAAGCCTTAACCGAGGACTCAGGCAGACCCAACGTAGTTTCGGGTACTGAAAAACTCTCTTCTGAACCTTGTCTTCCCGCGATCCCATTGCGACCTGGGACCCAGACAAGGGTCACTGAGTTTAGCCTTTCGACTGTGTTCAGTGATCTCTTGCATTCTTGAACTAGCTTGAAAGTCGTGAGAGGATTCAGCAAGGCTCTAAGCATAGCTTCAATTTGGATTCATAAATCTCCGCTTAGAAGACGGATACGAGCTTTCCTAACGTAAAGTGAAATCTAACCTTTTCGTCCTCCAGAAAGACACCAACGCCACATCCCACATTGGTTTTCGAGGGTTTCTAGAGGCCCCGACTACATCCCTTTCCTGGCTCAGATTCTGGCCGAAATCAGTCCCGGGCATAGGGAAGTCGATTTGGTACTTTTTTCGGCAACAGAAGTTCTGGTGTCATTGCATCTGACGGCATGTCCGTAAGACCAGAGTCGTAAAACAACCGACGCACAAGGTCATCAAAACTCCAGTCCGGGTTGTACCCCTTTTTTTTAAACGGAAGATGGCTTTGAGAGTGCAGCCCATGATATCAATATCAAGGAGAGGGAGATTCATCAATGCGTCTAGAGCGGAGCCAGGAGTGCTGGGGAAAGCCTCCATGCATCCGAGACAAACCGTTCTTTGGAGTCTGGTAAAAGCAGCAATCACGTATTTTCGCAAGAGCTTGCTCGTATTCCACCAGACAAATGACGCATAGCATAAAATTGGCCTTATCATAGCCGTGTAGACCGAAGGGACCGTCCTCGGTGACAGGCCACGCGAATAAGTTACTGGTGAATTCACCACACTCAAAGAGTGTTTTATTAGCCCACCTGGTTTTGCTCTAAATGAACTGAAGAACCTTTCTGCTCTTGATATTCACAACACGGGCCGTACTCTAAAGGTCATCTTCCGTTTAAAAGAAGTAATTTTGGCACAACTCGCATTGAAGTTTCTGTCGTTGTTTCCCAATCCTTGCTCTTCCTGAACAGGTTTTTAGTCCACTGTTTTGGGTATAAAAATATGTCAAACTTGGTTAACCATTCAAGAGTTTGCTATGTTAAGGACTTTATCCTAAAAGTTCCATATTCCATATCTCAGGCTTCTACTTGGAAGGAAACATTCTCTGCCTAAGCTAGCACTCCAATTGATCAACACAGTACCTATGCTTGGCATCTTTCAGACAGTTTTCACTGCCAGCCTTCCCGATTCGACGCGTCGGAAAAGGGATAAGTGTACCCTTATAAATAAGCTGGTCTCGTCCCCCTTGGGACTTGGGGTTTTCTTGGAGTTGGATTTTCCAGCGATTTCTAAATTTCATCTATCCGACCAGTAACCGTTGCTGGCTTTTTGTGAATAGGTGTGACTTCTTCGTACGGTTTTCATTGGATCTGCAGCTATTGTCAGTTGCAACACCAGTTACATAACGATTTTTGCAAGAGCTAATGATATGAAGAGGAGGAGGAACCTGCTCTTTTCATAAGCAGCACTCGCGACTATTTCCTTGAAATTTATGTAAACGAGAGGACTTGGAATTCATTCCTCGGAATGTAATAGACTTGTGGGGCAAAATCCTTTACAAACCTGCAGATTAGCACCTAGCCAAACCTCCTCAAGACCACTTTTCGTAAAGTTAATGGAGTCTTTCGAGTTCCACTAGCTTTCCGAACCTCTCTGGCCACCCATAGTCCTAGAAAATTTCAATTGGTGTGAAACATGTGTTACGCGTTCGTAGAGTCATTTAGCAGCACCCCACAAGCTGCTTTTTAACGTAATCAATGAGGCTTTTATCAGTTTTACTTGTTTGAGACGTTGAATATGTGGCTACCAACATACTCTCTTCCGTATTCCAAGGGACGAAGGCCAGAGTTTTAGTCTTTACATTTATGGGTTCCACATAGTTTGGTGCTGCAGTTTCTTGGTAGCCAAGACTTTGCATATTACCAGCACAGTCTTCGACAAGAGGCGTCGTGTCGAATTTTTGGCATCTAGCATGGATGATGGAGCGCTGGTAGAGTGCCTATTTGCCCCATCCTCGCCTGGCAAGGTCAAACAGAAGCTGATAGGGTCGGTAAGCCTAAGGATGAAGAGATGCTTCGAATCCCATAGTTCCTGCGCTGACCGTGGCAGAAATTTTTATATTTAAATGCAAAATTTTGTTCTTTACTTCGTGCACACGAAGTTGATTGAGGTCCGCTTCCACTTGTGTGCGACACATAAGATGAAGTCGTTCCCTAGTTCATTGTCCCTCTGGGTTGGATTCAAAAATTGTTCACGCTGGGTCGCTGCTATCATCGCTCTCAAGGTGACCTAGCTATCTAAGCCGAATTATCCGAGCTTTTCTTTCGATGTCAGCATCGTTATAGAGTCCGCACAATTTGCTGTTGAAACGTCTCTTCCTTTCTCAAGTGATGCAAATAGGACCGAAAATAGCACCAAAATCTTTTCTTACGAAGCGCCCGAAAGCATTTTCATTCGCTTTCGCCAGAGTCCAAGCTTCTGCGACGTAGAGGAGGACTGGAATGATCGGTGTCTTGTATAACGTATTTTCGGTTGCTCGAGAGAGGGCTTAACTACTCAATTGCCTTCTAAGCCGAAAGTAGCAGTGATCAGCAAGAGTGATTCATCGCATGATTTTCGCGCTGTTGTCATTGTCGGAGTTGAGAGCAGATTTGTTGGCCTTAAGCTTAAAGATAGCTGTCCTGCATTTATTTTGAATGGTAGAATGGTTCATTTTGCTTGACGGTGAGATGTTGTTCGTCGTCACCGTTTAACACTCTACAGAAATAATTTTTCCAGATTCTCAGCATCAACTGTAGTTCTACTCTAAGGCTTCCGTCATCATCTTTGCAGAATTGTATTCGCACTTTCACTTTAGCACGATCGTTTTATTTTTTGGTAGAACTTACGAACTTTATTCTTCCGGTAGCACATCTCTAAGGTCTCGGTCGAGCGCTTCTCGTATCATATGAGGAGCCGATGTTCTTCCCTTCCTTTCTGCTCGTATAACTCTCTAGGCGCTCTCGTTCTTTTCTGCTGGGCCGCTCTGTTCATCAAATCAGTGTTTTTTTTTTCTACTTTCGATGCTAGCAGCATCCGATTCCTCGAGACGTTAAGAGGAACTCGATCAGAGAAGACCGTGAGGGCATTTTTGGATTGTAGCCGTTTGATGCTAATCATCCTCACAGTAGTTCGGTGGCTTGGAGATGTTACTTATATCGGATTATGGATTACATGTATTGTCCACAACAAGATTACTGGTCCGTGTTGATGTTAGCCCCTCGCAACGTTCGGACATCCAAAACACTAGAGGAATGCCTTGCATCTATACCTGTGTGATAAATTTGATTGGTGGTTTGTTGATTAGGAGTCAGCCAGGTGTGGAAATCATGTGTTGGCTATCGTTGCAATACGTCCCGTCGAATCAATAAGCCTATGTCCGTTTCGGAAGGTGATGGCGTGAAGGTTGTACTTCGAAATTGTATTACAGAGATGTCCTCCTTGCCTGGGTTAGGTTAGAACAGGTTAAACAGGGGTGTGATGGATATACCATCATGCAGACACCAGGCACTAAAACGGCCCATCGCGATCCCTGTGGAACCAGTTGAATTTGTCTTCAAATGACAAAAACCTCAACAATCCGCCTGGTGAAACACCCAATTTCCTTGCAAAATCCACGAAGTTCTTTGAAGTTCGTGCCGTCTATTTCCTCTGGGTTTTCGAAAAAATTTTCTTCGTCTACGCGATTTTGCCTCGCATTCACACAGTATGTGCGTTATGTCTTCAACAGCTTACGGATCATCGCAGAATCTGCATCGCGTGTTGCAAAGGGACGCAGTGTCCTGTCAAGATTCCTATTACTGTCCTAAGCTCATCCCTGTTTAATTTTATTAACTTCCTGTACCTTTTGCCGTCAAAAAGCGGCCAAATATCCTTGGATATCCTGTGTCAAGACTTGACCACCTTAGGCTGGCAATCTTTGTGATTTTTCCCTCGATAGTGTCCCTCACTATGCAAAGGGGTGGTTTGATGTTGGCAACCTCACTATTGCCGAGAAGCCCTCCTTTTCTTGCAAGCTCATTCGCTTGTTCATTTCCTTTAATACCGCAGTGTCATGGTACACAGCACAGTCTTACCCGGTTCTGACTGCATAGTGCCTTGAGCACTGTGCGAAAGCCCCTGACTGTGTAAGAATTGACGTTGGTTGACTCCATTGCCTTGAATGCGACTTGGCTATCGATGTAGATAGCGAGATCTCTGCCGGATACCGATCTCATCTGGATTAGCTCAACCGCCCTGAAGACAGCCAGATTGCAAGACACTGCTTGCGTCCGGTAGTCTTATAGACACTCTTAGTTCTGCGTCTTCCAAAAAGATACCAGAGCCTGTTATTTCCTCTGTTTTTGAGCCATCTGTTGGCCTGATTATTGCATTTTTTTGTTAGTCCTCCCTCTTCGGATATATTATATCATACGGGATGTCGAAGTCGACCAAGGAAGGAATTTCATCCGTTAAAATTGGATTATCTGGTAGTAGCTGCGTTAGGGTCGTGCCATGTCTAAAACCACTGCTCTTGAAGTAACCCAGATTAGGTAATCGTACCGCACTGTTTCCAGCAAGTTTTTTGATCTGTAAATCGAGAGGTGCTAGGTGCAAGAAGGTGTCCAATGCTGTCATAGGAGTAGTATGGAGTGTACCTGTAATAGCTATGGAAGCCGTTCTTTGAACTGCCGCTAATTTTCCGTGAATCGTTTTCTTGTTTGCTGCTTTTCACCATACTAGTGCGCCATAAGTAAATATGGGTCTTAGTACCACCGTATAAAGCCAGTACACCATAGCAGCAGACCCAGACTCCCCATCAGCGTACAGGCCCTTATGTATGCTGGTAAACTGATGGAAATGATGCTCAAATCACGGCTCACAGATGCACTACAAAGAGCGGGAGACTTGGCCGGAAGGCAGTACGGCTTCGGGAAAGGACGCTCCACGGTCGGAGCTATTGAAGAAGTGGTGAAGTCTGTTCAAACCGCCCAACAAGGAAGTTGCCGCTCTAAGAAGATCGTTTTGCTGGCAACCCTGGACGTAAGAAATGCATTCAACTCAGCCAGGTGGAGTGATATACTAAATGCGCTAGAAAATAGATTCCACATCCCAGCCTATCTGTTACACATGATTAAGGACTATCTCAGGGATCGGGAGCTGATCTACGAGACCACAGAGGGCCTACGAAGGAAGGAAGTAACATCTGGAGCAGCACAGAGATCAATCTTGGGACCAGACCTCTGGAACATCTCCTATGATGATATACTGCGGATGGAGATGTCCGAAGACACCTTTCTCGTTGGGTACGCAGACTACATCGCGGCAGTGATAACGTCAAGAGACACTGAAAACGCTTAAATAAAGTTGAACCAAGTCATGCGACGAACAATCTTCTGGATGAATGAGCACGGTCTTAGCTTGACAACAGAGAAAACTGAGATAGTCCTTCTGACGAAGAAGAAAATCCCGACACAAATAGACTTCCAAATTGGCTCGGAAGTCATTAAGAGCAAGGACGCGGTGAGGTATTTGGAATTGAGGCTTGACACAAAACTAACTTTCTGGCAACAGATAAAGAACGAAGCGAAAAGAGCCTCTACAGTTACAACATCACTCAGTAGATTAATGGCGAACAAACATAGGTGGTTCAACCCCAAGTAAGCGCAGGCTATTAATGTCGACAACGCATGCCATTCTCCCATATGGACGTGAGATCTGGACAGATACCGGAAGCAGATGGCGGCAGTGCAAAGACGCGGAGCTCTACGCGTGGCTAGCTCTTACCGAACGGTGTCGGAACCAGCCGTCCTTGTAGTAGCAGAAGTGACTCCCATCGATCTCCTAGCGGCACAAAGGAAGTATGTCCAAGAAAACAAGGCGGAAATAGGATTGGAAGCGGCAATCAACCAAGCAGAGCAGCAAACGATACGAAAGTGGCAAGAGCGCTGGATCTTGGAAAGCAGAGGAAGGTGGACAGCGAGGCTGATAAGAAATGTGGCTGAGTGGAAAGACCGGAAACACGGGGAGGTCAACTACTTCGTCACCCAGTTCCTCACCGGACACGGAAATTTCAAAGCCTTTTTACATAGGATCGGCAAAAGGGATAGCCCAGCCTGCCAGTACGGCGACTCCCCACTCCAACGCACAGCTCTGGAAAACAGCATTGGTGCCTCCAACCCAGAAAACATAGTGGATAAAATGCTGACGAGTGACCTGAACTGGAGAAGAATTTGTCAGTTTGTGGAAGATATTCTCAGAAGAAAGAAAAGAGAAGAAGAACAATACCGAGAAAGCACGTAAACCCGAAAGGGTGTAGGATCACAGCCCCTTGCAGTAACGCGAACAGCGGTCCCAGGGGGTTGTGTCAGAAGCCACAGGGTTGGGAGGAGTTTTAGTCTATGATCCGAAAGCATGCGGAGAGAGCCGGACACACGGGCATGGTCAACGCCAACAGACCTCCTTATTTTGCGGAAGGCCCCATAAAAAAAAAAAAAAACCATAGCAGGTTGTAAGCCCCAAATTTTTCCTACCGTTCTTTTGCAGATAAAAGGAGCAATATATGACTTTTTGGTTCTTCCCGCTAAATTAAGATTCCATCCTCCTTGCCTAGCTTTGCATTGAAATCGCCCAAGAACGACTTTCGCGACATATTTGGGGCAATGCTCATAGGTTTTGTCGAGCAATTCGTGGAGCAAGTCTTTGGCAAAGTCGCCCTTCTCCGCTTTCAAGGCGTGAACGTTTATAAGGCGTGTGTTGGCAAATTCATCCCTTATGCAAATCGCCATCAGGCATTCGCTTTCATGCCTAAAGCTCAAGTCTTGTTCTTCCTATGACGGCTAATCCGCATCCGAATAAGCGCTGCAACTGCTGTTCTTGTCGTGCCAGAAGATATCACGGTTTTTCACTCTCTTTTTGTCCAGTCCATTCTATCGCACTTTTTGGATAGCCGTTAGGTCTACTTTGTAGCAGTCGTGGATCTCCACTATTTGTTCCGCTAGACGTGGTCTGTTAGAACATTCCACGTGCTGATTCGAATATCTTTATGCAAATAACTGCTATTAGCAATTTCGCCAAATGTTTGTAATCTCTTCCATACAGGTTTCTGAATCCGACGATGGCGTAGGCCAGTATTATATTACAGGTATAGCAAGCACTTGTCATTTTTGCCTGGGACCACCACTTCGAGGTAAGGCAAGCTCTATGCTTCGAAACTGATTGTTGTGGTGCTAGCCCATTGCAAGGAAGTTTGACGATCAATCGCCGTACGGCGAGGCTGGCTAGTCTAAAAATGTGCCAAGTAACTGGACACACCCGCAGGCAATTGAGCTATTTTTATACTGGACTTTGAGTTGGTCCTGCTCACCGTCTGGGTGACACCTTGATCTAGCCCAGCGGATGAGAGTGGATGCGCAGAAAAGGTCCAGTAAAACATAAAACGTATTTGGTAGCTCAGCCTTATTGTTGGCCCACTTAAAGGATGTAGTAAATTCACCAGGCGGAGAATTCCAAATCAATTCGCGGCAATTTCAGAACGAAAGTAAATACTATTGCTGAAAACTCCCTCCTTCACTGTCAAAAAGAAAAGGACTTTCTTCACACCATTTGGCATAGTGAAAACATTCACCACAATCTTCTTTGGTGGAAGTAAAAATTTACAATTTAAATTACAGTTCGCTCAGGCAGCTCCCCCCGAAGTTGCCCCATATTGAAAAACTCAAATATGCATGCATAAGCGGAAGCATTCTTCTTCACATACTCGTATGTACTCGTATGTACGAATAGGAGCTCCTGAATGATGCAGTGTTTGGGGTGCTTAGAGGTTTCCAAGAGCAGTTTTTTGAATTAAAAGTTTTCTAATAAAAATAAAATCGACTTCTCTAAAACAAATAAAAAAACTACTAGGACGACTGTGCGCTCTCACACAGAGTGGTTTGCTTCATTCTTCCGCTATCATCTCAGTTCTTATGTCCGAAAAAAAAATAAATTGACAAAGGAATTCATTTTTGCGCAAAAACTTTTTACTATCTCTCGAATGTACGAGTAGTTTACGCCCAGTGGCGAAAAATAATAGAAGGATGAAGTTTTTTGGATAAATTGTTCAAATGTTGCCACTGCAGATGCAGGAGTATCTAAGCATACGAATGCTTCCCTCTGATGAGAATCCAGCTCTCAAAGTTTAAAGGTGTTTTCAAAATCCATTTACTCGTAGGACAGATAGATGAGATAAGAAGACGAAAATATTAAACGGGGATTTCTAAAGTCTCAAGGTCCAATTTGACACTACGTCGAGGTTGAGTTGGATCTATGAAAGTGGACAGTAATTAAAGTTAATACCTTGGTATGGCTCTATCCTCATCAACTTGTTCGCATCTCAACTTCATTAAACGTCGGTCTGGTCTGGGTATGTGTTGAGCTCCAAAACGATGTCCTTAAGCACACCTCAACTACGCATCAAAAAAATGAAAGAAAAAAAAGAAGAAAAAAAGAAAGAAAACGAGAAGAAAATGAAGATGAATACGCTTTATGCTCATTTCCATGTCAAAATGATGTGGCGTAGTCATGTCACGTGCGGAGGTTACTAACTTTTTACAAGCTACAATTTCTTTTAGCAAAGTCTCTTCATTTTAACGTTAACCGCCCTCTAACCAACCACCCATCCTTGTTGCCTTGAAAACGCGTAAACTCAATTGGTTTGCTGCAGCTATCACAGCTATCACAGTTAGTAGTGTGGTTGTGTGGTGGATTAAATGCGCGCTAAAACTTAAAAGTGAACGTTTCCCTTTATGAACTTCTCCACTATGCTCTACTCGTATCTCGGTGAAGTGAAGTGAAGTGCTTTTATGTGGAGGGGTCGGGAACATTTTTCTAATTTTTGAAATATAGCTGGTATCCGCTTTAAAATTTCATGCTTCAATTAAAATGGAAAGTGTGATATCTCTTAGCTCACATATACTCGAACGTACACGTCGCACTGTACCTGGGGCGTCATTAATCTTAAACTTTGTCGTTCGAAAATCACGCTAAAGAAGTATCTAAGCATTAAAGAGTCAGCGTAAGTCAGTCAGTAGGACTTTGAGCGGGCATTTTCGCAGTTGATGCGAAAGGATCAAGAGTTTGAAGGTAATCTTTGATTTTTGCCGCCACGGCGGAGGCGATAAATTCGAAATGGTTGGAAATGAGAAATTTTTTTGAAAATCAAGGACTTGCTCGTAAGTTGAAAGGGAAATAAATTTCCGTTTTACGATGATTCCTTAATTAATTGGATGTGATTCCCGATTTATATAATTTTTTTTTTTGATTTTCTTTCTGACTTTCTCGGATATGGCTTTCAATTTTTGAACGGAAAAGAGTATGTAATCGTGATGTCTTCATAACTATTGGCATTATGTCCTGCGGACATCTCTATTTAGGTATGTAGAAAACTTGAAGAGTGCAGATTTTGATGGATGTAACGCAACGTTCTAGACGCTATTACTATTTGCATCACCAAAATCGATCGAAACATGTGGAATAAAGGCTGCAACCGAAACCTACTGGCACTTCTACTTAAGTGAGGTTCCTTCAATGCGACAGAATATAGCGCAATGGGAATACATCTCATGCTCCATGCGAACTGCAACCGACGAGGAACTGCGTACTCATCCAAATGCCATTAGTTGAACCGAATCAACATACAGTGTGTTGTAATGCATGCAATTCAAGATTTGACGAAAGGTGTACGAGTTGTCCAAACATAGGTTTACCTCGCCGTGAGAAATCCTCTCTTGAGCCTTGCTAGCAAATTCATCGGCGACCTGATTTTCTGCGATCACATTGAACCTCAGGACTATGTCCATGTCAGGGTTCTGACATGCATTCCCGATCTGCATAGCTTGGAAGTGATGAGAGGGTTCAGAAAGGGCTTGGGCGCAGCTTGGGTCTCACTACAGACGCGAATATTTTTCCCTCCACCCATTCTTTACGATATGGTTCATGGTCATCAGGAGTATATCTCGGTTTTGAAGACAAACACAAGTTTTCCAAACGAGGAGAGAAATCTAAGGTTGTCACCCTCAAAGAATATACCACCGTCGCCCGCGAAGTGTGCAAACATTTTAAAGGCACTTTAAACTCTTAAGGGCGCCCTCCTTTATAAAAAACAAAAAAAAATTGGTTTTGGAGTAATTCGAGAAAGTTCGAATCCGTGAAACCCTTCCTAATCACAGTAAAAGTTAAGTTGATTTCATAATTTCGAACGAATAGGAGCATCATGTTCATAAAACCAGACTCAAGTTCTTCAAAACTCCAGGGCAAGTTGTATTAAAGACAAGTTCTTTTTAAACAGAAGACAAGCCATGATATAGATATCAAAGCAGTGAAGGTTTATCTGTACATCC
This sequence comes from Volucella zonaria, assembly GCA_963966105.1. NCBI lineage: Eukaryota > Metazoa > Arthropoda > Insecta > Diptera > Syrphidae > Volucella > Volucella zonaria. The sequence continues at coordinate 12,772,841 of OZ014530.1, forward strand.
GGAGCAGAACCAGGCGTGCTAGGGAAGAACAAGCAGTAAAAACCGACCCTTGCTTCTTCTATCAGATATTCAACTCATATGATATAATTGCTGTTACCATAGCAAGGTAAATTCAATGAACCTTTCTCAAGCCCTACATCTTAGCGCAAGCTCTGGCATCGCCTTTTGACTTAGCTCCGTTTAAAAAAAATGGATGGTGACGATTTTTACCCATCTCTGGCTCTAGATAAGTCAGAAAAGTCACCTTCGTTTGTTTCGAGAAGAGAACAACCTCAGTTTCCAGAAAAATGAGTGATAGCCAATTCTAAGTACTCCAATCGTCTACATCATCTCTGTACACCTCTGCGTAGCTGTTAGAACTGTTAGAACATTAGAGAGCATAGGTAGATTCAACCAGTATCCAGCATAGTTGGCAACCAAGCTTGTAGTCACCTTCTTAGATTTTCAATATACAGCCAACTTTTATTGTTCTAGGAATGTCATATGATGCCAGTACCATGTGTTAGCAGTGAAGCAGTAACGAGTTTGTCTCTTTGTAGCATGCCAAGCTCCTTGAAATCTTAAACAGAAGCAGCTATGTGTTTGGCTGCCTCCGTCACCACAACCGATGACAGTAACCAACTGCGCCGTGTTACATACTCAGTTCAATTGCAGCTCCAGTGATAGGATCCGGTTGTCAACTGGTGCCGGATCAGGTTACCGGTAAATATCTCAAGCATGAGACAAAGTCTCTGCTGTTGATTCAGGGCTGGTGCCATCAGATTTCGTGATTCTTTCCAGTCTGGCTGATTTCACCGAGTGTTTCGAACTTTTCGCAAAGAGGTAGAGGAATCAATCCAACGTGGGTGATGAAAAACAAGGTTTCCCGAATTCAGTGTCTACCCTTTGGCAGGTAGGTAAAAGTGGCTGCTGGAAAGACAAACCCACCTAGACCTATTGGCCCATTGTGTTGCCACGTGGATCTATGATCCTCTTACTCATGGAACCAGTTTGAGCTTATCATGAAGCGTAGGACACTGTTAACGTCTATATTCTTTAAAGTCATTTTAGAAGAAAGCTGCTAGGTGAAGTTTTCTTCTTGGGGAGAGAGCTGGACATATGCAGAGTAGGTGGAGGATACAGAAATCGTTTTTGAATACGCCAAGCCTTCTTGCATACTAACCTATAAAGCAGTGTCCTCTGATGACACCTTTGATGGCGCTGAGATGTTTCCTATTTAGAAGGATCAAACTCTTAGGGCGATTCAGCTCCAGCTTTGGACAGATCTCTTTTGTCGCTAGACCTAAGGTCTGTTCTTTTATTTGCATCCAGCTTTAATATTGATTTGCACGTGGTGATTGGTATACCTATGCTGCCCTTTTCTGGTAGAATAGGTAGAGTGGTTATAATTATGGCGAGTTCGTCGAAGGTTGAACAGCTATGCCATCTCCATAAGAGATGGCTGGCATTCATGTGCGGATTTAGAATTTAATGAGACTGAATCCAGGGACTTGATAGCAGCCTGACGATCCGAAAGGATGCGGATATTCTTTACAGGCATCACGTTTTTCTTCAACCAGGACAGAGATCCTTTAATCGCCAGAATTACCGCCTGGAACACGCTACAGTGATTTGGAAAACGGAAAGAGGCTTAGATTTAGCTTATCTGAGAAAACACCGCCACTAACCCTGCTATCGGTTTTAGATACTTCTGTATCTTCATTCCAGAAGGATCTAGAGGGGAAGCTTACATGGAAGTCTTTGTCAAATCATAGTTCAGGTACGGCGTAATCGATGTTCCCTGTGAGGATTCCTAATGTATTTAGAATGTTAGCGTGGCCAAATGAATTATTTGTCCATTGTTTAGTCGCTTTAAGGCGAATAGTTGTCGTCGCAGCTACTTGCTTGCTGAAAATATCGAGGGGTGTCAAATGAAACAGAATGTCCAATGCCGCAGAGTGAGTAGTTCGTAAGGCTCCGCTTATGCATAGACATGCTGTTCTTTGGAATCGGCTTAGTTTGCTGCAGTTGACTGCATTGCCTAAGGCCGTCCACCAGATAGCAACCGCATAGGTGACCAAGATGTATAGCCAGTGGGTTATGCGATGTTGAAGGCCACATTTGTTCTCAATGGCTTTTTGCAAAAGAATAAAGCTACTGCAGCTTTCTTTCTTGTTAGGTTTTCAATTTAGTTCCCTGGCAAAAATGAGACCCTGATATTTTCTGTACCGGAAAAGACTAAACTGGTACGGTTTATTGAGGCAGGGTCTGTGATTGGAATTTTATATTTCTTAGAGAAGAGGACAAGATCAGTTTTACTCCCAATCCACGGCGATCTGCTCAACGGGTTGATCTGTTAAGATTTAGCTGAAGGAGTTCTTTAATGGTATTAAGATGCTATAGCAACGTCATTCGCATCACCCTGCCAGCACCCGCTTCCAGGTATATCAGCAATTCATTAACCACTAAGTTTTAGAGAAGGGGAGAAAGGAAACCGCCTTGCGGCGTACCTCTTCTGTCACATCTTTAAGCAGAAGACCCACCCAGTTTAGAGTTGATTATCCTGCTATTTAGCATAAGACCGATCAGCTCATCAAGTGAGTCGTCAACCTGCAGAGTTGACAGAGTAGTCGTGATTGCGGATGTACTGCCATTGTCTATGTCCAGAAAAGTGACCACTGTATACATTGTACATTGTAGTTCGATTTGGCTAGTCAGTGAATGCCGAGCCGTTTCCAACGACTTTCCTTTACAGCAAGCATTATCTACCTACCTACTCTACAAAGACTATTAGGCTGGCTTAGCTCAGAATTGAATAAATATTGAGCCTACGTCAGATCTTAGAAAGACGCCAAGAATTTTGGGACGATACTCACCACCTCTTTATCGATTTATAGGCTTCTGGTTTTGGCCTCCCTAACTGCTCCATTAAAGTCGGAAGCAATCTCACTGAGAGAAGCTTAATTTCCCAAATGTTCGTGAATGAACTCTGTGAGACCTGTATAACTGAATCGCCAGATCTCCATATCATTTCGAAGGTAGAAATCGTGTAAAAGAATCCTATTCTCCAGGCTCTGCACAATAACATAATTTGCCATGTACACTTCCTGAAAAGTCAACCCTATGTCCTCTCAATTGTAACCAATGACAGCTTCTCCTAGATATATATGTAACTCTTATATTATGTGCATTGTCCTTTGTTGGAGCGGACTTAGGACATAGAAATTTGGTTCTTCAGAAATATTTTATTTATTTTCTTGTCTTCCTATCACAGGTGGCACAACCGTCTGGGGTGAATCTGGACCTCAACTAACTAGCCTCTCCAGCTAGAGCGATCCCGCCACCAGCTGCCTCCAGTGCCGTACTGCAAGTTCGCTGAGGTCTGCTTCCACGTTCGTGCGTCACCTTAAGTGCGTTCGTCCTTTGCGGCACGCTCACTCGGGGTTAACTTAACTTAACGACCCTTGTGCCTGAGCTGTGACGTCCATTCGCTCAACATGATCCAGCCATCTCAGGCATTGGATTCATAGACACCTACCTAGATCGGTGAGGCTTTATGAGAGAGAATTCTGCTATTCAACTGCTTCCTGAACCCAAAGAATAATTCTGCGTCTCATTGGATTTGTTACTGCTTATTACTAAGTCGAAGTTATAATAGCCAACGGTGACGTTTTGGTGATGTGCGTCCTTTTGAGTTGGATGCGGACCTATTCCGCTACAGAAGCTTCATTCACGGCTCACTGTGTTAGCACAATTACATCAATGTCATCTGCGAAGGTAAGTTATTGTGCCTCTTTTGTTGGGTAGTGAGCTTTGTCCGGAGCTATATAGGGCGATATTAAAAAAGTCACATGACAGTGCGTTGCCTTGTTTAAAACTTTTCTGAACGCTGAAGGTCTGCGTTAATTCATAATCCTAACGAGTGTGGCAGAACTTTCAGACATATTATCCGGCTTTGCACTCGAAGTCTACGGGACTTTTCGAAGATCTTGAGTAGTGTGAATATTTGATCGATGGTGAATTTTTCTGGCCTGATATGGACCAGTAAGGTTTTTCATGAATCGCTTCAGATGCTCACAAAATATTTTTACGATTGTTCAACCGATGTTGAAATTCCATTCATCGGGAATGTTTTCCCCTGAACATATTCTACAGATGGGCTGGTGTATGTTCCAAACTACGTCATGTACAATGAAGCTAAGTAGTCTGCGCTAGCAGCTTTATTAGACTCACGCTTCGAGATTGCTATAATAAATTGGCCTCGTCCAGATCGAACCTATACAATTCTCAGTCGTCCTTTGTCAATAGTTGCATCGCGGCATGTGTCTTCGTTATCAGCGTGCCGACTTATTTGTCTTGTGTCTGTCCTTTCTATCGTTTATTAGTCATACCTGCTCCTGCCAAACTTCTCGTTTCTCAGATTTCTGATGAACGTTGGATACGTATAGATCGAGCTCGAGAAGAGTTCTGGTGAAGTGTGTTCAACGTACCCTGGTATACTCGAACCATTGAACAAAATCTCCCAATTCCGTGATTTTGTTGTGAAAATTTATTTCGATGCTAAGATCGCAATGGTTACTGTCATGCACGAAGATACTTACACTCGTTAAAGTATGTTGATTGATGCCTGCCAGTTGTATCCGTGTGATCCAGAGAGAAGTCGGTTCCGCAAACGACGGGCTATTCGTATCACAGAACAGTATACTGACCTCACCAATTGAGTACTAGGTGCCCTCTACTACTTACGAGCAGAAAGCGCGGGTGGAGCGACGTTATTGCCTATGTGGATAAAGATACGAGTACGTAGGGCCAAAGTCTCGTTCTTTTGGATAAGCGTGAACTAGTCCTCCTGACTTTGCCGTCATTCCGACCACGGTTTACGCTGGACAATGTTAAGAAAATCTTGAATAAGATTCACTGGGCGCGGATAAGAGAGCGCAGTAACTTTTCCAAGAGCCAGTTCCGCGAGGGTTGTCCGACATGTACTGCGGTTGGCGAAGTTCTAGAGACCGTGAAGCAGTGATAGAGTACAACCTACAAGACGAGGAATACTGTCGCCCAAATCACGCTTGATATCAAGAACACGTTCAACTCGACAAGTTGGCCTGATATCCAAGATGCCTTGAGGTAATGGAGGGACGGAAGGAGAAGTGGGTGACGTAGGGAGTGGTCCAGTCATCGGCGCTGGTGGCCGCGTATGAAGCGCTTCTTTGCCTAAAATTCCACTGTTGGTTAGACTGATCAGTTTTACGGACGATAACGCACGGTAATTCGCTACGTCGGAGTGTGGATCGGCTCACGTTTGACGGGGATTGGCTGATAAAGCCCCAAGGTTTCAGCGACCCTGTTTAAGCTGAAGCTTTGGGGGTGGCCGTGGTGTAGTGGTACTAGCAATCGCTTCTCACTCGGAGGGTCAAGGTTCGAATCCTAGCCACGACAAAAGTTTTCATTTGTGTATTGGAACTCAGTCAGAAAAATCTGCGTGTTAAGGCATAACACTGACATGTAGATTTGGCTGTTGTAGGGTTTTCAAACACAAAAAACAACCGTTAAAATTCACAACCTCACATTCCGAGTAAAGAAAAATCTCTCCGTCCTATTCGGACTCCCACCCCTGGAGAGTCAATACCGAAACCAAACACACTTGAGTTTCAAACCACTACATCACAACAATGCTTTTCTTTCTCCTCCTTCTATCTTTCCGCCCGCGCCTACTTCCTGTTGGTAATAAAGGAAAAGAGTGGGGTTCGACAGTAAAATGGTATCATAACCCCTTAGGCGCGCGTAAATTATAAAAAAAAAAAAAAAAAAATTTACTCACATCGTTGCCAAATCGCCACCGCCGAGGTGTTGGCGGATACGCTGTTGAGAAAGGGTCCACCAAAGCGTCTTATCTCGGTATAACGTTTCAGGTCCCTCCGGATCACGTACGCTTACTGCACAGTCTCCGCGACAAAACTTATGGGTGATTGCGAGAACCGTGCCTGCCATGTAGTTGGCTCGAGGGCGCAAAAATAAATTGCTGTCCCCGAAAGCCGAATAAGATACCGACAAGCATGATACAATAGAACGTCCTTCTACTGGCAGCAGGAATGGGACGAAACTATTGTGGGTATGTAGGCATAGTCTCTAGACTTAGTTTTATGGGACGCCCATACATCCATGGGAGCAAGGATATGCCATGTCCTCAATCTGCCGGCTTCCTGAGATACCAAAGCAGAACTAGTGTTGGAAGTACAACTTCCACCCTTGGTATGGGTCGAGGCCGATTTAAAACCTCTTACTATATTTAGGGTCACATAACCCAGTACTTATTGCAACTCTACATTGGGTCAAACCAATAAGAAGACTTTGGGTTTAAACCACAGCCACCATGGCACCCTCACAAGAGGGCCTACCTTAACAGGCCAGGCCGGGACCAAGATCCGGGGGGCTCCTGATTTCCACGGTACCGTAATTTAAGTCCTAGTAGGGACTACCGGTGGTCCTGCCACCAACAAAACGTATGACCGGCAACTTGCAACTGGTCAAATCGTAGCAGCCTTCGGCGCCGTCATCTGAAAATGTTCACGATAAGCTCTGCCCCCGATTTTCATTAGACAACGTCATTAATGTGCGAAGCCTTGATAAATGGGCCAGGGTCCAGTTATGTGAGCACATTTACGAGTACTTATACCAGCCCATACCTGGAGTGAAGCCACGGTTCTCTCCGGACTAGCGAAGTTTAACTTTGTGGTTGATGATGCCGCCGAAAATGCGATGTTTGGTTGTTGAAGGTGGCCTCAAGGCTGAGGGAAGGCTGAGCCTGAGGACCGCGTGTGTCTACTTCCTGTTCATAATAAAGGAAAAGAGACGGGTGCGGCGGGCGGTTGTGGGTCCGAGTTACTAGCCTCCTCACGCTTAGGCACGAATCAGTACGGAGCCAAGGTGTGCTAGCTCATTTGATCTATCCACAAGACAATGTAGCATCCAGAAGAATGGCGCTCCCAAAATTAACAGCCAAAGTGGGAGCACTGTCAGCGGTGCCGATCTCATTTATTGTTTTTTTTTTTTTGGTATTACTGGTTCAAAGACAAAAAATAAGCCTACTCTGACAGGACCTACGTTTGCCGCAAGCTACCTCTAACCACTTTCTGGTCAAGTAATTCTCATTGTGGGTACCGCAACAGGTTGGCTTTGAGAAAAAATTGTTCAAAACGTTGTCCCAGCAAATCTGATTAAATGAACCAACCTGCATATCACATGAGGTGATAATCCATTTCTGGCAAAAATGTAAGCACTAAGGACGAGAATTTAAGCCCATCCCTTTAGAAGGACTGAAAAGACATTTTGTTGTGAAGTAAAAAGGAAATTGCATCCACGTTATCTGGAAAGACAAAAGAAACTGTTTCGAATGAACAAAAGCTGTTAAAAAATTGCCCTCCCTTCTTTAGAAGGATTTTGTTTTTCTCTCAAGGAACAACAGATTTTCCACAGCTTCCCCCAACTTCCCTCTGCTGTAATGAAAATTTACAAAATAGGATTAAAACTATCTTTTCCAGCTCGTTTAACAAAAGTATTGTGCAGTAAATTAAATTTTCAGCTTTATACTTTTTTTTTTGTGTTTGTTGTTATTCAAGCTCAACAGGAACCCTCAGACCTATCGGCATCCTGGTAAGAAAGCTGATACGCCACATGCTCGTACTCACACACAAAAGTGGTGGCACCTCGATGGCTGGGAAAAAAGGAATACACGCAACATCCGCCGCGTCTTACTTTACATACGTAAACGTAATCTCCTTAAAATCGAATTCATTTATTAGAGAAAGCCGGAGGACTTAAATTCTAAATATTTTTTAATCTGGTTGCGAAAGCGGAAAAGTAATTGTTGAAAGGATTTACGAAAAATTGAAGAAAACATTTCTAAAGATCCTTAATACTTAATAATGTTTATTAAGGATGTCAGATGGTTGGGTGGCAGGTTCCACTTAAGGCGAATCATGTCAGAATATCAACACACATGGTGAGCAAAGTGCGCCATAGATGCCATGAGGGTGTCGTAGGAGTTGCGTTTGATTCGAATATTCAACGCGAGGGGTTAAGACAGGAGCCACAATTCGAAATTCCGGATATACGGAGAAAGTTTTCTTTAAGTTAACGCTAAGGGATTTGGTTCATTCGAGCCAAAAGCCAAAGAAGTGTAATTAAAATATCAATCGATTTTAATTAAAAGTAAATATAATTAGGATTTGTTTTCAACACTGATTTCCGCAGGATCTGGATGTGCTTAGATTTTTCATTATATTCGTAGGGGATGCGAAAGCAGTTCCTTTTTTCTTTTTTCTCTGCTTATTTGTGATGTGTACTCGTACTTATAAATAAAAGAGGAAGTCTAATTGATTTTCGAAAGTATTCGTTTCAGTACAAGGGGTCCTTTGGTTGCACATGCTTTTTCTTTTGTACACCGTGGATGAAAGGATGGCGCCCTATCGAAATTTCTGTGGGCATGTTTGGTGGTAGACTCTTTTCTCATCGATTAATCGGGAAAATAGTGATCTTCCTGTAACTTGGATTACGCCAGCAGTACAACAATCAAGTTGGTAGCGTTGTGCTTGCTTTACCTTCACCAAAATAGTCCTCTAAGCCGCCCACGCTCCGACATACAAAAGGAAGACCTTACCACAGAATGCCTCTACGAGCTCCTTGACGAAACCTACGAGCAATGCCTTAAATATGGCAGCGGATACAGGCCTACTACTTTTGTGCGGCGGGCCGTAATACAGGGCTTTGCATTAAGACCGCTCGAGCTTCAAATTTAAATAAAACTAGTTGTGCTTGAGGTATCAATAATTTGTTTTTGTATTCGAATACTCCGATTGCATTATGTATGGCACGTGATATCGGCCCAATGGCCGGCGCGTATCCAAGATCTAAAATGTTCGAAGACTTGATCTCATAAATCCGATTCGATATCACTGATGACATTGGTTATGTAGACTTTTAAAGCAATCAATTGTCTGCAGTTTATACACATAGACCCATGATTTAACAAAGCAACACAAGAAAAAGTCTAATGGGGTTAAAACGAACTCGGTGACCAGTTGACGTCTCCGATTAGCTTAAGCTTAATCTGACTTAAAAACTAGGACTACAAACTACGTTCTGTTAAGAGCTAGGGATCAACGGAACGATGGAGGAGATCTTGTTTGAAGCGAGGAGTGCTCAGATGGAAATCAAAAAGAGAGAGGTTTGAGTTGAAATTTCGGAGCATACGGGAAATTGGTTCGTTAGACCTATAAGAGGTGTGGTAGATAGAAAATACGAGGACAACGTAGATTGCGTGGGTTGATATTGAAGGAAATGGAGTTCAAAATGCATGCATAGTCGATGGAACCTGAGAAAAGTCGATGAATGAAAAGAATGTCAGCAGTATCCTACGTTGTTCTAACGAATTCATATTGAGAAGTTTGAGGCGGTCTTGATCGCGATATAAGATTAAAGGGTTGTTCTAGGGCAGACCACGGAAAGCAAACCGGAGGAAACGACGTTGAATACCCTCAATTCGGGAAACATGAACCCGGTGAAAGGGGGACCAAGCTTGACTGGAATACTCAAGTAGGAGGCGAACAAAGGTAACATAGAGAGATCTGGTTACATACCGGTTGGAAAATTCCATAGACCACCGATTAATAAAGCCAAAAGTGATGAGTTGGCTTTGAGGATCATCTTAGCGATATGCGAACGAAAGCTTGGGTCACAGTCGAATAATATGCCAAGGTCTTGAAGAGACTGAACCAGGAGAATTGGTTGACCATGGAGAAAATAAAGTCGGCGAGGAGACGGGTTGCATTTACGTGAGAAGGTTATAGATTGACATTTGGCTATATTAAGTTCTAGGCAGTTTTTGAGGCACCAGATTGAAAACCGATCAAGGTATTCTTGAGGAAGGGCAGAGTCATGGGGAGAAGAAATAGTTTTAAAAAAATTTGTGTCGTCAGCGTAAAAGGAGAAGGAGGAGTGTTTAATGACCCCCTCAACATCGTTAATAGTAAGAATGAAGAGAAGAGGGCCAAGATGACTGCCTTGTGGAACTCCAGATGAGGCCAGGAATGGAACAGAAAGGGTGGATCTAAACCGAACACAATAATATCGGTTTACCAGGTAAGAGGAAATCCGTTTTAAAAAGAGAGGCTCAAAGCCGAGAGCAGACAATTTGAAAAGGATCAATTGATGAGATATCTTATCAAATGCTTTAGTGAAATCTGTTGCGATAACATCGATTTCTTTGCCATTTTCTAAGGCTGCGAGAGCAAAAGACACGAATTCAACTAGATTTGTGGTAGTTGATCTACCTTTTAGAAAACCATGTTGTCGAGGTGAAATAAAAGGCTTGCATTTGAAGCTTAACGCTTCGTATAAAATGCTTTCAAAGAGTTTGGGTATATGAGAGAGTTTAGCAATGGGACGATAATTGGTAACTTCATGCTGAGATCCCTTTTTGTGTATCGGGATTATAAAAGAGGTCTTCCAAATGTGGGGAAATTCTCCCTGTGTGAGGGATAGACGAAAATGGTAGGACAGGGGTAGAGACAGGTTGGAAGAGCATTTTTTTTTACGAAAAATGGCGGGAGTTCATCTGGGCCCGGTACAAATACAACTCTAAGATTTTGTAACTTCCCTTCAATAACTGCAGGATTGAAATTTTAAGTGAAAACGGGACCAATGGAGAAATTTGGTAAATCATTGAAGTAAGAGGGATCTGGTATGAAGGAGTTGTTGGCAAATGATTGCTTGAAAAATGATGTAAAAAAGTTGGCGATGGTAGGAGGATCACTTGAAGATTTGGTTTCGAAATCGAGGCAGGAAGGTTAACCATCAGTCTTACTTTTGTAATTGCAAGGACTTGGGATCATTTATGAGATTGGTTTGCGCACTATTCAGGTAGCGTTGATAGAGAGAGTTATAGAGTTCAATGAAATGAAGATTTATACCTAAATAATTTGAATAGTCGGAAGAAGATTGGATGCGAAGAAACACCGCCCATAACTTGTTTCTTTTGTTTCATAGAGAGCGAAGTTTACGATTATACCAAGGAGGTGATGTAGAAGAAGTTTTATGGCGGGAATATGACACATAAAGAGAGATAGATTTGATTATTTCTCCGAAAAAAATGGAGAGGGCAGCGACCAGAGATAGACTGGTAAACTCAAAAGAAGCCCTGCTTGGATGGGTATTGACTGTACGGAAATTAGCTTTGTGAAAATTGTAAGAAAATAGAACTGCGGGGGGAGGCGACTGAAGGGGACGGTTTTGAAAAAATGAAAGAAGAAGTGGAAGATGAAAGTTATCAATAGCTGAAAGAGATAGGGGACAACACGATACTGAGGAGTTGATGGGGTCAATTGTGAAGATAAGGTCTAATTGCCTTTCCATATAGTTGGAAACGCCACTGACTTGGCATAGACTAGAGTCTGTTAGCCGATCTAAGAAGAGGCATTCCTTAGTAGAAATGGGATTAGAAGCGATGAAAAAAGATTGGTCTTCAGAAGCAGTCCACTTCAGCTGAGGCAGATTAAAATCGCCGAAGATAATGATATCATCAGGCGATTCTGATAAGTCGATCAAATTGTCAATTGCTGCAATAGCAAGTTGGTAGGATTCGATAGGTTGCGCCGGAAGAATGTAACAACACATAACGTACAAGCATCTACGAGTGAGGGTTATTTTAACCGACACAAAGTCGAGCTTAGGAGAGGATGAAGTTGCTACGAGAGAGGAGTCCAAGCTGTTGTGAATGGCCAGTAGGACACCTCGACAAGGGGATTCAATCAAGGGGGATGCGCGATCATCATCCCGAAAAAGATTAAAAGAAAGAGGGAATAACTCCTGGTTTTTATGTTGGGGATAAGATTAGTTTCAGTCAGAGAGTAGATATCAAATGGGAGAGCATGGGCTTGACGCAAAACGGCGTTGGTTTTAGAACGCAGTCCTCTTACGTTCTGGTAATAGAAGGTGAGAGGAAGGTTTTTGCGTGACTTTTCAACGTCGAAAAAATTTATCGTGGTCAAGCCGACGGCGTTCGAGGTGTGAGACTCTTTTAGAGTGTACATAGTGGCGAAAAGAGGCAAGATCGTCTGCAACTTTTTGAGGGGGCGTATTGAAAATTTCGTGATATTTTGTATAAAGTTTCCTGAGACTGGCCACGTCGGTTGGGAGGCCTACCTGCTGGATAGAAACCATGACGCTTGTTTTTGTTTTACCCTCGTAGCACACCGAGTCGGATTTATCGTGCAGATAGACGAGATATTGACGTATATCCTCATTTATCTTTTTATCTCTAAGCCTAGAGAGCGCATAGCGACATTCGGTGGTATCGCTAGTTTGCTGCGTTAATTTAACAGTGGGTGGCGAAAGGGGAACAATAGAAGAGGGAGTGGTTAATGAGTTTGGTGTCGCAATAGCTGGGGTTTCTGAAGTAGAGTTTAAAATGTGAGAACTGATGAAGTTACTTAGCTCTAGTGCTGAGGTCGAAATTAGGGAAAGGCGTGTGTGTTAGGGGTTGAGTGGTATGAGTTTGAGTGGCACGGGTTAAGTCAAAAGAGACACGTTGACATTGGGGCTTGGTTTGGGTGGAATAGGGGGAGTGGGTGTATAGGTGGGAGGCTTAAAATTAAGAAAACAAATTGTTTTAAAACTCCAGTTGGAGCTGGGTTTGTTGTGGGATGAGGAGGTGGGTCTTGGCAAATTGGATTTACTTGCTAACTTATTAGCTGGTTTAGGTATGACGGACTGCTTGACTTTAACCTGCTTCTTGGTCGTATTTTCCAACCATTTGCAGACATGCATCTTTCCAAGATTGAAATTGTTGCTGGCAGGATTATGGAATAACCATTTGTATTTTGCCGGAAGATTGAGCTTGAAGCTGGGCTTGCTTCTGTGGTGAGATGTTGGAAGCAAATTGCAGTGGCTAATGGTAATGCCACATTTCTTTTCGAAGAAGTTCGAGATCTAATCAATGTCAGTGTTTGGGGGGCGACCTTGATAAGAAGCGTAATGGCCAATTCATTCCTTGAAGCAAGCTTCGTTGCTTTGGAAGGTGTCCACGTTGAATTAAAATGATTGATAAGCTTCCATGGGGCAGCGATTGGAGGAGCTGACATAGAAATATTTTCTGCTGTTAAGTTGGAAGAACTTCCCAGGAATCAGTGGGTTGAAACGTCCGCAGATGACTTATATGTGGGGGTGAGCGTGAATCCACTTCAGGTTCCATTAATTCAGCCATGAGCGATGTGTTGTAGGGACTATTCTGGTAAGGTTGCGGGAAGTTTTGTGTATCAACGATTTTGCTGTTTATTATTGCGATGTGATGTTCAATATCGCATACGAGGGATCGAGTAGCAGTAAGTTCGTCACCGACATCGTTCACTTTATCGAAGATAACTTCGAGCATGGGATCACATTGTTTAGGAGAGAGAGAGTGTGACGAGGACTGAAAATTAATGTCTATGTCGTCACGCAGGGAGTTTATCAACTCGCAGGTTTTTTGGTTGGAGATAACCTTTATCCAGGTGACGTAAGGAACTTTCTTCATTCCTGGATCTCCCGGAGTCTAACTCGATTAGACCCGCAATTTGTTTATCCATGTGATTTACTTTGGATTTTATTACATCGGCTGAGTTCTGCACTGAGTTACGTAACTCTTCAACACTTTTAACACTGCTTTCAATGACTGAAATTTTATCCGTAATCTGTTTAGCGAGTGCGTCTTGGTAGGAGTCATTTGAATCACTTAGGCATTTTATTGCCAAAAGCACGTGCGAAAGTGAGATACTCTTACACTCATCACAGAAGAAAAGTAGGTTATCAGATAATTCTTTAATAAACAGTGCATTCCTTTTGTTTAACCCGACACTAACAGCATGCAAGGCGTTCCCACAAATGCCCTTGCAAGCTACCGAGTCAGCATTGTTGTCATCGATTACACAATTGGTTGTGTAGGTCAGTGAGGGTATAAATATAGGTCGAGTTATTTTTTTTATTATTATTATTTTTTTTCTTTTTTTGTAGATAGCCAGTAGACAAAAAAAATAATGAATTGGAGCGCTGGAGGTTATTAACCGGAAAATGCAATTTGACAAAATTTAGAATTGAAAATTAAACACGTGAACAGGGAGAACAAGAAAAACACGTTTAACTGGTTTGGTAACATCATCTATTTCTTCTGCTGCTTCTGTTCTCTGTAGTTTTCACCGTAGCATAAGTCACAGTCTTGCATCCGATTTTGTTCGGGCATATGGGTCTAGTATAATAAATCGGGTGCTTAGCACCGCACTTCTTGGATGGCAGTCAGACCTACCTCAAAGCAGTCCTTCACCTTTTCTTTATATTTCAAATAATTTGGAAACAAAGTTAATAAGCCGGTTTACATCTACATAGAATCGTTATTATTTTTATTTGATTTTATTTAACATTTAAATTAATTTAAATTACTATAACAGTTATTTCTTAGCTAAATATTTTTATTTAATACGAACACGTTCTTTTTCTATTATCCTAGATTAAATTTATTTAACATTTTACATACATTCAACTGACATACATACGAGAACTTATAAAAAAGGCACTAGAAAATAAATCAACAATCGATTAAGTGTTACATACATAGACAACGCACAAATCCTGCTAAGTTTAATCACAAATATATTCGAAGGAATTCATAGACTATCGCCAACCCAATGAATACGATATTCGACGTTGGGATGGTTCTCTCAGAACCACCTCTCGTTCTTCGATACTCATCCTCCGGCAGGTACTCTCTTACGTGCTTGGTCTTGTTCATCATCCAGAAGAAGGCATGCATGTTGCCCTGTCGCTTCAGTTCGTCTCCGACATACTGTCGAATCTTGGCATTATATTCATTCAAATATCTCTTCTACAAAGCGAAGATGTTTTTTTTCAAAAATTATCCAAACTACTGTAAGTAGATACTTACCTCCTTTGCACTAAGCATAGTCCGGTCAATTAATTTTGGTTCATAAGGCACTAATGTGACGTCGCTGAAAGCAAGAAATCTCGATCCTGAGGGGTGTATTTTACCCGTATCCACTACTTCAAGGACATTCTCTAAACGTATCCCAAACGAACCAGGTCGATAGAAACCCGGCTCTAAGGAGAGGACTATTAAAATTCTATTTTCATACAGTAAAAAGATGCTTACCATTTGAGAAGAAGTATCCTTCCTGGAATAGATAGGAAGAATTGTCTGTGTAAGACACAGCAATGGGAGCTGAAAGGAGAAACCAAATTCAAAATGAATCACTTGTTTACCGTATTCGAAATGCATTTCTACTTGTTCGTACGTTCTTCGACAGACAAATGCGATCCAATACCATGACCAGTTGCATGAGGATAATCACTCATTGCATCCCACACCGGACCCCGAGATAGAGCATCAATTTCGGATGGACGCAAATTTTCTGGGAATTTTAAATGCGACAACTGCAAAATGCCAGAGAGGATATTTGTATATGCCTGACGCTGTTCATCAGTCGGTTGACCGAAATGGAAAGTTCTCGAAACATCTGTTGTACCATCGAAATATTGCCCCCCAGATTCAATTACCAATGTACTCTGGTCTGTGACATCGATATCAGTGACATTACTCGAGATGTAGTAGGGTAGAGCGGAATGTTTTCCAAAGGCGACTACGGTACGCAACGATAGACCCTTGGAATGTGGCTGTGAAAGGCGACTACGTTCGACTTCGAATCTGATTTTTTGCTCTGTCCAATTCTCGGTGAAAAACTGCAATGTGAATCGATTTGAATGAAGTTCGTTGAAGGAAAAGATGAGTACTCACCCTTTGTTCCAGGTTGCTAAGGGCTTCACACATGGCAGCACCATCCCGGATATGAGCGTTTTGCATGCCCTTTCGTTCGTCGTAATTCTTTTGAGCACGCATAAATATTATTGGCGACACGTGTTCATATCTAACTCTGTCTGGCATTGCAGTGAAGACCGCCTGAGAAGCACCATGATCCAGTGGACATGGAGCCGGAACGAGTATCTTTTTCCAGATTTGGATGAACGTTCGAATATCGCTCCAAACGGTGTTGTATTCTTTTACGCTAGAAAAAGTGAGATTTATGATCATCCAGACATCCTCCTACATCCTGCAAAATGAACTTACTTAACGCACATTGTGGTTTGGCACATGTCAGCCCTCAGATGCAGCAAGAGTCCTAGGGAAACCTTAACCCGATCGGTGTAGAGGAAGATTTCATCATGCGACACTATCAGATAGGCCTAGAAGGGCACTTAATTTAGAGTCTTGAGATTCTAAACAAAGAAAAACCAACACAAACCTTCACCACTGGCGTGTACGGAATATCTCTTCCTCGTATATTCAAAAGATAAGCAATTTCCGTCAGCGACGTTACAATCATCGCATCACATCCATGAGACTTGAGAATCTCTCGTAGTTCTTCCACCTTGCTTTGCCACTTCTCACCGGCAAATCGTAGCTCCTGAATCTTAATCGTTATGTTCTCTGATGGAGGACGCTGCCAACCCCAAATAAAGTCAACCAGGTTATGGTTCACCTTGACTAGAGTCAGAAACTTATCGTTCAACTCTCTTTCCCATTGAAGCCAGGTCTTCCTTGGTGTCAAATGGGGATCAGCACCCACTCGCATCTCGGGATTCAAAAAGCTCTACGATTGAGAGGATTTGAAAATTAAGTTGTCATTGACGAGCGTATCTATGGCTACTAACCTCCAGCCAATCGGCAATTTTGAAAGTTTCGTTTAGACGAAATATCTCCCAGTTGCAGTCTAGCTCCCCGTCGGCTTGTTCAACGAAACTATTATCGGTCCACAGGGCTGCGCCTTTATGCGTGATAACAGCAAATGCCTTAGTTCCAGTGAATCCGGTTAGATAGTTGAGACGTTGATCTCGTGTTGCTACTTCCTCATTCAGATGCTCATCATAGGATGGCAGAATGTATGCATCGATTTCGGGTCCTTGCACCGAGGCACGGATAAGCATTTGTTCTCGCAAGATTTGGAGTCTTCTTCGGTATTCAGTCACCGGTTGTATCTGAAACAATTAATTTCGTTTACAAAGCAAATTCAAAAAAACAAACGTTCAGGGCTTACCAGTCCTTCTCCTTTACATGATTCTCTTTCGACACCCTTTGGCTTACCGTGGTATGATTGTACCAGTGGGAGGATTTGGAAAGCTGAAAGAAAACAATTCAATTGTAGTGTAAAAGTAAAGGAAAAGCTAGCGATATAAGGAGATTGTGTTAATGGAAACAGCCTATTTTGGTAGAGCGGACTTGGGCTCTTACGAGCTCAACATAGCCTAGGATCAATCCTTAGAATTCTAGAAGATTTTAATGAAAAAGTTAAGGAGGACGTCTTGAGGAAAGCTCTTCGTAAATCTACTCCACAAGGCATAATGTTTGGAGAAGGATTCCATCTTATGGAGCGGAATAACTTCATACGAATGATTACAAAAAAATGGCGATCTATTATTCACTCGCAGATTTGGCTGTCTTCGTCCGAACGTCGCAGCGGTTTGATCTGTATTACGCTTGAAAACAAGAGTAAAATAGAAAAAAGTACGACGTTGGAAGACTGCAACCGCCAGAGGGCTCCCGCCCAATTATCAAGGCTTCGCCCATCAGAGACGTTATCTAATAAAAAGCGGGGGCAAAGCAAAGTAGTGGTCTTATCGTAACGGTAGCTTCCTACGATTTTCAAGCGGCCGGTCATAGGTCTTGTTGTCGGGAGGACCACCAAAGCTTACCATGGGTATCATGGGAGTCAGGAGCCCCCCAGATCTCTGTCCGGGACTGACTTTTAGAGGCAGGCGCCCTTGTGGAAGCCTAATGGTGGCAGTGGTTTAAGCTCAAATCGCGGGAAGGGTCTTCCTGTTGGTTTGACTCAATGTAGAGTTACAAGTACTGGGTGCGGTTGTCCTAAGATCAGCAAGAGGTTTTAGATTGGCCTCGACTCATACCAAGGGTGGAAATTGTGCCTCCAACACAGCTCCAATTTGGTACTCTGGAAGGCGGCAGGCAATGGGAAAAGGCGTATCCTTGCTCCCATGGATGCATGGCACCCCGTGAAATTAAGTCTCCACGCCAGCTGTCGTGAACACCTTGTATCAGCACACTAGACACCAACGCCGAATACCTGCAGCCTGATCTGAACGTATCCCGGACACTCACAGAGGTAGTTGTCATCACTTCTAAAGTAAACATTGCAGGGTGTTGTGTGCTTTAAGTGCGATCTCTGTAACCTCCTATATGACGGGCTCCTGCGCCTTGAAATGCTCCGGAGGCTAGGGCGACCGGCTTTGCGGACGATGTCGCACTGGTCGTGAATGCGAGATCCAGTGAAGAGGGCGAGCTCAAGACACGGTCATGGCTTTGAGCTGGATGTAGATCTCCTCACCAGAATTTCCGTGTGAACGTCACGGGTGCGGTAGTCTGCGCAAGCCCTGTACTTTGCTATTCCGGAATGTGAGTCCACTCACGACTTACCTTTAGGGAGCCAATTGGGGGCTGGTAAAGCCACCAAGGTATTAGCCGCATTGTCTAGACTGATGCCCGCGAGAGGGAAAAAGAAGCTTACTCCCGATCGCATGATCTTACCGCACGGAAACCGGCAGCCCTTATGGTGATTACGAGAACCGTGTCTGTAGTATTTTTGGATCCGGTGCACAAAGAGAAATTTCTGTCCCCGGAATCCGAACAAGAATGTTGACGTGTTTGTAGCAGCAAAAGGATGAGAAGGTCGTGGGTAAGCGGATATACCGACTCACACAGTCATACTCGTGCTGAACCCGTGGATGCAGCGAAGTTATAGTGAGGTAAGTTACTTAGCTTACCCAGCTTCTCTCTGGCCACGGGCATTTTACCGCATATCTAAACCATATGGCAGTGAAATCATCATCTAGATGCAACTATTGATCTGATGTGGATGATACCGCCGAGCACATGTTCTTCGTTTGCGCAAGTTGGCATTAGGAACTACAGCTATAGTTAGTGATCCGACTGGGCCCCCCAAAACATCGATTTCGCAATGTTGAGCTGCAAGACCGCGGTAATAAAGGGGAAAAAAACGGATGAGCAGACGGTGGGTGGGACTGTGTCACCCGTCTCCTCACACTTAGCTACATATTAATATGGAGCCAAACTGACGATCCATGTCTCTGCTGTGCTGGCTCCTCTGGGATACCAACAGGGTGAAACACTAAAACGATCAGGCGCAAGGCCTAAATAGGAACCCGCCGATAAGAGATTACTTACCGGGGGTGCCATTTAGATTGAGAGAAGAGCTTCATCTTTACTGTGGCGGGGTTCTAACAACCAGAACTGTGTTCCTTTAGTGCTGTTCCAGGGTGGATCAAATCTACACGTCAAGTGGACCAAACACTTCACGAGTCTCCATGGTATCCGTAAGCAGGATTTCCCTCCTCCAAAAACAAAACGAAAGAGCCCGTTACGACTCTTAGAGAAAAATTAAGCATTGTTCTTGTCTGTCAGCAGCCCGGAATGTCATGCCAACTGCAGTTATGCTCATATGAAACTCAACTGCTAATGCAAGTTCTAACCGAGGACGCAGGTAGTCCTAACGAAAGTTTGGGTCATGAAAAACTCTGCTCTGAGCCATGCTTTGCAAGTTCATCGGCGATTTCATTTGCTATAATCCCATTAAGACTTGTGATCCCGGTAAGACTAAGTGAATTAAGGCGACTAGGTTCAGTGTAGTCTTGCATTCTCGAACTAGCTTGGCAGTCATAAAAGGGTTCAGCAAGGCTCTAAGCGCACGGTGGCAGTCATATAGATGCAAATGCTTGACCTCTCCAGGGATTCTTCACAATATAAGAGTAGTTCGTTGCCATTAGCATTGCCTGTATCTCTTCTTGGAAGACAGGCACAAGTCTTCCAAGGAAGATTGAAAGCCAAAAACCGTAAATCGGTTTTGGAGCCATCTGAGAAGACCTGGCTATTGGCTCAGATTCTAGCCGGAACCATTCTTGAGTACAGGGAAATGATTTCGTATTTTTTTCTCCAACAGGAATTCATGTCATCAGACGGTATGTCCATAAGACCAGGGACAAAAGACAGTCGGTGCTTAAAGTCCTTAAATCTCCACTGCATGTTGCACAAAAGACCACTTCTCTTTAAACGGAAGAAGGTGTTGAGAGTGCGGCCCATGATACGAGTATGAATATCAAGAAGTAGGATGCTCATTCATGCATCTAGATCAGAACCAGGTGTTCTAGGAAAAGGTCCCATGCTGACAGGGTAGATCGTTCTTCAGAGTCCGGTGAAAGTAGCAGTAACGTATTTTCGTGAAAACTTGTTCCACCAGACAGCCGATTCATTATAGCTATGCAGAAGACCAGAGGACCCTCTTCGGCGATGTCTTGCTGAAACATCTTTTTTCATTGCCAGAATACCGATAGCGGCTTGGATGATTTCGACGTGACATGTTTGGTTCAAAGTACAATAATTTGTTATCCAAACGTTATGAGTTTACTAGATGAATCAGAACAATCTAAGTTGGATCGCTAGACATGATCCAACAAACAGTTAATCTTTATCATCAGCATACTCGTATGTCTGAGCATAGTCCCGGCGTCAGAGAAATTAGGAGCGTTAAGCAGTGACTCGATTAACATGCACCATAACCGGGGAAACAGGACCCTTCCATCACATATTGAACAGAGGAGTTTCTGATAATTCCTTGAAGTACTCCGCCTGGAAGACACTCGAGGAGTCGGAGAAAATACCCGCTGCAACGCCGAGTTCCATCTTAGAGCTGTCGGTGAAAATCGATACTTGGTATTAGGATGGGAGTAGATTATTCTTCCATTCCGTCCTTTCCGGAATGTGAACTTGAATATTTGTTTCGGGAATCAGAATCCAGAGTCTCTGAGCCTGATAGCACTACACGAAACGATGTATTTGATGAACCAGTCCAGACACAGTATATGAAGCTACACGTTGAGAGTTTCTGTCGGCAACAATCATAGCGCTTCTGTGGTCCCAATACCAGTTGTTCGTTGGTCTCTTCTAAGTTTTGTGATGTTGTAGGCTTTGCTTAAGGCGGGCTACCACACAAGCGATCCAGAAGTAATAACGGGACGAACTATGGCAGTGTATGAGTACATTCAGAGGATCATCTTGTATGGTACAAGTTTCTTTTCCGATTTTTGGTATGAATGCTACTCATACCAATCGTTGGGGATTCGATATGTAGGTCAGGGTCAATAAGAATTTTTAGGACCTGTCAGAGTGCTGAATTAAAAATATAAGCAAATGAACCCTTAATGGGCCTAGGCAGTTCACATCACCCTAAAGCTGGAGTGTCCGCGCATTTTTCCCAAGCGGTTCCAGAAAGGACCCGACTCTCCATATTATGGAGAACAGTTGACTACCCGGCCTCTGCGAAGCAACTAAAGGAAAGATCATACTCAACGTCGACATCCTCGCAAAACCAGAAAACACAGCAACTTTCGGATCTGCAAGTGAAATGTTTTGACCAATCTTCATTCCCATCTTCCTATAAAGTTGACATCACCGCCATGCTAAAAGTGTGATGCGATATACCAGACAACTTACTTACTTACTTAACGGGCTCTCGACCCGTGAAGAAACTCTGGGTGAGACACTGCAGTCCCCCATCGATCCCAGGCACGCTGCTTTCAGGTATCCAGACTAAGCGCTCTGGCATCCGCGATGGCTTGGTCTTTAAAACGGAGGTTCGGCCCTCCATGTCGACTCAAACCTGAGTGCTGGGAATGGAAGGTTTTCTTAGCTGAAGTGTTATTGCCCATTCGCTCGATGTTGCCGAGCCAATGTAGTCGACGTATTTTGGCTTATTGCACTACATCCACATCTTAATACAGCTCATAGAGTTCGCGGTTGAATCTTCTTCTCCATTCGCCCTCCTCGCACACAGAACCAAAATTCCGTCAAAGAATTTTTCTTTCGAAGGAGCCCAGTATCAATTCTCTCTTCTTGCTTATCATCAAGCACTCGGCATACAGCAGAAGTGACATACTTTTCGTCCTTCGAGTTAGCAGTTTGGAATCCAATTATTTTGGCAGACCGTGGTAGCAACGGTTTCCTAGGGTAATTCTTCGTCGGATCTCCACGCTGGGAACGAACGATGATATCCGCATATCGTTCGCATATCCCAGTAACTGAAAGGACCTGTTGAAGATAGTGCCTTCGGTGTTGACATCTGCTCTGCGCGCTATCTGTTCCAGAACGAGATTGAAGATAGTGCGTCTTCTTGCCGAAATCCGGTGCACTTTTGAAATAGTTCGGTGGAACTACTTCCAAATTGCACATTGCAGCGCGTATTTTCCAGCGTTACGCAACATATTTGGATCAGCTGTGCCGGGATCCCGAATTCTGCCATCGCCGTATTGAACTCCTGACGATGACTACTGTCATATGCGGCTTTGGAATCAATGAATAGGTGATGAGTCTCGACCTGAAATTCGTTGGTGTTTTCCAGGATTTGTCTCAGTGTGAAAATTTGGTCTAAAGTCGATTTGCAGGCCCGGAAGCCACACTGGTACGTGCCGATTAGTGTGTTGCAGAACGATTTGAGACGTTCACACAGTACGTTGGATAGGATCTTATATGCGACATTAAGCAGGGATATGCCACGATAGTTCTTGCAAGACATAGGATCGCCTTTTTTGTAGATGGGGCATATGGAGCTGCTAGTCCAGCCATCGGGCATGCATTCTTCCACCCATACTTGGTTGATGATTTGGTGCATGAGCCTTGTCGAAGCATCGCCATCATATTTGAAGAGCTCCGCTGGTAAGACATCACAACCCACGGCCTTGTTTTTCTTAAGCCGACTTCTTCTATACTGGGTGGTGGAACTGGTTCTTCATTAACTGGGTGTGGGTTCTCTTCTTGTCCTATCACTCTCTCTACATGATGCCCATTTAGCAGCTGCTGGAAATGCTGCTTAAACACATCTACTATCCCCTATGCTTCGGTGACTAGGTTTCCTTCCGCGTTTCGAAGAGCCTGTATTCCAGTCTTGAAGCCAGCCGCCAGTTGCTTGGCCTTCTTGTAAAACCTCCGGAGGTTGTTTCGATCGCGGGAATCTTCAACCTTCTTGAGCTGGGAGACTGCGTTGGCCCTCTTCTTTCTACGCAGGATCTTCTTCTCCTCTCTTCTTCAGGCTCGATACTCATCCTCGCTTCCCATATTTTGCCCTGCAACGTTTTCTTATGTGCATTGTCTGTCACCTTTTTCTGGTATACGCATTCAGTATCATGCCACGGGCTCTTTCTCTGGGGTGGTGGTTTCGGATACCTCTTTAATGATTTCGCAGTACTGGCACCACTGACTGTTGGCATTTGTGGTGGGTGACTTCACAGTGGAGAGTTTTTCACTCAGGCGATATGTGTAGACTTTGGCTACTCCAGGTGTACTTAGGCGTCCAACGTCGAATTTCTTCTTCTGTGCAGTTCGCAGCTTCTTTTCGTTGGACAGTCGAGCTCTAAATTTAGCCGCAACAAGAAAATAGTCAGAGTCGACGTTTGCCCCTTGAAATATGTGCACATCGAGGATGTTGGATGCGTGCCTCGCATCGATTAACACATGGTCGATTTGGTTGGCGATTCGACTATCTGGAGAGCACCATGATGCTGTGTGGATTCTAGTGCTACTAGGACCGTATTACGAGATGCTGCAAAATCGATTATCAGACAAAAGGAGGTTGAAAAACTGATATATGTATGACATATGTATTCTTCGGTCAATGATATAGGGAACAGAAGCGCATTCTGTACGAATAAGGCGAGGTACTGGGCAGCAAAAGCAGTGAAACAATCCACAACAAGACTTAATTCACTCACATCAGACTGATATTCACATAAGCATCGCCACAAAAGAAATTGGCAATGCTGCCAAATTCTACAAGCTTCTCGATAAAAGCTACAAGCACTGCCGTAAGCAGTCGGCCAAAGACAGCGTAATTGGAAATGTTTATTTGTTTAGGATCAGGTCTTTCCCTTAGCGCCATCTAAATAAGCAAATCTTTAGAACTGAGCAACTCGTCAAAGGTCTTCAGAAATGTTATCCCTTTTCGGATCTCTCTAAAGTTATAATGGATACGCATAATGTTGTGTAATCACTTCGTTAAACTTTCACACATATTTATTTATTTAAGTAATCGCTTTTAGGTGGCCATACTAATAGAAAGAATTGTGAAGACCCTCACAAGCATCCCATTAGCACAATATCGTTAATTGTTTGCTTTCTTCAAGTTCAATACCTGCTGCTATGTGAATAAGCAATAATAAAATAATTTACTTGCACTTTTTACTGCGTACCGTCTACACTATCTAGATAAATGTAATACGTTGGTGATAAATAAATAACGAGTAATTGCATGACTCGTTTGGGTGCACGACTCTGTTATGTATTTTGAAATATTTGGTAAACCTAAAATCTGTCTCAAGGTTACCTCGGTATCTATTACACACATACGAGTATTTGAGATGTTTGTTGTCGGTATTGGATTTATACGAGTATAATGTTCTACGACAGACTTTCAGAGTTGTTGGTCATGTAAGATTTTGTCTGTCAGAGATTATTTTAGCTCTCAATCTTTACAACTGTTCTCGTAGATATGGAATGGTCGAAAGTAGCTCCAACAATTTTTTCGTGAACAAGTACTTAAGTATCTACACTCTCACTTCCTAAAGTGAGCTAAATTTCAGCGAGAATGTGCGTTTTACGCAGCAATCTTTTGTGGATAGCCGAATCCTAGGTCAATTTTATTTTGTTTGTATCTCTATCTAATGTACTTAAGCTCGTCACGCAAAGAGCACATGTGAGCCTAAATCTTCCCTAACTAGGTGTCGGTAGCATAAAGAAGCGTTCACACGTCCGAGCAATTTTGAAACTGGTCGATCTCCTTAGTGACTTGTTAGGCTTTATCGGTTGTCTAAAGCTGAGCTCCGTCCCAAACAACTGGAAAAAATTTAAATACTTTTTATTCCCAAAGCAATAACACCTAACCACTCTTCTGTTAGGGATTACTGACCCATAGGTCTCTCCTCGTTTCTACTAAAAACACTGGAAAGAATCCTAGATCAAAATATAAGACAAAAACTCAACAAGTTCTACCTATGCGGTGCTCAACACGCTTAACTTAAAGGAAAATCAGTAAACACGGCACTACAAGAGGTTGTAGCTACCATAGAAAAGGATATGCATTACAGAAAATACATCATGGCCGCCATCCCTGATCTATAAGCATGGCCTTGGATAAGAAAACGATACCACAATGGATTCTGCTAAAAACTAGTATTATCAGGAAACGGTTGCAAGAGGAACTCAACGAGGAGCAGTGATTTCCCCCTTCTGTGGCTGCTTGTTTAAACTGTTCACAAGAAAAAGAAAGTAAGAAGGGTATAATCTTCCTAGAATCAACGGTGTTAGGACACCGTGCCTAGGCAGTAAGCTCAGTTGGAAGCGTAGCATCGAAGGAACCAACAAAGCGTTAGGAGCATTCTGCAGATGTTAAAGAACCTTTGGTAAGTGTTGGAGACTAAGTCCATGTATAATACACTGGGTATGCATGGTCATAGTTAGAAATTCTTTCCTCCTATGGTACGCTAGTATGGTGGAAAGCTGCGGAAAGGACTAGTTATCTCAAAACTCTTACACAAGTTCCAAGGCTAGCACGTGTCGCAGTAAAAGGAGCGTTAAGGTCTACTCCTCAAGCATCATTAGAGATACTCATAATGCTCAACCTCCTCCCTGTAGACGAATTTCTTAAATGCACGGTTCCAAAAAGCTCGTTCAGACTCATAGAATTAGGCCTATGGACATACTTTAATTTAAGACACGAGTTTACATGTAATAGGAACCATCAAAATAGGTGAAATGTAGTCACTACACCGTGCAAAGCGTGGACTCTGATAGGAGTTTCTCCACATCATTTCCTTGCATACATGACTGACTAACACTGCCACCAACAATGGAAAACTTCACCTCTACATGGAAGGTTCCAAAATAGAGAAGAGTACTGGATCTGGAGTGTATTGTGAATTGCAGTAGGTCCAGGACTCCTTCAAGATTCAGGAAGAATTGAAAATGCTGTCGTAAAATTTACGAAGGAATTGAATTCTTTCTTAGTCGGAATGCCATGCGGCGCCGTTTTGTTGAAACCACATGTGATCCACATCCACATCTTGCAATTTAGCACAAAAAATTGGATTATCATGTTGCTATAGCGAGACCATTGACTGTTAGTGGCCGCGTTTCCGATGAAGAATGGTCCGATGATGCCTCAAGCCTGAAACCAGCACCAAACAGTGATATGTTGTGGATGCATTTGTTTTTAAACAATCACTCGTGGGTTTATCAACTATAAATTCGACAATTTTGACGATTAGTAAAACCATCAAGGTGAAAATGAGCCTCATAGGTGCAAAACCTTAGTCGTTTTCAAAATATTGCTCAAAAATCAAAACGCGCTGTTCTTTCGTCTAGCGCTCCATTTTTAATAACCCTGCACTGTGAGACGTCAGGTTGTCCTTTTTTTTTGTTGGCAAATACTTTACCGTACAAAGGGCGCAAAATTCAAATCTTGTGTTAATTTTGGGACACCCTTTACTGCGAAGAATGTTACAGACAATCGCTGCGACAAGGAAAGTAGACAAAGGTGAAGTCTTTGGTAATAAAGTGGGGACAGTCTCTGGTTTTTAACGTAAAAACCTATCGTGTAGACTTCAGTTTACGGGATGCCCGTACATCCATGGGAGCAAGGATACGCCTTGCCATCGCTCTTCGTCAATCCTTTGATACCAACTCGGAACTGTGTTGGGGGCAAAAGTTCCACTCTTGCTTTGAGTCGACCTAAAACCTCTTACTGTTCTTAAGGTCACACCACCTAGTACTTACTGAAACTCTGCATTGGGTCAAACCAATAGGAAGACATTTTCCGCAACTTTGGGTTTAAACCACAGCCACCATGTCACTCCCACAAGGGGGCCTACCTCAACAAGTCAGGCCCGGACCGAAGTCCTGGGGGCTCCTGACTCCCATAGTATAGTGATTTAGGTCCTGGTAGGGACTACCGGTGGTTCTGCCGCCAACTTGTAACTGAGCAAATCGTAGTAACTTTCGGTGGCGTCATCTGAAGATGTTTACGATAAGACCAGTAATATGCTCTGCCCCGCTTCTTATTAGACAACTTCATTGATGGGCGAAGCTTTGATAATTGGGCGTGGGCCCAATAAAGTGGGGATGTACGAGTACGGCCTCCATGCCATCACCTCCGGAAATATACACAGGCTTATTGATTTTGCGGCGGGACATTATATAAACATTATGTGGTTTCCTCCGTCTGATATTCGTAAAAGGACCTGACTGAGCCCTGATCAACAAATCGTCAACTAAGGCACGCGTCCAGTGTTCCGTTCCGACCAGCTTACACCAACTTAGTCCATTATTTTGGTGTTAGCAAGACACGGTAACAATCCAAAGCTACAATCGCAATAACCTTTTCCGATCGAGTCTCCCTTAGCCTATTGAGAAATCTGATGATGCCAGCATCAAACGTAAAAAAGCAGGGTCATCATCGCCAAAGAAACCACAGATTCGATGACGGATGCTAGGCGAAGCCGGCAAAACAAGAGATATGCAGAGCGGCCCTGCAGACAAGAACGAGAGGGGCCCGTGGGCTCGACGACCAGAAGGGAAGAGAAAAACATCGACTCCTCAGAAGAAATAAGAAATAGCACGAGAAGCGGTCGAGCGAGGTCTTAGAGAGGTGTTATCGGAAGAGCAGAAGATTTACCAAAAACCAAAACGAACATGCCAAGGCTGTAATGTACGCATACAATTCTGCAAGAATAAGGACGCGAACCTTATAGTTGAACCACAGTTGGTGCAAAAATCTGGAAAGATTATTTCTGCACAGCGTTAAACTGAGATGACGAACATCATCCAACTGTCAGGCAGTATGAACCATTCAATCTGGACGGAGACAGGTAAGATTACCGTCCACCCGAATAAGATGAAGCCAGGACAGTCACTTCCAAGCTTCAGACTAACAGAAGCACAGGATGGCTTAACTGCGGTGGTGTTTAAAGCAGCAGAAGATGATTGAATACGGAACATACATCAAACATTCCCAAAATTTGGATCGACAAAAGTATGCCCGTCAAGTGGAATCTCAGCATTTCTTATCTGAACCTCAAGATAGGAGATCTGCTAAACTGCCCCAACTACAGCAGAATAAGTCTCTTCAGCATCGAAAATAAAATCCCTTCTATCGAACACCTGAAACTTTCAGTTAACACCCTAATCGACCTCTGTCAGTCTGATTTTAGGCCAGAAAAGTCCATCGCAGATCAAATTTTCACATCCCGGCAGCCTGTAAGGACCAACTAGACAGAGCTGTGTCTAGTTGTGACTTCTCTATCAACCTCATTCGACTGAGCAGAACGACGATGAAGAGCACATGCTGCTCTAGCAAGATGACAAAACCGAGACCTTCACTGTCAGAGAAGGACTTAAACAAGGCGATGCGTTGTCATGTGCGGATGAGAGTGGTTTCGTGCACTACAAGGGAAGAGTTCTTCGGGTAATTTTCAGTCCCAATTGGCTCAATGGAGAACGGAAAAGACTGTTCAACAGCGAATTGCACATGCCGATCACGTCAAAAATGTTCGAATAACTCGACTAATATAGCTAGGTCACCTCAAACGCATCGACATCAGGACCGCAGCCAGGAAAGTATTCAACTCCAACCTAGAAGGACACTGCCATAGAAGATGACATCATCATAGATGGCGTACTTTAGTGGAAGGGGACCTGCCAGAATATGGCGACGATTGATGAGGCATATTAGTTGAGGATCTATTTGGTCCCGAACTGTTTTTAGATGTGAAGTTTCATCAAATTTCGACTACGAAGAATATTTGCCCCGCTATACGAGTATATTATTACATTTTCCACTTTCGATTTCTATGTAGCCGCGAGCCTCTGTCTTTATTGTCATCCTTCAGATACACACGGGTTTGTCGGGCATGCCACAGCTAGCTTGCATCCTTTCTACTTTTACTTTCTACAACCAGCAGTATTTTGTTTCAAATTAAAGAAATGTGACAACGGCTGACGCAAATTAATGTGAAGGCTGCAATATATTGACTCATGCACATAAAAACAACACCAGACACAATCTATTTAAATATTCGAAAACTGCTGCGAGTGCGTTTCGAAAAATTCTGAATTCTTCTGAAACTTCACCACATCATTTTGAAATATTCGAATTCAGCTTACAATGCAAACAAGTTCAAGGAGATTTTTGAAAAGATTTTTAAAATTAATTGCTCATTCAAATCATGTTCTCAAGAGCGCTTTACAAGACCATTATTGCCAATTAAGACTGTTCGTTAGCAAATAATTTTGAAAAACAAGACTCTACTGCATCAAATCTAGCGGTCGAGACTTCAAAAATAGAATATTCTCACGGACGTCAAAATTCACGATTTTCGTTATTAATTTTTTGTTTTTATTGTGAGTTAAGTTAAGGCAGTTAGCGGAGTGTGCCTTTATTGCGATTCTAAAATAGACAACAGAATTTATTATTTTTATTTTAGTTTTTATTTTTAGATATTTTCAAAAACACAATAGAGAGTCAGAAACGCTGTGAAATAAGGTCGCATGTGCTTGGTGTTGCTGCCAGTGACCGAAGAGCAGATGAATCATTTCCTAAATAGAAAAACAATTTGGCACAGATTATCTCGGTGACGTTGATACGGTGGGCGACTTATAATTATCACTGACGAATTTTTTTTTTATTAATTTCGTTTCTTTTTGCACATATTAATTTCGAATATGTAACATATATGAAATTATATATCTAGAATGTGTCAGAAAAATTTACGGGACAACAGGCGAGAAAATAAACGTCGCCACGTCGAATGGCGCTACTTAATTAGTGACAAATTTCGACTACCGAAAACTATAAATTACAAAGTTGTCATATTTCAACCAGCCTCTGAGTTTATTATATGTTTTCCTGTTATATTTCTTATTTTGTGTCTCAACACCTGGAGGATTTATGGACGAAAATGAGTCAATATATTAATCCGCTACAAAACTATATGAAAAAACAGGTGTCCATACGTCGAAAACTGGCGAGAAATTTTGTATTTTTTATGTAACTTTTCCACTTTAAAGAGTATGGCCAGGCTTAAAATTTAAGGTGAGCTACATTAATGGGAACGTGAGATTGAGTGAAGCTTCTGATTGCCTTCAACCCGGCGAGGGCCACAGCAATCCTTGTCACTGTCCAATTCAAGTTGACATGCAGCCTCCACGTGGCGCCCCTGGATAACTACTCCTGCATCAGCTGGGTATTGAACTAAATGCATGCAGCGACCTCTCTCTGACCAAAATGGCGGTAGTGCTGACGATCCACTGACATAAAATAAAACAAAAATGTTATGAATAAACATAATCCTGCCTCGGATACACACGGACCCCCTAATCAGAGACAATATGGCATGAAGAAGGACTACGATTACACCCCAGGAGCAACCCAAATACTGGAAAATATCCTCAAGTCGTTTATGGCGGATATGACTGAAATCCAGGAAGTACGCTGGATAGGATCGGGAATGACAAAAACATTGCGACATTTATTACAGTTGTCACACAAGGTTACACATATTGGAATGCGGATTCGTCGTTTGAAAGCAGCTCAAATTGAAGGTCATCGATTTCAAGCCCACCAGTGATCGCCTGAATGCGATCCACGTCAATGCAAGTTTCTATAACATCAGCTTCATATGTGCTCATGGTAGGGATCAACGAGGCTCAGGAACCCATCAAGGAGGAGTTTTTGACCTCCTGAACAGAGCCTGTCCGAAGTACGATGTTAAAATTGTATTCGAAGACTTCAAGGAGAACATCAGATACGATAACAGATGGTGGCTTCTCACTCGCAGACTTTGCGACACCTTCATTACAGTGATATGTACAAAAGAATCCACAAAGCAACTCCGGATGGTTGAATAGCCGATCAAATCAACCACGTGCTTATTGACGAACGTCACTCGTCAAATATCCTTTTAAAATATTCAGAGAAGCAGACCTTGACTCTGGCCATTACCTAGTAGCAGCCCGATTTAGGGCTCGACTGGTAAATGAAAAAAAGCTGCAACAACATCCAAATAGGAGGTTCATCATTGGAAATAGCCAGAGACTCCAGACGAGCGCCTGGACAAAAAACTCTCCAATATGCCATTGCCTACCACAGTCGTCAACAAAATGTTGTCATATTTCTGCACTTCCATCAAGGAGGTGGCCGAAGCTACTTCCAGTAGTTGCTTAATGAACATGACCAAGAGAGAGCGATAGGGCAAAAAGAGAATAGATCCACAGTCGAAGAATTGGTTCTCCCGCCCAGCTGAGAAGAAGTCGACACGATTATACAAAAGCTGAAGAACTAAAAAGCCACTGGCTCGGATAGTCTGCCATCTGAGCTCTTCAAAGCTGGAGGCTATGTTTTAACAAGAAGCATTCATCAGATCATTTGGAAAACATGGGAGGACGAAAGCATACCCGACGACCGGAATATCAGCCCTATCTGTCCGATCTATAAGAAGTGCGATTCTTTGTCGTATAACAACTTTCGACGTCGCCTATAAGATCCTATTCTGTGTACTATGTGAATGTCTGAAACGGTACTGCACCGCAAAAATCGGCCAATACCAGTGCGGCTTCCAACATCAAACCAAATTTTCACATTAAGAAAGATCCTGGACAATACCAAGTCGACACACACCAGTTCTTCATCGACTTCAAAGCCGCATATGACAGCGTCCATTGCACTGAGCTATATAATGCAATGGCCGAATTGAGGATCCCGGAAAAACTGGTCCGGATGTGTCGCACAACACTGGAAAAACCCACGATGGGCCGTGTGGAGTTGAATCTCTGAATTATTCCAAACCTGCATCGGACTTCGGCAAGGAGACGAGCTGTCGGGTAACTTCTTCAATTTAGTACTTGAGCAGATAGTACGACGGGCAAAAGTCAACACGGAAGATACTATTTTCTCCAAGTCCGTATAGCTTCTGGGATACACGGATGATATTGGTATAATCCCACGTTCCCATCATGCCGTAATGGAAGCCTTTACTGCAATTGAAGAAGTTGGTCTTAAACGAGTTGGTCTTAAAGTGAATGAGGAGAAAACGAAATATATGCTGTCGACTAACAAGAACTTCACCTACCTCGGGGCAAATATTAACTCCACAAGCGACGAAGTGGAACCAAAGGCAACCGCTGCTACTTCGGTCTATCGAAACAACTTGGATCAAAACTCCAAACGCAAAGATTCAAAATCATGCTCTACAAAGCGTTAATCTTGCTTGCTCCTGCTTTACGGAGCCGAAAGTTGGACGATAAGTAAGACAGTGGAAGTTTTAGACCCTTTGAAAGAAAAATCCTTCATCGAATATTTGGTCCTGTATGGAAAAGAAGACACAACCGCGAACTCTATGAGCTGTACAAAGATGTGGACTTACTACGGAAGGCAAAAATCCATCGATTTCATTGGCTCGACCACATCGAGCGGATGGACGATAATACTCCAGCTAAGAGAGTCTTCGAGTCCAACCCACCAGGTTTGAGAAGAAAAGGAAGACCGAACTTCCGGTTTAAGCATCAGGCGATCGAGGATATAGGGCAGCTTTGTCTTTCCAACGGCCTTGACCGCAATGGATGAATGGACAGTTGTTCTGGGTTTGACCCTATCGGAAAGTGCCATAGATTTCATAAATTTCAATTCGGTTTTGACATCTGTGAAAGAGAATTAGAATTTGTGGGAATAAGCGGAATAATCGTCACATCATGTTTTTGATGAACAATTCGTCAGTGATTTTGACACAACGTGGATTTTGTGCCCATTTTCCTAGCCACTCGGCTCCCACTGGTCATTCAATTTTAGAGACTGGGGCCGAGAAGGCCTCGTAAATCTCGTTCGGCCGAGAATATCGCAGCTGTGTCTCAAGATGTCGTAGAGGCTCCGTAGCCATCGACTAGAAGAATTGTCCATTCCATGCATGTCTCTGCATAGCATTTTGGTGAAAGACTTGAAGATGTTTCCTTACAAAGTACAAACAGTCCATAAGCTTATGGGTGTTGAGCGTGAATCTCGTCTAATCGACGTCCAAGGCCTTCTTAATCTCAACAACGAAGAGGACGATTTTGTGTCAAAAATGAGTGACGAGGTCCAATTCCACCTATGTGGATACGAAAACAAATAAAATTTGCGGTTCTTTGCGGCGAGTCGGCCAGTAATGCACGAAGAGCCAGCTGTTTACGCTTTCATTCCTAAAATGGACGAATTTAGACTGGAGGACATATGGTTCCAGCAAGACGGAGCGACGGCACATACTGCACCAGCCACAAACGACATTATAAAGCTGGCGCTTCCCAGTCGCCTGATATTGCGTTTTGGCGATTTGCACTGGCCAGCAAGATAACCCGATTTGACCGCCCTAGACTTCTTTCTATGGGGTTATTTAAAGTCACTGGCTTATGTGAGCAAGCTACAAACTCTTTCAGTCCTCAAGGATAACATCCGCCCGA
This sequence comes from Volucella zonaria, assembly GCA_963966105.1. Lineage (NCBI taxonomy): Eukaryota > Metazoa > Arthropoda > Insecta > Diptera > Syrphidae > Volucella > Volucella zonaria. The sequence continues at coordinate 12,806,475 of OZ014530.1, forward strand.
AGTTTTAAAGAAAACTATGAAAAATGCCATAAAAAGTGCCCAAATGGTAATTAACAATGGTGGCAGCTATATCATTCCCAAAACATGAGAATCAAGTTGTTCTCCAACTTGAATGCCAAATAAACATTTAAGGAACGCCTAGGAAAATAGGGTCATACATAATAGACCACTTTGTATATGTAAAAAAACCCTCGAAGGTACAGGCAACTCTGTAGCGAATAGTGGTTAATATCGATGGACATGGATACAATAGAAGAATTGCACTTTCCAGAGTAATAATATCAATCTGTCTGTATACCGCTCCAGTCTGAGCAGAGGCACTAAGAATGGAGGGGTCTAAAAGGAGACTATCGTCAACATACAAACACTGCATGCTGCGGACAATTGGCGGTTTTGGCAACAGATTAAAACTGCAGAAAAGGTAGCGTCAATAACTATTTGGCAGGCCCGTTGGACTAATACAACAAAAGGCAGATTGACGTTTAAATTAATACCGAGAATCCAAGACTGGATAAGTCGAAAACACGGGGACTGTAACTACTACCTAACGCAGTTCCTATCTGATCACCAAACGTTGCGGTCAGAAGAAAATTGGATGGAGATTAGCGCATTCAAAACAAACAAACATATGGAACGAGCCGCTAAAGATCGAACGAATAAGACTTGCAGATGCATCAAATATAGGAGACATAGCACAGAATGCTTACGAGCAGTGCCCAAGCTATGACATTTAAATTGTCCTCGGCGAGTGAAGCGAGGACATCTTTGGAAAGTATAGCCTGCACAAAACAACCTCTAATAACGAATTCAGGCTAATCGACTTTGTGGCGCTCCGACACATTGTCGTAGCTAGCACTAAGATGCATACAAAGGGACGCTGCATAGAAGGACTACAGTTGCTCACGAGCTTTACGACCAGAAGTGTAGAGACGAACACCGGCTTCTCAGGAGGAAAATAAGGAGCGTGAGAAGCACGACCGAAATTGAGAGATGCTACTCCAGGAATGAGATTCGGAAATTTTACTAAAAGGTAAAAAAAAAAACATGACACAAACACAAACCCCAAACCGAAGCCTGTAGAGATGAGCAAGGGAACATAGTAGTAGAGTCGCAGTCGATGATAAGGATTTGAAAAGAACTTTAATCTAGACTGTATAACGGCGATGACGAATCAAATACCGTTCCCAGAACCTTTCAACCTGGACGATGTTGGCCAACAATTCCGTGCACCCGATCTGGATGAAGTGAAGATAGCCATATCTAAGCTTAAGTCCAACAAATCTGCTGAACCGAATGGCCTGACTGCCGAGCTCTTCAAAGCAACAAACGATGACTTGGTAAGGAGCATGCACTAACTCATCTCTAAAATATAATCGGACGGAAGTATGCCCGACGAATAGAACCTGAACATGGTTTGCCCGATCCTCAAGAAAGGAGATCCTCTGAACTGCGCCATCTACAGAGGCATAAGTCTTCTTAACATCGCCCGCAAGATTTTATCTAACATATTTTGTGAACGCCTGAAGCCGTTCGTCAGCAACCTTAATTGGCCCATATCAGTATGGCTTTAGGCTAGGAAAGTCCACTATCGAATAAATATTCACACTACAACAGATCCTGGAAAAAAAACTCATGAACTCCAAATCGATACACACTACCTACTCATCGATTTTAAGGTCGCATATGGCAGCACCTATAGAGACGAGCTATACAGAACAATGTCTAGCTCTAATTGTGTAGGATGACAATGGAGAAAGCACGCCGCTACATCAAGGTCTGGTAAAGAACTCACCAAATCAAAGTCAAAGTGCAAAACTCACGCGCCAACACAAGAGCCGCAGTCTTTCAAAAGTCCGTCTAATTGCTCGCATACGCTGATGGAATTGACATAATCCGATGAATGCCGCATGATGTCAGTGGCGTTTTCCGGAGTATTAAGGCGGAAGCAACGAAGATGGGTTTCACGGTCAACGAGGGCAAGAACAAGTAATACTCCTATCCTGTCAACCGACGTCAACACCGACGTCTCGGACAGAATATCGCCCTCTATAGGTTATGTACGTTGTTTACCTAAGCTCCGCTATCAATTCAGACAACGGCACCAGCGCTGAAATCAAACAAAGAATAACTTTGCCAATCGCTTCTTCTTTGGGCTAAGAAGCAACAAAAGTGACCCACTTAAGACGTTAATAATTCCAGTCCAACTCTATGACGCAGAGGCATGAACATTGTCAAGAAATTTTCGAGTGATTTTTGATCCTATCTGCATAGACGGTGAGTGGAGGTGGAGATACGGGCTGTACAGCAATATCGACTTAGCCGGAAGAGTGAAGGGGTTCAACGACTAAGATACCTATGTCAGGTAGAGTGGATAGATATCAATGCTTCGGTCCGAAAAGTTTTCGAATCCGCCTCGTAGGTACAGTGCAATAGAGGAAGACCGGGACTCAGGTGAAACACGCAAATGGAAGGTTCAGTCAACTTGGCGTGCGAAACTGCTAAAGACCGAGCTGGCTGCAGACGCTTGTTGATAGGTTGAGGGCCATGTTCAACCCAGACTGTAGAGCTAGCTTAAGTAAGTAAGTAAGCACAGACTGCTTAGCAGCTCCATGGGGAGAGTGGTCGAAGTATGTAGACTGTGGTTTAGTACGTACGCATATAGCGAATCGTGTAGCTGCTAGCCCGGGCTACTAGTATATTTTGAAGATTACACACCCTTTAGAGCAACACCTATAACTTGAATTTTGCTTCACTATTGTTAATGCGGATTTTTTATTTTTTGTTGTAGTAGAGCACTCAGACAAAGAACCAGTCCTTTGCACTTCTTGTATGTTCCGTTTACTGAAATTTCTCTGAATTTCTAAGCAAAATGAGTAAGCGCTTCAGTGATAAAGCGCATACAGCAGCAGCACCCACCTTATCAGCGCCGATTACCTGTAGCCTGATGGCAGCGTAGGCAAGACACTCATTTTCACAGAAGTGAGTGCTGTAGATGTTGTGTCACTTATGTAGCGCACCGTCACCGCACCAGCAGGAAAACCGCTGACTTCTCAGAGCACGGAAGCATTCGTTTGGTTTGCCAGCAACATGTCATGCTTTCTGCATGTTATGCTCATATGAAACCCATCTGTCAATGGAAGCCCTAACATAGAACGCAGGCAGATCAAATGTCTTAAAAAGCTCTCCTCTTGGCAACTTTCCCTAATGAGGAGCTGTATTCCCCCAGAAAAGCACCAACGCCAAATTGCATTACTTTCCTGGCTCAGATTCTGGCCGAAATCCTTCCTGATAACACTAAAAGTGGGTTTTGTAATTTCGCAAGGAGAGTACTTCTGGCCTCATTGCATCGGACGTCACGTTCATAAGAAAAGAGTCAAAAGATAGTCGGCGTGCAAAGTCATCAAACCTCCAAACGTATTGTACCAAAGACCAGTTCTTTTTAAACGGAAGATGGCTTTGAGAGTACAACCCATGACGTGAATATCAAGTGGAGGGAGATTCATCAATGCGTCTAGAGCGGAGCCAAGAGAGCTGGGAAAAGCCCCTATACATCCAAGATAAACCGTTTCTTGGAGTCTGGTAAAAGCTGTAATCATGTATTTTTGCGAGAATTTATTCCACCAGACACCCGACACATAGGATATAATTGTCCTTCTCATAGGCTTTTCGGTGGCGGGCCACATGTTTTGCCGACAGCTCCTTTGCACTGCCAAAAGGTCGACAGCGCCTTAGAGGATTTTGACGTAACATGTTTAGTCCATAGAAGTTTGCTATCCAGGGTGATACCAAAATACTGAGCTTCCTTGGAGAATTGCATGGTGATGCGTCATGACCAGTCAGCTTCCTCCTTCTCGTAAAGAGAACAACCTTAATTTTGAGAGGATTAACTGAAAGCTAATTTCCGGTGCACCTATCACCGATAACGTCTAGGGCTGCCTACGCTTTGGAACAGACAGTCGCTAAACCCTATCCAACACACGGTACAGCTGCTTGAGCATAGATGTCAGATCTATTCAGAGCGTTAAGCAGTAAGTCGACAGATACATGGGCCATAGCAGTGGAGACAAGACGCTGCCTTGCGGGTAACCTGTACATTCACTATCACATAATGGCTGCAGTCAGCATATACAATCAGTGTCTTATTCACCAGCTTTGATATTATCAACAAAACTGGTGGCTCGTCTACGCCGTGCTGTCTGGCTGAGATACACATGCCGTCAATAGTTGCGTTGTCTAAAGTACCCACAATTTCGAGCGCTTATTACTTCTATCCACTCGACATATTGTCGTATACCTTTCCATGATTAAATGGTAGATAATCTAGAGCACAGTTATGACAATAGTTGGTATGCGTGAGTTCAGCGTATCCGTATTGGAAAATTGAGTGCGTCAGAAGAAAAACCCTTCACACGAAATATTTTTTCTAACCCACGCTCTAGATTTGCATACAAAAATTAACGTATTTGTATCTATGCACTCGCACTCGTATATGTATAGACGTATCCTTTGATAGATTTTTACATATTTCAGCTTTAAGGGTACTTGGGCTGTAGTCCCTTAGTGTGATTAGAAATAAGCACCATCAATCAATCAATCATTTTCAATTCATATCGGCTGATAGGTTTGTATACATATGTACATATATATGTATCTTAAGCATATCTTTCATGAATTTATGTCTCGGTAATAGACGGATGTATGTTCGCACCATATGTAGTTGTACGAAAAAAGACTAATGGTACTGTCGAAGGGAGCCCTTTACCGATTCCGCACGCGCTTTGTTCTAGATGTGGCGTGGAAATTTCCAGAGTGCGGGATCTATTATAAATATGAATTTATTTATTTATTGATTTCTGCTACAAGTGTACTTACATACTAACAGATGTTGGAATTCCGTGAGCGCTATAAATAAAAAATTATAAAGTTATACATGGTAATGTGTCAAAGCCTCTTTAGATATCGTTGAACGCTTGAAATTGACTCTTCCGGTTCACAAATAGTAGCTAGCGGTAGAGAAACGGTAAGAACAACACTATTCGCAGCTAACGGCAGCAAAATACAAACTTTTAGACAAAAACGGCTGACTGCGGATTTAGTATTAAGAAGTGCATTTACCTGGACCATCGTCATTGCTGAAGTCAAAACACTGATCATTAGAGCTGACTTCATCAGCCACTTTGGGATTGTAATCGAACTCAAGCGTTAGCGCCTAATAGATACCGCCACGAGGTAACTGGCAACTGGTATTAAGGCATTCAAAATTAATTGTCCATTTGCACACATTCTAGCTGAGTTTGAGGAACTATTTCGCATGAACGTTACTCGTACATCGAGACGAATGGCCCTCCAGTATTTGCCCGCCGTCGTCGCCTCAATGCCGAAGAGTTAAAAGCCGCACAAGCCGAATTCCGATACATGATGGTGAATGGCGTCTATGCGGTGACAACCATAATTTAAACGCTATCACAAAACCAGATAGATATCCGCTACCGTACGTGCAGAATCTTCGCAACAACTTCAGAAGCAAGACGGTGTTTTCCACGACAAATGAAACACGCTGATTTTCGAACGTGTTATGGAGTACGGATTTACGATAAATCTCTCCGTGCGTTCTTGACCAGATCAACTCCGAAGGAATCAAACCACTCGATACCAAGGTGAAAGTCATTAAAGAGTTTAGAAAACCAAAAATGGCAAACGAACTTCAAAGATTCCTTGCCATTATCAAGCAGATGATCCTGCAGAATCTCATCAGTGCTAACAAAAGAAACGATGCATCTCTAATTGTGTGAAAGAACGAGTTAGCGCAAGTCGTCGATGTAGTGCCACAACCTCTTGGATTTTATTCTAAAAAAGACTGACGGCGAATTTACAGCAATTTTAGCAATTTTAGCCACTTTAAACACCTAATCGAAGGACGAAACTTCTGTATTTACACCGATCACAAACCGCTCGTTTTTGCGTTCAAGCAAAAGTCGGAGAAGTGATGCCTTAGGCAGCTAGATTTCATATCTCAATTTAGTACAGACGTGAGGTACGAGTATGTCAAAGGCGACTACAATACGGTTGCTGACACCCTATCGAGAGGAAATCAAAAAAGAAATGGCCATCGATGCTCAAACCATTGCTAACGAGCAAGCCAACAATGAAGATTTCGATGAAATTCTCGATGAAGGTAAATTTCTATCAAAAACACTTAACGTCAAGTCTTTTGCAATTCCAGAGAATAAAATGCCACTCTACTGCGATGTTATTGGGTCTATAACTTAATTCGCGCGGTTTGCTAAGAGATGGCGTAACTTGTATTATTCCATTGGAACATGCGTTGGAAAGCTGTCATTGTACGTCATTTCAGTATATGTCATTCATTTCGCTTCGTAAACAAAAATAATTTTTTTTCACTCAAATATGTCGAACTTTGTGCCTGAAAAAGTGTTTTTGCGGGGAGTTCTTCTTCATTACTTTAATATGAAGCAAACTGCTGCCGAAAGTCATCGTATTTTGGTGGAAGTTTATGGTGAACATGCGTTAGCTGATCGAACGTGTCAAAAGTGGTTTGCACGATTTAAAAGTGGTGATTTTGGCTTGGAACACGATGAACGTCCTGGGCAGCCAAAAAAGTTTGAAGATGAAGAACTGGAAGCATTACTCTATGAAGATTGTTGCCAAACACAAGAAGAGCTCGCAGAATCTTTGTGTGTCACTCAAGCAGCCATTTCAAAATGTTAAAAAGCAGCTGGATATATTCAAAAGCAAGGAAATTGGGTTCCACACGAGAGACGTCGAAAGGCGGTTTTGCATGTCCGAAATGCTGCTGGAACGCCACAAAAGGAAGTCATTTTTGCATCGGATTGTTACTGGTGATGAAAAATGGATCCATTACGATAACCCCAAGCGCAACAAATCATATGTGAAACCCGGCCAACCAGCCAAATCAACGGCAAAGCCGAATATCCATGGCGCGAAGGTAATGCTCTGTATTTGGTGGGATCTGAGAGGTGTGCTGTATTATGAGCTGCTAAAACCGGGTGAAACCATCAATGGACAATGCTACCAAACACAATTAATCCGTTTGAAGAGAGCAGTGGCCGAAAAACGCCCGGAATATGCGACCAGACACGAGGCAATAATTTTCCATCATGACAACGCTCGGCCCCACGTTGCTATTCCGGTTAAGAACTATTTGGAAAACAGTGGATGGGAAGTCTTACCCCACCCGCCTTATAGCCCAGACCTTGCCCCTTCTGGCTACCATTTGTTCCGGTCGATGCAGAACGCCTTCACTGAAATACGGTTCACCTCAGAGCAGAATATCAAAAATTGGCTTGATTCATTCTTGGCTGCCAAGCCGGCGCAGTTCTTTTGGGATGGGAATTCACAAATTGCCAGAAAGATGGGAAAAAGTCATAGCTTCAGATGGGTAATACTTTGAATAATACTATTGCACATGTTTCAATATCTCGAGAATGATGCGTAACGCGATAATAACGACACTGCATGGGCTCTCTCATTCAGGTAGGATCGTTATGTCTGCCCTGGTATGCGGATGGATATTATTACCGTGGCCAGAAAGTGTATCCAATGTCAAAGGAGCAAGGTACAAAGGCACAACAAAACGCAACTTGAGTCATATCCATTACTGCAAGAGCTATTCGACCATATCAACATCGACTTGGTGGGACCATTGTGGACTTCGCATAGTTGTCACTACATATTAAGGTGTACTGATCGTTTTTCAAGATGGCCTGAGGCATTCCCACTGCCGGACATCATAGCCGAGACCACTAGCATTGGGCTGGACAAAACGGGAGACAATTCGAGAGCAACATATTTGAGGAACTCACACCTTTTCATGGCTTCAGGCCTTTGAGGACAACCCCCTATCATCCCCAATTCAATGGGTTGATTGTACGATGACATCGAGTGTTCAAACTGCAATTCGCTACTACGAAACTGATGACTGGTATAGCGTATTGCCGTCAATTCTTCTAGGATTGCGATCTACATATAAAGACGACTTCAAAGCAACTCCAGCAGAGATGTTGTTTGGATCATCACTTCGTCTAGCAGGTGATTTTTGCAGCCGTCAGAAAAATACTCAAGACCAGACAGAATTCATCAAGGATTTGGATCGATGTCCAAAATACGTCCGACAGCAACACTGTAGCACAACAACGTTAAGTTTTTTCTCCAGCCCAGCTTACAAACTGCCAGTCACGTTTTCATCCGAAATGATGCAGTCAGAATGCCCTTCCAAAGCGCATCCGAAATGCCCAATTTTCCATGACTCTGGCGCATAAATCAGGCTGAATTTGACCCTTGGCATGGATTGTGTTGGCTTTGAGAGCCGCTGTGGTTTGTGGCTTATTCGCATAGACTTGCGACTTTAGAAAACCTCACAAGAAAAAGACTAACGGGGTCAAATCGCACGATTTCGGTGGCTAGTTCACATCGCCTCCGCGTGAGATGACCATGCCCTCAAATCGTGTGGCACATAGCTCTGTCCTGTTGAAACCACATGTCGTTGGTGTCCATATCATCCAATTTAGGCCAAAAGGAGTTGGTAATCATCGACCTATAGCGCTCGTCGTTGACAGTGATGGCCTGGCCAACGTCGTTCTCAAAGAAATATGGACCGATGACGCCGCCAGCCCAAAATCCACACCATACAGTGATTTTTCGGAATGGATTGGACGCTCTTGGATCTCATGTGGATTGGTATCGTCTCAAATTCGACAATTTTGTTTGTTGACGTACCCGTCCATCCAGAAATGGGTCTCATCGCTGAAGATGATTTTTCGATGAGAATTAGGGTCAGTTTCCAACTACTCCAGAGCCCATTTTGCGAACAGACGTCGTTGTCTATGGTCGTTTACCTTCAGCCCCTGGGTCATTTTGTACGGGTGCAGGACGCAAAATTCGCCAAGTTGCGGTTTGCGAAAGGCCGGGCTCGACTGCCTCGGACTCTCCTACACACTCTCACGGACAACGGTGATGGTTTCGGTAGATCTTGCGTTTCGTCGACGCACGCGTGTTGATTTATCGTTTATTGAACCAGTGGACTCACATTTATCACCGTTATCAACTGTCAAAATTCGGAAGTCTCTATTGGAAGTCGCTGTACTAGGTGCCGCAAAAGTAGTCACCCTATCGGAAGGTGCTCTAATTTTTGCAAATGGTGACAGATTTCAATTCTATTTTGACATGCCAATGAAGATACAAAATACACGCCAACAAGACATGAATCGCTATACTCCTAAAGAACGCGGAATAATTGTTATGATTTTTTTGAGGAATAATTCGTCGATGGTGTCGGCGCAGCGTGAATTTCGGCGCAGATCTACCGGTCGTCCGGCACCAACTGGCGAACATTACGACGTTTACCCGCTCACCTAGAAGAGTATGGGACAGCACGAGTTGCTGCCAGGTCTAGCCGGCGCCGGAGCAGCCGATCTGCTGACAATATTGCAGCTGTGGTTGAAGATGCCGCAGAGGACCCCGGAGTATCGACCAGACGACGTGGAATGCAATTGGACATCAATCAGCGATCTTTACAGAGAATTTTGGTGAAAGATTGTAAGATGTTCGCTTACAAAGTACAGACATTGCGTTAGCTGTTAGCTGTTGAGACACCTTTAGATTGAAAATCATAATAAGCGACGAGGCCCATTTCCATCTCTCAATAAGCAAAATGATCTTTTCCGGGGCACCGAAAATCCACGTGTAATCCACGAAGAGCAATTACACCCGCTCAAAGCTACTGTATGGTGTGCAGCTTATGCTGGTGCCGTCAACGGGTCTTCTTTTTTCGAAAACGCCGTGGGCCAAACGACAACTGTGATAAGTTGGGACTGGAGAACATGTGGTTCCAACAGGATGGAGCAACGGTGCATACTGCACGAGCCACAGGGCCCCCGCCCAATTATCAAGGCTTCGCCTATTAATGACGTTGTCTAATAAAAAGCGGGGGCAGAGCATGTTATTGGTCTTACCGTAAACATCTTCAGATGACGCCACCGAAGGTTGCTATGATTTGACCAGTTACAAGTTGCCGGTCATAGGTCTTGTTGGCGGCGAGACCACAGGTAGTCCATACCAGGACTTAAATCACGGTACCATGGGAGTCAGGAGCCCCCCGGATTTCGGTCCGGGCCTGACTTGTTGAGGTAGGCCCCCTTGTGGGAGCGTTATGGTGGCAGTGGTTTAAACCCAAATCGCGGGAACGGGTCTAACCCATTGTAGAGTTGTAAAAAAGTACTGGGTGCTGTGACCCTAAGAACAGCAAGAGGTTTTAGGTCGGCCTCAACTCATACCAAGGGTGGAACTTGTGCCTCCAACACAGTTCCGAATTGATGTCAAAGAATTGACGGAGAGCGATGGCAAGGCGTATCCTTGCTCCCTATGGATGTATGGGCATCCCGTAAACATAAGGTCTACATGACAGGTGATTTACGTTAAAAATTAGAAGACGTTCTGCAGGAGCCACAACCGAAATTCTGAGGGCTGCATTTCCGGGTCGTCTAATCTCTCATTTTGGCGATTTGCACTGGGCGACAAGATAGCCTGATTTAACCGTTCTAGACTTCTTTTTGTGGGGTTTTCTGAAGTCACGAGTCTATGTCAACAAGCCTCAGACTCTTGAAGACCTCAAAGATAATATTCGTCAAGAATGCAAGGACTGGCAAGAGTGATGGAAAATGCCACAAATTGGGCCCGAATGGCCATCAATTTCCGCGGCGGCCACTTAGTCGTTGCCATTTTTTCAACTTATGAAAAAAAATTCAAGACATCAAGTAAACATCATCCAAAGCTGAACCAACGTTTTTTATTTATAAAAAGAATTAATAACTTTTGCACCACCTTGTACATATATCGAGGCAGTTGCGCACCTATTATTGGTGGGCTTTTCTCGCTTTCTAAGGGTCGAGTTACCTTTATATGTGAGACTTGGAAAAAAAGAACTAGATACGGCAGAGTTTGAAGAGTAACATGGGGTTGATAAAAAACAAAAAAAACGAATGCAGTTTTAATCACCAATCGGAACTCTAATTCTGAAGTCGGTGGACACGATTTCTCAAAAACTAACACCCCGATCTTTCTGAAATTTTGCACACTTCTTCCAGATAGGATTGTCTATTGATTGAATGAAGGTATTTTACAAGGCAATATGTGGTGTAGATTTGACCGAAAATTATATTCCTTTTGCATGCAACTCTGCCAAAAATTATTTTTGTAAATCCTTCATTCAACCACGAGTTACACTCACCTCGTGACAGAAAATAATTAATTTTCCCAGCCATTGCAGGGTTTCTTAAAAACTGTTCTACACAAACCTCCCTATGCAATGATTTAACCAAAAGAATTCCTTTAAACAATTACACAGCTCAAAGACATATTGATGAAATGAGTTACGACATTGGAAGCTTCTTGTGTAATTATCTGCAAACGACCTATTTCTCTAAACAACTGTCAACTTTATGAAGCATTATCATTGGCATATGTTCGATTTGCGATGGACTAAGAAATCCATGAAGAACTGCTCTTTGTGAGAACTTTGACAACAGACACACAGCCAACAGGCGAATCAATATTTAATGCTTTGAGAGATTATTTCATGGAAGAAGTGATCCCTTTATCAAATGTAATATCAGCGACAGAAGATGGAGCACCTGCCATGTTTGGGCGCTGTCGTGGATTTATAAACCATTTAAAGCAAAATGTATCCGAGGTGTTTGCAATACACTGCGTCATCCATCGACAACATTTAGTTGCCATAAATCTGAGTGGTAGATTGCTGTAGAAAATTGCATTACAACCTTAATATTGTACAAAAAGATACTCGTACACATCCATATTTTAACATTTAACAAGAGTCCATCTTTCAGAATTCCTTTGCCGTAGTTCTCTTAAAGACTTAATGGCATGTATCTACTTGTCGATAGTAAAGGAACCATGTCGTTATTTAGCGTAACTTTCTTTTCAATTGCGTCAATCTCTTCGATTGGTCATTAACGAGCAACGCGTTAAATTCACCCATTACTCCTTCACATTGAAGTACGCTGGCTGTCAAAAGGCTTACATTTTTAGATCCTAGAGATCCAATTTTAATAGAAAATTCAATTATTTGGAAACCAGGACATTGCCTATTTAACAGATTTGTTTAGGAAACTTAATGAGGTTAATTCGTAGTTACAAGGTGACGGTCTAAATAAACAGTCAGATGAAAACAACGTCCATTGCTTCAGCTTTTCTTGTCAGAATTAAACTAATGAAGCAAAACATTGAACGGCGCGAATATTTCCAGTTTCTCAATTTATCACAGACAAACTGCCAGGATGGTGACGTTTTATTTCAGACTATGGAAATACCACTGTGGATTATCAATCCATACGGTGACATTGAAGAAGCGGATGTCATTTTAGAAGAAGTCCATTTTACTTGTTACTTGTCCCGTATTATGGACTGTCGCGAGAAAGTTTTTGATAACTTTTTCATCTTCACACCTCGTGAAAAAGGGTTTCAGCGTAATTGCCAATCTTCTTATAGCAAAAAAAAAAGAAATCGGATTGGAAATCATTAACCTAGGCGATTTAAGGTTAAACCTAACTTAAAATTGAAAACGAATGTTGAAAATTTTAAGTTGTTTACTCTCAAGTTAGATCTACCAAAATCTGTAGCACTGTGTCAGCTGTCAAAAACACATTCAAAGTTTATGAATTTTTAAGGATTCAATATTAGAAAGGCAGGGATCTACCCCCGCAACAGAAAGAATTGGCACGTGATGTACGAGCCAAAAAAGTTTTGATACCTCCGGTCTAGAGCAAAGCCAGGCGGGGTAGCGAAAGCTAGCAGCCGAAAGAGACAGTACGCTGGAAACTAAGAGTAGTAATAGCAGCAGTGAGATTTTTTCAATCTTCTTGTATGTTCAATGAATGTCGAGAAGTTCTCCAGATGAGTCCCACTCCCTCCTCTTCACATCTTTCTCGTCCATTCTTTTTTTTCACCTAAGCTGGATCAAATTGTCATATGACCCGTGGCAAGGATAAGCCTAGCTGAGGGCCCTGTATCAAAAAATAGCTCAGTCGTATACAGGGAAAATTGTGCGACAGAGGGTGGTCTATTCTCTCCCCATTTCAAGTTACAGCCCATCAAGGCGGGTGACCTCTAATTTGGAGGTGTAACCACTTTAAACGCTATAATTTCTAAACTAGTACAAGTACAAAAATAGTTTTGGACATTTTGGAAAGATAATTTCGTAGTGCATGCAAGTTTGGGTACATCTGTGAAGCGACAAAAAAGTTATGGCTCATTAAACCCAAAATTATGAAAATTTTCTGTTCCATTTTTTTAAAATTTTTACTTAATAAATTTTCTGAAATTATATGAAATTTTTATCCTTGCAAAATTTCCTAAAAATTATGTTTAGAAACTTTTTTACTTACGATCAACAGATTTTGTAGTAAACGCCATATTTCGTCAAAGAAAAACGGTCGAATTAAATTAAGTGAGAATAATAAACTAACGTACCTATGAGCAATGCAGTTAACAGTTAATTGTCGAATAGGAAAAAAAAATCGTAACAAACAGTAATTCTTTGTTACTCTTTTTTTCAATTTGACATTGTTTCAACTAATCTACAATCGACATTTTGCTCTGTAAGGGAACAACCGATTGATAAATTGATCTCCTCCACAAAATGTATTCAAAGCGTGAATTCGCGGAAATAGTGTTCGCATACGGGCCCTGCAATGGAAACGCATCGTTAACAAGATTGGAGTACCAACGACTATACCCAAACCGTAGAACACCGTGCATCCGGCTATTCGTATCAGCGCCTTGTTGATACCGGGTCAACTGCACCAAAAAAGAGAAGGACGTTGAAACGCAGCGGTGGCAGAAGTTGGGATTTTGCGTGCTGTGGAAGTGCAGCCCTCAGTCAGCATCCGCAGACTAGCTGTGCAGTTGGAACTTCCCAGAACTCTACTGAAAAATATGTAGATTACACTCTTTCCATTTGACACCGGTGCAGGATTTACTACCAGGTGATGCGCAAAGAAGAGTGGAATTTTGCCAATGGCTACTGCGCAAACATACAGAAGACGGACAATTCCTTAAGAACATTGCGTGGACTGACGAAGCGCAGTTCACAAGAGATGGGGTTTCAAACCATCATAATTTGCACCATTGGTCAGACTCCAAACCCCATTTAATACGCACAACATCCTTTCAAAGGTAAGAATTTAGTTATCGTAAGCAACTTCTTCAGAATGTGTTGTTTATTTTCAAGGAGGTTTAGCGCAAATGTTTGGGCTGGATAAATAGGAAACAGTTTACTAAGCCCGCACGTTCTTCTACAAACAGTTAATTCCCATTACTACCTGGAATTTCTTAGAGAACGATTGCCGAAGCTCCTTGAAGATCTTCCCCTGGTTCAGATAAGGGCGATGTTCTTTCAACAAGATGGAGCACTTTGTCACAGTAGCAGCGGTGTAAATTCGTTCTTCAACCATACTTTTAACGAACGGTGGATTGGTCGATTCGGCCTCAAATTTTGCCCACCAAATCTCCTGACCTAACACCCATAGAATTTTTCTTCTGGGATGCTATGAAAGAAAAGGTTTATTTTAGAGAAATGTCGAGTCTGGTAGAGCTCCAAGAAAATATTAGCACCGCTTCAGAAGAGATGAAAATAATTTTGATGACCGTTAATCTACCATCCGAAATGGTTAAACGCCCCCGAAAGTGTATTCAAATGGAAGGAAGGCATTTCGAACAACTGCTGAAAACATTCCATAAACGGTTCCAAAAGGGCCCTTCTCAAGACCACATAAAAATATCTAGGCGATTTTATGAGTAAATCAATAGGTATACTTCTTTTTGGCAGCTAACCCGGAGCTTTCATCTGTGCATAACGTCTCTACCCCGCATCCGTAAGCGAATTAGCCATAGACATTACCAAACGCGATCGATCACCTAATAGCGGGATCACAGTGTTCTACGATTTGGGTATAGTCGTTGGTACTCCAATCTTGTCAACGAAGCGTTTCCATTGCAGACACTATTTCCGCGAATTCGCGCTTTGAATACATTTTGTGGAGGAGATCAATTTATCAATCGGCTGTTCCATGCAGCAACAAAAAATTGTAGTATATGGCCATAACATAGTGTCAGTTGGCTTTATTTTTCGGTAGCTTATAGGTTTATAGGTTTTAATTCGAAGTTTTAAACAAAAGTCCATGTATGCACTAAGCTTTTTACAGAAAACCAATTGTTTTCTTAGTTTTACCTTGAGTAAAAATAAAAATACAAATAATTTCTGTAAGAATGGTCGAAAGACATAGAATAAGTGTTAGGTTTAACTTACAGAGCCCGCATGGGGCCAACAAGATAGAATAACATAATTTTAAGCTAATTTTTAAGCATTTTTTGTCTAGCACGTAATAATTAATGAACTAATGGAATTAAAAATGAATTTAAAATGAAAATGAATGAAATGAGAGCTGTAGAGTTGAACAAGGAAAGATAGTAGTAGAGTCACTGTCTGTTCAGTCGTCAGGCAGAACGAACTATTCAGTCTGGACCATGAAAGTCCCAACAACCCGACCAATAAAATGAGTATAACACTTATCAATACGGCCTACCTGCCGAGCTATTTAAGGCAGCGGAAGATGATTTAGTTGTGATCATGCACCTACTCTTTTCAATGATTTGGTCAGCACGCCTGAAAAATAGAACCGCAGTAACGCTCAGCAGATCCAAAAAAAAGGAATGTTCACAAACTATAGAGGAATCAGTCTGCTTAACATCGAATAAAAGATTTTATCTGCCGTCTTGTGTGAACGCCTGAACCCATTTATCAATGATGTAATTGGCTCCTATCAGTCCGATTGTAGGGTAAGTCCATAATCGACCAAACTTTTTTTTTTATAATGAGCGCGCGCTCAAGGCGTTTTTGTACCCTTAAAATGCTTGTAAACAGCGCCAGCGAAGGAAATCTAGGGAGGAAGAAAGGACAAGTACCGATGTACGTTGGTTTAATATGTCTGAATGTTATAATGACTAGGAAATAGAGAGATCGGCAGAACATTCCACAAGCAAGTTGTTCGGCTTAGGATAGAATCACGATATTTCAGAGTACGTCCGAAAATATACTTGACGTTTTTATACTGATGAGCATTCATAGCGGGACGGGTGTTACGGTTGAAAGTTTGAATGGGCGGCGATTTCAATAGAGGACTGGTGGTGGAAATAGCGATAAAACAAAGTGAGACAGGAGACATTACGTCGGTGTTCGAGGGTATCAATTGATTGACTGATATTAGTATCACCTATGAGATTTATCGCACGGTTTTGAATCCTACCTAGCAGGTGCAGAGATGTTTTGGGAGCACCCGACCAGATGTGGGTTTTGTACTCCAATTTCGGGCGGATGAATGTCTTATATATTGAGATCAGATCAGAGGGGGTAAAATATTTCTTACATCGCTTGAGGAAATCTAGACATTTCGCAGCATTTTTTTCGGCATCGAATATGTGGTCATTCCAACGTAAGTTGTCACTGACACACATACCGAGATTGGAAAATTTTTCGGTTTTGACGATGTAAGTGCCATTCATCGATAATGGCTGGGTATTTAGATTTCGCTTTAATGACAGCAGACAGCATTGTGTTTTGGATAGTTCCCCAATTGGTTATGCTGTTAATATCAGAATTTAACAGGCTTAACATACGCTGCCACTCCCGTTCTACAGCCGAAGAGCAGGGACGTGAGTCTGGAACGAATATGAGAAGTAGAGAGTGCTGTCATCAGCAAAGGAATAAATTGGATTAGAAGTAGCAGACCAGAGATCGTTGATGCAAATTAAAAAGAGTGTCGGAGACAGAACGGAGCCCTGGGGCACACCAGCATTTATTTTGTGAATATCAGACTTGAAACCGTCCAAGACAACTTGAATTGAACGTTCCGTAAGGTAATTTCTAATCCATTGAAGAAGAGATCCATCCATCCCAAAAGCACGTATTTTCGACAAAAGAGCCTGATGCCAAACTCTGTCAAGTGCCTTAGAAATATCAAGTGCAACTATCTTGCTTTCGCCAGATTGATGTACGCTTTGGTTCGGTGAGACATGCCATCAGATCAGCAGTGGACCTGTTGCTACGAAAATCGTTCTGCCGGTCATTAAGAAGTTTTCGTGTTTCTAGATATTTCATGAGCTGACAGTTTATTAACGTTTCCATGACCTTGAAAAGAAGGGACGTAAGTGCAATGGGTCTGTAGGAGGAGAGAGAAGAAAATTTGCCTTTTTTAGGGATGGGCTGCACAAATGCTATTTTCCATATGCTTGGAAGGTGGTCTAAGGAGTAGGATTGATGAAAAAGCTTACGCAGCGGTTTTGCCAGCGTGGAAGAACACCTCTTCAGACGACGGGGAGATATACCATCTGGACCAGCGGATTTATGCATGTTGAGATCTTTAAGTACTCTTGCTACTACGCGAGTGCGAAAGAGGATTCGTCCCATTGAAGATTCGACGCACTCAAGTGTAGGCGGGGACAAAGCATAGTCTGGGAGTGTTGAGCTAGCCGCAAAGTGTGCAGCAAGCAGATTGGCCTTGTCCAAAGAGCTGACATCTGGAATGTCATTGTAAATGAGCGTTGGGATGGAGGATGAGGCAGAATTTCTAATGTTTTTGACGAATGATCAAAAATTTTTACTGCCTTTGGGACATTGTAGTATTTTTTGCCTCAGGTTTTGGTCATATTGGAATTTCACACGCTTAAGAAAGGCGTTGCAGTCATTTCTGGCTCGTTTAAACTTTTTTCGGTTTTCCTCTCTCGGGTTGGTCTTGTAGGACCGAAAAAACAGTTCTCTAACCCTGACAGCCTCTTTACAGCTCGAATCATACCATTCCCTTTCTTTTGGTTTGCTACTCTTCATCCGATGAGGGATAAAGCATCTCATTCCAAAGAGAATAGTTTCTGTGATCATGTCAGCAGCGGCATCCATGTCGTTATCGAGGAAATATAATGGCCAGTTAAAATTCCTAAGAAAGTTGTTAAACCCGCTCCAATTGGCTTTTTGGAACCTTTTCTCTAACTGTGTGGTGAGTGTATGAGAAATTAGCTGATATGACACAATGGTCCGACGAGCCTAGAGGGGAGAGCACATCAACGGATTACTTATCAGGTTGAGAAGTTAAAAACAAGTCCAGGGTGTTGGCGGTATGACCATCAACGTCTGGTATTCTTGTGGGCTCATTTACAAACTGGGTTAAATTATTTTCCGCAGAGAAGGTCTCACACACCGTCCTTCAGGTGTTGTCTGTCCAGAATGTCGAAGCCACCCAGAATTGTGTATATTGAAACCGTCCGTAATCACGATTTCAGTATGAGGATACAGGGATACAATTCTTTGAATGGAGTCAGACAGAGCATCAAACTCGTGAAACGTCGAGCTGCTGTCCAGTTTGTGGCTTCTGTAAATAAAGCAGTAGTGGATAATTTGCTTACGGAGATGGAATTTTAACCACATGAAATTGAATTCCGGATTGTAACAGCGACGAGATTGTGGTGGAATTTGGTAAGCTACATTACTACGCACGTAAATGGCGAGACCGCGGTGAGAGAAGAATAATGGCACTAGTTCGTAGCCAGATAGCTTCAGATCAGAGTGATCTGAGAGGTGTGGGCGGGGATCTACCTGTGTTTCACTAAGTGCCAAAACAGTTGATCTGTACTTACAAACGTGGACTTACGCGGAATTTTCTAGTCATAATTAGATATATGACATGACAACATCTGCACGGAGAAATTAAACAGAGCTACTCGTATGTCTAGGCTTGGTATCCCTGCCAATCTCGTCGCATTGTGCAGAATGATGATGGAAATAGTCTTTCCAGGACCTTCGATGTCAAGAAATAATTTAGGCAAGGTGATGCGGTGTCTCGCACCTTTTTCAACATTAGACTTGAAAAAATTGGCCGAAAATCGCAATTCGGCACCAGGGGTACTACTGCTAGTCGAGACCTCTACGAGTGCATAATCTACAGAGCTTTCTCTGCCACGAACATATAAAGCAACGCTGGCCCCGATTCGCCCGAGTCTTCCATTTCACAAACTGCATTCGACACACCTGAATCGAACACAGACTCTCTGTCGATTCTTTATTTGATTCTCGCCTGACTTATTCTCCCCATTTGAGGACTTTGACTTGTTTAGAAGTTTTCCTGTTTTTTTCGGAGTCGCTTGAAAAATTATTAGATAGCTAGCACTTGGTCATAGTCAGAGTACCATTTAGGTTCACCTTCCTCAAGCTTTTGTTTTTTTCTGAGTTCAGTTTCATATTTCAGGGGTTAATAAAAAAAAGAGGTAGAAGAATATAAAATAATAACTCACCCAAAATTAGAGACATCAATTCCACGAATTTCACTGTGGTAAACATTTTTAATTTGCACTTAATCCTCTCCTTAAAATTCAATGTTGCTCGTTATGTTCTTCTTACACAAATAATTTATTTTTGCATTCAAAATATTCCGTAATTTCTAAAATAGCTTTTTCCAGTTATAAACATTACATATTTCACTCATTTCAAAAACATAAAAACGAACAACTAATAGTACATGCGTTAGTTTCATTAATTATTTTGAATTCACGTACGAGTACAATTCACTTGAAGCGTTTGCCTACAATTAAAAATTGAAACGAAACAAAAACACACAAAATTTAGAGAAAAAAAAAATTGAGAAATTCGAAAATAAATGTTTGAATTTATGTCCATCAGAGAAATTACAAAATCATTCGCCGAGTAATGTAGTAGATACTCGTGTTCAACAAAAAGATTGGTAATACACCAATCTGGGTGACGGTATGGGTATCTACGTAGAATTGCTTTCCATAAATTTTCTTGGAAGACTTTCAAATATTTCAATCTATCTGTTATCGATCGGATTTGATCTAAACTAATCGAGGATATGACGTAATGATCATGTTCCATCGATCAACAGAGACAACAGAATAATTGTATGCACTTGAAAAGGAAGAATTTTTTAAGTGTCGGAGAGACTATTACTGTAGATGAAGTATTGTAATTTTACAAAATAGCACTAATAATTTTAAGAAAATACCGCACTTTTTTTTAAAAAATTCACTACTCCATTCTCAACCGCCAGAAATGTTGAACAAACACCCTGATCTGAAATAAGATTCCTCTATTTGTTTCGCTGAGCGTTGGTGTTAATTCTTAAAAAGATACATTTGTTATAAATTATAAAAAAAATTGATACGTTATCACAGTTCTTTTGTTTTACATTTTTTTTTTCAAAATTCCAATCAATTAAACTCCTACCACACTCACAAAAATTCCAACTTCGGTTATCTTTCAAAAAAAAAAAAAGCAAGAGCCGATTGGTAGGTAGTGATTTTAATCAATAGAACAATTGCTCAGCTGAACTTCTTGACCTTCTTTTTTTAAAAAAAAAAAAAAGAAAAAACACTCTATTACATCCATTTAAAATTGAGAATGGAAAAATGTTGAAAACACACAAAGCAGGCAATTAGCCGACTGATTGCACTCCGAGGTTAATCATCAGAAGGATTTATAATCCGAAACACTCATTTGGAATTTTTTTTTTTTTTTCCTCTCAGTTTCAACATGTTTTATAGTGAATTTTGGAAACGGGGAAAAATAAATTATTCCATGTTTATTCAGAGATATATTTTTGGAAAATTATAAACAATTTCTTTTTCATAAAAAAAAAAAAACTAACCCACGCATACACAAACCGAAGTACGAACGGATATTTGTAATTTCCTATTGCCACCTACGAGAACACTCTGTAAATCTACATTTCCGCGAAAACGCACGTTTTCAAGAACAAGGTCGGGTGGAAACCTGCAACAACAAGTAGGGGTTGCCTTGAAAAAAAAGTAAGAAAATTCGAAAAAAATTGATTTTCTATTCACTGGGCTGTTCTAAGTGGCTTAGAACATCTAAGCGCGTCCGATTCAACGATGAAACTAAATGTCGCCGATTTATTTGCGCTACGAGTATATAGCGAACGAGATGATTTTTTTTTTTTTTTTTAAATTTTACTTTCTATCTATTGAAGTTTTCTTTTTCGCTCTTGTTTACATTATTATTATTTTTTTTTTTTAAGACTACAGCTAGGCCGATAGATAGTAGCGCGCGGGCATCGTTACACATCGCAATCGAAATAGATCTGATCGGTTGTGGCGTTTTCATCTCATCTCATTTTAGTACGGATACGAGTATCTTTTTGTTTTTTTTTTGTTTTCCTCAGTTTTTCGCAATTCAATCGAATAGAACTTGACGACTTTAATGATAGTTTGGATGACGCTTACGCAAAAAGTGCATGCGATGCCAGCCAAGGCAGAGAGGCAATCGACAAGCTTATGAGGCGTTAAGGAGGTCAAACCAGAAATTTGTGGGCGATAATACGAGTATGTGATGGGGTGGGATGTGGTCATGCCCTTCCGTAGCTTTATATAAGGAATTAAATTTTATTCTCACACTCATAGATACAAACATACGGACGTACTTATGGGTGTATACATGTGTAGACACTGGCAGTGTCATTGTTTTTCGAGCATTGAATGCAAAATCAAATTGTTCTTTTGATAAGTAGGCGAGTTTGAATTTATTGCTAAAGTCAATTGGCGCCATTAGTGGAGGCGTCAATCCAAATATGAGCATACAGTGACTCAAAATGAAACTCAGAGACATTTTTGTATATTCTGATTCCATCAAATAAGAACGAAATTTGTTCGCTATATAATCGGGCTTCAGCGACAATGGTATATTTTATGGAAAGGAAACAGGCTTACCTCTTACGAACTGAGATGGCTAGCAATCAAAAAAGTCCGAATAGTGTGAAAACCGATTGTGGAAACTACCTAAAGTAGAGAATGTTTGTACTCAAGCGTAATGCTTGAGCTTAAATACCCCATACAGCAACCCTTGACTGGCACAATTTTGTGCCTTAAGTTCGGCCGCTGAAATTAGTCTAAATGTCTCTCATAGACATTGTTTTTGTTTTATTTAGTTCATCGAAACCCTCGTGGGGGACTGAGTTTCCACAAAACCCACGCGCCATCGTGTTCTGAATTGTGCAATGTAATGAAATTCCCTCCAGTATATGCGATTCCGCTTCAACGTTTGGCCTAGGTAGCCCACTCCAATGGCTGAGACCGGTTAAATAGATTCCATTGCATGGCATATTTCGCAATTGAACTATGTCTTCGTGCCGTTACCAATGCACTGCTAGTTTCTCCTTCGTATTTAGAAGTCCATAGGTTCCTGGCCCGTAATCGCATGAAATTGGCTCACGGTTTGGCCAAAAGACTCTATAAAATGTTGAGTAGACATCTATCAATGAAGGTTTGCAGCTTCTTTGTGACAATGTAAGCCACCTTACATGAATTACACCCATGAAATAACACTTTAACATTCCTTTTCCAGATTTAAATCATTATACTGAACGCAGCTTTTGCTTTATGAATCCCGGTGTCCACATCCAAATCGGTGCCTCCATTTTTTCAGACCATATTTCCAAAATGAACGAAGCTGGTTACCCTCTCGACTTATTGTCGGGCAATGTTGATTTGAGCGTTGATATTATTTTGAATTTTGAAGCCGATAAATCCTTTAGACCTTAGCTTCGGGCGTACTTAATTTGAAACTTTTTTATACCCGTGTTGGTCCATTGTTTTGTGTAGAAGCAGGCAGAGGTCATCGGCGTAGTCCAGATCATTAACATATTATGTCATTATTCATCTCAGTTCCATATTCGTTCCCGATAGTGCTGCATAGAGCACGACACTGGTTACAACAAACGCAGCTCTCTCGCACTCCAATGCGGACTTCGAACTCACTTGACACCTGGGGTGTAATGAAAAATCGCCTCCTCATGGTACACCCTAGACAACGCTAAATCGTATATCGCTTACGGAAGCCATACAAGAAGATAACTCTACTGGTCATACTGCAAATTAACCAGTTACAAACAAAACAAAATTTCACAATGACCGACCGACAACCAGCATTCGTCAGCGTATCTGTTCGAATATGCGTATTCTGTTCGAATATGCGAACTAAACATCGAAGGTATAAGCTAATCCAAAAGTTACCTACTTATCTCAACTGAGGTAGCCGTAATCCTGGAGACACATACTGCATCGGACGATACTCTAAAGGCTAGACGAACAGTCGCCGGTTACTTTTGGATCCGAGCCACCTTCCATCAATAGTACGGGACAGCAACCTTCGTCAGAAACGGCATACTGGACTCAAAACTGATTAGCACAGACTCTACCAATAATATCTTTACAATAACGACCCAAATTGGAAGCATTTACGTTATAAATGTATATAAACCCCCCGCAACACCGTGGCCACCTAATGTCCTCGAAATTCCGGATCAACCCCTAGTTTTCATTGACGATTTCAACAGCCACCATGACATTTGCAGGTATAAAACAACGACGACAACGGTGACCTAATCTTCGACACAGAGGACAGAGAGAGTTAAGGGTCGCCTTCAGTCTCGTGGATGACGAAGAGGTTACAACCCGGAACTATGCTTCGTAACTTGTGATGCGGAACATCACCATCTGCCTGCTTCCAGAACAGTCCTGCCTTTTTTCCTGCTTAGCCACCACCGATGTTAGAATTCAGACACCTCTAACTGCTTCCATACAAAAGGCGCCGTACCTTAACAAAGGCCGATTGGAATAGCTTCTCTCACCAGCCGGACTCATATTTAACATTTATTAAGCCGCTGACTCAGAACAACGACAGATTTGTGGGAATGGTTACGGCAACTGCCAAAAAGACATTCCGGGGCGGACCGAAGAAAGTGAACGACTGTACTACAATATCAAGGCATTTGGAGACCCCGAAACTGGCAGAGAACTGCTAATGTCGCTTAACGAGACCAGCAAAAAGAAATGGATATCAACGGTCAAGATCCTCAGCTACACCTACTCTAGCAGGAAAGCATGGAGCCTTCTTCGCAAACTCGGAGGAAGAAGTAGCTCAAACACCATAAACTCCTGCATGGATCCAAACAACGTGGCCAATCTCATGATGGATGTTTCTCGTTCCCGCGTGGACAAGGAACATCACCATAAAATGGGTTCTGGGAAGCCAAAAGACCAAAACCGTACTGTCATCGCAGTTCTCCAGCAATTTTACACCCGAAGTGGTTAGCACAGCTCTTTTGGCAGTGAAAACAAAAAAGTCGTGGAAAAAATTTAAGGCGATGGCTGGCCGAATTCTCCAGCAACATACTTGAATCAGGCATAATCGCAACGTGGCTCAGGCGAACGAAAGTTATAGCCATTCTCAAACCTGGTAAACTTAGTGACGCACAGGAAATTTACGGTCCTATAGCATTTTAAGTGCCTGCTATAAACTGCCATATCAATGCGCACGTACCTATCGAACAAGCCAGATTTCGTGCCGCTAAAAATTGTACGGACCAGGTGCTATCATTGATCTCACACATTGAAGCAGGATTTGAGGACAAGCTTAAAACATCCATTCCTTTTGTCGACTTAGTCGACTGCAGTGTGCGACACCATCTGGAAGGATGGGATTATCTTTAAACTACTGCAATCAATCCCATGCCTGAGGACATCGCATCTTATCAACAACCTAATTTCAAACCGCTTGTTCCAAGTGATAACAAAAGCAAAGTAAGAAAGCTTAACAACGCTTTCCCTCAGGGTTCTGCCATCGTTCCTTTGCTCTTTAGTCTTAACATCAGCGATATATCTGCGACCATATTAATTTGGATATCGAGAGGATTTGGCAATCGCCACTCAGGATAAGACATACTGTGAATACTAAATGTTAGTTTTATATTATTTAGAATGGTTACGCATATACCACCTTGATCACAAAGGTATAACGGAATAACCATCGTGGGGCGCTCGCATTGCTCCAATTTGAGTTCTGTTTTTTTGTTAAGTTGGTAAATCTGTTGTTGACATTCCCTCTAAATCTTAGCATCATAGCTTGACATTTGCAAAAGTTACGTAGCCAAGAGTACATCTATCTCAGTGTGTTGGCGATTTTTTACAATTTTGGAAATGGATTTAAATTTGCAATAACGAACGTATTAAATTTTGCATAAAAAAGGGATTTGATGGTGCGCGAATGTTGAAAGTGTTGCAAAAGTGCTTCGGCAACGATTCTCTAAAGAAAACGGTCGTTTACCAGTGGCACAAGCGGTTCAAAAGTGGTCGTGAGTCAATCGAACGGTGATGAACGCAGTGGCAGATCATCGACATCGAAAACCGACGAAAACATTGATGAAGTTGAAGAAATGTTGGTCAATAACCGCAAATTAACCATCAGAGAGATAGCGGAGGACTTGAACATTGCCTATGGATCCGTCCAAGACATTTTGGTTAATGATTTGGGTTTCCGTCATGTAGCAGCAAAGTTGATGCCAAAAGACCTCAATTTCATGCAAAAAGTAAACCGTGTTGACGTCGCAAAAGAGATGATTTGCGAGGCTGAATCCGATCCCACATTCATCAAAAGGATCATTACTGGAGACGACACGTGGGTTTATGAATACGACACGCAATCCAGACATCAGGCAAGTGAATGGCGTTCACCAAATGAGCCGAGGCCAAAAAACATGAAGGCAATGTTCACGGTTTTCATGGATTACAACGGTGTAGTGCATCATGAATTTATGCCAGAAGGCCAGACAGTAAACAAAGAGTATTATTTGGGCGTTATAAGACGTTTGCGTGAAGCAATTCACCGAAAGAGACCAGAATTGTGGGCAGAAAACTCGTGGATTTTGCACCATGATCGCACAGTGCCATCATTATTCGTAATTTTTTGACGAAAAATGCAACAAATACCATCCAACAGCCACCGAATTCACCTGATTTGGCTCCCTGTGACTTCTTTCGATCGAGTTAAAAAACCAGTACGGGGAACGCGTTTCAGCAGCCGAGAGGAAGTAATGGAAATATCGCAGGAAGCACTGATGGACATACCGAAAACCGAATATAAAAAATGTTTCGAGGATTGGATCAAGCGCTGGTATAAGTGTGTTGCAGTCAATGGGGATTCCCCTGAAGTGGACAATATAGATTTAGATGAATAAACTTGTATCTTTAATTTTCTGAATAAATTCCGGGAACTTTTTGTATGGTGGTATGTTGTACATGTAAAATGTAAATTAATACACCATTCGGTTGTGTAGGACGTGACATTTACCACCTTCATATGAAGCCTGAAGAGACAGTAAGAATCGGAAAACAAGAGCGACCCGTCTCGTCTTCTACACAAAGTTCTTCCGAGCTATTAAGTCGAAGTATCCCTCGCATCCTTATCTGAGTGTAAATAAGGAACTTCCCTTATATTTATCTAATATCCTAAATTCACAAATATACGCTTGATACCGAACTCCTCGATCAGATTTAGGAACAATATCTTAAGAACGGCGTAAACATCGCCTTTGAAGATTCTAATTAGGAGACGATACCAGCTCCGAAAAAAGTGTAATTGACTTCGCAGCGTGGCGACGTCATCATAGCTAGCATACGTTTCTAAGACCGCAAAGAGACGTGGCAGTCAGGAACAGGTGAAGAAAAAGTCAATCATTGTGATCCAGTATTATGAATTTACTAACGATTCTAGAAGTCAGCATTGACCCAGACCTCCACATTGTTGTGGTCACGATGAGAATGTAAATTTTCCTGACGACAGAACATCGAACTCTTGAAATATTTGACGTGTCGAACGGTTACAATCGCAAGGGACTGCCAGATCATTTTCGGATTGAGTCTCCCAAGATCTTTCAAGAAGTCTTAAGCTGCCACCATTAAGCGCATATATCACTGGAGCATTGTCACCAGGCCACCTGATGTGCTGGGTTTCCTCCGGCTACCACAGCAAAAATTGTAGATTGAGGAAGAATGTCCCGCAGCGGTTTAAGGAAGTACGGCAGATGATCATAACTCTATGAACAAAGAACTCGTAGATGTATCGGGATATCAGAAAAAAAATAGAAAGAAGCAAAGGATCCCTAGATTGAACCCATGGAGAAGTACTTATACCGAAGTGATGCTCAGAAATTGTGGAAAGAACCTGCCAAGGACAAAAAGCGATCAGAAGCATGCACAAATTCGAATAGAAAGGGAATAGAGGAGCTGCAATCAGTTCCAAAAATTAAATGAGCCGCTTCTACAAACTGGTTAGCGATTAAGAGGACCAATATCCCGATATCAGGCAAGATTAACCATTCAAAGTGAACAATAGTCTTCGACCAGGAAGATATCTGGAAAGTTGTCGTAAAATAGAGTCTTCAGTAAGTCAATAGTGTCAATGCAACACCAAACTGCAAGATTCACATATTGTCCGGATCAATGTCGTCCTTAGTTCTGCAGAAATGATTGATCAATGTCCGGTAACGTTGGCCATTGACAGACTGCAACGCGAGTTCCAGCTTCATTTTTGAAAATATAAGAACGGATGATGATGAAAACCGCGTTTGCCGATGAACTTGCTAAACAGGGCTTAGAGGAGGACTTCTCAGGACCCTAATCCGTATTAGAACTATGTTAGTCCTCTGTTGGTGTTTCCAGTGACTGCTGGATGTTTTATGGGCCCAAAAAATCTTTGGACGATTGTTCCTTTGTGAGCTTTGGGTGAATATTCGCATAGTCCTTCTTATCGCCTTGCATCTTCAACTAATCCGGAAACGGATTTACGGATTTTTGTGGTTGAAATTCCTAAATATGATTTTAGCATCGTTCTCCGAACAGAGACCATAGGTTCTATCCAAGAGGTCATACTCGTAGAATTTTCGCTTGATAGAATGTTCAGCCTCGTCAGTATATGATTTATGATTGCATCCAAACGAAAGGTTGTCATATTAAAGTGAGTAGCTTTTGATTGTAGTCGACTTCGCATACTGAGTCTCCGGGTCGTATATATACAGTATAAAGGGGGATCCAATCTTATCAGGAACTCTGAGCAATGTCCGCTAATAACTACTTCTAGGCAAAATAGGCATAGTTGATGTATAGTCACAGTTACAGAACAGGTCATCACAGGTTGATGTCAGTTAGTATCTTTGCTATTACTAGCACCCAGCCATAATAACAAAAATATCAGTAATATTGTCTGAGTATAAAGTACAAGTGCTTTCATTTTAACATTAAGGTCTCCCTCACAATGACAGTTGAAGTTGGCTGAGGAAGGGCTTTTTATTAGTGGTCTCCTCTGTATGGCTTGCTTAAAAGTGACTTCCACGAGCAACGGTCTAGTATTGGACCGATCATCTAAAAGGCAGCCCATCTCGAGCATTCTCTCCATACTCTTGAACATGAAGGAAGAGTCTACAGCTCTTGGTATAGCAGTGAAGATTCTCTTCAGAGTTACAAGCAGCACGAGCTTCTCGTTGCTGTGATAAACGTGCTGGAATCTTGCGGTCGTCTGACAATCGACCAGTGAAAAAACGTCGAGGAGAAGTTCCAAGACGTCCTATGGAAGGAATTATCCACCACAGGAAATTGGGAGTTTCAATTCGATGCCACTGGTTGGAAAGGCGGACGCAAGGTTGTAGCTTGTGGAAATAACCCTTCTCTGGACTTCTTCATACGCTTCATTTTGGAGGTGTGGTATGCTTAAGAAGGCATTCAAAGTAGAATGCACGACGGTGGCAGAGTTAGCAAAGTACACTCTGCCGACGGCATGGGTGTCCCTATACACACGCTGAGAAGCTCCTGGCACTACTCTATGTGCAGAATCGGGAACTTAAAGTCGATACATGGAGAGTTCTTAAGACGGGATCTAGACGGATGTACGGGCAGCATTTTCTGCTGTCCCTAAACAGGGATTGCTTACCATACCTCGAAAAATCGAAAGGTATGGTAGGGTACAGCATGCGAAGATCGATGGTTAGGCCATCGACCAAGGGCAAAGACGAAGAAGAAGCCTCCCCAAGATGATGGAAGTGCTGCAGATAAACCTACACCATAGTAAGACAGCGACAGTCTGTCTGGTGGAGTACGTCACCAAACAGGACATAACAGCCGTACTCATACAAGAGCCCTGAATCGAATAGAACAATAAGATCCAGGGTCTTAGGCTGAAGAATTACGCGTTGTTCTATATAGCAGAAGGTAGGATCAGGACTTGCATCCTAATCAAAAACCAAATATGGGCATTTGTTTTGAATAATTACATCTTAGGTGACCTGACTGCGGCAATATGCGAGAGGAAGTGTGGCAAACCACTTTGCCTGACCTCGGCTTACGAGGGCTGTTTGATGAGTACCCGAATTTGAAGATAGGTGGCGCTACTGAGACAAAATGAGTACAGCATTATTTAGTATAACCTCTACTAGCCCGCTTGTCAAAAAATGGTGACGATCCGACGCTTAGTTTTGTTTTGACACCCATTTCAAAACATCGTGTTAGTTTATTTTGCGACCACGGAAAAAGAGCAGTATGGCTCCGTGATCCGATTTTTGTTTTTGAGTGGCAAAAGCTGCTAGGGAATCAAGCCCATTCTCGTGTATGGTGTGTATGGGACCCATTCACCTTTCCGTACAACCGTTTACCATCGGTTCGCAAAGTTTCGCCGTGGCCGCCCGTCGGTTTTTGATGAACCGCCCCCAGGTGGCCCAAAAACGGTGAAAACCGAGGAAACCGCGGACAAAATCCATGATCTCGTATTGGCGGACCGCCGAGTGAAAATCCGCGAGTTGGCTGAGATAGCAGGTATGAGAAAGCTATCCGCGCGACGGGTCTCGCGTTTGCTCACATCGGAGAACAAGCGCAATCGTGAGACCACTTCAAAGACGGGCTTGGTCCTGTTTAATCGAAATCCGGAGGAGTTTCAGCGTCGTTTCGTGACCGTCGACGAAACATGGATTCATTGGTATACACCAAAAACCAAAGAACAATCGGAGCAATTTCTTTTACCCAGTGAACTTGTTCCAAAGAAAGCGAAGACCGTGCCTTCGGCCGGAAAGGTGTCAAAATTGAACTAAGCGTCGGATTGTAACCATATTTTGACAGGCGGGCTAAAGGAGGTTATGCTAAATGATGGTATACTCATTTTGGCTCAATAGCGCCACCTACATTCCAATCCGGGTACTCATCAAACAGTCCGGTGGGCAATTCAGTCCTTAAAGCCGTAGAAATCTCCCGGTTTGGATGGTACTCTACCGATTATGCTACAGAAAGCACCGGAGGTAGCAATCCAAAAAATTATGGAAATTCTCAGACACAGTCTAAAAATAAGCTACATACCAATAGCTTGGAAGGGAGTTTAGGTAAACAGGGGTCTGTCACCATTTATGCTCAAAACCCTAGAGCGATTATTGGAGATTTATATTAGGAACAAATGTAGTAATGGCTTTTTGGTTGAGTCGCAGCATGCATATATGAAAGGCAAATCTGTGGAAACCGTTCTGCACGAAGTGATGCGGAAAATAGAAAAGAGTTTGCAGTTCACTAAGTTTGCGATGGCGGCCTTCCTCGATATAGAAGAAGCCTTCATAAAATGAAGTGCAGCGCTATTTAACACGCTCTAGTAGACGCTAATGTTGAACAGGGCGTTACAAATTAGGTATGCAACATGCTTGCAAGTAGGAAAATGAACTGATCCTTTGGGCAAAGCTCGGTTAGAATGTCTGTAACCAAGAGAACCCCTAAAGGGGGAGTCATATCTCGACTTCTGTAGGAGCTAGTTAGCAATGATATCCTCAGAAAGCTTAGTAAAATGGGTATAAGTGCCACGGACAGCGCGAAGTGTAATTCTGGGCAAAAAAACTGAATTAGAATCTTAAAAAGGAATATAATGCTTTTTTTATCTGCCAAAGAACGGTAGGAAAAATTTGGGGCTTAAAACCTGCTACAGTGTACTGGCAATATACGGTGGTGGTAAGACCCATACTTACATACGACACACTAGTATGGTGGAAAGCAACCAACAAGAAAACGATTTACGGAATATTAGCGGCGGTTCAAAGAAGAACGGCTTCCATAGCCAATACAGGGGCGCTCTGTACCACCCCTACGGCAGCAATGGACAGCTTTCCGCACCTAGCACCGCTTGATTTACAGATTAAAAAATTTGCTGGCAACAGTGCGATACGGCTCACTAATCTAGGTTACTCCAAGAACAGTAGTTTTGGACACGGCATGATCCTAACGGAGCTACTGCCAGGCACTCCAATTCTAACGGATGAAATTCTTTCCTTGGTCGACTTTGACATTCCGTCTGATATAATATATTCCGAGAAGGTAGGCTGGGAAAGAAATGCCATAATTAGGTCGAATGAAACTGCAACTTTCACAGATGGCTCAAAAATAGAGGAAGGAACCGGTTCTGGTATCTTCTCAGAAGACCTAGAACTAAGAATGTCTATAGGACTACCGGACGCAAGCTGTGTCTTCCAGTCACAGGTTCTGGCTGTTTTCTGGGTGGCTGAGCTAATGCAGATGAGATCGGTATCCGAAAGAGATATCGCTATCTACATCGATAGCCAGGCCACACTCAAGGCAATGGAATCAACCAACCTCAACTCTGATACAGTCAGGGGCTGTCGCACAGTGCTCAAGGCACTCTGCAGTCAGAACCAGGTTAGACTGTGCTGGGTACCAGAACACTGCGGTATGAATGGAAATGAACAAGCGGACGAGCTTGCTAGAAAGTGAGACCTACTCGATAATAGTGAGGTTTCCAATATCAAAACATCCCTTTGCAGAGTAAGGGGCACTATTGAGGAAAAAATCAAAAAGACTGCCAACGTAAGGTGGTCAAGTCTTGAAGGACACAGCTGTTGAGGAGAAAACACACATACTGTATGAATGCGAGGCAATCAGCCTTATCGCGAACAAATTTTCCCCCGGTATTTTTACGACACTCTCCAATCGTAAACAACTTTGAAAAGTGAAAAACTATTCTCGGGAACAAAGTAGGCATCGCAAATTTATTTTCCGAGGGAAAATAATTGACATTTCTATCGAAAAAAATTCTCCATTATTTGTTTGGAGGAATTTTAAAATGTAAGTTTGTTTTGTGTTTATAAATTGAGTTTTTCTTCTTATATTAGTAAGTATATATACTTAGGTCAAACACAACAATTAAGCAACAGTTGAATAAAATTGTGGAGTCAATGGAAAATAATCCCGACATAGCAAGGGGCTATCATAAGAGGGACAAAGAAAATCTGATAACCTTTTGGAGACAGTTGGAGACAGAACTTAACTCTTTAGGACCACCTTTAAAATCGTTGGTTGAGTGGAAAAAGGTAAGTTAATCATTTATTAGCTTGCAAGGGCATTTGTGGGAACGCCTTTCATGCCGTTTGTGTCGGGTTAAACAAAAGGAATAGACTGTTTATTAAAGAACTCTCCGATAACCTACTTTTCTTCTGTGTTGAGTGTAAGAGTATCTCACTTTCACACGTGCTTTTGGCAATAAAATGCCTAAGCGATTCAAATGACTCCTACCAGGATGCACTCGCCAAAAAGATTACGGATAAAATTTCGGTAATTGAAAACAGTGTTAAAAGTGTTGAAGAGTTACGTGCAGAACTCAGCCGATGTAATAAAATCAAAAGTAAAGCACATGGATAACAAATTGCGAGTCTAATCGAATTAGACTCCAGGAGATCCAGGAACGAAGGAACTCCCTTACGTCACCTGGATAAAGTGTTGATTGACATTAAAGCTATGTGTTCTGCGCAGGTTATTTCCAATCAAAAAACCTGCGAAATGATAAACTCCCTGCGTGATGACATAGACATTCATTTTCAGTCCTCGTCACACAAACAACTCTCTCTTAAACAATATGATCCCATGCTCGAAGTTATCTTCGATAAAGTGAATGATGTCGGTGACGACCTTACTGCAAATCGTTGATACACCAAACTTCCCTCAGCCTTACCACAATAGCCCCTACAACACATCGCTCATGGCTGAATTAATGGAACCTGAAGTGGATTCACGTTCACCCACACATATAGATCATCTGCGGACGGTTCAACCTGCTGATTCCCGCGAAGTTTCTTCCAACTTTACAACAGAGAACACATCTCTGTCAGTTCCTCCAATCGCTGCCCAACGGAAGCTTATCAATCATTTTAATTCAACTTGGACACCTTCCAAAGCAACGAAGCTTTCTTCAAGGAATGAATTGGCCATTAGGCTTCTTATCAAGGTCGCCCCCCAAACACTGACATTGATTAGATCTCGAACTTCTTTGAAAAGAAATATGGTATTACCATTAGCCACTGAAATTTGCGTCCAACATCTCACCACAGAAGCAAGCCCAGCTTCAAGCTCAATCTTCCAGCCAAATACGAATGGTTATTCCATAACCCAGCCAGCAACTTTCAATTTCAATCTTGGAAAGATGCATGTCTGCAAATGGTTGGAAAATACGACCAAGAAGCAGGATAAAATCAAGCAGTCCGTCACACCTAAACCAGCAAATGAGTTAGCAAGTAAATCCAATTTGCCAAGACCCACATCCTCTTCCCACAACAAACCCAACTCCAATTGGAGTTTTAAAACAAATTTTTTTCTTAATTTTAAGCCACCCACCCATACTCCTACTCCCCCTATTCCACCCAAACCAAGCCCCAATGTCAACGTGTCTCTTTTGACTTAACCCCTGCCACTCAAACTCATACCACTCAACCCCTAACACTCACGCCTTTCCCTAAATTCGACCTCAGAACGGGAGCTAAGTATCCAAATTTCATCAGTTCTCACATTTCAAACTCTACTTCAGAAACCCCATACGTTGCGACACCAAACTCATTAACCACTCCCTCTTCTATTGACCCCCTTTTACCACCCACTGTTAAATTAACGCAGCAAACTAGCGATACCACCGAATGTCGCTATGCGCTCTCTAGGCTTAGAGATAAAAAGATAAATGAGGATATACGTCTATATCTCGCCTATCTGCACGATAAATCCGACTCGGTGTGCTACGAGGGTAAAATAAAAACAAGCGTCATGGTTTCTATCCAGCAGGAAGGCCTCCCTACCAACGTTACCAGTCTCAGGAAACTTTATATAAAGTATCATGAGATTTTTCAATACGCCCCCTTCCCCAAAAAGTTGCAGACGATCTTGCCGCTTTTCGCCACTATGTACACTCTAAAAGAGCCTCACACCTCCAACGTAGTCGGCTTGACCACGATAAATTTTTTTGACGCTAAAAAGTCTTGCAAAATCCTTCCTCTCACCTTCTATTACAAGAACGTAAGAGGACTACGTTCTAAAACCCACGCCGTTTTGCGTCAAGCCCATGCTCTCCCATTTGATATCTACTCTCAGACTGAAACTAATCTTATCCCCAACATAAAAACCAGGAGTTATTCCCTCTTTCTTTTAATCTTTTTCGGGATAATGATCGCACACCCCCCTTGATTGAATCTATTTGTCGAGCTGTCCTACTGGCCATTCGCAGCAGCTTTGATTGGACTTTAGTTGCAACTTCATCTGCTCCTAAGCTCAATTTTGTGTCAGTTTACCAGACTCGCTTGATGATATCATTATCTTCGACGATTGTAATCTGCCTCAGCTGAAGTTGACTCCTTCTGAAGACCAATCTTTTTTCATCGCTTCCAATCCCATTTCTACTTAGAAATGCCTCTTCTTAGATCCACTTCTCTCATTTTTCTACAACTCTCCCCTTCAGTCGCCTCCCCCAGCAATTCTCTCTTTTTACAATTTTCTCAAAGCTAATTTCCGTAAAGTCAATACCCATCCAAGCAGGGCTTCTTTTGAGTTTACCAATCTATCTCTGGTTGATGCCCTCTCCACTTTTTACAGAGAAATATTCAAATCCATCTTCCTTTATGTGCCTTACTCCCGCCATAAAACTTCTTCTACATCCCCTCCTTGGTATAATCATAGACTTCGCTCTCTACGAAACAAAAGAAACAAGTTATGGGCG
This sequence comes from Volucella zonaria, assembly GCA_963966105.1. Taxonomy (NCBI): domain Eukaryota; kingdom Metazoa; phylum Arthropoda; class Insecta; order Diptera; family Syrphidae; genus Volucella; species Volucella zonaria. The sequence goes on from OZ014530.1 coordinate 12,841,450, forward strand.
GTATACCCTCGCTCCCAATCTTCTTCCGACTATTCGAATTATCTAGGTACATACCTTCATTTCATTGATCTCTATAACTCTCTCTATCAACGCTACCTGAATAGTGCGCAAACCAATCTCACAAATGATTCCAAGTCCTTTTTTTCAATTTGTCAATTTCAAAAGTGAGACTGATGGTTATCCTTCCTCCCTCGCTTTCGAAACCAAATCTTCAAGTGATCCTCCTACCATCGCCAACTTTTTTACATCATTTTTCAAGCAATCATTTGCCAACAACTCCTTCATACCAGATCCCTCTTACTTCAATGATCTACCAAATTTCTCCATTGGTCCCTTTCTCACTTAAAATTTCGATCCTGCAGTTATTGAAGAAAAGTTACAAAATCTTAAGGATGAATTTGTACCTGGCCCAGACGGACTCCCCGCCATGTTTCTTAAGAAATGCTCTTCCAACCTGTCTCTACCCCTTTCCTACCTTTTTCGTCTATCGCTTACACAGGGTGAATTTCCCCAGATTTGGAAGCCTCTTTTATAATCCCAATACACAAAAATGGATCTAAGCATGAAGTTACCAATTATCGTCCCATTGCTAAACTCTCTCATATACCCAAACTCTTTGAAAGCATTTTATACGAAGCGTTAAGCTTCAAATGCAAGCCTTTTATTTCACCCCGACAACATGGTTTTCTAAAAGGTAGATCAACTACCACAAATCTAGTTGAATTCGTGTCTTTTGCTCTCGCAGCCTTAGAAAATGGCAAAGAAATCGATGTTATCGGAACTGATTTCACTAAAGCGTTTGATAAGATATCTCATAAATTGATCCTTTTCAAATTGTCTGCTCTCGGCTTTGAGCCTCTCTTTTTAAAATGGATTTCCTCTTACCTGGTAAGCCGATATTATAGTGTTCGGTTTAAATCCGCCCTTTCTGTTCCATTCCTGGCCTCATCTGGAGTTCCACAAGGCAGTCATCTTGGCCCTCTTCTCTTCATTCTTACAATCAACGATCCTCCCTCTCCCTTTACGCTGACGACACAAATTTTTTTAAATCTATTTCCTCTCGCCAGGACTCTGCCCTTCTTCAAGAATACCGTGATATGTTTTCAATCTGGTGCATCAAAAACTGCCAAGAACTTAATCTAGCCAAATGCCAATCTATAACCTTCTCACGTAAATGCAACCCGTCTCCTCCCCGACTTTATTTTCTCCATGGTCAACCAATTCCCCGGGTTCAGTCTTTCCAAGACCTTGGCATATTATTCGACAGTGAGCTTAATTTCCGTTCGCATATCGATAAGATGATCCTCAAAGCCAACTCATCACTTTTGGCTTTATTAAACAGTGGTCCATGGAATTTTCCAACCCGTATGTAACCAGATCTCTCTATGTTATCTTTGTTCGCCTCCTACTTGAGTATTCCAGTCAAGCTTGGTCCCCCTTTCACCGGGTTCATGTTTCCCGAATTGAGGGTATTCATCGTCGTTTCCTCCGGTTTGCTTTCCGTGGTCTGCCCTGGAATAACCCTTTAATCTTATATCGCGATCAAGACCGCCTCAAACTTCTCAATAGGAATTCGTTAGAAGAACGTAGGAATACTGCTGACATTCTTTTCATTCATCGACTTTTCTCAGGTTCCATCGACTATGGATGCATTTTGAACTCCATTTCCTTCAATATCAACCCACGCAATCTACGTTGTCCTCGTCTTTTCTATCTACCACACCTCTTATGGCTCCAACGAACCAATCTCCCGTATGCTCCGAAAGGTCAACTCAAACCTCCCCCTTTTGATTTCCACCTGAGCACTCCTCGTCTCAAACAAGATCTCCTGCATCACTTCCTTGGTTGCTAGCTCTTAAGTCTTTCTGTTAGTTTTTGAGTTAGATTAAGCTTGTATTAAGCCAATAAATAGGGGCCTCAGCCCCCACCAAAATTTCATTAAATTAAAGTAAATTAAATTAAAATTATTTTCAAAAGAAATTTAAAGACTTGTTTCTACTTAGGTTTGGATCGATGAAAAAAAATATATAAGCAATAAAGTTGCTACCAATCTAAAGCAGCAAAATGGAACCGGAGGTGGTCTCAACGAAGTGGTAAAACTTACTCCAACTGAAGAAGCAATATAAAATTTAATTGCAACAAAAGAAACAGTTGAGGGTATCCCAAGGTCTTCAGTTTTTGGTTTGCCAAATACATCGAGCTCCACAGTGACTGCAGTAGAAAAAGAGATAAACTCGCTTTTAGAGAAAGAAATTAATTTGGAACAACAAACGACAAAAACGACATCAAGTACCTCTTCTTCTACTAAAACAGAACACAAAAGTTCAATACATCCAATGTTCTGCAAAAAGAACTTACATTGCAGGAGGATATGTTCAAAAATTTAGCTGATATAAATCAAAAAATAGAAAGGCATTACACGGAGATAGGACAACACTTAAAAAGGATATACCGTGGTATGGAAAGGAAATATTCGGCGTAACATTGAAATGGAAAAAATAAGAAAAATTGAATTATCGGCTAAAATAGAAAAAAAACAATCGACTTTTAAAACTGAAAGAGATGAAATATGGAGTAGATTTATGAACTTGGTCCTTTCTTTATTAGAATATAATTTCCAATAATAAACACTATTTTTTTAATGTTTTAAGTTGGTTATTTTATTAATTAAACAAAATATAAGCTATTACTTTATATTTGTCCTTATGCGTTGTGCCACTGTAATGTATTGAGATTTCTATATGGGAGGAAGCTCATCGAATTCGTCATTGTGGTCGACTGCTAAGAAAGAAAGAGTCAACCATAATATTTTATACAATGCCTAGCAACCGTTGACTATTTTTACCGCTTTTTCAGGAGAATAATCGTCCGTTCTATTATTATTCTGCAACTTTTGTGTGCAGTATTGAACCTACGAGAGGCGTTCAAACTATTCTCGGTATCGGGATGAAGCTGTGGTTTTATATATAAATTGACTTATTTATCAAGTAATACTATTATTTTAGTGCATTCATGTAAAATTTCATATAAATGTGATTATTAATTCGCGTTTTATCCCTAGTTAAACAGAATCATAATGGCAACTGAGACGATGATGGTGAAAATTGAGCATCGCGCTGTAATTAAATTTCTCACTAAGCAAGGAAAAAGTCAAAAAACTATTCATGAAGAGATGGTGGCTGTTTACCAGGGTTCCGCACCTTCATTATCAACTGTGCAAGAGTGGTCAAGTGAGTTCAAGAGAGGCAGAGAGAGCATTGAGGACGACCCCCGCTCCGGCGCCCCGGCTACTGCTTGTACGGGAGAAAGCATCAAAGAAGTCGAAAAACTTGTTCTTGAGGATGCCCGAATAAAGGTGAAAATGATGGCAGAGATCACCAAGCTTTCAATTGGTACCATTCACACCATTCTTCATGACCATCTTAACCTTTCAAAGGTCAGTGCAAGGTGGGTGCCACGAATGCTCACAGCGCCTCAGAAAAAAGTGAGAATCGCATGCTATATAGAGCTTTTGGAGATGTGTAGTGAGAACACAGACGGTGTTATGGATCGAATTGTTACTGGGGACGAAACATGGGTCCACCACTGTGACCCTGAAAGCAAACAAGAGTCCATGCAGTGGCATAAAAAAGGAACAGACCCCCCGAAGAAGTTCAAAGTCACTCCGTCTGCCCGAAAGCTCATGGCCACAGTTTTTTGGGACTCAAAGGGAATCTTGCTCATTGAGTACAAAAAAAAAGGTGAAACCATCAACGCCACATCCTACGCTTCCACTTTGCATAATTTGCGGGAGGAAATTAAAAAGAAAAGACGGGGTAAACTCGCAGCGGGTGTGTTGCTTCTTCATGACAACGCTCCTGTTCACACGGCGCGAGTTTCCAAGGCTGCTGCGCGAGATTGTGGTTTCGAAGAAATCCAACACCCACCCTATAGTCCAGACCTTGCCCCTAGTGATTATTTCCTGTTTCCGGATTTGAAAAAATGTCTTCGTGGAAAAAGATTTTCGGATGATGAAGAACTCAAGTCGGCAATAAATGGGTATTTTGCAGAGAGGGTTTTTTGAGGGTTTAAAAAAGCTTATCTCAAGATGTAACAAATGCACTGATGTTAGGGGAGATTATATTGAAAAATAAAAACACTTTAAATTGAATTCGCATTTTCCTTCATATCTATACCGAGAATATATTGAACGCCCCTCGTAATTTCACTTGAATTTTCCTCCATGTATCTGTACGGAGTCAAAAGCCATGGTTCCAGAGAGTATCCAGAGTCTCCTAATATCAAATAAGATGCACGTTATAAATGACAAAAAATATGTATTTTCCAAAAGCGACATACCTATCAACCAAAACGACTTCGAGCCTGGTAAGTGTTCCTGCTCTAGTTTTTTTTCTAATTTTACTTACATTCCATACTAGGGAATCATGACATCCACCAGGATGCGTAGCATCTACAGAGCGTATTTTCATTTCATGATCGCATGTCTACAAGTTCGGTTGTATAAATTTGAAGTACTCATTTACGAGTAAATAAAACAAATTAATTACCAGCATTACTTTAAGGCTAAAGAACCCTTTCTATTATATTGTAATAAAGGCGCTTGTTTGTTGAGGATCACATAATTCGAACATGTGTCCCATCAATGCACCCGATAACACCTGGTATCCTATGCTTCTCATAAAATGACAACGCAATCTCTCTTTTTTTGTCCAATTCCATTTGCATATTTATCCATTTGGGACATAGTTCACTTTCGAAGATTTGCAAGACTTGGGATAAAACTTCACTGAAGCTTGATTGAACCAATCCAACTTCACTATCTCTTGCAACACCTTTCTGATAGCCACCTTCCGCAAAAAATCGCAAGCATGCACTCAGCTTAATTATAGCTGATATGCCAAACTCTTTCTTTGGTGATGGTACCGCGGACTGGAGAGTATCCAACAAATATTTGAAAGCTGGTTTGTTAACACGATAATGTTGCGTGAATCTATAAAAAAAAAAGCGTTTTTTTGCGCTGCGAATTAATCTCTGTTTATTTACAATAGTTTTTCTGTTTCTTCAGCGGTTAATCTGAAAGCTATCGTGTGAATTTTGGAAGTTAAAATTATAAACAGTAAACGTTGACTTTAATTCAATTCACAAAATATCCCAGTCAAAATATTTCGAAATTGATTCGAACTTATTTCCCCGGGGAAATTCGATTAACGGGAGATTGGCGATAGGAGGAATTTTTTCCATGGAAAAAATAAATTCCCGGGTAAAGCGATTTCCTGCAGAATCGCCGATAATATCGAAGTAGTCGAAGGAAATTTTTAGCGAGATACTTTTTCGAAAACCTAGAGGAAATAGAAGGCACAAACTTCAAAGGCCTTCTTGGCTTTTACAAAGGAATTGGATGTTTCACCAGGGAGATTGCTTAGGTTTTTGCCCTTCGAATATAAATTCAACTGGTTCAACAGGTATCGCGATTTGCCCGACTTGGTACTTAGTGTTTATGTGATGGTATATCCATGACACTCCTCTTTTAACCTAACCTAGCCTAGCAGCAGTAAGATGGGCTTAGCAATAGATGCGAATGAAACAAAGAATAAGTTATCATCCAGAAGGAAAATCTAACACCATCTACTCGGACAGGACGCCCCAACGGCAAGCTATAACATTGAGCCGGTAAAACATTTTATATATCTGAGTTCCGCTGAAAATTCAAACAATTATGCTATCGTACAGTTCAAACGAAGAATCACTCCTGCCAATCACGCTTTCCTTAAACTGAGATGTCAACCGAGATATGAGTCCCTTTTACGAATAACAATGAAAGCACTGTATAAGACCCTTATGGTTCCAGTCCTAGTGTATGGCTTGGAAGCATCGAATTTATCTAAGCCGAACGAAAATGCTATTAGTTGCTTTGAGAGAAAAGTTCTTCAAATGGTCTTTGCTATCATCTGCATAAGCGAAACTTAAAGAAGAAAATGTAACAGCGGACTGTATGAGCTAAACAGAAAAATTTAACTGGTCAGAAGGACTAGAATCCATCGGCTTCGATGACTGTGATATTTGAGCGAACGAACGCCACCATTCGGACCCGGAATATCTTTGAATCCATATTACTTTAAAGCTGCTCTCTAACGCAAGTTGGTGTGAGCAAGTGGAAGCGACTGACACAAGACCGTCCAAAATAAAAAATCTGGTGGTTGAAGCTCAAGTTCATATCGGACTCCAGCATCACCTAAGGAAGAAAGAAGTAGAACTAGCCGCATTGTATTTTCTTTCTGTCCCATGAATTGAATCCGAAAGTTGGATTTGTCTCTAATAATGCTAACTGTAACTACTACTTATCCAAGCACAACTATTTCCTCGAAAATAGTACAAATTACGTAACGATTTAAAATACTCGTTCATAGATGCATATATTTGAATGTATTCCCTCTGTTTTACTATTAAATAAGAGCGTTAGAAAACTATTTAAATATAATTAAACATCACTAGCAACCCCTTAAATCTACAGCGCCATACGATTAATTTATTCATAAGTTAATTGAAACCATTTTACAATTGTATCACACCATAATATACGTACGAGATACACCCACATCTTGCCCAGCACAGCAGAAACGAAATGGATACTTTTCAATTTCGAAATGCATACCTATTCTTAAATGACAGATACAAATACTCGTACCTCGTACATTAGGTAAGGCAGTTTCATTCCCCGTGCATCTATTATCACATCAAAAGACGGAAAAACCGAAGATGGAAATTAAATTGAAATTTTTGAATTCTTTATGACCTTATGGCGAACGTTTTACGACTCCAACGATTCCAAAATAATTAACCCGATTTGTGAGTGAAACATAAACATGCCCAAATGGTGCTGGAAGCGTAATTAGACTAACCATTCGATCGGAAAAGCATTTTTTAATTGTATTTTACATTGAGCTTGGAATTTAACGTTAAATTGTATGACTGAACAGTGGGTCACAAAGAAACGTGTACATGTTCTCCAAATACAAGAGAAATGGGCAACGATTTGTTTTTAAGTTACTTAACCATTTTTGGTCTTTAGACGAGGGAGAGATTAGATAAAAGATGAAATATTTGTTACAAAAAAACGGTTACCGTCTGTCTGGTCGACAACTTACTTTCATGTAAATTGTTATATACGGGTACGTGTAAGTGAATTATTTTACGTATTAGAAGTTGCCATTTAAAATCAATTGTCGATACTGTAATGCAATCTAGCAATACCTGGGAACGTTTACTTCATTGTCTAATGGGGTATCGCTTCCAAAGGTTTCCCTCCTTGTCTCCCTGGGGATTGGGCATCTCATCTGCCAAAAAAGTGCGAAACGTCTTCCCTCTCTGTTATGTTGTAGAAGCTACAAAGTATCGGTAGTATGGTATATGATTCAATTGCCAGAGCTCTAAACGTAGCTTCAGCACCGTCGCTTTTTCAGCCGTACTGTGTTCATCAAGGAAATAGTTATTTTACTGAAAATTGTGGTATAGTCGGCTGTAAACTTAAAGCACTCTTCACAAATCCTGCACTGGCCTGTTCGTCCACTCCTGCTATGAGCTGGTATAGTTTGACTTCCAATCCTTAGTATTTTCGAGATTTAGCTCTACCCCACATCCAGTAGGTAGCTATATCCATTCCTTGTACCATCAAGTTTTATGCTGCTTTTTTTGGTAATTGAGAGGCTGGCATGTTTAGAACTTTGAGCCCGTAATCAACCTGGAGTTTCAATGTTTTCACGGAAAGTGGTGATAGTCCTGTATCCAACATGGGCATATAACTTGGTGTGTTAAGTTGAAGATGAAATGCTCTGTTTAGATGGTGCCGAAGTAGTCTCTCCACTGACTCATATCGCCTGTATCCCCAAACTTGTTCGTCGTACAAAAAAAGAGTAGATTCCGATACAGATTCAAGCGATTGCGATAAAAGAAGGCTCATCATCTGATTAAGTCCAGTGCAGTTGAGTTAGGTTGAAATCGCCGAATACGATGATATCATTGAGAGGGTCAGATAAGTTCAATTTGATCAATTGCATCGATAGCGAGTTGGAAGCATTCGATAGGTTGTGCCGTACAGGGACCTGTAGGGGAATGATATCTCTATTGAAACGTAGTCAAGCTTAGAAGAAGTAGAAACAGCGATTGGTGAAGAGTTTTGGTCATTGTGGACGGCCAATAGGACACCTCGACAATAAGAATCATCATTTGGACGGGTAAGAACGTCGTCTCGAAAAACATTGAAACTAGGGGGGAATAATTCCTGGTTCTTTATACCGGGAATTAGATTAGTTTCAGTCAGAGCGTAGACCTCAAATGGGAGAGCGTGAGATTGGCCCAAGAAAGCACGAGTTTTAGATCGCAGTCCTCTTACGTTTTGATAGTAGAAGGTAAGAGGAATGTTATTTCGGGAGGGCGTGGGAGTGGATACTTGAAACACTGGGAATGGTAGCACGTTAGGGACGAAAAAATTTGTCGTTGTCAGCTCTGCTCCGATGAAGGTGTGAGATCCTTTTTGAGTGCACATAGTTAGCGAAAGCAGTAAGGGCGGCGGAGACCTTTTGGAGAAACATATTGAAAGTTTCGTGGAACTTGATATATAAGATCCTCAGATTTGTAAGGTCAGTATGGAGACCATGACGCTTGTTTTAGTTGTTCCCTCATAGCAAACTAAGACTCTAGTTACTCGTACTTTGAATTACTTGGTACACACTCCTCCTATAGAACTATTATACTTCAACGTATTCGCAACCCAAATCTAAAAATTGTTATACAGAAACAACCATTGACAAAACAAAAAACACAGAAACCGGCACAAGAATTGGCAAAAACAGATGTACAAGCACAGCAAAAACATAAACAACAAAAAGTACAGAAGAATAAGCCGCAACAACAACAGCAGCAACATCAACAGCAACAACAGTAACAACAACAGCAACAACAACAACAGCATCAACAACAACATAAGCAAAAGCAACAGCAGCAGAGACAACAACAACAGCAATAACAGAAAGCCACCAAACAAAAAGTGCCACCAATTAACACCTTTAAATTGGAGTTAAAGGACACTATCGAACTCTGTACTTCTGCCATAGGCTGTAATTTTTTTATTAAAAGACTAAGTGTAGATAGGCAGGCGATTCACTGTAACACAGTGGAACGCTACCACAAAATCAAAAGTTTATTGAAGGATTCGACGACGGAGTTCTTCTCCTACACCCCTAAGGGTGAAAAGCTGCAAACAATGCTGCTGAGGGGATTAGAGCCGTCGACTGATCCGCAGAAGCTCCTTGCACTGCTGAAAGAGAAGGAGTGCGAAGGGCTCAAATTCGTTGGGGTTAAGCCGTTTGTCACGGCTAGAGCTAAAAGGGAGAAGCGGAAACTACCGTTCTTCCTGGTTCAATCCCAACAGCAAACTGGATGGTCTAAGGAGTATCAAAGTCCTAGACTACCAGGTTGTACACTGGGAAAAATTAAAGAGGAGCGAAAATATTTTACAATGTGTTCGCTGCCAAAGGTTCGGGCACGCCGCGTCGAACTGCGAAATGCAGCCTCGATGTGTGAAGTGTGGAAAGGACCACAAGTCAGAGGAATGCGCTCTAGGTAAGGACGGAGCGTCGGAAAAAAGCCAACTCTCTTGTGCTTTATGTAGGAACACGGGACACACCGCAAATTATCGGGGTTGTCCCAAATTCCAATACATCAAAAGAGTAAATCTGGCTCGGCAGCAGAAAGTGGAAGTTAAACGTCCACTCGTGCAGGCTCAAACACCAGCCGTTACTCCCCAAGTTACCTACGCCCAAATGGCGGCAGGTAGGGGAACTACGGTACAACAAGCAAAGGTAGCTTCTCAGGCCCCAGCGCCTAGAGCACCTGAACCAGTACCTGACATGCTGGCTATCTTGCTCTCTATTCAGGGGCAGGTGGCTCAGCTTCAGCGTCAAATACAGGAACAGGCTAAGCGGGTAGATCAAATATACGCGCTGCTGCCGGGCCTAACGCACCTCCAGTCGTAATGGGTACGTACATGGCGGAGCAAACCCTGAAGGTCCTTGCAGTGAATGTTAATTCACTGATTAGGTGCGAACGAAGAGCCGCACTGTTTAAGTTGCTTAAAGACCAAGCCCCTGATGTGCTTTTGGTTAGCGAAACTAAGCTTACCAAAAGGCACAAAATGAGACACAGAAGATATGAAATATTAAGAAGAAACCGACCCAATTCTATTCAAGGAGGTGGTGTTGCGATCTTTGTAAGAAAGGGACTGCGTTTCAAAAGAGTATATAGTCGTGTAGTACGTAGGTTTCAGGTGCTGGAAGCATGCATCATGTACATCCCTCTCCGTAGTGGAAAGCGGTTATACATGGTGTCTGTTTATGCATCTAAGGCTACTCAATCCACTTTATTCATCTCAGAGCTCGAGACACTGTTTCGATTCCTGAAGCTGGAATTGGAGGAGAACTTTTTTATTATTGGCGGAAATTTTAACGCCAAACATAGTGATTGGGGAAATAATACACCAAATACTAGAGGGAATCTACTACTCAATTGGTGGAGTCAGCACAGTGTGATGTATCGGCTAGGCCTCAAAGCGACGGATAGTCCGTCGTTTCCCAGACACGGGTCCTATTTGGATCTCCTGCTGCTCGACTCACGAATACAACTGACGTGCACTAACCAACAAACTACAAACTGTCTACGCACTTTCGTGTATGACAGTGACCATTGCGGTCTCAGCACCGAAATAACTGTTCCCAACGAAATTGCGGAATTGGATGAGTTTGTGCAAAGGCATTCCTACAATTATAGTAGGGTACGCTGGACACACTTCACCAGAACACTGACTAGAGCACTCTCCTCGAATTCGCTCTACCCACCGTCCAACAGAAATCTGTCAAACGAGGAGATTGACAGGTATCTTAGACTAATGGACGAGACAATTAAACGAACAATGGACAAAACGATACCTCGGTATCAACACACTGACGACGAAGACTTATTCCGCAATGCCACTATTGACGCACTGCACCGACAAAAAAGTAGACTGCTGTCAAGACTAAAAACCTTGTACAGACAGTTTACTGACAGACATAACCCGGAGATCATGACATTGAAGTCGTCGATTAAAAACCTCCAAACATTAATAAAGGAAAATTACAGAAACTCTGTAAGTTTGTATTGGAACAACAAAATTCGGGCTGTAAACACCAGCAACCCGAATATGTTCCGGCAAATAAATAAAATATTTCGGAGAAATAATCAAAACGACCTTCCATGTCTCAAAATCGCCCGAACGACGAACAATGAACAAATACTTGTAGCAGCAGGTATCGATCCAAATGAGGCAGTTGATGATGACAACTTCTTTGTGATCGAGGATCCGCAGGAGAAGGTAGAGGCTATAGGAGCGACTTTCCAGGAAGTGTACAAGGCGAATGACATCATTGGCCCGAACCATGACCTGGAGAGTCGAGTCCTTTTGCACAATTTCTGCCTTCGAAATGAAATTGTGAATTGGCGATTCGAGAACTCGGGTTTCACCCAGTTTAGTGATGAGAACATGGCAAATAATGTCATCACCAACGAAAGGGTATTACCACCGTTCATTTCGAAGGAAGAGCTCCAAACGATCTTCGAATCGCTTAGAAGTAAGAAATCAGTGGGAACCGATGAAATACCGAACATTGTGCTTCGACATCTCCCACTAGAAGCGGTGAACATTTATACCACCCTGTTAAATAATGCAATGAATAATGCACATTATCCAGCGCATTGGAAAACAGCGGTGGTACATCCCATTCCCAAAAGGAATAAAGATATTTCCAATCCGGCGAATCTCCGCTCGATTAGTCTTCTTCCAAACATCAGCAAGGTTTTCGAGAAGGTGATCAATAGAGTCCTGACTAAGTGGATTGAGGACAAACATATAGTTCCGGATAATCAATTCGGGTTCAAGGCGGGGCATGATATCATTCATAAATGGAATAAAGGTAAGAAACAGTGCACTGGTGCCTGCCTGATTGACTTGGAAAAGGCCTTCGACACCGTATGGTTAGAGGGACTCTTCTTCAAGCTGGACAGGTTGGGTATTAGTAAACCACTGCTGTATATTCTCTTTGATATGCTCTCCAGTAGACAGTTCATCGTGAAGAATGGCGATGTGACTTCTGCTGGAACATTTAACATTAAAAACGGTCTGCAACAAGGTGCGGTAAATTCGCCGATCCTATTCAACATTTACACAAGTGATCTGATAGGTTCACTTCCCCACAGCATAGCGTACGCAGACGACTTAATCGAGTACAGATCAGGCCCAAAGATTGAGGTCATTAATATGCTTTTGCAACGTGACTTCGACAAAATTAAGCGATATTGCGATGACTGGAAGTTGAAAATAAACTTTCAGAAGTCGGAAACCATTCTGTTTAGGACGCCTTTGTCTGGGGCCTCTAGGGATACCAGAAAGAATTGGCGAAAGTTCTCTATCGTCGGACAACATGGACAGCCACTTGCTTGTCGAAATGTAGTCAGATACCTTGGGATCTGGCTAGATCAATATCTGTATTTTAACAAACATATAGATGTTGCTCTGGCCAGAGCCAGAGGTGCTTTTGCCCTTACAAGGAGACTGTTTTATAACAGCCAACTCGATGCGAGGGTGAAGGTGATCTGCTACATGGCCCTTATCCGGCCTATGCTTGTGTTTGGATGTCCCGTGTGGTTCAACGTGAGAGCAAGTTTATTGGAAAAGATTCGGGTGTTTGAGAGGGCTTGCCTTAGGTCTTGTCTTCGCTTATACAGAACACCAGAGTCTGAGTACATAAAATTCTATCGCAATGAGGTCTTGTACAATAGGGCGAACCTAATAAGAGTGGACAATTTTGTTATTAAGTTGACTCGAAGGCACATTGCAAGAGCAATGACATCGTCGAATAACCTGATCTCTGGGGCTTACTACCCTAATTATATGTATCATGAGAGAGTTCGCTTTGACGGCTATGTTCCTCCAGAAGCGTTCCTCTACCTTGATAGCAAAGGTCTGATCCAGGACAGATTGGCTGTGCCGCTAATCTTCCACGTTGCTCGAACAGCTGACGTCGCACACGGCAGTGCGGAGCATCTCCGGTTCAGTAGGGCGGTAGGGAGTCGCGATAGGAGGGATGTTGCTCAGCAGCACCAACAATTTTGGTGGCTTTTTGAAGGAGAGGATACTTCGTCGTCGAATTCCTCTAGCAATAGGTAGCTTCTTGTGAAGCAAAGTCGGTCAGCCTAATTTGTTTTTTTTGTTTGTTGTTTTTTTTAGCCATGGCCGGCTTACATAGTTTTAGATAGAATTAGGTTAGATTTAAGTAAAAAAGAAAAAATATAAAAACAAAAAACAAAAATAAATAAACTAAAAAAATTAAAAAAAAAAAAGTATATATATGTGCATATATTTATATATTACGCATATATATATTATGTATATATATATATATATTTGTATGTGTATGTTATGTATTAGATGTAAGTAGGTTAAGTACTCGTAGATTAAGATTTATTCTTAGGTAGTTTGTAGGATTTTAGTTTTAAGTTTTATAATATAGTAAAAAAAAAAAGTCAGGTTACTAAGTTTTTGCTAAAAAATGTTTTCTTAGTTTTAATAATGAATAGAGATAGTATAAACGTGTAACGTAAGATTCGTCGAAAGACATAATTTAAGTGTTAGGTTTAACTTAGAGTGCCCGCATGGGGCCAGTAAGCTAGAATAAGATTTTTTTGTCTAGCATATAAGAATTAATTAATGAATGAAAATAAAAATGCATATAAACTGAACTGAACTGACTAAAAATTGTTGTGTAGTTGTGTCGAGGCCGAGATGTAGAGTTGACGGCGGAAGAAATCTGAAAAGATCAACGGTAGCTCTCATAACCTCAATGACGATACTGGCACCACGACTGGACTGTTTAGCCGGATTCCTTGTCCAGGGGCTATATTAAGAGCCTGGCCCTGCACATTGAGGGTTGCGCGTAGTTACCCCAACGCCTTCACTCTAGGAAATATTAATTCCCCCCGATACGGTATATACGATATATTATTGACGGCCTTAACAAACCTTTTAAAGACACCGAATTTCGGCTTTATACATGTTAGGACCGCTTACGTACCACTTACTGCCGAACAACTCGCGGAGGAGCTACACTGCTATAGAGCAGATTCTACCGGCTTCCAAGAAGTGCGATGAGATGGATCGGACAAAAAGCGAATAACAAAACTACGACATCTACTACGGCGACTCGTACAAAGAAGGAAGACAACGCTTATTTGGATGTGGAGTTGCTATTCGAAGGTTACTCAGGCAAAAAATCTTAAGCTTTAGGCATATGAACATGCTTCGTAACAATCGGCAAATTAGGAAATATTGCATAATTCTGATTTACACTCATGTCCCTGCGGGGGATAAGACAGAATAATACGAGTAGTACGTCAACCAGGTGGATCAAATTGCGATCTGCGCCAGACTGGAGGAGTATTCTGGGTGTACGATCATTATGAGGAGCCAACATGGCTTCAAATCATCACCTTGTTGAAACTAGAGTACGAATGCGGATATCACAGGAGTTAAGTAAGGCCACCAAAATTCAACGCCCAAAAGCTGCAATCGCAAGAGAATGCTAGCTCTTGAAATACTAGCCGCCATAGAACACCAATGGGAATGTTGTAGATGAGCCATCAGAGTAGGTGCTTCTGGTGTGATTGGTTTCAAAGCATCGTGACAAAGAAACTTCAGATTTTACGTCGAATGCAGACAGGAACATGCAGCCAAACAAGAAGTAATTTCTCGGTTGCCCATTCTCCATCGCGTTTCTGACTTTTTTTTCTCCGGGTAAGCTTGATGATAGCCAGGTTGCAGCGTTGAGACTTTCGAAGCCAAGTTCTAGACTGTCAATGTCTCATATGCTTTTATAGCAATTGGCTATGGATTCCATGAGTTCTAGGTTACAGGTATCCCAATCTATAAGGCTCGAAATTTTGGAGCCTAATACGAGTCGACCCAGATTTGTCGATAATTAGACAGCGAGGTTTCAGTTGAAATGACAATTCGTAATAATTTTTTTTATAAATAGGGTGAGATCAAGGACTTCTTCCATAATTCTTTTTATAAAGGTAGGGCTATTTCCGTAGTTTAGGATTCCATGATTATTTTTATAAATGAATTCTAAAACAGACCTGAAACAGACCTGAAAAACCACCCACCAACAAAACATTATACGAGTACTTGCATGCAGGAAGCAAGAGCGCTGATAATTATTTGATGACTGATCATTCCCGGCAGTTTCAATGGGTAACAAACGTTGACGTGCTTTTTTCATTTCGTCAGAGAAAAATGGTCAAAAAGAAGTGTACCTATTTATTTAGATGTGCTCTTGAGAAGGGCCTTTTTGGAACCGTTTATGGAATGTTTTCAGCAGTTGGTCGAAATGCCTTCCTTCCATGCCTGCCAACGCCCCATTTCGGGGGCGTTTAATCATTTCGGGTGGTAGATTAACGGTCATCAAAATTATTTTCATCTCTTCTGAAGCGGTACTAATATTTTCTTGGAGCTCTACCAGATTCGACATTTCTCTAAAATAAACCTTTTCTTTCATAGCACCCCAGAAGAAAAATTCCATGGGTGTTAGGTCAGGAGATTTGGTGGGCAAAATTTGGGGCCGAATCGACCAATCCACCGTTCGTTAAAAGTATGGTTGAAGAACGAATTTACACCGCTGCTACTGTGATAAGGTGCCCCATCTTGTTGAAAGAACATCGACCTTCTCTGAACCAGGGGAACATCTTCAAGGAGCTCCGGCAATCGTTTTCTAAGAAATTCCAGGTAGTAATGGGAATTAACTGTTTGTGGTAGAACGTGCAGGCCTACTAAAGTGTTTCCTATTAACAAACCAAACAAACTGGCCAAACATTTACGCTAAACCTCCTTGAAAATAAACAACACATTCTGAAGAAGTTGTTTACAATAATTAAATTCTTATCTTTGAAAGGATGTTGTGCGTATTAAATGGGGTTTGGAGTCTGACCAATGGTGCAAATTATGATGGTTTGAAACCCCATCTCTTGTGAACTGCGCTTCGTCAGTCCACGCAATGTTCTTAATGAATTGTCCGTCTTCTGTATGTTTGCGCAGTAGCTATTGGCAAAATTCCACTCTTCTTTGCTCATCACCTGGTAGTAAATCCTGTACCGGTGTCAAATGGAAAGAGTGTAATCTACATATTTTTCAGTAGAGTTCTGGGAAGTTCCAACTGCACAGCTAGTCTGCGGATGCTGACTGAAGGCTGCACTTCCACAGCACGCAAAATCCTAACTTCTGCCACCGCTGCGTTTCAACGTCCTTCTCTTTTTTGGTGCAGTTGACCCGGTATCAACAAGGCGCTGATACGAATAGCCGGATGCACGGTGTTCTACGGTTTGGGTATAGTCGTTGGTACTCCAATCTTGTTAACGATGCGTTTCCATTGCAGGGCCCGTATGCGAACACTATTTCCGCGAATTCACGCTTTGAATACATTTTGTGGAGGAGATCAATTTATCAATCGGTTGTTCCCTTACAGAGCAAAATGTCGATTGTAGATTAGTTGAAACAATGTCAAATTGAAAAAAAGAGTAACAAAGAATTACTGTTTGTTACGATTTTTTTTTCCCCTATTCGACAATTAACTGTTAACTGCATTGCTCATAGGTACGATAGTTTATTATTCTCACTTAATTTAATTTGATCGTTTTTCTTTGACGAAAAATGCGTTTACTACAAAATCTGTTGATCATACGTAAAAAGGTTTCTAAACATAATTTTTAGCAAATTTTGCAAGGATAAAACTTTTATAAAATTTCAGAAAATTTATTAAGTAAAAATTTTCAGAAAAATGCATTTTAAGTAAATAAATGGAACAGAAAATTTTCATAATTTTGGGTTTAAGGAGCCATAACTGTTTTGTCGCTGCGCAGATGTACCCAAACTTGCATGCACTACTAAATTACTAAATTATCTTTCCAAAATGTCCAAAACTATTTTTGTACCTGTACTAGTTTAGAAATTATAGCGTTTAAAGTGGTTACATCTCCAAATTAGAGGTCACCCACTTTGATGGGCTGTAACTTGAAATGGAGTGAGAATACCGCGCTCCCCTGCCTTACAATTTCTTGCTCGGCGGAACTTCGGGAATATGCCCTTAAAGGATTATACTGCTAAACTAGGACACCCTTCATGTCAATAACAATGTTATATCTTGGTGAGGGGGGAAGATGTACATGATGTTCATGAAACTTTATTCAATTTGAATTTGCCGCCATTTATTGGCCGCGTTTCAACTTTGACAGATCATGGTCGATACTGGCAAGAGCAGAGGTTATGCTAAGACTGATCGCGTGCACATAAAATAATATTAAAATAAATAATAAAGGAAGAAAGCGTGAAACAGTAGCTTTCAATGTTGTTTCTCTTTTCAGGTGAGATTTGTAATATAGTTTGTAACCTTTATGTTAAATGCCAATAGTTTTGATGTTCATAAAGTTGTCTACTCTTTTCAGAGCAACTCATTTTTTTTTTGTTTCGATATTCCATTTCTCCAAGGAGGATTTATTAGAACATATTATACGGGTGTCCCCTAATTCTTTGACGATAATTTGGGAAATGACTCCTGGGCATATTCTAAGAAAGAAATCGTTCTACAGTAAGGGTCTATCTCCAATATTGACATCATTTATCGAGGATTTAAGAAAAGGCTTACTTTGGTGTACCCTGACCCATGTTAACGGAAATTTCTCTGTTAGTATTAATGGTAAAAACTTCGTGTAGGACTTTATTTTTAAAAGAAATACTAGCTTTTATAACGGCGTTTAAATTTAAGTCTTCAGATATTAAATTTCGAAGTCTGTTCAGTTTTCATTGCCCATGCTAATTTTCGACTTTTCTCCAGAAAATGCCTAATTAACATAACGTTTTACTATTTTTTTCTTATGAAAGTAATAATAATAAAAGAAAAAACATCATCAATGAGTTTGCATAAAAACCCACAGATTTTATGATACTTGGAAAAACCAACGTTTCTAACAACAGTTGACAACACATACTCGTAAGAGTGGTTTTTCGGCGAATTACTAATTTTCCAATATTTTTTTAAAATTGCTCGCACAGTACGAGAGTTCCTCGATCGGGAATACTCCAACAGGTGGATAGGGCGGTCTGGTAAAATTTCCTGGCCAGCCCGTTCACCTGATTTAAATCCACTCGATTTCTTTTACTGGGGAGCAGTAAAAGAAAAACTTTATTCCAAGCCGATAGAAAATTTAAACGAGCTGCGACAAAAAAATTGCAGAAGCCGTTGAAGGCATCAACTCCAGAAGATATGCCCGTCTTATTGCCAGATCATTTGTAAGAAGATGCAAAGCTTGCATTGCCGCTGAAGGCAAACAGTTTGAACATTTGTTGTAAGATACAAGATCGTTAGATGGCGATCCTGAGAGTATACACCAAGAGAACGTAGTTTTCTGTGTGCTCTGTGACGGGAAAAAAATGAAATGAAATAACAAGGGTGGCATCTCTATCTGTTTCACTCATCCGTCTCAATCACAGTGTCACTGTCTATCTCGCTCACATGTGGTACTCATTTTAACTTATTAAAAAGAATTAACTATGAATCGGGTTTGTTTAGCAAAATATTTTGTTTGTCCTCAATTAAGCGTTAGTCTAGCAAGTGTCATACCATTTTGGAATTCAGACTAAATACGCCATCTTTTAAAGTTACTTGCCAAAATGGCACAGTACATTTTTTTGTCAGTACAGTCAGTTCAAGTTGGGTGATTGATGATTTTCAGAAACATGGATGGACAAAAAAGCAATATTTAGTCAAATTAATAAGTAATTTACAGAACAACTACTCAGGGTTACGTGGCAAAAAAAATTGAAGAAATGCAAAGACTTGCGGTCACAGTACTTGAAAGACCGTCGCAGGGTGTCACATTTCTCGATTTTTTTTTTTAATGGCAATAACTTAACATGACTTAGATTTTTTTTTATAATTTTTTAATAACCGACACCACTTGACCTATCACCCGTTTCCGGCTTGACGTTGATTTTTGGGACCCCCTGTATATGTATATACCTATATAAATGTTATTACGACAGTTTGTGTTTTCTTTCTTTATAAATGACCCAACGTTGCGTTTTCGCAACATCCTATAGCTCCACCTTAACTAACGGTAAAAATACAATATTTCGCCTTGTCTTCTTGATTTCACAGCGCAGCACCATAATGAAAACAGAATGTAATCAAAATTAAAAGAAAAAATTAATTCGGGTCTAAATGGGTTAATGTTGTTACGGGCGCCCTCTATGTCCAGGAAAGCGACCATAGTGTACTCTCTATATTGTAGGGATCGTTCGTTGTGACTGTCAGTGAATGTAGAGCCGTTTCCACCGACTTACCTTTACAGTAGGCATGTTGAGCTGTAAAAAAAAGTGGTGGATCAATTTTTTATCAATCGTGTATATGGATACCGATCAGTCGTTCTAGAGTTTTCAGAAGAAAGACGATAGACATAGCAGCTTGCGTAGTCCTGCTAATATTATTGCTGGCCGTGAATAGGGAGCTACCTAGAGAGTAGATGTCCAGTAGCAGGTTGAGACATTCATTATTTGAGGTCTTCCGAGAGCCACCGGATTTTTTTCAAACAGGTAGACGTCATAAGATTTGTAGAGGAGATTTTTCTTAGCCTTCCACTGTACAGACAGTAATACGTTGAGTAGGAATAACGTTCAAGACGTACGGGGGCAGAAAAAACACAAACTTCTATTTACAAAGGTTGAGACATTATTGACCAAAAGGCAAAAGTCTCTATTTTACAAAAGTATGATGGGAGAATTTTAATGCAATAAAACAATTTATTTATGGAAGATTAAATAAACAAAATATGGTGTGAACGATACGTTGACATATACCCCCTGGTTGAGGGTAACGTAACTCGAGTGAAATCTCTCTGTGGGATATTGTGCTGGTCTGTCTTTTAGACTAAGCCATTGCCGATCCGATTCAAAAAAAGGCTCTTAATTGTGACACAATAGAAGCGCAGTGCAAGCTTCGATAGGTGGTGTGTTACCCATTTTCCTAACTTCATGACTCTTCCCAAATTTGTTAACTGTAGATGGAGGACGGTCATATGGCTTACGTTGAGTTGGACTTCAGGAGTCCATCGTCTAGCTCTTTTGGCCTACCGATCGAGATTCATTTTTTTTTTTTTTTTTTTATGCATTTTTATTTATATTACTTAATTTACACTTAAATGCTATACAAAACAACGCTTAAAAATTAGCTTCATTAACTTAAAATAATCTTATTCTAACTTACTGGCCCCATGCGGGCACTCTAAGTTAAACCTAATACTTAAATTATGTCTTTCGACGTATCTTACAATACATGTTTATACTATGTCTATTTATTATAATAGAACTAAGAAAACATTTTTTAAGAAAAACTTAGTATCATGACTTATATTTTTTTTTTAACTTATTATAAAACTTAAAACTAAAATCCTACAAACTACCTAAGAATAAATCTTAATTTACTTAACCTACTTACATCTAATACATAATATATACATATATAATATATATACATTATATATATATACGTAATATATAAATACATGTACATACATATATACATATATACATATATATTTTTTTTTTTCGCTTAAATCTAACTTAATTCTACCTAAAACTATGTAAGCCGGCCAACGCTAAACCAAAAAAAAAATTTAGGCTGACCCATTTTGCTTCGCAAGAAGCTATCAATTGCTGAAGGAATTCGACGACGACGCATCCTCTTCTTCAACAAGCCACCAAAATTGCTGGTGCTGATGAGCAACATCTCTCATGTCGCGACTCCCTACCGCCCTACTGAACCGGAGACGCTCCGCACTGCCGTGTGCGACGTCTCTGCCGTAGTTGAGTCGCCTGTCCGCAGCTGTTCGAGCAACGTGGAAGATTAGCGGCACAGCCAATCTGTCCTGGATCAGACCTTTGCTATCAAGGTAGAGGAACGCTTCTGGAGGAACATAGCCGTCAAAGCGAACTCTCTCATGATACATATAATTAGGGTAGTAAGCCCCAGAGATCAGGTTATTCGACGATGTCATTGCTCTTGCAATGTGCCTTCGAGTCGACTTAATAACAAAATTGTCCACTCTTATTAGGTTCGCCCTATTGTACAAGACCTCATTGCGATAGAATTTTATTTACTCAGACTCTGGTGTTCTGTATAAGCGAAGACAAGACCTAAGGCAAGCCCTCTCAAACACCCGAATCTTTTCCAATAAACTTGCTCTCACGTTGAACCACACGGGACATCCAAACACAAGCATAGGCCGGATAAGGGCCATGTAGCAGATCACCTTCACCCTCGCATCGAGTTGGCTGTTATAAAACAGTCTCCTTGTAAGGGCAAAAGCACCTCTGGCTCTGGCCAGAGCAACATCTATATGTTTGTTAAAATACAGATATTGATCTAGCCAGATCCCAAGGTATCTGACTACATTTCGACAAGCAAGTGGCTGTCCATGTTGTCCGACGATAGAGAACTTTCGCCAATTCTTTCTGGTATCCCTAGAGGCCCCAGACAAAGGCGTCCTAAACAGAATGGTTTCCGACTTCTGAAAGTTTATTTTCAACTTCCAGTCATCGCAATATCGCTTAATTTTGTCGAAGTCACGTTGCAAAAGTGTATTAATGACCTCAATCTTTGGACCTGATCTGTACGCAATTAAGTCGTCTGCGTACGCTATGGCATGGTGAAGTGAACCTATCAGATCACTTGTGTAAATGTTGAATAGGATCGGCGAATTTACCGCACCTTGTTGCAGACCGTTTTTAATGTTAAATGTTCCAGCAGAAGTCACATCGCCATTCTTCACGATGAACTGTCCACTGGAGAGCATATCAAAGAGAATATACAGCAGTGGTTTACTAATACCCAACCTGTCCAGCTTGAAGAAGAGTCCCTCTAACCATACGGTGTCGAAGGCCTTTTCCAAGTCAATCAGGCAGGCACCAGTGCACTGTTTCTTGCCTTTGTTCCACTGGATATCAGAAACCAGTTTAGACGCAGCATGAATGATATCATGCCCCGCCTTGAACCCGAATTGATTATCCGGAATTATATGTTTGTCCTCAACCCACTTAGTCAGGACTCTATTCATCACCTTCTCGAAAACCTTACTGATGTTTGAAAGAAGACTGATCGAGCGGAGATTCGCCGGATTGGAAGTATCTTTATCCCTTTTGGGTATGGGATGTACCACCGCAGTTTTCCAATGCGCTGGATAATGTGCATTATTCATTGCATTATTTAACAGGGTGGTATAAATGTTCACCGCTTCTAGTGGGAGATGTCGAAGCACAATGTTCGGTATTTCATCGGTTCCCACTGATTTCTTACTTCTAAGTGATTCGAAGATCGTTTGGAGTTCTTCCTTCGAAATGAACGGTGGTAATACCCTTTCGTTGGTGATGACATTATTTGCCATATTCTCGTCACTGAACTGGGTGAAACCCGAGTTCTCGAATCGCCAATTCACAATTTCATTTCGAAGGCAGAAATTGTGCACAAGGACTCGACTGTCCAGGTCATGGTTCGGGCCAATGATGTCATTCGCCTTGTACACTTCCTGGAAAGTCGCTCCTATAGCCTCTACCTTCTCCTGCGGATCCTCGATCACAAAGAAGTTATCATCATCAACGGCCTCATTTGGATCGATACCTGCTGCTACAAGTATTTGTTCGTTGTTCGTCGTTCGGGCGATTCTAAGACATGGAAGGTCGTTCTGATTATATCTCCGAAATATTTTATTTATTTGCGGGAACATATTCGGGTTGCTGGTGTTTACAGCCCGAATTTTGTTGTTCCAATACAAACTTACAGAGTTTCTGTAATTTTCCTTTATTAATGTTTGGAGGTTTTTAATCGACGACTTCAATGTCATGATCTCCGGGTTATGTCTGTCAGTGAACTGACTGTACAAGGTTTTTAGTCTTGACAGCAGTCTACTTTTATGTCGGTGCAGTGCGTCAATAGTGGCATTGCGGAATAAGTCTTCGTCGTCAGTGTGTTGATACCGAGGTATCGTTTTGTCCATTGTTCGTTTAATTGTCTCGTCCATTAGTCTAAGATACCTGTCAATCTCCTCGTTTGACAGATTTCTGTTGGATGGTGGGTAGAGCGAATTCGAGGAGAGTGCTCTAGTCAGTGTTCTGGTGAAGTGTGTCCAGCGCACCCTACTATAATTGTAGGAATGCCTTTGCACAAACTCATCCAAATCCGCAATTTCGTTGGGAACAGTTATTTCGGTGCTGAGACCGCAATGGTCACTGTCATACACGAAAGTGCGTAGACATTTTGTAGTTTGTTGGTTAGTGCACGTCAGTTGTATTCGTGAGTCGAACAGCAGGAGATCCAGATAGGACCCGTGTCTGGGAAACGACGGACTATCCGTAGCTTTGAGGCCGAGTCTATACATCACACTGTGCTGACTCCACCAATTGAGTAGTAGATTCCCTCTAGTATTTGGTGTATTATTTCCCCAATCACTATGTTTGGCGTTAAAATTTCCGCCAATAATAAAAAGTTCTCCTCCAATTCCAGCCTCAGGAATCGAAACAGTGTCTCGAGCTCTGAGATGAATAAAGTGGATTGAGTAGCCTTAGATGCATAAACAGACACCATGTATAACCGCTTTCCACTACGGAGAGGGATGTACATGATGCATGCTTCCAGCACCTGAAACCTACGTACTACACGACTATATACTCTTTTGAAACGCAGTCCCTTTCTTACAAAGATCGCAACACCACCTCCTTGAATAGAATTGGGTCGGTTTCTTCTTAATATTTCATATCTTCTGTGTCTCATTTTGTGCCTTTTGGTAAGCTTAGTTTCGCTAACCAAAAGCACATCAGGGGCTTGGTCTTTAAGCAACTTAAACAATGCGGCTCTTCGTTCGAACCTAATCAGTGAATTAACATTCACTGCAAGAACCTTCAGGGTTTGCTCCGCCATGTACGTACCCATTACGACTGGAGGTGCGTTAGGCCCGGCAGCAGCGCGTATATTTGATCTACCCGCTTAGCCTGTTCCTGTATTTGACGCTGAAGCTGAGCCACCTGCCCCTGAATAGAGAGCAAGATAGCCAGCATGTCAGGTACAGGTTCAGGTGCTCTAGGCGCTGGGGCCTGAGAAACTACCTTTGCTTGTTGTACCGTAGTTCCCCTACCTGCCGCCATTTGGGCGTAGGTAACTTGGGGAGTAACGGCTGGTGTTTGAGCCTGCACGAGTGGACGTTTAACTTCCACTTTCTGCTGCCGAGCCAGATTTACTCTTTTGATGCATTGGAATTTGGGACAACCCCGATAATTTGCGGTGTGTCCCGTGTTCCTACATAAAGCACAAGAGAGTTGGCTTTTTTCAGACGCTCCGTCCTTACCTAGAGCGCATTCCTCTGACTTGTGGTCCTTTCCACACTTCACGCATCGAGGCTGCATTTCGCAGTTCGACGCGGCGTGCCCGAACCTTTGGCAGCGAACACATTGTAAAATGTTTTCGCTCCTCTTTAATTTTTCCCAGTGTACAACCTGGTAGTCTAGGACTTTGATACTCCTTAGACCATCCAGTTTGCTGTTGGGATTTAGCTGAACCAGGAAGAACGGTAGTTTCCGCTTCTCCCTTTTAGCTCTAGCCGTGACAAACGGCTTAACCCCCACGAATTTGAACCCTTCGCACTCCTTCTCTTTCAGCGGTGCAAAGAGCTCCTCCGGATCAGTCGACGGCTCTAATCCTCTCAGCAGCATTGTTTGCAGCTTTTCACCCTTAGGGGTGTAGGAGAAGAACTCCGTCGTCGAATCCTTCAATAAACTTTTGGTTTTGTGGTAGCGCTCCACTGTATTACAGTGGATCGCATGCCTATCTTCACTTAGTCTTTTAATAAAAAAAATTACAGCCTATGGCCGACTTACAGAGTTCGATAGTGTCCTTTAACTCCAATTTAAAGGTGTTAATTGGTGGCACTTTTTGTTTGGTGGCTTTCTGCTCTTGCTGTTGTTGTTGTCTCTGCTGCTGTTGCTTTTGCTTATGTTGTTGTTGATGCTGTTGTTGTTGTTGTTGTTGTTGCTGTTGATGTTGCTGCTGTTGTTGTTGCAGCATATTCTTTTGTACTTTTTGTTGTTTATGTTTTTGCATTGGTTGTTTCTGTTGTTGTTGTTGTTGTTGTTGTTGTTGCTGTTGTTGTTGTTGTTGTTGTTGGTGTTGTTGTTGTTGTTGTTGTTGTTGTTGTTGTTGTTGTTGTTGTTGTTGTTGTTGTTGTTGTTGTTGTTGTTGTTGTTGTTGTTGTTGTTGTTGTTGTTGTTGTTGTTGTTGTTGTTGTGGGAGCTCCACATTTATATTTGGTTGTCCCTGAGCTCTCTGGAGTAGTTGCTGCTTCTCCATCTCCCTCCTTGCCGCTTGCTTTGCTTTTATGGCTAGCACTTAATGCTACTGTGCAGAGCCTCGACCTCCTCCTCTTCGTCATCTGACTCCGATGCAGCGAGGGATGCAAAGCTGTTGTCTGCTGCGCTTGCTGCTATCCTCGCAGCCCTCCCCCGCACTCTTCCATGCAGCATTTCCAGCGAAGCTGAATGGGCGCGCGTAATGATATTCGGAGTCGGCTCCAACTTCCTCCTCCTCTTTGTGCCAGTGTCTGTTATTGTTGTTGTTGTTGTTGTCTTTAAGTGGTCTGGCTTAACGGTTTGATCATCAGACGACATCATGCCATCTGCTGACCCCGCTACTGGGATAGCGGACCGCTTAGTTCCACTCATCGAACTTTGCTTTATCACTTTCTTATTAACACTAATTGTCTTTTTTATCAGAGGTTGGGAGGCGAACCCACAACCCCGAGATTTGTTGACCGAGTCTCTACCACTTTGGCCACCGAACACTTCTAAGATTTATTACTTAAAAGTAAACTAATTCACTTTTAACACTTGTAAAGCCGCACACGAAATACCTCTCCTCTCTGCGGAGGTCAATGAACGACTGATCGAGGTTCATTCTTAAGATCAAAATTGCCATTTCTAAATGTTGCAAACTAATGCCAACACTTGGACTCGCTGAGAACACACCCCTGTTTTGGACTTCGCTTCATTTCAGTTCTGGTTTTCCCGGAGCAAAAACAATAAAATATGCCGAATATGCTCTGCAGATACATCCATTTCAAAATTCAGTTAAAAATGCTATTGATAATGCTAACACGACGAAATCTGCAGACATTTAGTCTGCAATACAATATATCTCTAATACTAATTTCAATAACTGTTGAAAAGAATTATTATAAAAGCTAGTTCTCACTATTGCCCCATATCTGGCAATACCATCGCTAGTTAACATATTCATCGCAATGTCAAGCTTCTGCAAGAGGTTACGTTTCTTTCTTTTCGCTTCTTCTCAAGTTCTCAAAAAAGAAAAAAACCTTCTTGCAAAGAATAACGGTTTCAGAATAAAATTGGTTTTGGAAAAAACGCGCAATACTTATGTTACAACCTGATAACCGCTCGTAGTTCGAAAAGAAGTAAAGGGCCCGTCCGCATCCCATAGAATCCGTCACTTACATCCACGGTTTGTGAAAACAAAAAAAGCTTGTCTAGGTTTTTAGGTACACTTCAATTTTTCCCAGATTAAAGAACAACTCATTAAAAATAATAATTAATACGGACGATGAGTCAAATATAATCATTTTCATGTTCCTCATATGGGGGGTTTTCAAATCTTTAAGACGCAGGTTTTGGGTTCGGTCATTATCAGGTTGAACGTCGGCCATTCATCGGTACGAGTGGGAGAAATGTACAGTGCCGACCACGCACCGGTGTGAGGTTGCGCCGGCAAGATTTTAAAAGCTCAGTAATTATGTACCTGGTCTCGCTTCTAGGCATATCCTTGCTATGTAGTGAGAACTGCGCTTGGGTGTTTTGAGATTTTTACGATTGTATATTTATATATGGATGACGCAAAAGGGCCATCACGTCCCAAAAACCAGAAGGTTTCCATTGAATACGATGAAGTATTGAAAGCATTAGAAGAAACGCTGACAACGACGACAACCAGCTAACGCCTTTACAAACACCACATCAAACTTCTAAATTAGATCATCGTGCACAAGCATTTTTTTTTTTCGGAATCGACGCAATCAATATTGTAGGCGACACAAAATATTCATCAGGATGAAAATCAACCTTCGCCTACAGGTTCTACTTCCGAATGGACAACGACATTTGTCCTGAAAAGGTTAGAGTTCACTAAAAAGAATGAATTTTATAGTGTGACTAAGGGAGTGACTACTTTTTTTTAAAAGTTTTTTTTACAAAGTTACTCGTATGTGCGAAAACAAATGCTCAAGCAGAAAAAGTATTTGTGTCAGGTGTAAGTGAAAATTCGAGGATAACAGATGGGAAAAGTTAACAAACTGTGAGTTGAGAATTTTCTTGGGTTTTCTCTTCAATATGGCAACTATTTCTTTGGACCGTTTACAAGGATGATTAGAAAAAGGATAGGTTGTTGTCTATACCAATTTTCGGTCACCAAATGAGTAGAAATCGGTTTGTCGTCATTATGAGGTGTCTGCATTTCATCTCTGAGTTGGATAGTGAAGACACCACCAAGCTGATTGAATGACATTATCCTTGAGAGCAACTTTCTCTTGATATTATAGAGGGGACGAGCAGGTTTTTGTCAGTTTTTCAAAAATTAAAGGCACAAGTTTTTTTCTTTTTTTTTTAAAAAATAACTTAACACTTATGATGCCAAAGCATGTGCTAAGTTTTTGGGAAAGTAGGACAGAAAGATGAGGAAAAATGTTTGGGCTCAGTGGCTATTATTTCGCTCCATTGGTGGCATCGAACATTTAATGGGGAGACTAAATTATTAGTGTGAATTGACTTGATGTTTTATGTAGACAACCATTCATCTTACGAGATTTTTGTTGCCTGAAAAAAGTCTTTCGGTCACGGCTTGTATTGAACCGCGAACCGTCCGATTTGGAAGGCAATACCCTACCACTTGGGCCAAGCCCATCCACGGCATAAAGTTGTATATGCCTACGGAACCAGATGGTTTGGTGTTGAAACTCCGTGTTTCAACGATACTGATGTAACCGGAAAGGGTCATGCAGAAAAAGTTGTCAAGAGAAGCTAAACACTGGCCCTGAAGTATACATGGGCAAATATAGGGTGAACCAACAGGCGGTGTGGATGTTGGCCGTCAATTAATGTGAAGTACTGAGTTCAATGTAGATGGGGTGAAAAGTGACCTCCTTGGGAATGAAAATTTTTTTTTTTTAAATGTTTTTTTTATATTATTCAATATAGTCCTCTTTTAGTTTGATACACTTATTCCAGCGATTTTCCAACTTCTTGATTTCGTCCGAAAAATAATTTTTCGGAAGGTGTGCAAAATACTCCTCCGTGGCGTCGATGATTTCCTCGCGTGAGGGGAATTTTTTAATGATGAGCCATCTTTTGAGGTTTGGGAAGAGATAATAGTACGAGGGATCTAAATCCCGTTACCAATCGACGCCAAAAGTCGGCCCGATTCCGCATCAGCAAGTCCAAACACTCATTCGAAGTGCTCTCGCTATCGTGTTTTTGGTCAGGAGTGAGCATGCACGGCACCCAGTGGCAGGATAACTTTTTCATATGCAGAATAGTGCCCAAAATATAGCGTGTGCGCTCAGTACTAAGCTTTGTGGCATCTGCTAGCTCGCGCACCCTGACTTTCCGGTCAGCCAACACCATTTCATATATTTTTTTGATGTTGTCCTCTGTAACCACATCGGAGGGCCTGCCGCTGCGGACTTGATCGGTAGTGGAGCTGCGGCCACCACGAAGTTCTTGAAACCAATATTTGACGGTGTAATCTGACGGAGCATTAGCCCCATAATATTTATCCAACTTTTCTTTTGTTTCATTCGCCGTTTTGCCTCTCAAAAAATAATGTTTTATGAGAGAACGAAAATCGTTTTTGTCCATACTCAACATGATGCCAAACACGTCAACAACAATCAGCTGTCAAAACAAAACTAAAGACAGTATCGCACTGAAATTTGGCAAGTCTGCCTAAATATAAACGGACTTCAAGGCACCATAACCTTTTTTGCAGTAGCAGCGCATTCTGATGGTCAAGGAGGTCACTTTTCACTCCATCTAGTAGTTCATCTTTTTGACAGATGTAATACAATCTTGGACAATTTTAGTCATGGAGTCCCTTACCACCAAGAACGCGGTTTTTCTATTCAATCGTATTATGAAAATGGGCGATCTGTAAAAGTATTTCGTAAAATTCGTGAATTTTTCGGTCAACATAATGAGTTCGGAATTCGTGCAATGGTGAAGCGTTTTGAAGAAACTAGTTCGGTATCAGGTCAAACCCCATATCAGCATGCTCGGCCAGCACGTACACGCCAAAAAATCACCAGTGTGAGCGAAAGTGTTCAAAACCAGCCAGGCACTTTAATACGTCGCCGAAGTCAACAATCGGGCCTCACTTATGGCACTCTACGGCGAATTTTAAAAGTTGATCTTCATTGGATGCCTATAGAATTCAAATTGAATAACAATTGAAGCTTTTGGACCATCTACAACGTCGGGAGGGCAATTTGTCATCGAATTTGATTTTTTCCCATTTTTGGATGAATGGTTACCTACGTAAATAAACAAAACGGTGGCTTCTGGGGACCGGAAAACCCATACGAGATTCACGAAAAACCAATGCATCTCAAGAAAGTCACTGTATAGTGCGGATTATGGGTTGACGGCATCATAGGCCCGTACTTTTCGAAGATGAGGCTGGAGAGGCAATTACAGTGAATGGAGAACGTTACCACTACATGCTAACCGGCTATTTTTTTCCAATCACGATCTGCGATTTCAACAGAATAGTGCTACCGTCCTCAGAAGCCATCAACCAGTCAATTTATTACGTACGAAATTTGAAGTTCGCATTATGCGGTTAGAAGGGAAGCTGATTGGCCTCCAAGGTCAAGCGATTTGACACCTTCGGACTTCTTCCCGTGGGTAGGTGAGAAATCTTCGTAGACACTATGAGCTTCGGTGCTTATAGTAGCGTCAGATTCTTAATTAAAAAGATCTCCCTTGTACAAACTACGACTGAGTACACACTCAACAAGCAGTCCTTCTTTCGCGTTTTATCTTGCTTTAAGATATTTTGCAGGTGAATTTCCATTGAAAATTCGCACGTACTGTAAAAATTAAGCATTGCCAATCACCGTCGAGAGGCTTAATCCTTTGCAATAAAGTTGTGTCGTCAAGGATCTGTTGAACAGAAATATTCATATGTCCTTGTAGTCGATTTTTGTGTTTTCGCGCAAACATTTTAATTTCGTTCTGAACGCTTTCGACTCCTAGGTGTCTGTGGATATCATCGTTTCTAATGTACCACGGCGCATTAACAAACCCTCGAAGGTCTTTGTTTTGGAATGTCTGTAAGACGTTAACGTTACTGATCTTGGTACAACTCCAAAGCTGTATACCATATGTCCAGACCGGTTTTAGCACCTGCTTGTATAGCAGCAATTTGTTTTCTAAATTGAGCTTGGAATACTTTCCAAGAAGTCAGTACATGTCTCTGTACTTAATTTCAAGCTCTTCACGTTTTTCTTAACCTGTGCTCTCCATTTGAGTTTGGCGTCGAGTGTCAATTCAATTCAATTCAATTTATTTAATATAATTCGCGATTGTACAAATAAGACTTACAAAATGTCTTTTATAGCACATATTTTAGGGTAACATTCATTATTCAGATAATGTAAACATTATATGAGAAAAAAATAAACAAAATATTATATGGGAATAAGTAATGTACTAACAATAAGTATAGGTAGGGAAAGAAAGAGGGGGAAAGGGGAAATCAGAAAGGAAGAAATAGGGTATGTTTAAGAGTGAGAGATGGAAGAAGTATAGTTGTTGTGATTACCTGAGATGTCTTAAGGCGGCATTTTGAAAAGATGAAGCTCCCATTATTTGTTTTGTTGTTGTAGGAAGGTAGTTCCAAAGTCTGGTGGGGTGAAGCTAGATGAAAGCCAAAGTTTGCGAAGTCCAACATAGATTCGTCTAACAACAAAGTTTATATGGTCTACGGCGGAGAGTGAGCGATTTAATTTAGTAACAACCTCCACAAAATTGAGTTGTCTGTCGTTCAGGAATATTGGCGGTATTTCATCCGAGTTGATTATATTTTTAGCTATTAGAATGAGCTGCGATTTTGTTGGATTAAGACTGAGTCCATTACATAATGACCAGTTGTATTGGGTCTACAAGTAAGTTTCCAGCGTTTGTCAGAGATTCCGCCACCAGTGGATCCCGGGCAGAAATGTCAGACCCCATGTGTTTTATTTGTAGGTTTTGTATCTGTCAACAATTTTGCAGCGTTATATTTGAGCAGTTCTATCGGTGTCGTAGATTTTATCGAGCAAAATCATGGCAAGTTTTCAGCCAAATAAACGTCATTTGCGGGAAGCGCTGCTTTTATTCTTTAATATGAAGAAAAGTACGGCTGAGGCCTATCGTTTGCTTTCGGAACTTATGGGGCGAAATGTATTGGTGAATCGACATGCCGCGAGTTGTTCAAACGGTTCAAAAGCGGTGATTTTGGAGTTGAAGACAAAGATCGCCCCGGAAAACCGAAAAGTTTTGAAGACGAGGAATTGGACGCTTTAGTGGATGAGGATCCGTGTCAGATTCAAGAAGAACTTGCTTCATCATTGGGCGTCACGCAACAAGCCGTTTCCCTGCGCCTAAAAGCACTGGGATTCATTCAAAAGGTTGGAAACTGAGTGCCGTACAAATTGAAGCCAAGAGACGTCGAACGGCGATTTTGCATGTCCGAAATGTTACTGCAGCGGTATAAAAATAAATCATTTTTGCATCGTATTGTCACTGGTGATGAGAAATGGATTTATTATGATAATCCTAAACGCAGAAAATCGTATACAAAGCCCTGCGAGCCCGCCTAATCGACGCCGAAACGAAATATTCACGTGAATAAGGTCATGCTCTGCATATGGTGGAATCAAAAGGGTGTCGTATACTACGAACTGCTTCCGAGTGGTGAAACCATCAAAGGACCATTATATCGAACCCAACTAGTTCGTTTGAAGTGGGCATTAAAAGAAAAACGGCCAGAATATGAGACCAGGCATGAGGCCGTCATTTTTCATCACGACAACGCTCGGCCACATGTTGCGGTTTCGGTGAAAAACTATTTGGAAAATAGTGGATGGGAAATTCTGCCTCACCCGCCTTACAGTCCAGACTTGACACCATCTGAATACCACTTGTTTCGTTCGATGCAGAACGCTCTTACGGGAATACGCTTCAGCTCAGTAGAGGAAATCAAAAATTGGCTCGATACGTTCTTGGGCTCGACAGACGAGAAATTTTTGTGGTCCGGAATTCATAAATTGCCAGAAAGATGGGGGAAAGTTGTAGCTTCCGATGGACGATACTTTGAATAAAGCATTGTAACTATGTTTTCACAATAAAACTTCAAATTTTGGAAAAAAACGCTGGAAACTTACTTGTAGACCCAATATATTTGAGATAGATCTTCGTTTATTCTGACGACCAGATCCTCAACGAGTCCTGAAGGTCTCTCTCTAGGCATCATCAGCATAGAGATGAATTGCAACATTTGAGCATACTTTAGGTAGGTCATTAATAAACAGACAGAACAAAATTGGGTCAAGTATTGACCCTTGAGGTAAGCCTGCAGTTTAGGCGCGGAAATCGGAAGAATCGTTATTATGAATAACCCTTTGTTGGCGATTGTCCAAGTAATTAAAAATCATTCGAACAGATCTTTTACTGAGCCCAAAATATAATTTAAGTTTCTGGCATAGTACCATGTGATCAACGCTGTCAAAAGCTTTGGAAAAGTCTAGCAAACACAGCGCCGTCAAAAAGTCCTTATCATATTCCACTCTTATGTCATCAAGGATTTTAACCATAGCTGTTGAGCAGCTATGATTCGCTCGAAAGCCCGACTGAACTGGGGATAATAAATTGTGTTGACATATGTAATTCGAGATTTGGTTTGCTAGAATCTTCTCAAGTACTTTGGACAGACATGGTAATATACTTATCGGACAAAAGTCGGTTGGCAAAGAGGGGTGAGGTTTTTTTGGGACAGGAATAACTTTAGCCAATTTCCAAGTATCAGGAAAGGTGGAAGCGGTGATGCAAAAGTTAAAGATATGCGTTAGGCTGCTTAGGATATGGGGTAGGATCATGTTTACAAATCGGATACCAAGATATTTGGCCTCGTTCGCGAAAGGAATTTTTACTGCCTTGATAAACACAGGTAGATTGTCAGTTTTCTTGAGAGTGAAATTCACATGGACAGACTTGTTTTCATTAAGCCAGTTCGTCAAGTTTTTGTCCAATTGTTAATCCGTGTAAGGGCATGTTGCAACTTAGCAGTTGCTTCTTCGACGGTTTTAGCTGGTGTCATCATCAAATGTGGCCAACACAGTATCGTCCGTTTGCAGTATGTCGCGGATAAAGAGCAAATATAGCAGAGGGCTAAGTACACTTCTTTGCGGCACCCCCTTCTTTATTGTCTTAAAATTTGAATATTCGTTTCCGTGTCTGACACGGAAGAGTCGGTCATCTAGGTATGAACTTAAAATATGAAACACTTGCTCGGGTAGGATTTGTCGAAGTTTATATTTCAGACCCTTGTGCCATACCTTACCAAAAGCTTGCGAAAAGTCAAGGAATGCGCTTTTTTTCTCTTTATTTTATAATGAGCGCGCGCCCAAGGGGTTTTTGTGCCTTTAAAATGATTGTACACAGCGCGAGCGGAGGTAATTTAGGGAGAAAGAAATGACAAGTACCGATGTACGTTGATTTTAAATGTTTGCAAGTTATAACGACCAGGAAACACAGAGATTGGCAGGGCATTCCATAGGAGAGTTGTACGGCTTAGGAAAGAATCACGATATTTCAGAGTACGTCCGAAAGTGGGCTTGAGGGTATACTGATGAGCATTCATAGCGACACGGGTGTTACGGTTGAAAGTTTGAATAGGCGGAATGCTACTGGGGATTCCTATGGAGCACTGGTGGTGGAAATAGCGATGAAACAAAGTGAGACAGGAGACATTACGTCGGTGTTCGAGGATGCCGATTGATTGACGGATGTTAGTATCACACATGAGTTTTATCGCACGGTTTTGAATCCTGTCTAGCAGGTGTAGAGCACGGATGTGGGTCCGGGAACAAATATGAAAAGCAGAGAGTACTGTCGTCAGCAAGGGAATATATTGGATAAGAAATAGCAGACAAGAGATCGTTGATGAAAATTAAAAAGAGTGTCGGGGACAGAACAGAGCCCTGGGGCACACCAGCATTTATTTTGTGAATATCAGACTTGAAACCGTCCAAGACAACTTGAACTGAACGTTCTAATCCATTGAAGCAGATAGTCATCGATCCTAAAAGCACGCATTTTCGACAAAAGAACCTGATACCAAACTCTGTCAAATGACTCAGAAATATCAAATGCAACTATTTGCTTTCGCCAGACTGATGTACGTTTTGGTTCCACTTTCTGGTGAGACATGCCATCAGATCACCAGTGGACCCGTTGCTACGAAAACCGTACTATTGGTCATAGTTTTCGTGTTTCGAGATATTTCAGTTGGCGGTTTATCAGCGTTTCCATGACCTTGGAAAGAAGGGATGAAAGTGCAATGGGTCTGTTGGAGGAGAAGAGAAAGAGGAAGATCTACCTTTTTTAGGGACGGGCTGGACAAATGCTGTTTTCCATCTTCTCGGAAAGAGTGCTAAAGAGTAGGATTGATGAAAATGCTTACGCAGTGGTTTTGCCAGCGTGGAAGAACACCTCTTCAGAAGAAGGGGAGATAAACCATCTGGACCAGCGGTCTTGTGGATGTTAAGGTCTTTAATTACTCTTGCTACTACACGAGTGCGAAAGTGGATTCATCCCATTGAAGATTCGACCCATTCAAGTGAAGGCGGAGATAAAGCACAATCTGGAAGTGTTGAACCGGCCGCAAAGTGAGCAGCCAGCAAATTGGGTTTTTCCAAAGAGCTGACAGGATGAGGCAGAATTTCTAATGGTTTTGATGAACGACGAAAAGCTTTTACTACCGTTGGGACATTGTGGTACTTTTTGCGTCAGTTTTTGGTGGTATAGAAATTTCACGCGCTTAAGAAAGACGTTGCAGTCATTCCTGGCTCGTTTAAACTATTTTCGGTTTTCCTCTGTTGGGTTTGTCTTATAGGACTTTTGGTCTGATACTCTTAACCCGATAAGGGATAAACGATCTCATTCCAAAGAGATTGGTGTCTGTGATCATATCAGCAGCGGCATCCACGTCGTTATCGATGAAACATAACGACCAGTTAAAATTCCTAAAGAAGCTGTTAAGACCGCTCCAATTGGTTTTCTCGTATTGCCATACGGTTCTTTTACGAATCTTTTCTTTAACTATGTGATGGGTGTACGAGAAATTAGCTGATATGGCACATTAGTCCGTCGAGCCCGGAAGCGAAAGCACGTCAACGGAGTCCTTATCAAGGTGAGAAGTTAAATAATTACATCAGACCTTTCCTCCTCTACTTCCTGGATGAGTGAGTTAAGTATTGTTAGTCAGTCGATTTATACTGCATATATGTCCAGGCAAGCTTGAGGGTCGGCTTATTCGGCCAAACCGTCTACTGCCTTAAGATAGATAATTTGACATGACTAGTTCTACTTTCTTGCAGATGACTAATTCAGTTGATTTCAGCCCTCTTATTTTGCCTCGGGTTATCCAAGATTCCTGGATGAGGGTGATGCACGCTCGTAGTTGGTTTACTTCAAGCTCACCAGCCATAAACTTTAGCCACTTCATGACTATTTGAAGGCCTATTACGAAGGCAAAACAAGAAGATTCAGGGTTGATGGTGTAATAGATATTTCCGCAGCCCCTCATAGGCATTCAAACACCAGAGACAAAGTCTTCCTCTAAAACGTTTAACTCAAATTCGATACACATTTAATGTCGTTGTAGAATGTGATCACATTTTCCATTTATTCAAGCAAAAATCAACATTACGCACTAAATGGAGCATATGTATCCACAAACGCCAACATAGATACAAATGAACTGAACTAAATCCGTGCTCTATTTAAATCCGTATTCGTATGATAGTTGCTCTGCTGTAAATTCATAATTACACGAAATCCATCCGTAGGGTTAATGTAAAGTAATACCAGTGCGTGCGGTTTTGATAAACCATGATAGCATTGGATAAGCTAAATTTAATTGATATTTGCAATGTTAACATGCGTAACTATGTAGCAAAACCATTTGTATTACCCTCTAATCACTGTCGATGACGATGTCGATGTCGATAATCCTGCATGTTTACAAAAGGCCGCGATTAAGTTGCTCCATTTCCATTCGCGATAGATACGAGTACAAATACTTTGTCGTATCTACGCGTACTCATAGTCTGCAAACTGCAAATTGTCTATTCAAATTGCATTTCTAATCAAACTCGATATGAATTGATTATGTCGATTATGTCAGTTGTAAATTGCAATTTATATTTTAGAAATATACTCGAAAGTCTGAAGACTAGATCCCTTCCGGTACCTGGAAATGGCTTTAATTCCCACAGATCCTACACTTCCTTTGGCAGCGCTATTTCAAGGAGTATCTGTAGCGTACGCGTAGATACG
This sequence comes from Volucella zonaria, assembly GCA_963966105.1. Classification (NCBI taxonomy): domain Eukaryota; kingdom Metazoa; phylum Arthropoda; class Insecta; order Diptera; family Syrphidae; genus Volucella; species Volucella zonaria. The sequence continues at coordinate 12,878,285 of OZ014530.1, forward strand.
AGTTGGTACACAAAAAATATGTTGTGCCACAAAATTTTGTAAGATTCTCACTCCATCCGCGATGCGGTGCTGGTGATGGTGTGGTAATACCTCTCAAAGGGAAGACTCCAGAACCTCGGAAAGCAGAGAGAAATGTCGGAGAAAAGTCCTCCTACGAATTTCAACCATCAATTTGTCCAATTGCCATAAAATGTTGATTATATACTTGAATGCTTGCCCTGATGGTGGTGATGGTTTTTCTGATGGTCCTGATGCTGGTGCTGGTGGTGCTTTTATTCCTAGACGACTCATTTCCTACTCAGGATTAAATTTCGACACCAACTCGTAACTAAGGACCAGTTCAATGGATATGGGGAATGGAAGTGATGGAGCAGTATGCCGCATAGCAATGGCGTCAAAGGACATGGGCATAAAATAATCTTACAGCAAATTCCATTATAACATAACGATGACAGTATAATCTTTTCCAAGACTACGGAGTTTTTTCCTTTCTATCTCTTCTTTTTCTTTTTTTTTTTTTTTTGGTTGCTTCCTCACTTTCACCCTGTATATGGCATGGCCATAATCAAAACAGAACATCCTCTTACTTGACTGAGAGTAAAGTTATCGTTATTGCTTTGTTTCAAGTCCTGGCTTTTTATTCATTTGTTTTTGTGTCATATGTCGTTTGTTTTCTGTTTCAATCTTTTCCTGCTTATGATTATTAAAACATGAAGTTTAGGAGTTTGTTTGGCATGTTTTTTTTTTTCGTACCAGAATGGTGCCGACTTTAATATGTGGAATTTGGTGTCAACATTTGGTAGACCGACAATCTCTAACAAACAACCAACGTGGAGGGATTGTTGTAGGAAAACTCACTAAGCCTCAAAACGTGCAGAACAAAACGGCTGTCTTCATGATCGAATTTACACATGGATACTCAAGATTAAGTGAGGACCTTATAGCCCCACGACTCTGGAATAAACCCCAATAAATACGAGTACTAGAATGTCTCAGAAGGAGGTAATAAAAGTTGTTGGTCGCTCGTGAAACACATTAAACGCTCTGTCTCATTCTCCGTCCCAATTTGGAATACATGGAGTTTCTAAAGGGGTGTATTGTCTCAGAGTTCTTAAATTGCAATCGCTGGATTGAAAATTGTTGCCTATTGTAAGACCTTCCATATAGAGATGGGGACGGCACAGAAAAGCTTGTACAGCCAAACAAAATTTCCAATCTGAAATCGGGGTACATTAGATGTTATATTGCACGTGTTTTTCATCCGAATGATAGCACGATGCATTTCAGTTTTAGCCCTTTCATGTATATCTTGTAGTTGCTCCTGTAGCTGATTGGCGTAGCCACCGTCAGAGTTCCGAACATCAAATCCGGTGGAAGACTCATTTCTCTTCTAAAGAGCATAGCAAATGGTTGACCGCGCGACAAACAAAGGTAGACAGTCATCCCAATCGTCTTGTTTTTCAATGACAAACTTGGAAAGGTAGTATAACACAGTCCTACTCATTCGCTCTATAAGACCATCGGTGTATTCCTTGTTTCGTGGGTCCCCAAAATTTCCATCACTTTTCGGAAAACTTCGGCTTCAAGATTTCATTCCTGGCCCGACTGCTACTCAAGCGGAATCCCAAAACGACAAAACGCTTCCTTTACTAACTCTCTGGCGAGGGTATTAGCGGTCTGATCTGGAATAGGACAAATCTCTACCCACTTGGTAAACTAATTCATGCACATGGAGACCTATTTATTTCCGAGCTTCATTGATGGTTACGGTCCCAAAATGCCCACGGCAACCCGTTGGAATGGCTCCCCAGAAAGGTAAATTTGCAGATGTCCTCGAGTTTTCGTTCTTGGTCCGGTCTTTGACACACAATTATCACATGCTGAGCAGTATTGTTGCACATCACTTCTGGCTCCGACTCAATAGAAACGAGATCGTATTTTTCTAGAGTTTTTTTTACAACCAAAATGGCATCCGAACGGCGTGTCGTGAAACATCTTTATCACATAGCTGATCAATGACTTTGGGATTACTGGCAGAATTTTTTTTTTATATAAAGAAGCGCGCTCTCAAGGGGTTAAGGTGCCCTTAAAATATTTGCTAACAGCGCGGGCGAAGGAACTTTAAGGAATAAAGAAAGATAGGAACCGATGTACGTTGGTTTTAAATATCTGAATGTTATAATGACTAGGAAATAGAGAGCTCGGCAGGGCATCCCACAAGCGAGTTGTTCGAATCACGATATTTCAGAGTACGTCCGAAAGTCGTCTTGACTTTGAACGAGCTTATCATACGCTGCAGTTCCCGCTTTACCACTAAAGAGGAGGGACATGAGTCCGGGAATGAATATGAAAAGCAGAGAGTACTGCCATCAGCAGTGGAATATATTGGATTAGAAGTAGCAGACAAGAGATCGTTGAAGAAAATTAAAAAGAGTGTCAGAGACAGAACGGAGCCCTGGGGCACACCAACATTTATTTTGAAGTTAATTTTGAAAACATTACTTAGTAATAAATCCTTGAACTTCCGAGTGCATAGTCCTATCGCGAATATAACAAACACAATCCTTTAAAAAAAATAATTTACGCTCTTTATTTGGTTGCTTATAGGCGTCTGTATTCTACAAGGTTTGACTTACGACTGATCTCCTACCTACCGGCAGACTCTTTTCCTAGTCACTTTACAATCACTAGTTAGTGTTGACACTTTATATTTCTTACATTCTTATCAGTTTCTCTCCTATGGCTTGCTACACCTGTAAAATCTACCACAATCGACAGTACTGCTACCCCCTGGGCCCCCACCCAATTACCAAGGCTTCGCCCATCAATGACGTTGTCTAATAAAAAGCCGGGGCAGAGCATATTACTGTTAAACTTCTTCAGATGACGCCTCTGAAGGTTGCTACGATTTGATTAGTTACAAGTTTCCGGTCATAGGTCTTGCTAGTCCCTATCAGGACTTAAATCACGGTACCATGGGTGTCAGGAGCCCCCCGAATTTTGGTCCGGGCCTGACTTGTTGAGGTAGGCCCCCTTGTGAGAGCAACATGGTGGCTGTGGTTTAAACCCAAATCGCGGAAAGGGTCTTCCTGTTGGTTTGACCCATTGTAGAATAGCAAATAAGTATTGGGTGCTGTGACCCTAAGAGCAGTAAAAGGTTTTAAATCGGGCTGGACTCATACCAAGAGTGGAACTTGTGCCTCCAACACAGTTCCGAATTAGTATCAAAGTATTGACGGAGAGCGATAGCAAGGCGTATCCTTGCTCCCATTAGTCCACATGAAAGGTGGTTTACGTTAAAAAACCAGAGACTAAGTACTGCTACCCCAAAAAGAACATTATCTGCTACATCCCGAGTATTTCCAACCTAAACAATGTCAGCAAAGGAGAATATCACTGTTGGAAACACGTCACTAAACGGTTTTTCCTCGCTTTTCAACGAAAAACTTAAGTTTGTGTCCACAACGGCAGACTTAGACAGAATATGTGCCAAAATTCATGACCTAAAGCAAAACAACGCAGCTCTTCCAGACAAGTTGCATCAGATGGAGTTAAAATGCTTTGATCTCGAATGGCAGGTGACCTGGTTAGCCAAAAAAGCAATTGAAAAAAAACATTATCTTTCCCATCCCCGTGGTAACAGGCCAAATAGCGACAGAAGAATCTAAAAATATCTGCCTGGATTTGCTGAAGTCAAGTGATTCAACTGCATTCACAGAAATCCGCCCATTACGGTCAAATAACCGTAAAGTATATAGCGTTATGGTGGAACTGTACAGGAAAGACTACGTGGACAGCATTGTTAACACATCTTTTGCTCCGACGTCAAAGCTTCACAACGAGTGCATCTCTCTGCATAGAGACTACCCAGCAGCGGGGCGCGACAAAAGACGACAATTGGTAACTATCTGAAAAGAATTTCTAGCAAAGGACAATAAAATTAAAACACAAATTCGATGAGACAAAATCACGATAAGCAAACATGTTTTTTATCTGGATGCCAAGAACAACCTCACATGTGAAGATGATGACAGAATGACATTTCTTCTACATGTAATTGGTGACAGCTCAACTTTGACAGCAGGAGACAGAGGCTCTCATACAGTGGGCAGCGTTCAGGAACCCAGTTATTAGCAATAAAGCCGTTGTCTGAAAAATTTCCGAGCGCAACGTAAAGATAGCGGCACTCGTCAATAAAAACTAGTGAATGCTAGTTGTGCATCTTTTGACAGTTACTTACCGAAGTTTCTGTCATTTTGGACGCGCAGTTTTTAGTTGACAGTCGTTTGAGTGAGTCGATGTGAGTGTTCTTTGTGAAAATGGAAAAAATTGACTATCGAGCTGTTATTATTCGTAAATTCTTGTTTTTGAAAGGCAATACGCCTACGCAAATCAAAAGTTGAGTCGGACTCTGTGTATGGGGACCCTGCACCATCATTTACCACAGCTGAATTTAAACGTGGCCGTAAGAGCTTGGGAGATGATAAACGTTGCTAAAGTTCGCCAAATGGTGTTAGACGACCGCCGAATTAAAGTGAGAGAGATAGTAGAGGTTATGAAAATGTCCAAAGAACGTGAGAAAATGAGAAAAAATATCTCGTATCATTGTTCGGTCGGAAATGTTTCAGTCAACCCTCGTAAATAAAATTAGCAAATTAGAAATTAATCTTAATCAAAATATTTGCACTTCAAAAATATTTCAGCCTTATCGCTAACAAATTTTTCCTCCATACGACATTCTCCAATCGCAAACAACTTCGAAAAAGTGAAAAACTATTTTGTCCTTATGCGTTGTGCCACTGTAATGTATTGAGATTGCTGTATGGGAGGAAGCTCATCGAATTCGTCATTGTGGTCGACTGCTAAATCGTCCAAGAAAGAGTCAACCTTAAAATGCTTGCATATACTATACAATGCACAGCAAACGTTGACTATTTTTACCGCTTTTTCGGGAGAATAATGTAACTCTCATGCAATAAGCAGGCATCAACACTGGCCTTTAAGGTCACCAATCATCCGTTCTATTATATTTCTGCACCTTTTGTGCGGTAGTTAAATGAACGAGCGCGATTTAAAACTTTATAATAGCTATGCAATTTAAAAAAAAATAAGAGAAACGTAGTTAAAAATCATAAATTCCTTATTTTACCAGCTTGTTTTCACAAGTATCATAAGATCTATGAGTTTCTGTGCTAACTCGTGATGATTTTTTTTCTTATCATTGCTACTTTCATAAGAAAAAAATTGTAAAACGTTATGTTAATGAGGCATTTTCTGGAGAAAAGCGCAATTAAATTCAAACATTAACATGGGCAATGAAAATGGAACAGACTTAGAAATTGAAATTCAAAGACAGTTTAAAATATCCGTATTTGCCTACAATTTCGATATTTTCGATAATGATTTCTTTGTGCCGAGACTCCTAGGCTTGGGAGTAAAAAACTTTGTACGAGGGTTTCCGAACAATGATATAAGACATTTTTCCTAAAAAATTTTTTTTATTTCTCTATGAACATACTCTCCTTCTACACACTTCTCCCAGCGATGCTACCATCTCTCTAACCCGTCCAAATAGTACTTGGCGTTTTTCTCTGCAAAATAATTCTTCACGAAGGTGATTGCCTCCTCATTTGACGAAAATCTTTGTCCTCCGACTGCAGTTTTTATATGAGGGAACAAAACGAAGTCGCTTGGGGCTAGATCTGGTGAATAAGGCGGATGGTCAAGCAGTTCAAACCGTATTTCATGGATTTTCCCCATGGCAACCGCTGAGGTGTGAGACGGCGCGTTGCCTTAGTAAAACAGGATTTTCTTTTTCTGCAAATGTGGCCGTTTTTCCGCAATTTCTGCTTTCAGCTTGGCAAGTAATGATGCGTAGTACTCGTATGCTCCTGTAATGGTTTTTCCTTTTTGATGATAATCGATTTAGATAACTCCTTTACTATCCCAAAAAACAGTCGCCATCACTTTTCCAGCCGAAAAAACAGTTTTTGCTTTTTTTGGAGCCGGCTCGCCCTTTGCCGTCCACTGTTTTGACTGAATTTCTGTTTTGCGCGTATAATGGTGTATCCAAGTTTTACAGTAATTAATCGGCGCGAAAAATCGGATTTATTGCGCCTACACTGCACCAACAGAGCGTTGAAAATGTTCATTTAAACACTTTTTTGGTCTAACGTAAGCAAACGCGGCACCCAACGCGCGCACAGCTTTCTCATGCCTAAATCTTGATTTAATATGTAACAAACACTTTCTTTTGACATTTTCATAACCTCTACTATCTCTCTTACTTTGATTCGGCGGTCGTCTAACACCATTTGGTGAACTTTAGCAATGTTATCATCAGTGGTTGGAGTTTTTGGACGTCCCGAACATTCATCATCTCCCAAGCTCTTACGGCCACGTTTAAATTCAGCTGCCCAAAATTTCACTGCGGTAAATGAAGGTGCAGAGTTCCAATACACAGAGTCCAACTCATTTTTGAATTGCGTAGGCGTATTGCCTTTCAAAAACAAGAATTTACGAGTAATAACTGCTCGATACTCAATTTTTTCCATTTTCACAAAAAACACTCACATCGACTCACTCAAACGACTGTCAACTAAAAACTGCAAGTCCATAATGACTGAATTTTCGGTAAGCAACTGTCAAAGGATGCACAACTAGCATTCACTACCTTTTATTGACGAGTGGCGCTATCTTTACGTTGCGGTCGGAAACTTTTCAGTCAACCCTTGTATTACTTCACGCCCATTCAACAATGTTTTATGTAATGGGTTATTGGCATCTGATGCCATTTATACATACCACTGAATGTATAAATTTTCAGTTTCGTCACAGTATTGTTTAAATGCAGGTATATTTACTTGATTACAGCTCAAAGTCTGTAAAATTATGGCAAGTCTCTCAGTAAGTGATTGATTGACTCCTGTTATTATTATTATTATTAATTCATTAAAAACTTAACAATGGTTAGATGGTTAGATATGTATTTCTGCGAAGCCTTGAAGGCTTTTCTGCAGAAGATTGCTTTTCACAGTTTTATGATTAATTTTTGGTAAGCAAGCTTAGATTAAAACGTAATACAATATTTTTAATAATAATTAGATCATTAAAGAAAAAACAAAAAAAAAAACTGATAATTAATAAGATAAGAAGATAAGATAAGTGAATTAAGTTTAAAATTTAGCTATTTACGAGTAAGTTCGAATTAAGAAAAAAATTTTTATAATTTTTTTTCTACTTTTAATATTTTGTATATTTTTTAATTCTTGGGGAATTGTGTTTAGATCTTCAGGTACTCTGCATTCCAGCTGTCTTCTCCCGTAGTTATTGTAGAATCGGGGTTCGTGAAGCATACCTTGAGCCCGTATTCTTGTGTTGATTCCATGTTGAATTGGTGTTATGAATCTGTTGTCATCATAGTACTCCAGTATAAGGGTCATCTTGAAGATATCTTCTACTCGAAGAACTTTAAAACGCCTTTGTTCCGGAATATTGAGCTGGTTATGTACGCCTATCTTCTTCAGTGCTGAGTTTTGGAGTTTTTGAATTTTCTGCATATGTGTTGCTGATGCATTGCCCCATGCAAGTATACCATACCTAAGTTTAGATTCCACAAGGGCAAAGTAAGCTTGTCTTAATACGGCCGTTGTGGCATGATATTTTAGATGGCTTAGTGCATATAAAGCTCTTCTGAGGCTCACTCGCAATTCATCTATGTGCTTATCCCACAAAAAGTTGTTGTGGATCGTAACTCCTAGATATTTGTATCTTTCAACTGTGTCGATAGGACAATTAACCGAACTGTTGCAGGATTCATTTTTGAAGTGGATTTACAATTGTGTAGCCCTGAATTGCGGGTTTCGTATATGCATCACTTTTGTGTTAGAAGCATTGATCGTTAAGCCGTTTTACCGCGTCGTCAAACTCCCCCTGCAAAATTTCTGTTACCGTATGTAAGGATCTGTGATGCACAACTATCGCCGTATCATCTGCATATGCAAATGGAATGACCTTCTTGAAAACTCGTAACAGTTCATTGGTGTACAATATAAACAGGATTGGACCCAGTTTTGATCCTTGCGGGACTCCATAGTGAATGTTTTCATTTTGGCTGTATGCATTGTTTATTTTTACGCAAAATTGCCTCTTAGTCAGATATTCACGTAGCCAATCTGCCATCAGTCCTCGTATGCCAATATTTTCCAGTACTCCTACTAGTTTATCATGGTTCAGTGTATCGAAGACTTTACTGAAATCCACGAATAACACTTAAACATGATGACTTTTATTTAAACTTTGGTTGACGCAATTTGCAAATTCTCCTAACAGCTTACCAGTGCTTTTATTTTTCTGGAAGCCGTACTGGCTTGCGTCTTTCAGCGTATTTTTTGCTATAAAGCCTTGCAGCCTGTTTGTTATCATCTCTTCCATGCACTTTTCTATTACTGGCAATATTAATATTGGCCGATAATTTTTAAGGTCGCTTTTTGTACCTCCTTTGTATATCGGCCTGATTACAGCAGTTTTTAAGATTGTAGGGATTGTGCAATACTTAAGTTAATTAATTTACACAATAATGGTACAGAGTGTACAAGGGAGCGTTGCGTAGGTTCCGGGTGTTGGAGGCAGTCGTCATTTACATCCCGCTCCGCAGTGGAAAGCCGCTGTGCTTGGCCTCTGTTTATGCACCTGAGACTTCACAATCCACTTTATTCATTACAGATCTCGACACGCTTTTTCGACTTCTGAGGCTGGAATCGGGAGAGAATTATTTTATAATCGGCGGAGACTTCAACGCTAAACACAGAGATTGGGGAAAATAATGTGCCAAATACTAGAGGGAACCTACTACCGATTAATAGGATCAGCACGATGTCATGTACAGACTCGGTCTTAAAGCGACGGAAAACCCGTCGTTTCAGAGAGGCGGGTCTTATTTGGATCTACTGCTGTACGACGAACGTATACGACTGACTGGTACGAATTTACAAACGCTAAACTGTCTGCGCACATTCGTGTATGACAGCGAGCATTGCGGTTTTAGCACCGAAATTACAGTTCCCAACGAAATTGCGGAATTGGAGGAGTTTGTCCAAAGATAGTCTTACAACTACAGTAAGACTCGATGGACACGCTTCTCCGCAACCTTGACAAGAGCACTCCTCGAACACGCTCCACCCATCGTCCAATAGGAATTTGTCAAACGAGGAGATCGACAATTACCTAAAACAAATGGACGAGACAATTAAACAAACTATGGACACTACAATACTGCGATATCGACATTCGACTAACGAAGACCTGTTCCGCAATCCTACTATTGACGCACTGCACCGGCAGAAAAGTAGACTTCTGACAAGACTCAAAAACTTGTACAGACAGTTAACTGACAGACAAGACCCGGAGATTAGGACACTGAAGGCGTCGATTAAAAATATTCAAACGTTAATAAAAGAGAATTACAGAATTTCTGTAGGTTAGTATTGGAACAACAGGGTTCGGGCTGTAAACACCAGCAACCCAAATATGTTCCCTCAAATAAATAAACTATTTCGGAGGAAAAATCAAAACGACCTTCAGTGTCTTAAAATAGCGCGGACAACAGACAACGAACGGTTACTGACAATAGCAGGTTGATCCAAAAGAGGCCGCTGATGATGACGACTTCTTTGTGATCGAGGATCCACAGGAGAAGGTTGAGGCCATAGCGGCGACTTTCCAGGAAATATACGAGGCCACTGATACCATTGGCCCTAATTATGACCTGGACAATCGCGTCTTGGTGCACGACCTCTACATTCGAAATACAGTAGAGAACTGGCGATCCGAATGCTCTGGTTTCACCCGGTTCAGCGACGAAAATATGGCAAATAATGTCATTACCAGAGAGGGTGACCTACCTCCGTTCATTTCGAAGGAAGAGCTCCATGAGATCTTCGACACAATCAGGGCTAAGAAATCAGTGGGGACCGATGGTATTCCGAACATCGTGCTGCGACATCTTCCTCCAGAAGCGGTGGACATTTACACCACCCTGTTTAATAATGCAATGAATATTGCACATTATCCAGCGCATTGGAAAACGGCGGTGGTTCAACCTATCCCCAAAAAGGGAAAGGATATATCCAATCCGACGAATCTCCGGTCGATAAATCTGCTTCCGAATATCAGTAAGGTGTTTGAAAAAGTAATCAATAGAGCTCTGTCTAGGTGGGTTGAGGACAAACATATAGTTCCGGATAATCAATTCGGTTTTAAGGCGGGGCATGATATCTCACATGCCGCGTCTAAACTGGTGTCCGATATCCAATGGAATAAAGGCAAAAACCAATGTACTGGTGCTTGCCTTGTTGACTTGGAGAAGGCCTTCGACTCCGTATGGTTAGAGGGTCTTTTCTATAAGCTGACTAGGCTGGGGATCAGTAAACCACTCTTGTACATTCTTTATAATATGCTAACCAACAGACAGGTCATCGTGAAAAATGGCGATGTGACTTCTTTTGGAATATTTCAAATTAAAAATGGTCTTCAGCAAGGCGCGGTCAATTCGCCGATCCTATTCAACATTTGTACAAGCGACTTGATAGGGTCACTTCCCCATACTATTGCGTACGCAGACGATTTGATAGAGTACAGAACAGGTCCAAAAATCGAGGTCATTAATACTCTCTTGCAGCGTGACTTCGATAAGATAAGACGATTTTGCGATGACTGGAAGTTGAAAATCAACTTTCAGAAGTCGGAAACCATTCTCTTTAGGACGCCGTTGTCTGGAGCCCCTAGGGATACCAGGAAAAATTGACGAAAATTCTCGATCGTTGAACAACACGGACAGCCTCTTGTCTGTCGAAATGTAGTCAGATACCTTGGGATCTGGCTAGATCGGTTTTTGTATTTTGATAAAAATGTAGATGCTGCGCTGGCCAGAGCTAAAGGTGCTTTTGCCCTTACAAAGAGACTGTTTTATAGCAGCCAACTCGATGCGAGGGTAAAGGTACATGGCCCTTATCAGGCCCATGTTGGTATTCGGGTGTCCCGTGTGGTTCAATGTACGAGCAAGCTTAATGGAAAAGATTCGGGTGTTTGAGAGGGCTTGCCTTAGGGCTTGCCTTCGCTTGTACAGAACACCAGAGTCGGAGTACAAAAAATTTTATCGTAATGAGGTCCTTTACAACAGGGCGAACCTAATACGAGTGGACAACTTTGTAATTAAGCTGTCTCGAAGGCACATTGCAAGAGCAATGACCTCGACGAATAACCTGATATCTGGGGCTTACTACCCCAATTACCTTTACCACGAGAGTGTGCGCTCTGATGGCTTAGTTCCACCGAAAGCATTTCTCTACCTAGATCAGATAGGGTTGATCCAGGATAGATCAGCGGTCGAGTTAATCTTCCATGTCGCTCGGAGAGCTGGAGACAGGCGACTCAACTACGGCAGAGACGTCGCACACGGCAGTGTGGATCGTCTCAGGTTCAGTAGGGCGGTGGGGAATCGCGATAAGAGGGATGTCGTTCGGCAGCACCAGCATTTCTGGTGGTTGAATGATGGAGAAGATGCTTCGTCGTCGTTTCCGTCAATTACGGACCAGCCTCACTAATGAGGCAGAGCTGACCAATCTATTTGCTCTGTGAATAGCGATGGCCAGCTTGCATAGGTTTAGGTTAGCATTTAAGAAATATATACATATATTAGTATATACAAAGGTATATACTAATATATGTATATAATTGTGTATTATATATATGTGTGTGTATTGTGTATGTAGGTTAGGTAGACTAAGGTTTATTTTAAGTTAGATATTAAGTTTTTATAAAAAATTAAGTCCTTATGCTAATTTTTTGTTAACAATTTTTTTCTTAGCTTTAAGCATACATATATTTCAATGAAATGTAAATAAAGTCGAAAGGCATAGATATAAGAATTTAGAGTAGCTTAGAGTGCCTGTGTGGGGCCAGTAAGTTAATATAAGATTGTGAAGTAATTTTAAGCTAGCATTTAAGCATTTTTTGTTAGTATGTAAGAGTTAATGATTTAGAAAATAAAATGCATTTAAAACTGAAACTGCTTTCAGACTCCATGAATATAACATCACGACTCGTTACTATTTTCTCCGTCAAGGGATTCAACAATCGATAAGCTTTCGAATTTGAATCCAGGTAGGATACACTTCACGGATTTGGCTTCCAATTTTGTCCGCTTTTCTTTTGGAACATGTGCCATGGCTTTGCAACCAAAGATATGAAGGTGTTCCAAATCTGGCTTTTTGCGATAAAGCCTTGCAGCCTGTTTGTTATCACCTCTTCCATGCACTTTTCTATTACTGGCAATATTGATATTGGCCGATAATTTTTAAGGTCGCTTTTTGTACCTCCTTTGTATATCGGCCTGATTACAGCTGTTTTTAAGATTGTAGGGATTTTTGCTTGTGCAATACTTAAGTTAATTAATTTACACAATAATGGTATAAATATGTCCGTGTGCCTTTTTATATCAATAGCTCGTATTCCATCAATACCTAGCGACTTGTTTTCACTCAATAGATTAATTATTCTTCGAGTTTCAAAGAAATCTGTTTCCTGAATATAAATTGTGCTGGTTAATCTTGATTTTGTGTGTGTCGATGTAACCGAGTCACAATGATGCACAATATCTTTTATTTGTGTGCTGAAGTTGTTTGCACACGCATTACTTAAGTTATTCAGACACATTTTACCCGTGAAGTTCTTTATTATTGTTTCATCCAAACTAGGCTTTTTCCTTCCCAATATCTCATTTACTAAGCCCCATGTTATTCTAGGGTCAGATCTTATTTGGTTGAACTTGGATTTATAAAAAATTGAGTTTTGGGCCGTTATTTCCTTGTTCAGTCTGTTTCTGAAGGTCTTATATTCTTGTTCATATGCTTTGTTTAGTCTAGTGTTTCTCCACTTTCTGTAAAGTTCGTCCCTTTTTTTACATTTTACTTTTAATTCAGAAGATATCCATGGGCTAAACTTTCTTCTCTTTTTTATTTTTTTCATAGATGTCTCTGCGTCATAAATATAATTCATTTTATCATGAATCTTCTGATAAAGTAAGATGGCATCCCTTTCATTCCAAATTTCATCCCAGTTTGTATTTGCAATTAGCTCATTGACCTTATCGTTAGACATATAGGACAGGCTGACTGAGTTTTCTTTAACAGCAGATTTTTTTCTTTGTGGGAAGTACATGATTGGGTAATGATCAGTGATCAGGTAATGATCAGTGATCATTACAGCTGAATCGATTTGGTTATGTGTAGCCGTAATCACATTAATTAATCCCAGTGACGCCAGCATCGCAAGATATTCTTTCACACCATACGCATCCAAATCATTCACATTGATGTTCATATCACCCATTACCATTATCTCGTCCTTTTTTCTCAGTTGTCCAACGTTGTGTCCGTATTCTTCGATAAATGCTTTTCGGCTATTACCTGGTGGTCTATATATTCCTATTACATACTTATACTTATTACTCTCTTTAATTTGGATTTGGATACTTTCGTATGACACACTTTCTGATCTTAATCTTTCATATTCTACTTCTTTACGTATTAACATAAGAATTCCACCTCCTCTACGTTTATCTCGATTCAGAACTATTATTTTTAACGTATTGATGAAGTGGCTGATGTTAAGGCAGAAATCGTTCCAGTTCTTTCTCAAAGATCTTACATTAAAACTTAGACAGCAACTTTTATTTTCTTTAAATTCATTTACAGTATGCAGCAAAAGTCTTGATATCCCAACCCATTTTCTCTTCATCGCAGGGTATTATATTATTAAACGCCTTCAAACAAGTTGTTTCAGCAAAAGTGTTGATACCCTTGAATAAAAGTATAACAAATCTTAAACTATACTATAATTTTGCAAATATAAGATTTACCTAATACTTGGTTGGATATCCGTTGAGTTCTTCAACTTCCTTAAGGCGTTCTGGCATCGAATGCGTTAATTTTTTTTAGATATTCAGTTGAAATTTCTTGCCACTCTGCCAGAAGTAAGGCTTTCAACTGGGGCTTCGACGTTATAACATGTTTGCGTAAGCGTTTCTCTAAGTGATCCCAAAGGTGCTCTATTGGGTTGAGATCCGGGCTTTTTGGTGGTGTTAGATGCAAGGGAGGGGCTCTATGTATCAACCACATTTTTACAATTTGGGCGACATGTTTGGGATCATTGTCCTGTTGAAAGTAAAAATCGTTGACAATTCCCATTTTTTGTGCACTTTGAAGCAAATTTTCTTGCAGTATTTTTAAATACACTTCCTTTGTCATGATTTCGTAGATTATGGTTAAGTTTCCGACGCCAAACGTGGACATACAGCCCAATACCATAACACTACCATTAAATTAAGATTTATTCTTAGGTAGTTTGTAAGTTTTAGTTTTAAGTTTTATAATAAGTTAAAAAAAAATATAAGTCATGATACTAAGTTTTTCTTAAAAAATGTTTTCTTAGTTTTAATTATAATAAATAGACATAGTATAAACATGTAATGTAAGATACGTCGAAAGACATAATTTAAGTATTAGGTTTAACTTAGAGTGCCCGCATGGGGCCAGTAAGTTAGAATAAGATTATTTTAAGTTAATTAAGCTAATTTTTAAGCGTTTTTTTTGTATAGCATTTAAGAGTAAAATAAGGGATATAAATAAAAATGCATATAAACTGAAAACTACATAACACTACCACCTCCGTGTTTTACAGTTTTTCTCATGTTTTTCGGATTTAAAGTCTCATTTGGTTTTCTCCACACCTAGGAACGGCCATCTGAGCCAAAAATATTGAACTTTGACTAGTCTGAAAAAATTACCTTATCCCAGAAGTCGAATCTTTTATTCTTGAATTCCTTAGCAAAGTCCAATCTTTTCTTTTTATTTGTTTTGCTAATTAAAGGCTTTCTTCTAGCAATGCAGGACCTATACCCCTTTCTTTGTTTGCACCTGCGTACTGTGTCAGCTGAAACAATTGTGTATAGAGAATTCTCTAGCGTTGTGACTATCTTGATTTTCTTGAATAATTTTCTCAATCGCTCGTTCATCTCTAGCCGTTAAGGCCCGAGGACGCCCAGATCTTGTTTTGTTTTCGATTCCTTTTTCTGTTTTATATCTGTTGATTACTTTTTGAATAGTAGGTTTAGTTCTCCAAATTATTGCAGCGATTATAATAATTTTTCTTTCTTCTATTGTTAATTCTTTTCTCCCCATTTTAAAAAATTACTATCTACTCACTTTATTGTGTTACACCAACTTCGGATTTTGTAGAACTAAATAAATTTATATTTACTATGCATCGAAGATCGTCATATTCTGACACACAATCCTTATCGCTTAAAATTTACCGTTATTTTTGTAAAACAACATACATAAACCAAGCATTTTTTTTGAAAATGCTATAAAACAAAAACTACTGAATATTTTTTTTTTTTATTTGAAAGTACAATCCTTCCGGTTAATAATGGAAAATAATTTCATTCAAATGGCTGCCTCGGCTGGCCATGCAGTAGCCTACACGATCGGTCCAATTTTTAAGCACATTATCGATTGTGTGCAGCTGTATTTCACCAATGGCTTCACGAATATTGTCCTTTAAAGCGTCAATTGTCTCTGGCTTGTCGGCGTAACACTTATCTTTTACGTCACCCCACAAATAATAGTCCAACGGTGGCCAAACGACATCAGCTCTGCGGCTGATAATGCGATCTTCAAAAACAGGGCGCAAAACATCGAGTGTAGCTTCGGCTGTGTGGCACGTAGCGCCGTCCTGTTGAAACCAAATGTTGCCAATATCCTCCTCTTCAATTTTTGTGAACAAAAATTCGTTCAACATCGCCCGATAACGATCGCCATTGACTGTAACGGCCATTTGGCCCAATTATGCCTCTGGACCAAAATCCGCACCAAACAGTGACTCGTTTTGGGTGTATCGGCTTTTCAATGTATGCGTGCGGGTTTTCTGTGCTCCAAATGCGACAATTTTGCTTGTTTACATACCCGCCAAGATCAAAATGAGCTTCATCTGAAAAGATGATTTTTGTTGGCAAAATCGGCATCTTCTCTAAGTCGATCGCAGGCCCACTTAGCGAAGCGTATACACAACCATATTCGTTCAGCGGAAGGATAAAACTAATTATCTGTCAAATCAGACATGAGCTAAGTGTTACCATTCACGAAATAGGCACTAGTTGAAAAAAAAACGTTAGATGGCGGACCCTATATTATGAGCAAAGAAACAACTTCTTTGAAGGCGTTTAATAACATACTCGTAATATCCTGCGATGAAGAGAAAATGGGTTGGGATATCAAGACTTTTGCTGCATACTGTATATTGATGCCGGTAAAACCACTTATTACCCTACAGTTCAAATCTATCATTACTTCGTTTGTGTCCGTTTGGTATACAATTTATTGTGTTTCCTTTCGAGTAATTTTGCCCACATCGGTAACGGTACTTATCAGAATCGGCTGCGTATTCTCGTTTCGTCTAGCCAGTATTCTTCCTGCACTTTCCCACACAAATCTCCAGTTCTCCTGCCTTGCTCTTTCCTTTGCCATCCACCACATTACGTGTTTGTTGTGTTTTGTCAGCTGGTTGTTAACGTAAACAGTGGCATCGGGCAAAGTTGCGCCACACTTGGGGTGTTGAAGCACCGCTTTTAACTTAATAGAGCGAGTGGAGCGTGATTGTTTGATGAACTGAATTTTCTTCATGCTGGATGCAAATGTAGCAACTATAGTCGATCGTTCGAGGTTTTTTGTTTTTGTGCGATATATGTCTGTGATGTCGGTGGCGTTGATCTCACAGTTGACCGTTTTTCCTATTCCCTTAACTACCTCGAATAGGTTTTCTTGAGGAGTAGGGGGAATGTTTTTCATGTCGATATTGTTTTTGATCATTTGCTGTTCAAGTGTGCTGATCTGTGTTTGCAAATTTTCTATTATGACATCTTTCCTTTTGTTGGTTTCTTTTATTTCATTTAGTTCTTCTTTTATGTTGTCCATAAGGTCATTGTGTTTTCTCATGTTAGTGTTGAGATCATCATACTTGGCGGCTAGGAAATCGCAGCTTGCCATAATTTCTTTAACTTCCCCTCTAAGAAGACGGATTTCCGCTATAACAGATGAGTTGTTGTCAGTTCAGCTGGTGTTAGTTTCTTTACGGGGGCTACTAAGTTTACGCATTCTCTTTGACGGTTGTTCTTGCATAGTCTGAGGAACAGGCACTACCACATTACTGGCTGCAGCCGTAATTTGGACATCTCCACCGTTCCTGCATGTTTGGCACTTCCATGCGTCTCTTCGTGTGCCCATGGTTCTCCACGACTTTTCCGTAACCGTAGTGCATTCGAAGTGAAGCTTTCGCTTGCACGACGAACACACTGCAAAATCGCCTTCGATGGGGAGGTGTTCACCGCAATGCCCACACACATACATCTTAACAGGGGAATAGTTAATTTGAATTTTAAAAAGAGTAATTAATAATTCAAAATCAAAAATAAGTGGAAAAAAAGAAAAAAATCTACTCTGATGTTTAAAGGAAACTTGTGTTTATAAAAAAGTCACTGTCTTTGGATTGATTGCTTATCAGTTAAGAGATATTTAAACTTTTAAAATGGGTAATAAAACCACTAATTCATAGAGCGATTCAAAACCACGTCCAGTCACACTAAGCTCACTTTACACCTGTGCTAGAAGCAAGGGCCGAACTTTTGAAAAATCTTGTCGTACTGTTTGCATCATTAGTACTTCCTCTTCCTTGTTTTGGAGTGTCTAGTAATCAGTCCGAAACCTGTCTATCTATTAGTTTCTTTCTAGTATCTGTATTGAGCTTCTCTTCAGATTTTCGGCATTGCCATTTTTATACTTCCAATCTACCATATAACCAATTCGTACACATTCCATTAGCCTTATTTGTTCACGTAAAGTAGATAAGCTCCAACTAAATGTCTCTGGATCACTTATCCCGTTTCTAATTATTTCCAAATTATTCATATCCTTGCTTGTCCCTTGGCATACGTAACATCTTTGATTAGATTTGTTTGATGATAGGATATTACATACCTTGCCATCAACCCTTGTTTATTTAAATCGATGATGTACTGGAAGTATCTGGTCATTAAAGTCAACTGCGGTGGGGAGAATCTCTTTGATCTGATTTCTTACATTTGCGAATTCTTCCAAAACTAAATCATTAGTCCCTTTAACAAATCGAAATCTAATGGACGTGGATTTTGCCATAGTGTAATCGTTTGGTTCGCTTCATTGAATCGATGTAATTGCAAAGAAACCAAGGACGTTGGTCTTTTGCTTATATCTACTTTGGCCTCTACTTCCATCACAACGCCATTTAAACAACATTGTTAAGCTAGTTACCACAGTTTTTGCTTCAACAAAAATTCCACTTAACACATCCTTTTCCACAGCACGCAGTCTTCTTATTGTCAAATCGACTAATGATTGCAGCTTAATTTCAGTGAAGGATTCACTGTTTATGGAATCACTAGGTGGACGATAGCGCTTTTTGTTTTGCTTGTATGATGGGTAAAGTTGTAGTCGTTTTTCTGTTGCAGATTTTCTAATTAACTCGTATTTTCGGTAGCTCAATTTTGGGCAGTTATTAGGACTAAGTCTTCTTCAGCAGAATACTGTTTGTGCGTAGAAATTTGTTGTTCTGAATCTCGAAAGGCTTTTTTTTATTTTATTTGCTATTTTGGGACTTGAGATCATTTTTCGAAATATAAAAGCAGATTGTCTCAGATTTATATTAGTAGAATGAGCTAGCTCACTTAATTTATATTCATGGATCAGTTATTCAAGCTTCCTCGTTTTTGATTTTGAACTGATTTTGAGCTACCATGTTACCTTGAGGATATTGAGGTGAGGAAACCATGTACTTGCTATGGTACGTTACTTCCCGCAGCGAAATTGATTAGCCTAAGTCCGTTTCTCGACCCATCGCGTAGGCTATGTCCACCTACTGTGCTACCAAAGATGTCCTCCTTTCCAAATTTGGAGTCATTGGGAGATTTTAACGTCATACATCGGACATTGCTCATAGGTTTTGTCGAGGAGCTCGTAAAGACTTTCTTTAGTAGCATCGCCCTCTGGTGGTGCGTGAGCGCTTATAAGGCTGATGTTAGCGAATTTACCTTTGATTGTTATAAGACGTTCGCTCACGCGTTTAAAGCTAAAGATTTCTTGTTTAAGTCTGCCGCTTACAACAAATCCGCACCCAAATAGACCCTGCTTACGTTACCTATAGCAATTACCGTAGTAAACATCACAGTTTTTCATCTTTTTTATGCCCGGCCCATCCCACCGCACTTCCTGGATGGCAGTGATATCTGCTTTATAGCACTCTAAGGCCTCCGCTAATTGTTCGGCTGCACGCGGCCTGTTCAAGGTCCGAACACTCCACCTGCAGATCCGAAAGTCGTTGTTCTTTGTTCGTTTTGCAGGGTCGCCAACAGTGAACCCGTCCTTATCCGAGGCTATTAGTCGCTCCGTAACAATTCCTTTTTACGTTGTTGGGCAGTTAACCCCACGCACAATCCTTAGCCTGGAGGAATAATTCATCAAAGCTTGAGTAAAATTATCCAACGAGAATTTGTATCTGATTTTGAAGTCGACGAATGCTGGGGTTATAATCGCTTTTTTCGCCTGGATTTACAGGCATCAGAGGGGTATTTAAACTTGGCCAAGGATATACTTGAGCTGAGATTCCAAGTGTGAAGCAGTGGTATATTAGTCAGCTTACGAAGAAACAAAAATGAATAAATCCCTACGCGAAAGGGCAAACAACGAAGAAACAGCAGCTGGGGTGCAACTAGGAGAAGAGTCGGAGAATATACAGGAGTTAAGAAACAATTGAGGAAAAGCGGGGAATAATAATAAAACTGTGGTATTGAGCTCTTGCAGTAATAAAAATTCAGTGCCAGTCGATCAAATGAGTCCTCAGATGGTGTTAAAAATTCTAGTCGAAGTGATATCCAGAAAAGTGTTGATGCATCATTTTCTGGTATCTGCCAGCATTGTCATTGGTTCCTCTGACTTAAGTTCATCGTCTCGAGAGGCCACAGGAATTGAAGTCAAGCAAACAAATAGCACTACACCTTTAAGCTCTCCTGAAAAATCTTTTCCCTTCAAATTCCTCAACAGATCTCGCTTCAACTATTCTCGAGAAGACATTTCTCTGTAGTAACATCCTCTCAGATGGCTCTGATTCTAAAGGAGATGAAGCTCCTACTTCCTTGGTGACTGGCTCCTACTCTCGCTGCATCAAGATCAGTGCTAATACCTTCAATAATCAAGATGATAACACACTTTGTGAGGATAATGACTATTCCTCAGGCGAGAATGATGTCGAATATCCTAAGTTATTAATGGCTCAATTAATTCCTTGGAACAATGCGAAATCTTCGTCCAGTGGTGCCAGCGGTTCATCAAGACGACCAACTGGTAGTGCGCCAGTCGTTGTGATTTATCACTTTTAGATAGCACTAGTCCTACTGAGAATAATCATTCATCAGACTCTGGTTCCGCTCCCCGATCGCACACTTTTCCAGTTATTGGAAACACTCTTTGAACCTTACTGCGCCAACGGTGAATACTTAGATGGCAGCATTCTGTTGAATACATCAATTCCTTTGAGTTGCTCAGAAGACTCACTGTTGGAAGAGTATCGGAGGACTAGACCTTCTTCGAATTCCATAGAACCACAAGAAGCATCACAATCATACCGATGGGATAATTTCGATGATGCGTACTCGCGATTCGATCGATTGTTAAAAATTATTCATTTATCCCCAGATGCATCCCGTCTACCAGCATCTTGGCCATCTATGCCACAGATAAGAACCTTAGAGAAAAAATTTGAAAAAAAATATCAACGGTGTGAGATATAAAACTGATTTTGGCTTTATTTTGAAGCTACGTTCATGCCATTATATGTGAAGTAGCACAATATTCAATAGTGCGTCAAGCGATCGGTCCAATTTTTGATGACTCAGTCCAATATGTGCGGCGTTATTCCGGCAATAGCGTATCGAATGTTGGGGTCGAGCTCGTCCAAAGTTGTTAGCTTTTTAGCCTCAGAGAAAGTAATCGAGTGATGCCAAGTCGCATGATCGCGGCGGCCAATTGATGAACGCTCGCCGTGAGATGACCCAGTCGACAAATTTCTCCTTCACAACTTCGAGGATTGCGTCGCTTGTATGGCATGTATCACCGTCTTGTTGGAACCACAGCTCGGATATATCGATGCATAATCTTATACGGATGTGGGACCAAATCCAACCGCAAAATAAGCCGGGTTGACTCTCTGGTGATGGGTTTTCTTCGTTTCGCACCAATCTCTATCTGGTTGGTGACATAAAATCCAAAAGAGTGTACATACTCATGTGTGCGACGAATTGTCTGCACCCTGAACCGATGATGTAAGGCAAACCTTACGGAAAATTTTGACAGCTGGATGTTAGTGGTAACTTTGACAACTGCTGAAACATAACAATTAGAAAGACTGTAATTGTTATCTGGTCACCCAATCCATGGACCCACCAACAACGATGCGCTGTCCAATTATTTCATGCGTCTAGCACGAAAAGCATCGACCTCAAAAAATCCCGATATGGATGGCAGTTCAAATAGGACATCGAGCATTCCATGAAAACATCACGGAACCAATCCCGTAACAAACAAAAAGTGGAATGGACTGATCTTTTTCCATCCTGTGATCTACGATATATCCTCTAATGGCGACGTGTATAATGGGTAAATGTCAAGAGCACCGAATCGCAGCGTGATAGTAGTTCATTGGCAGGTTCTCGTTGACTAAAATCCAACAATAATGGACGCATACCGCCATCTACCTCACAGAAAAAAAAATCGACCACAATCACAGTGTCATCAGCAACTACACAGATTGATGACTGGTATAAAGCAGTCAACATTTCGACTGATTCGTTTCTTAATACACTGCTACCTTATGAACCACAGTCTTCAATTCGATCTGCAGATATGAGAAACAACTCGCTGCTATCGCATCTAATTCGTCATGTTTCTCGTATTTGGACCCAATAACTATCGCCAACATTCACCCAGTTCCACCAGTCGTAGTGCTTTTAACCATCAGCCATCCTCAAGCATTCCATCAACTTCATCTTCACGACGTGTTCCACATGCTTCAAAGTTACAAATGAAACAAGAAAGGAAATGCTGCAGGACAAGTTGTTTATGGTGTGTTAGATGATAAATGCTATGCTGCTGTTGTAACTGGGCATACTAAGTAACCCTCACACATATCCTGCGATACTGTCCAATGAGGATCGCAGAAAGACCAAATTCGTCCTAAATGGAAATTATTCTTTTTGGCTTGCGAAAGCAAGGAGCAACTTGATTGCGATGACTTTTACGATTTAAACGATGCCAAGAGCTACTAGCAGTGATATTCATGGTCAAGAATTTGCTGTTTTATTTTTGTTTTCCTTTGGACTTTGGACTATGAACAAATGTTTGCCTAGACTTGCTCATAGATGTACTTGTATTTATAAGGACATCTATAATCAATTCATCAGGACCTGGATGACATAATTTTACTCGTGCTAGTGACCATTTGCTTGGTGGTAAACGATCGTCTTTGACGAGCACCTGAGTGCCTGAGTGGTCCATTTTTGTCGTTGCTGCAAATGGTAAAGATATTCCCTTGGACAAGTCTTCTAAAAATGATGAAATATTTGCTGCATCAGTTACCATCGTTTTCGGAACCGTCGTTAAAGTGCGCTGGGGTTGGCTCTTCGAAATCTAAGGGGTCATCTCCCAAAGGCATCACCGGCATGACACTCCCTCAATTTATGATAAAAAATTGGTTAATTCCTCGTACCGCAGTGTTCGGTCTGCCAGTAATCGCCGTAGATGGTATTTCTCAATTTTACGGCCGCCTCCCAGATTCCTCCACAGCGTGGCGATCCTGGAGGGATGAAATGCCACGAAGTTGCCATTTAAGCTAACTCAGCACCGATGATGTTATTTTCCTACCCAACACATTGCAAATGTTGAATCCATCCTTCTTTATGGGTGTAGAACTTGGAAGGTCACACCCGCTGTCACAAGAAAACTGCAAACGTTCATGAATAGATGTCTGCGAAACATCTGGAGGATTTCCTAGCCCAACCGTATCTCTAATGATGAACTTCATGCAAGAATAGGTTAGGAAGCCATTGACTCTACATATCTTACGAAGATGAAAGTGGCAGTGCATTGTGCATACGCTTCGTAAAGGCCACGAGTGCATTGCGAGTCAAGCGATGCAATGGAACCCTTTCACGCATAGAGGCAGACGGCCGACCTAGACGTACTTGGCGAAGATCGATCGCAGAGGAATCAGCACAACTGGGGAAGAGTTGGAGAGAGCTGAGATACATCTCCAGAAACCATACACGATAGCGCGTAGCAGTAGTGGAGATCCTATGCCCCGTAAGGTAAGTAAAGTTTGTTCCTTCTTTTTCGTCCGAATAACTACCAAACGGCATGTGGTTTTAATGAACCCTTGTCTCGTATGCTACGTGAAACGAGAAATGAGCAGAAGTTCCCTCAAAAACGCCCTCAATTATCACCTATCCCGACCAGTAAGTGTAAGACCAGCTTGTATTAAATTCAATAAAGCCGTCCGGCTTGTTAAATTAAAATTAAATATAAAATGTCCAGACACGCGTACGTATCATCGTACACATGTAAGAAAATGAAACAAGGATCTTTATTGACTATGATCGATTTCAATAAGTTTCGCTACAAAGTTAATCCCGACTTCTTAAATCGATGGTTACTCTTCCGCTTTCACATATAGTCTGCCCCTCGGATTCAGAGGAACGCGAATCGGCATTCCACATATAGGTACATGTGTGTTTGTGCTTTTTGTCTTTGTCTTTCTTTATAATAACTCGGAATTCAGAGTGGATATTGCCAATATGCGCGGGCTAAAATGTAATCACTTTTGTGCGTACGTCCACATCTGCAAATGCAGACCAGCTGTTTTGGCACTTAGTGAAAGACAGGTAGATCCCCGCCCACACTTCTCAGACCACTCTGATCTGAAGCTACCTGGCTAGGAACTAGTGCCAGTATTCTTGCCCCATCGCGGTCTCGCCAACTATGTGCGTAGTGATGTAGCTTACCAAATTCCACCACAATGTAGTCCCTGTTCCAATCCGGAATTCAATTTCATGTGGTTAAAATTCCATCTCCGTAAGCAAATTATCCACTACTGCTTTATTTACAGAAGCCCCAAACTGGACAGCAACTCGACTTTTCACGAGTTTGATGCGCTGTCTGACTCCATTCAAAGAATTGTATCCCTGTATCCTTATACTGAAATCGTGATTACGGACGGTTTCAATATACACAATTCTGGGTGGCTTCGACATTCTGGACAGACAACACACGAAGGATGGTGTGTTGAGAACTTCGCTGCGGAAAACAACTTAACCCAGCTTATGAATGAGCCCACACGGATACTTGTTGTTAACTTCTTGTTTTTAACTTCTCACTCTGGTAAGTACTCCGTTGATGTGCTCTCCCCTCTAGGCTCGTCGGACCATTGTGTCATATCAGCTAATTTCTCGTACACCCATCACACAGTTAAAGAAAAGATTCTTAAAAGAACCGTATGGCAATACGAGAAAGCCAATTGGAGCGGAGTTAACAACTTCTTTAAGAATTGTTACTGGTCGTTATATTTCCTCGATAACGACGTGGATGCCACTGCTGACATGATCACAGAAACTGTTCTCTTTGGAATGAGATCATTTATCCTGTATCAGACCAAAAGAAAAGGCATGGTATGACTCGAGCTGTAAAGAGGCTGTCAGGGTTAGAGAAATGTTTTTTCGATCCTTCAAGACCAACCCAACAGAGAAAAACCGAAAAAGTTTAAACGAGCCAGGAATGACTACAACGTCTTTCTTTTTTAAACGCGTAAAATTCCAATACGACCAAAAACTGAGGCAAAAAATACTGCAAAGACAGTAAAAGTTTTTGATCGCTCGTCAAAAACATTAAAAATTCTGCCTCACCCTCCATCCCAACGCTCATTTACAATAACATTCCAGCTATCAGCTCTTTGGACAAGGTAAATCTGCTTGCTGCACACTTTGCGGCTAGCTCAGCACTCCCGGATTGCGCTTTGTCTCCGCCTACACTTGAGTGCGTCGAATCTTCAATGGAACGAATCCACTTTCGCACTCGTGTAGCAGCAAGAGTTCTTAAAAGTCTTAACATTTACAAACCCTCTGGTCCAGATGGTATATCTCCCCTTCTTCTGAAGGGGCTGGCAAAACCACTGCGAAAGCTTTTTCATCAATCCTACTCTTTAGGACTCTTTCCGAGCAGATGGAAAACAGCATTTGTGCAGCCCGTCCCTAAAAAAGGCGAATCTTCCTCTCTCTCCTCCTACAGACCCATTGCACTTACGTCCCTTCACGCCAAGGTCAGCTAATGAAATATCTCGAAACAAGAAAACTTCTCAATGACCGGCAGTACGGTTTCCGTAGCAACAGGTCCACTGGTGATGTGATAGCATGTCTCACCGAAAAGTGGAACCAAAGCGTGCATCAATCTGGCGAAAGCAAGATAGTTGCACTTGATATTTCTAAGGCTTTCGACAGAATATGGCAACAGGCTCTTTTGTCGAAAATGCATGCATCAATCTTCAATGGATTAGAAATTACGTTTCGGAACGTTCAATTCAAGTTGTCTTGGATGGGTTCATGTCTGACATTCACAAAATAAATGCTGGTGTGCCCCAGGGCTCTGTTCTGTCTCCGACACTCTTTTTAATTTTCATTCACGATCTCTTGTCTGCTACTTCTAATCCAATTTATTCCTTTGCTGATGACAGCACTCTCTGCTTCTCATATTCGTTCGCGGACTCATGCCCCTGCTCTACGGCTGTAGAACGGGAACGACAGCGTATGCTAAGCTCATTAGATTCTGATATTAATAGCATAAACAATTGGGGAACTACCAACCGAGTGGAATTTAATGCTTCCAAAACACAATGCTATCTGCTGTCATTAGAGCGAAATTCAAATACCCAGCCATTATCGATGAATGGCACTTGCAACCGATAAACCCTCCATTCTCGGTATGTGTGTCAATGACAACTTACGTTGGAATGACCACATATTCGATGTCGCCAAAAATGTTGCGAAATATCTAGGTTTCCTCAAGCGTTGTAAGAAATATTTTACTCCCTCTGATCTGGCCACAATGTATAAGGTATTCATCCGCCCAAAATTGGAGTGCAATGCCCACATCTGGTCAAGTTCGCCCAAAACATCCCTTCACCTGCTGGATAGGATTCAAAACCGTGCGATGAAACTAATAGGTGATACTACACCCTGAATGACTAGAACAGCAACCAACTTCAGACTGCTATGATTTCCAAACCGTTCATGACACTGAGTTCAAATTTTGACACATGACAGATAATTTTATTATTTGCAAGCCTTTTAAACGATTTGCGTCTCAGTTGTGTTGAAAAATTTTTATCCGCAATGGAACACAAACGTGATAGTGTGATTGCTTTATATTTGGCTGGAAAACCACAAGTAGCTATCGTTAGAGCCCTTCAGCACCTCAACGTGAATAAATCATTAGTGTCTCGAACCATATCTCGTTACCGTGATACTGGCAGCGTTGCAAAATACCATGGAGGTGGTCATAGAAATACAGCAACATCGACAGAAATGGTTTGGAAAGTGAAGACTCGAATTGAGCGAAATCCGCGACGAAGTGGAAGAAAAATGGCTCGTGAGCTCAACATATTGTTGGAACGGATGCAACACTTATTGAAAAATGAGCTTGGGCTCAAGCCATTGAAGTTCCAAAAACCACACGATCTTAAACCGCAACAGAAAAAAGTGGTGAGTTGCCGAATTTGGTTTTTTCCGATGAGTCGCCATTTGTTATCAAGCAATATGTCAACAAACAAAATGATCGAGTTTACTTGCCAGAGAGGTCCTTCGAAAATTTACACCTTCGGACGGCCACCAGAAAGCAGGCAGCACCGATGGTGATGATTTGGGCCGCCATAACCGCCGATGGTCGCTCTCCGCTCGTATTTTTGGACCGTGGCCATGGCGTCCAAATTAATGCGATCGTATACCGTGAAACTGTCTTAGAGGCAGTATTGAAGCCTTGGGCAAACAATCATTTCGGTCGGAGACCGTGGACATTTCAACAAGACTCGGCACCGTCTCAAAACAATGTTCCACACTTCATTTCTTCGACACAATGGATTGCACATTCTCCGGATACAAATCCGTTGGATTTCTCTGTCTGTGGTATTTTGAAGGCGAAGGTTGGCACTAAAAAATACCAAAGTTTGGATCACAAGCATTTCGCCGGGAATGGGCCAAAATACCGCAGAGCTACTTCGTGAAGCGTGCGATGCTTTCTTCGGCCGTCTCAAGGCCATTATTCGCGCCAAAGGTGGACATATTGAAAACTACTGATACAATTTGAAAATTGATGTATTTTCCAACATTTATTGCTTTGGCACAATAAAATTTATCAAAAAATAAAAAAATTATAGCATTTTAAAAAGTTGGAGTTCGAGTCATTCACCCTGTAATATCAGTCAATCAATTGACACCCTCGAACACTGACGTCATGTTTCCTGTCTCACTTTGTTTTATCGCTATTTCCACCACCAGTGCTCCATTGAATTTCATCAATATACTCTCAAGCCCACTTTCGGACGCACTCTCAAATATCGTGATTCGTTCCTAAGCCGTACAACTCGCTTATGGAATGCCCTGCCTAGCTCTTTATTTCCTAGTCATTATAACCTTCAAACATTTAAAACCAACGTTCAGAGGTACCTGTCCTGTCCTCCCTGATTTTCCTTCGCCCGCGCTGTGTGCAAATTATAAAAAAAAAAGTTTGAAGAAAGAAATTACGAAATACTTACCGGTAGGGTTCCTCAAGGAACTCACCTTAGACCAGGAACTTTTCCATTTTGCCAGCTCCCACGTGGATTGCATTTTTAATCATCGCTCTATCATCTCTATCAAGCCAATCAAACAGAAATCCTTCAATTCATCTATCCACATCCTCGACAAAAATTCCCCGAATGATTTTTGAATTAGATACACTCGTTACTTAAGTTACCATCCATAGTGAAGTATTTTTTGATGTTTTCAATTCACGCATCCGAACTCTGATACATAGGTAGGTACTCGTACGCGTATAATGAAGTTTCCCAAGAATTACCAAAATCGAAATTACTCTTGAAGAAATATAAGAAATTTACGATTTAATAAATTTTTCGATACAAATTCGAATGGAAAGGTCGTTCGACATTCCACATCTGTACATCTGTACATCTGTACATCTGTACATCTGACATTTGACCCCGAATCCATTTGGGGTAAGTGGTATCAAAATATATTAGATTTCAAGTGGCTTTTCATATCAATATGTTCGAAATTGGTAGGCACTCGTATATTGCCTAGATCCACGTGTTTCTCTATATTGACATGAATAAATTTTCACTAACAATCCATTTCAGCTATGCCCGGATGGGGTGAAAGATACAATTTTTTCCTTTTTAAAAAAAACTCTACCGATGCAGAACTCAATTTGCATCACAAAGTGATACGAGTACCACGAATAACGTATACTGTCAGCTCTTTTTGTTTGTTTTGTTTTTTTGTTGTTTTTAATAAACAAATACGAGTTCATGTGTCATCGTTACAATATAGGGACTTTATTTGAAACAGTCCTTTTTGGAACTACTCACAGCGGTATTCAACCACCATAAGGTAAAGACAGATGCAGTTTTCAGTCATCAAATAAGCTTCTTAAACGCTTGTCATAACACTGCAGATAAAAGCCGTTTAATGTATTTTCTTCACCCGAGTACGAGTATGTATCCGTACGTACTCGTAGTATCTCCATTTGGAATGAAAAAATAAAAACTAAAAAAGATTTAAGCACTAGAAGCCAAAGTGAATAAAATGCTTGTGAATATAAAGAAACTGAAAAACACAAAAAAAAAACTGCAAAGACGAATGGAACTGTTGAAAGCTTTCATCTGCAGAGATAAATCCTGATTTAAGGGCAAAAAATCGTAAAAGCATTTCGCAAAGAGCGTCTCATGTTGAATATGATTTCTGGCCTTTTTTTTCGCTTCAGAAGCTCCTGTAGTCGCTGTGCCGGTTTCTAAACAAATACCATCGCAAGCATCAACAACATCTACGAGTACAATCTACATGAGAGTGTTTCCTTTCAAAGCATGTTGGTTATGACACAAATCCTCGAAATCCTTCTTATGATATTCCTCCTCATCTGCAAGTTAAATTCATTATCATTCAATTGACTAAAGATATTATGAAAATCGAATCCTACGGATAGTACGTAGCAAGCGCAACTAAATATTATTTGCGATTCGCATCACCATATGGTTGGGTGAGTATCCTAATATCTTATTCAAAACCCTTTACGGATCTGTAAACTCTCTTTATCCGTCGGATCAGGGATTAAAGGTAAACCATTTGAATCAGCCGAAATTGAATAGTAATAGGAGTCTGGTAAAGTTAAAGGGAATCGCTGCAGTACTACTACGTACATTTTTAAAGGTGTCAAGGATTTCTTTTAAATAGGGCAACCAACCTACTTGAACGAAAAACGTCTAGTCGATGCAGAGCCCCTCCATTCGGCTTCATCGCAACCATGTGGATGTGGACCCTTGCCTCAAGTGAGCCGTACAAAGCTGAGCGCTGCCTGGCCAGTTCATCTGCACGACTGCTCCCTTTCATGTCACTGTGCCCTGGAATAGAGAGCAGCGTTCCGGCACTCCAGCACCAATTTGGAAAATATGGAAGCCGACTCGATAGCTTTGCTAAGGCCTTGACTATCTATCACGCCCGAGTTACGTGTAAGCTTCTCGAATTTTTTTTTTTTTTTTTTATAATTTGCGCGCGCTCAAGATCAGAGAGGATGGAAAGAGAGGTACCGGTGAACGTTGGTTTTAAATGTTTGAAGGTTATAATGACTAGGAAATCAAGAGCTAGGCAGGGCATTCCATAAGCGAGTTGTACGGCTTAGGAATGAATCACGATATTTTAGAATACGTCCGAAAGTGGGCTTGAGGGTATACTGATGAGCATTCATAGCGAGACGGCTGTTACGATTAAAAGTTTGAGGGGGCGGAATGCTATTGGCGATTTCTATGGAGCACTGGAAATAGCACTAATTCCGCCTCGAAAACGCTGACAAAATCCGGCAAGCGGTATAATATTGATATTTTTACTGATTCCGAGTAGACAGTTCATCTTTGATCCGTCGGTGTAGATGGACGTGTGAAAGTCCTTTGCTACTTCGTCTTTCTTCCACTGAGCTCTGTTGGGAAATCCTACGTAGAAGTTTTTCTTAAGATTTAGTTTATGTATGATGTAGTCGCTTGGAAACGTGACCATGCCGTTTAGTAACGAGTTCATTATGTTGCTGTGGCCATGAGGCCGTGCAGTCCAACACCCAGATTCTTTGAGTCAGACTGCGCTACATACTGTGGTATTTTTTGTGTGTGTGTAGGTCAAGATGCAAAAGATGCAGGAGCACAGTCAGGGCATCTGTTGGGCCTACTTAAATGCGCCCATGGTGCCTATACTGGTTGTTCTTTGGAGCCTTTTTAATTTCGTGAGGTTGTAATCTTAGCTCAACGCGGGGTAACTTACTAGCGACCCGTACGTGAGAATTGAGAGCACTAAAGCTGTGTTTGGTTGAAGTCCCCACTTCTTTCCAAAGATTTTGGTGCAGGCATAGAAGGCGGTACATGCCTGTCTTACTCTACGTATGATGTTTTGCTTCCAGCTAAGTTTGGGGTCAAGCATGATACTCAGATACGTATCACTGGGTGTAGGCGTGTGAGCAGTTGACTGTTAAGGCAGGGAAGGGTAAAATCAGGTATTTGGTCTTGGTAGTGAATAACATTAAATCAGTTTTGCTCTGGGTGACACTAAGGCCACAACTTACGGTTTACCTTATCTAACATAGAACAGCTTCCATTATTTCACTTATCACGGAAGGAAACTTCCCTCACACTAATATCATCAAATCATCCGCATATACGACCACTTTGACCCCTTTTCTGTTTAGTGTTGCAAGAATTTTGTTCGTAATCATTAGCCAGAGTAGAGGAGAAATAACGCCACCCTGTGGCGTTCCTTTATGGACGAATTTGGTTAAGTGACTGTTATGTAGCGCTGCCTGGATAATTGACTAATAAGTTCCTCTATGCCCAGCTCAATCAGAGATTCGTGAATGGCTTCACACTGTCCGTTCTTAAAGGCTTCCTCTATGGCACATGCTCTAGGGTTTTAAGTACAGAGGAGATTAAGCATCAATCATGCCCGCGTAGTTCAGTATTAAACAGCTCATGAAGATTGACTCTAGCCAAGGTATTGTCTAGTTTTGCGTTCTCTGTAGCATAGGTAGTATGCCGTCAGGGCCCGGAGACTTGAACGGAGAGGAGCTTAAACTTAATACCCCAGGACATGATTGAATTAATATTGCTATGGGATGCAGGTTGTACTTGCCGGAACTTCACAGGTTCCGTGGTGATATCACTTCATATGGGAAAGTATGTTTTCATCAAGAGTTTCAGGGACTCCGTATCGGATTCTATCCGTACTGCATCTGATCTTCTTAGAAAGGAGGGGTTGAAATGTTGCTTAGATAGAATTTTACTAAGCCTGGTAATGTCCTTGAGGATTTCTATTGAATGACAATAGTCCATGCAAGCCTGCTTCTTGAGTGACTTGATATGCAGATTTATACAGTCCTTGTAAGGTTGCTAGATGCTGTGTTTGTGGCAGATATTTCAAATCGCTCAGGTCATCATCCTGAGATTACGCTTAACTGGACACGAGACACGTCCATTGCCTTCTTGAAAGTCTTTACCCTTGCCTCCAGTTCTTCGATTACTACGGTGTTTATTTCGGTCCAAATAATTTTTTTTAATTTAGTGGTCTCGGCCTCAAGACTCAAATCGTAGAGGATCCATCTCTGATCTGACAGTGACTCCAGATTGGAAACTCTCCAATTTTCGATCCTAAAGATCCCATCACCTGAAAGTTACCTTAGTAGGAAAGACAAAGGTTGCCGTCGTGCCCTTATTGCAGACAGATAGATTAGTGGTTAGAAAAAAATCGTAAAGCGTCTCATCTCTTTCATACTTCCCCATAATCTATGCCTCGCGTTGCCGTCCCAGCCAATCAGCAGGTTATCCTTCTTTGTTGGTGGCTGTGAGTTGATCCACTTCCTCTGGCGGTGCTGTTCTCTCATGGGCCATGTATGCTGATGCGAGGTATGTTGTTTGGTTTCCATACTCCAGCTAAGGTTGTGACATAAAAAAGTTTTAATATGTTTCTTAGCGAGGATGCATGTTATGGGCTTACAGAAAGCCTGATGTCTTGTACAACAGGTCGTATTGTTTGTCTTGAAGCCCCTCTATGGCCGATAATACCGATGTCAATATTTTCCTCCCATAGGAAAACACGCAGGCTATCGGAGGTACACCTAGAGAGCCACAGATTAGTCTGTATGGCCTTCCATTTTTTCAGCAATCAACAGGTCCTTCAACAACTTGTCAGTTTCAATAATGTCCACATCGTCCTCAAGGCCTAGTGATAGGAAAACCTTAAGGTTAGCGTGCCTGATGCCAAATCTAAGTCTATGGTCTGCTTTCTCTAGTGCTGCCAGGCACTCATTATTGATGAGGAGCAGAAAGGACATATTGTTCTGATGCGGTTCCTCCGCATTAATGACTGCCCGTCATCCGTTGGAACTACCAGATTATGGAGTTTAAGACATTGCACGGCACCTATTTTTATACTGGGCAAGCAAATGCGGGCTTTGAGTTAACTTGAGATGCCGTTAGCTGGTACAAGCTTGAGCTTCAAGCCATCTCAGTCGTCGCTAACCTTAGCAACGCATTCACTAAGGAAGTCCTTGGAGAATTAGTCCTCGCATTTGATTGACCGATATCCCTTAACCGTTTCGGTAGAGTTAAAACTATACAGAAGAGGTGATCCATTACCATATATTATAGCTTGTCCTCAATGCTTCCCTACGCCTCGGCTATGACTTTCCCGTTTGTGGAGAACTCGTCCACTAGTGCGACATGGAGGTAATCTCTGGCCATCTCGGTGAAGCGTGGCTTTGAATAGCACTGGCCGACAACGTGGTGTGTTTGGCTGTGGTTTTGGCAGGTGAACCTACGCAATCTTGGTTTTCTTCGAGGCTGAGCATCGGGGAGTCTCATCTAGAAACATATTACGCTTCGCGGCCTGCCTTGGTTTATTCTTCAGGTACTCGCTGTACTCGTCATCGATTACCTGGCTTTTCACCATGTCCGCCTGGTCGTTTTCGTGAACCCCTTTCCGGCCGCTTCATTTTTGACGATGTTGCCTAAAACTTGGAAGGCCATCTGGTACTTACTCTTCATAGCTTTCCCTGCAGAGTTATGTTTTTCTGTTGTTGTCGGTTGGTTAGTGGTCGTGGTTCTAGCCTTAGCACTCACGCCGCTTGGTGGACAGACGACTGCTTTCTGACTGGAGGCCAGCAATTCGTCCTCTGATGAAGTGCAAACCTCTAGCAGCCTCGGCTGGTCTTTTTTTTATGTTTTTTCTCTCCTTCTATTCTATCCATATTTTTCTTCTTCTTTTTTAACTTACTTCCCACGAGTGAGACCCAAAGAGGGGTCCATGCTGGCAGAGCCGTCTTACCAGGACAAGACACTGAAATAACGAATCTTGCCTGGGCATCGGAGAGGACCGTTTGCGACCAGTTTGGTTTATCCACTTACTAGCCATTCAGCCGACAGCACGGGTGCCTCAACACTTTGAATGAGATTTACTCCCGGCAGCTTAATTTTAAGGATGAAAGAATAAGGATACACATTTGCGTTCAGTTAAAGTCAAAATCCAAAGCTGGAAAGTTCATTATTTGAGTAAGCTTGAATAGCTCGATGCCGGCACTCAGGGTACACAACATCTGGCTGAAATTGTACCATTTCAGGGGCAGCCTTGTATCCTCAACAACTGAGTATCAAGACAATTGTAGGGAAATCTTTTGTCACGGCATAAAAGGCGAAAGAGCTAGGGGAAACACTTCTAAACAAATCAGTCAAGACCGATCGAATATAAGAATATTTCGGATTTCGAAGAGTGCCTCCCATAAAGACTTTTACCAAAAGACCGAAACTGCCGCTGAAACCAGCAGGTTAGTCAAAACTCCCCAGATATGGAAATTGGCGAGACTGGAAACACACAGAAGATCCGATGGCACTTATACTAAATCGAAAGCAGAGATTTTCTGTCTCATACTCAAGACTCACTCTCCAAGTAACCTATTGGTGGTGCTTCCCTTGGCAACTTCCAGTCCTCCGTCACCGATGCCATGTACCTAGTAATCCTACAAATGGGTAGAGAACCCATAAGTAAGCGTAGCCTTTATTCCGGACGTCGGAAAAAATTACTAAACGTTTGCCTAGAACTTCTTCTACCGTGAGCATCGAACTTGTCGAGTTGTAGAGGCTGAGTAGGGTCAATGACTCTCGAGAAGAAATTCTCCAGACGAGTCCTGAAACCAAAGGATGCTCCCCCCCCCCTCCCCAACTCCCAAAGCACTCCATCATTCCCCTGGGCTGGATCAAGGTGTTATACGACCCGTGCCGAAGATCAACCTGGCTGAGGGCCCAGTATCTCCAAAAATAGCTCAGTCGCAAACGGAGTATCCGGATACCTGGCGACCTCCGGATTAGCTAGCCTTATCTGTATATGGCGGATCTCTGTACAGATGGACATCCCTTTCTCCGCTACTCGTGGGACTATTATGGACAACAACCTGACAACAAAAACCGAGGCCGGTACTCCTCAATTACCGGGCGGTGGAACGGTGACTACACCGACTACCGGCAAGGCTCCTGCATTGCCGAGAGGAGGCAAAACTGTGGCAGGCCATGGTGCGCCATCCTCTAAAGGCAAAAGGAACAAGCCAAATAAAAAGAATTCAGGAAGTGTTAAGACTGTGGCAGGCCATGGTCCTATCACCTCCTCCACCCCTAGCAGCAGCAAGTTTGTGGCAGGCCACGGACTTGTCGCGGCTACCAAAACTCCTTCAGGGAGTGTTAAGACTGTGGCAAGCCACGGTCCTATCACTTCGTCCGCCCCTAGCAGCAGCAAGTTTGTGGCAGGCCACGGACTTGTCGCTGCTACCAAAACTCCTTTGGGGAGTGTTAAGACTGTGGCAAGCCATGGTCCTATCACTTCCCCCGCCCCCAGCAGCAGCAAGTTTGTGGCAGGCCACGGACTTGTTGCTGCTACCAAAACTCCTCCCTCCAAAGAGGAATCTGGAGCTCAGCCGCATCGGCAAGCTCCATCTAAGGCGCTATACATAAGACGCCGAAATGCTTCACGCATTATCAAAACCTTCGGATCCATTCCGGAGGTGGAGAGAAGTGCGGAAATAAAGAGCAAGGTTGAGTGGGCTAAAAACATCCTAAAAGATGGATTTCCCACTGCTTCCATTGCTCACAAAATGTCAAAAGACTCCTCTAAGCGTCAGAGACCGTTGGAGGAAACCGTATCGGTTTCCAAGAGGCCCAAAATTCAGTTCAGTTCCACAACCCCTGTGCCATCCAACAGCAGATCTCTGAAGTCTTATAACGAAGTCCTAAAGAACGCATTGGTGATCGCGGTGATCGATAGAAGCGATACCGACGGTTCCATTACACCGGAACGGTGGCAATTGGTCAAGTTGAAGCTCTCCAGCAACTTCTTGGCCATCATGCGGGAGAACCCAGGACCACCTCCTATCACAAGCGACGCTGGCTGGCACCAAGGCCATGTCAAGCTCATCGCTTGCTCCGACCAGAGATCTCTCGATCTCTTCACCAAGGCCATCGATGGTTTAGGAGAGGTTTGGCCAGGTGCAAAACTCGAGGTCGTATCTAAGGAAGACATTCCTAGTAGACCTCGAACTCGTACCTGGATTCCAGCCGAACCCTCCTCTCCAGAAAATATCCTGGAAATCATCCGGCTCAGCAACCCGACTCTTCCGACTCATGACTGGAAAGTCGCGAAACTGGAGGAACTAAGGGGTTCTTATAGATGCGCGTTAATTGTGATCAATAAGGAATCCCTTAATCCTCTGGCGCAGACGAAAGGCATGATTCGGTTTGGATTCGAGTCCATTCATTTAAGGGTGTACAAAAAGGATGAGTTGGATGCTGATAAGCAACCTCCTCCTCCTTTAACACCTGACATCACAACCGTGGATCTTGGAGCATCGATATCCTTTCCAGAATTGGATAGCGATGACTCCAATCTGTCCGAGGTGACTACAAAGCCGTCGGTCTCCGATTCTGACACATTGTCGGAAATGGAAACCGATGGCGAAGCAAATAGAGGTTCTACACGATCAGAGATTGAAGATGAGCTCTTGGGCACATCTTCAGAATCGGAGGACCTCAACAACACCGTGATGGAGGCGACTCTGGAAGACTGTAGCAATGATACGGTTTCTCCAGATTAATCTCCACCACTCAAAAAAGGCTTCGGCCACACTCATTCTGCGTCTTTCCAAAAGCGCAGAAGACATTATTCTAATCCAGGAACCATGGACTGCAGAAGGCGTGGTTCGTGGACTTAGGACACCCTCATACGTTCCGCTCTATACAAGAGACAAAGGTAAGATTAGAACTTGTATATTAGTGAAACGTAGCCTTAATGTATTTCTACTTCCCAACCTCAGTGACCCCGACCTAACCGTTGCCAGATTAGAAACTGCCAAAGGCTCATACTGGCTGGCATCGGCTTACCTTGGCCACGACCAAGTGAGCCCTCTCCCTGGTGATAACCTAGAAAGGGTGGTACTGGAAGCGGGAAGGCAAAAAACTGGCCTCATAATCGGATGCGACGCCAACGCACATCATACGGTATGGGGCAGTACCGACATCAATGATAGAGGTGAGTCACTTTTAGACTATATTTTAAGTACTAACCTCTTAATTTGCAATATTGGCAATGAGCCCACTTTCATAACAAAAAACCGACAAGAAGTTTTAGATATTACTCTTGTCTCCGACAGCATCACCCAAAGGCTAACAAACTGGATGGTATCGTCTGAACACTCCTTTTCGGACCATAGGTACATCCAATTCAGTCTGAGTGATGCTCCCCCTCGCCAACCAACTTTCCGGAACTACCGGAAAACTGATTGGACAAAATATAGAGGAATCCTATCGGAAACGATATCCTCCAAACTATCAAGTCCCCCGCGTGACACCAATGAGCTCGACATGAAAGTCAGGGAATTTACTCTGACTCTCAATAAGGCTATGGCCGCTTCCTGCCCTCTTATTCAACCAAGAGGCAAGAAAAAGCCACACTGGTGGACATCGGCACTAGGACTGCTCAGAAACACATGCAGAAAACTTTTCAACGCAGCAAAAAGCACAAGAAAAGTGACCGACTGGGACTCATATAAAGAATCCCTCAAATTATACAAAAAAGAACTGAGGAAGGCAAAGCGACAATCCTGGAGGTCATTCTGTGACAAAATTACAGAAACCTCTGAGGCTTCGCGGCTAAGAAAAATCCTCTCCACAAATCCTATGATGCCCAGCTGTTTGAAAAAAACCGATGGCTCTTGGACAACCTCAAGTGATGAATCACTCAACCTGCTTCTGGACACCCACTTTCCAGGTAGCTCCCAACTCGCGGCCAGTAGCAGCCCAAACAAGCCTACTGCAACCGTGACCAAAATTCATAGTCTGATTACGAGAGACAAACTGCTCTGGGCGCTACATAGCTTCAAACCATACAAGTCTGCTGGTCCGGACGGTATTATACCTGCCGAGCTACAGAGATCCTCAGATATTATTCTACCAGTGTTGGAAAATATTATGAGGAGCTGTGTAGAACTTATCCACATTCCACTGTTATGGAGAGAAGTCAATGTAGTATTCATTCCCAAAGCTGGAAAATGTTCTCATGTGGTCCCAAAGGACCTCAGACCCATAAGTCTATCGTCATTCCTTCTGAAAACTTTAGAACGACTGATTGATATCCATATTCGAGCTAAAGTTGATCCAAGACTTCTGTCTACGGCTCAACATGCCTACTGTAAAGGAAAGTCGGTGGAAACGGCTTTGCACTCTCTGACTAGCCACATCGAACGATCCCTACAATATAAGGAGTACACAATGGTTGCTTTCCTGGACATAGAGGGCGCCTTTAACAACGTCAACACATCCGCAATCACGACTGCGTTGTCAACTCTGCAGGTAGACGACTCACTTGGGGAGCTGATTAATCTAATGCTAACAAGCAGGATAATCAACTCCAAACTGGGTGAGACTTCTGCTAAAAGATATGTCAGTAGGGGTACGCCGCAAGGCGGTGTCCTCTCCCCCCTTCTTTGGAACTTAGTGGTTAACGAACTACTGATATACCTGGAAGAGGGTGGTAGCAGAGTGATTGCCTATGCGGATGACGTTGCCATAGCCGTCTCAGGAAAACATTTAAATACCATTAAAGAACTCCTCCAAGTAAATCTTAACAGATTAACCTGCTGGGCAGATCGCTGTGGATTGGGAATAAACCCCCATAAAACTGATCTTGTCCTCTTTTCTAGGAAATATAAAATTCCAATCATAGACCCTCCTTCAATAAACGGTACCAGTTTAGCTTTCTCCGATACAGCAAAATATCTGGGTCTCATTTTTGACAGGAAACTAAACTGGAAACCTAACATTCAAGAAAGAGTCAATAAAGCTACAATAGCTTTATTCTCCTGCAAGAAAGCCATTGGGAACAAATGGGGCCTTCAACCTCGCATAACCCACTGGCTATACATCTCGGTCATAAGACCGATACTCACTTACGGGGTGGTTGTCTGGTGGACGGCCTTGGAAAATGCAGTCAACTGCATTAAATTAAGCAGAGTCCAAAGAACAGCATGTCTATGCACAAGCGGAGCCTTGCGGTCTACCCCCTCTGCGGCATTAGATATTCTGCTTCACTTGACACCCCTCGACATTTTTAGCAAGCAATTAGCTGCGACTGCAGCTATTCGCCTTAAAGCGACTAAACAGTGGACAAATAATTCATTTGGCCACGCCAACATTCTTAATACATTAGGAATCCTCACAGAGAACACCGATTACACCATACCTGAACTTTGGTTTGACAAAAACTTCCATGTAAGCTTCCCCTCTAGATCATTCTGGGAGGAGGATGCTTTCATGGAGGACAAGTCAATCCATCTCTACACAGATGGATCTAAAACCGACAGCGGAGTTGGCGGCGGTGTTTTCTCAGATAAGCTTAACCTAAGCCTCTCTTTCCGCCTTCCAAATCACTGTAGCGTATTCCAGGCGGAAATTTTGGCGATTAAAGAAGCTCTGTCCTGGCTGAAGAAAAACGTGATATCTGCAAAGGATATCCGCATATTTTCGGATAGTCAGGCCGCCATCAAGTCCCTGGACTCGGTCTCATTGTGTTCTAAAACTGCCCTTGAATGCCGATCATCTCTCATGGAGATGGCAGAGCAGTTCAACATTCACCTCTGTTGGGTGCCGGGCCACAGAGACATTCCAGGGAACTGCAGAGCCGATAAACTCGCCAAAATTGGAACCACTCTACCTATCCTACCAGACAAAGGTAGTATAGGTATACCAATCGCTACGTGCAAACTAACACTAAAGCTAGATGCCAATAAAAGAACGGACCTAAGGTGGACTGCTGGACAAACATGTCTAGCGACAAAACAGATCTGGCCAAAGCTGGATCTGAGTCGATCTAAGTGTCTGATCCTCTTAGAAAGGAAACATCTCAGCGCCATAATAGGTGTCATTACCGGACATTGCCTCATAGGCAAGCACGCAAGAAGGCTTGGCGCTTTTACTAACGATTTTTGTAGAAGCTGCATGGACGAGGAAGAGGAGGAGACAATGCCCCACCTACTCTGCACATGCCCAGCTCTCTCTCAGAGAAGGAAGCTTCACCTAGGAGCTTTCTTCTACAACGACCTAAACGATCTAGAAAAAATAGACGTTAACAGTCTCCTACGCTTTATTAAAAGCTCAAACTGGTTCCAGTAGTAAGAAGATCATAGATCCACGTGGCATCACAATGGGCCAATAGGCCTAAGTGGGTTGGTATTTCCAACAGCCACTCTTACCTAACCTAACCTAACCCTTGCCTAGAACTTCAGACCTATCAGACTGACTTCCCCCATGTTGAAAAGCATAACAAGAATGATCTAGTTTCATGTTGGCAAAACTACTTGGCACCCCTTACCCAAGATGTAACATGTCTACCAACGCGAAAGATCCTCTGGGACTACGTTTCAAAATCTGGATGCCTCGACAAGAAGGGCACTTTTGTCGAGACTGTGTGGGCTTTCGACAACGCAATTACTGACGACATGTGTAACTCGGCCAGCCAGCACGGCATAGATGAATAACTAATTTTGTAGATAATGATGGTGAATAGAACCTTGATTGTGGATGCCGACTGCGTATGTGATGGCGGAGGAAAACAGAGGCTGTTCGCACCACGGCATCCTGTCCCCCCTGCAATGGTGCATTCTGGTCGACTCCCTGCTCGACGAGTTCAATATTTTTGACATCTGTGCACAAGCATACGCGGATGATGTAGCTATACCATCTGTTGGATCGTGTCTACAGACTGTCTGCTCTAAAGCGCAGGCAGCCCTAGATGCGATCGACGATTCGTGCACTAGAAATGGGCTTTCAGTCAATCCTCTTAAAACTGAGGTTGGAAGCTGTCTGATTTGACTCATCTAGTGCTTAAACGCATCACCGTCCAATTCTCCAAAAAAGCTACGTACTTAGGTGTCATCCTAGATAACGTCGAAGGCCTCTAAGGCGCTGTCGACCTTCTGGCAATGCAAAAGAGCTGTCGGCAAGGCATGGGACCAGTCACAGTAAAGGGTCCTTTGGATCTACACGGCCAATCATACTATGTATATGCGTTATTGCTGATTTTACCCACTCATGGGCTGAGAGTGCAAGCCATCTTCCGTTTAGAAAGAAGTGATCTTTGGTACAACACGCACTGGAGCTTTGATGACCTTGCGCGCTGATTGCCTTTTGACTCTGGTCTTCTAGATACCCCGACTGATGCAATGACACGAAAATACGAAACCGACTTTCCTTCTTCCCAAGACTGGCTTCAACCAGAATTTGAGCCCGGAAAGAAATGTACTCGCAACTTCATAGATGGCTCCAAAACTGGTCTAGAATGCGGTGCTGGTGTCTTCCTAGCGGAAGACAACTTTAGATTTCCCTCCCCGTTAGAAAAGCTTGCGTCTGTCTTCCGAGCGGAGATATACGCAATCCTGATGGCAATGAACTATATTATGAAGAACTAGTGGATGGGGCTAAGCATTTAGCAGAAAGTTAAATTCACTGAGTTTGCCTGATTTCCAGATCACAATGGGATCACGGGAAATGATATCGCCTATGAACTTAATAGACAAGGCCCAGAGTCTCTTAGAGGTAGGTTGTCCCTCTATAAGAAAGAGGCTGCAGACTATGTATTGGCGTCGTGATGAGGCTCTTCACTTTTGCGAGACATTTAAATGTCCTGGGCATAAGTGATGTAATACTCGTATCCTGCGACGCTTGCAGTGAAAATGATGAGCACTACCTCCATAAATATCAGAGTTACGCTCGCATCAGGCTGCAGGTACTTATGGTTGACATGGTGAGTGCTAGTACTGTAGGTATTTTATCACCGAAGAGCTCACTCATATTTGTTTAAAATACTACAAGATTCGATTCTGTTTCGACAGGAAAAAGAAGAAATACGAGTAGAGCCATATCAAGGAGGACATAAAAAATTCTATAGAAGACAACCATCAGCCTGGTCCTACTCTATGTTGCAGACGCGTGGACATTAACGAAGGCGGATGAGTTTATCCTCTGTCGTTTTAAATCAAAGACTTTCGAGTGATGCGTTATGCTTGCGTTAACGAACTCTTTAGGATTAGTTGTAGCAGTGAGCTCAACGAGGTGCCACAGTGACTTCGACCTGGTCAGAGAAATGCCCATCAATTGTCTAACATGGTAAGCACATGCAGAGCGAACGAATATCAACGCTCTGATCCGAGGAGTCTTCTTTTCTCACCCGGAGTTGCCAAGCAGTACAGAAAGACGAAGGGCGTATCTTGGAGTGTACAACTGAAGGCAGTTACCCAAAGACCACTCTAACTGAAGAGGTTTTTTAGTTAAAGCCTGGTTCTAAGCCAGAGAGTTAGTAAATTATAATCCATTTTGGGGTACCACAGGGATCTCTACTTACGCCGGCTGTATTTGCTTCTTCATGCAAATCAAAATATTCAGACTGGCACCGTGACGATCTTGGTCCTCAGTTACACCGAAATAAGTGAAGTTGGCTCTTGGTACAGAGATGGCAAAGAAGACAGTGAACTTGTGGACACTCTTTCATAGATAGACACACGGTCACATGCAGATAAACAGTTTTCTTCTTGTGTTGCCTACGTAAACCATTCTGCTCTGCGGAACGGAAAAATTTTTCTTTTTTTCGACTCATTCCGAACACAGATAGCCGTTTCCCTGTCATGGACTGGCTGCGTAGGTGGCATATACTTATGCATAAATACAAACACATACACACTTTCGATTACATCGAAGTAAAATGAATCGTAAAAGTGGAAATTGCATTCAATTCAGGCTGACGTTGCACTGCATGCATGTTTATTTAAAATACCTCTCAACTAAAAAGCAGGAAACGCTGACATTTGTCATGTCAACCTTAAGAGAAAATTTGTATTTTTTTTTCTACACTCATACATATATACTTTGTGATTTCGATAGCACTCCGATGTGGTGCTCTGTACACTGCATGAAACAGACATTTCCCTTAAATTCCTGGTGACGTTTATTTCTGTGAGTTTAGTGACAAAGGTGGCCACCCCGTCAATTCGTTTACTGTCACCTTCTGATTAATGAAAATTCGTACGACTATGTACGAGTACGTCACTTTGACATTTATGAATTGATAACGAAAATGTAATTTATTTTCCACTGTGTGCTGAATAGGTGTATCCATTAATCTTTACAATTAAATACTTGTAGATACTTGTTGGAATATGTGTTATTACTATTTTTTTTCCTTTTTTCTTTTTTTCCTTTTTGAAATAATTACTTTCTCATTATGTCAAATCAACCGCAAAGAACTGAAGTGAATTGAATTGAATCTAAAACTGAAACTGAAACTGAAACTGAAACTGAAACTGAATCAGCGAGTGTTTCCCAGCGGAAAAAATGTTGCTTTCAATTAATCACATTTAGAAGGGCGATAAATCGCTCTCCTAGCTATTGCCAGTGTCGAGTTCGTTCCGACCGGCAAGTCGAACAGAGCTAAGCTTTTGAATGGAATAAGGCAAGTGATTGTTGTCAAAAGATGAACAGCTCAGCGGGGTGTCGTAGAATTGATTGTCAAACTGATGT
The DNA here is from genome assembly GCA_963966105.1 of Volucella zonaria. Classification (NCBI taxonomy): domain Eukaryota; kingdom Metazoa; phylum Arthropoda; class Insecta; order Diptera; family Syrphidae; genus Volucella; species Volucella zonaria. The sequence continues at coordinate 12,921,878 of OZ014530.1, forward strand.
TAATCTGTCTAAGTTTAATTGAAAATAAATGAATCGTACTTCTTAGGTCGTTTATGCTCCATAGATACTCGTACTCGTATCTTTGCATATGAATGGCAGGGATTTGTGATACATTTTCTGAGATACCTTTGTAAAATTGTATAAACTGAACTATTGACGATGACAATGGTTCTATTCAGCGACAGTGTGAACACAGTTGCAGGTGTCATCAATGTGACAGTTCTTGATAAAGCTGACATGCTTACAATTATGGTTTCTCTTTATGCAGAGCTTTAAAGTAAAAGTTTTGTATGGAAAAGTCTTCAATTTTGGCATCTTAGAGTTAAAAACTACACCATTAATATAAATGGAACGTTAGACGCTTCAACAACGCACTGAAATTGTTAGAGATCACCACAAACATGGTAGACATTTCACAGAGACAGTCCAAAAAGTTTAAGGTTGTCTCAGTCGACGTGAAGCAACTTACTTAATCTTGTTTTCTTACTTAGATGGCGTTACAGCTTGAGGTGAACGTGGGACTCAACTAACAAACTTTTTCTAATTGAAGTCCCCTTCTACTTGTGTGTGCTGTCTAAAGCAAGGTCTTCTTCTACTGCGTTGTCCCTTCGGGTTAGATTCGAAGACTCTTGATATCTGTCTATTTGATCTATTCGTCCTAGCCATCTCAGGCGTTCGATGCGCAGTTTTTTGACTAATCGATGTCGCTCTACTGCTCGTACAGATCGTTGTTGAATCTTCTCCTCCAAAGCCCACCAACGCAAATGGGACCGACGACTGAGGATATCTTCAAACGATTTCGATAGAGTCCATACTTCAGAGCTGTGAAAAAGACTGGGATGATTAAGGTTTTATTACTTACTTACTTACTTACTTACTTAATGGGCTCCCTACCCGTGGAGAGTCTCTACCTGAGACACTTCAGTCTTCAATCCTCTACGATCCCGGGCACGCTGCTTCCAGTTATCCAGACCAAGCGCTCTGGCATCCGCAATAGCTTGGTCTTTGAAACGTAGGTTCGGTCATCCTTGTCGTCTGGAACCTGAGGGCTGAGATTCGAAGATTCTCTTAGCTGGAGCATTGTTGTCCATTCGCTCGATGTAGCCGAGACAATGTAGACGACGTATTTTGGCTTTTTGGACTACATCCACATCTTGGTATAGCTCATAGAGTTCGCTGTCTCATCTTCTCCTCCATTCGCCCTCCTCGCCCACAGGACCGGGCGGCAAAGAATTTTTCTTTCGAAAGAGCCCAGAATTAGCTCTCCCTTCCTGCTTATCGTTCAGCACTCGGCGCCATACAGTAGAACTGTAGAACTGGCAGGATAAGGGTTTTGTAAAGCGTACATTTCGTCCTTCGAGTAAGGAGTTTTGAACCCAATTGCTTTGCCAAACCGAAGTAGCAGCGGTTTCCTATGGTAATTCTTCGTCGGATCTCCATGAGGGTGTCATTCGTGGAGTTCATGTTTACTCCGAGGTAGATGAACTCCTTAACTACCTCGAAATTATTGGTATCAATAGTAACGTTTTGTCCTAGACGGTGGACATTAGTCTCTGGTTTTTAACGTAAACCACCTGTCATGTAGACTTATGTTTACGGGATGCCCACACATCCATGGGAGCAAGGATACACCTTGCCATCGCTCTCCGCCAATACTTTGATACCAATTCGGAACTGTTTTGGAGGCACAAATTCCACCTTTGATATGAGTCGAGGCCGATCTAAAACCTCTTACTGTTCTTAGGGTCACAGCACCCAGTACTTATTTGCGATTTGGGTTTAAGCCACAGCCACCATGACGCTCCCACAAGTCAGGCCCGGACCGAAATCCGGTGGGCTCCTGACTCCAATGGTACCGTGATTCAAGTCCTGGTAGGGACTACCGACGGTCCTGCCGCCAACAAAACCTATGACCGGCAGCTTGTAAGTGGTCAAATCGTAGCAACCTTCAGAGGCGTCATCTGAAGTTGTTTAAGATAAGATTAGTAATATGCTTTGCACCCGCTTTTTATTAGACAACGTCATTGATGGGCAAAGCCTTGATAATTGGGCGGGGGCCCCTAGGCGGTGGACAGATGATTCCGTGTTTGTTGATCGCAAGTACTTGGTCTTGTCCTCGTTTACTTCCAGGCCAACGAATTTCGCCTGTTCTTCAATCTCCGTGAAAGCCTCTATCACGGAACGCTGCGAGCGCCCGATGATATCAATATCGTCCGCATATCCCAGAAGCTGGACGGACTTGTTGAAGATAGTGCCTTCCGTGTTGACACCTGCCCTGCGCACTATCTGCTCTAGGACGAGATTGAAGAAATCACATGATAGCGCATCACCTTGCCGAAATCACCGGCGTATGTTTGAAATAGTTCGGAGAAGCTACTTCCAAACTGCACGTTGCAGTGCGTGTTTTCCAGTGTCACGCGACACAACTGGATCATATATCGCCATATAAAGCTCCTGACGATTAATGCTATCATATACGGCCTTGAAGTCGATAAAAAAGTGGTGAGTCTCGACTTGAAATTCGTTGGTCTTTTCCAGGATTTGTCTCAGTGTGAAAATTTGGTCTATAGTCGATCTGCCAGGCTGGAATCCACACTGATACGTGCCGATTAGTGTGTTGCAGAACGGTTTGAGACGTTCACACAGTACGTTGGATAGGATCTTATATGCGACATTAAGCAGGGATATGCCGCGATAGGATCGCCTTTTTTGTAGATGGGGCATATGGAGCTGATAGTCCTTTCGTCGGGCATGATTTCTCCCACCCATAATTGGATGACGATTTGGTGTATGCGCCCTACCAAAACATCGTCACCGTATTTGAAGAGCTCGGCTGGTAAACTATCAGAGCCTGCAGCCTTGTTGTTCTTAAGCTTTTTTATAGCTAAGCCAACTTCTTCTATACTGGGTGGTAGAACTGGTTCTTCATTGACTGGACGTGGGTTCTCTTCTTGCCCTATCACTCTCTCTACATGATGCCCATTTAGCAGCTGCTGGAAATGCTGATTAAACACATCTACTATTCCCTGTGCTTCGGTGACTAGGTTTCCTTCGGTGTTTCGAAGAGCTTGTGTTCCGATTTTGAAGCCAGCAGCCAGTTGCTTGGCTTTCTTATAAAACCTCCGGACGTTGTTTCGATCACGAGACTCTTCGATCTCCCTGATCTGGGATGCTGCGTAGATCCTCTTTTTTCTACGCAGGATCTTCTTCTCTTCCCTCCTCCTGGCTCGATACTTTTCCCTTGCTGCCCTTGTTTTGCGCTGCTGCATTTTCTTGTGTGCATCTTCTGTCAACTTTTTCCTGTAAACGCATTCATCATCATACCACGGGCTTTTTCTCTGGTGTGGCTGGTACCCTAAGATGGTTTCGGCTACCTCCTTGATGATGTCGCGATACTGGCACCACTGATGGTTGGCGTCTGTGGTAGGTGAGTGCACAGTGGAGAGTTTCTCACTCAGGCGGTCTCTGTAGTCTCTGGCTACTCCAGGTGTGCTAATGCGTTTTATGAAGAGTGTCCATAGTTGTTCGGGATATGGCTCATATCTCATTTCGGCAGCTTCCATTTCAAAACTGGCGAAGTGACAGCTTAGTGAGCTCTGCCAATTATGTCGATATCATCGTCGTACGCTAGTAGTTGCACAGATTTAGATCCGATTTTGATTAAGGGGGGAGGTGATACTATGTACCCTTATCACGGCCAGGTTGGGCCTATTGTGATTTCCTCAAGCTCCATGGTGCCTGCAATTCTAATGAATTCGGCTATGTCGTTGAGTGAGCTGTCAGTAATATCTTCTGGCTCAAGGTATGGCTCACATAGAAGACATAGACGTATTCTGCTTAGGCGGTTACAATGACAGAGGATATGCTCTACTGTTTCCTCGTCACTGCGACAGTTGTTATCTTGTGCCGTTCCCATAGTCATAAGGTGTTTTTTTTTTCCTGAACCTGTAGTGCCTCGTTGGGAATCAAGTTACTGCCTGTAAGCGTTTATCTGAACCCTAGAAAGCTATAGGGGCCGTTGTGTTTATCTGAAGGAAGGGGTTGGTAAAAAGTCGTTAGCCTGCTTGTTACCTTCAGTTTCCATCCAGTAATGGAGTGCCGTGGTTTTTAGCCAGTTGCTTATGTAGTTTTTTTTATAGAACTTATTGGTAACCCGCAGAATGGGCGCACCTTTTCTGGTCAATTCGCCTGCTCTTTTATTACCTTCATAACCACTGTGACCTGGCACCCAGATTAAATGGACTCTGTTGGCGCTGGCTAGTGTTTGGAGAAGTACAATACAGTCGGAGACAATTTTTGAGGTTATCTCAAAAGCGTTTTTAGCAAGTAGGGCCACTTGTGGCAAAGAAAATATAAGTGTTTATGTTGTTGGCAGGTCAGTGTAAGTTCTCCCTAATGCAGAGCTCTATTGCGTGAATCCAGGCTTGAAATATAGATGCTACTGTCCATACTCACGTACAGTGATGTTTTCTAGGTAAATGCCTGCTCCAACTCCTTCGTCTGTTTTGGATCTGTCGGTGTACCACACCATTGAGGGTTCATTCTGTTCCAAGCTCTATGGATCAGGAAATGTAACTTGAAGTTGTACTTTTTCAGACAGTTAAGCTCTGGTAAAAGTCCTGGGTGAACTATTTTGGAGTTGTTCTCATCGACTGGGACAAACATGTAAGCATTTGCCAATGATTCTTTCTGTATGTGGAGATATGAGGATGAAGAGGTCATCAGAACCTTTCGTTGTGGTACACACACAGGCTAGTCTTTGAAGTTTGTTTAGTTCAGCCTGAGCCTGTGTAGACTTTTGTTTAGCTTTATACCTCCAAATTGCAGATGCATAAGTGACTATAGGTCTAGCAATTACTGTGTACATCCATAGTGTCATTTATTAGTTAAGGCACCAGTTTTTACCCAGCAGACGTTTGCTGGTCTCTCCCGATTTGGGGTTGTGCTGCCGAGGTAACTGTAGAGCCATGGACAGAAAAACCTAAGGGCCGATCTACTGTTGGCAACCCCTGTAAACGAAACAAGGACAGTAACCTTTGGATCTGTACGTTGGATGCTAGATCCCTTAATGTGGCAAGTGCAGCCGAAGAATTAGCGGATGCCCTGGACTGCTGCAATGCAGATATTACCGCCATACAGAGAATGGACTGAGATGGGCCGGCCAAAAGGAGGATGAAAAACTGCGACATCTATCTACTACGGCGATTATTATCGATGGCAAAAGCAGCTCTTATTTGGATGCGGATATGTTGATAGAAGCAGACTTAGCAAGAAGGGGTGAGTTTCAGGCATGTTAAGGAGCGCCTAGTAACAATCCATATTAAGTCTAAATTTGCCAATATTAGAGGAGAAAAATGACGACACCAAAGATGGCTTCATCGAGCTTTTCTACAAAACCTACGAGCAGTACTCTGGCTATGACATGAAAATTGCCCTCGGCGATAACAGTTAGAAAAAGAGGGCACCTTTGGTAGTACTGTCGAAAGGTATAGCCTGCACGACACCACCTCCGATAAGGGATTCAGTCTAATTAACTTTGTGGGAGGGCGATACATTGTCGTAACGAGCACGCGGTTCCCGGATCTTGATGTTGATAAGGGAACTCGGAGATCTTCTGATCAATCAACCGTCAGCCAGATTGACCACATTGCAATTGACGCAAGGCACTCCTCCGGCATTATGGATGTCCGAATGTTCCGAAGGGTCAACATCGACTCGGACCATTACTTTGTTGTACCCAAGGTACGGTTGCGGATATATCGAATGTCGCAAAGGCAAGTTAATACTGTGAGTAAGTTTGACCTCGGACGGCTACAATTGCAAGAGATCGCCAAATCCTTTTCCGATCGAATCTCCATTAATCTCTTAAGGAGTCCTATCTGTCAGCATTAAGTATGGAAGACCAGTGGCAACATTGCCAAAAAGCCATCAAAGTTACCGCCTATGCGCTGGGTTTCACTCGGCCATCACAACGAAATCCTTGGTTTGACGACAAGTGCCAGCAAGCACAAGGACTAGAGCTGCTGATGAGCTCTATGAGCAAAAGAAGAGAGATGTACACGGGCTTCACATGAGGGAAAGGAAAGAGCATGAGAAGTGCGCGATAGAGGAAATTGAAAGATTTTACTCCAGGAATGGGATTCGGATGTTTTGCCAAAAAGGTAAAAAAAAACATGCCACGGACACAAACCCCAAACCAAAGCTTGTAGAGATGAACAAGGGAATATTGCATTATAGGGAATATAGCCAGTCGATGCTGACTATTTGGAAAGAGGATTTCTGCTGACTATATAACGGCGATGGCGAACCATTGAATCTTTCAACCTGTACAATGTAGACCAACAATCCCACCTGACCTGGATGAAGTCAAGATAGCCATATCCGAGCTTAAGTACAACAAAGATACTGAAGCGGACCGCCTGACTCCTGAACTCTTCAAAGTGGCAAGCGATGACTTGGTAAGGAGCATACACTAACTGATGTGCCCGATGAATGGAATCTCAGCATTATTTGTCCGATCCGTAAGAAAGAAGACCTTCTGAACTGAAATACAGAGGCATCAGTCTTTCTAACGCCGCTTACAAGATCCTATCTGCCGCCTTGTGTGAATGTCTGCAGCTTTTCGTCAACAACCTGATTAGTCCATATCAGTGTAGCTTTCGGCCAGGAAAACCACCATCAACCACTACGGCAAATCTTGGAAAAAACCCATGAGATCCAGATCGATACACACAACCCATTCATCAATTTTGAGGCCATGTAGGATAGCATCTATGGATACGTGCTATACAGAGCAATGTCTAGTTTTGGCATCCGTGACAAACTCATCCGTTTATGTAGGATGACGATAGAGTATGCACGCTGCTCTATCAAGGTCGGTAAAGAACTCACCGAGGCATTTGATGTCACAAAAGGATTTAGACAAGGCGACGCGATGTCATGCAATTTCTTTCACATCATTCTTGAAAGAATAGTGCAAAACTCAAGCGCCAACCCAAGAGGCACGATCTTTCAAAAGTCCGTCCAATTACTCGCACCCGGCGATAGCATTGACATAATTGGAAGAATGCAGCGTGATGTCAGTGGCGCTTTCGCGAGTACTAAGGTGGCAGCAGAGAAGATGGGTTTCACATCTTGGCTCGGGTATATAGGGCCGGACATCTACCACACTTTGTGGTATTCTCCTATCCGCCACCTAGGGACGTGTCGCCAGAGACGGGTCGCTCGTATATTTAGGTAAAACGCCCGAAATTTATTCTTCTGGTAGCACTTCTCTAACGATACATCATCACATCAGCGGTTGCTTTGTTGGGGCTGGTCGAGACCCAGTACATCAGTGGCGGCCTCCCTGAATCCTCTGAGGCAGTGATACCAATGGTTTTGTGCGTTCCATGCTCGTGGCGTCTTGTAAAGTTAGGGGATCCTGGCGGTATTGTACAATTATAGTCGTTCGACGTTGAACTGTGCCTTGCGTCGATCGCAATATGCTCAATTTGGTTGTCGGTTTGCTGATCAATAGTCAGACGGATCCCGGAATCATTCCAAAAACTAAACTCAAATTTGTAGTGCAACAGGGCAGCCACCAATCAATGTTTCTTGCTTTTAAAAGTCAATTGTATACTAAGGAAGCACATTGACGGACCGGAACAACTTGTTGGCTTTTCATTCAAAAGCAAACGAATTGCAACATTGTTGTCCGTTTTTTGTTCGTCTGCAATATACTCTCGTATTTCGAAGAATGAAATTCAATTAATCTGTGAACCTTAACAATAATAATTAATAATAAGACTAGGTATCTACAATAATAAAAAAAAGATGGCTGTGATGACTAACTTCTAATTGATGGACATCAATAGACCCAGTCAAATTATAATCCTCTTAAGTATGCCCGTCCTACCATATTCTGTATTTACGAGGACCTACGTATGTATGCATGGTTGTCCTGTAATTCTAGGATTCTTTGAGGGAAAGCTTTTATCGTTATTCTTCCAATGTATTTCCATTCAATATTTCTTCCCCAATTGATATGACTAGAACGAACCGGACACGAAAAAAAAAAAAAGCGCACAGAATAAAGGACGAACGGGCGATATGAACATGGAAAAATGGAAAAATGGAAAAAAAGACGAGAGTACTTCTAGGAAAATGACTTGGATTGCCACTGGCAATGCGAATGTGTGTGAATCCGGGACCAGAAATGTTGGGAGTGTTGAGAGTGTTGAGAGTGTTGGCAGCGTACGTATACCATAGTCATTTGGCTGATTGAATGAAATTACCAATTCGGATTACGCTAATTTGTCCCTTAGCGCTTCCATTAATTGCAAATACGATGAAGTAAAATAGTTTTATCTGTCCTTTTTCCGCAACACATTTTCGTCGTTTTCGGTTTGCCATTTTGCCATTTTGCCATTTTGTGTCGTCTTTCAAATGCCAAGTTAAGAGGATTCATGCCATTGAAAAGGCTACTTCATTATCGGCGGTGCTTAAGTTGTAAGAAATTGTAATGCCTCAATCGAGGTTAGTGTTGGGAGGAATTTAATTTTTTTTCTTTTATTTCTCCAAAAGTGGTGGGGTATCCGAGAAGCACATATTTTTATTACGAGTAGTACAAATGTGTTCGATACGTATAAGAGTGTGTATATTTATGGACTGCTTTGGTAATTTATAAGGGATTATGCCATTACGAAGCCAATCACCGGAAATTGGGAAAAAATTTCATATTTCTCCCTCAATCAAATATTTGGAATAAAATTTCAAAGGACCCTTTGGCTATGAAAACATGTTTCGTTTCAGCAAACGAACTGTTTGAAATATTAAAACATATGTTGTACATACTATATTATGCTCGTACACATTTTATGCGCATTATTTGAAGCGTAAAAATTAGGCTCGGACATGTGTCATTCAATCAGCGTGATTAAAATGCAGAATTTGCATCCAAATTGGTAAAAATCATTTTGGTGGTTTATTTGAAAAATTCAAATTACTAGAGTCAATTACGAATGGAAGGGTACTGCGTTATGAATTTGTAAATGAGGTACTTATACATTGTCGCTTAAATTGTAAAAAAAAACATCAGCGTTGCGAAGAACTTTAAAGTCGTTCACTAACACATTTTTTACAAGATACTCGCAGGTAGGTAGGTAAGAGTGGCTGTTGGAAATAACAAACTCACTTAGGCCTACTGACCCATTGTGATGACACGTGGATCTATGATCCTCTTACTAATGGAACCAGTAGCGTAGGAGACTGTTTACGCCTAAATTTTTTAAGATCGTTTAGGTTGTTGTAGAACTAAGCTCCTAAATGAAGTTTTCTCCTCTGGGAGAAAGCTGGGCATGCACAGAGTATGCGGAGGATTATCTCCTCCTCTTGCTCGTCCATGCAGCTTCTTTAGAAATTGTTTGTAAAGGCGCCAAGCCTTCTTGCGTGCTTGCCTAGTGATGACACCTATGATGGCGCTGAGATGTTTCTTATTTAGAAGGATCAGATACGTAGAGCGATTCAGATCCAGTTTTGGCCAGATCTGTTGGTCCAACAGTCTACCTAAGGCCTGTGGTTTTGATGGCATCCAGCTTTAATGTTAGTTTGCATGTAGCGATTGGCATACATATGCTACCCAGTTCCGGTAGAATAGGCAGAGTGGTTCCAATTTTGCCGAGTTCATCGACTCTACAGTTCCCTGGAATTTCTCTGTGGCCCGGCACCCAACAAAGGTGAAGGTTGAACTGCTCTGCCATCTCCATAAAAGATGATCGGCATTCAAGGGAGGTTTTAGAATTTAATGAAACCGAGTCCAGAGACTTGATAACGGCCTAACTATCCAAAACATGCAGATAGCATTTGCAGAAATCACGTTTTTCTTCAGCTTGGATAGAGCTTCTGTAATCGGCAAAACTTTCGCCTCAAACACGCTACTGTGATTCGGAAGACGGAGGCTTAGATTGCTTATCTGAGAAAACGCCGCCACCAACTCCGCTATCGGTTTTAGATCCATCTGTGTAGAGATGGATTGACTTGTCCTCCAGGAAAGCATCTTTCCCCCAGAAGGATCTAGAGGGGAAGCTTACATGGAAGTTTTTGTCAAACCAAAGTTCAGGTATCGTGTAATCGATGTTCTCTGTGAGGATACTCGTACTTGTGTATAAAATTAATAAAAATAAAAATTAATTTATTCATCAACATTTAGTTTATCGCTTTCAAAGTAGGCCCTACCCGATCCTCCATACATTTTTCGAAGGCAGATAGACTGAAGGCCATATTAGCCCCTTCTACCGAATGTTTTTGAATGGCTTCAATCAACTCTAAACGCCTTCCTCGAAGTGGTAATTTTAGCTCTGGAACTAGGAAAGAGACAAGCAGAACAATATCAGGTGACTGTGGTGTTTGAGCGATGACATTTGTCGAGTGTTTCTTGCGCTATCATGTTTTGTGAGAAGTCACATTATCATGGTGCAAAATCCATGAATTGTCATTCGACAAATATGAACGTTTTCATCACGCAAATGCGTAAACCCATGTCTTGTCGCAGGTTACTTTGCGTTTCATGAACGTGGGGTCCGTTGAGGCTCAGAAAATCATGACTTCAGCGAGCTTTATTTTTTATTTTATTTTTTTTTAAACTAGAGCGCGCCCAAGGGGTTAAAGTGTCCTTAAAATGTTTGCACAATACAGCGCGTGCAGAATAAATTTAGGAAGGAGAGAATGATAGGTACCGATGTAAGTTGGTTTTAAATGTCTGAATGTTATAATGAATTGGAAATGGAGAGCTCGGCAGGGCATTCCACAAGCGGCTGGAACGAATCACGATATTTCAGAGTACGTCCGAAAGTGGGCTTGAGGGTATACTGATGAGCATTCATAGCGAGACGGGTGTTACGGTTAAAAATTTGAAGAGGCGGAATGCTACTGGCGATTTCTATGAAGCACTTATGGTTGAAATAGCGATAAAACAAAGTGAGACAGGAGACATTACGTTGGTGTTCGAGTGTGTTAATTGGCTGACTGATATGAGTTTTATCGCACAGTTTTGAATCCTATCTAGCAGGTGCAGAGATGTTTTGGGCGCACCTGACCAGATGTGTGCATTGTACTCCACTGTACTGAGGCTAGCTCAGAAGAGGAAAAGTATTTCCTAAATTGCTTGTGGAAACCTGGACATTTCGCACCGTTTTTGGCGACATCGAATATGTGGTCATTCCAACGTAAGTTGTCACTGGCACACATACGGAGAATGGAAAATTTATCGGTTTCGAGGATGTAAGTGCCGTTCGTGGATAACGGCTGGGTATTTAAATTTCGCTTTAACGCCAGCATTGTATTTTGGAAGTATTAAATTCTACTCTGTTAGTGGTTCCCCAATTAGTTATGCTGTTAATATCAGAATTTAATGAGCTTAACATGTGCTGCCATTCCCGTTCTACAGCCGAAGAGCGGGAGTGTGAGTCCGGGAACGAATATAAGAAGCAGAGAGTGCTGTCATCAGCAAAGGAATAAATTGGATTAGAAGTAGCAGACAAGAGATCGTTGATGCAAATTAAAAAGAGTGTCGGAGACAGAACGGAGCCCTGGGGCACACCAGCATTTATTTTGTGAATGTCAGACATGAAGTCATCCAAGGCAACTTGAATTAAACGCTCCGAAACTTAATTTCTAATCAATTGAAGAAGGGAGTCATCGAACCCAAAAGCACGTATTTCCGGCAAATGAGCCTGATGCCAAACTCTGGCAAATGCCTTACAAATATCCAGTGCAACTATCTTGCTTTCGCCAGATTGATGTACGCTTTGGTTCGGTGAGACATGCAATCAGATCACAAGTGGACCTGTTGCTACGAAAACCATATTGCCGGTCATTGAGAAGTTTTCGTGTTTCGAGATATTTCATGAGCTGACGGTTTATCGGCGTTTCCATGACCTTGGAAAGAAGGCACATAAGTGCAATGGGTCTGTACGAGGAGAGAGGAAGATTCGCTTTTTTTAGGGACGGGCTGAACAAATGCTGTTTTCTATCTGCTTGGAAGGAGCCCGAAAGATTAGGATTGATGAAAAAGCTTACGCAGTGGTTTTGCAGCGAGGAAGAACACCTCTTCAGAAGAAGGGGAGATATACCATGTGGACCAGCGAATTTGTGAATATTAAGATTTTTAAGAACTCTTGCTACTACACGAGTGCGAAAGTCGATTTGTCCCATTGAAGATTTGAGACACTCAAGTGTAGACGGACACGAACCACAATCTGGGAGTGTTGAACTGACCGCAAAGTGTGCAAAAAGCAGATTGGCCTTGTCTAAACAGCTGACAGCTGGAATGTCAGCTTATAAATGAGCGCTGGGTTGGAGGATGAGGCAGAATTTCTAATATTTTTGACGAACGACCAAACATTTTTACAACCTTTGCGGCATTGTAGTATTTTTTGCCTCAGTTTTTAGTCGTATTGGAATTTTACATGCTTGAAGAAAACGTTGCAGTCATTCCTGGCTTGTTTACATTTTTTTCGGTTTTCCTCTGTTGGGTTGGTCTTGAAGGACCGATAAAACATTTCTCTAACCCTGACAGCCTCTTTACAGCTCGAGTCGTACCATGCCTTTTCTCTTGGTTTGATACTCTTCATCCGATGAGGGATAGTTTCTTATTCCAAAGAGAATGGTGTGATCAGCAGCGGCATCCACACCGTTATCGAGGAAACATAACGACCAATTAAAATTCCTAAAGAAGCGGTCTTAACGCTTTCTCGTATTGCCATACGGTTCTTTTAGAAATTTTTTCGCTAACTGTGTGGTGAGTGTATGAGAAATTAGCTGATACGACACAATGGTCCAACGAGCCTAGAGGGGAGAGCACATCAACGCAGTGAGAAATTAAAAAGAAGTGCAGAGTGTTGGCGGTATGTCTATCAACGTCTGGTATTCGTGTGGGCTGATTTACAAGCTGGGTTAAGTTTCCGCAGCGAAGATCTCAAGACACCGTCCTTCGGGTGTTGTCTGTACCAGAATTGAAACTGCCCGTAATCACGATTTCAGTATGTGGATACAGGGATACAATTCTTTGAATGAAGTCAGTCATCAAACTCGATAAAGGTCCAGTTGCTGTTCAGTTTGGGGCTTCTGTAAATAAAGCAGTAGTGGATAATTAGCTTACGGAGATGGAAGCTTAACCACATGAAATCGAATTCCAGATTGGAACAGGGACTACATTGTGGTGGAATTTGGTAAGCTACATCACTACGCACATAAATGGCGGGACCACGATGAGAAAAGAATAGTGGCACTAGTTCGTAGCCAGGTAGCTTCAGATCAGAGTGATCTGAGAGGTGTGGGCGGGGATCTACCTGGGCTTCACTAAGTGCCAAAGCATCTGGCCTGAATTTACAGACGTAGACGTACGCAGAAAAGTGATTCCTTTTTAGCCCGCTTATGTTTGCAATGTCCACCTGCTTTCGATGCTCTTATTGAACAAAATTGGATTAAATCCAGTCATGCGGCTGCCCAAAATATCAGTGAGAACTCAATGAACGGACTTAAAAGATATGTTCACCTCTGAGAGAAAATAGCGGGCTGTCACCGGTGCGTTCGTATATGCTGTCAACAAGAAGAGACACACAACATCGACGAATTGGACGGAACACCACAGTCGACAGCTATAATTGCAAGGTAGTAAGGGACTGTCTTCCTTGGCTCTGCTATAAATTCTGCCAACAGACGAAGAATCCAGTCTTGCCAATCGCAGTTTCTTTGACTTGGGTGGCCGTGGCTCAAGGGGTGTGTATTGGCACCCTAATCGCGGTTCAATACCAGCGGTGCCCGAAAGACTTTTCTTCAAGCAACTAAAATTCCGTGAGATGGATGGTTGCCTAGATCCAACATCAAGTCAATTTACACTAATAACTTAGTCTCCCCATAAATGTTGGATGCCACCCATGGAGCGAAATAAACACCGAGCCCAAACTCTCTCTCTCTCTCTCTCTCTCTCTCTATCCAATTTTCCAAAAAACTTAACACGTGTTCCGGCATTATCAGAGCAGTAATACCCTCTTGAGTGTTAAGTTCCTTTAAAAAAAATAAAGCCTTGATCATCCCAGCCCTGCTTTGTGTCTCTGAAGCATGGACTCTTGCAAAACCAGATGAAGATATCCTGGGTCGTTTCGATAAAAGAATAGCGACATCGACCCAGTCGCTTGAGGGGACCAGGACATGGGCACTAATGCACCGGCCTGCAGAGACTTCGAATGTAACCCGGAGGGACAATACGGCAGAGGAAGGACTAGGTTGTGCGCAGCGCGCACAAATACAAGGGGACCTCAACCGACTTGGGGTGCGCAACTGGAAGCAGTTGGTTAAAGACCGGGCTAGCTGGAGTGGTTTGTTCCTTGAAGCCGAGGTTCATCCCGAACTGTAACGCCACCTAAGTAAATAAGTAAGTACTTTGGCTGCACCAAATCTACATTGGCGGCTTAGAGTGTTCAAAGTGTTTTTGGCCAAAACATTTGAAATAGTAGAGAAGTGCCTTGCGTCGATTGTTGGCTGACATGATTAATTTCGTTGACTGCTTCATGACTGATGAAGATAGGTGCCAAGTTTTTTCTATAAAAGCCGTCTGCTGCTGTAATGATTTTCACTTGTGATATCGTGCGGACTGGACTTTTTGACTATAAATACTACCAATGGTGACCAGATAATAAAGACAAAAAAATAAAATTAAATAAAACAATAACGGTGTGAGATATAAAATTGATTCTGGCTTTATTTTGAAGCTACGTTCGTTCCATTATGTGTTATGTGCACATAATTCAAATGGCCGCCTCGACTTTGCTAGCAGTGCTTCATGCGGTCGGTCCAATTTTTGATGACTCGGTCCAATATGTGCAGTGTTATTCCGAAAATAGCGTGTTGAATGTTGACTCGTTCAACGTGGTTGGCTTGTTAGCATAGACTAAGGACTTGACGTAGCCCCAGAGAAAATAATCGAGTGATGTCAAATCGCATGATCGCAACGGCCAATTGATGAATGCTCGCCTTGAGATGACCTAGTCGCCAAATTTCTACTTCACAACTTCGAGCGATGCGTCGCTTGTATTTCATGTAGCGCCGTCTTGTTGGAACCATAGCTCAGATATATTGACGTTGTCGAGCTCTGACTACAAATACCTGAGACCCTTGACGGTAACGGTGTCTCCTTCCTCATTTCGAAAGAAATACGGTTCGATTATGCCGCCATGCCATAAACCGCACCACACGGTCAATCTTGTCAAAAACGCGTTCAACACTGCCGACTGGTCCCAAATAAGGCGATCACTTGCAAGGATGGAAACACCCTAATACCTGCTAAAGATAATCGCCAACTATTTCACGATCAGGAAGTTACGGTACGACACGGATGAAGGGGTTAAATACTACGGAGATGGCTGGGGTACCGCAAGGATCAGTGTTAGGTCCACAGAAGTGGACCTATATCGCAGACGATATACGAGTAGCTATCGTGGTCGTCGCAAAACACACCCATAAAGTCGAGTCAACCACAAACACAGCCATTGTTCAAATAAAGCAGTGTCTCGAATCTGCGGGTCTCGAACTGGCGGAACAAAAAACAGAAGCCGTTCTTATTACGAGCAGGAAAACCGTGAAATATATCAATATTCAAGTCGGAAACCCGAACATCCGATCGAAGGAAGCGGTGATGTTAGACAACCGGCTATGGTTCAAACAACATGTGGACTACGTGAGGAAAAAAGCGTCAGCGCTACAAGTGGCACTCTCCGGAATACTGCCGAATGTTGGCGGACCTGAATACACAAAAAGGATCCTCCTAGATAAAGCGGTCAACTCGGTTATTCTATACGCGGCACCAGTCTCGGCAGATACGCTGAGATGGAAAGAAACAGGCCGGAAACTGTCAGCGGTATACCGACTCGTTGCACTAAGGACAATAAGCGGCTATAGGACAATCTCGGACGAAGCCGCATTTGTCATCGCTGGAATGATTCCCATCGACGTCCTCGCGGACGAGGTGAGGAGAATTTACTACAGGAAAACCTGAATGCCAACTGAAGCCAAGGCAATAAGGAGAATGAAAGAGGAAGAAAAGGTACGTTCTATAGCCCTATGGCAATCTCGATATGATAATGCTACAAAGGGCAGTTGGAAATCAAAGTATGAGATTCCAAAAATCGATATATGGATGAACAGAGCCCAAGGAAACTACAACTATCACCTTACGCATCTCTGGTCATGGTGGATACCGAAAGTATCTATACAGATTTGGCCATGACAACTCCCCCTTTTGTTCCGAGTGTCCAAATCAGGAGGAGGACGTGAAGCACACAATTTTCCTTTGCGGACGCTTCTCGGAATGGAGAGAAAATCTACCAGACCCCCCAAAGGTAATTAAGAGAATGGTGGAGTTGGAAGAATACTGGCTAAATATCTGCGGATTTGTGAAAACCGCTCAGACTGAGCTACGGAGAATAGAAGCCGAAAGAAGAGCGGCAGAACCAGCCCCGCGAAGTATTGGCAGTTCCGCGGGGAGAGTGGTGGAAGTCTGCAGGGTGTGGTTTAGGATGTAGGCGCGATGAAAAAGGAGAATAATATCCCGTGAATCGTTCATCGTAGTAACACGGGTTATCAGTATCTTGAAGAAGATTCCACATCCATTGGCGCAAACCATACAAAAAAAAAAAACAGTCAATCTTTGTGGATGCATTGATGCTTGCCCTAACACTTGTGGATTGTGTGAAAAATTGTAAAATTGTGGATAACGCAACTTTTGCTTGTTGACATAGCCGCCAAGCCAAAAATAAGCCTCATTTAAGATGACTTTTTGGCCAAAATCCGGATCTACGGCCAACATTTCCAGCACCCAATTAGCGAACTCACAGCGTTGTCTATAATTGTCCGGCTTTAATTCTTGCGTCCGCAGAATCTTATACGGATGTAGGTCCAAATCTGACCGCAAAATAAGCCGGGTAGACTCTCCAGTCTCCGGCCCAATTCAGCTGATCGGCGCTGAATCAACATTTCTAGGTCCTCTTCGATACGGGCTGCTACGGCTGCTATGTTTTCTTCAATTCGCACCAATTTCTGTCTGGTTGGTGGCTTAAGATCCAACAGAGTAGAATCACGCTCAAACTTTAACTAAGCCGGAATTTCGATATTTTTGAATAATTACCTAGCTTTCGGCAAGGTTAAAACGATGCATGATGAAATGGCAAACCTTACTGAATATTTCGACAGCTGGATGTCATTGGTAACTTTGACAGTTGCTGAAACATAACAATTATCATTGCTATCTGGTCACCCATTATTTCTATTGCTAGGGTATTGCTTGCACTAGGCCACTCTAGAGGCCGTAAAAATAAAATTTTTGTGATTTTTTTTCCAGGAAAATTATGACATAAATCGAGTTTACAAAGGTAGAAGTTTATTGTGCATATGATTGACTGTAAAACATAATTTTTATAGAAATATTTATTTAAAAATGGCAGCTGTACAGCGTTTCTCAGATGACCTCTCTTGTAATGGTGTACGGCCGTACCAACAGCTCCTGTAAATTTTGAATTATGATTAGTTCAGAGTGCTAGAGAAGTACGTATGATTTTTTTGATCAAAGCCAACCTGGCTGCCTTGTACTATACTTTGAAAAACAAGTACTTCGAGATATTTCCCGCCCATAATCTTTTGGCCTAACCCCTTAACCTTGATACAGATTTTTATAATATCGATCGCGCGTAGAAAGCTTGACGTGGTCCACCGCTTACATAAATCCTCACCGTAGTAAACGCTATATCTGCAGCAATTATCGTACTTCTTGGATGGCGTTGGTGTCTCCTTAATAGCAGTCAAGGTCCTCCGCTACACATAGCCTGTTGAAGTTTCGAAGATTTCTTGTTCAGATCCGTTGTCCTTTTTCATTTTGCAGGTTCGTCATTTCGTTCAACCCCCCTGGAGTCCGGAAAAAAACTCCTTTCAAAGATGTCAAGATCATTGCAGTCACGGAACCAATTAATCTGGATTTTATTTCCAAAGCATTTCAACGAAATGGTTTTAGACTGTTGTCTATTCTAGTCATGCTTTGATCTTATGTAAAATAACACTTCAGCGAAAATTAAGCGTCGGTTATTCATTAAAATATTCCACTGAAATGCATTCAAAAATAAAACCCACCGACAACATAGGAACGCGAATCCTCTCTATATACTCATACCAACTCGAATTAATAACGTCCTCCAAATTTGGCTTTTAATCTATACTTTGTAATGAAAAAAGTTAAATACTCACCAATATTGCAAAAGTATAAATGAATTTGCAGTGGAGAGCATTTTCGCAAAAGAATATAAAAAAAAAAAACTACAAACGAATTGCATTCCCCCACGGAACCACTCCTGAAGAAGATCCTTCTCATTTCAACGATGCTTTGAAACTAATCAAAATTATGAACGAATTCTTCGGTGCTCTCCCGTTTATGTACGCAAGTAGGTACCTACTTTCATATTTCGGATGTACTTCTAGATTAGAGCGAAAGTTTTCCCTAATAACGCATCACGCTTCACATATTAAACAGAAAATTATTCAACGAGTTCTTGGTCTCTGCTCGCAGATGCACTTAACGACAATCAAGGAGATGAGAGTCGTTTGATAAATAGTTTCGTACACCACAAATGAAATTCAGCAATTCAAAACATTATGGCTCAGCGGTGAATATTGCATTGTTGAACCTCCTTTGAAGGACTCCTTTTGACGTCGACGATGCGGTACAGGCAAACTCAACAGGGTTATCTACCTGTGTACGCCTCAAGTGAAAAGAAGTGGAAGGCTTCAATGCAAAGTCAAACTGCCAAATTGGTGGAGTAAGGAACCAAATTCTTGTGCATCAATAAACTGTTCGAAAGACTTATTTAACAAAAAAAAAAAAAAACTCGAAGAAAGAACAGCAGTTTACGTTCTACGGGCCGTCCAGTGCAGGGTAGCGCAAAAGTCACTGACAGATTTGGAAGAAGTCAAAGTTATGACTTTTTTAATTTTTTTTCTTATAAAAAATTCTTAAAGGATTTATTGTGATGAACTACAACACTTTAGAGAATGTCCGTAGTGGGCATGATTCGGAAATTGGTGACATGATTCCAACAGGAACCTGTAATTTATATTCCCCGAGCTGGAAGTGGTGCAAATGTTGGGGAGTCTAACTTCGCCATAACCAGTCCCAATCCCAGGTTGAGAAAGAAAGAGGGGAGTCGGTGAGGATAGCCACCACAAATTTTCTGCAGCATGCTGACCCTGAATGATCAAATGTAATTAACGCAAACACAGCTGGGTAATCTTCAGTACATAGATCCCGCAGCAGCCGGTGTTCAGATCATGTGAGGATTTTTGTAGGCATTTAGGCAGGTTATCGAAAGTGACGAAGGACTATCAAACGAATCAACAGCAGCACTTAAACTCCCATAGTCGGTCACTGGCACTATTCTCTGAAGTGTCTAACCCCCCCATCTCTGTATCAATTGCTATAGAGAGCAGAACCAGCGCCTATTTGGAAGCGAATTTGTCATCAGAAATAGGCTTGAGCTCCAGGCATTTAAGGAAAAGCCTGATTACAATCGGTATCAAGGCTAAATCTTTCGCCATGAACCTAATATGCGCATCAAGCCCCAACAGAGAAAAAGGACGAGTTTATCAAATATTGATTTTACCAACACCCCGATCAGACTTATCAACATTGCCCTAAGCATGACGTTAAGTTTGTCCTGATTGACTTTAACGTCAAGTTGAAAAAGGAGAGCATCTACTGCGGCACAGTAAGAAATCATAGTCTGCACCGTGTCGGCTGTGAAGATTAACTCAGTTCGGTCGAATTCGCAGATTGGTAGCACATGTTTACCGCGACTCACCATCTGCAAGAATGATCACACTGCGATCGACACAAGACAAATCCTCCGTATTCTGGATGCCCCAACGCTTCGATATCGACTCAGAAAACTACCTTGATGAAACCAAGGTGTAAACAGGAATGTCCTGGGCGGCAGAATAATAAAGAAATAATCTGAACAAATTTGACGTCGAACGGCTATAATCGCAAGAGGCTGCTAGAACCGTTATTGAACAAGTCGCTCAGAAGATTTCTATGCTGCCAGAATCAAACGCAGGAAACCGATGGCGACATTAGAGATTCTGCTTCTGATATGCGGGAATCCGACAATCAAAACTCCTTGTTTGACAAAGAATACCGGAAGTAAGCGCATGCATCGAAACAAGACACTTACAAGACATGGCTGCAAACAAGGGCGAGAGCTGCTAGACAACTTAGCAAATGAGATGGAAGGAATATAAGTCTATCAGAAAATAAAGAGTAAGAAGCCCTCGATCGAAGCCACGAATAGATGCTTTTGCAAATACGATATTCGGAAGTTCTATCAAAATGTGAAAAACACTCGGCACAAATATTGTCGATTGCATCAACAGCTAGCTGGTAACCTTGAATTGGTTGAGAGGGGCGAATATAGCAGCAGCAAATATATAGGTTGCACTTGCAAATAGGAATTCTAGTGCATACAAATTCAAAGAATGCAGTGGACGATTTTTTAAAGGGTTTAGACTCAAGACGAGAGTGTATAGCTAGAAGTATCCCACGGCCATATAAATTTTCCTCTTTATCTAGACCGTCGTCACGGTGTAAATCAAAGTCTTGGGAAAATAATTTTAATATTAGGGGTGAGATTGGTTTCTGTGAGTGCAAAAATGTCGTAGGGCAGAATCTGCGAATTAAGATATATAGCAGAAATCTTAGTTCGTAATCCTCTTACAATTTGGGAGGCTTCGGCAAAGAATTGAGTGGTGGGTTAGGAGCGATGGTAGTTTTTGAAACTAGACCGTGTTCGCTGGAGGTGTAGTATGCGTTTGGAATTCACGTGAGACGCAAAAGAAGAGAGATCATTAGCCACATCATCAGGAGTTATATCTAATTGCTCATGAAAACGTATAAAAAGTTGCCGCAGATCATTGTGATTAGTGGGAAGGCCTTCTTGCAGAATGGAAACCATTGCATTGGTTTTCGTTATACCGTCTATACAGACAGAATCTGGCTTATCATGTAGATATGCGAGATATAAACGAACATTATCGTATAGTCTGCGGTCTCGTAGTCGAGAGAGAACATACCGGCCATCTTCCCCTGAATCGATAAGGTGCTTGGTTAACTTTGCCTTTGGAGGAAGTATGGGGTCTAAAAAAGAAGGTGGTGTGGTATTAGAGTGGGACTCTAGCCTAGAAGATGGGGAGGGATTTAAAATATGGGAGCGAATAAAGTTAGGGTATGTCGTTTTAGTTTGAGTGGGATGAGGAGAAGTTGTTGGGTTTTTTAAATGATTGAGAGGAGGATCAAGATTAAAAGATACACGTTTGGGAATTGGGTTAGACGGGGTGGAAGAACGTTTTATGTACACGCGATTAGCAGTATGAAGTGAAGAAGGAGTGAATAAAGGGAATGTCCCAACTTTAAAACTCCAGTTTGGATCAGGAGCTTGTTTGTTAGGCTTTGGATTTTTTTTGTGAGAGTTGGGCTTTGGTAAAGGGTTAGACTGCTGTTTTCTAGGTTTAGTGGGATTTGAATTAAAGGTAGTATCCTTGCGATGTTTGTTGTTTCCTCTATTTAGTTTTACTCTTTCCATGGTTATTCCACCCAGATTGATGACGTCGGAAGCAGGGTTGATGAACATCCATTCATATTTTAATGGGATGCTTACCTTGAGGGTGTTGGTGGAGATCTTACGGCAGTTGATGACATCAATTTTAAATTTAGATTTGAAGAGACTAGTTAGCCTGCCTCGATCGAGATGTGTACCTCTTATTAAAAACGCAACCGATTCGGCTTTGTTGGAATTGTTCAACTTTTTGATTCTATTGTTCCAGTCCGAAAGTGTCCATAAGGTGCCAAGTCGTGAGATTGTGGGTTCAGGAGTTGGTGTATTTGGATGAATTTCCGGAACGGGTTGTGATGGAGGAGATGATGACCCAGGAGTTATTGGTGGTTCCATTATTGCAGATTCAAGCATCTCAGTCAGAATCGAGGTAGAGTCGGTAGAGCTTGGGATTGCACCGGTACATCGTCGATTTTACTGGAAGCTATCCGGATGTGATCAGTAATTTCGTTTAAAAGCGCGCGTGATTCGGTTATCTCGTTGCTCAAATTACTCATTTGGCACATGATATTTATGAGCAACTGATCATTATTTGGCGGAGAGGGAACGCTACTTCGGGACGCACTTTGGAGATGAAAATCGAGGGAAGACCGTAGAGAACTTAAAGAGTCTGTTATTGTGGGGATGTACGATTTAATTATGGATTTAACACTGTGGGATATACAATTTTTTAAATCTTCACTAATTTCGTGTTTATCGTTTCGTTTAATTAAATCACTATTTTGAGCCAACTGCATAGATAAGTTTCTAAATTGACTCTTATTATAGCTTGCAGATTGTTCGAGGGAAATTGATAAGTCTTCAACTGTTTTTAAAATGTAATCATATTTGGTGAATTGATTTTGAATCGATTTCAATGCATGGTTATTTTCCGCCGCAAAATTGTTGACCGAATCACTGAGACACTTAATAGCAAGCAAGATGTGGGACGGAGTGATGTCCTTGCACTCATCACAATAGAACAAAAAGTTGTTTTTAAAGTCCCTTAAATACGCGACGGATCTCTTACTCAACCCAATGCATAGGGCGTGGAACGACTTGCAGCAAAGACCACTGCAGATCACCATAACAGCATTTGGATCACTTGTTAAAGAGCAATTTGCACTTCCACATAATTCGGACATGATGACGATGAAGTTAGGGTAGGTCAGTTGAAAATTTACGCAAAAGGCGGTGAATGAAAATTGGGTTAACTTTAATATTATTAGGCAAACAGATCGAGTCAGCAAAATAGTTGAAAATGTACACAAAGGGTTATTTAGCACAATAAACAACAAAGGCGATGACCGAGAAATAGCTTTTGCGAATTATTGCAAATTAGGCAGGAACAAATTAAATGAAAATAAATAAGCGGAGCGAAATTAAGCACGTCTGAACTTAATGAATGACAACAATGCAATCACGTCAATGCCGGGTACCTGCAGCCTGATGCGATCGTAAGCTGGATATTCATCATATTCGTCATCACTTTCTCAGCGAACGTGGCAGAATGTTTTATCACTTATGCCCATCATGACGCCAGTAAGCAACCTGCAATCTTTCCCGCTGAGGGACAGCGGGAAGGCCACTGTCTGTAACCTGGGGAATTATGCCATCTACAGTTGTGCTCATGTGAAACCTAAGCAAGCCTTAATCTTACACGCAGATAGATCCAACACAGGTTCGAGTCCTGAAAAACGATTTCATTTCCCGTGATCCCATTGTGACTTGAGAGACAGACAATCCTCAGTGAATTCAGCCTTCCAACTGGGTTCAGTGATGTCTTGCATTCTCGAACTTTCTGGCATGTGATAAGCTTATAAGAGGGTTCAGCAAGGCTCTAAGTGCACTTTGGCCATCGCTGCTGAAGCAAATGCTTTGCTCCCTCCACCAGTTCTTCACAATATAGCTCGTTGCGATCAAGATTACGTATATCTCCGCTTGTAAGACAGACGAAAGTTTTCCTAACGAAGAGTGAAATCTAATGTTGTTTTCCTTAATTGGTTTTGGAGCCATCCGTGAAGACCCGACTTCCTGGTCGAAACCAGTCTTGTGCACAAGGAAAGTCGATTTCGTATTTTTATCTGCAGCAGGAGTTCTGGTGTTATTGCCTCAGATGGCAAGTCCATAAGACCAGAGTCAAAACACAGTCAGAGCTTAAGATCATCAAAGCTCCAGTGCGTGTTGTACCAAAGACCACTTCCTTGAAGATGGCTTGGAGAGTGCAGCCCATGATGTGAATATCAAGGAGAGGGAGATTCATCAATGCGTCTAGAGCAGAGCCAAGTGTACTAGGAAATGACATATCTTCGTAAGAGGTGGAATACCAGGCAACCGACGCATAGGATATGTCACCTTCTCGGTGACATGTCCCATGTTTTGCTGACAGCTGCTTTACACTGCCAGAAAGCCGACAGCGCATTAAAGGCTTTCGACGTAACATGTTTAGTCCATGTAAGTGTGTTACCCAGGATGACATCCAAGTACTTAGCTTCTTTGGAGGATTGGGTGATTATGAAGCCGTTAAGCAGTACATGAGTTAGACCAGCCAGCTTCCTCCTTCTCGTAAAGAGAACGACCTCAGTTTTGAGGTTTTACTGAAAGCTCATCTTCAATGCACTAATCGTCTATCACTTTTATGGCTGCCTGCACTTTAGAGCGGACAGTCGCTAGTCATGATGCAACAGACAGTACAGCTACATCATCCGCGGATGCTAGTACATAGACGTCAGAACTATTGACCGAGTTGAGCAGTGAATCGATCAACTTGCACTATAGCTGTGGAGACAGAATGCTGCCTTGCGGCCAACCCCGGTTTACCCACGCTATCATATATTGACCACAGTCAGCATCCGCAATCAGTGTCTTATTTACCAACATTGCATTTATCCACAAAACTAGTGATTCGTCTACGCCGCCGTGTTGTTTGGGCGAGTTACACATGCAATCAAAAGTTGTCGAAAGAACCCTCAATGTCGATGAAAATGCCTTCTTGACGAGTGCACCTTGAATTCTGTCTACTAGATTTCTCACAAGATCTTTCACGTTGGTAGACGTTTTGCATCGCAGACAGAGGATGCGTTCGCAGGGTGGTTTTGCCGACATGGATCTCGACCATCAACTCCATGCTCTTCAACATGAAGGAAGTCAGACTTATTGGTCTAAAGCCCTTGGCGAGTGCCCACCTTTCCAATTTTATGTATAGAGGCTTAAATCACTATTCGCCAGGGTTTCGGTATGTATGCCAGTGCCAGGTGAGCAGTAAAGATTCTTTTTAGAGTAGCCAGCAGTTGATATATACCTTTTTGTATTGTAATATAAATGGATATATGCCATCGGTGTTAGGCTAGGCGACTTGAAGCCATCAAAACAAGCAAAAGCATGTTTAATAACCGATAAGATATAAATACCAGCTACGGCGTGTTGTATTATACAGCCCACAAGCAGCTTCCTTAATAGGAGCCGGCTATTCTGATGAGGTTACCTGCGAAGTGAGCCTCAAGTATGAGACTCAGAGTCTCTGCTTTCAACTCAGTGTAGGTGCGGCAGGTTTTCTGAGTGATCCCCGCTTTTAAGGACTTTGACCAGCCTACTTGTTTCTCCAACAGTTTCGATCTTTTTGCAAAAGTCTTTATAAGAGGCACTCTTCGAAATCGGAATAAGCTTCTCAACTTTAGGGTATTTCGCCTTAGAAGACGATATAGGCCTTGATAATTACTAAGGAGACTCTTTATAAGAATCTTGTCACCTCAATTCAGTTCTTTGGCGCATAAACATGGCCATTAAGCATCACAAAAGCGAAGGCGGATGAAGCTATCTTTGGTGGCCTTGAATGCAAGATTTTTCGAAAGAAGGGCTTTGAATATACGATTACTATGTACAAATATAGCAGTGAACTCTAGGAGATGACTAAGTCAGGTAAAGCTTCTTATCCTGAGGCACGACATTGCAAAGAACCACTTCGTCTTAGCTGACGCACTTAAATGGAACAACAACCCAACCATCTTGAAGTGCCTAACTAGACGCAGTTAGTCAAAGATCGCGCTAATTTAAAAGTTTTATTGGTTGGGGCTTAGCTACAACCCAAACTGTAGCGCCACCTACATAAATAGGAAATTAAGTTTGTGATGATGAACAAAAACAAAAACAAAAAAACTTGAACACCAATAAAATTGTTTCCGAACTGGACATATGTAGAAGCTCAAAGATAGTTTGGATCGAAGGACCAACGTCTTATATACGTTAATGGGTTACCAATCCAAACAAAACAAAAAACAAATTAAGCATTCTCAGAGCTAGACACTGCTAGTGAAAGGGTAGTGTGGCTCTAGATTAAAAACTAGAGAAGGCAACAATGCCGTGCAATAGACACAGACATACAAAGAAGAGCGGCTACAGAGTACTCAAGCTATTTGGAAGGAATTTAAACAAAACCACGAGAAAATGAAAGACGTAATAAAGCATGACACGCCATACATGCAAAGAAATATATTTGGAAAGGAAAGCACTGGGGAAAATTCAAGGACTTTCCTCAAACCCAATAACAAATATGTAGCATCCAAACTCAATGTCTTAAGAAACTGAGAATAAAGATTGAGGCTATAATCAGCAATACAGAGGACAATGGGAAGACTTTCATAAATTATTCTAAAACAAATATAAATGTCAGCAGAAAATATTGCTGGAACAATTGCGAAACATCAACAACAGTACAACATCAGAACAACATCAGTACCGTGTTAGTCACGGTATTATTTCTCCTTTTATTGTTTACAACTTGTTTTTTTTATAGACAAATACACGTGTAGTCCTAGTTCTTCTCTTTCTGATTTTCTGCGACAGTTAAGAAAAAATTCTCGCATAAAGTTTAATTAATAGCTCCCACTGTTTAGGGAACTAAACCCAGACGATCCAATGCAAATAGACAACGAAGTGAACAGAAAAACACAATTCGAGGCACATCTGTTTCAAATGAACAGTGGCCAATTCTTAGAACCCAAGTCAAAACGTCGACTGATTTCTCAAGATCTCTGATTACAACAAACTCTTCATCCGACAGTGACAAAACACTAATCGCTAATCCAAACGCGATAATCATAGTCAAAGGAATCGATGGGGTTAGTTCCCAATACAAAGACGTCAAAGCAGATCTTTTAATCCAGGTTAGCAACAAAGAAATCGGAGAAAAGTTTACTCAGTACAAGTCCCTTGGTCATATACCCGTTGATATCAAGTCCTATCAAAGACTGAACTCTTATCAAGGTTGGATATATTCGTATAATATCATACGAGAACCAAACATATTGGGTTACCTTAAGAAGTTCAAGGTGACAGAAGTGAAGAAACTCCTTAAAAATGATGGAGCTCAAAGGGTACGACAAACTACAGAACGTACCTGGATTTTTATCGTAAACCTCCTGCCGTAAGACTTAATGTTTACGAGGTGCCCATACACCCATAGGGAGCAAGGATACGCCTCGCCATCGCTCTCCGTCAATCCTTTGATACCAATTCGGAACTGTGTTGGAGGCACAGTTCCACCCTTGGTATGAGTCGAGGCCGACCTAAAACCTCTTGCTGCTCTTAGGGTCGCAGCACCCAGTACTTCATTTGCAACTCTACAATGGGTAAACAGAAAAGAAAACCCGTACCCGCGATTTGGGTTTAAACCACAGACACCATGACGCTCCCACAAGGGGGCCTACCTCTAACAAGTCAGGCCCGGACCGAAATCCGGGGGGCTCCTGACTCCCATGGTACCGTGATTTAAGTCCTGGTATGGACTACCGGTGGTCAAGCCACCAACAAGACCTATGACCGGCAACTTGTAACTGGTCAAATTGTAGCAACCATTCAGAGGCTGTAATCTGAAGATGTTTACGATAAGACCAGTTATAGAATAATCTACCCCCGCTTTTTATTAGACAACGTCATTAATGGGCGAAGCCTTGATAATTGGGCGGGGGCCCACGACAAACTACAATAGGATAGCTATTATTGAATGTGGACCAAAACTAGGGAGGAGTACGAAAAATGTAGCCATTTAACACATGGGCTGAAAATTCTGTGCCGTTTCTAAGGGAGGGCACCACTTGAATTAAATCCATACCATTTTCAGTAAGTACCAACCTTCAAAAGATACCTGTATAAATTTGACAGCTGTCGGACGATTAGTTTTCGAGATATAGCGTTGTGAGTGAAGCAACTTTTGTTATTGTGAAAAAAAATGGATTCAAAGCAATTTCGTGTGTTGATTTATCATTGCTTTTTGATGGGAAGAAATACAGCCGATGCAAAGAAATGGCTTGATAAGTGTTACCCGGACTCTGCACCAGCCGAACGAACCATTCGCAAGTGGATTGAAAAATTTAAAAGTGGTCATACAAGTCTTAGTTAGTTTTAAATGCATTTTATTTTCTAAATCATTAACTCTTACATACTAAAAAAAATGCTTAAATGCTAGCTTAAAATTACTTAACAAACTTATACTAACTTACTGGCCCCACACAGGCACTCTAAGCTACTCTAAACTCTTATATATATGTCTTTCGACTTAGTTTACATTTTATTTATTAATACTTATTTTCTATGCTTAAGGCTAAGAAAAGAATTTAACAAAAAACTTAGCATATGGACATAATTTTTTATTTTTTATAAAAACTTAATATCTAACTTAAAATAAACCTTAGTCTACCTAACCTATATACACAATACACACATATATACACATAGACACTATACACAATGACATACATATACTAGTATATACCTATGTATATACTAATATATATATGTATTTCTTAAATGCTAACCTAAACCTATGCAAGCTGGCCATCGCTATTCACAGAGCAAATAGATTGGTCAACTCTGCCTCATTAGTGAGGCTGGTCCGTAATTGACGGAAACGGCGACGAAACCTGTTCTCCATCATTCAACCACCAGAATTGCTGGTGCTGCCGAACGACATCCCTCTTATCGCGATTCCCCACCGCCCTACTGAACCTGAGAAGATCCACACTGCCGTGTGCGACGTCTCTGCCGTAGTTGAGTCGCCTGTCCTAAGCTGTCCGAGCGACATGGTAGATTAACGGGACTGCTGATCTATCCTGGATCAACCCTATTTGATCTAGGTAGAGGAATGCTTCCGGTGGAACGAAGCCATCAGAGCGCACACTCTCGTGGTAAAGGTAATTGGGGTAGTAGGCCCCAGATATCAGGTTATTCGTCGAGTTCATTGCTCTTGCAATGTGCCTTCGAGTCAGCTTAATTACGAAGTTGTCCACTCGTATTAGGTTCGCCCTGTTGTAAAGGACCTCATTACGATAAAATTTTTTGTACTCCGACTCTGGTGTTCTGTACAAGCGAAGGCAAGCCCTCTCAAACACCCGAATCTTTTCCATTAAGCTTGCTCGTACATTGAACCACACGGGGCACCCGAATACCAGCATGGGCCTGACAAGGGCCATATAGCAGATTACCTTTACTCTCGCATCGAGTTGGCTGCTATAAAACAGTCTCTTTGTAAGGGCAAAAGCGCCTTTGGCTCTGGCCAGAGCAGCATCTACATTTTTGTCAAAATACAGAAACTGATCTAGCCAGATCCCAAGGTATCTGACTACATTTCGACAGGCAAGAGGCTGTCCGTGTTGTCCAATGATCGAGAACTTACGCCAATTTTTTCTGGTATCCCTAGAGGCTCTAGACAACGGCGTCCTAAAGAGAATCGTTTCCGACTTCCGAAAGTTGATTTTCAACTTCCAGTCATCGCAAAATCGTCTTATCTTATCGAAATCACGCTGCAAGAGAGTATTAATGACCTCGATTTTTGTACCCGTTCTGTACGCTATCAAATCGTCTGCGTACGCAATAATATGGGGAAGTGAACCTATCAAGTCGCTTGTACAAATGTTGAATAGGATCGGCGAATTGACCGCGCCTTGCTGAAGACCATTTTTAATTTGAAATATTCCAACAGAAGTCACATCGCCATTTTTCACGATGACCTGTCTGTTGGTTAGCATATTATAAAGAATGTACAGGAGTGGTTTACTGATCCCCAGCCTAGTCAGCTTATAGAAAAGACCCTCTAACCATACGGAGTCGAAGGCCTTCTCCAAGTCAACAAGGCAAGCACCAGTACATTGGTTTTTGCCTTTATTCCATTGGATATCGGACACCAGTTTAGACGCGGCATGTGAGATATCATGTCCCGCCTTAAAACCGAATTGATTATCCGGAACTATATGTTTGTCCTCAACCCACTTAGAGAGAGCTCTATTGATTACTTTTTCAAACACCTTACTGATATTCGGAAGGAGACTTATCGACCAGAGATTCGCTGGATTGGACACATCCTTTCCCTTTTTGGGGATAGGTTGCACCACCGCCGTTTTCCAATGCGCTGGATAATGTGCATTATTCATTGCATTATTAAACAGGGTGGTGTAAATGTCCACCGCTTCTGGAGGAAGATGTCGAAGCACGATGTTCGGAATACCATCGGTCCCCACTGATTTCTTAGCCCTGATTGTGTCGAAGATCTCATGGAGCTCTTCCTTCGAAATGAACGGAGGTAGGTCACCCTCTCTGGTAATGACATTATTTGCCATATTTTCGTCGCTGAACCGGGTGAAACCAGAGCCCTCGGATCGCCGGTTCTCTACTTCATTTCGAATGTAGAGGTCGTGCACCAAGACGCGATTGTCCAGGTCATAATTAGGTCCAATGGTATCAGTGGCCTTGTATATTTCCTGGAAAGTCGCTCCTATGGCCTCAACCTTCTCCTGTGGATCCTCGATCACAAAGAAGCCGTCATCATCAGCGGCCTCATTTGGATCAATACCTGCTATTGTCAGTAACCGTTCGTTGTCTGTTGTCCGGGCTATTTTAAGACACTGAAGGTCGTTTTGGTTTTTTCTCCGAAATAGTTTATTTATTTGCGGGAACATATTCGGATTGCTGGTGTTTACAGCCCGAACCCTGTTGTTCCAATACGAACTTACAGAAATCCTGTAATTCTCTTTTATTAACGTTCGAATATTTCTAATCGACGCCTTCAGTGTCCTAATCTCCGGGTCTTGCTGTCAGTGAACTGTCTGTACAAGTTTTTGAGTCTTGTCAGAAGTCTACTTTTCTGTCGGTGCAGTGCGCCAATAGTAGGATTGCGGAACAGGTCTTCGTTAGTCGTATGTCGATACCGCGGTATTGTAGCGTCCATAGTTTGTTTAATTGTCTCGTCCATTTGTTTTAGGTAATTGTCGATCTCCTCGTTTGACAAATTCCTATTGGACGGTGGACGGTGGAGCGTGTTCGAGGCGAGTGCTCTTGTTAATGTTGCGGAGAAGCGTGTCCATCGAGTCTTACTGTAGTTGTAAGAATATCTTTGGACAAACTCCTCCAATTCCGCCATTTCGTTGGGAACTGTAATTTCGGTGCTAAAACCGCAATGGTCACTGTCATACACGAATGTGCGCAGACAGTTTAGCGTTTGTAAATTCGTACCTGTCAGTCGTATACGTTCGTCGTACAGCAGTAGATCCAAATAGGATCCGCCTCTTGGAAACGGCGGGTTATCCGTCGCTTTAAGACCGAGTCTGTACATGACATCGTGCTGACCCCACCAATCGAGTAGTAGGTTCCCTCTAGTATTTGGCAAATTATTTCCCCAATCTCTGTGTCTAGCGTTGAAGTCCCCGCCGATTATAAAATAATTCTCCCCCGATTCCAGCCTCAGGAGTCGAAAAAGCGTGTCGAGCTCTGTAATGAATAAAGTGGATTGTGAAGCCTCAGGCGCATAGACAGGGGCCAAGTACAGCCGCTTTCCACTGCGGAGCGGGATGTAAATGACGACTGCCTCTAACACCCGGAACCTGCGCAACACTCCCTTGTACACTCTGTGAAATTTTATACCTTGTTTAATGAAGATCGCGACACCGCCTCCACGTTCGGATCCGGGCCTGTTTCTCCTTCTAACAATATAATTATTGTACTCCAGTTTGTGCTTATCGGTTAGCTTGGTTTCGCTAGCGAAAAGCACATCAGGAGTTTGGTCTTGTAGCAATTTAAACATCGCGGCTCTTCGTTCGATCCTAATCAGTGAATTAACATTCACCGCAAGGACCTTCAAAGTTTGTTCCACCATGTGCGTACCCATTACGACATGTGTTGCGTTAGGCCCGGCAGCAGCGCGTAGATCTGGTCCACCCGCTTGGAGTGGTCATACAAGCACCGAAGATGATGCACGCAGTTGGACGTCCACAAAGAGGCTGTTTCAGATGAAAACATCAAAAAAGTCCACAAAATGATTACGAATGACCGTAAAGTGAAGTTGATCGAGATAGCTGAAGCTCTGAAGATATCAAAAGAGCGTGTTGGATATATCATACACGAATATGATGTCGCATGTCCAAGCGAAAGCTGTGTTCAAAGTGATGATTCAGAGGAGTGTTTAAAGCTGTTCAACCGCAATAAAGCCGAATTTTTGCGTCGGTATGTGACAATGAATGAAACTTGGCTCCATCACTTCACACTAGAGTCAAGTCGGCAGTCAGCTTAGTGGCGAGCAGGCGACGAACCTCGTCCTCGGCTCGCAAGGTTATGTCGTCCGCATTTGGGATCCAAAAGGGGCAGACTATCAACAGCGACTATTACATTGCGTTGTTCAAGCGTTTGAAGGACGAAATCACAGAAAAACGGCCGCATTTGAAGAAAAAGAAAGTGCTGTTTCATCAAGACAATGCACCGCGTCACAAGTCGATGAAAACGATGGAAAATTGAATGAATTCGGCTACGATTTGCTTCTCCACCCACCGTATTCTCCAGATTTGGCCCCCAGCGACTATTTCCTGTTCGCAGACCTCAAAAGAATGCTCGCCGGAAAGAGATTTAAGACCGATGAAGAAGTAATCGCCGAAACAGAGGCCTATTTTGAGGCTAAACCAAAATCATACTACAAAACTGGTATCGAAAAATTGAAAAATCGTTTCAATCAGTGCATCGCCCTCGAAGGCAACTATATTGATAAATAAAGTTGAGTTTTGCAAAAATTTTGTGTTTTACTATAAAACGGCACGGACTTTCCAGCCCATGTGTTATATGTCCAAAAATTTCAACCACGGGAATCAAAAACATCACTAATAGATATTATAAAGGAAAACATGTCCCACAATGCCAAAACAATCAAACAGGTAAATAACAGCACCATAAGCCCCACTAATTCGTTATTACCGTCAACAAATCTCAGCGCTGCACTCTTCAAAAAAAAAAAACAATTGCTACGCCTACACCAAGTTTGATAGACAACATTTCACCTTCACAACATACTACTACAATCACAAATCAAGATAAGAAAACTGATGATAGCAAAAACAAAACTACATTAACAATGGCTTCACAAAAAATAGGTTTTAGTAACATTCCTAATAACTGTATGGAAACAGAGATACCTTTCTCAACTATGATAAAACAATAAACACCATTTCCGGCACTGAATAGTGCTCCTTTGCCCTCATTAAGCCAATCTACACTTCCCGAGCGAGCTGTTTGCCTCGACATACATCCAGCATCATCAACAGAAAACCTCTCTCAAACGAGCCCCTTAACAAATCAGTCAATAAACAACACCCCCCTTCTTCCCTTTTTTTATATGTAAATAATATTATGGATAGACCTAAACAATAAAATATGTCTAAAAATTCTTCAATGGAATATTCAAGGATTTTTCAACACAGTCATAGGAGTTCTCATAGGAAATAGTCCCTAGAGATACAAAAACTACGTAGCTTATTTTAATATTTCATAATCCACATAATATCAGGAATCCCACATTCATTTTCCAGTTCATCTTCAAAACTATTGATCCAAACGCTCAAAATCGACTTGCCTCAATAACACTGCAAAATATTTACAGACAATATTATGAAGCCGTGTCCCAGAGGGAGTACCATTTGTCGAACAGCTCTATACTGGGTGACTTCAATGCCAATAATACTCGTACTCTCTGGGGCTCCCCGCACACCAACGATGCAGGATTATGTTAGTTTTAGCTAGCTGACTGATTACAACAATCTGAACTCGCTCTATTGAACAATGATTCACCGACCCTATTTTCAACGAGGAATGCTTCCCGGTGCCAACTGGAAAACACACGACTCCCCATTACGTAGTCTTTTAGTCGAATTTTCCATTCCAGATTTGTTGATTCCAAAACTATTGGGTCTATAACTTAATTCGTGCAGTTTGCTAAGAGATGGCGTAACTTGTATTATTCTATTGTTATTATTCCATTGGAACATGCGTTGGAAAGCTGTCATTGTACGTCATTTCAGTATATGTCATTCATTTCGCTTCGTAAACAAAAATAATTTTTTTGCACTCAAATATGTCGAACTTTGTGCCTAAAAAAGTGTTTTTGAGGGGAGTTCTTCTTCATTACTTTAATATGAAGAAAACTGCTGCCGAAAGTCATCGTATTTTGGTGGAAGTTTATGGTGAACATGCGCTAGCTGAGCGAACGTGCCAAAAGTCGTTTGCACGATTTAAAAGTTGTGATTTTGGCTTGGAAGACGATGAACGTCCTGGGCAGCCAAAAAATTTGAAGATGAAGAACTGGAAGCATTACTCTATGAAGATTGTTGCCAAACACAAGAAGAGCTCGCAGAATCTTTGAGTGTCACTCAAGCAGCCATTTCAAAACGTTTAAAAGCAGCTGGATATATTCAAAACCAAGGAAATTGGGTTCCACATGAACTCAAGCCGAGAGACGTTAAAAGGCGATTTTGCATGTCCGAAATGCTGCTGGAACGCCACAAAAGAAAGTCATTTTTGCATCGGATTATTACTGGTGATGAAAAATGGATCCATTACGACAACCCCAAGTGCAAAAAATCATATGTGAAACCCGGCTAACCAGCCAAATCAACGGCAAAGCCGAATATCCATGGCGCGAAGGTAATGCTCTGTATTTGGTGGGATCAGATGGGTGTGCTGTATTATGAGCTGCTAAAACCGGGTGAAACCATCAATGGACAACGCTACCGAACACAATTAATCCGATTGAAGAGAGCAGTGGCCGAAAAACGCCCGGAATATGCGACCAGACACGAGGCAATAATTTTCCATCATGACAACGTTCGGCCCCACGTTGCTATTCCGGTTAAGAACTATTTGGAAAACAGTGGATGGGAAATCTTACCCCACCCGCCTTATAGCCCAGACCTTACCGCTTCTGACTACCATTTGTTCCGGTCGATGCAGAACGCCCTCACTGAAATACGGTTCACATCAGAGCAGAATATCAAAAATTGGCTTGATTCATTCTTGGCTGCCAAGTCGGCGCAGTTCTTTTGGGATGGAATCCACAAATTGCCAGAAAGATGGGAAAAAGTCATAGCTTCAGATGGGCAATACTTTCAATAATACTACTGAACATGTTTTTCTTAAATAAACGTTCAAATTTTGAAAAAAAAACCGCATGAATTAAATTTTATACCCAATAATTGGAACAAATTTACAAATTGTGGTGTCTTGGAATCACCCTGTAATAGAGAGTTGACAGGGGGCTTCAGTTTTGACAACTGGAAACCTGTCAGAAGACGCGCCCAAAAAAAAGGAATTGAAATTGTGAAATAAAACAAAGAAGTCATCTAATAAAAGAATTATTAACATCTAATTAAAGTCAATTGCTAAGCAGAAAGCACTATCAACCCCAATTTCTGGAAATATTAGGAAAGAAGCAGCTAATGTGAGAACAATTCCGTCGACGACCCACCTCAAAAGCCTTTGCAGCGTACAATATTTGATTCAATACCCAAAACAAGTAGTTGATCTTGGAAAGAGACGTCCAAACAACGAAATTCTCATAATTTATATGTAGACGCTTAGCGGCAAATCTAAATCGTGCGGTTCGCACTACCAAATATGTGACATGGTCACATGACAATTCTTGTCATCTCTCAACCTTTTGTTGGAGAGCAGCTCCCTCTGGACAAAAGTAAAAGTGATTAATGGGAATAAGTCACTTCGTGACATATCCTTTATAAAACATCAATCTACCTCGATAATTGCCCAACACTTTGCAGATAAATGGCCTGGATACAGTGCAGATAAAGGGTGACTTTTTTGCTGTTTGGTTTTTCAGTGTTTTATTTTTGATAGCTCACGTGTGATTCGTGACATGTGTCAAAGTCAAACATTTCAACGTGGAAGACTTACACCCGAACATCGTTTACAAATTATAGAATTTTATTATCAAAATTCGAGCTCTGTGAAAAATGTTTTTCGCGTACTTCGACCATTTTACGGTCGTCATAATCGACCTACTTAGTAAGCAATTCAAGCCATAGTGACCAAATATCGCAGCAATTTCACGCTATTGGACATCAAACCATCTACCCGTATGCGTAGAGTGCGTACAGGGGAAAACATTGCTGCTGTATCCGCCAGTGTTAATGAAGAGTGTGGTTTGTCCATTCGTCGCCGTTCGGAGCAATTGGGAAGATTTTACGCAAGGATCTTGGTGTAAAACCCGACAAAATACAGCTCGTGCAAGAACTGAAGCTGAACGACCTGCCACAGCGTCGAATTTTCGGTGAGTGGGCCTTAGAAAAACGATTCGCATAAAGGCTAAATTCACCAACGTGAGTCTCATAAACGCCCACGCCTCGATAGAGGGGAAGGACGACCTTACCAAAGACTGGCTTCATGAGCTCCTCGACAAAATCTAACAGCAATGCCCTCAGTATGACGCAAAAGTCATCCTTGCCTATTTTAATGGCAAACAAGGCAGGAAAAGCATCCTTGGTAATGCAACAGAAACTGACACAGGCTTGTTGATTTTGCGGCGGAATGTATCGTAACTCTATAGACAGCACACGGCTTCCACATCTTGATATCATTAACAGACCTGGCTGATCAATAAACCGTCAATCAAATTGATCATATTTCTATCAACGGGAGGCCCTCCTTTTGATTGTCCGCACATTCCGAACAGCTAATATCGACTCAGGCCTTTATCTTGTTGTAGCCAAGATACGGATTCGGATATCCGTAACAGACCAAGACCAGCGAACTATTATGAGGAAGCTTAACGAAGAACAGCTACAATCACAAGAGACCGTCAAGGCCCTTGCCGGATCGAGTTTCCCTTAAACTTAGAAGGCCGCTGTCATTTCTGCCAAAGCTCAATCAGAGCGGCCGTCCCTAATGTACAGGGTTCCAACCCGCCCCAACAAAAAAAACCCTGATTGCATGGCGAATGCATATTTCAAAGAGGACCGTAAGAACAAAATCACCGTCAATGACGCCCGCTATCGTTCAATGATTTCGATCTTTTTTTGACCAAAATGCATGAGCTGAACCTGGTCGACATACATATGGTTCCAGCAAGACGGCGCCACACAGCACGCGAATCGATGGGCTAATTGAGCAATGAGTTCGGTGAGCAATTTATCTCTCGTTTTGGACCAGAGAATTGGCCGGCT
Organism: Volucella zonaria; assembly: GCA_963966105.1. Lineage (NCBI taxonomy): Eukaryota > Metazoa > Arthropoda > Insecta > Diptera > Syrphidae > Volucella > Volucella zonaria. Next base: position 12,959,019 of record OZ014530.1, read on the forward strand.
GGATCGTGCGATTTGACGCCTTTAGACTATTCTTTACTCTACGTCAAATCACTCGTCTATGCCGATAAACCAGTGTCAGTTGCGGCTTTGGAAAACAACATTACACGTATTAGCGAGGTACCAACCAATATTCTCGAAAAAGTGATTCGAAATTGGACTTTCCGTATGGTCAACATTTATATGAAATAATCTTTAAAAAGAAAATGGAAAGCATTGATTTATCAACTTAAATAAAAATTTTATACACTTTTGCAATGCCTCTGCGTCCTTTTTTTTAGAGATTAAAACCCAACGCTTAAAAAATCACCCTTTACAAGTTTCGCTCCTCTTTTTCTTCCAAACCGATTGCGCTCTCTTACATGGCAAATCCGTGGTTGACAGTTTTGCTCGCATAACTTCCACAGAGTTCTTTGAATCGCTTCGGGGCACAAAAGGTTCAATGCCAGGTTCGGATAAAACAGCCTTCAAAATGATTTAACATCTTTACAATGAAAATAGCATCTTGGATTCTGGCATTTTTCCACACGAGTGGAAAAAGGCTCATTTAGTCCCAATCCCCAAAGCAAACAGTGGTCGTTAGTCATTGGATAGCTTTCGTCCGATTTCTCTTCTTTCTCTCCTGTCAAAATGTTTGAAAAAATAATTGGGAGCAGGGCATTAGAGAAGAACCTAAATTATGAACAACATGGTTTCAGACCATGTAGGGGCACGCATACTCTGCTCAGTATGCTTGATCAAACAATGCATTCAGAGGTGGCTTCGCGCAACCACTTTGTTCTCCTTTCCATGGATCTGGAGAACGCGTTTGAAAGAGTAACTTGCTTTGCAGTAATAAATCAATTTAAGAAATGGGGAATTAATCAACATGTCTTGACGGGTCGGATAATAATTGCCAAAGTCTATGACCACCTTTCGCGAACTACATCCTTAAAACATATGCCTCAGGGTTCTCCCATTTCTACAATTTTATCTAACGTTTATGTGAATTTATTTCTTACCGGACAATGGGAAAATAAAATCGCAACCTATAAGCTTTGGCGTCAGGTGAACCAGAAGTAGTAAAGACGGCGTTGAAACAGGAAAAAGAGGGTGCGGTTTTACCAATAAACAAATTCGAAACATTACACATATGACGGAAGCACACGTGCCACAACATAGGTATAAACTTCGGTGATGTAAGCCTTTCTCTTTTAGAAAGAATGAGAGTTCTTGGTGTTATGTGCACCAAATCAAGGAAATGCCGCGCCCACGCTAAGTTAATCACAGAAAAATTAGTAAAAAATCAGAATCTTCTAAAAGTTACCTGCAAGAAACGCAAACAGCCTCATAGTAATACGGCCGTGAAAATCGCTCAAACTTTGATCAGAGTAGCTACACAACATGGTCTCTCTGTGTACTCGCATTGGACAAAAAGAAGCGATCAGGAAGTACAAATTAAAATAAACGTAATACTGCGCATATCCATTGGAGCATTACCATCTACGCCTATCGACGCTTTTCGAGCTCTTCCTTAACATGAAGGCCATATATACTTACTTACTTAGGTCCCCGGATGTATTATGGCCGTGAGGTTCCCCTTGCGCGGCATAGCGCCTCCACCACTCCTACGCGCCATCGTGTCCGATTTCTTGAGATGTACGAGTATCTCAACTCTCCCCAACTCTTCTCCAGTTGTGCTGATTTCTCTTCGACCGTTCTTCGCCAAGTACTTCTAGGTCAGCCAACTCGTCTGCCTCTCTGCGTGAGAGAGTTCCATTGCATCGTTCCAAGCACTCGTGACCTTTACCAAGCGTATGCCTAATTCACTGTCACTTACATCTTCGTATGATGGAGTCAATGGGGTTGGGCCAGAAAATCCTCAAGATGTTTCACGAACGTTTGCAGCTTTCTTGTGACAGCGGGTGTGACTTTCTAAGAGCTGCACCCATAAAGAAGCACGGGTGCGTAGCTCAAGTTAAACTCGTAGCAAAGGGCTTCACCGGTACAAAATGTTCATTACATATAATATTATAAAATGTTTGTGCGGATACAAATTGTGAACAGCAAGGTTATTTTAGAACGACACGTCTTCGAATAGCAATTTTGTAGGCAGATTTTCACTTTTAATTCCAAGAATAAGCTGATTTCTGAATAAGCTATTGGCGAGATCTTTAAATTCGCAGTTTTGAGCTTGAAGTCTTAATCATGATACGAGCTCGTCAATCTATTTGCCTTCCTGCTGTACAATTCTATTAAATTTGTATCGCTCGAATGTAACATTGAGTTTTGGAGAGAAATACGTATCAAATTTACTTTTTACCTGGTCTATGGGCGTTTCAGGCGTCTCAGATAGAGAGGTAAGCAGCGAATTATACAGTGGCGAGCAAAAATGAATACATGTTGCAAGTGAATGAAATAAAATGCAAAATTTTTATGTTTTGTCTCATTTTAGTTTTATAAACTAGATTTATTCTCAATCCTAAAATGTTGACTTACTTTTAAGCCAATAAAAAGAATAAAAATATCCTTCAGAGATAACTGTAAATGACGAAAATGTGAAAGAAACCATCATTTACTCAAGTTTGCACGTTTCTTAAGTTTACTATTTAATACTTGGTCCATAGTCATTTGTTTTTAATTACATTTCTTATTCTTTTGGGCATGCTTTCCAGCAGTGCTTCAATATTTCCGTGTGGAATATTTGCCCACTGTTCTTGTATTCGCTCCCATAGATTGGCGTTCGTCTTTGGGTGGTTATCGTAGGCCGCAAGCCGTTTTTTTAGAATCGCGCAGAGATTTTCAATCGGATTTAAGTCCGGACTCTTTGCTGGCCACTTAATTGTGTGAAATGGCTGCTCTCCAAGCCAGCTCTGGACAATTCTAGCCGTAAGTTTGGGGTCTCCGTCTTGCTAGAATATAATTTCCTCGACAGGATAAGCTGCTTCCTCCATGAATTCTGGTAAATTTTGTTGCAGAATATCAAGGTATTGTTCCTTTCTCATTATCCCGACATTCCACCAGGTGAAACATTCCCACACCATTAAGCATCCACCTCCCTGCTTCATGGTTTCTTTCACCTGGTACTTTTGGAGACTTTCATTTGGTCGATGCCAATAATACTCCTTGCCATCTGACTGGAATCTATTGATTTTTGTCTCATCGGACCTAATAACTCGTTTCCAATCATCAATGCTCCGCTCTAACATTTTTGTAGGAAAGCGCTGGCTTTTTTTGCTTAACAGCTGCCTCTAAGCCAATCTTACGTAAGGTTCATCTAGCTGTCCAGTCGCTGACTTTTTTGTTTAAGGCTTTCGCCGCCGTCTTTAGTGTCTTGCACTCTTTTCGCCTCATTAAACGCTCCATTAAGTGCGCATCAGCGTCAGTCAAAAGCCTTAGTCGTCCTGGATTGACATTACAAAAGTACAGTGCGTTGGCTTACCTGTACTCTTTTGGCTATTTGTCGTGAAGAAAGTCCTTCCTCAAGTAAAATTATTATGCTGTTTTCTTTATTTGCTGAAATTTTCCTCATTTTTACTTTTTTCTCTACAAAAAAAACTTTTTTTATGCTAAAAATATATAAAATTAAGCTTACAAATATTCACCTTCAATCCAGACCTAATACAAGACTTTGAAAAGAACTGGGAGAAACGTGCAAAATTGAGTAAATGATGGTTTCTTTCACATTTTCGTCATTTACAGTTATCTCTGAAGGATATTTTTATTCTTTTTATTGGCTTAAAAGTAAGTCAACATTTTAGGATTAAGAATAAATATAGTTTATAAAACTAAAATGAGACAAAACATAAAAATTTTGCTTTTTATTTCATTCACTTACAACATGTATTCATTTTTGCTCACCACTGTACGAGGGGCGTTCAACACATTCTGTGAAGCTGTGGTTGTATATATAAATTGACTTATTTATCAGGTAATACTATTATTTTAGTGCATTCATGTAAAATTTCATATAAATGTGATTATTAATTCGCGTTTTATCTCTAGTTAAACAGAATCATAATGGCAACTGAGACGATGATGGTGAAAATTGAGCATCGCGCTGTAATTAAATTTCTCACTAAGCAAGGAAAAAGTCAAAAAACTATTCATGAAGAGATGGTGGCTGTTTACCAGGTTACCAGGGTTCCGCACCTTCATTATCAACTGTGCAAAAGTGGTCAAGTGAGTTCAAGAGAGGCAGAGAGAGCATTGAAGACGACCCCCGCTCCGGCGCCCCGGCTACTGCTTGTACGGGAGAAAGCATCAAAGAAGTCGAAAAACTTGTTCTTGAGGATGCCCGAATAAAGGTGAAAATGATGGCAGAGATCACCAAGCTTTCGATTGGTACCATTCACACCATTCTTCATGACCATCTTAACCTTTCAAAGGTCAGTGCAAGGTGGGTGCCACGAATGCTCACAGCGCCTCAGAAAAAAGTGAGAATCGTATGCTGTAGAGAGCTTTTGGAGATGTGTAGTGAGAACGCGGACGGTGTTATGGATCGAATTGTTACTGGGGACGAAACATGGGTCCACCACTATGACCCTGAAAGCAAACAAGAGTCCATGTAGTGGCATAAAAAAGGAACAGACCCTCCGAAGAAGTTCAAAGTCACTCCGTCTGCCGGGAAGCTCATGGCCACAGTTTTTTGGGACTCAAAGGGAATCTTGCTCATTGAGTACAAAAAAAAAGGTGAAACCATCAACGCCACATCCTACGCTTCCACTTTGCATAATTTGCGGGAGGAAATTAAAAAGAAAAGACGGGGTAAACTCGCAGCGGGTGTGTTGCTTCTTCATGACAACGCTCCTGTTCACACGGCGCGAGTTTCCAAGGCTGCTGCGCGAGATTGTGGTTTCGAAGAAATCCAACACCGACCCTATAGTCCAGACCTTGCCCCTAGTGATTATTTCCTGTTTCCGGATTTGAAAAAATGTCTTCGTGGAAAAAGATTTTCGGATGATGAAGAACTCAAGTCGGCAATAAATGGGTATTTTGCAGAGAAAGAGGAGATTATATTGAAAAATAAAAACAATTTAAATTGAATTCGCATTTTCCTTCATATCGATACTGAGAATATATTGAACGCCCCTTGTAAGTATGGCCGCATGGCCGATTGATGACATAAATGTGGCTACTTTAATATTTTTCCCAATACAATGTCCATCCAAAAAACAGTGCGAATAAATTTCGCATAACAATCCACACTTGTGGAATAAAGCAGTTAATTACATTTGGGAAACAAAAAATTAAAGTTGCTAATACCACTAGCAAAACTGCATTTAAAATCGTAGCAAGTGACGCAAAGCCAATTCTTTGTACAAATGCTTATGAAAAGCTAAATCTAATAAACTAATAAATAACATCGACATCGAAAGCAACATATGTATACGAAGGATTAGGATGCTTAAAAAACTTCGTGTATGGCATCGATCTGGTTGTGGATCATAAGTTCGAAATTTGTCCACCACGAAAAATTCCTTTTAAAATCCGAGATGACTTTAAACAGGAACTAGATAAAGTGATAAAATTGGATGTCATAGAACATGTGAATGAACCCTGCCGTTTCACCGATGATCATTGTTAGAAAAAACAAAAAATACGGATATGCATTGACCCAAAAATAGTGAACAAAAACATTATCAGACGTCAGGAAATCGAGGCGCGAAATACTTCACACTCTTAGATTGCCCGAAAGGATTTTGGCAAATTCGATTGTCAGAGCGAACAAAAAAGATGCAAACACTGCAAATTTGGTATTTCATCCCCCCCAAAGTCTTCCAAAATATTATGGAAACACTCTTCGCAAATGTCGCAAATCTTTAATTTATTCGAAAACTTTAAAAGGACTCAGACAAACAACAAGAGAAGTCCTAAAAATCATTCCGAACAATGGATTGAAGCTCAACAAAAGTAAATCATGGTATTAGCGGCATCGATAAAGAATTTTTAAAAGATATGAATTTTTGTTGTATTAGTTTTAATACATATACGTTCTATTACAAAATCATGGGATAATTTTATTGCTGAAATAGAAAATTTCCAATGTTATGTAGACATATTAGTACTCAATGAAATTAATATACCTTGTAAGGAAAAAGAGAAAAACAAATTTTACTATATCGGTTGATTTGAACCTGTGTTTCTAAATTGCGATGGGAAAGGGGGAGGAGTGGCAATTTTTATTAAAAAGAAAATATGTTTTAAATCAATACCAATAAATCCTATAAACTCTGAGGGAATGCATTTGAAAATAACTCATAAGGGGGAAATAAAGTATATTCACGCAATATATAGGCGGCCAAGACTAAGTATTGCTAGATTTGCAGAAGAAATTAATGAAGTAATCAAAGAAGTCAAAATAAATATTATACTGGGAGATATGAACATAAATATACAAGATATTAACATCTCCCTTGTACTAACCTACCGTGTGGATGTAAAGAGAAACACTATTACCCTGATTGACCACATCTACATCACGCTTTCAAAGCTAAATACTACCTTGATCAAAAAGTTCCCGGAATGTATTCAGAAAATTGGAAATACCAGTTTATTCATCTAAATCTATATTGTACCCTTTAAAATAATCCCCATCGACTGCAACACACTTATGCCAGCGCTTGATCTAATCCTCGAAACATTTTTTATATTCGGTTTTCGGTATGTCCATCAGTGCTTCCTGCAATTTTTCCATTACTTCCTCTCGGCTGCTGTAACGCGTTCCCTACCCGTAATGGTTTTCTAACTCGATTGAACAAAAAGAAGTCACAGGGAGACAAATCAGGTGAATTCGGTGGCTGTTGGATGGTATTTGTTGCATTTTTCGTCAAAAAATTACGAATAGTGATGGCACTGTGCGACGGCGCGTTATCGTGGTGCAAAATCCACGAGTTTTCTGCTCACAATTCTGGTCTCTTTCGGCGAATTGCTTCACGCAAACATCTCATAACGCCCAAATACTCGTAATACTCATTGTTTACTGTCTGGCCTTCTGGCAAAAATTCATGATGCACTACACCGTTGTAATCCATGAAAACCGTGAGCATTGCCTTCTTTTTTGACTGAAAACGACGTGTTTTTTTTGGTCTCGGCTAATTTGGTGAACGCCATTCACTTGCCTGATGTCTGGATTGCATGTCGTACTCACAAACCCACGTCTCGTCTCCAGTAATGATCATTTTGATGAATGTGGGATCGGATTCAGCCTCGTAAATCATCTCTTTTGCGACGTCAACACGGTCTCTTTTTTGCATGACATTGAGGTCTTTTGGCACCAACTTTGCTGCTACACGACGGAAACCCAAATCACTAACAAAAATGTCTTGGACGGATCCATAGGCTATCCGCTATCTCTCTGATGGTTAATTTGCGGTAATTGACCAACATTCCTTTTACTTCATCAATGTTTTCGTCGGTTTTCGATGTCGATGGTCTGCCACTGCGTTCATCATCTTCGATTGACTCACGACCACTTTTGAACCGCTCGTGCCACTGGTAAATGACCGTTTTCTTTAGAGAATCGTTGCCGAAACACTTTTCCAACATTTCCAACGTTCGCGCACGTTTTTTACGCAAAATTGAATACAAGTTCGTTGTTGCAAATTTAAATCCATTTTTAAAATTGTAAAAAATCGCCAACACACACAGAGATAGATGTATTCTTGGCTACGTAACTTTTGCAAATGTCAAGCTATGACGCTAAGTTTTAGAGAGAATATCAACAACGGATTTACCAGCTTAACAAAAAAAAGCAGAACTCAAATCGGAACAATGGGAGCGCCACACGGTGGGTGTGGTCGGGAACTTTTTGATCAAGGTGGTATATACTCAGCCATCATCGAAACAGATCTCTCTGATCACTATGCGATCCGATATGCAACAAAAAACCCTATTAAAAGTCAATTAACAAGTAAATCGGATGTTGTACATATGTATATGTAAATCAAGGAAAAGTAAATATGTTAATAGAAAGAACAAATTGGGAAAATATATTAGAGGAAAATAATGTTGAAAGTCTATACAACAAATTCTTCGAGAAAATCAATAGGATCCTTGACCGCCAGAATGCGCTGCTACTGCAAAAAAGGTTATGGTGCCTTGAAGTCCGTTCATATTTAGACAGACATGCCAAATTTCAGTGCGATACTGTCTTTAGTTTTGTTTTGACAGCTGATTGTTGTTGACGTGTTTGGCATCATGTTGAGTATGGACAAAAACGATTTTTGTTCTCTCATAAAACATTATTTTTTGAGAGGCAAAACGGCGAAGCAAACAAAAGAAAAGTTGGATAAATATTATGGGGCTAATGCTCCGTCAGATTACACCGTGAAATATTGGTTTCGAGAGTTTCGTGGTGGCCGCAACTCCAACAGTGTCAAAAAAATACATAAAATGGTGTTGGCTGACCGGAAAGTGAAGGTGTGCGACCTAGCATATACCACAAAGATTAGTACTGAGCGCATACGCCATATTTAGGGCAATATTCTGCATATGAAAAAGTTAACCTGCCGCTGCGTGCCACGCATGCTCACTTCTGACCAAAAACACGAACCCGAGAGCACTTCGAAAGAGTGTTTGGACTTGCTGATGCGGAATCGGGCGGACTTTTGGGGTCGATTGGTAACCGGATTAGGATCCCTCGGACTATCATCTCTTCCCAAACCTCAAAAGATGGCTCATCAATAAAAAATTCAGCTCACGCGAGGAAATCATCGACGCCACGGAGGAGTATTTTGCAGACCTTCCGGAAAATTACTTTTCGGACGGGATCAAGAAGTTGGAAAATCGCTGGAATAAGTGTATCAAACTAAAAGGGGACTATATTGAATAATATAAAAAAACATTTAAAAAAAAAAAAAATTTTAGTTCCCAAGGAGGTCACTTTTCACTCCATCTAGTATGCGTCGGTACGCGTCTATATTTCGTTTACGATTCCGATACCATGAAGCAGATAAATGCTCCGATCGGAGAAATCTCCGATGATAGGTATGAGTGAAATTGCAAGTCGATGCCAGTTCCTTTGCAATGGGTGCAGTACTTCTACAAGGAGGTAATCCAGTGACGTACGCTTCAAAATATCTAACAAATACACAAGCGAGATACTCACAATTTGAGAAGGAAGCATTGGCTGTGAAGTTCGGTAAAGAAGGTAATCATTGAATCCGATCATATACCACTATCCTCTATCTTTCAGAAACCGATTCACTCATCGCCACCACGACTTCGAAGAATAAGGCTGGCACTTTTAACATTCAATCCTGAAGTTATTTACTTACCGGCAGTAAAATGCTGTTAGCTGCTAGCTGTTAGCACCCCCTTAGTCGTGACTGCGAAGATAAATGTGGCTACTTGAATATTTTACGGCTTTGATGATAATCCTACAGCCACCTCGAAATATTCGTATTGTTGCTTCCATAATTTCCATTCTCGAACCATATCTTTGTCGTGCACTATTATGAGTGATTTCGGCGAGTGAAGAAAATTGAAATTTTCCGCAATTTTTAAAGGAATTTGTTCTTTGCTTTCAACAATTCGGGTTTCGGCACCATGTGAATAGCAAGTTCATTTTAGAACGGCACAAAGATAGACCTTATTTCTTTCGACAGAATCGCTTTATTCGATACAATTAGAATTTACAATTCAATCCCTTTTATCAAACGCCTTTACTTTTCTTTATCTTAAACCACTAAATCACTGTTCCAATTACTTTAGAACACAACTCCACCTCTATTCGTACTGGTATTTATACTCCATTATAAATATAATTAACATAAATGGCAAACTTTCCAAATATTGGAAAACCAAAACCCGCTTTCCCCAGATCACCTCTATCCGTTTGATCCTGCCTGTGAATACGTGTGAATTGTCATCAATGTCAATTTCCCTCCCATTTTACACAAAATCCACCCATTTTACTCAAAAACCTGATCCACATTGCACACATAGTGAACTTTAAGTGCAAATCGCTCTCACTTTACTTGTAAATCGCAAATTCTGGCAGGCTATAGAGATGTACAATGTGTTCGTAATTCACTTACAGTGTGTCTGTGCGAGGATTGAGGGCTTGCAAAAGTGGTAGTAGAGTTTGCCATCTAAGTTAGTTCATCTATGTTATACTCGCTACTATCTTTCGAGAACATTCTATGCCCGCCAGCTGCCATGCTACTTTCCATTTTGCCAGAACATTCATCAGCAGACACTTTCACCTATTCTTCTAAATGGATGAGTCTTATTTTTTTCATGTATAGATGGCGCTGTTAGCATTTTAAGTGGATATCACAATATTCAGGTATGGCTAGTCCATCGATCGATCAAAAGCGTTATTTCTAACTCTATTTCACTGTTGAATCTGCGATCGCGGAACCCGGTAATTATGAAACAACAACACCGCCATGGCTGTTTCCATCACACCTTATAAGGCCTTTCCTAAATGCAAGACAGAAGGATCGTACATCAGTAGTAGTTTACAGCAAAAAAAAAAAAAAAACCGAATTATTGTAATTAGACAATAGCGAATGCATTTTATACGCAGATGTCTCTTGTCACGAAGGCATGGCTACTGCGTCTATAGGCTTGATAGTCTCACTGATAAAATTCTACTTCAACATATCACTACACCCAACCAAAATTCCTTCGTTGGAGAAGTGATAGCACGGCTAGAAGTGTTCAAATTCGCAAAATCAATAACTTATCGGGCCGCAATACTCGTACTCGTGATTATCTCAGGGTTATCCGTAGTATTCAATACAAGGGAATTAAAAGGCCTCTCATTCAATTCCTTCGGGCTATTATCTCCTCCAATGTTCCGAGAATCCACATAACATGGACGCCTGGACACATTGATATTCCTGGCAATGGGCTAGCTCCCCGGCATGTTTATTTGTGCTCGTCCTTTGAAGAAATAAATAAATTGGCGAACATGACCAAACCGCATGTTTCCTCTAGGTATTCGAAAAAATATTTCCCAAAAAATTTTCTTCGACTACGCGATATTGCCTCGCATTCACAAAGTACTCGTATGTGTGCTACGTCCTCAACAGCCTACACATCACCGCAAAATCTGCAAATATCCGTGCCTGACAATTTGAGTCTCTTTGCGTGTTGCCCCACGAGACAGTGTCCTGTCAGGATTCCTATTACTGTCCTAAGCTTATCCCTGTTTAATTTCTTTAACTTCCTAGATCTATTGCCGTCAAAAAGCGTCCTGTATACCCTATGTCTTCCGAGACTTGACCACCTTAGCTTGACAGTCTTTGTGATTTTTTCCTTGATAGTGCCCCTCACTATGCCAAAGGGGTGGTTTGATGTTGGCAACCTCACTATTTTCGAGTAGTCCTCCTTTTCTTGTAAGCTTGTCCGCTTGTTCATATCCTTTAATAGCGCAGTGTTCTGGCACCCAGCACAGTCTTACCCGTCTGTGACTGCATAGTGCCTTGAGTACTGTGCGACAGCCCCTGACTGTATCAGAGTTGACGTTGGTTGATTGCATTGCCTTGTTTGCGGCCTTGCTATCGATGTAGATAGCGATATCTCATTCGGATGCCGATCTTATCTGCATTAGCTCAGCCGCCCTTAGGACAGCCAGAACCTCTGATTGGGAGACACTGCTTGCGTTCGGTAATCTTATAGACACTCCGAGAAGACACCACAACCTGATCCTTCCTCTCTTTTTGAGCCATTTGCGAAAATTGCAATTTCATTTGACCTGATTATTGCATTTTTTTTCCCAGTGCTAAGGAATGTCGAAGTTGACCAAGGAAGGAATTTCATCCGTTGGAATTGGATTTCCTGGCAGTAGCTCCGCTAGGACCGTGCCGTATCCCAAATTAGTGAGTCGCATCACACTGTTGCCAGCAAGTTTTTCGATCTGTAAATCAAGCGGTGTGATGTGCGAAAAGGCGTCCAATACTGCCGTTGGGTGGTGCGAAGCGCACATGTAATGGCTATGGAAGCCGTTCTTTGAACCGCCACTAATTTTCCGTAAATGGTTTTCTTGTTTGTTGCTTTCCACTATACTAGTGCACCGTATGTAAGTATCAGTCTTACCACCACCATATATAAGCCCAAAATGTTTCCTACTGTTCTCTTGCTCATAAAACGATCATTATATGCCTTTTTAGTTCTTTCCACTACATTAAGACTGCAATTCAGTTTTTTGTCCAGAATCATATCCAGATACTTCGCGCTGTCCGAAAAGGAAAGTTCCACTCTCACTCAGTGAAAAACTCAGCGCGTCACTTGTAACATCTCTGATGGCTTAAGGGCATCTAAGCCACTGGTCTTCAGCACTGATGCTGGTTCCAAAGTGTTTCTCAAGAGGTTGAGGGATACGCGATCGGCAAAGTTTCTGGCGGCTCGTTGCGATTGCAACCGTTCAACGTGAAATCTTCTCGTAGTACAATATTTCCGTATTTCCCCGTTGTTGTGGCGTCTGAGATATCCGTAGACGTACCTTGGCTGTCCGAGTCTATGTTGGCTGCTCGGAGTGTTCGGACATCTACAATACTAGAGGAGTGCCTTACGTCGATCACAACATGATCAATCTGGTTGACAGTTTGCTGATCTGGTGTCTGCCATGTTCCCTTGTGAATATTAAGGTGAGGAAACCGCGTGCTTGCTATAGCTAGGTTACGTCCCGCAGCGAAATTGATTAGCCTAAGTTCGTTTCCAGACGTGGTGTCATTTAGGCTATGTCCTCCGATTGTGCTACCAAAGTTGTCCTCCTTTCCAATTTCGGTATTAAAGTCGCCTAGGACGATTTTAACTTCGCACATCGGACATTGCTCGTAGGTTTTGTCGAGGAGCTCGTAGAAGCTTTCGCATATAA